>LR990351.1:10010000-11307462 GCA_905147345.3 Mythimna impura | reverse complement strand
GAAAAGCAAACAATTACAATACATAGTAATAATAAACATAAATATCCCACAAAAAGTTTTGTTGGTGAATCATCACCAATAAAATATCTCAGGTTTTATAACTATATATATAAAAGAAAGTCGTGTTAGTTACACTATTTATAACTCAAGAACGGCTGAACCGATTTGGCTGAAAGTTGGTGGGGAGGTAGCTTAGAACCAGGAGACGGACATAGGATACTTTTTTTTAGTTTTTTTTATTAGGGTAGAGTAGGGTAGAGTAGGGTAGAGTAGGGTAGAGTAGGGTAGAGTAGGGTAGAGTAGGGTAGAGTAGGGTAGGTAGAGTAGGGTAGAGTAGGGTAGAGTAGGGTAGAGTAGGGTAGAGTAGGGTAGAGTAGGGTAGAGTAGGGTAGAGTAGGGTAGAGTAGGGTAGAGTAGAGTAGAGTTGGGTAGAGTAAGGTAGAGTAGGATAGAGTTGGGTAGAGTAGGATATAGTAGTCAGTTGACGGGAGCGAAGCCGCGGGCAAAAGCTAGTTATTGATAAAGTAAAATTTAACATGAACAATTCAATAAATCTTTGTAGTAATTTCTGCAACAAGAATGAATTCCAATATTCACTCATAATAACTTTCTTACGTTGGTATTTCCGTAAAAAATATAATATGAAATGATGATGACAGCGTTGTTTTATCATAACATTAACCAGAACGACGCGTATTGTTCCACGCGCGCCTCAGAGAGATGTCAGCAAATTGTAGGGGCCCAGCAGGGTCGAAGCCTACTGGGGCCACGGGTAGTGTGAAAGTGAAACCCGGGGCCCTGGGACGAAGGCAAAGAAGGAACAGGAGTGGGTTTTTAGTCAGTAAAAGTCTGACACTATTTTCCGCTCCGCCCAAGAGCGGGATTTGTTTGTTTCCAGAAACATACATAAACTAACACCTTTTCCTTGTAGGGGTAGGCAGAACCTTAGATCATTAACTAAACTGCGATCTCCTCAACATGTCTGTTTCTGTATAATGACGTTCATAATTATGTTTATTTGATGTATATCACTTACGTGTATTCTATTATTGGTGAGCCAAATAATTAAAATAAATATATCTGGATATAAGAAATACATTTTACAAAACATATTTACTGGAGGTAATTTCCATTTTGACCTTTAACCGTGTTGTGTGAAAGTAAAACAAATTAATTAGATGTTTCGCATGAATCACAAGCACATAATTATGAGTTACGTTTGTGCATTTTTACGAACTTGACGCCGACGAAGTCGCGGGCAACAGCTAGTATAATATGAAATAACAAAAACATTTCTGCTGTAAAAACAATAACTTATCATACAAAACACAGATTGCTTTACAACACAAATGGAAAAATATTTGTCACACTCCATATTACAGAAGTTGTTTTGAATTTGTCAAAACTGTGAGGCATTTGAGTCTATCACTGTGGGAAATTAAACGCAAAACTCGACGTAGTGAATATTATGTTTGAGCTGTGAAATGTGCATATGAATTTTATGGGTTACTTTCATGATTTCGTATGTTGCAATTAACAATGCTTTTTTTTCGGCTAAGGCGCAAAACGTCTCTTTTGCAAAATATACTATATTAATTTTAGTATATATGCGAAACCCGAAACACGTGTCTAGTATTTTTATGTAATCTGTGTACAAAATTTCATAACTGTACGATTAAAAATCACTAAGTTAAAAGCTTGTTATGTTACCTGGTTGGCCACACAAATACATGATCACCGGGCCACACGGGCGACTGAGGGGTTGTTTTACTCCCACATCCAGCTGTGCGCTAGTGTCTAATGTCCTCTATAACCTGCCGTGACCTGTGTTGTACTTAGTGTCGGTGGTGTCCAACTTTTGACCTTTTTAAAATATTTTTGGAAAAAAAATCTGAACAAACTATATTCAGGTTTCGCATACTAAAAATAATGTTGTATAGCGGTCGTAAAATTTTTCTTGCTCGTAATGACGCTTTTGCAGAATGTCGCTCTCGCAGAACGACTCTATCTCAAAAAATGTCTCTTTCTCCTAATGTCGCTTTCACAGAATGTCGCTTTCACAGAATGACGCTTTCTCAAAAAGTCAATTTCTCACAATGTCTCTTTTTTTGTCCTTTTTTTCTCTCTTTTTTTTGAAACCCATAATGTATGAGAAAAAGACATTTTACGACCAGTAGACTTTTTTCTAAAGAGACGTTTTGTGCCTAAGTGCCCTTTTTTATAACCTTTACTATATGCCTCTTTCTCAGTATGTCTCTTTAACCTTTCGAATACCGTAATTAGAGACACAATAGAAAGACAATGAGATAGCGAACGCTTGGGGTTTAATGAATTAAAAGAGTCGTTATACGAAAGCGATATTTTACAAACAGTACACACTGCGAAAGAAAAGTTTTGCGCCTAAACCTTTTTTTCTAACCCCTACTTTCACGGATTCCAGTCATGGCTTCAGCAGATAGGTACAACACGATTGCCTCGTGACTAAAACTATTTTCCTAATAAATTTATTACCTATCAAATAATTTCTGTAAAAAATATCGCCGCATCCTTGTCATATTTTGCCTGTTTGCAAAAGCCTTTGCAGTCACTCTTCAAAATATTGATATACATACCTTTGTCATCTCGTCCTTTGATTCATCTCTACTTACATTATTCGCATAAGCATAATCAGCCTTATAATTTCCCACTGCTGGGACTCAGCTCTCCCCTCTAGGAGAGGGAACGGGGCGTAATCCACCACTCAGACCCGATGCGGGTTGGTGGATTTAACACGTCATGTGTCTTCCCCACGATATTTTCTTTCACCGTTATGAGACCAATGGTGATGAAATAAATTAAACAAAGTACTTAAAGCTGCGAGCGACGTACAACTCGTAAGTCGGGTCCGTTACCACTAGTACACCACTGCTCAATCAATCTTCCCATTAAGCGGCTTTCCTTCAAACTATAACTACCTGCACAGGTAGAACCTTGACCGTACCGCCCAGGCTACCTTTCGTAACCCTTCTTGTCACGACATCTTCCCCCTGACCACAAAGATTGTGCGACATTGTTTTCCTCGATCCTAGTTAGCAATTTCGCACCTCCTACCCTTTTAGGGTCGACATTTACCTGCTTAATACCTAATAATGAATAGAACGTCAAGCATTTAGTCAGTATATGTGAAAACAAAGGACAGTGCGAATTTAGTTTAAATTTAGAACAACACGAACTGCTTCGTGATTTGTGGGCGAGGTAAGGTTTCTTATTTTTCAGTACACTTATTCTAAAACCCGCTCTTATTACACCGCTTTAAGGCACGCAATAGACTGTATTTCGCACTAATGCAGAAAAGTGCGCGTGCCCTCCCCGCCACAATTTTATTACATTTATCGTATCAGGCTGGGCGCGCGTCGCCCCCGACGAGTCGCCAGCCAACCCCCGTTTATTCATTTCTTCGTAAGTGTATTGAAACAAGTCGTTTGACACACGTGCAAATTTGTCATTGTAGCCCTCGACTCCATAAGACACTCGCCTAAGGCTCGTGCGAATTCCGCTTCGGTCACAGTTGTATCAAAATGGACTATATTTAAAACGAGCTGGCTCGTCAAACGTTGTTCTGTCATCGAAAATGTCAAAAAAATGTAAGATGTGGGTAGGAAGGTAAAAAAATAGCCTGCGACCTATTGTCAGACCTACCATAATTACACAATTTTTTTTTATAATAATGGGTCAAGCCGTTTCGAAGGAGTTTGATATCAAACACTGATACGAGATTTTTTTTTCATAATAGGTACTTATGCATAATAATTATATTAAATACATTTTCATTGCACTTTAGTACTACTTCAGTGAACCTGCTGAGGTTACAGTAACATATGTATATTATATCTAAGCAGCAAAAATGTTCAGCAACCTTAATGACGCGTGACAAGGGAGCAAACTTGTTCAGGTTTTATTTTAAGGTGTGAAACCATCAAATGACTTCTCCCACTCTAGGGTGGAACTTGAGAACGTGTCAGACTTTTGCTGACTGAATCATATCTATGTATTTCTGTTGCCCTTCGGGTTCTAGGGCCATAATCAAACGTTCCCATTGCCCTAGTTGGCCTTATCAGCCTTACTGAGCCCGTTCAGTTTTGCTGACATCTCTTAGAGATGCGCGTAGACCACTACCTGCTCTATCTCTATGGCTTTAAGGAGAGCCTTTATTATACGTGTTATTTGATGTGGTTTAATTTTATTTTATTTTAATTTTAAATTGTAATGGTAATTTTTTATTTGTTTCTGATTTTAATAATAATTTTAATACTGTTTTTAATTTTAGTTCTGATTTAATTTTAATGTTTATTTAAATTGTAATTATGTTGTTAATATTTTTTTTAGTTAAAGGCACATCTCTGCCTAACACTTCTGGGAAATACCTGGTGAGATGGTGTACGTACAAAACCAACTTCAAATATAATTGAATAAACTTTATTGTACACCAAAATAGTAACTTAACTTTCGTACAAACTGAAATCTAGGGGCAGGATGGCACTCTTATCGTTGACATATATCTACCAGAAAACCTTTAGAAAAACTAAAATCGATTTTTCAAATTTATTTTTAATGTTTTTAATTTTATTTTATTTTTTTTTAAATTTTGTTTTGAATTTATCTGCAATGTTTTTAATTTATTGAATTCATTTCTAATATATTCATTTAATTTTATTTTGTAGTGTGGTTAATATTAGTATGTTTAACTTATGTATAGTATGTGATTTTTATTGTGTTAAATTGATTGTACTGTAAGTTTATGTAACGTTAGATATAATGTTTTCCAAGGCAGCAGTACCTATTATTATAGTGAGCACTATTACACCTTAACTGTTTTGTTCTTATTTAGATGGTTCCTTATATATAAAATATATGTAAGGTAGCTGTGCTTAATTAAAATAAATTAATAATTTTAAACAAAATACGCCACAAGATTATTTTAACTAAACTTTAAACTAGACTTACTCTAATAAATAATGTTAGTTTTGCATTCACCGTCGCCGTGTCAAGAACGTGACTAGATGACATTTTCTAAACAAATGGTCATGATAACCGTACACGTGACAAAGATAAATCTTCATTATTCTTTATTACTTTACTTATCTGTATAACTGTGAGTAGTGGTATTCTATCTTTTTTCTATTGTTTTAACAACAAATATAATGAATAAATAATTTATATAAGTTCTTGATGGATGTGATGGATGGTGTCCAATTGGCATTTGCGAGTTGACTTCGGCTCCTCGAATGCCTTCACAAGGTCTAGGACCTGGGGTGTTGAGATAAATAAATACATGAGAATATAATAATTAAATCTATTACTTATAAGAAAAAACTGGCTGACTGACATTGATTTGTCAGTAGAAAGAAGTCCCAGTATTTTCTTTCTTCTTTCGATGATTTGGTCGACGTTGGAGCACGCTTGTCTAGAAATTACCCATTCTTTCTTGATTTACCTAAAGGCTCCCAAGCTGTAATTTGAATGTTATCTCAACGAAACATAACTGGCGGCATATAAGTGTATACTTAGTTGCCTGGCTTCGCATAATCAGCTTTATAATTTTTCCACTGCTGGGACTCAGGCTTCCTGTCTAGGAGAATGTGCCATAATTCACAACGCTAATACATTGTGGGTTAGTGTAAGTATATCACATGACTGTGTCATTTTTTTAGTTCTAGAACATGCACGGTTTCCTCATAATGAATTATGGTACAAAAAAGTAAGGCGCCTCCCTGAGTTTGAACCTACGACGCTACGAATTGTACGTCGGAGCCTTTACCTACACTGTGTCACCACTGCTCTTCTACTCATTTTCACCAATAGTCTTCTATCTTACCCTTTGAGAAATACAGGCTTGATGTTATACTATTATTATATTACTTTCTAATAAGAAAAAAAAAACAAGAGGAATAAGCTGCCCCAGTATTTCTTAAGCAATTCAGTTACGAGTATGTAGGGATGCTGTTTATTTAATAAAGAAAGAAAAAAACAACTTAAACAAGATCCAATATTAAACTGCAGATTAAAAACCTAATTGTCAACAATATTGTCAAGTTAATTGAAACAAGCAAATAAAAGAAAAAAACCCATTAAGTCTGAATGAGTCTCGTCCAAAAACTGTTCAGCGATATTATAAAATTGTTTGCCCTTTTTGGAAATGACTTTAAACCGCAGTGGGAAATAAAAGTAAATGAGGATGGTTTTTTTATCTCCGAGTTTTATTATTGCTTTTTTTAATTGATAAGAATGATACTAATTTCAATATCGCTACATTTATAAAACAGCTGAAGCGAAGGTATAAGGACTTAGTGCAATAAGAAGACTGAACTTGAAACACAAATGTGGTTCTTCTAGAGTTCAAGGGCAAGAAAAACCGTCAAACATCTTCTCTGGGTGGAACGACAAGGGTTGTCAAATTTTTACTGACTAAAAACTTGCCACCTATTTTCTACCACCGTTCCAACTGTTCTGGACTTACCAGGGCCGCAATAAATCTTTCAAACAATTATACTTCTTCTTCATTCTACGAATTTCTATACGGGTGTGATTGTATAATTGCATGCTAGTTTTACAGAAAAATAATGTTTTGTTTTATTATTATTTTGTTAAACTTAGGTATTAGGAATTGCTCAGATAGTCAAAATAAAAGCTATGCCTAGTTTGAACAACAATAATTTTCTTTACGTAATTATTTACAGCAACAACATACTACTCTGTCAAGATAGTACCGGGAAAAGAGCAATAATACACAAAATGTTTGTTATTCATCCAAATTTTTATCCAATTATCATTTTTTCATTTTTTAAATGCTGTTTCCGGAATTGAGTTCAGTTCTTGCCGCGAATTCTCCTTTATGTCTTCTACCGATTGAAAACGGGTGCCACGAAGTGGTAATTTGAGTTTAGGAAAAAGAAAGAAGTCGGCTGGAGCCATATCTAGTGAATATGGTGGTTGCTCGATGGCATTTGTTGAGTGTTCGGTCAAAAATTCTTTCACAATGATAGCCTTGTGCGAAGGCATATTATCGTGGTGCAAAATCCAAGAATTTTCTTTCCACAAACCTGGCCTTTTTCGTCGAATTTGCTCTCTTAAATGCCGCGTAACGCTCAAATAATATTCTTTATTTACCGTTTGACCTTCCGGCAAGAATTCCGAGTGCACAACACCGCGATAATCAAAGAAAACAGTCAACATGACTTTGACTTTTGATCGACTTTGGCGTGGTTTTTTCGGTTTCGGTTCAGTTGGAAGGCGCCACTCCGAAGCTTGTTGACTAGTTTGCATGTCAAACTCGTAAACCCACATCTCGTCACCAGTATCAATTCGTTTCATGAATGTTGGGTCGGAATTGACTCGTTCTAGCATGTCCTCAGCGACTCTCATGCGATTGAGTTTTTGGAGAAAATTCAGGTCGTTTGGGACTAGCCGAGCGGTACATGTTTCATACCCAAATGATTAGTTAAAATGGTACGGATCGAATCGGGAGATACAGAAAGTTCGGCGGCTATCTCTCTCAAAGTTGAATGAGGATTTTCAGTCACTATTTCCTTCACTTTTGCAATGTTAACTTCAGTTGAAGACGTTGATGGCCTACCAGAGCGAGGCAAATCTTCAATCACATCTCGACTGCTTTTGAACGCTTTCACCACTCATAAGCACGTGTTTTTGATAAAGTTGATTCACCGTAAGCCTTCTGTAACATTTTCAGTGACTCCAAACACGAAATTCCATTAGCGATGCAAAATTTAAGACAAACTCTTTGTTCGATGTTTTTGTCCATTATAAAATTCGCAATACACACTAGATATGATATAACCACGATATAACTAAAAACAGCACTGTATTTAATATAAATAACAGATGCAACTGAAACTCAGCGCCAAAATGGAAAACAGTTGTGCCAATCTACCAACAACAAAAAAAAAAACAAAAATTTGAATTTGGAACCATAAACAAATCATCCATTCCCGATATTTTTCTGTCTGAATGTATGTACAAGTACGTCAATTGCTGTAGTTTTTGTTTTGCAAAAATAACATTATTAGAAAAACTCAATTGATCAACAAGAAAACCACATCTAAACGGTATCTGTAAATAAAACGGTGTACACCCGACTATCAAACATGATACTTGACACCACAGAGCAAAGCCTACAAAAACCCAAAATAGGCAGCTAATAGGTCCCAAACTAGATTCACATTCACTTGTACCGTCAACACTATAGCCCACGCCTCGTTTATTAAAAATTAAAGCCTCTTAATGTTTCACCAGGGTGTCTATTTACTTAGGATACCAAGTTATGTTCTTATCTTCCAGTATATAACGTGCCACTGAGATTATATGAAAGCACTTTCCGAGAGGAGTTTTCCGAGAAAATCTCGTGTTACGTAGATTTTTTTGCTGACCGTGTTGATTAAATGAGTATAGACAGCTCATTTAGTGTTGGTACTTGTCCAGGTTTTTATTACCTGTTCTAGGTAAGGTTATGAATTTTCTAGCTTTAATGCTGGCGTTTTTTAGTGTTCTGCTGAGGTTCTTTTAAAAGAGTAGAGATTTTATGTCAATTTAAAGAGATTTTTCCGGCAAATGGTAAGCAAAACAAAAATGGGCTTATTATTAAATCATGAAAATACACTCATTTATTTAGTCAGAACGTTAAAGTTAAAGCGCTAGGGTAAACTGCGAAATACAAAATTTCTTACTTTTTTGCACTTTGCGGGTGAGATCAAGTTATATGTTGATTAAAATATGATCCGCGGGTGTAATATGTATTTATTTACGGACCCCATTGAATGGTTATTCCACGTAAAATAACCATTCAATAAGAAAACTTAACAAAATTAGAAACACAAACAAATACTTCATCATCATCATCATTTCAGGCGAAAGACGACCACTGTTGGACATAGCCCCAAAAGCGTCGCCACAACGACCGGTCCTGTGCGCCTCTCACCAGGTCGTCGCTCCACCTTGTGAGAGGCCTTTTAACGCTGCAATTTCTGGTGCGCGGTCGCCACTCTAGAACCTTACGGCCCCATCGACCATCCGTTCTACGAGCAATATGCTCTACCCACTGCCACTCTAGTTTGGCGATTCTTCGGGCTATGTCGGCGACCTTGGTTCTCCTGCGGATATCTTTATTCCTGATGCAATCACGCAAGGAAACTCCGACCATAGCCGAGCTTACCATTTTCCTTTGGGTGACTGTAAGCCTTCTGATGATGCCCATTGTAAGCGACCATGTTTCAGTGCCATATGTCATCACTAGCAACACGCACTGGTCATAGACTTTCGTCTTGAGACACTGTGGTATGTTGGACGAGAAGATACTGAGCAGCTTCCCGAACGCTGCCCAGCCGAGTCGGATTCGACAATTGACCTCTTTCTCAAAGTTAGACCTACCCAACTGGATTGTTTGTCCCAGGTAAACGTAATCGTCTACAACTTCGAGTGTCTCTGATCTTGATCGGAGTGGGTGCTACATGGTTATTTACCATGCCTTTGGTTTTGTCCTTGTTCATTTTAAGACCCACTCTTTCGGAAGCTCTACTAAAGTCATCGAGCATGGTACTGAGCTCCTCCGTAGCCTCAGCCGTGACTACTATATCGTCGGCAAACCGAAGGTGAGTGATATACTCGCCATTGATATTATTGCCTAGTCCACTCCAGACCAGAACTTTGAAAACATCCTCCATTGCAGCCGTAAACAGTTTTGGAGAAATGACGTGTCCCTGCCTCACACCCTGCTGCAGAAGGATAGGTTACAAATACTTACGTTTTATCAAATTAGCTCATACAAACATTGGGTAAAATTATTCAGTGGATATTATTAATATAACACTTATTTTAGCAGCACAGCTAAAAAATTAAACCATAAAAATAACTTACTGGATTAAAATATATAATAGTGTAGCATTTATTACATAGAAAGTCCTATTTTTAAATCCGTTAAAATCCAACTCTCTAAATGACTTTGGTATTTTATATAAATTTTTTGAGGCTTATAAGATTCCTTACCGCGAAAATACTGACTTGGGCTTTACCTTTTACGTTGATCAGTGAACAATGAAATCGTACAAATAGGGCAGTTTTATAAGTGTCAGAAAAGTATGTTAATAAAAAAAAAACACTAGGTATAGTTAAATATTATTAAGGGTCGCCGCACACAGACCACATGCCACAGCCACAAACGCTGCCACGAGAAGCTAGAAGCGGCCACAAAGGAAGCTGAAGCGCACGGCAGCCACTTGTGGCCGGTGGCTGCTACTTTTTTTAACCCATGCGAGCAGTATCGTAATGGACTCTGACGAAGAAGGTTTAAATGCGCAAGTAGCGTGTGACGCCGTTTTGTATCGGCGTTTAGTGGCCAGTGCGGGCCACAAGAAGCGAGCAGCGATGATTTGTAGCATGTGGCGGTCACCGCCGTCAACCGTGTGTGGCGTTTTGTGGTTGTGGCCGGTTACCCGTGTGCGGTGACACTTAATGTAATAAGTATTTTATGACCCTACGACTTTAACTCAATGAAAAGAATCATTCAGTCCAAATTGGATCTCGAAAACAAAAGAGAATCCCACCAAAATCTATTAACAAAAACGTTCCCCTCCAACACACATAATAGGTACATCCTGTACGAGTGTACGTAACCAAAATCCCAGGGTTGCCCCGATCGAAACTAATGGGGATGTTAGGCAACAAGCCACGTATTCAATATGGCGGGTGCGGCGGGCACAGCATCATGAAACACTCATTAGTTGTCATCACCAACCCTGGAATAGGTTATACGTGTTACAAACACTTGAATTGTGGTATGGCTGAGTTTAGCACGAAGGGAGAGTGTTTTGCTTAGAATGAGGAAGTGAATAAGATTTTCAATGACTTACGTATAAAGAAATCATATGGCATGCGTGAAAACACTTCTTGTGGTTTATTTTACAAATCTTCTAACAATTTGACTATAAAGTTAAACAAAAGTTACAGTTAGGTATAAGAAAAAAATGACAATATGCGAGATACACAAGACCAGTCGTTATGGCGACACTTGAGGGGCCTTAGTCCAGCCGTGGACGTCTTTTGGCTGAAATGATGATGATGAATAAGAAAAAAATACAACCGAATTGAGTACCTTGTCCTCTTTGAAGTCGATTAAAAAAGTTCTGAAAGTTTCAATGTCTAATACAATTTAAAGCACATACATACCATAACTTCCCACTATTGGGGCCATGGGTTGTACGAAAGTGTACCCCGGGGCCCTGGAACGGAGGCAAAGAAGGAACAGGAGTGAGATTTAGTCAGTAAAAGTCTGACACGCCCTCTCGCAGCGGGAGAAGGCATTGGATGATTTCTTATGCAAAAAAAGTACCGTATCGTCCCAGAGTATAACTTCCTCCTTCAACTAAATACCTACATTTAACAGAAAATCTACTGGCTTTTCCGCTTCAACAGTAAAAGAGACTTTCCCACCGCTATTTATCTCCAAAGAAGAAATTACGGTAACAATGCATATTTATGAAGGAAAACCCTCATTTATTTCAATTTTGCCTCGAACACAATGTTGATGTATGTAAAATATAAAATGGTACAAGTTTCATCGTTAACGGGGGCCATTTTACAACGGAACGAAGTACCCTTTGGCAATTATAATTCATTTCCATTCCAGAGGAGCTTAATTGATTAAGCAGTTAAAGTCACCGTTTTTTCAATTATGAAGTTACCTCTTTCGTTGAGGATGTTTAAAAACAATGTTTTTTTGTTAATCGATAGGCTCGCGTTTGACCACCATCTCACCTGATGCTAAGCGATGGTATGGTCGAAGATGGAGCACGCTTGCCTAGAAGTAACCTATTCACTCTTGACTTAAAGACCCTAAGTTGTAGCCATCAGGAAACACAGATTCCGACAGGAAATTCCACTCCTTAGCTGTACGCACAATAAAATAATGTATTCCCAAAACGCTTTATACGTATGGGTGGGATGTCTACCATGTAGGTAGATACCGGTGGCGCAACGCCGTACGTCTAGTGATCCAATGATGGAACGGACTTTAGATTGTTGAAAGTTATATTATCCGTTGAAGTTTCTGACTGTAGTATACGATTGCTCAATGACATAAGACTTGAGTCTTTGTCATGATTTGCATAAGTAATGCACAAATAAGTTGAAAAATTATTACTAAACTATTTTCCTGGATAAGTCTTTTACTGTCCAGGCCGCTCGTCTATGAAATACATTGCCTGTGACAATAAAACGTGCACAAACACTGCTTGTGTTTAAAAGGCTTGTGAAGGAACATTACTTGTCAATGCGATCTTGTTTTCGTCTTACCACTTAATCTCTTACCTATATATATTTTGTATGTATGTATATATGTATCTATTTTAGTAATAAGTACCTATATAATTACTGTTTACTTTTATATTTTTACCAAGTGCAACCCCATATTGTGTCCAGGCAATCTCTATCCATTCCGGGTGTCCTGGAAGGAATCACCTATTGCGATAAGGTCGCCGATTGTATGTTTTTTTTATTATGAGGTTTCCTTTTATAAATATTACAATCTTGGTGTACAATAAAGTGTATATAAATAAATAATTTAATAATTATTTTCTATTAATTAAATTATTTTATAATAAGTATTGTTTCAATACCCAAAACATAAAATGCATGCTATGCATACTTGAATCTACAATCTTATGTTGAATGTTCACAAATCCCCAAAGCATCATGACTTACTTTACTAAAGCTTGTTACACATTTACGTAAGACTTTGCAAACTTCAAAGGCTTGTCCATCATCTCTACTTAGCCTTATATCAACTTCAAAGTGGACAGTTTGTGTCAGTTCTCTGTTTCTCTAAACGAGGGTTTTTTAAAACTTGTAAGTTATTATGTTGGTATACAAAGCATTCCAAATAAGAATAGGATCGATTGCCATGTTGTGACGTCACGTCATACTGTCAAATCAAAGAATTATTATGGTGAATAAAACAAGAAATTTTTAAAATTAAATTTATTTACGAACTGTGAACGAAAATAGTTTAATCACAATCCAGTTCTTCAATTTTGCTCATCTCTGAGTTCTTCAATTTTGCCCAATTTCTTGCGATTTGACAGTATGACGTGACGTCACAACATGGCAATCGATCCTATTCTTATTTGGAACGCATTGTACTTATATTATGAACTGTCCTAAAAATATTTATATAAACAGCTACCCGTATAAAATTACGTAGGTAAGTACAAAAATTTCGTCTCTTGCTAATAAAAAGCAACGTTAGGAATCACTGATGTCCGCAACTAAAGCGCGTATTTTGCCGCGTATTTCGACTAAAGCGTGTATTTTGCGTATGGGTGGGGAAAATGTGACATCCTCCTTTATGCAGGCTCTGCAGATTGGGCTGTCTGTAACTCCGTATGCAGACAGGTGCTATAATTATTATTACAGGTCCCGTGGAAGTTTGTATGTTTACATGTTTGTTACTCTTTCACGCTCATACGGCTGAACGGATAGGGATGTAAGGCACACGGGTAGACGATATCCTGGAATAAGACATACAACCTTTTTTATTCCGAGAGTATGAGAGTATATACTTCCCTTTGTATAATTTCTACTTTCACGCGGGCAAAGCCGTTAGCAGAAGCTAGTCATCTGGAAAAAAACATGGATCTTTATAATATACTTCCTTTACAAAGCTGATTAAGGTGGTAATTTAGAGTCCATATTGAACTATGTTGTGAAGATTTTCACTAGAATAAATAGAATAGAATAAAATAATAGTTTATTACACATCAAGCTAGAGCTTTGCCGCATAGCATAATCAGCCTTTTTTAGGACTCAGGCCTCCTCTCTAGGAGAGGGAATGGGCCGTAATCCACCACGCGGGCCCAGTGCGGATTGATGCTCTGCCGCATGTCGCAATAAAATTGGACAAAAGCAACCATTAACTGGATATCGTACACCAGGAACCGGCGACGCGATAAGTCCGAAGGAGATTGCGTTTTGGGCTGGACTCCTACCTAAATGATTGACCAGATATAGCTAAGGACATAGAAAAGTGGAAGAAAGGAATGGGAAGCCTTTGCCCTGGAGTGAAGTACAACAGGTTCAAAATAAATTACCTTTTTTTTCGTGGGAAATCAAGTGATCAAAGCCTGACACACCCTTGTCAGGCTTTTACTGACTAAAACTTCTAGTATTCTTTCAGTTACTGTTTATTACGAGAGCTGCGGTTACTCCTTCAAACAATACGCATCCCTGGCAGGCATCAGCCCTAACTGGCCCCAACAATTTTGCTGACATTTCTTTGAGGCGCAAGTGGAACGCAACGCTCCATCGACCTGGGCTTGATCCTCACCGAACGGCGAGCTAACCATGGCTAACTTTCTGCAAACTCGCGCCTATGTTGAGCGGTAGTCGTCCTGAGGCTCCCAATGCCCGGAACGGCTCCGGTGGGGGGCATAAATATTAAAATATAAGTACGTCATCCCCTTATGGCGACCACCACAAACTTTCCAAAAACAAACCATGTTAAGAAAAACTATGCTAAGGTTCAGTTCAGACGGTATGAAACATAAAATTCCAACAGAGTTTTCTTTCAAGAAAATTGAATATTCATGTCGGGAGATGAGAACTATCGTTCATACAGGCGCTCGTTTTAAATCGTTATACCGAAGCTCGATGTTTAAATTTTAAACTTTCAGCTCTACTAAGCCATTCATAAGGCTTTGAATATATCTCAGCACATTTATTACCCGTCTGTTTTAATCCCAGAATATTGATAAGACTAGTTAGTTTAAAAAGTGTTTTGGAAGCTTCAAGAATTGCGATTATTTATTTACAAAACACTCAGGCAATTTGAATTCTCCGTTAAGACAAAGTTTTAAATGAGTTTAAATCTATTCTATTTGAATTTAAAACTCAGTGAAATGTTAATAGAAACAAATTGAATAGAGGTCTCGTCTAGAAAACAGAACTTGAAGATTTTAGAAATAATTCTACATATTTCAAGTTCTAGTTTTCAGAGAAAACTAAATAATCGAACTTTTTGAGAGAAATTTTAGTGGTAAAGTAGTTAAAGCAGGTGGTTTTATTACCTGATAGAATAAATAACAATAAAATTACATAACAAGTTGTTTGTAGGGTTCCGAACCCTTATATAATACAGATCACTTTGTTAGCCATTTATTCGTCTGTTTTTCTACTAAGACACTTTTTTTTTCTCAAGAACGTTTGGAGGTATTAAAGTAAAATTAATATTAAATACTCAGTTTTTCTGCCCCTTGGAGAAAACCTGTGCCTATGTTCTGTCTTTGTGTACAATAAAGAATTAAGAAAAAAAAACCTTTTAAATTAACGCAATCTATAGATAAGGTGTTTATGCTTCGTTTTGTGTTGTTTTGTGCATAATTTTAGTGCTCGTAAGGGAATCAAAATCTAAGTCACGCCATGACTTGAAAACGACTGTACCAATTTCATTCATATTTTTTTAGGTTTTCTCATACCTTGTAGAAGGTTCTTACGAAAAGAAAAAGAAACTGGGCTAGTGTGAGTCGGACTCGCGCACTGAGGGTACCGTACAAACTTACCTATGAAAACAGTTCAATTCCCAAATTGAGTAAAGAACAGTTTTTGGAATCGCAAAAAAAAAAAGAAAATTGTGACGTGACTACAAATTTACAGTTTTCAGATTTTTTTCTATATTTCTGCTATGAGACCTTGCTTTAAGCCAAATTTCATGATTCTAGGTCAACGGGAAGTACCCTATGAATTTTGATTCCCTTGAGAGTATCGAACTACACCTTGTTTGCGAAGTAAACGGCCGTATCTTTTTTTTCGTTAACTTATAAGTTTGATTTTTCACAGCTGTAAAGGACCGCAGACCTGACATATATGGTTTAAATTTCAACTCGATACCTTCACGCGTACTTGACATAAAGGCTCTTGACAGACAGACAGACAAATGGACGGACCACAAAGTGATCCTATGAGGGTTCCGTTTTTCCTTTTGAGGTACGGAACCCTAAAAATAGAAAATTACTATATAGCCAAGACAGGACAACGTCTGTCGAGTTAGCTAGTAATTTAATAACTAACAGGACCCATAACATGACATATTAAAATGTCAGGCGTGCGAGCGAGAAAGAAGTATGGAGGTATACACCCTTTGTAGCTCCATCCCTTTAACAGTTCAGCCCCCCTAGCCAAGTTACAACCGTTTCGTTTCGATTCTCTTTTAGTCGATCGCCTCAAGCAGGCCACGCCTCTGATTCCTTTATTCTGACGTCAACTCAACGCTCAGTCACGTGGTCAGAACAAAGGAATAGGAGACGTGGCCGACTCGAAGCGATCAACCAAAAGAGAATCGAAACAAAACGGTTGTAACTTGGCTAGGGGGGCAGTTTGTCAAATGGATCGAGTCTAGAGCTCTTGGTAGAGCCTCAGGTTAGTCTATGAAGTAAGCTAATAGCCTTGTTGTGTAGACATTTTATTCTCCACTAGTGCATATCATTTTAACATGAGTATATTTCTAAGAGCTATTCATAATTCACCTTGTATCAACACAGCACAAAGATCACGGAATTACAAATCCCCGTTACCTTTTACTGATTAAATGAATCGTAAAATTAATACGATTCCAGCAGAAAATTTTCCAATGCAATTAGTGTTGCATCGGTATGAAAGTGGCTCTACTCGAACAAATTGTCGATAGGGTACGAAAGGCGCTCAATTAACTCCAAGTCATACACAGGTGTTTGATTTTAAAACTGAGTTTAATTTTGTATTTCCGAGCCGAGTTACATTTGCTCTCGGAAAATGGTGTGTCTGAATCGAATGTGTTAATTTTGATTATGTTGTTTTCAATCGTTTGTGCTTAAGAGAGTTTAATAACGGAATTGCAGGGTCATATTATAATGTGAAACCTGTATAACATACATAAAAGTCAAAATATAAATATTATAAAGAAATAAAATTGGTTGTTTTTATGTAAAACGTTGTTGAACATCATAAATAAACCACATTAGAAATATGCGTAGTTCCTACGGGAAAGGCCATTGAAGAAAAGATACAACTAGACCAAAATATCTTCTTTGGTTTTTTTTTTATATCAAAGGTAATTTATTTTGTGCTTTTTTCTTTTACTTTTGTTTATAATACCAAAACTTAATTTGATACAATGATTGATACCATTTGCTCATGAACTGATAATAGAAGACCCAGTTCCAGGGTTTGACGCGCTGCATGCCGAAATACAGGCTCCAAGCCTAGTTCGGCAGCACATGTTAATTTAGGCACAATTTTTATGTATTCTAACAATATTATAATTATGAGCACAGACAAATTGTGTAATGTGTATTTTTTGGTGTAATAAATTATTATTATTATTATTATAATTTTTAATCTAATTACGAGAATTCTTTGACTGTTGAACTTCCTAAACAAGCTGCATTAGAGATATGCATAGTTCTTGCGAGATCGGCCATTGAAGCAAAGATACAACTACTTAGAGCAAAATATCTTTTTTATTAGTTACCATGAAAATTTCAGAAAAAAATGAAACAATTTGCAGCACCTTTTTTTTTTACAAAAACGAACACAGTTTTAATTGAAAAGGCTAAAAATTGTATAGTAAATCTCAGCGCACCGAAGTTCGTCACGGAATGGATGTTGTGTCATAATCCGGAGAGCATTGCTGCAAACAAAGTGGAAGTGCTGCGAACTCAGTCTCGACGAGTAGAGTATAAACCTATAGAGCACGGACAACTGCGCCGACGGCACCGAGTAGAAACGCCATTTTGCTAGTAATATTTCAGCTGTCATAGAATACTATGACAGTTATGACAACCGCCGTATTGTTTACTTGCTGAAATTGCCGAATTTTTACAAGCAAGTAGTTTTTACGACCGCACAGGTCATTCTTCTTTTTTTAATTGCACCATACTAGGAATTACTCCAGTATCGTTGATGCGCGTTCATAAACATGTAAACTCAGATTCACCACTCTTACAAATATTGTGTGGAAATAGAATCCGTGACACGCAACGCAGCAGTCAATAACTCAACCAGTGCGTTTAACCGTGTCGTCGAGTAAAAATTTCAAGGTTAAGAAGGTTGCCAGAACCAGCCCTGGCCGAGGTTGGTTTATGGATGGTTGACCTTACATTACATATTGAGACTTGTCCGTATGTCGGAAAGCCCGAGGCTGTCATTAGCAGATCTTTGACAATTATGTCGACAGTCGCCAACAGATCTAACGCCAGTGCTAAGGTGTATATTACCCACTAACTAGGCTATAACAGTCAAATAGGCAGTAAGCATAAAGTATTTAGCATAATCAGCCTTCTAATGGTCCCACTGCTTGGATTCAGGCCTCGAGTCGTTCCATATAAAATACTGTTACTAAGCTGTATCCCGTTACACTGGAAGGCAACCCAAACATAGTTGGGAATAGGGTAAAATGATCAAATTCTTCATCATCATCATTTCAACCAAAAGACGTCCCCTGTTGGACCTAGACCTTCCTCAAGAGACTTGTATGAAGACTTCCAACGCTGCGTCTTCCAAGATCGCCAGAACTTTTCAACTTCATCGACTATCGGCTGGCAGTCGCTCCATGTAAAATACTATCACTAGTACGGCATCCAGTTACACGGGAAGCTTCTTTAATGTGGAAATTGGCCAACGTCGCATCGTCTCTAACAGTGCTACTGCGGCGTCTACACGTTCTATGGTCTCGACACAGTTCACAGGTGTGTTTGTGTTCCGTTATGTCACTGCTTGTGTCAACTCTGTGTTGCTCGCGAGGTGATCCTTTACTCTTTGCTATGTATTGAGGATCGAAGATTTTTATTACGTTCCGGAAATTAAAAGAACATAACATCGTGCTTCAATTCCCCACAGCGTTACACAGCAGCAGTACCTACCAGTATCCATCTCGCGTTTTATGTTTTCACCGGGCGCAGTTTGTGTTTTCTGATAGCTACAACCTGAGAGTTTAAAAGTGTATTGGCCACTTCTAGGCAAGCGTGTTTCGTAATGAAATAGTGGTCAAACATTGTGATAGGCTTTACCACATTAATATATGTAATATCATAAATGCGAAAATGTGTATGTTTGTCACTCCTTCACGCTCAAACAACTAAACTCATTTGGATGAAATTAAGTAAAATCAGTACGACAGGATATTTTTCATTTTAGGAGTATGTTTCCTTGCATTTTTTTCTTTCTACTTTTACGCGGGCGAAGCTACTAGCAGAGAAGAGTTCTTCTTTTCTCTCTTCCCGAAATTCTTCTTTGTAAAAAATCTGAAAAAAATTTCAAGAATAATAAAAACTATCAAGTACCTATTGCACGTTGCGTGACAAATCTCTTGAGATCGAGAGCCGTGTCGTGATCCTCAAGAGAAGCGATGCAAACATATTGAAGTGTCTCGGCGCACGTGTGTTTGTGTTCCATTATGGCGCACTACGTGTGGTAAGTCATGTTGGTTAAAGTGCAACTTGATCTGATCGGTAGCTAGTTGACCAGGATTTTTCTTGCACTCAACTCACAAACTTTTGTGATATCTGTGCAAATAATGAAGCAAACTAACATCTCCATTTCGAAAACTTTGAATACCATTTGCTGATTCCATTGTATTCAAAACAAACGGTGCTACAAACTAATATTATTTCGGCACTGCAGCGGCTGTCAAACTTTTGCATAACATTTAATTTTGCACAGTATTTTCGTTTAGTTCACAGATAGTGACGCCAGCGCCGTTAACGTTTGCTTGTTATATTGAAAAAGTAATGAAAAACTCTCGCGACTCAACTCAAAACTCTCGGGGTTATTGAAAAACTATTTTTATTTGAAGCGTGAGAAATTTCTAGAAACTCGCAGTGTCTCTTGGGTAGCAAATGTTGTTTATTTGTGTCTGTAAATGTGTATATAAATAATAATTTGATCATAATATAATTATAAGCATTCGCCCGGCGACGACCAATAGGGACGGAATTATGGAAAGATCGTGTTTTACAGTTAGGTCACAAACTGAAAGTTGATATCGTGGGTCTAGTCAGTGCATAAGAAAAAAAAAACTAAACTTTTATGCTTTTTTAACCACAGTTTGAAGAATGAACTTAGAAACTATACATTTCAATAGCACGGTTTGTAACCGATGAATCTGTTTAAACACAAAAGATGAACACTCTCTCTCTCTCATGGATCTGATTCTGAAAGGCAGACTCGGCCCTGGTACGAATAGTAACGAAGAAACAGGAGTGGATTTTTAGTCAATAAGAGTCTGATACTATCTCCCACTCCGCCCAAGAGCGGGGGATGTCTTAAGATGATTTTTCCACCGGAAAAAAAAAAAAAAAACAAAAAAACCCGGGCGTTTCTTCCGCACAAATCCGGTGGAGGGCCTGCGTCATGCGCAAGGTAAGGACGCCGTGAGGTCTTTCCAGCCACGCCTCAAAGAGGGAACTTACCGCCATAATTGAAGAAACACCCGGGTGCTACCATTGTGTGGACCGGAGGATACGGTAAAGCATACGGTAGAGGTGTGCCCCGCCTGGGCAGAGCACCGCCGTGTCTTCGTGGGGGCGATCAGCGGCAGCGATCTCTCGCGCCGGGCCTTGGTTCAGGCCATGGTCCGGAACGAGGAGGAGTGACAGGCGGACGCCTCCTTCTGCAAAGCAGTAATGCTAGCAAAGGAGGAGGCCGAACGTGCACGCGCGAGACAATGGCCCTCGCGCCCCAGCCGCCGGGATTCCGATCCCGATTTCCAGCCACCGCAGACGGCGAGCAATGTCGCCGTCCGACCGTCCGGTAACCGTCCGGACTGAGCCCAAGTCATCGACGGCGCGTAGTGTTCCACGCGTGCCTCAAGGAGATGTCAGCAAACCGTAGGGGTCCAGCAAGGTCGAAGCCTATTGGGGCCGTGGGTGATGCGAAAGAGATCCCCGGGACCCTGGAACAATGGCAAAGAACGAACAGAAGTGGGTGTTTAGTCAGTAAAAGTCTAAAACGCCCTTACGCTCCGCCCAAGAGATTGATAATTACATTTCAAATTAATCTGATTACACTATTTGTAACTGATGCTGTTAACGCTGTAAAGTCTAACACAACTTGAGAAACATTCTAAATGATACCTATAATGAAACCAATAGGATTCAAATGCATATTGGCTCATTGCCAATTTGGTTTACGTACTTAGTTAAAATAGAACCTTCTGATATATGTTGAAGCGGTAAATCCTAGGGTGAATACAAACATTTAAACCGAAATAATATATTCCTACATAGCAAAACGTTCACAACACAGTGTGACGAATGTGTAAAACCTATATATAGGATAGATCTATCCATAAACCTCTATGTCAATGTACTCACCGTTAATATAGGTTATTTCAAACTCTAGCACTAAGAACCTTGTATATCGATGTAATCCTATTCGCTTCTGCATTGCTTGATAGTCCCGTTTAACCTTAATACGCTTGTACATGTCAAACACGAATATTATTGCAACAGCGCCATCTAGTAGAACTAAATTATTGACAACATGTAAGACTAGCTCCTGCCAGCGGCTTCGCCCGCGTGTAAGCAGGGTTTTTCATACAAACTTTAGACCCCCGTTTCATCCCTGTAGGGGGTAAATCTTAGAAAATCCTTTCTTAGTGCTCGCCTACGTCATAAAAGGAAACCTTGTGCCAAATTTCACGCTCCTAGTCGCAGTAGTTTCGGCTGTGCGTTGATATGTCAGTCAGTCAGTTTCTTCCTTTTATATATATAGATTATTAGAATGCGTGACACAAACCTTTGAATTAGTTTTAATTATCAGGAAAAAGCCCAGTTGGTTTCAATTTCAACAACGACCGGCCTACTATTGCATCAAACCGTAAAAATTTAAAAAAGGGAACGGAGGCCTTTGGTCTGCAGTGGGGCATTGCAGGTACAAAAATACTTTTTACAAAACAATAAAACTGACTTCAAAAAAAAACACAGAAAAGTGCATTCCTTTCGTAAGTCGATGTTAAATAACGAGAAACAAAACCAGAAACACTGACTTCGGAAATTAACATTATTTTCGGTTGTATTTTTGGAAATACATAGTTTATTTGCCATTTGTTTTTTTTTAGTGATAGTTTGACGAGTGACAGGGCAGAATGGAAAAAAAAAAACGTGTTGCGCCGACCCCAAATAACACGGGACAAGGGCAGGAAGATGATGATGATGATGATAGTTTATTTGCCAATATTTTGTTTAGTTCTAGTACCTACCCCTAATATCTAAACATAAATAGAGTGCAAGTCCTATATTAAGGTTAACAGAATGAATTCAAATGTTATGTTTGTAGATGAAGATATCAAAATCACTACATGTATGCCTATAATATTTGCGGAGTTCCTTTAATTCCTCCTGGATCCTTGGAACTGGCTTTTGACAAAATCGGACCAATCAAGAAGATACTGTCAAATAAAAAAAGCATTAAGAAAAAGAACCTAATTGAGAACCCCTTCGTTTTTTGAAGTCGGCCATTACATAAACCCGTAACCGTTTAAACGCGCCTTTAGCATCTGACATCTCTTTGAATGCTATGCACTTTATTCACACTTACATGCACTTCACGGATCTACCTATGAACCATCTTCAACAAATCACGATGCTTCAACTATGTACCGTGTCGATTCTTACAAGGTTTTATTTGTTCTCCGCGTAGAAATCTCACAAAGCGATGCACCGGGAGCACTTGAGAGTTTTGAGCCTTTTCCGATCGAGGGCGTTCGATCTTTAAATTCCACATACAGAAAGTGACGTAAAATACTGAAAAATGCTTAACTGCTAGAGGTATGTCTTTAAGTGCTGTCGCGTTCTGAGGTATTTGGGTGAAGCGATTGTTAAGTAAATCGCATTCAACTATAATGCATTGAATATGGAATTTTATTTTTAGGGTTCCGAACTTCGGCTGTTTAATTTACTGCGACAGACTGATAGAAAGATCAGTCTGTCGCAGTAAATTAGCAGCGAATATATTGGACCGATCAAATTGAAATTATTACGAACGTATAACGTCAATAAATGAATTTTGAAAGTAGAGTAACTTTTGGAGGACAATATAGAACAAATGAAAGAAAATTACTATACTGTCTATCAAATCGGCTTGTTCTGAGAATCTCAAATATATACATTGGTTCATCAAGATCGGAGACTCTACACTCGAAGTTGTGGACGACTATTTTTACCTGGGACAGACGGTCCATTTGGGTAGGTCTAACTTTGAGAAAGAGGTCAATCGTCGAATCCGACTCGGCTGGGCAGCGTTCGAGAAGCTGAGCGGTGTCTTCTCGTCCAATATACCAGTGTCTCAAGACGAGAGTCTATGACCAGTATGTGTTAACAGTGATGACAAAACGTGGTCGCTTACAATAGGCCTCATCAAAAAGCTTAAAGTCACTCAAACGGCAATGGAAAGGGCTATGCTCGGAGTTTCCTTGCGTGATCACATCAGAAATGAAGATATCCGCAGGAGAACCAAGGTTACAGATATAGCCCGAAGAATTGCCAAACTTAAGTGGCAGTGGGCAGAGCACATTGCTCGCAGAACAGGTCGATGGGGACGAAAGGTTCTGGAATGGCGACCACGTACCGGAAGACGCAGCGTTGGAAGACCTTTCACATGGTGGACCGATGACCTGGTGAAGGTTGCGGGAATCCGATGGATGCGAGACGCACAGGGCTGGTCATTATGGCGACACTTGGGGGAGGCCTATGTCCAACACTGGACGTCTTTCGGCTGAAATGATGATGAGATTTAAAATGAAACAACAAACACAATTCTAGATCAATGGGAAGTATGCCCTATAGGTTTTGATTTCCTCGCGAGTTCAAATATGCGCCTAAACGAAGCATAAACGGCCCTGTCTTTGGATTGCGTTGACTAAGATGTTTAATTTTTTTACTGCCCCAAGGAACAACAGATCTGAGTATTTTGGTATTAATTTCAGCTTAATATAAACACACATTCCTGAGAAAAATGTTCTTGACAGAAGGACAACGAAGTGATCCTTATAAGTCCCGTTTTTGCTGACTGAGGTACCCCAAAAAGCCAAGAACTTAATTATTATGAATAAATACTACCCCAAAAACCGAGCTTGAAAATAATTTCCAAGAATCTCGTGGATATTTTTTTCGGTTGGCAACCAAAACTCAATTCGTCTACATCACTCATTTGTCAGAGTGAGTTATTTCGCGCCTAAAGTTACAAATCCGGCGATATCTAGACATCTGTCTGATGGGGTTCGTTTCGGCCGACGATAATGTTTTTATGTAGAAATGTTTGACTTTTACAACTTTTTATTTAACTGGCAATGTTAACATGTACCTACATACCTTGTTTATATGGCGTACATCGAAGGATTGGAACAATTTGCCTGCGGGGTCTTCTCTGTCTAATCTAATTTTCCCGTCCGATTATAATTTAGGTGTCTTGAAGGCATGAAGAATAGGCTCTTAATAAACTAGAGCGATTCACCATCAACGATTACATCACTGCTTACCAACAGGTGGGATCGCAGTCAAGCACTGGCTTTAAATATGGCATTTAAAAAAAATAAAAAATTTTGGGAAAAAAAAATAAAGAATAAATAAAGACGAAATACGATATCATATTATGTATAAAGTGGCAACATTACGTTGCGTCTGTGCCAAAGGACGCGCATCAGTTTGGTATCATGGAGCTGGTCTGATAATGGAGTCGGATAGTGACCATAGGAACTACTGAGCGGGACAATATAACCCCATCGTGTTTGAGTTCTTTGGAATGGTCTTGTGATGAGTACCTACTATTCCGCGCGATTAAAGATTGTCTCGAAAAAATATTTGTAATTGAAAGCTTATTTCGCGGTCCTGGGTTGCAATATAGGTTTGGTTTTAGTCAGCAAAAGTCTGACACGCCCTCTCACTCCATCCTAGAGCGAGAGAAAACATTGAATGATTTCCCTTAAAAAAAACGTCGTATACAATTTGTAAAGATTGAAAAAGATTTAATATACTGAGAACTTCAGCCCCTACGCTTTTAATATATTGGCTCTATTGTGATGAAGGTACACATAACGTATGCTGGCAGTTACTTTGAATTGTATTGAACTTTCAATCCTAATACTCGTACTACCAAATAGTAAATTATACTCGTTAAGTTTTTGTTTATGACCAGGTGTGCTTTGTAAAATCAATAAAATTCTGGTTGGTCTATGTATCTACCAGTTTCAATAATAATGGTTTTTAAATTGCCACTGATTTCAGTTTAAATTACAATTATAAATATTCATATATTAAAATAATTTAAAAAACATTTATTAAATTATAATTATAAATTTAAGTAAAAGAATATATAAAAACATGATAGATAGATATACTCTTTATTGTGCACCATAAATAAAATTAGAGTCGGAGCTTAAAATAAGCATAATCACTAAAAGCGAAAAGACAACCTAGAATTTAAAAAAGTTAATAAGCTTTAAATCTACTTTATCGTTTGTAATGCCTACCAAAGAGCGGCCACAAATACACTTTAAAGTCCTGACTTTCGATTAAAACAATCGGGCATGTTAACATTTCAATAGCTCCAAAGGGACGTATATAAACAGACGAAGCATTAACCCCCAAAGTAATATACCTACGTCCTACATATACAAAAACATTGATATACGCCCAGGAAAGGGCTTCAGCCAGTTGTTATTAAAATTTTCATGAATTTCGTTCAGACTGTGAAAAATAATGCCGTTTTGGGAACGCTGCAGCGAAGGCAAAGTTTTCGTGTGTTACCAGTTTCGTGTTTAAGCTATTTGATTAATTTTGGACACATTTTACTGATGACATGATGTGAATGTTGTTGAGGGGAGATGACGAAATGAAAGTAGGTTCGGATTTGACTTGGATAATGTTATTATTCTTTTTTTAATCCATTTTTCTAACTTTTATTTGCACAATTGTGCAAATAAAAGTATAAATAAAAGTAATAAAAACACTAAACTAATTAGTTTAGTGTTTTTATTAAGTATTATTTTTTGATTCTACTGTAATTATAGTTAATTAAGTATTTTTCAAATGTTATTATTTGAATACTATAGCCACATACGCTAGTTGATGTCTTTCATGTATGTTTTCTTTAACTTGTATCAGTGGCGATGGGTCCATATAACACGATTCCCATTCGATACGAAAAATGTTATTTATAGGGCAACGAAATTTTTAGTTTGTTCTATTGTTCACCTACTTCGAATTGTCTACAACATTTAATTAGCAATGGTAAAATCGTAAGCCGAGATTATACAGAGTTACTTTTTCATACAACAATATCTCGTAATGTGCATCTATCTCTTTCATTCTTATGAACGTCACTTTCACTCCTGTCGTACCGTCTCGTTTTTGCACGCGGGATATTGTGCCAAACTAACTCGGTGCCTGCCGGCTTACAATAGAGCTAGACTGAGTGAGAGAACCAACAGTGCACAGGTGCAAGCGAGAAAGAAAAATTAATTCATGATTAAATTGTTATGATTCAAAATAAGAATAAATTTATTTAGCTGCATAAAACTCTCACTGGCGAGTTAATATGTTTTATTTGGCAGGATTTTTATACGATAAAATTGAGATTTTTCTTTTTTGATGTTGTTTTATTTTTGTATTATTTTTTAGCGTTGAAGTGTGGTGAACCGCGTGAATTGTATGGCGATGTGTGTTTCTATGACCTGAATGCAGATCTCCTCAATAAACTCGACCGTCTTCTAAATTACTGCATTCGATTTGTTTTCAATCTGCGCAAATATGATCATGTCTCTGCACATCGATCGCTTCAGTGGTTGCCCATACGTCAGCGCAGAGAACAACGGGCGCTCACTACCTTGTTTTCATTTCTCAATTCTCCCAATTCCCCTAGTTATTTAGCCCCTCACTTTCAATACATTTGCGTCAACCACAATAAAAATCTACGCTCATCTCATAACTGTCTTCTACTATGTCCTACTCATCGCACTGACTTTCTTCACTGTTCTTTCTTTGTTCAGGCTATTTCTCTGTGGAATGCGCTCCCCAAAAGGTCAGGATGGTTACAAGCCGATTAAGATTCAAGATTGAAGTTCGCGAGCATATTCGTAAGAAGTTGGCAGTAGTATCATCACAGCGTTAATATTTCTCTGTTTGTCGATTTGGACAATGTTTTGTTTTTTTTTGTTTTTGAGTATATATATTTAGTTCATTAAATTATGTATATATTATATTTACCTATATTGTGTTGTATCTATGATTCATTTGTATATCTTTTTTATATTAACCTCTCTTTTTCTTTCTTTTGTCGCACCTACCACTATTCTTCTCTGCATCACCCAAAGGTTGACTGGTAGAAAATGCCTAAGGCATTAAGTCCGCCTCTGTACCTTTATGTGCATGAAGTATTAAATAAATAAATAATTGTAAATTTGATTTTGTGTATTGGGCCGCCGCGCCGAGCGACGCCGTCGTCATTTAGTACATAGCATTAGTTCATAGGTATAAATTATTTATTTTACAACGAAATTTCCTTTTCAAAACTAAGTTTTAAAAATAAAAAAAGACATTACGGGTAGGTGTAGGTGGTGCACTCCTTATGACAATTAATTAAAACGCAGGGATGGATTTGGACCGGACCAGGCCTATTTTTTGCATTATAGAGCGGGAAGCCTTTGGTCAGTGAACTTTTTATACTTTGACTTCACTTTTGAAAATATCCACCCTTCTTCAGCCACTGACTTGTAGAAGAGTATTCTATAAGTTTAGTAAATGGTGGTTAGGAAGGCCATAACAATCACCTATAGTGTAAGTACTTTATGTAAAAATTTGCTATAGCGTGTAAGCTATTTTCGAGGAGGAAAATCATCAATAAACTCCTCCTTCTATGGCTGACTGTCAGATTTTTCTGTTTAAAACCCTGCTCGTTACTAATGTTTGCTTCTTTTTTTGAGAGCTTTATAACAGATTTTCGAAGAACCTCTGCATATTCTACATGGTTTAAAAAGATAGATGGCCCAATAGCCATGGTTTCAATGCACCATATTCTTAAAAACAAATATTTATTTATTTCTATATTCAATAACATGGCATTACATTTCAAATAACACCATAAAGTTCCATTAAATATGAAATTTAAGGCCCGAAATTGTTTTACGGTATCGCGATCGTAAATTGTAATTTATCTCTTTGTTCCGAAACGTAACACATAAGGCGAGTTCACACATACGAACTCAATATTCTATAAGGCGTGGCTGCTGAGTGAATAAGCTACTGCGTGACATGCCTAATCTGACGCGCGTGTGTGTAAATGCCCTATATTGAAAGGAATTTTCAAGTAAAAGTGGTTTGCTCATCGAGATATAAGTACTAACGTACTAGAGAAGCTACGTCACATAACTGAATTGTCCTATTTTCGTAATTTGAATCTTTAGTTCGCTGCAGCGCTAAAATAATAACAATTCGTCTAAACCATAACTAATTTACCACAGCGCTAGATTTGCTGCGGAAGTGTATTTATTCTCGGCAAAAAGGTCTTAAGCGCCATGTAAATCACGGCACTTACGCGTTTTCTTCGACAAAGTGCGGCGCGATCGCCGCAGTTGAACGAGACAAAGTAGGAATTTACGGTGTCTTCTCTAGTACGTTAGTACTTATATCTCGATGGGTTTGCTAAATATATTGGCACCTGGTCAACCCGGGGCCCTGGGACGAAGGCAAAGAAGGAACAGGAGTGGGTTTTTAGTCAATAAAAGTCTGACACTACTTTCCGCTCCGCCTAAGAGCGGGATTTGTCATAAGATGATTTTCCCACCTAAAAAAAAAAAACCTGGTCGAGGTTAGCATTAACTGTTGATCTTAGCTTTCAGAAAAGTTAAAAGTTGATTGAAAAATGTAAAGATATTTTTTATTTGACTTGAAATAAAAAGAAAGGTTTTACAAATCTGATTACTTGAGTAGCTCTTACAAAACTTTAACCCTAGTTGAAAAAAAAAAACCGGCCAAGTGCGAGTCGGACTCGCATGAAGGGTTCCGTACCGTCCATAGCAAAAAATGGCAAAAAAATCATATGAAAATTTCAACTGTCTAACTAATACGGTTCACGGACACACCGACAGACAAACAGACGGACGGACAACGGAGTCTTAGTAGGTAATAGGGCTCCGTTTTACCCTTTGCGTATAGAACCCTAAAAAATATGAAGGCTAAGGAGACTTACTTAAACTCCATATTTTTTTACAATCTTCCTGTATAGCTACTTTCAAGGCTTCTTCAGCCTGTTTATGTATCCAGGTGTCTTGTAAAAAAACATAAAAATACAGGACGCTCCCATTTTGACAGCTCCTCTTGGGGATTTGCATCTAAGCGCCATTTTGATATAATATTTTTTCCTAGCTGTATTACGTCAAAATGACAGTCTCATGTCTCTATTTTTCTAATGAAATGACTAACAAGTTCTTCGAGGCTAACAATACAGAATACCTGGTTATTTTTAAAATCTTCGAATGTGGAGTCCAAGTGCGCGTCTCCTTTTCATGGAAACAGCGACTGATTGACGCTTTGCGTGACCAGAGGGTTGTTCGTTGTTTTTTGCCCAAAGAATTAGAATTGCCATTCAACGTGGCATTACTGCCAGTCTTCTGGGCACATTTCTGGATAACAGCGATGTGGATGAAGGAGTACTGAGTATATTTTGTAGGTACATACATAGTTAAGTTTAGTACCTATAAATACTTAGTTACCTAATATTTAAGTTCCTTATGTACTACTTATATACATACACGACCTGGGAAGAGGTGGCGAGACGACCTACATGCCTACCGCAAGGACTGGTTCGAGATGGCTCAAGAAAAGAACACCTGGAAGAAGTTGCGGGAGGCCTTTGCCCAGCAGTGGGACACAGTATTAAAAAAAAGTGCACTTATATTGTTAAAAGTCTTTGGTATAAACAAAATCGTCGAATCCAATGCCTGTTATGTCTCACTGTAAAAAGGCTTCTTCTCTCTTCTTTTTCCACACACGTCTTTTCTCTACCGTTGAGGACCACGACCAGAATCTTTTTCTTTTGGAGTCGAGTAACCTTATACCATTTTAATTTAGCATCACAAATATCATCACAAGTCGCAATCCTAGAGATTCCTCAGTGACTAAGTGACATTTTTTCCACACTTTTTCGCGCACATACGATTATTAAAGCTCAGGCCAAGTGTTATGTTAGTACTTAGACGTGCCTCGGAGTATATTAACCGAGGGAACGACTGGATGGCCATAATTTAATATTACTAAAAGAGGTTTTATAGCGGGGAGGGACGGTAAAATGTTACAATGAAATGAATAAAGATTACAGAAGTTGAAGAACGTGGATGGGAAAACATTGTTGTACTAACTGCCGTTGTATTCAATTTTTTTTATATAGATAACAGTTCCACAGTTTTTTTTAGAGTTCTGTACCTCATTCGGCAAAAAAGGAACACTTATAGGATCACTCTGTTGTTCGCCTGTCCGTTAGTCAAGACGGTTTTTCTCGAAAACGTGAAATTAATATCAAATAATCCTATCTATCTATACTCAGTCTGCTGTCCCTTGGAACACTGAAAAAATAAACTTTTAAGTCAACGCATTCTAAATATAAGGCCGTTTATGCTCCGTTTAAGGCGTATATTTTGACACTCGCAAGGAAATCAAAACGTATAAGGTACTTCTCGTTGACGTAGAATCCTGAAATTTGGTAAGAAGTTATAAGGTATCATAACACAAGTTAAAGAAAAATTTTGAAATTCGTTAATTTGTAGTTACATCACAAAATAATAACTTTTATGCAATTCGGAAAATCTTCTAAAGTCGATTCGGGAATCAAACTATCTACATTATAGGTAAGTTTGTAGGGAACCATCGGTGTGCGGATCTGACTCGCATTTTAGGGGTTTTTCAGAGATGGCTATACTCAGTTCCTGCACTGGTATTCAATAAAAATGTTACCCTCAAACTTTTGGTGAAGTAAGCTAACAAGTTAAGCACACATCATCCAAGTTTTCAACAGTGAAATTTCTACAGAGTAAATCGCCTAAAATTCATGGATCAATGAATCTACAATCGTTGACTGCCTACATCAACTAGTCAAATCTCTAGTCAAGCGGTCGACAACCGGTTAAATTGAATGAGCTTTTAGGAATCGTCCATCTCTATGTTAATGGAGTTTTGCATGTGATTTCGTTCTGATTCGGCTTAGGGGTTCTACAACCTGATTATTGGATAAAACATCTCGTAGCTTTATCTACAGCCAGACATACCTCTCATGTTCTGATAAATAAATGATTATGATTATGATTGAAACACACACTAATGACGATACTGACACGTAGGCTTGATTTCCTATGAGCAGACTAAACTAAATTTTTTATACGTTGGTCATCGACGACATGACTTGAACGTGCTTGAAAGATGTGTGTACATACTTGCCTTTACTCGACTTAGCTCTTAGTCCACAACTGACTTCAGGTTTTATTACGACAAAAACAAGAGCCGGTCCCTCAGCCACCAGCGCGATACAAATTGTCAAGTCCCTACAAAGTCCTTATTTCGTTCCATTTGTTTGTCCACAGGTATATTCGACACGGACGGTGTGCACGTGCCGGGCACGGAATGTGACTTTCAGTTCAGCCGTTCCGGCAGTCGTCCGACCCACGGCCGGCTCTACAGCCCTCGGTACCCGTCCATCTACCCCAACAATGTGCGGTGTTCCTACCATTTTCATGCTAGGTAAGTCTTGAAAGGATAAGTAACTAGCCGCACAGATATGGGCTAGATGACATGCGAAGGCGCCAAGCGCGCAATGCGGCTGGTCACGTACATTTTAGAACGTTGAATACCACTTCCCTACTCGCCACGTACTCGCTAGATTCTTAGCACTAAGCAAGCCACCTGTCAGTGCATAGCCTTATTACATACCGTCAAACGGGGTGAATAGAACTGCAGGGGTGAATAGGAACTACACTTTGGTTAGGTTTTTCACATTGGTATATATTTCTATAATTGATTTCTATCAAAGCATCCGTTTTTATTACAATTAGTGAATAAATAGGAGTACTTAAATGCTGGGAAAAATTGATAATTAACGCGAAGATCCCCTTCAAAGTTTTGTTCCTATTCACCCCTGCGGTCCTATTCACCCCGTTTGACTGTAAGTAACCTTACATAGGTAACCCTTTCATAGAGCTAACACTTTATGTCACTCTAGGTATAAGTGGTGAACCTCACAAAAATTCTCAGCCTCCATTCATTTATCTTATACCTTCAAGAAGGGGTGGACAGCCAACTTATCAACGACATTACAGTTTTAATTTCTGAGTAAAGTTATTAATGAGAACACTCAAACATATTCGGCACGGTTGGCGCAGTGTTTGAGCAATTGGTTGCTGCGCTGCTTATCGTGAGATTGAATCCTGCATGGGACAAATATTTGTGTGACTTACAAATTTGTTCTGGTTCTGGATGTCTTTTTTTGTGAGTTGACATGTTCATGAACGCACCCACAATACAGGAATAATTCCTAGTATAGAGCAATTTTTTTTTTTTTAATTACAATTTGCCTGAGCTTATAAAGATATGTCTATTTTAGTTAGTAATTTATATACCTACGTTGTCAAAATTTCAAAGTTAGTATCATAAATATCTTTGTTCTTTGAATAATTGAATTGTTTTGATTTAATACCTAACTAATGTTTTTTTGATAAACTTAATGATTGAAAAATTGAATGATTTGTACAAATGATTATTAGAAACTGTTTGCTTAAAGTGAAAATGTAATAAATAGAGTGAGCCCTGTCACCCATAACACAAGTTTACTCTTAGCTTGGGTGCCAGAAGTCGATAATCTGTGATTATGCAATTTTTAATAGAAACGATGCCGCATTATGATATTCATAATTTGTGTAAAATTGTATTTTTGGAAATAAATTAATTATTATTATAAAAACTTCAAATGCTACTTATGGAAAAACAGTTACGAATTTTTACGAGGTTCTTATGAGACATCATTGATGATGTTACAAGTTAGTGAACTTTTTTCTGTAAAATTAGGACTCATGGTTTGTTTTCTAAATATGTTATAAAATAAAAATTATGAAAATAACATTCCTGAGCATTTCATTCTACGGCGTGGCGTAGGTATATCACTGCAATACTACTAAAGATATAAGACCATTTTATGCACATAACAAGATAATGCTTTAAAAACGTTTAAAAAACAAGTTTTAAAATCATTGTCCATTGGGTTTGCTTCGCCATATTGGATTTACAATAAACCCTTTTAATTGTGACCCATAACATGGAGGTGCATATAAAAGTCACTTGTCTGCCATCTTCAAGAGTCCGCCATATTTGACTTTTGAATGACGTCACTTAGCTAAGCATGCTTTCTTATCTAAACTGCATAATTGCAGCTCAATCGGTTAGAAGTTACTGTTATAAAATTAATTTGCAAACAAATATTGCAAGTTAATAAAAAGCTTGTAAAATTGAGAATTATTACAGTTAAAATAATTTTACTTTTTTTTCAGACCAAAGGAACGCGTGAAAGTTGTATTCGAGGAAGTTGCCCTTCAAAAAGGTGACATAAGGTTTGTATAGTTTTGTATTTTATTTTAATATGCATTTGTTGTTTTAAAAAAAGAACACTAAAAAGCTTTACCATTACAAACGAAGCTTCAAGTTTTTTGAGAGTAACTCAGGAACCTTCTCACAATATTTTGTACAATATTATGACGTCATTATCATCAGTGTATCAGCCGGAAAACGTCTACTGTTGAACGTGGGTTTCCCTCCTCTGCCATAAATTACTATTATTATAGCCAACCCAACATCTGGTTGCTTCAATTTTTGTTAGTTGTTTTTGAACTTTGTACCTATAAAGAGAGTAAGAAAATTGCAGTTTTAATGCTGTTGTTTTCATTGTTAACTGCAGATGTGAACACAAATTACGTAAATAAAAAATATAACGCAGCATCCAAAATAAATGTACAAATTATTATTACACCAGTAAAAGTCACTCTTAAAAAACCAACACTTAACAAAATTAAACTGAAATAAAAACACTGACGACACAATCATAAAACACTTCGGCAACCATAATTCTGAACCATAATCCATCTATAAAAATAAAATTGCACGTCAAGATATTCTATAAAGTCACCGTCGTATGAAGACTCGATGATAAAACTGGGAAGTTACGAGTCATAATCGAATTTCTGATCGAAAATATTGAATGTGATGACGGGCGTGCAACGTTGTTCGAGTAGTGACGCCAGATGGCAACATAGTTTTGGGACGTCTTAGTAGATTTGTGACCTATGCTAATACCATTATTATCTAACTAGTTGCTGACAGCGGCTTCGCCTATTTGACAGTAGAAAATTGTCCCAAGGGAACTTATTCCTGGGATAAAAAATATTCTATGTGCTATTTCAGGACATGGTCATGCTAAATTTCATCCAAATCCGTGAGTGAAGAAGTAACAGACATACACACACACATTCTCACAAACCTTTGCGTTTATAATATTACTGTTATACCCATAGAGGATATTAAAACTGAACAATGTAAAGATCAGCTTCTTAGGTTTGCGATTTTCTTCGATACCCAAATGTGTAATAAAAGCACGATCGTGTGATAGCGCATTATGCTAAGTCGTAGTGGGACAGAGGTTCCACGAAGCCCGTTTTGTTGCGTTCCTACTAGAGTTACTTATTAAAATATCTTTCTTCTAAGCTTGCTCTTTCCAAATAAAAGATCCTCATAATTTAATACTCTGTTCTTTATGAACTTATGATATATCACAATAGTTAACAATAATGTCAATGTGAAATGTTTGTAAAGCTAAGTTAACCTATAAACTAGTTACATTTAAGGTTGTAAACAATTAGAACAAGATCTTATTGTATGCAATTCACAAAATTTTATGAAAATAAAGACCTTCAGAAATCAATCAAATCAAATCAAATAAAAGATCGCGATCATTCGTGAGCAAACGTAACTATTCAATATCCTTTCTTTTTCAGAGTGAGAAAATACTTTGCTCTGATGTCTTATTACTAACTGTTATTTTATCTATCTATCGCATTTGCCTTGTGACGGTTTGCTATGACCAAATTATTTGCTCATCACATTAATGTATGTTTGTTACTCTTTTACACTCAAATGGGTGAACGGATTTGGCTGAATTGGTACACGGGTCCTGGGGCCCAAGTCTGCTACTTTTATAAGTTCGTCATTCCAACACGATCCCATTATAGTTTTGCTAAAAGTTCGTAATCTACTAATTCATAATGATCGATCATTGATCGGTCAATGGTCTCATAATAGAGTTGTGGTAGAATGACAATATCGAGCTTATTAAAGTAATGACTAGCACAATTACGTTCTAATGGTAGGTCACTGATCAAAGGAACTGTCAAAATTTTAGCAGATTATACGTCAGACATTCATTTGTCAATATGTACGAGATTACCATTCTATGCCACTTCTTTCAATGGAGTGCCAGTGGTTTGACCTTTGGAAAGTCATAATGACGCCATTATATTAGTAGATTATCAATCTTTCCAAAATCAACAATTATGAAAACAATGATAGACCATTCTGACACTATTTAATAGCAGACTTGAAGCCCTGGACATCGGATAGAATAGAATAAACTTTATTGTACACCAAAAAGTAACACAACTTATACATAAACGGAACCTATAGGTGCAATGGCGGTCTTATCGCTTACACCGATATCTACCAGACAACCTTAGAATGGGTCGTAAGAACTAAAAATAATACAGGGGGTAGGCAGGGGCGCCGACTCCGTCGGTGCTCGGGGGCTCAAGCACCCATGAATGAGAAATAAACAGTGGGTGCCGAGTACCCCTGAGAATAGACATCAAGAAACAGATCAGTAATCGCTTTTTAGGTTACGTATAAATTATAATATTTCTTGATACTAAAAACCAGTTTCATTTTTATATATTGGCTTCATTTTATATTTTTATCAAACATAATTAGTAATTAAGTATGCAGTATGTAAGTAGTACATTTATTTATAGGTCGGTCGATCAGTGTGCATTTCTCTTCTCACACTTCGCCACTTTTTCGAGTCCATCAAATGAGCATGAGCACCCATGAGGTTTTCTAAAAGCCGGTGCCCCTGGGGGTAGGTACTATTATAATAAGTTACATAATTTCATAGGATATTTATTATCCCGGGATTACGTTCCCTTATAATAATTTCTAACTTCCCAAAGGCGAAGTCACTGGTTAAAGCTAATAAAAAATATAACTTAGCATAACATCACCGGAAATGTAAATAAAAACCAAAGTATGGTACAATATTGCGTTAATGCACAAAAGAGTAAATTATGCAGTGCTGACCGCTAAGCGATTTCGGGTTTTGGTTGTTGGCTTGCTTCGTTACGTTCTCTCTGCTTTATTTGTTAACAAAAATACCTACATTAAAATGAAAACATTATTTTTCGGGCGGGATAATCCCCCGCTCTTGCGCAGACGGGAGGGCGTGTCAGACTTTTACTGACCACCACTCCTGTTCTCCTTCCGACCGCCTGCCACTCATCCTCGCTCCGGACCATGGCCTGTACCAAGGCCCGGCGCGAGAGATCTCCGCCGCCGATTGCCCCCACGACGATACGGCGGTGTTCTGCCCAGGCGGAGCACACCTCCACCGTATGCTCCACCGTATCCTCCGGACGGTCCACACAATGGTGACACCCGGGCGTTTCTTCCGCACAAATCCGGTGCATGAATCTCCCGAACTTACCATGTCCGGTGAGAACCTGTGTCATGCGGAAGGTGAGGACGCCGTGAGGTCTTTCCAGCCACGCCTCAAAAACGGGACTCACCGCCATAATTATGGCGTGCCCAAAAATGAAAGCATATGAGATTTTGTAAAGTCCTTTTTATTACTATTGAAGAGCTCGCGCTTGACCATTATTTTACCGATGATAAGAGACGATGTATTCAACGATGAAGCGCGCTTGCCTAGAAGTAAACTATTAGATCCACTCTTGACACCCAGGTTGCAGCTATCAAGAAACAGAGACTCTGAAAGTTTTTCAAACTGTAACATAGCAAATGAAAGGGTTTGCAATGTATTTTTTAGTTAAAATTATTATAATGTTATAATTATAAAATAAACAGTTTATGTGGTAAGTTATTTAAAAAATAAATAACTCCGAAACTAGTAAGTCTATTTTTTTTATATTAAAATAGTTCTTTACTACAAAATTACGGAAAACATTGTTCATCATTCGTTCATGTATATGTTTTGGTATTGGTCACACGGTACAAATAAAGTGAAAACGAAAAAAATAATAATTTATTATTTCATCCCTCCTTACATAAAACCCAGCTCATAATTTCAATTCAAATATTTTTCTTCATAGCACTAGAGTTGAAAGTCAAAATATTATTCAGCTGACTTCCGCATCCTTTCCCATCATATCCGCGTAAACACGAAAATATTGAAAACCGTTTACCGTAAAGCTAAACAACACCATGACAAACAATATTCACCCCTCGAGAATGCATCGTACACGCAGGATTTCGGTTTTTGCGTAAAACCGGTTAACCGAAATAGCTCAACCGGTCCGTAACCAATCCCTAAAGCGGGTAGTAGAGTTGGCATAATTAAATTATGGTTTTAACGGTCGACTAGTGCTCACGTAAATGAGCCCAGCTCATAAACTATATGTACCTACTTGTTTAATTAAGCGGATAATGCATGAAAGTACCGCTTTAGGTGGCTACGTCATAATGTAGCCTCCAGGTCTTTTGCATAATGGTTTCGGTCAAGTGGTGCGGAGAAATTAACTGGTATCCACGGGTGGTGGTTGGAATTGTTAATTTTGTTTCACACATTTTAGTAGGAAAAGCGTTTGGTATACACCCCTACTTTTTATTAAGTACAAAAAAAATGGGGCTCTATCCGTACCCGTTACTGATCATATTTTTGTAGTCAAAAGTAAAAAAACTAAATTGTCCACAAAAATTTGCCATAATTGGTAAATTCATAATAGAATCAATCATTCATAACAATTGCTACTAAATAAAAATCCTTATACAAAAAAAAAAACCAACTTCAATGTAAAAAGAAACACTGAAAAGTGCAAAATACCTTTATTTTCGGAAGTCAGTGTTTCTATAGTAGTTTTGTCTCTTCGTTATTTAACGTTGTATTTTTTTTTTGTAAAAAGTTTTTTATTTTACACTTTTTAGTTATGGTACCACTACTAAAAGTACCCCTCAGCCAAACTTAAATACCTTATAGCCAGAGTGCATCTCATGACAATTCTAATAATCCCAAACACGGTTAGATTACATTAATTTATTACAGGAGTTCCGATGCCTAACTTCAGGCTTCATCATCTGATCAGTTTGATATATTCCCCCTCTTCTTTCAGTCAGTCATCGACTACACGTTTAAACAAAGCAATTTAACTTGTTACAACGGTTCTGCTGTGATCCTATGAGGAGTTCTGTTCCATATCTTCGAAGTTCATGATCAGATCATAACAATATTTCTATGGAACCAACTCGGAAGCATAACCTTTCAATTAAAAAAAAAAAATCAATATCGGTTCACAATTGACCGAGACATCGGTGAACATATATAAAAAAAAACAAAAAAAATACATTCAGCCGAACATAGATAGAACCTCCTCTTTTTTGAAGTCGGTTAAAAATAATACGCGCAGTGTTTTTCCATTTTGATCGTCATTTATTCATTCATAATCTAATAGCCTGTACAATATTTCCATAAATTGAGTGACATTTTGTGATGACAAACGCTAATAATTTTGCAGTTTATAAATATTATTTATTGAGACTGTACTTAAATAACAACAAGACTTTTTCTAATAAGCCCTTTAAGTATTTGTACTAATTAAAAATTAGTGGTGTATAAGTGTTGTGATCGTTACAATATTGTTACAAGTGAGCTACGAGATTGTTTGAGAGAGATAACTGAAGGAACGCAATTGAGTTTTATTCAATAAAAGTTTGACAGTCCCTCTCGCTCCACATCGAGCGGTAAATTGTTAAAGATCCCACCTTGAAAAAAAAAGGTTCTAGACTAGTGACGATCTACTAATACCAGGAACAGTGATATTCATTATCTGAAAGTCAATAATGTATGAGCTGAAAGAACCTGAGTGGGTTTTAGTCAGTATAAGTCTGACACTACTTCTCACTTTACCTAGAGCGGGTGAAGCTATTTGTTGTTTCTCACTTTAAAAAAAGGCTTTTGACAAGTGACGTTCTACTGATACTGATATCAGTGATATAAATTATTATCATTAATCAAGTCCTTACATATTTATCGTAGAGCAATTCCCGGTCACCGTAGATGCAAGCTTATAAATATATAAGCACTAGCCCCCCTGGCCAAGTTACAACCGTTTCGTTTCGATTCTCTTTTCGTCGATCGCCTCGAGTCGCCACGCCTCCGATTCCTTTGTTCTGACGTCATCTCAACGCTCAGTCACGTGGCCAGAACAAAGGAATAGGAGGCGTGGCCGACTCGAGGCGATCAATAGTGCATTGTATTCCACGTACTTCAAAGGGGTCAGCATGAATGGTTGACACCTGCAAGGGCTGCGGGAATGTTCGAAAGAGTCACCGTAGCCCTGGAACGCAAAAAGCAACTGAAAGAACACAGGTGGACTTTAGTCAGTAAAAGTCTGATGCTCTCTCTCACGCCACCTAGGGCGAGAGAAGTCCCATCCTAAAAAAAAGTCCTTTCATGTTTGACAACTTCGGTAGTACTTATCAAGCCGTGTCAAATCCGGAGTTAATTTAAAATGCAGTGCTTTTTTTATACAAATAAACACATTTACAATAGGGTATTACACTCATTTTTTAAAAGTGTCTCAATTACTACTAATAAAAATACAAAATTTTTATTCTGTCGCTAAGTGCATTTAAAATTTACATTTTCAAATTTCGCGCATAATTTGACGAAAATGCAGAACGTAGTGGACGCCACATTTACTCTGTAGTCGTGACGTCAGTTGGCTGTGTAAACAAATGCGATGATATTCACTCAGTATGGCCGATCAGTTGACAGCTGACAACTGTCACTTTAGTTTACACAGCCGAATGACGTAATAACATGGTGGCTATTTCATGATGATAGGGGTATGTGGAACAGAGAGTAAAGCCCCACATACCTTCGTTGAAAAGGGAGGATCCTCCGGCCAGACAGGTGTTATGTCTGGTGGGCGAACAGATAAAAAAAAAACTGAAAACTTTAAATTGAATTTAAAAAAATATTTTGTTATTTTATGAACTAAACTACTAACACTTACCGACTGCTTTATGCCTAAGCTATCTTAGTAATATATTTTTAGATTTTTTCTCATAGATATACCCTACTGAAATTAGCTCGAAAAACGCTTGCGTAGTCTGTACATAAGCATAAGCATAATCAGCCTTTTAATGTTCCCACTGCTGGGACTCAGGCCTCCTCTGTAAGAGAAGGAATGGGCCATAATCCACCACGCGGGCCCAGTGCGGGTCAGTCTGTACATACTAAAACTAAATTATGTATTGTTACGTCAGTCTCTAGTCTCTAACCACTAATTTATTATCATTTGTAGGCTAGATAACGGACAGGTCCACAGATTCTACCTGACCGCTATCCTCATATAAGCACAACCCACTTCACTCACTCGACTTTATAACTGGGTCAACCCAAATAAATTCCATTTCATTTACCTCTGCTATAATAGCAACAACCTGTAGACAGTTTGTTTTTCAACATAATGTATCTTGATCAAGACACAATTTACATATTTTTAAAATGTGATTTAATTGTGAACGTAATCCCACAGTAAAGGATCAAATACCAATAATATCGTCATCATCATCATTTCAACTGGAAGACGTCACCTGTTCCACATAGCCTTCCCATCGGATTTCCGCGACTCTCACTAGTTCAACGGACTAGTGAGAGTCGCGGAAACTCTCTCTTCTTCTCTCTCTTCTCTCTCAACTCCCTTTGGGAGGTCTTTCAACGCTACATCATTCAGTTCGCGGTCGTCACTCCAAATCCTTTCAGCCTCAATGACCATAATTATGTTCTACGAGTAATCAATGTGCTGGCGCTTCTTTGGGGTATGTCGGCATTTCTGGTTTGCTTAAGATTAACTTCATTCCTGATTCAATCACGCCAGAAAACTAATTTATTGCCCTTTGGGTGACTTTAAGCCTTCTAATAAGGCCCATTGTTAGCGACCAACTTTCAAAGTCATATGTCATCACTGGCAAAACATACACATAACTTTCGACATAGACCTTTAAAATATGTGTACTATGCTATTAAAAATTAATAGCCTGATTTATAAAACTCACTAACCATATGGTATCAGATTCTTAATATAAATTGTCTACAAGTGTACTGACCATCAGCCTACCTATACAAAAAGTGCTTGCAATTAACAAAAAATAAAATATTCGTGAAACTGTACTTTAAATCATTTGATTTGTAGTACAATTTGACTGGGCTCGCCATAATTATGGCGGTAAGTCATCTCTTTGAGGAGTGGCTGGAAAGACCTCGCGGCGTCCTCACCTTCCGCATCGCCACCGAATCGAGTTGATTCGAATCGCAATTCGAATCAGCCACTATTCCAATTCGATTAACTCGAGTTGTCGAAAATGCGAGATAGCCCATCGCTAGTCTTTAAGCGCAGAGTGGTGTTCTCTGTAACATATAAGTTAGTAGCGTGGTTTCAGTATCGTAATCTCATAAGTAGTCGTTACACAGTACCCATTTGAAGTTGACATTGACTATTACCTAAAAGCCGTATGGTCGTAAAATATTGACCACCACAGAATCTATTAATATTGAGATGATTTTGTTCCAACAAAATCATCTATTTTTTGGAGCTCGTGTCATATTTTAAGATTGGATGAATTGCTCAAAAATCTCTCTCGATTTTGAATTTCGAAATTCCGCTGTAAAAATAAGTTCTGAAATTGTGTGTCATGCATTCCCAGTTTTCCAACCAATCAATACAGTGTTGCCAGTGTAGCTATAAATAAATGAAACAAGACTGAATATTTTACCACCGTGTATGCCTCAAGCGTTGACTTTGGCTAGCCGGAACACCCTGTAAAGGTATTTGCTCCAGCTAATCCATTTAAGGGTGGTACTGTAACTAAATTTAGTGACGATGGCATGAGAGGAAACTTTTAATGGCTCGTAAACACGCAAGAAGGTAAATAATGTAAAGTAGACTTAAGTTCATTTATGGGTGTTGATAGTGGTGGGGTTCTCCTTAAAGAAATCTCTATCCCATGCCGAGACCGCCCGGAGGACACGGTGGAGCATACGGTGGAGGTGTGCCCCACTTGGGCAGAGCACCGCTGTGTTCTCGTGGGGGCGATCATTGGCTGTGATCTCTCGCGCTGGGCCTTGGTACAGGCCATGGTCCGGAGCGAAGGAGGAGTGGCAGGCGGCCGCCTCCTTCTGCGAATCAGTAATGCTAGCAAAGGAGGAGGCCACACGTGCACGCGCGAGGCAATGGCCCTCGCGCCCCAGCCGCTGGAATCCCGAATCCGATTTCCGGTCACCGTAGGCGTGGGCTTGCGGATGGCAAGCAAAGGGTAGCTCGCCGCCCGACCGTCCGGTAACCGTCTGGACCAAGTCCAAGTCGTCGACGGCGCGTACTGTTCCACGCGCGCCTCAAGGAGATGTCAGCAAACCGTAGGGGCCCAGCAGGGTCGAAGCCTACTGGGGCCAAGAGTCTGATTCTGAAAGGAAGACTCGGCCCTGGTATGAAAGGCAACGAAGGAACAGGAGTGGGTGTTTAGTCAGTAAAAGTCTAACACAATCTCCCACTCCGCCCAAGAGCGGGGGATGTCGTTGGATGATTTTCCCACCGAAAAAAAAACCCATGCCGAGTAATCTTGTTGACCTGTCAGCATCATTGAGTATTTTACACAATAGTAAGACAATGGCGCCCGAAAGCCGGCGTTCGTGCGGGGATCAACAGCTTACTGTAATATCTATTCTATCTATTGCAATGTATTTGGCTCGTTTACGCATCATCACTCCATGCTCTCCGGCTAAAGTATCTCTTTGATTCGACCACAGCCACTTATATCTATCATAATGTCGTTTGTGGGCCACAGACTATCCAAAGCTTGTCGGTACAGTGACGTATGCACTCAAGACCAATAATAGTGAATAATAGTATACCTACATACACTACAATGAACAACAACGTCATTCTGTCTTCAAATAACAATACAAAATTCCTGACAGCATTTAAGTAAATATGTATAGCTATTAGTAGTCAATTTCGGAGTCATAACTATCCCATTCTACTACAAAACCTGTCAATGAACCCAACCGTCTATAAAACCTGTCAAATGGATTCCTAACCTCCAAGAAAGTGGTGTCCTCAAAAAGTTCACAAGGTTTTAAGAAAAACTCAAGAAAAAATATCGCTGTTTGATTAGACAACACAGCAGTTTATTTTTGCATTCAGAAATACAAAGAAAAAAAAGAAAAGAAAGAAAGAAAGAATGAAAAACATTTTATTTGGCGGAACAAGGCGCAAATTTAATACTAACAAATTATAAGTACATTATGTTGAAGAAATATGCGCCACATCAGCGCAAAACGGCCGAACGCTCAGCATAATGCCGTGACCACACGCAAAATGCGATGAGTCTACGGCGCTGGTTTTCAGCGTGGGCCGGTAACGGTATCGACATAAAGACGTCGGCACGGTATTTTGTGCTAAAAGATACGCTAACGCGCGTTAATACGCTTTAACGTATCTTTATATTTCCAATTCACAAACAGGTCCGACCCATTTCCGACCTAATTTCGCATGTCTACAAACAGTACAAGCCGTTTTACAATTCCGTGTATATATTCCACGAGCCGTCCTTAACATAACTTGACTAAACTGAGGACATTCCAGCGAAGGAATTCCGTAAGTCCGGCCAGAGGAACTTGACTAACTAAATTAACTGAATTATTCGTGCAGTAATATTACGTGAGCTGTGTAATTAATTAACCACGTTATATTTGCTGTGATTATTTTTGAGTTGTATCTTATAAATAATATTAATAGACAAAAGATAAATAGCATGCGAAGAATTAGTATAAAAAAAAGAAGAGTAAAAGCCCGTAGATTCCTCTATCCCAAAGAGACGTACTAAACATCGAGTTTAAAAGTATAGGTACTAAGTTGTAATTCAGACCCGAGTCTATCTGGGCACGCCACAATCGCAGCGGTAAGTTAATTCTTTGAGGAGTGACTGGAGAGGCGCCATGGCGTCCTTACCTTCCGCATGACGCCGGTCCTCACCAGATATGGTAAGTTCGGGAGCTCCCTGTTTTGGATTTAAGCGAAAGAAACGTCTGGGTGTTAATTGTGTCCTGGCACGCAAAGGGCAACTGGAGGACACAGGTGAGTTTTAGTCAGTAAAGTCAGTTCCGTATGTTTCGAGATTTATTGTGAAGTGATTGAACATCGTTTCAATGTAAAAGTCGGTACGACAAAGGCCGTGGTGGTCGATTTGATGGCATGGTTGGCGCAGTGGTTGAGTGGTCGGCTGCTGAGCATCGTGTCGTGGATTCGATACCCGCACACTGCATTCTTGTGTATGTGAGTTTACATGTTTGTGAACGCATCCACGATACAGGATTAATTGATGTTGTGGGACAACGTTATTAAAAAACAAGAAGAAATGTAGAAGTCCACATTTTCAACATTGGTACGATTTGTAGAGTGAAGTGAGAAATTAAATAATTTAATTCTTAATATGAAAAATTTTATCCAATAGAAAGTGGATCCACTGACTATAATTTTGAAAGGGAAACATTGGTCTTGATACGTTCATGTAAAGAAAAGGGATGAAACATATATTGCTACAAGAATTATAAGTATATAATTATGCGAATGGATAAAAGGGGAAAGGATGCCTAAATTTAAAGATCGATCGATTGTGTGAGGACATATATGACAGGAAGTCAATGATAGCATGACAGTCGAGAGGACAGAATAAGGGAAAAAGTGTTGTGTTTTAAGTAAAATGGGACATGGGCAAGAAAATGGTCATGAGAAGGCTATACAGGTTGCCAAATTTTGTTTTTTTTTTTTTCTAATCAATAGAATAAGAAAAGTTTGATCTATACGCCACAAAGCTATGTATATTTATAAAGTTTAGAGAGCTTGAAAAGAACAAAGCTTCATTTTTTCTCGATGTGGCAAGTTCGTAGTTCTTTTAAGCTAGCTGCCACTTAATCTCGGCAATTCTTTACACCGTCCACAGCGCGGTGTGGCTCCAAACCATCATCAATCCGACCGATAAAATCCTTTAGTGGCTTTTCTAGTGCAGCTATGAAAATAATATATGCCTTTAGTTTTCGACCTCTACTCCTAAGAAATAATAATAATTATAATTTGTTACGTCACAGTATTTGAACTGTAATAAGATGAGTAATGCGATTACAAAAACAAATTCTTATGAGTATTTCTGAAAAGGAAACGCAAACGACAACTGAAGACACAGGTGCGATTTTAGCCAGTAAAAGTCTGACAAGCCGTCCTACTCTACCCTAGAGCGAGAGAAGTCATTGGATGATTCCCCATCTCAAAAAAAGGATATTAAAATTGGTTTCAACACAAAACGTATCGCACTAAATATCAAACTAAAGCAAATATGCATAGCATAGTCGGCCTTATAATGTTCCCACTGTTGGGACTCAGGCCTCCTCTCTAGGAGAGGGAATGGGCCGTAATCCACCACGCGGACCCAGTGCGGGTTGGTGGATGTCACATGTCTTCGAATTTTTGGTTCTAGGACATACCGATTTCCTCACGATGTTTTCCAAATATGCAAATATGCACTGCTCACTTATTCGGAAACATTTTTTGTATTATATACTGTCTACAAACGTAACACTTATATAATGCATTTTTGCAGTTATGACAACTAGTTAGTTCAATAGTCATATTGGTTTTTCAAATAAATATGTACAAAGATAATCGCGGTTATCATATAAAAGTGATTTGTAAACAAAACGAAACAATATAAATGTATTATACATCGAAAACATCAACTGTTTCTTATACGCCTTTTTTTTTTTTTTTTTTTTTTTTCGGTGGGAAAATCATCTTATGACATCCCCCGCCCTTGGGCGGGGCGGGAGATAGTGTCAGACTTTTACTGACTAAAAACCCACTCCCGTTCCCTCGTTGCCTTTCGTACCAGGGCCGAGTCTTCCTTTCAGAATCAGACCCTTGGCCCCAGTAGGCTTCGACCCTGCTAGGCCCCTACAGTTGCTGACATCTCCTTGAGGCGCGCGTGGAACAGCACGCGCCGTCGACGACTTGGGCTCGGTCCGGACGGTTACCGGACGGTCGCACGGCGAGCCACCCATTGCTCGCCGTCCGCAAGCCTGCGCCTACGATGGCCGGAAATCGGGATCGGAATCCCGGCGGCGATTGGGGCGTGAGGACCGTTGCCTCACGCGATCGGCCGCCTCCTTTGCTAGCATTACTGCTTCGTAGAAGGAGGCGACCGCCTGCCACTCCTCCTCGCTTCGGACCATGGCCTGTACCAAGGCCCGGCGCGAGAGATCGCCGCCGCCGATCGCCCCTACGAGGACACGGCGTTGCTCTGCCCAAGCGGGACACACCTCCACCGTGTGCTCCACCGTGTCCTCCGGGTGGTCCGCACAATGGTGACACCCGGGCGTTTCTTCCGCACGAATCCGGTGCAGGAACCTCCCGAACTTACCATGTCCGGTGAGGACCTGCGTCATGCGGTAGGTAAGGACGCCGTGTTGCCTTTCCAGCCACTCCTCAAAGAGGGGAATTACCGCCATAATTATGGCGTGCCCAGCACTGGGTTGCGATAGTCGCTGTCGCCATTCCACCATGAGACCCCGCCGGAGCTCTGTCCGCCATGCCGCAACTTGTCGTGGCAGCGGAGTTTCGCCCCGACGTTGCATCTCCACGCGCAGATCGTGCATGCGTGCAAGGCCTGTTGCCACCAGATCCCATGGTGGCTGGCCAGCAAGGAGGCTCGCCGCTTCGCGGGAAACCGTGCGGTATCCCCGCACCATCCGTATGGCCATGACCCTCTGGCACGCGTTCAGCTGGGCCGCCGGTCGCTTTCGCAGTGACGGCGCCCACACCGGCGCCCCATAAAGGGCCATGGACTGGACGATGCCTGCGTAGAGCCTCCGGCAGGAGGCGTCTGGACCCCCGAGGTTGGGCAGGAGCCGCTTGAGGGCAGCCCCATTCCGATTCAGTTTGGGAGCCAGACGTCGGAAGTGCTCCTCGAAATTCCACCGGCTGTCGAGGACGAGTCCCAGGTACTTCATCGTCGACCCGACACCGATGTGAACTCCTCCTACCGTTAATTGGGAGCGTCGAGGCGGCGCGCTCCGAGGGCCGTGAAAACACATGGCCTCGGACTTTTGCAGCGCCACCTCGAGTCCCAACTGCTGGATCCTATCAACGACTATCGCAACCCCGCGTGTCGCTAATTCGACCGCCGCCTGGTACGAGTCTCCCTGAGCCAGGACCAGCGTGTCGTCTGCGTAGCAGACTACGCTGACCCCGTCAGGGAGGTCGCCGCGCAGCACGTAGTCGTAGCCGATGTTCCACAAGGGCGGTCCTAGTACCGATCCCTGCGGAACACCGCACGACATCTCTCGCCGTTTCCACTCTCCCTGGTGACCAGGGTAGATGATGTACCTGTCCGAAAGGTAGGCCTCGATCACACGACAGAGGTAGTCGGGCACCCGGTGATACCGGAGCGCCCTCCTAATGCTACTCCAGGGCAGGGAGTTGAAGGCGTTAGCGATGTCCAATGACACCGCCACGACACACCTGCCCCGGGACACCGCATCCCCCGTCGTGAGAGCTCGCACGCGCATGATGGCGTCCACCGTGGAGCGCCTCCTGCGAAAGCTGAACTGGCCGTCCGCCAGATCCGGCCCCACCCGTGTTAGGTGCGCGACGAGGCGGTCTGCAATTACTCTTTCAAAGAGCTTGCCCACCTCGTCGAGCAGCACAATGGGCCGGTACGCGGACGGAGAGTCCGCAGGGCGCCCCGGCTTCGCGATAAGGACCAGTTTCCCCGTCTTCCAGCGAAGTGGGAATTGGCCCCTCTCCATGCATGCGCTGAAGAGCCCTCTTAATCGAGACCCGAGAGCCTCCATGGCCAGGACCTAGGCTTTCCCAGGCAAGCCGTCGGGTCCTGGGGCGGTATTCTTGGCACTCAGCCTTCGTACCGCCACACTCATCTCTGCCTCGGTCACCTCTGGAGCATTGTCGTCGTCGTCGCCATCGTGATCCGCGTTAGACACCGCTGGTGGCGGAGCCATGAGCGGGGGAGAGTGTTCCCCTCGCGCAGGGAACAGAGTGCTTACCACACCCTCCACAATCTGGGGCCGGAGACTCTGCGTGAGTGGGGGAGCCCAGGGGCGTAGTTTTTCCCGCACCACCTTGTAGGGGCGTCCCCACGGGTCTCCGTTCAGAGTCCCCAGCCACACGTTGCGGGCCTCCAACTTGGCCCGCTTTATTTCCGCTCGGAGTTCTTATACGCCTTAAGTGAGGCAAGGTGAAATAATGATTGGCATATACCTCGAAAACTAGACGTGATAGATACCACATATGTTTGGAACTTTTTCTCTGTAACTCATTACCTTTTCACTTCAGCTATCAGTTAAGCGGGTACCAAAATCGTGTTGCACAATGAATAATAACTAGCTTTTGCCAGTGACTTCGGCCGCGTGAAATTAGTAAATTATTCCAAGGAAACATATTCCCGGGATAAAAACTATTATACTTACGTATGTGCTATTCCAAGACATGATTTACTTATGTGCCAAAAACTAATTCCAAAAAAAAATTATTAATTTTAATTTGACTAAAATTTATTTAATATTTTAATAATGCAATAATTATGACAAATGCCAATTGAAATGTATAATTTATTTATTTTCTCTAGTGATAATTCATATTATGTTGCCTTGGTTATTTTGTGTGCTATGAAGGTTTCCTTTTCTTTAAGACGTGTAATTGTAAATTTAAAAATTGTACACCCCATGGGTATGTTACAGTAATACTCATTTCAACAATAATTTTAAGAGCTGAATTTCAACCAGTGACAAACAATAAATGAATCTGAATCTGAATCCGTTCAGCCGTTTGAACGTGAAGGATTTACTCCTATAGACATACACACACACACACACACGTGTGTATACATTATTTTTCGACGGACAAGCAATCGGTAAAAAATAAGAACGTCCTTAATAACAAAACACTTCTGCCTATGTAAAACTTACCCTTGTTTACTCAAAGCTACATGAGTACGTCTACTCGACACGTTTAAAGTGCAATAAACATATAATTACGTCGCAGTTTTCCCGTCTGTCAACAATACATTACATTACCATAGTATCGAGAGTACCATACATAATGGTTATAATATAGACCCTAAATTGCTCCTAAAGCAATTCAATTACTGGTTTATCTTTATTCTCTTCTTACTTAATGGGTTGAGAGAATTTTGAACGCTGTCCAAGTTTGGGCTTGAAATGTAGAGAATAAATAAAATGGTTTTGCATTTATCTTAAATGTTCAGTTTACCAAAATAGTTACAGTATACAAAATGTTTTGGGAAAACATTAATTGTGCGTTTAGCTGAGTGGAATTCCCTGTCAGAATCTAGGTTACCTGATAGCTGCAACCTGGGGATAGGTCTTTAAGTCACGAGTGAACAGGTTACTTCTAGGCAAGCTTGCTCCATCGTCAACCACATCGTCACATTCCTTCAGGGGCGCGTTCAAAAATAACCAGAGCAGAGTAGGGTACAGTCGTTACTCTAACCGTTCAAAAGTGCTTCGAGTTGCAACCCATTGTCGTTCTTTTATAATTCGAGTTGCTACCTTAGAGTTAACCCAACTAACTCTAACTCCGAGCAGGGTAGGTTTTTTTTTTCTTTTTCATCATCATCTAATGACATCCCCCGCTCTTGGGCGGAGCGGGAGATAGTGTTAGACTTTTACTGACTAAAAACCCACTCCTGTTCCTTCTTTGCCATTTTTCCAGGGCCCCGGGGATCACTTTCGCATCACCCATGGCCCCAGTAGGCCTCGACCCTGCTGGGCCCCTACGGTTGCTGACATCTCCCTGAGGCGCGCGTGGAACACTACGCGCCGTCGACGACTTGGGCTAGGTCCGGACGGTTACCGGACGATCGGACGGCGAGCAATGGGCGGCGCAAGCCCGCGGCGGCGGTTGGGGCGTGAGGACCTTTGCCTCACGCAATCGGCCGCCTCCTTTGCTAGCATTACGTGCGTGGTGGCGGAAAGGGTCATGGTGGCGGATTGGGTCATGGTGGCGGAATGGCGGGACAGGCTTCTGCGCCCTACCGCCGGCCTCGCCACCGTCGATGCGATCCGACCAGTGCTCGACGAATGGCTCGGGAGGAAACACGGCTCCCTGTCGTTTAGGGCGACGCAGGTGCTCTCGGGGCATGGCTGCTTCGGGAAGTACTTGTGTCGCATAAACAGGGAGCCGGACGCTCGATGCCATCACTGCACCGACTGTCGGGAGGACACGGCGCAACACACACTGGCAGAGTGTGCCGCATGGGAGGAGCAGCGCCGTGCCCTTGTATCTGAAGTGGGCCCCGACCTGTCGCTGCCGGCCGTCGTTCGTTCGATGGTCGGGGGCGCCGAGTCGTGGGATGCGGTGATCTCCTTCTGTGAAGCCGTAATTTCGCAGAAGGAGGCTGCGGAGAGGGAGAGGGAGGCCGTGGCCACTCTCCCGTGCCGCAGCAGGCGAACCGGGCGTCGGCGGAGGGCAGACAACGCCCTCTTCCAACCCCCATAAAGAGGTCCGGAGGGACGGCGGACTCGGGGTCGTCCGCCGTCCCCCATCCAGCAAGACCCGAGGCGGCAGCGCGTTGTGTTCCACGCGCGCCCCTATTGGACGTCGCGGGGGGAGGACACCTCACACTCCCCCCGGCTTGAGGTGGCCCGCGTAGGCGGGCCGGCACTAGCCGGGGATCATGGATGGCGTATCAGCTCCCACGATCCCCGGTCCAAGTGTGGGAGGGAACACCGAGGTGGTTTTTAGTCAGTAAGAGTCTGACAACAAAAAAAAAAAGGTCCGGACAGTTACCGGAAGATCAGACGACGAGCCACCCATTGCTCGCCGTCCGCAAGCCCGCGCCTACGGTGGCCGGAAATCGGGATCGGAATCCCGGCAGCGGTTGGGGCGTGAGGACCGTTGCCTCACTCCGGACCATGGCAGCAGCAGCATAGGCAGGGTTCGAGCAGGGTAGGTTGATGTTCTGAAGTGGGCCCCGACCTGTCGCTGCCGGCCGTCGTTCGTTCGATGGTCGGGGGCGCCGAGTCGTGGGATGCGGTGATCTCCTTCTGTGAAGCCGTAATTTCGCAGAAGGAGGCTGCGGAGAGGGAGAGGGAGGCCGTGGCCACTCTCCCGTGCCGCAGCAGGCGAACCGGGCGTCGGCGGAGGGCAGACAACGCCCTCTTCCAGCCCCCATAAAGAGGTCCGGAGGGACGGCGGACTCGGGGTCGTCCGCCGTCCCCCATCCAGCAAAACCCGAGGCGGCAGCGCGTAGTGTTCCACGCGCGCCTCTATTGGACGTCGCGGGGGGAGGATACCTCACACTCCCCCCGGCTTGAGGTGGACCGCGTACGCGGGCCGGCACTAGCCGGGGATCATGGATGGCGTATCAGCTCCCACGATCTCCGGTCCAAGTGTGGGAGGGAACACCGAGGTGGTTTTTAGTCAGTAAGAGTCTGACAGACCCCTTCGCCTGCCCCAGGTGAAGGACATCCATGAGGATTTTCCACCCCGGCAAAAAAAAAAAAAAAAAAAAAAGGGTAGGTTGATGTAAGCGGCCACAAATAACACTTGCTTGTCATTGACAGTTGAACTCTACGTTCGCGTTCAAAAATGCGAGTGTAGAGTATCTACTCCGATGACGTCATTAGAGTTAACTCCAACCTCAAATTTCAACGCAGGGCTGGTGAGATAGGGAAAAAACGCAAGAAAAAAATGGATATTGGTTTGTGGTGATAGTAAAGTCAAGAACAATATCAGATCAATCAATCAATCAATCTGATCTGCAACTCTAAACAAAGATGCACTAATCTGTCTTCAAAATTTGCACTATACCTAACTACACCCAAATTCTCCAGCGGCTTATGGTATCCTAAAGAGGAAACACACTCTACTGATGATGGCATTATAGATATAAGATAATAGGTACCGACATTATTAGTGTAGACTATCAATGTAACTAACATTAGGCTTAGAGCGTAGGCTGTAAGCCAATGCTTTTATAATGTACACCACATAACTTACCGAAAATACAATTCTAGATTCCATATCATTAGGTGACACACCCTCATGCCCTTTCCATTACCCTTTGGGTGACTTTAAGTCTTCTGATTGTAAGTGACCACGTTTCGGAGCCATATGTCATCACTGGCAACACGCACTGGTCATAGACAAAGGGCTAAGGGCTATGCTCGGAGTTTCCTTGCGTGATCGAATCAGGAATGAGGATATCCGCAGGAAAACCAAGGTTGCCGACATAGCACGAAGAATTCATCGAAGGTTGTCTTTAACCAACTTTTTTATTTGGGCGGGTAATTATTAAATAATCCTCCACCATTTAAATTATAATCGGATGGGAAGACCGCACCAGGCAAGTTGTTCCAGTCCCTCGATGTACGCGGTATAAACGACGAGGCGAAACGCCTGGTCCGGACCGTAGAGGTTTCAACAACGTAAGGGTGGATACTCACGATCGTCGGGTTGTCCGATGGTAGAAATGAGATGGTGGAATTAAGTCATGCAATTCCTGCGCACACTCTCCAAAATGCATCCTGTAAAACACCGAAAGGCTGGCTACCCTACGCCTGTGCTTAAGGGTTTGTAGATTGGACTTAACTTCTTATGAACAATCCCATAGCTTTGGCAGGTTATCTAGCCTTAGGATACATTTAAACAGGAGAAAGATAGATAATGCTCGTAGGAAGATAGTCTTCTGCAACAACGTTTGAAAGAGTGACAGTGGCCTTAGACCGCAAAAGGTAAATGAAAGTGGGTTTTAGTCAATAAAAGTCTGACACGCCTTTTCGCTCAACCCTAGAGTGAAAGAAGTAATTTTTTTTTTATAATTGATAGGCTAGACGGTCCAGCCCGGATCGCTATCTCACCAGATGGTAAGTTATAATGAGGTCCACGGTGGAACACGCTTGCCAAAAAGTAACCGATTCACTATTGACTTTAAAACCCTTGGGTTGTAGCTATCAGGTAATAAAAATAATTTAAAGAGTTCCCACCCCAAACAAAAAGGCAGGTTATTCGTTATCTTAATTGAACCTTGTAATCTATATACACCACTAGTTTTTAATTAGTACAAATACTTAAAGGGCTTATTAGAAAAGGTTTTGTTATTATTTAAGTAAAGTCTCAATAAATAATATTCTTAAATAGCAAAGTTATTAGCGTTTGTTTACATCCCAAAATGTCACTCAATTTATGGAAATATTGTATAGGCTATTGATTATGAATGAAAAACAATGGAAAAACACTGCGTGTAGTATTTTCTAGTAGCAATTGTTATGAATAATTGATTCAATTATGAATTTACCAATTATGTCAAATTTTCGTGGACAATTATGGGATTTCGTTTTTTTTTTTACTTTTGACTACATAAATATGATCAGTAACCGGTACAGACAGAACCCAATTTTTTTTTTACTAATTAAAAATAATAGTTTAAAAAACTAAAAAACACGCTTTTAGCACGCACTAAAAATTACAAAATAATTCAGACATTTAGTTTGATGACTCAAGAGTTCTCCCTTTGCCAAATCTTCATTGGATCGCAGGTACACATAAACAATTTCAGTTCATGATGAACGATAAATAATTACCTATGCGAAATAGTTATAAGTAAGTAATCATCTTTATTGAATATTTACTATGATTTATTATGAAAGAAAGCGTGGAGCGTTTATGTAATCTATACTCTTTTTGGACAAAACGCTCCACGCTTTCTTTTTCATGTGCGTGCTAAAAGCGTGTTTTTTAGTTTTTTAAACTATTATTTTTAATTAGTAAAAAAAAATTGGGTTCTGTCTGTACCGGTTACTGATCATATTTATGTAGTCAAAAGTATAAAAAAACGAAATCCCATAATTGTCCAAGAAAATTTGTCTTATTTGATAAATTCATAATAGAATCAATTATTCATAACAATTGCTACTAGAAAATACTACGCGCAGTGTTTTTCCATTGTTTTTCATTCATAATCAATAGCCTGTACAATATTTATGTGATTTACAATGTTTATGTTTACCTGCGATCTAATGAAGATTTGGCAAAGGGAAAACTTTTGAGTCATCAAACTAAATGTCTGAATTATTTTGTAATTTTTAGTGCGTGCTAAAAGCGTGTTTTTTAGTTTTTTAAACTATTATTTTTATTTTATACTTTTTAGTCTTCTTATTATTCAAACTTAATTTACTACTTACTAATTTAAAATATTAATAGATTTTTATACCTAAATCATAGGGCTGCATTTCAAATAGCCAATCCGCCATCTTGGATGTCCGCCATGTTGGATTTAAGTCACGTGACTATTTTTTCGTATTCCTGACAGCAAACCCTTTCATTTGATACCCATATCATGGGGGTGCATTTCAAATAGCCTGTCCGCCATCTTGGACGTCCGCCATATTAGATTTAAGTCACGTGACTACTTTTTTCGTTTTCCTGACAGCAAACCCTTTCATTTGATACCCATATCATGGGGGTGGATTTCAAACAGCCAGTCCGCCATTTTGGGGAGGCCGCCATATTGGATTTGTAATGACGTTTCCTAGCTAGTTTGATGTATTGTCATCAGAACTCAGAGCGTTTGCAAAATTTCATCCTAATCGAAGACCGGAAAGTGGGTCAAATTAAGATTCCAAGATTTTCTTACATACATAGTTACAAGTGAAGCTAATAAAAGCGTGTTAAAAATAGAGGTTTATATAAAAGGAGAAACTGACTGACATATCAACGCACAGCCAAAACTGCTGAGACTTAGAGCGTGAAATTTTGCACAAGGGTTTCTTTTATGACGTAGGCGAGCACTAAGAAAGGATTCAGCCCCTATGGGGATGAAACGGGAGTCTAAAGTATGTATGGAGAAACCTATGTCACGCGGGTGAAACCGCTGGCAGAAGCTGTCTTCTATATATATATAATAGCGAAATACCACTCACTAATTAATCACGATTATTTCACGAAATCTCAGAAACTATAACACCTATAAACTAAAAAATTTGGTTGATAGGTTCCTTATAAGGTGTAGACATCCGCTAAGAACGGATTTTACGAAACTCCACTCCTAAGGGGGTAAGTTTGTTGGAAGTTTGTATGGAGAAACCAACTTTTACACGGGCGAAGCTGCTGGTTGAAGCTAGTAGCATATAAAGATGGTTCCTATTTTTTCAGTTCGCTAAATATTCTCTTCCTCCAACATATAACTTACCTACACCTTTTTTAACATCACAGCTCGCATAATAAAGCAAACACGACAATTTGCCGTAACGAGAGTGACGCCATAAAATGTATGAAGCCACGGCATCATGTACATATGTCACAAGCAGAAACCGGCGATATATTACGGTAGGCTTTCGATTTTATACGGGAAGTTGCCCACGGAAAAAATTGGGATTGGTTTTTAAGTGAGAGGAAGAAATAGCGGAATTGATAAGTTTTCCTTTTTACCCGACTACGGTAAAGCTCGCCAAATATAGTGGCAGTGGGCAGGACAAATGATGGTCAACCTGATCATGAACTGCGGGCCGGAAAATAAAAGACAGAAGTTTAATTCATAGTTTGATTTTTTCCTACATTGCCCCCGCTGGCAGATTAGAGGTCCATTCTTTCCGAATTAGAGTAATTCCGAAATTTTTTGGGGTGATTTACCTGGTGCCCGAATTCTCTACCATTTTCTTATTTTTCTGGTACATCATCGACCCTTTAACTTATATACACACACACACACACACATTTTTTTAAATATATTACTTGCTTGCTACAAGGTTTGGAAATGTCGATAAGGCTGAAAGGTTCTGTAGTAGCGACTGTGTACCTTCCGTGGAGCGTTGGAAGGCTTCACACAAGGTAGACCTATGATCTGGTAAAGATCGTGGGAATCTGATACATGCGAGATGCATAGGAACGTTCGTTTTGACGATACTAGGGGGAGGTCTATGTCTAACAGTGGACGTCTTTCGGCTGAAAATATGAATCATGAAACAGCTTGCAATAGCCCGAGGGAAATTCTTTGCCTAATAAAATTTACCTACCTACCCTATGCTACCAACCTACATACCAATCCTACCTACTTCCCTACCTTTTACCTATCCTACCTACCAACCCACCTTATTATTATCATCGGATCCCCGTTACCCTTACCCAGTCATAGGTCCACCTTATTTCAGGAGGCCTTCCATTGCTGCGTTTTGAGGTACGCGGTCGCCCTGCCACATAAATTTGGCAATGCCTATTACGAAGCTAATAATTCGAAAAGTACTTAAAATTTGCGGTCACACCACCACACCCTTTCTATTTACACCATAAATGTCGTGTTAATTGTATCATATCCGAAGTATATAACCACGTAATCACCAAACATCAACCACAACTGTGACCGAAACCCCATAAACTATTGTGGTCACAATACTGGTCACAAATACACCAGAGATACGTGATATAAAATTAAACGGCTGATATATGTACCTATATAAACCCTTTGATGTGAAGGTATCGCAGTAATGAACATCGATTAAATTATATACGGTATCTTTGATCGACGCAGAAACAAATACCACGGATCCAGTACATAACCTTTTTGAATTAAAAATTAATTAATTAAAAAGTCATCGGGGTAGATAAAAACGTTATTCTAATCAACTCCGATGACATTTTTAATTTTAAAATTGATTCATTCAATTTTTTCACTAAAAATGTTAGAATAACAATTTTATACAGATTAAATTAAAAAACGTTAAGATTAAAAAATTCCACCACTGGGGGTCCAGAACCATGTACTACCTACACCCTGTATATTCCACTAGCTACTGCCAGCAGCTTCAGCCTAGTGATAATAGAAGAAAGAGAGAAAGAGAATATACTCCCGGTATACCAAGTTTTATCGAAATTCATTCTGTCGTGTTTGATCATGAAATAGTCACAATTATACACACACACACACCATGTCATCACAAACTTTCGCCTTTAAAATATTAGTGTGATGTATTCTACGTCAAATGTGAAAAAATCGACTAAACCGATTTAATAAGAAACGAGCATCAATTCAGCACAGTCAAGACAGATAAGTCGCGGCATGGTGGACAGAATTCCGGCGGGATCTCATGGTGTGTGGATCTCAAGCGTGGAATGTCGACAGCAACTGTCACAATCTCACCTCTTTGAGGAGCGGCTGGAATGACCTCACGGCGTCCTTACCTTCCGCATGACGCAGGTCCTCACCGAACATGGTAAGTTCGGGAGGTTCCTGCACCGGATTCGTGCGGAAGAAACGCCCGGGTGTGACTATGGTGTGGACCGCCAGGAGGACACGGTGGAGCATACGGTAGAGGTGTGCCTCACTTGGGCAGAGCACCACCGTGTCCTCGTGGGGCGATCGGTGGCAACGATCTCTCGCACTGGGCCCTTTTAAAAGCCATGGTCTGGAACGAGGAGGAATGAGAGGCGGTCGCGTTCGTCAGCGAAGCAATAATGATAGCGAAGGAGGCAGCCGCACGCGCTAAGGAAGGGCCCTCACGCCCCAGCCGTCGTGATCCCGACCCCCATTTCCAGCCACCGTTAGCGTGGGCTTGTGGACAGCGAGCAATGGGTATCTCGCCGTCCTGCCGTCCGATAACCGTCCAGACCGAGCCCGCCTCAAAGAGATGTCAGCAAAACCGTAGGGGCCCAGCAGGGTCAAAGCCTACTGAGGCCATGGGTTCGCCCTGGAAAGCAAAGCAAAGAAGGAACATAGGAGTGGTGACACGCACTCCCGCTCCGCCCAAGATCGAGAGAAGTCATTGGATTATTTCCCACCTGAAAAACAAAAAAACCCACGCTCAACCTAAAATTCTGGGTCTGGAAAAATTACACAGGATTTATAAAAACCACCCCATAGGGGATTAAAGTCTGTAATTTTCTCCAGTGGAAAATCTAATCAGGCGTGCGCTATATAAACTTGATTAAAAAATCCGAGATTATTATCAAGTTTTGCGACAACCAATCTAAGTCATACTTGACAAAGATCAATTTCTATTGCAAGTCATACTTTAGATCATTTTCAATACAAATAATCACTTAAAAAGCAAATCCATACAACACTAAATTCGATATTTGAATTTGTTGCGATGGGTTCAAATTATCTTGAAACGTATGCCAGTTCAAGTGCCGTTACGTGACTTACACAATAAATTACACACATTGAAATAATAAAAACGATAAGACAAGTGTCAACACCATTTATTTTATGTACTGCATTATATTCAATGTTAAACGCCCCGTAAACGATCAAATTTATTTGTCTTTGTTTGTCAAACTTTTTGTTTTTGTCAAACAATAGTTTAAACGATCAAACCAAAGATCAAATAAATTTGTTAACTCTTAGTCTGAAATGCTACTCAGCATATTATTTACTGGGTGTAGCTACCTCTATGATACCAAGACGATTGAGAATTGTTTAAACTTTTTTGTCAAACACGATGTCAATCAAGATTTTCATCAAACACGTAGATTTTGACAAACAAATTGATCGTCTATAGGATGCTTTACATATATAGGGTGACTGGTAATTAGTGTACGATACTTAAACACGTGATTGTGCTCATGGTAACCAACAACTTTTACTATGGGAACAAAACTGAAATCGCGAAAAAAAAATCAGCTGTTCAGTACATTTATGTTTGCCTAATGTACTGAACAGCTGATATTTTTTTCGCGATTTCGGCTTTGCTCACATAATAAAAATTGTTTGTTATCATGAGCACAATCACGTGTTTAAGTATCGTACACTAATTGCCAGTCACCCTATATAGCCCTTCCAACCCATATACAACGTGCTGCTGAATTTCATCTGTCTCAAAATTAATACAGGATTTTCTCCCATTTCAGCTGCCTGCGCCGTGCAGACATCATCAAAGTATTTGACGGGAGAGATACCAACTCGCCAGCTATAGCCATGCTGTGTAACGAGCTTACAGGTATTTATATTATTACTCTTTGAATTCACGTATATGGTAAAACGCTGAAACTGGATTCACGCGACGTGACGTCATACCTTCTGACGCTGTGTTAGCCAATCAAAACTCGTAATATGACGCAAGCCTGATCAGATTCGTTTGATTGGTTTATACCACGATACGACATAATAATGTTCCCTTCTACAGGTTTTCGAAACAAATAGATTGTACACATAACACAAAGATATTTTCTTTATAAACTTATATTTTCATGTAAGTACCAGAAGAAACCAAGGGATTTGGTCATCATTTTTATCATCATCTTATTAGCCGAAAGACATCCACAATTGGTCCCCTAAGCGTCGCCAAAACGACCGGTTTTGTGCGTCATTCATCGGATTCCCATGACCGTCACCAGTTCACAGTCGCTACTTCAGAACCTGAACGGTTCCATCGACATCGGTTCTGCAAGCAACGTGCCTAGCAAACTGCTGCGTAAGTTTTGCGATTCTTTGGGCTAGGGTAAATTTAGTTACTTGTTATTAAAAGTATAGATTTTTTTTTATTTACGGCCTGACCATGACGCCCGCAATTGCTGAAGACAAAATTGTATGGATAAAAGAGAGGAAGCCATCGCCACTGGGTATCGATAATATTATCATGAAGGCGAAGTTAAGCTCATTTCATCCTGTGTGATTCTGGCTGACATATATTTTTGAACTAAAGCATTGAAACCAATCCAGGTAGATTGAGTCAGATGCTTTGGGATAATGTACTAATTTAGGAATATAAAATACCTAAAATACCCATTAATTCTACTTCAAACTAAAAGGGAACTGGGTAGGCCATATCTGTCGGAAGTCGCAACAAAATTGGGTGAAGGCAACCACAACAACAACTGAATAGATCACGAAAAACGGGAACCATCGACGCGGTAGGGCCAGAAGGAGGTGGCGTGATCAGTTGGACTCCTACCTAAATGATTGGCCAGATGTAGCTAGGGCCAAAGAAAAGTAATTCCACCAAGTCCATTCCATCATCGGACCACTAGACGTACGGCGTTGCGCCATCGGTACATGGTTGACATCCCACCCATACGTACAAAGCGTTTTGGGAACACATTCTTAATACGTACAGCTAAGGAGTGGAATTCCCTGCCGGAGTCTGTGTTTCCTGATAGCTACAACCTAGGGGTCTTTAAGTCAAGAGTGAACATCGGCCCTTCGTACACCTTCCATAAGTCCAGAACCCCAGGGTTCTGAAAGATAGAAAGACATAAACGCTTTTCCAGTTATAAATTCCCATAATATTCTCTCTACAAGACCAAGGATCACACAACATTCAACTACCTCACTTTAAACCAACTCTCCACATTTATTTCCGAGCATTTCCTCAAATATCATAACAAGATTTTATTTCTTGACTCCCGACACACAATACTAATATAAGTGACGTTGAGAAATCGGTTTGGAGATCTAATTTCACGGGATGCGACGATGCGGGACATTGCATTGCTCTGTCCGGAGTCCCGGCATCACGGGATTCTTTGTCGCTTTACACTCCCCTGCACTTATGGAACAAACAGTTCTCCAACACAGATCTGGGTATAAATTGTTGTTTTATGGGAAGTGAAACATCTTAGAGAACTACTACTATATTATATTCAGAAATATTAAAGTTGACAAGACCGTAAAAAATAAAACAAAATAAAAAGATCGAAACAAGTCACTTTAAGTTTTTTATTTATTGGTTTTTTTGCAGTCAGGTTTTTTGACACTGACAATTTTTTATTTCCTATATTTTAGTGAGTAATACTTTTGATATTGTTTCCTCGAACCCTTTATTTGATACCCTACATAACTGTCACGAAAAAACATTTATTTGGACTGAAAGGTAGGAATGGGATTCTCCCCTGCCGGAGTCGGTGTTTCCTGATAGCTACAACCTAGGCGTCTTTAAGTCAAGAGTGAATAGGTTACTTCTAGGCAAGCGTACTCCATCGTCGGCCACATCGCGTACCATCAGGTGAGATAAAGGTCGAACGCTATCCAAAATTAAAAAAAAATTGCGTCAAAACTTTGCCATTTTACTTATTTTATTAATTTTGATGTTTCCCAGCATCACCCTCTCATTCAAGATGAATCTAACTACACTTCTCAAGGAAATTAATATGCAACAAGCCGGTAAGGCTCTAGGATAGCTCTATGCAGTTAATAAGGTCAAATCTACGACTTAACTCAAATAAACTGCATCAGAGTGCTTAAAGTGATTCGTTTCGAACTTTTTGATTGATTTTTGCGGTCGTGTTTTTTGACACTATCAATTATTTTTAACATATTTGGTCAGCTTATAATGCAGATGTTCTTCAAAGTTACGTTTACTCCTTTAAAATCCTGACCTGTAATGTGAATGTGAAAACCGGGGCCCTGGGACGAAGGCAAAGAAGGAACAGGAGTGGGTTTTTAGTCAGTAAAAGTCTTACGCTATCTCTCGCTCCGCCCAAGAGCGAAATTTGTCTTTAGATGATTTTCCCACCTAAAAAAAAACTGATTTTAGAAGTCATAATGTCGAATACTTATTTTCCTTTTTCTTTCTTTTGGAGGAGAAACCTTCAAAAAGCGATTGAATTTTTGGGAAAACTTTTCCAACTAAAATTCAGCCGTGTTCCATTGGTTGCCGTTTGCGTTTCAACGCCGCGGCAACTCTTTGCAACCATTTCTGCAGTCCTGTTAAACAATCCCGACAGCTTATAGAACTTTTCCACGGATTATATAGATCCCATACTCCACTATACCTAATGTTGCTTTCCGTCAGCGCCATAATTATTGTACTAATGTAATCGTCTCAGTTCTTCCAGATATTACACTATACAGGTGTATAAAATCTGGAAGTGTTTGTTTATTTTTATAGTTACAAGACATAAACACTTTTTTTATTGATATGAATTAGTGTCTTGATTGCGATCGTTGATCAATGATGCAATCGTTGAGGTTAGGCACACTGTTTATTAACTATTCACTGTAGCTTTGAAGATATCTAAATTTAAGACAACTTAATATAAACGACGAGGTGAAACGCTTAGTCCGGACCGTAGACGTTTCAACAATTTTTTATAGATAAAAAAAAACACTTTCACATCTATAAAGTTATGAGAACAGTACTAGGCAATTTCAAATCAACGTAATATTGTGTATAATTTATATCAAAAGTTACTCTCACAATTCCGAAAATTTCGTCTCGTTTATTATTGAGTTTAACTAGAATTTGACTCAATAAGAAAATCTATATTCCTTGAAGCAATACTTTAGGTTTTTCCTAGAAAACATTTGGAATTTGATTCCCTTTAGATTAGGTAAATAACCATGAGTACTGGAAGTAATATCCTGTCTGGAAATGATTGTGTTTTCGTACCTACAATTTCTTAGTAGGTATTGAAAACTAACTAATAAACTGAAAAAGAAAAGTTCCTTTAAAATGTAAATTCGATAAGTAATTAGAAAGTAATTGGTTGCCTTGTTCTAGTAATTCCATGTGCCGCTGTTGAGCATTTTTTTTTGAGTTAGTACGTCACCCAATGAATTAATAATAATAATAATAATAATATTCCACAACTAACACACAACGCCGCCTAGTCCCAAGCTAATCAGAGCTTGTGTTATGGGTACTAGACAACTGATAAACATACTTATATATTTTTAAATACATACATATATAGATAAATTTCACCCAGACACAGAACAAATGATCGTGCTCATCACACAACCATTTGTCCTGGGTGGGAATCGAACCCACGACCTCCGGCATAGCAGTCAGAGCCACTAACCACTAGACCAACAGGCCTGTCAAATTCATCATTCAATTCTCCCGCTCAAGGTATTTTTATTTTTTGAAGGTGTCACTTTTACTGACTAAAACTACACCTATGTTCTTTCTGTTGTCTTGCTTTCTAGAACCCCGGTTTCCCATTCAGAAGCGAGCCCATGGCCCCAGTAGGATATCTCTTTAAGGCGCGCGTGGATAATTCGGGCTCGGTCCGGACGGTTACCGGACGAACAGCTACCGCACGGCCGGATGGCGAGCTACCCATTGTCCGTAAACCCAAGCTTACGGCTCCCGCTCAAGGATAGAGCAAGAAGGCGTGTCAGACTTGTACTAACTAAAACTCACCATGAGTCCTTCAGTTGCTTTTTGCGTTCCAAGACCATGGTATATCTCAAAAATGCCCTTTGTTAACCGACTTCTAAAAAAGGAGGAGGTTCTCAATTCGAATGTTTGTATTTTTTATTTTTTTTTATGTTTGTTCGCGCATAACTTCGTCGCTTGCCAACCGATTTGAAAAAATCTTTTTTTGTTGGAAAGGGTATACTTTCCAAATGGTCCCATAGTCACCAAGTCGGGATCTGATGATGGAATCTTGGCGAAATCGAGGGATCTCCTCAAATATTATAGGCAATCATATAGTAATTTATGTATTTTCATCGAGAACTTAAGCATTTACAGTCAAAAAGTAACATTTGATGAAGTGGAATTGACGAAGAAGACCAGAAATGGTCAACGGAATTTCATACTCGTATAGATATCATAATGAAGATACTTAAGCGACTATGACAATACAAATAAATGAATAGTTCTGAATAGTTAAGTTGAAAATGGTATCATCGAAGTGATCTGATGATGATGATGGAGCCAGAAGGTAGGCACTGGAACTCCGTAATTAATCAATGTATCCTAGCCGTGTTTGGGCTTATTAGAATTATCATGAGATGCACTTTGGCTATAAGGTACTATCGAACTGATTTGATGATGGAGCCGGAAGGTGGAAGGTAGACACAGGAACTTCATAATAAAACAATGTAACCTAGCAGTGTTTGGGTTAATTGGAATTATCATGAGAAATAGGCCCTCTGCTTAAAGTGTATCGCAACTAAAAAGTGTGAAATAAAAAACTTTTTACAAAAAAAAAATAACCGACTTCACTAAAAAAACACTAAAAGGATCAAAATAATTTTAATTTCGGAAGTCGGTGTTAAATAAGATACAAATAATACCGAGAAACACCGATTTCCGAAATTAAAGTTATTTTGATCCTTTTAGTGTTTTTTTAGTGAAGTCGGTTATTTTTTTTTTGTAAAAAGTTTTTTATCCCAGATGAGATCCTTTTTGTTTTTTTTTTTTATTTTATGACTGAAATCATCAAATACTTCTCCCGATTTTTTTTTATTATTGAAAGGCTCGTGCTTGACCACTATCTTACCTGATGGTAAGCGACGATGTGGTCGCCTGTGGAGCACGCTTGCCTAGAAGTAACCGATTCACTCTTGACTCAAAGACCCCCAGGTTGTAGCTATCAGGAAACACAGACTCCGGCAGGGAATTCCACTCCTTAGCTGTACGTGTGTTCCCAAAACATTTCGTGCGTATGGATGAGATCTCCACCTCCGAGAGTCAAGCTTTTACTGGCTAAAACCAAACTGTGCTTTTCAATTACCCCTTTTTTTTCAATTTTTGAATACCAAAGGCTCCATTCAAGTCACAAACAAGTTTGCAGAGCTCACAATATGCACGTATGTAAACGCTGAATGAGTAATTGAAAAATAGTTTTGTTTTGTTTTTTTTTTATTCTGTTGTATTCCAAACTTAAAATGTTCACGGGAGTTTTGGCGGGAATTCTTCGAGTGAAGTTCAGTGACTGTTTTAATTATTCACAAATTGATTTCTAGTGGATATTGTGATGTAAAATTGGTGTAGTTTTGTATCTCAAGTGTCTGCGCAACTGTAAAATATGTGGAATCATTGACACAGGCGTGAACTCGGTAAAATGGAGCTGAAAATTTTATTGTAGCTTTGACTACCTCAGCAAAGTTTGCCGAGGAGATTGACTTGATACATTTGCTGCCAAATACTACAAAAACATCAGAATGTGTACATCCATATTTTATCATTCAAATTCAAATGATAAACAAATTATTCATTCTACGAAGAAATGGCTAAAAGGACTTAGTATTCATGTCAAAAACATTACCAAAAAAGAAACTGGGCAAGTGCGAGTCGGAATCGCGTACTGAGGGTTCTGTACAATTTTGCCTATGAAAACAGTTCTATTCCCGAATTGAGTTACGAAGATTTTTCCGAATCACAAAAAAGGTTTTTTTTTGTGCCGTAACTAAAAATTTACAGTTTTCAGATTTTTTCCTATACTTGTGCTATGAGACCTTGCTTCATACCAAATTTCAGGATTCTAGGTCAACAGGACCTATGAATTTTGATTCCTTTGAAAATGTCGAAATACACGTTTTTTGCGACATAAACTGCCCTAACTTTTTATTTCGTTAACTCAGAAGTTTGATTTTTCCACAGCTTCAAAGGACCGCAGACCTGAGTATGGTTTTAATTTTAACTCGTTACCGACACGCGAGAGATAAATGGTCTTGACAGACAGGCAGACGGACGGACAACAAAGTGATCCTAGAAGGGTTCCGTTTTTTCCTTTTGAGGTACGGAACCCTAAAAACAATTTCACGTTTGATACACATACAGTCAAGGCCGAAGCTAGTTTAGTACGTATTCGACTCACATTCGTATCGAATGTCACCTAGCTCCTGCGACGTCCACGTCCACCACCTCGCTTTTTGAATGAATAATGCCACGTCAAAGCAGCACTGACTGTCGACGGTAGGGTTGGCACGATACCTTTTAGATTTCTCATAAGTTTTAAGCTATACAGAATTGAGAGCTAGCAATACACGTACAACGTGATATGTATTGCATCGGATCATTTGCTTTTTAGGGTTCCGTAGCCAAATGGCAAAAAACGGAACCCTTATAGATTCGTCATGGTTTTCTGTCTGTCCGTCCGTATGTCACAGCCACTTTTTTCCGAAACTATAAGAACTATACTGTTGAAACTTGGTAAGTAGATGTATTCTGTGAACCGCATCAAGATTTTCACACAAAAATGAGAAAAAAAAACAATAAATGTTGGGGTTCCCCATACTTAGAACTGAAACTCAAACATTTTTTTTTCGTCAAACTCGTACGTGTGGGGTATCTATAAATAGGTCTTCAAAAATGATATTGAGGTTTCTAATATCATTTTTATCTAAACTGAATAGTTTGCGCGAGAGACACTTCCAAAGTGGTAAAATGTGTCCGTCCGTCCCCCCCGCCCCTGTAACTTCTAAAATAAGAGAATGATAAAACTAAAAAAAAATATATGATGTACATTACCATGCAAACTTACACCGAAAATTGGTTTGAACGAGATCTAGTAAGTATTTTTTTTAATACGTCATAAATCGTAAACCGCAATTTACCTTTCAAGTTTGTACGGAACCCTCAGTGCGCGAGTCCAACTCGCACTTGCCCAGTTTTTGTAAAAACGATTTATAAAATTGTTGATCTATTTTTTTATTTAGTCAAAACAAACAGTATTGTTATTGGCCGGGTCTCATATTTTTATTCTTATAAATTGCGATAAATCTTCTATAGCGGTTCGGTTACACCCGCTATAGTTGTATGAAGTAGGATTCTACACTTCAGGTGAAATTAATTCAATTATTCGGTCAAGCGTGAACCTATCAACGATAATAAAAAGAACTGGGCAAGTGCGAGTCGGACTCGCGCACTGAGGGTTCCGTACAATCTTTTCTATGTAAATAGTTCAATTCCCGAATAGAGTCTCGAAGATTTTTCCGAATCACATTTTCCAATCAATTCTTCAATCGTAACAACAAATTTACTGTTTCAGATTTATTTCTATATCTGTGCTATAAGACCTTGCTTTATGCCAAATTTCAGAATTCAAGGGCAACGGGAAGTACCCAATGAATTTTTGTTCCTTTGAGAGTGAACGTTAACGTGATACGTTTGCGAAATATACGTTTTTTGGCACATAAAGCCGTATCTTTTTTTTTCGTTAATCTAGAACTGATTTTTTTCACAGCTTCATGGGACCGCAGATCTGACTATATGGTTTTAATTTCAACTCGATACCTCCACGCGTTCTTGATATAAAGGGTCTTGACAGACAGACAGACAGACAGACGGACAACAAAGTGATCCTATAAGGGTTCCGTTTTTCCTTTTGAGGTACGGAACCCTAAAAAGGTGAAATATTTTTTATATTGATATATTCTTTATAAACTAAAATACAAATCTTACCCCTTTATTATTTATGAATAATAAATAATAAAGCATAGATTATATATTATATACGTATAGATAAATATCCTTTTCATATTATTCAGGGTCAATATGACCATTATCCGTTACCAAATTTTATTCTTCTATTTCTTTGGAGACTTTGCCAACCCTATCAACGACTCGCTTGCTCAAGTTCCGCAGTACTGTGATTGCAGGCGCTAGGTACGGTACGGTACTCTTTATCTAATTTCCAGGTTTTATGTATTCAAATAATGGCCCCTGTTTCTCAAGACTATATTCAAGACGTCCGCGATGAATTAATATCAGCCTTTTCGTTAAAATTACCAAATGTAATTAATCTTGTCAGACTTCTATTCAGAGTATTCAATAGTGAATTGTAGTCGACAATATTCAGCAGTTTTTGAAACAATAAGATTGTGGCTTACAAAATATTAATTTTAGATAAGGAAGGGGAGCAGAGCAGTGGTGGCCGAGTGGTAGCGGCCCCGACTTACAAATTGTAGGTCGCGGGTTCAAACCCAGCCAGGCGCATTACTTTGTGTAATTTATTTCATCACCACTACTCTCAAAATGGTGAAGGAAAACATCGTGAGGAAACCGGCATGTCCTAGAACCAAAAATTCGAAGACATATTACATTCACCAATCCGTACTGGGCCCGCGTGTTGGATTACGGCCCATTCCCTCTCCTAGAGGCCGGAAATTGGGATCGGGATCCAGGCGGCTGGGACGTGATCGACGTTCCCTAGCGCGTGCGGCCGCCTCCTTTGCTAGCATTACTGCTTCGCAGAAGAAGGCGACCACCTGCCACTCCTCCTCGCTTCAGACCATGACATGTACCAAGGCCCGGTGCGAGAGATTTTTGCCGCCGATCGCCCCCACGAAGACACGGCAGTGCTCTTCCCAAGCGGGGCGTAACTCTACCGTATGCTCCACCGTGTCCTCCGGGAGGGCCACACAGTGGTGACACCCGGGCGATTCTTCCGCACGAATCTGGTGCACGAACCTCCCGAACTTACCATGTCCGATAAGAACCTGCGTCATGCGGAAGGTCAGGAAGCCGTGAGGTCTTTCCAGTCAATCCTCAAAGACGGGACTTACCGATATAGTCACAACTAGCTGGTGCCCCCAACTTTATTCACGTCATTTGGTCACAAGTTCAAGAGGTTTTTTTTTTCGCGGAACCCTATTTTTTTTCTTAAACAAAAGTAACTATTTCATAGCCCATAACTTTTAACAAAGTAAAGCAATACTTAAGTATATATTGACAAGGCCTACAAAAATATTTATTCCATTGCAGACAATTCGACAGTATGGAATTTGCCTCTTCTTTTTTTACCAGATTAGTAGCCATCTTGAACAAGTTTTAACGTATAATTTAATTCATTAGCTAGAGCCAGTGGCTTCACCCATGTGGACATCGCAAGTTATCTCAAGGGAACCAACTCCCGGGATTAACAACCTACATATGTCCTGGAATAGGAATTCCAGGATATGGTAGACTATATCCTGGAATCCCCGGTTGACAAATTTCATCAAAACCAGTTTAGCCTTTAAGCCATGAAGAAAGATACCTGTCTGATGGTAGCTAGACAGAGTTATTTTCGCATTGATATTATAGGTATACTAATGACCCGCCCAGGCTTTACACAAATATAAATTATACACACAAACCTTCATCATTTATTGCTCTTTCTTAAAACCGCATCAAAATCCGTTGCGTAGTTTAGGAGGAGCTAGCGGATAAAAAGACAGACGCTTAAACCAACTTAGTTTTATTTTATTATAATAATAATAATAACTTTATTAGCAACTCAATTTACAATTTACAAAAATAACAGTGAAACCACACTAGGCAGAGCCTGAATCGTGGCTATCAAACAAAAACGATTACTCTAATAATAGTTAAATAAATTAAATCTGCATATCGTTGTCATGAAGTTGAAGTGCGAGTGTGTTGTATGTATATGAGTGTGTAAATAAGTATTTGAGAGAGTATTATGTGTGAAGTGTGGTATGTGTGTCGTGTGTGATAAAATTTAGTGAGAGTGTTTAGCTTAGTCTTTAGACAACTGTACGTAGCAATTGTTCCATCTGATAGTAGTTCGTGCCGGTGATTAATTTCCTAACTTTATGTAGAGATATATTCGATGAGCATCTATTTACCGTCCAGCTATCATTAACGATGCTCGTTGACAATATCTTACATAATTAGCAATGAGAACATCAATAACATTATCAAACAAGTCGCTATTTGCTTCGAAAAGGATGTGTCACTCAGTCGACCTCAAAACAACGTGCCTGAGCAATTATTTGTTTAGGTAATTATCCAAGAAGCGGTTAATAAACATATAAGTGGCGATAAGCTATCAATGTAGTCTTGACATAAGCGGATACAAACTGGACATAAACCTTGAACCCTTATCTGTACCTACGTGTTAGTCATGCAAAAACTAAGCAACGGTTATCTGCTGTCGCAATTACTGTGAACAAATATGGCGTGATATTCTCACTAATTTTGTAAGATTTGACATACCTATAAACAAAATTATTTTTAGTAATATGCGAAACCTGAATATACCTAGTTTGTTCAGAATCAGTAACTGAATCGATTCCAATTATTTTTACACAATGTTATATTTTTTTTCAAAAATATTTTTAAAAAGTCACAAGTTGGACACCACCGACACTAAGTACAACACGTACATCACAGCAGGTCATTGCGGGCATTAAATGTCATCGCACATCTGGATGCGGGAGCAAAACAACCCCTCCGTCCGTCGCCTGAATGGCCCGGTGACTATGTATTTGTGCGGTCAACCAGGTAACATAAGAAGCTTATAACTTTGTGATGTTTTATGATATACTCGTAGTTATGAAATTTTGTACATAGATTCTTTACTCGACACGTGTTTCGGGTTTCGCATATACTAAAACTAATGTTGTTGTTGTTGATGTTGATGTTGTTGTTGTTGTTGTTGTTTGTTGTTGTATATCATTTAGGATACATTTTTCAAAATCATCCAAAGGTTTATGAAAAGGGCTATGTTTCTATGCGTGATCGAATCAGGAATAAAGATATCCGCAGGAGAACCAAGGTCGAACCGACATAACCCGAAGAATCGCCAAACTTAAAGGGCAAGGCATATTGCTCGCAGAACAGACGGCCCTTCTCATCCTCCGGGATCCTTGCGGCATTTAATACTGATACTCGACGAATAACTTTTTTCTGGACTATATTTAGCCATTTGTGTATGCCTATCTTCGACGATGTGGATGACGTCGTAGACTGCGGTTTCCAGTGTAGCACAGATTTGATCTAACGAACTTATCAGACTCCTGCCTCTTGGTCTTTTCCCATCTACTTTTCCTATCAACAATAGGTTTTCCAGGTTTTCGCTTCTCTTTCTAGCAATGTGGCCAAAGAATTCAAAGATTTTTTTTGTCATATAGTGGACAGAACAGACGGTCGATGGGGCAGAAAGGTTAAGGAGTGGCAACCGCGTATCGGAAGAGTCAGCATTGGAAGATCATTCCACAAGGTAGACCGATGACCTGGTAAGAGTCACGGGAATCCGATGGATACGAGACACACAGGACCGTTCGTTGTGGTGACACTTGGGGGAGGCCTACTTCGATTGAAATGATGAGGATGATGAAGTGAACCAGTTCGTTTACGATAGAAGTCACCCAAAGGTCTATGCTCGGAGTTTCAAGCAGGAGAACGATGGTTATGGACATAGCCCAAAGAATCGCCAAACTTGTTAAAGTGTACACTTAAGTGGCCATTGCTCACAGAACAGATGGACAATAATTAAGCATGCCATGTATTTGAAGAACCAAGTACTTACTTGGTCATAGGACATAAACTACGAGAGTTCTCTTTTGTAAAAACCGTGCCCCACACTAGGTACACTGTGGGGCACGGTTTTTACAAAAGAGAATCGCGGTAGCGGTGGCTCGCCGTCCGATCGATCCGATATCCATAGGCGCGGGCTTTCGGACGGAGAGCAATGGGTAGCCCACCGTCCGACCGTCCGGTAACAGTCCGGACCGAGCCCAAGTCGTCGACGGCGCGTACTGTTGCACGCGCGCCTATAGATGTCAGTTACTGTAGGGCCCCGCAGGGTCGAAGCCTACTGGGGCCAAGGGTCTGATTCTGAAAGGAAGACTCGGCCCTGGTACGAAAGGTAACGAAGGAACAGTGGGTTTTTTGTCAGTAAAAGTCTGACACTATCTCCCGCCTCCCGTATCGTAGATGCGTTCACAGACATGAAAACACATATACACAAGACAGACAGACCCGGAACAATTACTATCCATATTATTATGCCATACAAATATTTGTTACGTGTGGTAAAACGTGGTTATTATAGTCATTGGGTGTTGTCAAACCCACGATACGCAATGCAGCAGCCGTGTTGTCAAAAAAGTTACCATGTCCTTTGAGCTAGTTGGTTCCACCAACTTTAATCCTAATATTTCAAGTATAATAAAACAAATCACTACATTGATCTTTAATGTTCTCGCTGTTTCCATCCCAAGAACCCTTGACCCATGGACATTAGATATAATCCAACATACGAGTACAAGTAATAAAGTTCTTATCTACTTACTTGCTCCTATAGATACTAATCCGATCTTCTCATTCCTTTTCATTAAGCTTTATATGTGGAGGATTTACTGAACCCAAAAGTCAACAATGAGGATCATTCAATCCTTAGTGCGCTCATCTTTTCAATACAAACCCTCTTCAAAAACCCTCTGTAACAATAGAGCCTCCGAGATGTTATTCAGTATATGTTACTTACAACTGTTTCCGTGTTATATAACATAACAAACATATGACGTGTATAACACGGAAGTGACGTGTCGTAAGAGAATTTCGTCTCTCAAATTTCGACTATGCCTCGGAGTTCCTTTGATGCTAAATCCGAAATTTCGTGACGTTTCGAAAATCAGTAATGCCATTCTTTTGTTGAATTTTCCAACGGAATCTTACTGGAATGGAAATTTTATTTTAGCTCCGCGCAAAAGAGTTGTGTTGAATCCCAACGAACGGTATTGGGGATTTGCCGGGTGATAGATTTTCAGTTTAACTCTTCGTGGCTCGAGGCTGTAAACCGTTAATACATATTAGAGTGCACTATCGGAGATTCGTTAAAGTTTACGTTGGAAGTCGGTCTCAGTCATTTGGTCTCCAAAATTGAAATTGGGGTATATAACTTGAGAAATAGATTAAAGGGACTAGTCCCTTTCAAGTGTCTTCTAAATTTCTGCTTAGAAGCTTTCCGCCTCTGTGGAGTGCTATTTCGAATTCGTCTTTTCATGTGATTGCGGTTGTGTTGTACTGTCGTTGATTAGTTAAGTAATCCATCGATTATATATTATTGCTTTGATAAAACTAATGGGTACACGTGTAGAAATACCTACTTACTTACATGTGTAGTATACTAGCAGTAGACTTATTTACCAACTCAAAGAACCGAAAACTACTACTCCAACGACTACTACTTGAAGTCTTCTCAACCTTAGTTCGGTCTTCGTCGGAATTATTATTAAGTTCTCTTAATGATTTGATATTTTTCTTAGTATTTATTAGTGTATAGTTTTAGCATATATATGTATTTTATTATTATAAATAACTTATTTTTTATTTTATTTTCTGTTTGAAGTATCTGTTATTTGTTTATTGTGCAAACCTACCACAGTGTTGTTTTTTTTAACCCAAAGGTGGACTGGTAGAGAATGCCTTGATGCATTAAGTCCGCCTATGTACCACTACTGTACATGAAGTTTAAATCTATAATATAAAAATGAATCGCAAAATGTGTTGGTAAGCGCATAACTCAACAACGCCTGGACCAATTTGGCCAATTCTTTTTTTAAAATGTTCGTTGAAATTCAAGGATGGTTTTTAAGTAGGGTAGAGTAGGGTAGAGTAGTCAGTTGACGGGAGCGAAGCCGCGGGCAAAAGCTAGTAAATAAACAATAAAAGTGCCCTTAGGACCTTAAGATTTTTTTTTAAATAATATATCGAGACACTAGGAATTACTTCGGTATCGTGGGGGCGCTTATAAAATCTCTAGGCCATATAAATATATGTACGATGCGCCCGTTAAAAAAAAGGCGCATTATGGCCGATGCCTACCAGGGTTGGAGATGCCTACCAAACATTATCGTCCTCATTTCAGCCGAAAGACGTCCACTGCTGGACAAAGGCTTCCCCTAAGTATCGCTATAACTACAGGTCCTGTGCGTCTCGCATCCATCGTATTTCCGCGAATCTCATCAGGTCATCGGTCCACCTAACACAAACACATATCCAAACAAATACATCCTCGATAATTAATTAAATCTTTGTGTCTTCCAGGCTTCGAGGTGCTGTCGACGGGTCCGGCGCTGGTCATCCAATTCACAGCCAACTCTGCCACTCCTGGCCAGGGGTTCGCGGCCACATTCCTGTTCCAACCACCCCCTGATTCAACTGCTGCTGGTATGTAAACGACCTCTGGTCAGGTTTCATTTATAGTGTCATCATTCAACTTGAAGTCAAGATGTATCTAAAGATTCTCTTATATTATTTGAGGCCCTACCACGAGCTCTTACCGCGATCCATTTATCGACCTAAACTGAACTGTTAAAGGAATGAAGTCATATAGGGTGTATAGCTCCATCCTTATTTCTCGCTCGCACGCTTTATATTTTAACATGTAATGGAAAGGCCCCTGGTCTGTGAAATGAATAATTTTGTCCTCTAAACTTATCTAAGTGCGTTGAAATGAATGAGCAATGAGTACACAATTACTTCTGCTAGAGTAGTCAAAGTCAACGTCAAGGTCAAAGCCTTATAGCTGATTACAATACAATATATCAATACATTTCTGGGTGCTACGTGAATGCGCCGCTCACTTTCTATACTAAGTCAAGAGTGAATAGGCTACTTCTAGGCAAGCGTGCTCCATCGTCGACCACATCATCGCTTACCATCAGGTGAGATGGTGGTCAAACGCGAGCCTATCATTAATAAAAAATAAAAAAATACTTTTCACTATTATACAGCGTTATATTTTGTAAAACACTAACAACCTTGCAGGACTGTATTACTAACATCATAAACAACAACTTTTGTTTACAATATTAAAAAAATAAATAAACATAATAGGTACATTTACCAAAAACAAACCTTCAAGATTTCGTTGTTCTATCTAACACATTTCAACTCTGTATTTTGCTAATACCTACCTGTAGGACGCGACGCAAGCGCATCAAGCACCCCCGCCGCCCGATCCCCGCTCCCCTCCGCCATTGTACTATCGCTTGCTTCGCATAAACTTCGTAATATTTAGAACGTTCAATTTAAATATTTTTATTTTTTGTATGAAGATGTGATGAGCTAAAATATGATAAAAGTCATAGAACAAAAGCTGTTGTTTATGACGTTAGTAACATAGTTCTGAGAGGTTACCAGTGTTTTACAAATAACCCTGTATACTGGTATACAGGGTTATTTTATTCAAACAAAATTAAAAAGAAAAGCCTACAACAGATAAACATTTTTTTTACTATTTCTACTTTTTTTCGTAGCCCTTACTATCCAACGGCTGGGCAAAGGCCTTCCCCAAGTCCTTTCAGAATTTTTATTCCCATATCCTCTTAAACCAGACTTCGTAGTACGGTTTTTCCACTTAAAAATCTTTAATTTCTTTAAAAAATATCGAAGTAAATATGCAAAATTATGCTTCTACATTATGCTACAATTAATAGTCAAGCTTATTCAAGCGTAATGAAACTCAAATCAATTCTCCCATACCTCTATAATTAGTACATTAAGTATATCAAGTCTAAGATACATCAATTTGAGATATGGACATTATCAATGTTGTGGTACAATTCTGAACCGGCATTGTTCCACTAATGAACGAGAACAGTTCGAACTGAACAGTTCAAACTGTATTGGTTAGTAGCTTCGAGTTGCTCTGAACTCAATACGAACTTAGCACTACCGCAATTTGGCTAATTAATATTGATGTCTATTCAGTATTGTACGGATTTGTAGAATTCTGTATGGCTTCCATCATCATCCACAGCCCGACTTCGCCCACGGCCGGGTCTCTCTTTTGTTGTAGTTGTACTAATCCCCACGTTCCAGTGCCCCCACCTCATCCCGATTCTACCTTAAAAGTAAATTGCGAGACTTTTGCCATTGAGAATTATTATGCAGTCATGTCAGTCACTTATTTATCTGTTTAGATAAAGTTATGTAAGCTAGTTCAATCGATGCGCATAGATTAAAGGGGTGACCAGCCCCCCTAGCCAAGTTACAACCGTTTCGCTTCGATTCTCTTTTCGTTGATCGCCTCGAGTCAGCCACGCCTCCTATTCCTTTGTTGTGACGACGCGACTGAGCATTGAGATGACGTCAGAATAAAGAAATCGAGGCGTGGCCTACTCGAGGCAATCGACGAAAAGAGAATCGAAACGAAACGGTTGTAACTTGGCTAGGGGGGCAGCCGGTTGCAAACTAGCGTTCCAACCAAGGTCACCTTGGTTTATGTGTATGGTTTGTGTTGCGGCTACATGGATGTAAACCACGCGCCAACACATTCGGTGGTTGAGAAAACACGCCTCCCAACCAAGGGCGTTGAAGGTCATGGATTACAACTGCTGTCTACACGGATTGAAACTAGCAAGGTCACATTGATTGGGACGTTGGTTTGCAACCGTGTGGTCACCTCTTTGGCCATTTCTATCAACCACATTTAGATGAGCTGCAAACAAACACTGCCCGGTTAGTGCAGTGGTTACAATTGGCCATTCGCTGTTGCGCTGCGTGTCATGGGTTCGATACTCGCACGAAACAAGTACCTATTTGTATTGTCAACGGTATAAAAAAGAAAGATTATATTTCATGTAGTATTCACCATTGATAGATAGCTGTCCTGTAGATCTTTGAGACACTCATGAATAATTTGTCATGTCATGATGCTATACTTTTTTTTCGGTGGGAAAATCATCTAATGACATCTCCCCGCTTTTGGGCAGAGCACCGCCGTGTCCTCATGGGGGCGATCGGCGGCGGTGATCTCTCGCGCCGGGCCTTGGTACAGGCCATGGTCCGGAGCGAGGAGTGGCAGCCGGTCGCCTCCTTCTGCGAAGCAGTAATGCTAGCAAAGGGGGAGGCTGCACGTGCACGCGCAATGATGCTGTACTTCAGCAATTCCCTGGTCGTTACCTGCAAAAACTTTTTGGAGTTTCCTACATTTATTTTTTTGTAGCCACTTATTCGATGAAAACCGGAGTGAAATTCGGAACGAGTGACTCGTAAATGCGTCGGTTCCATTTAAATTTTCGAGTGCCAACACAGGTAAGTACCTACCATGTTGGTACTATGTAGGAATTTTGGCGGTTATCCAGCCGACCTCTTGGTCCCGCTTATTTAGATTGGAATCGGAAGTCCCACCTGATACTCTGTTGCATAAAATGCAAATGTCCCATAAAGCTGCTTGCTTGAAAATTCCGAGGTGAAGTGGAGATAATAAAATATATTACCTACCTGCAGTGGGTTTGTTTTTATATATTTACTAGCTAACCCCGTAAACGTTTTTTTCTGCTACGTATAGGTATAAATTATTAAAGAAAAATATGGGGCATGGGTGTAGCAGGGTAAACCATAGCCGGTGTTTCTGTAATAGTTTTGTCTCTTCGTAATATAACACCGCCTTCCGAAATTAAAGTGATTTTGCACTTTTCAGTGTTTTTTTACATTGAAGTCGTTGTATGTTTTTTGTAAAAGTTTTTTATTAAGTATACCTACACTTTTTAGTTATGGTACCACCACTAAAAAGTACCCCTCAGTCAAACTTAAATAGGTACATTATAGTCAGAGTGCATCTCATTACAGATCTAATAATACCAAACACGGTTAGATTAAATTAATTTATTACAGAGTTCCGGTGCCTAACTTCAGGTTTCATCATCAGATCAGTCCGATATATTTCCCCTCTTCTTTCAGTCAGTCATCGACTACACGTATAAATAAAGCAATTTTTGCACCAGCGTAGTCCAGGATTGGAAAAACCGCACATCAGAATCAAAACACGACTTTCAATAAGTAAATGGTAAGATAACATTAAACATCAATGTAATGTAAGAAATAAATGAACCGGCAAAGACAATTTAATAAAAAATAATATATTATTGTCCATGCAGAAGGCAGAATTCACTCCTGTGCGTTTCTTCAAAATTGATGTCAGCGCCATCTAGTGAAACTCGTGTATACTTTTTAGCCCATAAGCTTACTAACTTATGAATTTCGCTCATCCGCTAGGTTACTCGTGTTTAATATGTACTCCACTTTCTGAACATAGATGGCGCTGTACGCAAATTTAAGTTTTAACGTAAACTATTTGTTTCAGATTCAGATCGACTACTGAAGCTGAGTTTTGGCAAAGCTTTCGAGTCTCTGGGGCCCGAAGTAAGCGCCACAAGTAAGTACAACATTCTTTCTTGATCATTTATTCAGTACTGTTCAATATTACATAGGCAAGTGCGTGCAAACAGCAGGTACCTGTAAAATAGGCTGTATAATCTGTACCTTCGGGAGTTTTACGTTTAACATGCGCTATTTTATGTGGGTTTTATTAATTGGATTACGATTAAACGAGATTAAAACAATACGTTGTTGTATTTAATTAGGGACAACTGAATTACTGAAATAATTAAGCGACAACATGTAGGTATCTCAAGTGTTTTATTCAATCTCTGTAGCTGTTTTGGAGCATTTGTTTTCTGCTTCTGGTAATTCAGAAGTCTCCAGGTAAGTTTCTAGGAAAGTACCACTTACTCGTATGTAGGTAGGTATATAGCCCTAGCGATCCGGAAATGCAGTAGCCTGTAAGGTAACGATGAATATGTTGTCAGCAACATCGTATTTATCGGCTGTGGTTTTTATTTAATAAAGCATTTGATATTGACACACTGGAACCTTTTATCATGTTTCTAATTGCCCGATTGGGCACATCTATATAGGGTGACTGGTAATTAGTGTACGATACTTAAACACGTGATTGTGCTCATGATAACCAACAACTTATAGTATGGGTACAAACCTGAAATCCTAATGTACTGAACAGCTGATATTTTTTCGCGATTTCGGCTTTACTCCCATAATAAAAATTGTTTGTTATCATGAGCACAATCACGTGTTTAAGTATCGTACACTAATTGCCAGTCACCCTATATAGCTTACCGCAGCTGACGAAATATAGGTAACAACTTACTCAGTCCTCTCTTTTTATGATGCAATAAATGCTTCTAGGCAATATTAATTATTAAATTTAATAATTACGTGGAAACACGGCATCGATCATACGACCTATGGAAAGCCAAGAAGAGCCTAATTACCTAATGTTACCTGACTTTTACAAAAAGCTTGAAGGGAATACCTACGGAATATACCTACGGAATATTCCGATATCTACCTACCTGATATACCTGGATACCTACGGAAGTAGCTAAAAAAAAAACACTTTTATTTTTGATTTTATATTATTTGATTTTACTACTCGTTCATAATGTTTAAAAAATACGTACCTACCTATTACAAATTTATAAATACAAAGTGATCACTATAGAACACGACCTGCTACAATTCTAGTATACCTACCTACTTAGTACTTACTTATTCCTTTTGCTTCGTTTACATTCATTTTTACTACAACTGGTCTTACAAACAAGCTGGTTGTGAATTATATGGATGTAACGGAAGTGGTTATACCTATCGGAACCGAGTTTTTTTGGATTGACGGAATCGGAAACGGAACGGGAACTGGAACCGGAATCAGAACCGAAATCGGAACTGGAATCGAAACCGAAATCGGAACCAGAATCGAAACCGAAATCGAAGCGGGAGAAGCAGCCAGAAGCGTCAAATAAAACACTAGTAAAACTATTCAAAAACTCGGAACTCACTACATTCCAAATACCTTTGAAACAAAACAAACACAAAACAAGTGAAAGAATAAAGCTAGAACTACACTGCGCACACGTGTGCCACACACGCCGATCTGGGCGCGTCGGTCTCCATACATTTTGTATGGAAACTAGACTTGTAGAGCTACACTTGATCCACGCCACGCGACGCCGTCGCGTCGTTCTACGTACAAATCAGGCGTCTCACACGTGTGCTTCGGTCTAGTGTAGTTCTAGCTTAATAATCGACAGAAGACACAGGGGGAGGAAAATTCCCCGCTCGACAAGTATGAACTTGTTTGTACTTTTTTAACTCCGGTATAAGTTCCGGTTGAAGGTTAACCGGAACTTAAGCGGTCGCGCGGCGTCGAATCGACCGCGCGACCGATTAAGTCGATATACATATTTACGATCATAATTTCAAAATTTCTCGTCAAAAGAACGTATCTCTAGTAGCTTGTCATTAGTTCACTACTGACGAAAATAACTCCATTAGCTCTTTCTACACTCCTCCAGGAAGACGCAGAATGTGTGTGTTTAGGTCGCGGCGCAGGCGTCGAAAAGACTACACGCGCCTGTCTTGTATTTTTACATTGACGAGAAGACTCATTCTGAAGAAAATGAGACCTAAGTAGATGAAAAACTCTTTGATGTCAATTATTCGATCTCTTGAAGAATATTAAAAAAATACAAATTAATTGGAGATATAATCAAGACTTACAATAGAACTCTTGTAATGTCGGGCAGAATTGATTCCTAATCGAAAGAAACCAGTTTAACTTCAGTATTTTATTTTGAATTTAAACAAATTATTGTTTAATTTAAAAATAGGTAATATCTGAATATAAAAAAAAATATCATTAATTAATCAGTTTTCTAAGTTCCTGAAATCTCACATCGGTCTCTTAGGTTACGCGCGACCGCTACTGTTTCAAATAGTTGCGCGCCCGCTTGAAGGTTAAAAATCGGAATCGAGTGTAAAATCAATCGGATATTCCGATCTTTTTTCGGAATCGGAATCAAACCTTTCTTACATCTCTAATGAATACTACTCACTTTTACTTTCTCTAAAACATGAGCAATTAGATGAAGAATATGATACAGGGGGCCTTTCCTGATAGGACTCAATTAATACCCGGTACCTAGAAGATACCTGATGAATGAGTTAAGTTATCTCATAATCTTGATGCGACAGGGAAGCGCTGAATTACAAAACTTTGAAAACGAAAAGTTTGTCTTGATTTAATTTGAAGTTTAGCTGCAGGAGCGACTAGTGTTTTTAATATAGTATCACTAACTTTAACTAAAGTTAAACAAGCTTCGTTTTCATAACAAGCATTCAAATACGTGAAGAAAAAAGACAAACGTAGGTATATTACTTGCTATAGTAGCATTATGAATATACACTTCTGGACACATCTATTGGCCCACCTTAGAGTTTAGGTTTCGATGGCCCCTACCGAAATATGATTGCTAGATTGAACAAAAACTGTTGATCCAGTTTTAAACCTGGTACAGTTTACCAGCTTTTTCGATCGTATTGTTTTAAATTTGAATTCAGAATTTGAATTCATTTCCATACGACATGGAGCTACGCCTAACAAGTCGGATATGCGCCTTGTTAAAGGCAATTGATTTTTGAATAAAAAACATGTTTTATCAAATAAAGGTTTAATTTAATAACGCGTGTTGCCTCCATGGGCATCTACCACAGCTCTCATACGATTAGGCATAGAGTTTATCAACCGCTCTATGAAATTTTGAGGGATCATCTCCCATTCCTCTTCTATGGCAGTTTTCAACTCCTGCATCGTCTGGGCAACTGGCTGACGAGCCCTAACACGTCTTTTTAGCTCGTCCCACATGTGCTCAATGGGGTTCATGTCTGGGCTTCTGGCTGGCCAGTCCATAAATGTGATGTTCACATCCCGAAGATATTCCCTGACGATGCCGGCCGCATGGGCTCATGCATTATCATGCATAAAAAGGAAATTTGGGCCCACATAGTCCGCGTATGGTATCACGTGAGGTTCTAAGCACTCACGAATGTACCTTTCAGCATTTAATGTTTGCAGCCGTGGTCCTGTAACAACCTCAAGTTGAGTTTTGCCGCTCGCGGATATACCGCCCCAGACAGTCCATGAGCCACCGCCATAAGCAACCCTCTCTTCAAAGCAGCATTGTGCGAAACGCTCTCCCTTACGTCGGTAGACCTTCTTCCTTCCATCATTGCCATGTAACACAATTTTAGACTCATCAGAAAAGAGTACAGGGCTCCAATCTTGCTGTGTCCAATTTAAATGACTGCGTGCGAAATGAAGGCGCGCTGTTCGGTGGGCTCGCGTTAGTTTGGGCCCATTAGCTGGCTTGTGTGGTACCATATCGCGTTCTTTTAACCTTCTCCGAACAGTTCGAGCGCTCACAGATACTCCGTGGATGTCGCGAAGTTGGTTTTGTATCTCAATGGAGGTAAGTGGACGATTTTTTAAGCTGGTCGTCACGATGAATCGATCCTGCCTTTCAGTTGTGACCCGAGATCGTGGCCTTCCTTGGCGACGAACAAAGCCGCCAGTCTCTAGGTACCTCCGATAAACATTTCGGACCGCAGATCGACTTAAATTAAGTTGAGCACTCACGTTTCTTTGGCTGTGTCCGGCCTGAATAAGTGCCACAGCTTGGGCGGCGACTTCAGGTGAAGTATCCATAGATTATTGATAGAACCTCACCTTAATGTTAAGAATAAGTAATGTTTGTTGCAAAACCAAAGATATCAATCACTTTTTCAAGAATTAAATCCAAGTAAACCAATAAAACCAAGTTTTCTTAGTATTCGATTGTTTGATATCAACAAACAGGCTCCAAATTGTCTTTTATTTCTTTAAATTCTGTGTTCGAAATTCAAAAAAAGACTATTGAATGAAATTGTGAATGTGCCAGGTTCAAAACTGCATAAAAACTTTTTGCTCGACCTAATATAAAATTTTAGCTAGGACCAAACGAAACAGAAAATACAAGGTGGGCCAATAGATGTGTCCAGAAGTGTATTAAAAAGCCTTTACGTATATCGCCTATAACGGAAGTACTTTACGATCAGGATAATAATAATAATTCAATACCCGTGATAATAGACGCTATCCAACATAATCTACTAAGTAGTAGTAATTTAGAGGTATACGAAACGGAAAATCTCCATTGAAAAGGGAGGATCCTCCTACCAGACGGATGAGATATCTGGTGTGGGCAACTGCCCGATATACCTACATGTTGCTACAGTAACAACTTATAAGGTTGCAAGTCGGGGAGTGTGGGTCTGAATTGCATAATAAAATTACGCTAAGCCTGTTTCATCATCGGACCACCAGACATACGGCGATGCGCCACCGGTGTTACATGGTGGACATCTCACACCTATACGCACAAAAAGTTTTGTCAATACCTACATTCATTATGCGTACACATACGGAGTGGGATTCCCTGCCAGAGTCTGTGTTTTTTGACAGCTACAACCTGATAAAACTGTCCATATTTATTTCAAACTGATACCTCTTTAAGTTAAGATTTAATTGGTTAGGTACCTACTTCTAAAGAAGTGTGCTCTATCATCGACCACATCGTCATTATCCATCAGGTGAGAATAGAATAGAATAAAAAATAAAATTGTAGCTGGCTGTTTTCCATTTTAATATTTTGTGCTTTTTAGACGTCAGCAATGAGTTAGTTGGTTTCCAGCACGGGCTTCCACCTCCACCTTATATAATGTACAGTCAGGGATCAAAAGTGCACACCTTACCAATGCTAAAATGTCTAAAATTTTTTTATAGAAGAGGGTCAATGGTTCATGACTGATTTAATTGGTAGCATAGAATCTAAAGTATTTAATAAACTAGTTGTGGAACATTAAACATCTACTACAAAGAAATTTTAGACACTTTAGCATTAGTAGAGTGCAAAGTCTGCACTTTTGACCCCTAATTGTACATACAGCCATTTCGCGACTGATATCAATTTCAGAGCTTTATCATGACGTGTTATAATGTCAGGCGTAGGAGCGAGAAAAAGGGATGAGGCTATACTACCTATATAGCTTCATCCCTTTAACAGTTCAGTTTTAGACGTCGAATGGATCGTGTTAAAAGCTTGTGTAGAGGCTCAGGTCTCAAAAAATCTTCAAGAAATTCTTTAAAAAAATACCGTGGCACTGACAGTAAGCTACGCTATCACTGAGTGTCGTGAAGTACGTTTATCTAGGAAAAATACACGGTCCCAGTGGTATTGCCAAGGGAGTGAAAATGCTAGTATATAAAGGATATAAAAGATATCAATCTGCCGAGCCTGTTCCCAACTTTGTTGGGGTCGGTTTCCATTCTAACCGAATGAAGCTGAATACCATGCATATCTTACATTTAGTTCCAAAACCCAGTAATTAGATAACACTGTACCTCTCTTATTGATTATCGTCGTCTATGCTAATACGAGCCCTCAAGTTCTTCGGGCATTTCACATGCAATGAGGACTCGATGGAACGACCGGTGGTGCAAGGGAAAATCAAGGTCAAAACATCTCGTGGACTCTCTCCAACACGATGGACCAACCTCATCAAATCTGTGACACACTGTAGCATTAATGACAACTCCTAAGCCCCCAAACACAGAGCTGCGTGACGTTGTATCACGAGAGAGGCGGTGGTGGAAGACTCGACCGAGACATGAGTACGACCACTCTGTGAAGAGGGCACGACTAAGGAGAAGATACCTCTCTTAGCTAGACTTGTGTCAGATTTTCTGACTTCTTACTACCTGAAACGACAGTCGAAGGTCTACAAATGACAGCCGGGACTACGGCTTACCGAGCTTTCCAAGGCACGGAAAATCTCGGTATGTTAAAATGGTCAAACATCGACAGACTAACCTCAGTATGAGTTACTTATCCTTGGATATCGACCCGTGCGGCTGTTAGTATTAAAACCACGAACACCCAAAAAATATATCGTTTACCAATAATAAATTCTTGGCTTCCACGTACCTAATTAAAAAGAAGCCATACCATTTTCTTCCGAGGAGTAAAGTACACCAAACTCCTAATAGGAATTTTCAAACTAATTCGTTAATTTAAGATTACTAATGAATTGAATTATAGTAGGTATAATTTTGATGTTTTCAATATTGTGTTGTATTACAATATTTTAATCAATTATTCAATAATGTAATTAATTAATTAATATAATATGTAAGTAATTATAATTTCTAAATAAACTAAAAAAAATATGTCGTCATCACATCATATATCTCCTAATTGTGGAATTTAGATATCCGTAGGTACACATGCAAGAGAATCCTTGCTCCTCATTAAGAGAATCGATAGTTCCTCCATTCCTTTGACAAAAGACTTGAAACTGGTGCATTCATTAGAAACAGTGCATGATGTACTTACGTATAAACTCGTTGCTGCTAAAACTGTAGTCAGATATTAAGTTATACAAAAGATTCTTCTTTCTTCTACACTTGTAATAAATAGAGATAAAATTTGTTTTTATGTTTTTTGTTTGTAGCAGGTAATCTCTGAAAGTACTTGGTCCAATTGCAAAATTTTTTTCACCAATAGAAAGCTGCTTTATTTCTGAGTGACATAGGCTATATTTTATGTATGTGGGCGAAGCCGCCGCAAAAGCTAGTATATTATGAAGGCGAAAGTTTGTGAGTGCGTTCGGATGTTTGTTACTTCGTCACGCTCAAACGGCTGAACGGATTTGGTTGAATATTTTTTTAATATTAAATTAATAATTTATTAAAAACAGAAAGGAACATAGACCAGCTTTATGATAAGTAAAAAAACAACTAGGATTTTTGGCGGGACTTTTAATTGAATTTTTAATTTTATTCGCAAATTAATTCTTAGTGGATATTGCGATGTAAAATTAGTGTAGTTTTGTATCCCAACTGAGCAATATATGGAAGTATTGAATGAGGTACGATCACGGTAAAATAGAGCTGAGAATTTTATTGCAGTGTTGACTATCACAGCAAAAAGCTTACTGAGAAAGCTGACTCGATACTTTTGCTGCCAAATATTCAAAAAATATTACTATGTGTTACAGCCTCATTCGAATAGAAAGCAAATTGACAATAACTGTAGAAACTAATTACTTTCTGCGTCTTCTGGTACGCCGTTGCCACTCTAGAACCTTTCGGCCCCAACGGCCAACTGTTCTGCGAATAAAAAGTGCGAAGCTCAAAATCATCATCATCATCATTTCAGCCAAAAGACGTCCACTGTTGGACATAGGCCTCCCCAAAATGTCGCCACAATGACCGGTCCTGTGCGTCTCGCATCCATCGGATTCCCGCGACCGTCACCAGGTCATCGGTCCACCTTGTGGGAGGCCTTGTGGGAAGCTAAAAATAGTGAAAGCAGTTTCTGCAGACCCTGAATATCTTTAAATTCATCCAGAAACCAGAAAACCACAAACTCAAAACCGTCGGCCTTGGAAAATAAACCTCCAACTGAAGTATGACGTCACAACACACTACGCTTTACGAATGCATCCCCGTGCAAGTAACTGCGGCGAATAAAGTATACAAGGAAGGCTTAAATAAATAATCAAACGAGCTGCAGTGGCCAGTGTTACTCACACCCAGAATAGGGGCCAAGGATTTGTGGCACAACAACTGTATGAATGTTTTACGAGAGTTCTTTTACGTTTTTTAAAAGAGTTCCGCTATGTGATGTTGGACTGTGATTGACTGAATGGTGAATGATGCATCTTATGTAGTATTTGTGCTTTACTGATGCAATTTGGTCAGTTCTGAGCTGGTAGGTTGGTTTTTTTTTATAAAAGTCGGTTGAATCTAAAGTTGTGTCTTTCTTTGTACCTTCTTTTAGTAGTTTTTTGATATTGTTATCCTCTTTCTGAAAGCTGGACCAAGCCTCTGATCTAAAAGTTATGCCTTGAACCTACAAAATATGCTAAATAACATTTCAGTTATTGTTATTATGTATACAATATTTTTTTTTTTTTTGTTATTTGAATATATATTAGCTTGCTTATGTTTCAAACCGTTTGCTCTGTCACTCGTCACTCAAGGTTTTTTGGAAAACCAGCGTCTCGAAAACCCGCTCTTATCCCACCGCTTTTAGGCACGCAATAGATATTTTCCGCACTAGTGCAGAAAAGTGCGCGTGCTCTGTCCCGCCACAATTTTATTACATGTATCGTATCAGGTTGGGCGCGCGTCGAACCCCACGAGTCGCCGGTCAAACCCCGTTTATTCATTTCTTCGTAAGTGTATTGAAAAAAGTCATTTGATACACGTGCAAATTTGTCGTAACAAACTTTCTGCACTTGTATCCTGATAAATGTACTATTTTGGCGCAGCCGTCAGACATACACGATGTCATGTTTTTGTCACTTTTAATTTAATTTCTCTTGTGTAACAGTCACCGAAATGTAATAGGGATTGGTTTCAACATAATCATTTAACAACATAGGTCATAAGTCTTTCCCAAGGGTAGTCACATTGACCAGTCCTGAGAGCCTAATATGATTTAAAAGAGTGTCCATGGAGTTTCTTGCACGTTCTTATCCATAGAGATCTACGCTTTGGAACGTGCAATTTAGCTTCACTTCTTTTCTTTTTTTTTGATTGACCGACATTTTGACAATTCAAAAGTGCCTGTAATTGGTCTATTTGAAATAAACGTTTATGATTTCTAATTTCTACGTCGAGCTCTTAAAGCGATCCATTTTACGACCTATACCGAACTGTTAAAGGGATGGAGCTGTATAGGGTGTATAGCTTCATCCCTTTTTCTCGCTCTCACGCTTGACATTTTGACACGTCATGGTAAGACTCTTGTTCTTCAAGCCATTTGATCGGTAGATCAAAATTACAAGCATGAGTTGATTGTCTAATTTATGCCAACGGATTTCAATAGACTTTCAAAATTCAAGTGAGGCTTTATGATAGGACGAAGGCAACGAAGGAACAGGAGTGGGTTTTTAGTCAGTAAAAGTCTGACACTATCTCTCGCTCCGCCCAAGAGCGGGATTTGTCATTAGATGATTTTCCCAACTAAAAAAAAATGATAAGCTTGAGCTTTAGGCTCGATACCGCCATCTACCATCGGACAACCCGTCGTACGGCGAGTATCCACCCATAAACTACGAAACGTACGTACGTTTCGTTGTTGAAACTTCAACGATCCAGACTAAGCGTTTCGCTTCGTTGTTTATACCGCGTACATCGAAGGACAGGAAAAATTTGCCTGCTGCGGTCTTCCCGTCCAAATATAATTTAGGTGTCTTCAAGGCTAGAGTGAATATGGCTCTTAATAAACTAGTGCGCCTCACCATCTACGATTGCATCACTGCTTACCATCAAGTGGGATCGCAATCAAGCACTGGTTTATATCAATTTAAAAAAAAGCAAGGGCTACTTCCCATTATTATTTAAGTCGTAGTTCAGAAGCTCTCTCATCTAGAAGCTTTTATTTCGGATATTGCATTTGCCTTTAATAAATGAGAACAGCACAAACCGTTCTCTTTTGGGAGTTGAGAACTTTAATCTGGAAGTGGGTTTAAATATTACAATGAACCGTGGAACAGCAGACAGGTGGAATGGAAATGCCAACGCCTCGCGCCGCTAAAACTGGAGTCACTCAGACGATATAGTTTTGTTAATTCGTTTTGCGTTATCAATTTTAGATTTTACGTCGGAATTTGAAAGAACTGTGCAGCGATGTGGATATAAGCAGATATCGCAATGGTATAAGCAGTTGTCTTGAGTTTTTCAAAATATTGTTTTTATAGTTCTCTTTTTTTAGGTGGCAAAATCATCCGATGGCATCCGCGCTCTTTGGCGGAGTGTGAAGGCGTGTCAGATTTTTACTGACTAAAAACCGACTCCTGTTCTTTCTTTGCCTTGGTCCCAGGACCCTGGGTTTCACTTTCACACTACCCGTGGCCCCAGTAGGCTTCGACTCTGCTGGGCAACTACGATTTGCTGACATCTTGAAGCGCGCGTGGAACAATACGCGCCGTCGAACGTCTTGGGCTCGGTCCGGACGGTTAGCGGACGATAGGCTGGCGAGCTACTCATTGCTCGCCGTCCGCAAGCCCGCGCCTGCGGTGGCTGGAAATCGATATCGGGATCCCAGCGGAAGGGAATTTCCTGCCATTTTTTTTTACTTATCAAAGAAGAAAAATCTACTAACGTTTCTCAGTTTCAATGTCAGTCATTAAGCGGTTCACAAATACGTAACGTATATTTTTCAACTAATACTATAAAGAGGTAAAATTGACTCAGAACTGATTGATTGACACTGGCTGAACTGATTGTGTTCTTTTTTCAGGTTTATCCTTGAAAAAAAAACGTAATCGGTTCAGTCTAAAACATCGCTGAGAGCCATTGGTTACCATTTTATCCCAGTAAAATGCAATTTTTGTGAAAGAACCAAATAAATTATTATGTAAATAAATAAAACGTGGAAAAAGAAAGTTATTTTATTGAAAAAAACCGGGCAAGTGCGAGTCGGACTCGCGCACTGAGGTTCCGTACAAACTTACCTATGAAAACAGTTCGATTCCCGAACTGAGTTACGAAGATTTTTCCGAATCGCAAAAAAAGTTTCTTTTTTGTGACATAATATAACAAATTTACAGTTTTCATATTTTTTCCTATCCTTGGGCTATGAGACCTCGCTTCATGCCAAATTCCAGGATTCTAGGTCAACGTTAAGTACCCTATGATTTTGATTCCCTTGAGAGTGTCGAAATACCTACACGTTTTTTGCGACATAAAGGCCGTATTTTTTTTCGTTAACTCAGCAGAAGTTTGATTTTTTTACAGCTTCAAGGGACCGCAAACTTGGTTTAAATTTCAACTCGATACCTCGACGCATTCCCGAGATAAAGGGTCTTGACAGATAGACAGACAGACGGACAAAAAAGTGATACTATAAGGGTTCCGTTTATTCCTTTTAAGGTACGGAACCCTAAAAAAACATCAAAACGATTACATGACCTACCTACCATTACTTTTCATTTATTTTCTTTGAAGGTACAGTTTATTACGTACCAAAAGAAACAACCTAGTATCCGTCTCAGCATTTAAATGAGTGTTGTCATAATTAAATTAAAATGTCGTCACAGCGAGTCTTGGGGCTAAAGTCTTATAAACTATACATACAGCCATGTCATTATATCTTGTTGGAACACTTCGTAAAATTTTCTTTGTTCAGAATAATCAACAATGTAAGTAGAAGTACAAGCCAGAGGCAATGGGCTATGTACAGGATGAATTTTTCAAGTCGGCGTGGATGGCCAAAACCAAAACTATACGGAATAATGTGATTAATAAGAATCAAATTATATAAAGTAAGGAGGAGTGCTGATGTGGATGTGAAGAGCAGTGGTGGCCGAGTGGTAACGGCCCCGACTTACGAGTTGTAGGTCGCGGGTTCAAACCCAGCCAGGCACATTACTTTGTGTAATTTATTTCATCACCACTGCTCTCAAAACGGTGAAGGAAAACATCGTGAGGAAACCGGCATGTCCTAGAACCAAAAATTCGAAGACATGTGACATCCACCAACCCGTACTGGGCCCGCGTGGTGGATTACGGCCCATTCCCTCTCCTAGAGGAGGCCTGAGTCCCAACAGTGGGAACATTATAAGGCCGACTATGCTATGCTAAGGAGGAGTGAGCTCTGCTCCCATATTGGCCTTCTAACCTAACCTGTCCGTGTAGGGTGCCCTAAAATTACATCACCTCCTTCTCTGCTCTCGTCTCTTATACACATTACCTGCTGCACATTCGGTATTGTATAGAATAGGTTTTTTTATAGTATAGAATAGATTCTATACAATACCTAGGCAAAGTACTTATAAAATAAATCATATTTCATACATTACTTACACGTTTTAGGTATTCTATACATTGCCTAGGTATTGTATTGAATACTGGATTATACAGATTGCCGGTAACATAACCACTTATCAATGAAATTTTAAAATAATAAATCATTTTATAAAGTACATCAATTTCCTTAAGTTTACCCTATGTTGTTGTTACTTCCTAGTAAATTTGATTCTTATTAACGTCAATTTGAGTATTTTTCAATATTCCCTATAATTTCAGATTTGTTCTTTAATCCACGCCCTCTTGAAAAAATCACCCTGTATACAGCCCATTGCCTACTGAGAGAATCTGAAAAAGACGTTTTAATTACCGAGTTGTGAACGATCGTTGTGTGTGGTTTAGTTTTCCCATATATCTTTGTAGAGAGTTTTAAAGTTGATCGAAAATAGAACTAGATTGTTTACATCATAATAACAAATTGTTGTTTTGTTTTTATCAAAGGAAAATCTAAGCAGTTATAAGAATTTAGTAATAAATTTCTTACTAATAAATAAAAATGTCACAAAGTATGATGTCTTCATAATTGGTTCTATATTTTGGAAGCTCTTTATCTAAAAGCAATCATACAAACCATATGGTAATATGATGACTGAGAGATATCTCAGTCAACAATTTTGGATAAATAATAATTATAATAATAAATCATTTAATTTCAGGCATCTTGGCCCATAAATAAATACCTTACAAACTACCATATATAAAGTAAATTAAATATAATTTATTGTTAATAAATAATGATTATGTTAGTAACATTTCACACTGCACTTGTTCACTTTGTGCTGTTGTGTGTGTTTAAATGGAGCTATGGATTCACTAACTTCTACCAGTGACTTTACCCGCTTGAAAAACATCCCACAGGACCATACTCAGGGATAAAACGTATCCAATGGAATTCTAGGTCATAGTCTAACCATCCAAACCCGTTCAGCCGTTTGAACGTGCGTACTATAATTACACACACGCAAATCGTGGCCCGATCATAGAAATTGATCACTTCATGATATGACCAACTAAAACTGGCCAGATCATTTAAAACATTAAAGTTTGACGATATTTCAATACTCGTTTGACCTACTTTCTTTAGACTTTTTTCTATCATAGAAATCCTACATCAATGATAAAGCCAAACGAGGATCAGCATATCATCAAATGTTAACGTTTAAATGATTTGGCCAGTTTTAGTTGGCCATATCGTGAAGTGATCAATTTCTATGATCTGACCACGACACATGCGTACATACAACTTTTCACCTTTATAATGTTCTATCTATTTTCATTATTGTCTAAATAATAATATTATCTATGATTTTTGTACACTGAACGCCCCAAATCCATCTCCTTTCGTTCAGTCTATTCTAAGGTTGTCTGTAAGAGATTGCCCTGTGCAATAAGACCGTCCATTGTGCACTTAGTTTTTGCAAAAGTTTATCCTGTCCACATTATGAGATTTACAAAAAATATTGAATAAATAAATAATGTTAATATGGTAAAAAAATATTGCCTACTGATAGATATGATATTTCTCTCGCGTATAATATAAGCGTGTAGGATAATAGTATAGATGAAGTTAAACAAGTAAGTAATAAGAACAAACACGGAAGAAAATAGTTATTCATCTTCATTTGCGATATCCGCTTACTGATTATATTTATGTTTCTTGTAGAGAACAAGACACATATTATACACATATCAATGTATATACTAGCACTTTCGCAGCGACTACATTCACGAAAATAGAATAGAATAGAATAATTTTTATTGTACACCAAAATAGTAACAAAAACTTTTAAACTAACTTAATCTATGGGTACAATGGCGGTCTTATCGTTAACAGCGATATCTACCAGACAACCTTAGGATGGACTGTAAGAAATTACAGAGACATAAAAAAGGGGGTAGTCTGCGGTGTACTGCAAATTTAATTTAATTAAATTAAAAATATATATTAGACTATACATAGATATAAAATTATATAATATAGCTATTATACATATATAAAAGACAAAAAACAAACTTATGAATAGTATATATATAATACATATTATATGTTACACAATTTCAAAGAAAGACATAGATAAAAAAAGAAGGTGAAAGAACTTAATTTGGGTAGAAGCAGAATTAATTACAGTGAAAGAAAATGATCTTTGACTAGATTTTTTAAAATAAAAGAAACTAGTGAATGGGCTTGCCTAATTGGCATCGGCAACGCGTTCCACAATCGCACTGCTTGGACCGCGAACGAAGTGAAAATGTTTTCATAAAAACTTTAACACTCCTTGAACTGAGTTTTGAGGGTACTTTTGAAAAACGAATAATGACAGTCTTTCTTCTTCATTTTGATTAGAATTTGTGGCTAATTTCAAGTTTGTTAATCCAAGAAATAATAATCCTCCATACAATCTTTAAAACCCCCTAAATAGTTCTATTGGGGGTAGTTCTGAAAATAAATAATGACAAACTATAGTTTTAACTGAGCTTACTCTATTTGTACTAACTTTCAAGTATATTGGCTCATGAAAAAAAGTTTTGTATACAAACAACATTCGTCCTTTTCACTCCCTTAACCTTTCGAATACCGTAATTAGAGACACTATAAAAAGACAATGAGAGAGCGTACGCCGTGGCGTTCGCTTGGGTTTTAATGGATTGAAGGTTGAATTTCCAAAAACCCCTTCTTAGGGCTCGCCTACATCATAAAAGGAAGCCTTGTGCAAAATTATATGTTCCTAGTCCCAGTAGTTTCAGCGTTGATATGTCAGCCAGTCAGTTTCTATTTTTATATTATATTTAAGTAGATAATTATAATTACATCAACACTAATATTATAAAATACCTTTTTTGTTTTATTTGTTTGTAGGAGGTAATCTCTGAAATTACTGGTCCTATTGCTAACATTTTTTCACCAATAGAAAGCTGCTTTATTTCTAAGTGACATAGGCTATATTTAATGTACGCGGGCGAAGTCGCAGGCAAAAGCTAGTCAATTATATAGCAGCAACAACGGTGGCCGAGTGGTAACGACCCCGACTTACGAGTTGTAGGTCGCGGGTTCAAACCCAACCAGGCGCATTACGTTGTGTAATTTATTTCATCACCACTGCTCTCAAAACGGTGAAGGAAAATATCGTGAGGAAACCAGCATGTCCTAGAACCAAAAATTCTTAATATATTTATGTCGCGAGTTCGATCCCCGCATGGAACATATACATATATTATATATATGTATTTGAATAATATATATGCCTAAAGATAGTTGTTTCGGGCCTAGGTCCATGTGAGTTTACATGTTTGTAGACGCACCTATGACACAGGAGTAATTCCTAATGTGAGGCAATGATTTTTTTTAAAGCGTATAATTTTTTCATTTTCCGACCAAATTCATATATTTAAAAAAAATACATGCTCACTCAAATGTCTCACTGAGGGTGGCAAGTGTTTTAGATCATTTGGTTCCCTTCAAAATGGTTGAGCTGAGTAGTATTAATATACACGTCATGTTCGTGAACGGGTGCTGTCAGTTGAGACTGGTCATTTCTTAGCTGCCAGTGATTTATTTTAATTATATATAAGTTATATAATTAAAATAAATAATATATTAGTTATTTTAATTTAAATAAAAATTATATATTTTTTTTTACTTTATTTACATTATTCTCACATAACAGTAGCGACAAGAAACATGTAACCGAGATAGGTAATACATAACATGATTGGAAAGTGTCCATGGACTTTCTTGCACATTCTTCTCTCTAAAGAATCTACGCTTTGGAATGTGGAATTAGTTAAATTTTTTGAAAGACTGACTTCTTGACATTTCAAAGTAAATGGTTTATTTGAAATAAAATGCTTTGAATCTTTGAATTGTCGTATTTTAGTAACATCTTCAAACTAAGTATTCATTCATGAAATTTATTGATAGTAGTCGAATACCCTTTGTGTACCTGTAACCTAAGTATAAGTTAGAAATTTCATTTTATCTAACATTTCCAGTCGTAAAACGAAGTAACTTCTTTTCAAAGACAAACTAAGAAATACTTGTTTACACTCAGTAAATAACTTAATTTACAGTCGTTGTGACTTAAGAGCAGTTTCACACTTTCTGAACAAGTAAAATGTTTTTCAGTAGCATCGCAAGCTTTGTAAACTTTTCAAGTCAAGAAAGTCTGAGACACGTGAATGTTGGTTTCGTGAAAGATTTCGAATAAAATTGGGATCTGTAAGTCGTAAACAAAAGGACAGTCAGATGTTTTGTTTTATGTACAAAATGGTAAATAGAACAAACACAAAGTGTGGAAGAGAGATCTGTAGTTGTGGGTAGTAGAGGTGTAGTGATGTTATGCTTGTGAAATTCGTACAACTGAAAATTTCATTTAAATCTTTATTGTACAGCTATAATTTAAGTGGATGAACGAGTTCATGTACATAGGCCAGCTTAACTCAAAGTTCAGTTTTCTTTTAGCAAACCATTCAGTGATAGAGAGAGATCATAATAGAGGGTAGGATCCAGTGTACAATTTTAAAATAACAAATAATACGAAAAAATTAATACATAAATTATATTTTTGTAGAAATAAGCATCACCTTTGTACCTTTTTTTTCTGTTTCCTTCTTATTTTTTATTATAATATGTGTGTACATGAATTGTTAAATAAATATACTTACATACATAAATACAAACATACTTAAGTAGTACTTATACATATATGTAATATGTCATTGTGAAAGGAAATGCTCCTTAATTTTCCACTATGTGTATAAAAGGAGAAACTGACTGACTTACATATCCACGCATAGCCGAAACTGCCGGGACTAGGAAATGAAATTTTGCACAAGGTTTCCTTTTATGACGTAGGCGAGCACTAAGAGAGGACTTTCCAAAATTCACTCCCTAATGGGATGAAACAGGGGTTCAAAGTTTGTATGACGAAACCTATTTTCATGCGAGCGAAGCCGCTGGCAGAAGAATATAGTATTCATATAAAATATTGGAATCGTTTTACAAATCTCTGTTCAATTAGAGAGCATAATTATCTTTTTACACCACCTGCTTAATAATACCCTTTTATATGTCATACAACCATCACTTAAAGCAAGTCATTTTGTCCCTAGGGAGATAATGCAGTATGGGCGATCCCTAGGGAATAATGAGATTTGAATTTGGAACGTCAAAAACCGTCAACAATAAGTGTGCATCAAACAAGTTTATTCAAAATTCAAACTGGCTACCTACTAACAAAAAAAAAACAATAAAACGTGGTCGTGGTTAATGACGAGTTTCGAAAAAAAAGTAGGTAATGAAAAAGCGGGTGCGATAAAGAAAATTGAAACTATAGAATCTTAGAGTAGTGAATTTTGTTTGTTTCAAATCTCAAGACGTGTTGAGTGATAGTTAAGATTAACTTGTACATAATACTTATATTTCTCTAACATATGATTTGTTTTACTAAATTATCTTTTAATTATCTCACAGATGGTGTAAAAAGTAGAGTATCCAACACGGGGATAAAGCTGTCTTTGTCTTGGGTGGCTTGAATTCCTCACTTCACTCAGGTTTCTTTATTAACTCCCTCGCAATGCTCGGGAGGTAATTATATAAATCCCTCACTATCGTTCGGGATTAATATTAGCAACCTTCGTTTCGTTCGGAATTCAACATGCTGCCCGCGACTTAAAGACACTGCTTTATCCCTTAGTCACATAATCTACTATTACTTTCAGGTAAGACTTTAAGTAACCAACTACATTTCTTTATAAAAGTTGTATGAACTATGGTAGGCGGGTAGGCGCCATGTTGTATGAAAATTCAGTCTCACCCCCTGGGGGTCGAGTGTGAACTATTTTTAAGGGTTTAGAGGACACAAATAGACAAATACTTTTTTAGGGGTCGAGGGGCCGAGAGTGGACTAAACCGTAACAAAGTGCATTGACCGTTAATATCTCTTAATATATCTTTTGTTACTAGAAAATGTCACGATATATGTCGTTTGAAGACAGTTTTTTTATGTCTTAATTTTCGTTTTTTAGGGTTCCGTACCTCAAAAAGAAAAAGCGGAACTCTTATACTTACGATCACTTTGTGGTCCATCTCTGTGTCTGTCAAGACCCCTTATCTCGGGAGCGCGTGGAGGTATTGAGTTGAAATTAAAACCATGTAGATACAAAGGTTTGCGGTCCTTTGCAGCTGTGAAAAAAAAAACTTCTAAGGGCGGAATTCACCAATAAAACTAATCGCGTTTTAACGTTTGTGGCGGTAAGTCCCCTCTTTGAGGAGTGGCTGGAAAGGCAACACGGCGTCCATACCTTCCGCATGACGCAGGTCCTCACCGGACATGGTAAGTTCGGGAGGTTCCTGTACCGGATCCGTGCGGAAGAAACGCCCGGGTGTCACCATTGCGTAGACCGCCCGGAGGACACGGTGGAGGTGTGCCCCACTTGGGAAGAGAAACGCCGTGTCCTCGTGGGGGCGATCGGCGGCGGTGATCTCTCGCGCCGGGCCTTGGTACAGGTCATGGTCCGGAGCGAGGAGTGGCAGGCGGTCGCCTCCTTCTGCGAAGCAGTAATGCTAGCAAAGGAGGTGGCCGATCGCGTGAGGCAACGGTCCTCACGCCCCGACCGCCGCCGGGATTCTGATCCCGATTTCCGGCCACCGTAGGCGCGAGCTTGCGGATGGTGAGCAATGAGTAGCTCGCCGTCCGACCGTCCGGTAGACCGAGCCCAAGTCGTCGACGGCGCGTACTGTTTCACGCGCGCCTCAAAGAGATGTCAGCAACTGTAGGGGCCCATCAGGGTCGAAGCCTACTGGGGCCAAGGGTCTGATTCTGAAAGGAAGACTCGGCCCTGGTACGAAAGACAACGAAGTGTTCCTTCGTTGTGTGGAGTGGAGTTTTTTTTTTTTTTTAAAGGTGGGAAAATCATCTTATGACAAATCCCGCTCTTGGGCGGAGCGAGAGATAGTGTCAGACTTTTACTGACTAAAAACCCACTCCTGGTTTTTAGTCAGTAAAAGTCTGAAACTATCTCCCGCTCCGCCCAAGAGCGAGGGATGTCATAAGATGATTTTCCCACCGAAAAAAAAAATAATCCCGCGTTAACCCAGAATTCTGAAATAAAAATCTTTTTTTGCTATTTGACAAAATCCTCGAGACTTCCATCGGGAATTGAACTATTTACATAGTTAAATTTCTATGAAATCCTCAGTGCGCTCGTCCGACTCGCACTTGCCCAGTTTTTTTTAATTACGAATCTCAATAAATGTAGGAATGTCAATGACCGCTATTACAAATTTATCTGGCGCTTTCCTTGGGAACATAATTGATTAGGTATAAGATACAAATAATTTTAGAATCCCTATCTAATTTTCTCCTGACACCTGAAATTCTTGGCTTCTGAAAGATTTAATATCAGCTGTAAAGTAATAAGAATATGCTTGCTTCGTTAACCTAATATAATAATAATTTAATATTCACACAACTATCACACAACGCCGTCTAATCCCAAGCTAAACAGTGCTTGTCGTTTAAGTACTAGACAACTGATAAACATACTTAAATATTTCTAAATACATAGGTACATGTTATAGATAAATTACACCCAGGTACAGAACACACCACCATACAAGATTGCTCATCACATAAACATTTGTCCTGGGTGGGAATCGAACCCACGACCTCCGGCATAGCAGTCAGGGCCACTAACCACTAGACCAACAGGACAGTCAAAACAAAAAATTACATTACACTAATATTATAAAGCAAAAGTTTGTATGTATATGTGTATGTGGGTGTGTGTATGTTTGTTATTCCATTACGCTCAAACGGGTGAACAGATTTGGACGAAATGGAATAATTTTCTAATTTCACGCAGGCGAAACCGCTGGGAGTAGTTAGTATATGTAGGACATAATATGATAGGTAATTCCTTAAACCATTGGTGTTATATTCATATAGATAGTACCTAAGTAGTTTTTCAAGGAGATGTCAGCAACCATAGGGGCCCAGCAGGGTCGAAGCCTACTGGAGCCATGGGTAATGCGAAAGAGAACCCTGGGGCCCAGGAACGGGAGGAACAGGAGTGAGTTTTACTTAGCAAAAGCACAGTATAGATATATGGAACAGTACGGAAACTACCTACAAATGTTCGAAACGGCTCACTTATACACACATACGCATCGACGAGACGTAAGCGGCTTTCGCTACTGACAGGACCGCGAGAAACGCTTAGGAGTCTCGTCGATGCGTATGTTTGTGTGAGTGTGCCGTTTCGAATATTTGTAGGTAGTTTCCGTACTGTTCCATATATCTATACTGTGGTAAAAGTCTGACACGCCCTCCCGCCCTGCCCCAGGGCAGGAGATGCCATTGGATGAATTACCACATTAAAAAAAAATTTTTTTTTTTGCTCCTTGACCCGGAACATCTTTCTGTACGCCTTAGAAATATTTGTTCCGTACGGACAACGAACCCCAGACACGTAATGCAACAGTCAATTGCTCAACCACCGCACCAACCGTGCTTTTGAAATTAACCGTGCACAGGGTCGTTTGTAGTGAAGTCACCATCATCATCATCATTTCAGCCGAAAGACGTCCACTGCTGGACACAGGCCTCCCCCAAGTGTCACCACAAGGAACGGTCCTATGTGTCTCGCATCCATCGGATTCCCGCAACCCTTACCAGGTCATCTGTCCACCTTGTAGGAGGCCTTCCAACACGTCTTCCGATACGCGGTCACCACTCCAGCCGGGGCTAGCCAAGTTACGACCGTTTCGTTTCGATTCTCTTGCGTCGAACGCCTCGAGTAGGCCACGCGGCCACGCCTCCGATTCCTTTGTTCTGACCACGTGACTGAGCGTTGAGATGACGTCCGAGAATCGAAACGAAACGGTCGTAACTTGGCTACTGTGGCAGAACCTTTTGGCCCCAACGGTCATCTGTACTGCGACCAATGTGCCCTGCCCATTTGAAGATTCTTCGTGCTATGTCGGCAAGTCACTATGGCGTTACTTATTTGTGACGTCACAAGTACACACTGCTCAATCTGTTTATCATTGATTTTTAAATGCTCGTAAAAATCTTTTTTGTTACCTGTGTATTAATTTTTCTGAAGGCTTTGAGAAATATAAATAAAAGGAATAGTCAAATAGCCTACTTACTTTTGTAATCGCAGCCATAATGTACATAAATAAATCACGTAGATAGACACGGAACAAATTTTGTTTATTTAGGACATACAAAATGTGCTCAAATATGTGTCGGTTAAAGGTGACAGAAAACGCTAGAAAAATCCAATTTTGTCCACGTCCTGCGACCGGTATCCGTAAACGAAGTAAAGTTGGGAAAAATAATGATAACAATATTTTAAAGGTTTTATTTTCTTCAATTGTATTCCCGCTTCTCCGAAAATAAAATACAGGACCTAAAGATAAAAATATTTCGGTTTGTTCAGTGACAAATTGGGACCGAAATTGTTTCTACGTCATATTTTATGGCGGATTTGGTAGACTACGTTCTGAAATATAGAAAGCAAATCAGTTGTTAGGTATCCACATTATTATTTGCTTTATTTGTCAAAATGTACAATTTTAAGGTTCGTCTTGCGGGACGAACTGGGACGAACCGACGAAGCCGCGGGAGAGTCCTGGTGACCTGTAATACAGGTTGTTGTACACACCTACATCAGGCACCAGTCCCTCATAAAGCTAGCTCTAAATTCTAAGCATTGTTAAAAACTAGCATAAGAAAACTTTGTGAAGGGAAAATAAATAAATCAAAAAAATAAAAAAACGAACCCTAAAATTGTAAATATTTAAAAAAAGAAAATATGGTACATTTTCTTTTTTTAAATATTTCCATATTATTTTTGACATTAAGATATTAGACATTATTTTGACAGAAATTATGTTTATAGATTCATTTATACACTTATTTATTTGAGTTGAGGTAATATTTTACAATATTTTATTTCAAGTTTCAATTTTATAAATTGTTTCTGCATGCGACAATTCTATTTTAATATTATTTATTATGCATGTAATGTTTGATGTCTGTGTGAATGATTATTGTTTACGAATAAATGAAATGAAATATCAATAAGTATGTAGCGACATCTAGGACGTCACATAAGAACTAATCCTGCATCGCGCAATCAAAGTTCTCTGCGCGATTAGAACATATACAACAGCACGAAATCATCTATCGGGCAGTAGCCCGCCAGACATAACACCCGTCTGGCCGGAGGATCCTCCCTTTTCAGCGGAGGTATGTGGAACTTTACTCTCTGTTCCACCTACCTCCACACTGGTGACCCTCGACAAATAACGTCAGCGCAGCCTTCGTGCAGCCACTACTTCGTGACGTCATCATCACTTCCTCAAGCTTTCGAGCAGCGAGCCATACAGCCAGCACCCACGGCTTTAAAGGGTATCCTGACCACCAGCATGCCTACCTGGTCATACCTGGTCATCACCCTCAGCCTCATCAGCGACCTTGGCGAAGCACACTGCACCTTCGGCCAGTCACAGGAAGAGCCACGAAGAACCTCTCCTGGTCGACGCCAGCAATCAAGCTACTTACGTCGCACAGCACCGCTCCGACTCACTGGAGCCAGCAGCACTACTCCGACCCACTGGAGCCTGCAGCATCATCCCGACTCACTGGGACATCATCACCCCGACTCACTGGGGCATCATCCCGACTCACTGGGACAGCACCACCCCGACTCACTGGGGCATCATCCCGACTCACTGGGACATCATCACCCCGACTCACTGGGGCATCATCCCGACTCACTGGGATAGCATCACCCCGACTCACTGGGGCATCACCGCAGACAGTTCCAACTCACCGAGAACTATGCGGCATTCGGTTCCGACCCACTGGAACCAGCCTCCACTGGCCTGGCACGCATCAAGAAGCATCAAGAACTATCGATCTCCGATCTCCGGAGGGGAGTGATGTAGCGACATCTAGGACGTCACATAAGAACTAATCCTGCATCGCGCAATCAAAGTTATCTGCGCGATTAGAACATATAGAACAGCACGAAATCATCTATCGGGCAGTAGCCCGCCAGACATAACACCCGTCTGGCCGGAGGATCCTCCCTTTTCAGCGGAGGTATGTGGAACTTTACTCTCTGTCCCACCTACCTCCACAAGTACTTTCACCCCTGAAAGATTTTCATGCTGCAGTACGCACGCAACGTACACTGCAGTTACAAAAACAAACACACAGTATAGCCCACATGCATCAACTTTTTAAAACTCCACCACCAGTAATTATAACCGGCCAGTTTCAACTGTTAACAACAATCATAACACCGTATGGGCTTACGTTTGCGTTATTAACAAGCAAAAACTAACCGCAGAGCAATCGTGTAGCCCTGATGTGGATGAAAGTTGTGTCGGAGCGATGTAAAGGCACGTACACAACTCATTGTTGGAGTAGAGACGGGCTATTGAATTTGGTTGAATTGTCTGACAGTGTACACATGGCGTGATTATGAATGGGCCAATTGTGTGATGTGTGGTTGCTTGCAGAAAATTTGGCAAACGCTTTAAGTGAGACTTATGTACACGGATGTGTCTTATATTGGTACCATTTATCAGTTAAAAGGTTTTTAATTTGTTTATTTATTATGAACGTGGTATATCTGCGGTGCAAAGGCCTTACATTCGTCCATTTTTTTCGGTCCGTAGCTATATATCTGGCCAATCCTTTCCAACTTGTCACACCATTTCCTTTTGGGCCTGCCGCGTCGCCGGTTCCTGTTGTTTGGGATCCACTCAGTGTTTAATTAATTTGTTGCTGTTTAATTTTGCATCTCTAAAAAAATTATAAAAATAGTTTATTGTCACAATCAGCGTAATATTACAAGTTTATATTTGAAGTCTCCTTTTAGGCAAATAATGCCTGTGTTAGGAGGCTCCGCTCTTCCTTAACAATGGTAAATTAACTTACGCGTGACGTGAAGCGTGATGTGTGTTGTGTGTTGTGATGTGAAAGTGGTGTGTGTGACGTAAAAGTAAAAATGGTGTGTGTAGTGAGATTAATGTGATGTACATTGTGATGTGTGTGTTTTAATGTGAGATGATACTCTCTGTATACCTTTTTTTAGAGCACTAAATATACGCGATATTGATTTTTAGAACCATTTATCTAAGAAATGTTAAGGTAGAAGATTTATGTCTTGCCAAAATATTTGAAAGTTGTGTGTGTGCAGCTTTTGTTACTTCAGGTTTACGAGAAAATGGCGAGTGTTTCTTTTGCCCTGTCCTGCAGAACTTTGTCTTTATAAAGTTTCTTAATTACTAGTTTCAGTAATTATTTTGCTAATTATATTTTCGTAATTCATTCCTAGATTCCTCTTCTTAACTAGAATTATTGTTCAACCTTCATGTAATAAATCGGCATTACGTTTTCAACGACGACATCTCGGAATTCCATATCAATTAGACACGCCAGCTCAAATTGAATTCTAAGAAATGTTTTCTCACAGTTAAAGTCTCCAAATAAATTGAAATTGCTTTATAAACGGGGCGACGAACTACGAAGTCAACTTCGGCAATATTAGTCGATAAGTTGGCGTTAGATAAAAACAACTTTTACTCTTAATCATAAAGTTTTTGTTTGCAGTGCTTCGGTTGCCAAAATTGCCTAAAGCGAGGCTGGTAACCCTAACACATTTCTCGCCTATTTTTGTAGAATGTGGTTACATAAATCGCTGTGGACGCGCGAGAATGTTTTCTGTACTAGAGAATTTTTCCGCGTAATTGGTCCAGACCTGGAGGTCGATGGCACTGCAGTTGAAAGTTTTTAAATAAAGCAGGCCTTTATTTTTGATGTGGGAAATTATCAAATAACTTCTCCCGCTCTGGGTGGAGCGAGAGGGCGCGTCAAACTTTTACCAACTATAACCCTACCTGTGTTCTTTCAGTTACACTTTTGAAACCCAAAGCAACAGTAACTCTTTCAAATATTATCGTAGCCCTAGCAGGCCTCGTCCGTACTGTGCTCTGTCCATTTACTAATATCTCTTTGAGGCGCACATGGAATACAACGCGCCTTCGACTTGGATTTGGTCCTTACCGTACGGCCGCTTGCTCGACGTCCGCAAGCCAAAAATAATAAAGGCTTAAGGCCGAATAACTTTCAATTTCCTTTAAAAACATAGGTACTCAATATTAATATTGAGAATAAGAACTGGATTGAAAAAGCTGAAAGTCTGCTCTCAAGAGAGCCGAGGACGGTAATCACCGACATTACACGCTTGTATCATAATGTAGGTACTATTTCACGAAGACCGCCAAAAGATGGAAATTTGCCCACGTTCTACTACCTATTACTGGCCTGTTGGTCTAGTGGTTAGTGGCCCTGACTGCTATGCCGGAGGTCATGGGTTCGATTCCCACCCAGGACAAATGTTTGTGTGATGAGCACAATCATTTGTTCTGTGTCTGGGTGTAATTTATCTATAATATGTATGTATTTAGAAATATTTTAGTATGTTTATCAGTTGTCTAGTACTTATAACACAAGCTCAGCTTACCTTGGGACTAGACGGCGTTGTGTGAAAATTATTATTATTATTATTATAGTCTCGAAAGCAAAAATAAACAATAGACGTCTTTTTATACCTGTCAGTCTTGAAAGTAAGAATAAAAAGTACACGTTTTCTTGGTTATAACTTTGCCTAGCAATGGTATGATGCAAGCTACCCATAGTCAGGTCCAAGACTGAACAGTGGACATGGCATGATTTGGTTCTGTTAGTCTTCTGTCCTTGGTTCTTCTTCAGATATCTTAATTTCTGATGTGATCACGCAAGGAAACTCCGAGCATAGCCATTGCCCTTTGGGTGACTTTAAGTCTTCTTATGAGGCCCATCGTAAGCGACCACGTTTCAGAGCACTATGTCATCACTGGCAACACTCCCTGGTCATAGACTTTCGTCTTGAGACACTGTGGTATATAGTAAGAGTCGCCAAACTTACGACGCTTTGGGGAGGCCTATGTCCAACAGTAGATGTCTTTCGGCTGAAATGATGATGATGAGTCTTCTGTCTGTCTCTTTTGTGTGTGTGATAATGAATGAGAATGTATGTGGGTAATCATCACCCAGAGCGGCAGGAGTTACTGCAGCCCTTGAACGCAAAACTGAAGGAAGGAACACAGGTGGATTCACAGTCAGTAAAAGTCTGACACACCCTCTCGCTCCACCCAGAGCGGTAGGAGTTATTTGTCAATTTTTCACCTCAAAAAAAAATAGGTACGTGTAAAATACCAAATCAATAAACACATGCTTTATAATGACTCTTATAAAAAAAGCAATATTTCTGTTGTTTATAAGTTTGAAGACGCAGGGTTCCCACAAGGTGAACCGATGACCTGGTGAGGGTCGCGGGAATCCGATGGATGCGAGACGCACAGAACCGGTCGTTATGTCGACACTTGTCTGAGGTCTATGTCCAACAGGACGTCTTTCGGCTGAAATGATGATGATATTTGTACAGCGGGTGTGTGGAGTCACCTTTATCCCTCAATACAGATTCAGTAACCGCATTACAAACAGATAGTATTTCTCAATCAGGAATGAAGCTAACACAGACTGCCAATATCATTGATTGCTTTTGTTGCATTTGAATCGTCTGCAACGAAGTATTTGCTCTGATTAATGTGTGTGTATGATACTGCATAATATTTATTTCTAATCGTAAGAACACGTAATAGTATAATCGGTGTATCTACTTTTGATTACGCGAAAGAATCGCATTTATTTATAAACCACTAAGGAGTGGAATTCCTTGCCAAAGTCTGTGTTTCCTGATACTACAACCAAGGGATTTTTTAAATCAAGAGTGAATAGATTACTTCTTAGCAAGCTTGTTCCGTCATCAACCACATCACCGCTTACCATCAGATTTTTTTTTCAAGGTGAAAAATCATCTAATGACTTCTCCCGCTGACTAAAAAATCATCTGCTGACTAAAATCTATCTATATATATAAAAGCGAAATACCACTCACTGATTTATCACGAAATCGCAGAAACTATAACACCTACTAACTTCAAATTTGGCAGGTAGGTTCCTTATAGGGTGTAGACATCCGCTAAGAACGGATTTTACGAAACTCCACTCCTAAGGGGGTAAAATGGGGGTTGGAAGTTTGTATGGAGACCTACTTTTACGCGGGCGAAGCCGCTGACAAAAACTAGTTACACATATATTTTCCTTCAGTTGACCTTTGTATTTTTTTTTTAAGTCAATCTATAGCCCTAGTAGGCTTCGGCCCTGCTGAGTAGTATTTAAGCACTATACGTATAGTTAAGTAGGTCTACTTAAGAGCATTCATCCGTTAAAACCACGCAGAAGCCAAAATCAATGATTTCCGACGGAAAATATAACAATAATGTGCACTACAATACAATTAATTATTTAGTATCACTGTAGAATAGAAAGACTAAAAATCTGAAAGACCTCGGCCGGTACAAAGCGCTGACGCGATTTCGCGTCTATTTTATAGTGTATTAAATAATTAATTGTAGTGTAAACAAATAAGTTATTAAAAAAAATATTGTACCATGTCATAGATCGTAAATGCGTTCAATTAATAAGTCTAAAAAAAAACAACATCTAACTTAACTAATTTGAACCACAACATCATACACTACACAAAAATTCAAAAGGAAATCAATCACTCAACTCTATTCTACGAAAAGAAAATCTTAGAAAATAGAAAACAAAAAACTCTCTAAGACGAAGATGAACGAATAATTCTTTAACAGTGCACTTTCAGAATATTAGTACACTTTAAGAGCAACTAGTTCACGTCGAACCGACTAAAAAGAATTCACTATTGTCGACTACAGAAAAGAAAATTCCTCAAGTACACGCTGTACCTTTCTATTCTTCGTGATATTTTTACAAGGAAAATTTATTTTACCGTACAATTTTAATTGGACACGCTCACTTACAGGCAATTTTGAGTGAGACGAAGTATTTAGAAACAGATATTAAGAGTTGTGTTTTTGAGTATACTATAACTACTGTTCCTGTGCAATTTTCATATTCTCGGAGTATAAGTTTAAGTACTTAACTAATCCAATTTCTTCATGACTATATTCCATACTTATATAGCATTTGAAACTGTCAATTCACTTTTAAGAGGGCCCTTCTCCACTTAGCATAGCATAGCATAGTCGGCCTTCTAATGTTGCCACTGTTGGGACTGAGGCCTCCTCTCTAGGAGAGGGAATGGGATGTAATCCACCACGCGGGCCCAGTGCGGGTTGGTGGATGTTACATGTCTTCGAATGTTTGGTTCTCGGACATGCCGTCTTCTCCACTTCTCTATCGTCAACGTCGAGCATGGTTTAAAAGCTTGTTCTTCAACTAACGCAATCCAACGCGATGTTTGATGAAAAAGCAATGCCAAAAAAGAGAGACAACACCTAAAAACTCTATTGGCATTCGGTAATTCCGTGATTTACTCGAATATTTCACAAAACTTGTTCCTGGAAATATGTGATTTTTTTAAACTCTTAAAAGTTTGTCAGAAAAATTGTCGTCATGAAGGATCTCGATAAAATTTGCAAGGCTTCTATGGATGTACTTTTTTATATTTGAACACATTGAGGAGGGCCAAAGTTCACGTAAAATAGCAGATTTTCAGAGGTCTTTACTAGATTAGTTTTACACAAATTTATGTTTTGATTTCAATAGAAGCCTAGATAATATCCACAAGATAGCTGTGTATCCAAAATATCTATAGAAAGATGTGTAATAACATCATAATCACGTAAGAGCGGTTGTATGGAAATGTACCTCAAGTTGACCGCTCTTAAGTGTAAGAATTGGATAGACGTACTTTTGAGCAGTTAATCTTATTTTGAAAATACTAACATTTACTCAAAAATCTGTTAGGTCAGTAGCTGTTTTTTGTGACCGTTTTAAAAATTCTAAAATTCTAGTTTCTTACTTTATAGATAAAAAAAACTTAAATTTAACATAACGAGAGTTTTGCCTGACGCCAGTGAAAACTACTTTTGAGTAACTAACAGTCCCTACAGCCCTTCTGTATGTAAATACTAACTTCTGCCTGTGGCTTCGCCCACGTGAAAGTAGGTTTCTTCATACAAACTTTGAACCCCAGCTTCATCGCCTTAGAAGGTGAATATTGGAAAATCCTCTCTTAGTGCTCGCCTACATCATAAAAGGAAACCTTATGCAAAATTTCTCGCTCCTAGTCCTTGTAGCATCGATATATAGATTTAACAATTGTGTCAACTATTGACAATCCAACGATTGCAAGGATGAACTAAACTTTTTTATGTTGATTGAAATTCTTGGTCGACCAGCCCCTCTAGCCAAGTTACAATCGTACGAACGCCTCAAGTAGGCCACGCCTCCGATTCCTTTGTTCTGACCTAGCGCGAACGACACGATTGTAACTTGGCTAGGGGGGCAGACTACTACTTCTAAAAGAAACTAAAAACCGTTCCTATCCTACAACTAACCCAACTGGATCTATTTTGGTGCAGCCGTGAGTGCCACAACTATTTTTTTTTTCGTGTTACCTAATATTATGTTTGTGCCGTGTGCTGTAAATAAATTCTTTTTCTTTTTCTTTCTTTCTTTCTTTCTTTCTTTCTTTCTTTCCAGTTAACTGTGCTGCATGTGAAAAAATCTAGCCTAACATCTCAGACCCTAATTCGTTATAAACCATGTAACATGTTCCGTGCAAGAATTCACACGCTGCTACAAATTCCTTCATTCCGATACAGGTGTTCCTTTACAGATAAACTTTAGCACAAGTGCCTTAATAAGGCCACAGATTAAACACCTCTACTTACACGGCATAAGTTCTAATATTGCGTACATTGGTTCCACTAACGAAGTAAGTAGAACTTGAAGTGAATCTGACAGGAACATATGGGTATTGCTGGAAGGCAATTAGGTAAGAGAGCATATAGGATTTAAACTAACTGTTGGGGATGAGATACGGTAAAGCGGACTTAGAATTGAAGCGGGTTTCTCAAGCGTATGGGGGTTATGCTTTGACTATGGCAGTTTTGAAGGAATATGACTATATAGAACCAACTCCTAGAATACAACTTGCATATTTGGCAAATAATAATAATAAAATTTTTGTTTCGGACCACAATGAATCCTACACCTTATAATACTGTTAGTAAAAACTTAAAAATTAATGTTAGTAACCTTAAAAATATATAATAATTACAATTTAATGTCTTGAATCGAACCTTACACTACCCATGCAGTATGAAGTACATACTCGTAGACGTACAGATACCGGCACGGATCTTGAGCGCTTACTTCCACTTGCGAAGAAATGAAATATCGGGTGTCTTTAGTGGTATGAAGTGAGATGCGGGGGCGGGGAGTGCAATCCTGGTACAGTGATTGGGTCGCTGATGTGTACGATGCGCAAAGCGATCCCCACTTTTTCGCCGAGCGCTCAAGATTCGTGCCGGTATTTGTATTTGTAAGAAATCCGATAGTGACGCAGCATTAGTTAATCCCACCTACCGCACAACACGCTCAGGATGCCGTGAGAGCTGGCGCGCACTTCTTTCAGGATTGTGATAGACAGCTTTCGAATGTTGACATGAAAGCCATCAATCGTCGCCTCAGCAAACATCGCTGACGTGCTACAAAAACGCGTTTTATACTGCACACCTGTAGAATGATTGGCAGTAAGCTCTGTCCTCCTAGCCGAGTTACGATCGTTTCGTTTGCGTCGAACGCCTCTAGTAGGCCACGCCTCCGATTCCTTTGTTCTGAACACGTGACTGAGCGTTGAGATGACGTCAGAACAAAGGAATGGGAGGCGTGGCCTACTCGGGGCGTTCGACGCAAACGAAACGATCGTAACTTGGCTAGGGGGGCTTAAGAGAGTCAAAACAAAGGCACAACCGCGATTATTGTAATAGTAAAGAAGTGCAATTTTTAGTTTTTTGTTTTGTTATCAAAATGATCTTGCTCAGCATTACGGTGCTCTAAAGTTAATTCTTCTTTTCGCGAAATAAACTAGCCATGGCAGTTATCTTAGACATATTGACATTTTTTTTTAAGTAATTTTGACTGGCCTGTTGGTCTAGTGGTTAGTGGCCCTGACTGCTACGCTGGAGATCGTGGGTTCGATTCCCACCCAGGACAAATGTTTGTGTGATGAGCACGATCATTTGTTCTGTGCCTGGGTGTAATTTATCTATACTATGTATGTATTTAGAAATATATAAGTATGTTTATCAGTTGTCTAGTACTCATAACACAAGCTCTGCTTAGCTTGAGACTAGACGGCGTTGTGTGATAGTTGTGGAATATATTATATTAGTTAAGGTGAAAATGCGAGGGTAACCCGCTAAATTCAATTATTCTTATATTTTTTGCATTTGCAAGTCAGAGTTGAGTTGTACGTTGATTAAAATATGATTGGTGGGTGTAATACCAGAGGAACACAGAGGGATTTTAGTCAGTAAAAGTCTTACACTCAATCTCGCTCTAACGAGAGCAGGAGAAGTAATTTGATGATATTGGTATGGGATATTGGAAGAAGACCTTCGCTAACTCGCAGTCCTATAGGATCAAGGTATAGAGAAGATGAAGCTTCTTTAGGGGTTCGGTCTTGTAACTCAACTTCCACAGAATTTAAAATCTACGAACAGCCTTTGAAAAAAAAAAAAAAATTAAAAAAAATATTCTTTCTTTCTTTCTTTTCTTTCTTTAAACAAGCTTACACAATGATAACCACACTTCTCATTCTTTCTCAGAAAAGTATGAAAGTAATTAACTGGAATACGACGTAATAGATTTTACAGCGGTGCACAGCGATGTTGGAGCATTATTGTTTCTTGCACTCGTATGCAATGCTAGCAGGATATTGAAAAAGTAATAAATGAGTTTTCTTGTAAACATTGTGCAGGACTGCTGTATTGATTATGGAAGTACTCTTTACAGATGGAACTGTTTTATACTAGCTTCTGTTAGCGGCTTTGGTTTTTTTTTTAACCCAAGGAACATACTCCCAGAATAAAAAGCCTTTTAATGTTCCCACTGCTGGGACTCAGGCCTCCTCTCTCTAGGAGAGGGAATGGGCCGTAATCCACCACGCGGGCCCGCCGGTTTCCTCACGATGTTTTCCTTCACCGTTTTGAGAGCAGTGGTGATGCAAATAAATAATAATTGCTCATCAAGTCGTTGAGCTCCTTAGTAGTCCTGAGTTGAACTATACGAATACTGCTTGCACTGGCTGGACTTGTCCACTCAAATCCGTATGGTTCTTTCCTCAAAAGACCTCCTGAGTCACTACTGCATGGTTCTCATATGATTTAGACAGAGTTAGTTTCAGTGTTTCTTCTAAGGGTAATCAGCTAGGAAATACCGGTCTAACCTAGTTTAAATTGACAAAGACACTGACGTGTAGGTAGTGTTCTTTAAAAAAACTATTTGCAAAATAAATATAATTTATCATAGAACAAAGGCTACTCGTGTGCCAAAGTCTTTCGTCTTTGTAATATTACTTTGCCAGCTGGAAATCTTAGTAAATCTGTGGCAGTGGGCCAGTAGTCAAGAATTGAGTGACATTGATGTTTCTCCTGAAGTTATGAATGGATTACTTGTAAATGGATTGGACTAGGCGCATTTCGAGGACAGCGTCTAATCAGGCCCATCAGAATTTGGAATATTTATAAAAATACCATATTTTGGTCAAGATAGAATAGTACTGAAATTATCATCGAAATATATTATGACAAGTAAATGGACAGAGTGCTAGAATCCTTACATAAGGGTTCCTTGCTCCGGATCCTTGCCTAAATTGGAATTTAGACTTTCATCACACAATATTGAGCCTTCAAGTAAGCGCCTTCGAGGCCAGCCTAGAAAGAGGAGGCGAGATAAACTAGACGCGTACCAAGAAGACGGTTTGAGACGGCGTGGGTGAAAAATGTCTTTAAAAATTTAGAGAAAGTCTTTGCCCAACATTGGGACAGTAATGGCTAAGAAAAAAAGAGATCGAGCCTAAAAAAACCCCTCCTGCAAAAATTACGGACTATCACTTACGATATTCTTCCTGAAAAGGCAAGACAAAGTTCCAATTCCATTGCAACTTATACTTTCATTTAAAAATCATCTTAGAATACACTAAACTGAAGTCGATACTTGAATAAATAGCAATGGAATAAAATTATCTCAAATTAATAATTCTAGTATACGTAGGATCTACGTACTTATATTTGGATCAAACTGGTAAAATTTTCATAAATACAGAATAAATACATTACAATACATTATTATCATTATTATTATCTACGTAATTTAGGTAGATACAAAGTAAAATATTCGAGGTGAAACTATGTAGACGTATATAGCTCAATGTTTCAGCAGACTAAGCAGTAGTTGGCGAACCTCGAACGCGCAAACAAGAGCCAAAACCACAAACTTCAAAATTAAAACCAGCCAGTTTTATTAAATAAGCGCAAATCAGAGGCAACCCTAGCTGAGGAAATACGAGAAATCGCTATGAACTTCTCTTTTCATGCCTAGTTTTGTTTATGAGCTCATGCCTAGTTTGTTTAAAAGTATATAACTTTGAAGTTAGAGTACGAACATGTTTGAACAGTTTATTTACTGGCAATGAATATAAATGGTTAATATGAATAATGCTTGGTTCGTGTGAGCTAGGGCTGCCATTGAAGGGGGCACAACTCATGGTAATGTATGGGCGATAAGTGACAGTGTTCGTAGTCAAGCTTGAAGGTCGTTCGCGGAAATATATGGGGGCGTATTTATTTTCTGTGGAAGTGGGAAAATGTTTTGTATTTTCGGTGACGAGAAATACAGACAATACTGTACATAATAGCTGTGATTACGAAGAGACGGGAAGCGTCCTAGACATTGCGGAACCAATGAATGCCCAAAAGTTTTCCTACTAAAGAAACTTCATTAATTAAAATGGCATGCCAACTCGGATTGAATCGTGGAATAGTGTCTTTGAAAAACTTCCTGCTAATAACGAACCCACAGTATACAGCAGTCGCAGTTTTTAGAGGAATTCTTTAAAAAACACTATTCAGTATTTTTCAAACAAGAGGAAATACACTCATTCCATTGTGTATCGGCAAAAAATGCAGGACTAGGTTAGTTTGAAAATCATCATAGAAACAAATAAAGATGATGTAGATAATTAAACCTCTATCGTTTAGTGAGCAAATGGCAAATTATAAAATTAAATGTCATCACACTTACGTTGTAAAGATGTAAGTTTTTGATACCTTTGTGTGTGTGTACGTATGTATGTTTCTTACTTCTTCACGCTCAAACAGCGGAATAGATTTGGATGAAACTTTACAGTGGCTTACAAAGTGAGAGTCAAAATGGGGGGTGTACCACAGTGAATTAAATTATTTAAATACGAAAGCGCCGTCTCATATATTGTACTGTCACGCATGAAAAGCCACTGGCAGAAGCTTGTATATCTATATGAATATTTACCTTGATAAATTATTAATAAAAATCATAAGTAAAGGAGACACGATTGTTTCGTATTTAAATAAGTTTTCGAAAGATATCAGAGATGGCGCTAGTTGTTTAATGTCAATGACATGTGTCACGTGACTGGCATACGACATTAAGTAAAGCAGACACGATTGTTTTATTTCTCAGGAACTATCCAACTGATCGAGTGTGTGGTCTTTTCTACTTGAGATACTTTTTAGGTACATTTTTTTGGTGTTATTATATTTTATGAATAATGATTAAATAATAAAATATTACAGCCCCCCTAGCCAAGTTACTACCGTTTGAATCTTTCGTTTCGATTCTCTTTTCGTCGATCGCCTCGAGTAGGCCACGCCTCCGTTTCCTTTGTTCAGGCGTCATTTCAACGCTCAGTCACGTGGTCAGAACAAAGGAATCGGAGGCGTGGCCTACTCGAGGCGTTCGTCGCAAGAGTATCGAAACGAAACGGTCAATGCGCCAAACGTGTCGTCAAATTGATTCATAAACAACCCAATTATCCCGATATTGCATCGCCCATCACTGAATAACATCGTCAGCAGCAAGAATTGATTCAACCTACCCCGATCAGGTTTACCTAGCACCGATCAGTCGGCAAATCAACTATCTGGGTCAAACTGCCGCGGACAAGTTAAATAATTGAAATCACTTTGGCCGGATATTGATAGGCTGGATGTTTTACGCCGTGGCTTGAATTTTGTATAGATAGTCGAATATTTATTAGTATTAAAATTAATTAGTGGTTTGGTTTTATGTGACGTCAGTGGATGTAAAGGTGGGTTTATATGGAGTTGTGTTGTATTTTGTTTATTTCTGATTAAACATTATATTTTATTGCGAAGTATTGTGCAACAAATAACCAAAAGGATCTTTTTTTTAGGGTTCCGTATCCGAAGGGTGCAAATGGGACCCTATTACTAAGCCTCCGCTGTTCGTCCGTCCGTCTGTCAGCGGACTGTATCTTATAAACCGTAAAAGGTAGAGAGTTGAAATTTTCACAGAATGTGTATTTCTATTGCCCCTACAACAGCAAATAACAACATTTAAATAAAGTTAAAAATTAAAAGCGTTCCCATACAAGAAATATTATTTTATCGGCGTTTTTTATTCGATTTTAGTTTTGCAGCACAGTTTCTATATTCACGCTATTAAACTTAACTAATTTTATTCTATTCAGTTCTATTCTTATGTTACAGCCAGCCAGCTTAGTTCGTCATTTAGTGAACTGCCTAGCCTGATAACTAAATGGCGCCTTTGAACAAGCAGCCTGGATGATGTTCAGCCGATGCGTATACTACAACAATTAATTCATTAACGCTCAGGCGGTAGCCGGCGCCCGCAAGCCATTGTCTTACTATTGTGTCTCTAATTACGCACGTCAAAAGGTTAATGAACAGTCTTAATGCTTAAGCTGAAACTTAGGGCACCCAGACATGGAACGGTTAGGTTTTTAGGAAATGACGGGGGAAAAGTGAAAGAGTTTTGCTCTTTCACTTTTCGAGTAGACGAAGCCCCTTCATGTTAGGTTCCTAAAAACCCTGCAGACAGAAACTGGAACTGGAACCCCGCAGTGGGGCTCCATCAACTTATCTTACTTACGACCGTCGCCTTGTCGGCACATTGCCGGCTGAACGCAAATCAAAATTAATTTTGCGACTTGCCACAGCCTCTGAAATGTCTGACTACGAAAATAATGAATCGTTATCTATCCAAGTAATTTACCTAGCTATTTGATTAAATAGCTGAATATAATTGTTGTCATGAATTTTAACTTCTCGGGCGTCCCGGGGTATTATTATTACGTAATTGCGCGTTTTTACGTAACTCACCAAAAAAAAAAATTAAAAAAAAAAACTTTTTCTGGATTTTTCTAGGAAAAACAAAGATATAGAAACCAACATTTTCGTCTAAAATAAATCGTACAAACGTGTGTACATAACGACAATTAAGCGTTTTTCAAGGTCATTCAAGTTGTACAGACGTATGTACTAATCGGCCTTCGAGGGATTAATAAAAAAAACGGCCAAGTGCGAGTCGGACTCGCGCATGAAGGGTTCCGTACTGTCCGCAGGAAAATAAACGGCAAAAAAAATTACATTTGCTGTATGGGAGCCCCACATAAATATTTAATTTATTCTGATTTTAGTATTTGTTGTTATAGCGGCAACATAAATTCATCATCTGTAAAATGACATACATCCTGGTGACAGACAGACTGACAGCGGAGTGATAGCAATAGGGTCCCGTTGTTACCCTTTGGGTACAAAACTCCAAAAAGGCTAGCCTGCTGTTACCCGACTTATTTTTTTGCTAGCCTCTTCTGTCCCACTCCCTCCTTCCACCTTTCGCGAGTCTGCGCTTCCTCCTTCTATTATTAATTTAGGTCATCCTATTTCATAAACAAGAAAAAATGTAGGTATGTTTTAGATAGGAGGAAATTCTTCCCATGTTTAAGCATAGCTGACTGCACAATTTTCAGACATTGCGTCCCTGAGTCCGATGAGTGTTAAGCAATATTATCAAGGGTGTCGCATAGTACGACCTTGACATCAGCTAAAAGAATAGTGGCAGAACAGCTAGAAGTATAAGTATAAACCCAATAGGATACTTGACACAAAATATTCATTTATACTGAAAGACTCGTGACTATTGATGATAGTTTCATGTTACGACACTACGGCTACAGTATTATTTTTTCTTGTTTTACATTGATACGAGTACATTTCTTTTTACTTTTTAGTTTACTTCATCACTTTTTAAAACTTAAAAAACCGGGCAAGTGCGAGTCGGACTTGCGCATCGGCGGTTCCGTACAAACTTATTTATGAAAAGTTTAAATTCCGAATTGAGTTACGAAGATTTTTCCGAATCGCTAAAAAAAGTTTTTTTTTTGTGACATAACTACAAATTTACAGTTTTCAATTTTTTTTTATACTAAATGCTATAAGACCTTGCTTCATGTCAAATTTCAGGATTCTAGGTCAACGGGAAGTACCCTATGAATTTTACTTCCCCAAAACAGACGTTTTTTTGCGACATAAACGGCCGTATCTTTTTTTGTTAACTCAGAAGTTTAATTTTTTCACAACTTCAAGGGACCTCAGTAAAGTTTCAATAAAGTTATTATTATTATACGGCCGCGGCAGACCACGAAGGAGATGGTGGGACGACCAGAATATCTTCCTTGAGAATTGGAAAGAGAAAGCGAGGATTCGTGATCGTTGGAAAGAGGAGAGGATCGTTAGAGGGAAGTCTTTGCCCAACAGTGGGACAATACGGGATAGCTGTAATAAAAAAAATTAAAAAATTGATCTCGGGCCAAATCTTTTGTCTAGATTTTACATGTCACACTAATTCGCACCTTTAATCCAATTCCTGGTGTGGTGTTGGTGTTAAAAAAGTTTTTAAAGAATTTCGTTTAGTGAAGGTATTGGATAAAAGGTGCGAATTTTATAAAGGTAGCTAACCTACCTAATTTGTATGTAATTCCTTCACGCACAAAAGGCTAATCGTATTTGTTTCAAAGGCACACGGTCCTACCTGTGTGTATATTCTAGAATAGAGCGTAGGATATTTTATATGCCGGGAATATAATTATTCCCTTAGGATAATTTTCATTTTTGCCAAGCCACTGGCAGAAGCTAGTAATTTAAACAACATTAACAGTCAAATACATATTATAGAGCAGTGGTGGCCAAGTGGTAAGGGCCCCGACTTACGAGTTGTAGGTCGCGGGTTCAAACCCAGCCAGGCGCATTACTATGTGTAAATTTTATCACCACTGCTCTCAAAACGGTGAAGGAAAACATCGTGAGGAAACTGGCATAATTTCCTAAAACAAAAATTCGAAGACATGTGACATTCACCAATCCGTACTGGGCCCGCGTGGTGGATTACGGCCCATTCCCTCTCCTAGAAACAGGAGGCCTGAGTCCCAGCAGTGGGAACATTAAAAGGCTGATTATGCTTAGGCTATACATATTAAAGCATACCAAGTTTTAAAAAACAGAAGCAAAACTTCTGTAGACCGTAGTCTCAACAGACAGTTGGATATTTTTCTTTTGAGGTAGGAAATCATACAATGACATCTCCCGCTTTAGGGTGAACAAGAAGGCGTGTCCGACTTTTACTGACTAAAACCCACATGTGACCTTCAGTTGCCTTTTGCGTTCCAGGACAACGGTATCCCTTTAGGTATTGGACTGGGTTTTGCTGATATCTCTTTGAGGTGCACGTGAAACACTAGGCGCCGTTGACGACTCATGCTCGGTCAGCTTGGACGACCGGACGGCGCGCTAACCATTGCTCGTCGTCCGCACACCCGCACCTACGGGGGCCGACACCCAGGGAGTCTCCTGTGGTGACGGTTAGGGCGTGTGGAAGTCCATTCCCTCAGGGCTTCTTTCTAAAGCTCAAAATACCATATTAACGCCCGCACTATACAAGTTAAGATTATTCAGAGTCATATTTAAACCTACTTTCGCAGCAAGGCATAGTCTTGCAGCTATGTACAGTAAATGTAACCTCAACCGCATTTCTAGGTACCTAGGTGAACGTATAAATAACAGTAACTTAGCATTCCGACCCCCGTCGCTGCGTTGCTCGGAACGTAAGAGCTCTTATATTTTCTGCAGTAAATTCAAACCTGTTGGTAGTCCACTGGTGAACTTCTGGGTTAAAAACACAGTGCAGTAAGCTTTTCATTGAAGGTTTTGCATTTTTTTTTGTGTTACGGATTCTCTTTGTCCAATAAAATTCGTATTTCCGACGAACAGCGTACAGTAATAATTGAAATTTCTGCGACGAGACAATTGATTTATTCATGAAGCCTTTTGTTCAATGATTATCATGAATTTTGTCCATAAAATTAAAAGTATACAGTTCAACTGAATTGGTGAACCAATTCAGCTGCCTTGAGTATCCATCCTGTTATGATGCAGACTGTTTTTTTACGCGGTTTATGCATTTAGTCAGTGTCAAGTTTTAGATAGACAAAACTTTTTACAAAAAAAAATATAACCGACTTCAATGTAAAAAAAAAACTGGGCAAGTGCGAGTCGGACTTGCGCCCTGAGGGTTCCATACAAACTTACCTATGTCAACAGTTCAATTACCGAATGGAGTATCGAAGATTTTTCCGAACAGCAATTTTTTTTTGGTTTTCATGTAACAACAAATTTATAGTTTTCAGATTTATTCCTATACCTGTGCTAAAAGACCTTGTTTTATGCAAAATTTTAGGATTCTGTGACAAGTACCGAATTTTAATTTCCTCGAGAGTGTCGAAATATACGTTTTTTGCGACATAACCGGCCGTATCTTTTTTTTTCGTCTACCTACTTAGAAATTTGATTTTTTCACAGCATCAACCGCAAACTTGAGTATATGTTTTTAATTTCAACTCAATACCTCCACGCGTTCTCGAGATAAAGGGTCTTGACAGACAGACATACTGCATACAGGCAGACTGACAAACATATACAGACAGACAGACAGACGGACAATAAAGTGATTCTATAAGGGTTCCGTTTTATCCTTTTGGGGTACGGAACTCTAAAAATGTGTTAAGTACACTACCTCAAAGGTGGCGTGAAAACGTGTATATATGCATATTATGACGATGACCTCTTTCAACTGTTTGAATCATTATATCTCAAAAACGGTGGCTCTTAGGAAAAAAAGTATTGAGACATTTTGGTAAATAATTATCAGATATACAATTTTTGTCTTGCTAATTTGATGATAAAACTTACCGTTTTGCTGAAAATCGCGAAAAACTCATTTTTGTGACCTTTGACCGCGAGTATTTTTTTTCCAGGTGTCAATCAATCAATCCTACCAATTTTCAGCTAGGTGCGAATTATTGTAACCTTAGATGTCTAAATTGACCGGACTATTAACAGTATTTGGCAGCAAATGAATCGAGTCATCCTTCTCGACAAACTTCGTTAAGGTAGTCAACACTACAATAAAATTCTCAGTTCTATTTTATGGAGATCGCGCCTGTTAGAATGATTCTACATATCGTCCAGTCGCTAGTCGTGTAGATAGTTGAGCAAACAAAACTACACCAATTTTACATCACAATACGCACTAGGAATCAGCGAATAACTATGTCATTGAACTTCACTCTAAAAATCCACCAAACACCTGCAAGCTGTTTATCGGTCGTCATTAGTTTTTACCCGACTACGTAGTTACCCGACTACGTAGGGTTATGATTTTGACAGGCTATGTATGTATGTGAGTATGTTCATCTGTTCCCTCCTAGCTCCTAATCTACTTATCGGAACTCGACGTATGAGGTATCGTTAGAACCGTTTTAATTGTCCGCTGAACATAGGCTACGTGACGTGTCAAAAAAATCAATATGGCGCCCTCTAGCGAACAAAAAGTAATCCGTTAAAAATAAAAATGGAGATAAATACGCCGTGTTTGGTATCATTTGAAAGGGCTTCACTTCTACATTTCCAATATATTGCTCAAATTTAAAGTGACGCCCTCTAGCGGACAAAAAGTCATGTTTTAAAAAAATGATAAGATAAATATACCGTGTTTGATATCATTTGAAAGGGCTTCGCTGGTACTTATCAAAAAATATCATCAAAATTCAATGTGGCGCCCTCTAGTATACAAAAAGTATTGTGTTAAAAAAAATAAGATAAATACGTCGTGTTTCGTATCATTTGAAAAGGCTTCACTTGTACATACCAAAATATATAGTATAGAAACAGTGATTTAACACCAAAATCTTTTAAATAAAAAAAGTAAAGAACTAAAACCCGACTACGACAAAAAAAAATGACGCTGAAAAAGTATGAAACAAGATTTTTAAGATGCTGAAATAGACAAGGTAACTGGAAAAACAAGAATAGAACAAAAAGAAAAGCCGTAGTCACACGTTATAGGTAGGTAATAATCGAAACACTTTAATAACGTGTGACTACGGCTTTTCTTTTTGTTCTATTCTTGTTTTTCCAGTTACCTTGTCTATTTCAGCATCTTAAAAATCTTGTTTCATACTTTTTCAGCGTAATTTTTTTTTGTCGTAGTCGCGTTTTAGTTTTTTACTTTTTTTATGATATTTGAAATTACATTACATAGCTGCTTCCGATTTTAGTATTAGAATGAGTAGTAATCGATTTTTTAATTCAGAATGCTTCATATAAAAGACAACATTAGTCCAATGATTAGTAATAACTCTTAGTATCCCATAACTAAAGGTATACTAAAAAGAAAACCTAGAAAAAACTTAACCTACTGACGCACCAGCAACCGTAACCAGTGATTGATCACTGGCGCATCATGCTTATCGACTATGGTTCGAATAATGTCATCGGAGCCAGTCCTAGATCTGCTTGCTTAGCAACGAGGCAACCTTCAGCCTCATTATAGCGTGAAAATCATCTATACGCGCTAAAGAGAACATGCGCGATACACTACAGTATCTAGGCAGCCCTAACAGCAAGCTGAACCAATAATTATACTGTTACTAAGAGGGTCCTTTTTCACTAGCTAGGTTTAAAAGCATGTTCCTTCATCTAACGCAATCCAACGCGATGTTTAACGAAAAGACAACGCGAAAAAAGAGAGATAACGCCTGAAAACTCTGTTAGCATTCGGTAATTCCGTGATTTACTCGAATATTTTACAAAACTTATTCCAGGAAATACGTGTTTTTTTTAAACCATTAAAAATTTTTGAAAAAAATTTTCATAATTCAGAATCTTGATTAAATTTGCAAGGCTTCTATTATTATACTTTTTTGACTTTTTAAATTTTTGAGTAAATTATGAAGTGTCAAAGTTCATGCAAAATAGCAAATTTTCTGATGTCTTTACTGGATTAGTTTTACACCTATTTATAATTTGTTTTCAATAGAAGCCTAGATAATATCCACAAGATACTATGTTTCCAAAATATCTAATGAAGAATGTGTAATAACGTGATACTCGCGTAAGAGCGGTTGTATGACATAACAGTGAAAATGTATGTCAAGTTGGATGCCCTTAATGGCAACAATTGACAGATTTTCAGGATAAAGTCATAGGTTATTAAGAGTTTGTCAAATAGTTACCTACTCAATTTCCAATTAAATTCAGATTAGGTTAAATACCTAAGTATTCGGTCACTGCGGATAGCGTAGTACCCGTAGTACTACGGGAAAAACATACTTTTCTTTTTATTTCGTTGGAAAAAAGAAATTAGAAATTTGCGTTTATTTATTTTTTTATGCTTTATTTTAATGGTCTAAAACTATCCTTGCATTATTGCCTTTCTAGAAACCGGTTTCAAAGTCTATCTATAACGGAAGTCTATCTATAAGAACTAAAAAAATTTTGTGTTTTATATCTATAGATTGCAATATCAAACTCCCAGTCCCAAATCTTTTCTAACATGTGACGAAATTTGCTCATTCCCCTTGAAGAAGGTACAGCTCTGTATTATTTCCCTATACTAGACAATACGAAGTAATTATGCATGTAGATTGATGGAATTCTCTGATCCCATTGATATCTGAATGGTAAGTGCGTTTAATATTCATAAGGAATCGATCGATCATAGCATTCATCACGATCATCTCTTTGCCGACTGAGCAGAATCCTAAGTTGTTATCATGACAGAAAAGAGATTGCATTGTTAATCGATGCTCGAACTGGTAACCTGTCTTCGATACTGGCAGTTTTCCGACTTTGGAATAAAGTATTGCTGGAGAGAAACATGCTCTTTTTGTATTTTATTTATTAAAGCGATTTCAAGGTCAATATTCATCAAATTATCTGCTTTTTTCCTTTTTTGTGATTACGTCTAGTCTAACGTGTACCATCGTCGCCCACATCATAGTTTACTATTAGGTAAGACAGTGGTCAAGCGCGAGCCTATAAAAAAAACCGGGCAAGTGCGAGTCGGACTCGCGCACTGAGGGTTTCGTACAAACTTAAATATGAAAACAGTTCAATTCCCGAATTGAGTTACAAAGATTTTTCCGAAGTTTTTTTTTTGTGACGTAACTACAAATTTACAGTTTTCAGATTTTTTCCTATACTTATGCTATAAGACCTTGCTTTATGTCAAATTTCAAGATTCTAGGTCAACGGGAAGTATAACAGAAATTTTAATTCCCTTGAGAGTGTCGAAATAGACGTTTTTTTGCGACATAAACGGCCGTATATTTTTTTGTTCGTTAACTCAGTAGTTTAATTTTTTCACAGCTTCATGGGATTACAGACCTGAGTATATGGTTTTAATTTCAACTAGATACCTCCACGCGTTCCCAAGATAAAGGGTCTTGCCAGACAGACAGACAGACAGACGGACAACAAAGTGATCCTATAAGGATTTAGTTTTTTCCTTTTGAGGTACCTACGGAACCCTAAAAACAACCTATACTCCAGAATGGGAGCATTGGTCTTCTCTAGGCAAGCAACACGTATCGCCCTGTAATTTCTATTTGTACCCCTGGGAATATTCCGCGATAATATTAATGTTTAACCTCTATTACTGGGGAAAAAGTTGGGCTGTAATCCTAGATTGTTCGTGGATAAATTGGTTGTAACTTCTTAATATTTAAGTGTTATCAATTGCTATATCACCAGATAGGATTACTTCTTACGAATGTATTAGAGCGTAACCAGTTACCCCTGCACCTTTTTAGGGTTCCGTACCTCAAAGGGAAAAAACGGAACCCTTATAGGATCACTTTGTTGTCCGTCCGTCTGTGTGTCTGTCAAAACCATTTATCTCCGAAATGCGTGGAGGTATCCAATTGAAATTAAAACCATATACTCAGGTCTGTGGTCCCTTAAAGCTGTGAAAAATTCAAACTTCAAAATTAACGAAAAAAAAGATACAGCCGTTTATGTCGCAAAAAACGTACATTTCGACACTCTCAAAGGAATCAAAATTCATAGGGTACTTTCCGTTGACCCAGGATCTTGAAATTTGGCATAAAGCAAGCTCTTTTAATATAGATACAGGAATAAATATGAAAACAGTCATTTTTTTGTTACGTCACAAAAAAAAATTTTTTTACGATTCAAAAAAATCTTTGAGACTCCATTCGAGAAATGAACTATTCACATAGGTATGTTTGTACGGAACCCTCAGTGCGCGAGTCCAACTCACACTTGCCCAGTTTTTATTTTGAGGTGACATCATTATCATCATATTTTCAGCCGAAAGACGTCCACTGTTGGATATAGACTTCTCCCAAGTGTCGCCACAACAAACGATACTATGCGTCTCGCATCCATCGGATTCCCGCGACCATTACCAGGTCATCGGTCCACCTAGTAGGAGGCCTTCTCTAGAATCTTTCGGCCCCAACGACCATCTGTTGTACCCTGCCCACTGCCACTTAACATTGTTTGATTTATATTTTTGAAATTAAGAATTTTAGTTAATATAAATACATGAGTTTACAAAGGTCGTTGACCACTGTCACGCACTGGCTTTGGTCGTTTGGTAAAAATATTCACGGTATCTTGTGTTATGATGTACTTAAAGTTAGTGTTAGTAATTAATTACACTGTCTAGTAATTTTTCCCCTAATAGATCACTAAACATCACGCTATGTCACGGAGGCGTGTCAATTGTTAAAGCTGGAACCATATACCTATTTATTTTAACTTAACCATTTACAGGCACTATTGAATTGAGTTTTATGTTAATATTTTAAATTAAACAAAAAATAACATTAAAAAACTGGGCAATTGCGAGTCGGACTCGCGCACTGAGGGTTCCGAACAAACTACAATTCCCGAATGGCTTCTCGAAGATTTTTCCGAATTGCAAAAAAGTATTTATTTTTGGTGACGTAGTTAACAACAAATTTACTGTTTTCAGATTTATTCCTATACCTGTGCTATAAGACCTTGCTTTATGCCTTTCAGGATTCTGGGTCAATGGAAAGTAGGTACCCTATGACTTTTGATTCCTTGAGAGTATCGAAATATACGTTTTTTGCGATAGAAACGGCCGTATCTTTTTTATTCGTTAACTTAGAAGTTTGATTTTCAGACAGACAGACAAACAAACAAACAAACAACAAAGTGACCCTATAAGGGTTCCGTACCTCAAAAGGAAAAAACGGAACCCTTATAGGATCGCTTTGTTGTCCGTCTGTCTGTCTGTATGTCTGTCTGTCAAGACCTTTTATCTCGGGAACGTGTGGAGGTATCAAGTTGAAATTAAAACCATATACTCAGGTCTGCGGTCCCTTGAAGCTGTGAAAAAATCCCCATCGCAGCTACCAAACGAGCTGATGACCTTGATCACCTAGACAGATCTTCATAATTATAGCTAAGAACAATCTCGATAACGTCAGCTTACAAACAAAAAAGCCGCATCAAAATCGGTCTATTCGTTTAGGAGCTACAATGCCACAGACAGAAACAGACAGACACGTCAAACGTAACACCCCTCTTTTCCGTCGGGGGTTAAAAACATAGGGTTACACATATTTTCAAAGGTTGGTGCGGTATATTATGCTAAGCCTTCATAATTAACGCTACGAGTAGAACGTGAGCCGGATAGCTGCCCCCCTAGCCATATTAACGTCATCTCAACGCTCAGTCACGTGGTCAAAACAAAGGAATCGGAGGCGTGGCCTACTCGAGGCGTTCGACGCAAACGAAACAATCGTAACTTGGCTAGGGGGGCTGGCCCCTTTTTTGACATCACTTAAAAGCCTTTAATACAAAAAGTGTATTATATCATTTGTGAAACTTGCGTTAAATTGTAAACTTTGGTTTTATTTAACTACAAATTTATAAAAATTAAATAAAAATGTCTTTGATACATCCTGAGGTCCAAATATACAGGTTTCAACTGTACATTTTGGGACATCTATCCAATATGGGAGATATTACGCCGAAAAAACAGGATATCTATTCAGAAAAAACTTTGATTTCATGGGAAGGCATACGGCCTTCCCATAAAATCGCACAGAGACATGAAACACTATCTACTTAGTACCTAGTAGTTGAGCGAGTTAGTTGGAGTCTCTCGATAGATAAACAAAATAGCATCGGCGAAACTGGAGTAAATACAATCGAGGTACCTACGCCATTAGAGCCAGGATATATTCAGATCATGTAACGCACACACATTTCAGCTAGATCCACTGACCATGCATTAGAACACACTGCATTATGTAGAGAAACTGCCTACGAGAGTTCACGAAACTAATTTAGTGCCAACTAAAACAAATATGGAAGTTTCTGGGTACTCTCTCTAGTATACTGGCTTCGAGGGAGTTGGACTTCAAGAAGCCGCTTTGTGACGAGACTCAAACGGCCGCAAAAAGTACACAGACAGTCTGGGCCAGCCATTTTCGTCATAGTTAATGAAGAAACTGCTTCTTCCTCCTCATACTGGACTGGCAAATTCACTGAATATTCGAAATGGAGTGCATACCAGCTCTTAAAGAGTAACCATGAAGTTTTTTTGCCGATTCTTCTCCATAGGAAACGACCAAGGTTATGTGAAATAAAAATATTGTTTCTTTTTTAGGGTTCCGTACCTCAATAGAAAAAAAACGGAACCCTTATAGGATCACTTTGTTGTCTGTCTGTCGGTCTGTCAAGGCCCTTTATTTCTGGTTGCGTGGAGGTATCGAGTTGAAATTAAAACCATATACTTAGGTTTGTGGTCCCTTGGAACTGTGAAATAATTAAACTTCTAAGTTAACGAAAAAAAGATACGGCCGTTTATGTCGCAAAAAAACGTATATTTCGACACTCTCAAGGAAATCAAATACACACAGGTATAGAAATATATATGAAAACAGTAAAGTTGTTACGACAAAAAAAAGAAAACTTTTTTGCGATTCGGAAAAACCTTCGAGAATCCATTTGGAAAATGAACTATTTAAATAGGTAAGTTTGTATGGAACCCTCAATGCGCGAGTCCAACTCACTCTTGCCCAGTTTTTAATTTTTATATTAGGTAACAGAGATTTTTTCTAAAATAAATACTTCAGCAAAGAAACACTGAATAAATTGACGATACTAGATATAAATAATTTATACAAAACTCTTCTGAGTTAAATTATATATAACTAGCGACCCGCCCCGGCTTCGCACGGGTGCAATGCTGACCACTTCATAGTATAAAACAAAGTCGCTTCCCACTGTCTGTCCCTATGTACGCTTAGATCTTTAAAACTACGCAATGGATTTTGATGCGGTTTTGTCTAGCATTGCACCAGGGCGGGTCGCTAGTATTAAATATACTACAGAATGTCTTTATAAACAACGTTCACATATTTTTTGTCATTAGACAATACAAACATATTTTCTTTTGAGGTTACTCTTGAAAGAGCGACATATAATTGGCCATGTGAAAAACATTCAACGCTCAAATCTAAGCCTGTAACGTTGAAAGTTTGACCCTACGATTTATTGATGGTCATTGCAAAAGATATCTTTAGCGGAAATTGTAGGAGTTTATATTGTTGCGTATTAGTGTTGGGCAGTTCTCATAATCTTAACCTTCGTGGATCCAAAAACATGCTCCTTCATATTCCTTCTCACCGTACTGGCTTTATGTCCAACTCATATTCTGTTTGCACCATAAAACTCTGGAATGTGCTTCCCCTTGACATCAAAAAAGCTGAAAGTAAATTTTCCTTCAAGCGTAAAATTCGGAACTACTACTTGAAGTCCTCTCAACCTTAGTTCGGTCTTCGTCGGAATTATTATTACGTTCTCTTAATGATTTGATATTTTTCTTAGTACTTATTAGTTTATAATTTTAGCATTTATGTATTTTATTATCGTAAATAACTTATTTTTTATTTTATTTTCTGTTTGAAGTATCTGTTATTTGTTTATTGTGCAAACCTACCACAGTGTTGTCTTTTTTAACCCAAAGGTTGACTGGTAGAGAATGCCTTGTTGCATTAAGTCCGCCTATGTACCACTACTGTACAGGAAGTTTAAATAAATAAATATTGGAACAGTAAATTCGATGGTATTAGAATTCAATTTCAATTAACCCAAACACTGCTAGGTATTGTTTTATTGTGAATTTCCTATTTCTACGTTCCACCTTCCTCCATCATCAGATCAGTTCGATAGTTTTTTTTTTTTTCGGTGGGAAAATCATCATATGACATCCCCCGCTCTTGGGCGGAGCGGGAGATAGTGTCAGACTTTTACTGACTAAAAACCCACTCCTGTTCCTTCGTTGCTTTTCGTACCAGGGCCGAGTCTTCCTTTCAGAATCAGACCCTTGGCCCCAGTAGGGACCCTGATGTTCCCCTACAGTTGCTGACATCTCCTTGAGGCGCGCGTGAAACAGTACGCGCCGTCGACGACTTGGGCTTGGTCCGGACGGTTACCGGACGGCCGGAAATCGGGATCAGAATCCCGGCGGCGGTTGGGGCGTGAGGACCGTTGCTTCACGCGATCGGCCGCCTCCTTTGCTAGCATTACTGCTTCGCAGAAGGAGGCGACCGCCTGCCACTCCTCCTCGCTCCGGACCATGGCCTGTACCAAGGCCCGGCGCGAGAGATCACCGCCGCCGATCGCCCCCACGAGGACACGGCGTTGCTCTTTCCAAGCGGGGCACACCTCCACCGTGTCCTCCGGGCGGTCCACGCAATGGTGACACCCGGGCGTTTCTTCCGCACGGATCCAGTGCAGGAACCTCCCGAACTTACCATGTCCGGTTAGGACCTGCGTTATGCGGATGGTATGGACGCCGTGTTGCCTTTCCAGCCACTCCTCAAAGAGGGGACTTACCGCCATAATTATGGTGTTCCCAAGATCAGTTTGATAGTACGTTATAACCAAAGTGCATCTCATGACAATTCTAATAAGCCCTAACACGGCTAGGATACTTTGGTTTATTTTCTGAGTTCCGGTGCCTATCTTCCGGCTCCATCATCATCATCAGGTCACTTCGATGATACTATTTTCAACATAACTATTCAGAACCATATATTTATTTGAATTGTCATAGTCGCTTAACTGTCTTTATTGTGATATCTATGTGAGGGTGAAGTTTCGTTGGCCATTTCTGATCTTCTTCATCAGTTCCACTTCATCAAATGTTACTTTTTGACTGTAAATGCTTTAGTTCTCGATGATGTTACCAAAATCACTATATAGTGCCTAGAATATTTGCGGAGTTCCCTCGATTCCTTATGCATTCCATTATCAGAACTGGATTTGAAAAAATGGGACCAATCTGGAAGTAACCGAGTAGTATATTTGCGTCGGCGCTTAAAAATATTTGAAAAAATCAAGTAATTGACCGCAACCGCTATATCCCTGTATTTTAAATCTGTAATATCTTCGAAAATATTCACCTAAATTACACGCTGTAAATGGTCATATTGATCTATATTAAATGCACCATTTATTTAAGGTACTTAATTGGATAAAGATTAATGCTGTATTGCTTAAAATCGTTTCGTATATAAGCCATTATTTCTCGTAAAAAGTAAAGGATAAAAAATGAATATTGTGGGTTATACCTAAAAGATAGACATATACCATCGCAGACTTTTTTGTAGATCTTTTTAAGGTGTACAATACTGTAGTACATTATTTTGATTTATCTCTTAGAGTTCAGCCAGCGTTTGCAATGTAAGCGCGAAAAAATGTGTTTATTTACGACATCACATTAGAAACCTCTAAAATCATCAGTGTTCCTCTACTATATTGTGCGTGTATTATACACATAAACCTTCCTCTTGAATCACTCTATCTATTAAAATAAACCGCATCAAAATCCGTTGCGTATTTTTAATGATCTAAGCATACATAGGGACAGACAGACACGAAAAGCAACTTTGTTTTATACTATGTAGTGAAGCAGTAATTAGTCTTTATTAAGAAGTTGGACACTTCGGACAGGGACTGATATTGAATAGTAATAAATCGTTTATCGATGATCGGATGAAGGCCGCAAGATTTTACAGAATGGGAGAAACCACACGCATATCGCACTATGGTTTTTCTTATGTTTCAAATTTTCTTTTCTTATTTTATTTTCTTTTCTTTTCTTTGTTTTTAATACCCTCTTTTTCCAATCTACGAATGGGTATGATGGATATGGATTTTAACATACCGAGAAACCTATATGCCTTGTAAAGCACGTTAAGCCCCAACTGTCATTTGTAGATCTTTGACAGTTTTTAAGTGTAGTCCTCCAAATCTGATACCTATCTTGCTAATTGCACACGCACAAGCTTCACCATAGTTATACCAGCACAAGCTGGTTTGTGCATGGTACACCGTGTAAAACTGTATTAGTTTTGCCAACCACAACCGGCCAACGCAGGCAGTTCGTGCCTGTGGTAGGCATATAAGGGTACTAAATTGCTGAGTTGTGGAGATCAGATAGACAATCGCTCCATGTAAAATACTAGTATCCAGCTGCATCCGATCAGACTGGAAGCCGACTCCAACAAGCTGAGCAGACTGGCGACCGCCTGCCTCCTCCTCGCTCCGGACCATGGCCTGTACCAAGGCCCGGCCCGAGAGATTGCCGCCGCCGATGCTCTGCCCAGGCGGGGCACATCTACACAGTGTGCTCCACCGTGTCCTCCGGAATACCTATTTATAGTTCAACCTTTTTGTAATAAACTTTTTTGTTCAGACTCTAAAATTAGTATAGGGTATGATTACAGGCCATTTTGTTATAACAAATGGGTCTCGTGAGTGAAGTGAAATGTTGAAAACTAAAATAACAACAGTTCACTTCGTTAGTAAAATAAATCACAAAATAGCTTACGGCTAACTAACTTTGTAACTTGAATTTAGAAAGAAAAACATCGTGCTGCTTTTAAGCTACAATTTAAAAATGTTTGACAGTCTACTTAGCTAGAGCAGTGGTGGCCGAGTGGTAACGGCCCCGACTTACGAGTTGTAGGTCGCGGGTTCAAACCCAGCCAGGCGCATTACTTTGTGTAATTTATTTCATCACCACTGCTCTCGAAACGGTAAAGGAAAACATCGTGAGGAAACCGGCATGTCCCAGAACCAAAAATTCGAAGAAATGTGACATTCACCAATCCACACTGGGTCCGCGTGGTGGATTACGGCCCATTCCCTCTCCTAGAGTGAGGAGGCCTGAGTTCCAACAAAAAAAAAAGGCTAAAAAGGTTAAAAGGCTGATTATGCTATGCTTATGCTATACTTAGCTAGAAACAATTTTGTACCTTCATTGTTACTTTCGGCAGTAAAATATAGCTTTACATGTTCTTCTGAATCTTTAATATTGGTGTCTAAGGTGTCTTTTACCATAGAAAAAACATTGCCTTGAAAGTCACTGTAATAACTTTTTTCTCTACGTTATTGTTAGTTCACTCTGATTCATTGTTCTACATTGTAAACGTTTCATTTTAAAGAGAAAAAAAAATTAAGCTTTACTGCGATCCCATCTGATGGTAAGCAGTGATGCAATCGTTAATGGTGAGGTGTACTAGTTTATTAAGAGCCTATTTACTCTAACCTTGAAGACACCTAAATTATAATCGGAAAACCGCAACAGGCAAATTGTTCCAGTCCTTTATAATTTGGTTTTAAGAAGTTATGTTTGTGAGGTAAAAAATAAAAATTTTTTCATTATTTCTCAATACATGAAGAATGGGGACCGACTACAAGGTTAAGTTTCGCTACCTTTGACAGTGAAGCCTCCAGTTTTGAAAATAACCCTTGTTTTCTGAGGGCGGCAAAATGCTCATAAAGCGAGCACTCAACGGTTAACGTGATTTCTTTTTCCAATAACGTTGTCATGCAAATTGCTTACAAAATAAACCGTTTAAAATATGATCATAACTTGACATGGCGGAGGCAGTTCATTGCCAAATATTTATCAAAGAACAACACAGCGTCAACTTCTCTGTGTTCACACTATGCAAATACGCTCATTGAAAACGGAACTTGTCGACGAACTGGCAAATGATAGTCGAAGAAATTAAAATGTATGAGTCAAACTAAGCTTAATTTCGAATGAAAAGTTTTTATTTGTTTCGAATCCGCATGTGACATAACACTAGGCTGCAAGAGCGACCTTTACGTAACCGGTAACCCTGCACCGTTTTAGAATTTACTAGCTTCAGGCTCTCTTTGGCTTGGAAATGGGTATGCGGCAAACGGGGGGTTAGAAAGTTGGAAAGGTAAATTCTAGAGAGGCTTTAGTTTTGTGGCGAAGGAAAGGTATAATAATTTGTGGTTCAGGGTTGCAGGGCAGCTTCGGTCTTGCACGTTGCATATAATGGCCTGCCAACATGGCTGCTATCAAAATGGTGATACAAAACATCTTTAGGGTTGTGTTAGACCCAAAAAATTGGAGATATTTGGCATCCTACAAATACGTACTGGGCCCGTGTGGTGGATTACAGCTTAATCCCTAACACAGACAGATGACTTATATGTAATGTATCAGGAGAGGCCGATTATGCTTATGCCATTTTATTTTATTCACATAGGCACATCAAAGACTTATGTACAAAATAATGTCAATAGTATGTAATAAAATTTACGAGGGAATCTTGTGAAAAAAAGTTACTTACAGGTATGCACAACGTTTACAGTAGGTCTAATAAATCATTAATTTCGAAATCGAAACGAAAATTAAAAGTTTAAAATAAATTAAAATCTCATTATTAGTAACTTAAAATTAATTCATATATTAAATTACATTACATTACTAAAATATTATAAAACACTGCATTATAATTATGCCAAGATATGTTAAATGATGGTGATAATTCTTATTTATCTACTGGTTATCTTTCTCAGCCTACTCCATCGCAGTATTCGAGATTGTAAGAACTAAAATGCCTACTTACATCCCAGTTTTAGCTGCTACAGCATCATTTTTCTTTGCCCTATTAGGTTTTGCGCTCATTAACAGAATGTTTTCTTTGTCAAAAACACATTGTCATATTTGTAAAGAACAGCCAAGGCCAAGCCTACACGGAATGCTTTATAAGTAAGCATGAAGATGTTTTCCAACTGTTGTTCACTTTTACTTAGAAAACACGAAAACGCTTTAAGGTCATCTAACGCCATAACTACTTAATTTAATTTTAAAGTGCCACAATATGTCTCACTGCTTACAATATAGAATGCAGTCCCTGCACTGGCGATTCCGAGCCGCCGTAAGCGCGGGCTTGCGGACGATGAGCAATGAGTAGCTCGCCGTCCGGCCGTCTGGTTAGGTTAGGTTAGGTTAGTCGACCTAGTCGACGGCGTTTAGTGTTCCACGCGCATCTCAAAGAGATGTCAGCAAACTAAAGGGGCTCTGTGGTGCCGATGCCTGCTGAGGCTGCGGAAATGTTTGAAAGAGTGACTGTGGCCCTAGAACGCAAAAAGCAACTAAAGGACACAGGTGGGTTGTAGTCAGTAAAAGTCCCGCGTAAAAGACACACGCCCTCTCATTCCTTCCTTGAGTGGGAAATGTCATTTGACGTCATAAAATTAACTTGTTTTTTGACTTTCCATCATAGGCAGGTAAAATCTTCAAATCATCATCATCATCATTATTTCAGAAGAAAGACATCCACTGCTGGACATAGGCCTCTCCCAATCGAACATCATCTGGCCTTGTGCTTTTCGCATCCAGCAGAAAACTGCGCGTGGGCAGGGCACATTGCTCGTAGAACGGATGGTCGATGGGGCCGAAAGGTTCTAGAGTGGCGACCGCGTACTGGAAAAACGCAGCGATGGAAGGCCTCCCACAAGGTGGACCGACGACTTGATGAGAGTCGCGGGGGTGCGGTGGATGCGAGACGCACAAGATCGATCGTTTTTTCGACGCTTGGGGGAGGCCTATGTCCAACAGTGGACGTCTTTCAGCTGAAATGATGATGATGATGATGATGAGAAACCCGCGCAAACTTTTTTAAAACACCAAAAAAAAGTCTTTTAATCTTCAATCTACCATACTACATGTACAAAAACAAACTAAAAAAAAAACAGTTTTTATTCGCCCAATAAGAGAGGACTTGAGCGAACATTGCTCCCACACACACAAACAAGAAAGCAAACAAACAAAATTTTTCCACAAACGAGTTTAGCCCGCGGCATGGCAGGGTGTTTCAGTGTAGTTTGCAGAATGGCACACAACCATAGCTGCACTGTTTAAGTAATTAACGACCTGTGAACATTTTACGCGAATATTCTTGTAAATGAGGGGTTATTCTGTTTCAATTTGTTTTATTTCGACTAGTTATTTGGAGTCGTTGATTATTTTTACGGACTTGGGTGTTCAATAGCAACTGGCCTTATCTAGTTTAAAGTGACGAATAAAATTACGTATAAAAGTGTTTTTTTAGACTATTTGCAAAATAAATATTATTTATCAAGTTCGACAAAATATAATAGGTACGTACACAATACATTTACTATTTTCAGTAAAAAACTAAAATGTTGAATTTTCAATGAACTTTTTGTTCATTGAAAATAACATTTTTTTAGTTTTGCGAAAAACATGATATGTTTGTTATACTGAAAAAAAAAAACTACTTTTATTATGTACCTACTAGCTCCTGCTAGCGGCTTCGCCTACATAAAAGTAGAAAGTTGTCCCAAGGGAACCTACTCTATAGATATAAAGTATCCCACGTGCTATTCTAGGACACGGTCCGCCTATGTGCCAAATTTCATCCAAATATGTCCAGCCGTTCGACCGTAAGGAGTAACCAAACACACCATCACACACACAATCTTTCGCATTTATAATATTAGTGTAAAAAAGAGGGAAATTCTATCCTTAATTTAAAATCAATTGAATAACGAAACACAAAAAAAAAAAAACAAAAGTATTTCACCGCCCACAATCATAATTATATGTAAAAATCTTTCCAGTTCCAAAATTAGAATTTTACCTAACCTCATTGTGCCTGTAATCTAAGAATAGGGTGTCGCTAGAAGGCCAGACTTACATTTTCATATTCTCAATAGACTGAAAACCTGGTTTCTGTCAATCGAATTCTGAAAAACAATTCAAGAGAATAGCTGACTCGATTTTAATAATACTTTTTAATATTTAAAATTGAGTTTTAACTAGAATACCGACCAAAGCTTGTACAATAGCCATCCAAAAAAGCAAAAACCAAATATTTTACATTTTTATAGTAAACAAAACAAGGTAATATTTTACACACCCAGCTCGAAACAAATGCATAACCGAATTATTCCACCGGGCCTAAAAGCTTAGGTAGGTTACACAATAATCCGATATCAATTTTGTAGATCCTACACTCCATTATTTTTGCCCACACACTGTAAAATAAATCGGATACCCAGTGCTTAATCTAAAAGACTCGATACATCACCAATTGTTGGGCCAATCGATTCTTCAGACGAATGTTGTACTGTAACAGAAAACCGAATTGAACGTTAATAACAAAGTTCTCGAAGAAATAACGGAACCTCATAATATTTCACGAAGTTCTTGAAATTCATTGGTTGGCCATTTTCTGTTTTGTTACGGTATCTATCTTAAATAACGTGAATATTGATTTTATTGCAATCTAAGATAATGGTTATTATGAAACAGACAACAAAATGAACCGTTTTAAACAATTAGCAAGTCAATATAACAATCCCCTTTCTGATTAATTACTTTGTAGAAAGTTTGTGAATAATGTTCTCATTTCTCTAATAAATAAATTCAACAACGACTTAATTTAAATCAATTCAATGCAACATTTATTGCTACTAGCGTCTTAGAGAATATTCTACAGTCTGAACGTATCAAAGTTAACTGCATACGATAGAATCGGCCTTAAGTGTACATAAGCCGCCTGAATCCATCTTCTCTGAAGCGAACATGAAGCGAAGTATCGTTATCAATTTATAAGATCTTAAACGTGAAACTGCCTTCGAAGCTAACTACTTCAAACAAGTTCAAAGTGCTAAAATCACAGTGGAACATAAATTAAACTATAGAACACCTGGGCAATAAAAATTCAAGAATTTCATGGACTATGAGGTTCATGAAAAAACACGCGACAAGAATGACTCGACAAATGTAAATATTGAGTTAGCAAACTTTTTAATATCAAACCACTCAAAGCATTTTATGCACATAAAAAGCCGCGTGAACCTAACGAAATTCCTGCACCAGCCTTGTTTGAAATAAAAAATACACAGCGGAGAGCTAAGCCGGTGTACTGCGCAGTGGTCCATTTCTCCCGTTCCAGTTAGAGGGACCTTGCTCAGTCGGCGCTCACGTGTCGAGAGCTCTCGACCTTTGCCGAGCAACCAATCGACACGAATCTAAAAAGCGCCTGTTTAAGCGCATTATTGAAATAAAAACAAAACATCGCGTAATAAAAAATATAATGTGAAAAGTGAAGTTCGACGAAAAAAAAAATTTTCAAAACAAAAATGCAAGAGTTTACAAATTAGTTTGCGAGCGCCAAAAAGTGTGAAGCGATGATCAAGAAAAGTTATCAAGGCGTGTTTTTAAGCTTCGTTTCTATATCCTTCTGCTGTCAAATTACTGAAACTATAGCGAAGAGTGCGAGTAGATTCATTGGTAAGTACTCAATTCACTTTTAAACAATTTTCATGTACTCGTAAAGGCGTATCGACAGGATTTACGTTACAAAAGTACCATAAATCGTGTTAATACATGAATAATAAATGATAAGGCGTTTTACACTTAGGTCTCAGAAGTGTAAATTATTTATTTACGCACATCGTACGAGACCTAAACCTTGAATCTCGCACTTAACTAAAGATTTAACTACTTAGCCCTCGGAGAGTTTGTTTTACACAAGTTTTAAAGCCGTGAGGACGTTAGTATAGTTAAAAAAGTGCTGTAGAAGTCTTTGTCAAAACTCCGTACGGCAAATTGAATACGTTATTTCTCTGTTCGTGACAACGTTTCTATCCACGTTACAGGTTGCATTTAATTTGTTTTCTCAAAGACAGTATTTCTTCTGTGTATTTTCAGTAAAAAGGTTCCATACGACGATGTTGTTTTATCCTTCTTTGCAAGGGCTTACTGGAAAATGTTGAATATTGCAGAGACTACGAGAGTGCTAACGCGTTATCTCCTTAGGAAATAAGCAGCTCTGGAGGCATTGATGTGACTTAGTCTTGTCTGAAATGATTTACCAGCTCCAATGAAATGCGCAGCTCTTAGAAATAGGTACATATATATATAATTCTAAGGAAGTTTTGTATAAAATTTATATTAAAACCCACTAAAAAAATATTAAAGAGTACGTTTTTGTGATCGAAAGTGATCAAATAACACTTTTGCTGAATTAAACCCACCCGTATTCTTTCGGCCCTTTGTGTTCCAGGGCCATAGACAAAAGCTAAATTAATATTGATTATCAACAAGATATTAATTTTTTTTCAACTCATTTTTCATTTCAAGGGTAATGACAATTTTGCAAAACATGTTTTTTTTTTCAGTGGGAAAATCATCCAATGACATCCCCCGCTCTTGGGCAGACTTTTACTCACTGAAAACCTACTCCTGTTCCTTCGTTGCCTTTCATACAGGGCCGAGTCTTCCTTTCAGAAACAGACCCTTGGCCCCAGTAGGCTTCGACCCTGCTGGGCCCCTACGGTTTGCTGACATCTCCTTGAGTCGCGCGTGGAACAGTACGCGCCATCGACGATTTGGGCTCGGTCTGGGCGGTCACCGGACGATTGGACGGCGAGCTACCCATTTGCTCGCCGTCCGTAAGCCCTGCAAAACATATGTAATTTCAGTGTTTTTGGAACTCTTTCGAATAATTCCGCAGTCCCTGATCTAGAATATCCTGGCATCGAAGATTACTTTACACTTTTCTGCCGTCTTTAACATTTACGACTCGACTGTAACAAACCTGTCTTAAACATAAAGGAAAGAAAAAGTTTCTCCATTCGCAAGTAGCCCTTGAAAATCGAGCTCTTGAACGCAAAATTACGTTCTTCAACGTCATAGGCCCCTTAGAAGCTAATGAAAAGATAATTACTCATCAAAATACTACTCCAAAGGCATTAAATGACGCCATGACATCAAAGGCATTACGTTGGGTTATTATTATTTCAAATACTCGGCGATTTTCATGACGCTTTAATTAGCAGGCGCGGGTAGCATCTCTCTTCATCTAAAATGTATACTCTTGCATAACATGCATGTTCTGTTAGGCTGGTGTTTGTGACGTCATATGTGTGTGATAAACTGGGAATTGTCAAATGGATGACATGGGAATATTCACACTTTATTACCCACTACCTACATGGGAATATTCCCATGTCGGTAGTGGGTAATAAAGTGTAGGCAGAGTTTCAGAGTCTCAGGTATACTCAACAAGAGCGATAAGTAACCAGTTATGAAATAAGGAATATGCAAAAAAATGCTAACTAACTTTAACGTTTATCAATAAATATACAAAAATAGAATACAAATAGGGTATTTTACTCTATATGAGAAAAATATAAAAATATATTATTAAAATAGCTTAGGTAAAATGCAGTCCGTAAGTGTTGGTTTTAGTTCATAAAATAACAAAATAAATTTTAAAATTCAATTCAAAGTTTTTATTATCTGTTCTTTATCACCTTGAAATAGTAGCCACCATGTTATTACGTCATTCGGCTGTGTAAAATAAAGTGACAGCTGTCAACTGTCAAGTGATCGGCCATACTGAGCGCATTTGTTTACACAGCCAACTGACGTCACGACCGCAGAGTAAATATGGCCTCCACTGCTTTCTACATTTTCGTCAAATACGCGTGAAATTTGAAAATGTAAATTTTAAATGCATTTATAAGGTCCTTAGCGACTGAATAAAAATGTGTTTTTTTTTAGTTGTAAAAAAAATATTAAAATTGGTAGGAACCAAATATATCTGTCTCTCTCGCCATAGCAAAAGGGCGCTTTTGCTATGGCGACCGTGCTTCGCCTTTGACGTCAAATACCATGTCGGACTTCTCTTTCATAATAGCAGCTTTGAAGCTTTAAAACTTCTTTGTAGAGCTAAAAAGTATTTAATTTAGCAAATATAAAAGTTCATGCATATTCCCTATTAAAATTCTGTGCAAATGTAGACGTATAAAAATAACAATCACAGTCAAACACAATAACATTTCAGATACTCCCGAATCACTTGTTTTTAGACGTATTCAACTTTTGTTTATTTGTTTATTATAGCCCCACCTAATTTTTCTTCTGACAGTCAATATATCGTGCCACAGAACACAAATATCCATAGATTATACACTCTAATATCCGTGAACCGTGCGCTCGCGTCCGTCCGTTTGTCTATGGTTCTGACAAATGATTTTGGAGCGCGGCATCAGATGTCTGTCTATGGTTCATTATTTTATTTATTACATTTTTATAAATTTCTCTAACACATTACACGTATTAACATAATTTCACGCTTTTTACCTTTTATTTTATGTATTTATTATTTTTTCAATGTGTGTTTTATCAATGTTTGTATTTGTTATTTTGTTTCGATACCTACCTAAATAGTTTATTTAACCTCCGTGAGTGTGACCGTGGCATCACCGTGGGCCCTAGCAGAATACCAGCGCTGCGTTATTTATCGTTTAAAATCGTTTTAAATATCGCAGCATATGCTGAGTTAGGCGCCTTTTTGGCCTTGCACAGATTTTATGTTATTCTTTTTATACTTTTTTTGTAATTCTACTGTATGTGTGAGGTACGAATAAAAGTTTTTTCTTTCTTTCTTTCTTTCTTCTTTCTTTTCTAACAATCTAAATATTTATGTAAAACACTAAATTTGTTTCTACCTATGGGCGTTCTGCCTATGGGCGTGACTTTGAAATCATCCAAGCGATGTGTCCTTAACAGGTTTCATCGTCGAGCTCTTGTCACCGCTGGCGTACCTGCCGTATTAGAACCGAGCGGCTTGGTACGTGACGATGGGAAGAGACCAGATGGTATGACGTTGGTGCCGTGGAAGGTGGGTAGGCCTCTGGTGTGGGACGCAACCTGTGTCGGCACCCTTGCGCCATCCCATGTTCTTAGTTCGGCGGGCTGTGCCGGCGCTGCCGCTGCGGCTGCTGAGACCATCAAACGGCGCAAATACTGTAATCTTATTGGTAATTACAGTTTTGAGCCGTTTGGGGTCGAAACGCTTGGGTCATGGGGTCCGAGTGCGCGTCTCCTTTTTAAGGAAATTTCACGCCGTCTGATCGACACTTTGCGTGACCAGAGGGCTGGCTCGTTCTTCGCCCAAAGAATTAGCATTGCCATTCAACGTGGCAATGCTGCCAGCCTTCTGGGCACATTTCCGGATGACAGCGATGTGGAGGAGTACTTCGACGCCTGAGTGTAATAGGTGTTTTTGTATTATATGTACATAGTTAGGTTTAGTATAATAGTTTGTATATAAGTAAGTTTTTGTTTTAATTTTCTATTTGTTTGTTTGGCATTAAGTTGTACCTACCATGTTACGTTTTTAGAAAAGCTATAATGCGAAGATGGTTTTTATCCATAAAAAAAAAATTGGAAATTATAAATCAAGTAACACATTTCTTTTTTGGCCGCGCGATCAAACTTCTCATTTTATAACTAAGCAACGGGGAAATGAGATGCCCAACAATAAACTAATTCGTCTTTTTTACAACACCAACTAAATGTACTTACTCCAAGAGCGAGCGAAGCGAGCTCAGAATTGTATGGCACTCCGACACAGACAGATTTAAAATTTTTCTAGTTTTATATGTTTAGAGGCAAATAATGCTCTTAAAATAAAGTCTGTTTAATTAAAACCCAAAAAAAAAACAATATATGCGTTTTTTTTTAAATAAACAACTTTTTTAGCGTACGCTCTTGCCGGGTATCCGCCAGTATGTTTTAGAAAGAAAACACGCTTAGCTGCTTTGTTAATGGATTCTTTTATCGACTTTACATTTTCCGATTTCAGAGGTCTACATGGAAAATTAATTACCTTTTGTTACAAGCAAGAGGATTTGTCTAGTATTAATGTATCGATTTATCGATTGCCGATACTGCTCTGTTCTTGATAGGTACATATTATAGTAGTAGCATATTATAGTAGTAGTTATTGTTTTTAGGGTTCCGTCCCTCAAAATGAAAAAACGGAACCCTTATAGGATCACTTTGTTGTCCGTCCATATGTCTGTCTGTCTGTCAAGACCCTTTATCTCGGGAACGCGTGGCCGTATCAAGTTGAAATCTAAGCCATATACTCAAGTCTGCGGTCCCTTGAAGCTGTGAAAAAATCAAACTTCTGAGTTAACGAACAAAAAAGATACGGCCGTTTATGCTGCAAAAAACGTATATTTCGACACTCTCAAGAGAATCAAAATTCATAGGATAATTCCTGTTGACCTAGAATCTTGAAATTTGGCATGAAACAAGGTCACATAGCACAAGTATAGGAAAAATCTGTAAACTGTAAATTAGTAGTTACGTCACAAACAAAAAATATTTTCTGCGTAACTCAATTCTGAAAAATCTTCGTAACTCAATTCTGAAATTGAACTGTTTTCATAAGAAAGTTTATACGGAACCCTCAGTGCGCAAGTTCGACTCGCACTTGCCCGGTTTTTTTTTGGGAGGGGATATCACTTCTCTCGCTCCGCTCTAAGGTGGGGCGAGAGGGCGTGTCAGACTTTTACTGATTAAAACCCACCTATATTCCTTCAGTTGCTTTGCGTTCTAGGACCGCGGGTTTCCTTTTCAGAAATTCCTCGTGGCCCTAGCGGTCATCGACTCTGCTGGGCCCTTACACTGCACATCTCTTTGAAGCGCACTAGGAACACTACTCGCCGTCGACGACTTGGGCTTAGAAAGGACAACGAGCTACCCATCGCTCGTCGTCCTCAAGCCCGCGCCTACGGTGGCCGGAGATACACAACTTAGATGCGGTGATTTTTTCAGCGCTAAGTTTTCTCTATCGACACTGGAATGTTATCGATAGAGTTCAGAATGTGAAATGGCATATTTTTGTAGCAATATTTTGTAAGGTCAAAAGCATTGTGAAATTCATAGAAATACGGTATTCCTAAAACTGCCTCGGGTTCTTTTGAAGCCCTTTTTATACGAGCGTAGGGCTCCCTTCCTGTTTCTATTCCTTTGATGTTAAAGGAAAACCCTTGTGGGGGGCTTTCATGAATCCAAAATTTGTATATGTATATTTCAAAACATAAGACTGGCCTTTAGGATAAACCCAACATCATCACCGTATACCCAATAACTGTAACGAAAATTCAATACAAGATTTATGATTTTAAAACCTCATAAAATATAAATCCTTCTTGGAGACTGTCCAGTTCAATTTACTACAAAATATAGCTCAACCATTACCTGATTTAGTTCGCTTTACTTCTCTAGTGTAACATGCCTGGGTGAGTCGTGGGAAGCCACCCTAAGGTTCAACTTAGTGAAACACATTGCTTAATGGTGCTTGTAATTGTTGAGCTGACTACTTATCACTACGCTGCACTAATGCAAGGTTCACTTAGCGAGATTATGTTGTTAAGTTCTGGTGGTGAGTGTATTTTGGTTGGCTTTTTGGCACGTATCTATTGTCCATTTGGGAATGGTGTCGATAAATAAATCTAAGGGGAAAATTATCACAATCCCCGGGATTAAAAAGTATTCTATGTGATATTTCAAGACCTGGTCTATCCATGTGCCAAATTTCATCCAAATCTGTTTAGAAGTTTGAGCATGAAGCAGTAACAAACATACACACATACATACATACTTTCGCATACATTCACCTTTATTATATTGGTGTGATGTGAAGTGTGATTCTATCGGCGGAAACGATTGAAAATTGTATTGACAAGCTCTAGTAAAATGTCACGTCAAACTAGGGTACGTACACAAGATATTTGCGTCAAACTCAATCTCAAACATTTTGACAATTGACATCGTAAGCAAAAAAAAATACATTCAGCCGAACATATATCCTTCTTTTTGAAGTCGGCTAAAAACGACACTTTACTCAGAAACATTCATCAGTTTTTATAATCACTATAAATTACTTGCTTAGTTAAAATGGTAAAAATAGTCTGAAAATGAATATTTTACAACTATCAGTAAGAGTTCTGTTTCAACGGCCGTCCTGGGGCTAAAACCGATAAAAAATTAAGATATTCGATAAAAAGTAAAAAGATCAGTTTAAATATTTTGTGTTAACGAATTTTGCGTTGTGTCCACTTACGAAATAATTAATGGAATTATGCACTTAGTGCAACAAACTCATTTCTTTACAACCAAATACTATAGATACATATCTTATCTATTTAAGGAAGTGTAGATTCAGCAGCCAGTCTCCTAATGAGTTATATTGTAATCGGTATATTAAGGTACAGTTATTAGTCCTGCCCTGATTATAAATATAATTGTTCATTGTCTACCTGACTAGTATCAATATTCAATTATGCAGCTCTTCAGAGGAAATCCCAAGTTATCACATTGAACAAAAGGGGTCGACCCGTGATGATGTATTCAAGAAGCCGTAGTAAGCTTCAATAATCCTTAGAACCGTGTTCCACGGTTCACCTAAATTGATTCGCTTTAGTCGTACTTATTTTGAAACGTTGATAACTTTTTTTAAATTTTGATTCTGTACTTGGCCATGTTGACAGCAGCGTCAATGACGTTCATTAGGTCCTCAAAAGTGCATATAAGCATAAGTTTAGCATAATCAGCCTTATAAAGTTCCCACTGCTGGGGCTCTTTTCTAGGAGAGGGAATGAGTCATAATCCACCACGCTTAAATTTTTTGGTTCAAGGACATGCCAGTTTCCTCACGATGTTTTCCTTCACCGTTTTAAGAGCAGTGGTGATGAAATGCGCCTGGCTGAGTTTGAACCCGCGACCTACCACTCGTAAGTCGAGGCCGTTACCACTGAGCCACCACCACTCCCACTGGTCTAGTACTGCTCAAAAGTGCTAGTACCAAGAAATACTTTGAGCACTTGGAAAATGCGAAAATGACATTGCAATATTCACTTATACCTCTAAGTATTCTCATTTTCGTCATCATCAGCGTTCACTTCTGAACATAACTATCTCCACTTTTGCATGTCGTTTAACTCGATTTTCATCTGCTTTCATCCAGCTGCCACCAGCTAAATTAATTTGGTTCGACCAACCCGTAACTTTCCTACATCAGATAAAACAGAGCGATTCTTTTAGCTAGCACTTCTGTAAGAGTGACTATTTGAAAAAAGAAAACCGGGCAAGTGCGAGTCGGACTCGCGCACTGAGGGTTCCGTATAAACTTACTTACGAAAAATAAAGTAAAAAACTAAAACCCGACTACGACAAAAAAAAACGACGCTGAAAAAGTATGAAACAAGATTTTCATACTTCGAACAGAACAAAAAGAACAACCGTAGTCACACGTTATTAAAGTGTTTTTGTTCTGTTCGAAGTATGAAAATCTTGTTTCATACTTTTTCAGCGTCGTTTTTTTTTTTGTCGTAGTCGGGTTTTAGTTTTTTACTTTATTTTTATTTAAACAATTTTGGTGTTAAACTTAACACATGACTTTTTGTCCGCTAGAGGGCGTCACTTTAAACTTGAGTAATATTTTCAAAATGTACATATGTAGCCCTTTCAAATGAAACCAAACACGGCGTATATATCTACATTTTTATTTTTTAACACATACTTTTTGTCCGCTAGAGGGCGCCATGTCGACTTTTGTGACACGTCAAGTAGCCTATGTTCAGCGGACAATGAAGACGGTTCTAACGATACCTCATATGTCGAGCTCCGATTGGTAGATTAGGAGCTATGAGGGAACAGATGAACATACTAAAAATGTCAAAATCATAACCCTCCGTAGTCGGGTAAAAACAGTTCAATTCCCGAATTGAGTTACGAAGATTTTTCGAATTGCAAAAAAGTTTTTTTTTTGTGACGTAACTACTAATTTACAGTTTTCAGATTTTTTTCCCTATCCTAATTATGCTATGTGACATGCAAAATTTCAAGATTCTAGGTCAACAGGAAGTACCCTATGAATTTTGGATTCCCTTGAGAGTGTCGAAATTTAGGTTTTTTGCAACATTAACGGCCGTATCTTTTTTTTTCGTTAACTTACAAGTTTGATTTTTTCACAGCTTCAAGGGACCGCAGACTTGAGTATATGGTTTTAATTTCAACTCGATACCTCCACGCGTTCCAGAGATAAAGCGTCTTGATAGACAGACAGACGGACAACAAAGTGATCCTCAAAAGGAAAAACGGTTTTTTTTCCTTTTGAGGTACGGAACCCTAAAAAGAACAAAAAAGACAGCTTTTGTAGCCAGTACTTTGTAACAGTGGCACTTTATTACTCAGGTGTTATCCTGCCATTCTGTCGATCATTAGGGCGTTGTCTAAACTGAACGCGCGGTGCCTGAACGGGTGCGAGCGCAGTGGCGGACGCGATTAGGCGTCTGCAAGTGCATCACGAGTTATTCCATATAGTATTTGGATAGTGGTGACCATCGCAAGTGGTAAGCCCAGCCAGGCGTAATACTTTGTGTAATTTATGTCATCACCACTGCTCTCAAAACGGCGAAGGAAAATATCGTGAGGAATGTTTTAGAAGCAAAAATTTAAAGAAGTGACATCCGCCGATAATACGCCAATCGCATGTCGCGCTGAGCACCTGCAGCTACGGTCACTACAATATAGGCTCAAGTAGGGATTTCATACATAAATATGTTTTATACCTTGCACTCCGCCTCACTCAGGCCGGGGCCTAGAGCTTCGCAGTGTTGGAAGGATGCTCCACCTGCAGGTGAACGTGACGTCAAGATACGTGCACTTTCCTGTATTCATTTATCTTCATTCGTATTCGCTTACATTTCATGGTGGTTCCGGCGGTTGGACATGTTTCTTGAATACCTACATACCTAGTAATTTGTGAATTGAACACCTGGGAAATGTGTATCTAGGTAGGCACGTGTTTTCCAGACGTTCAACTCATGGAACTTCAATCTAGGAAGCGGAAGTTTTTACTATGTGTTTGTTGACGTTAGACCACTATATCACCTGATGGTAAGCGACGATGTGGTCGACGATGGAGCACGCTTGCCTAGAAGTAACCGTTCATTACTCACATATGCTTACATGCCTGCAAATACGATTACAAAGCGTACTTTACCTGCAAGGCAACGAGTACCTCATTGTTCTGCGGAGTTCCATTTTTATTTGAAATAATCCATTTTTCCTGCTCCTTTGCAACGGACTGACAATGCTGACACTGGTATTCGATTTTCAAACACTAATTCACGTACAGTACTCACTTTTGTCGAAATGTCAGTTTACTATGCATTAAAGAACCATGAATCGTGTTTGGACTATTAGATTGGTCGTTTCCTTGTATACCAAGACTGACCGAATTAACCTCTTGTGTAAACCGGCCATTAAAATTGGGCAATAGAGGTCAAAATGGCAGTTACGTGCAAAATATTGGCTACATCTGGTTGCGTTGAAGGACACACCCGCCTCGTTATGAAAGGGTTGAGATGATTTTTAGATTAGGTGGTGTAACTTTCGTGAGCCATTTTCGTTCGTTCTACAAACGTGTTGGTTCAGATAATGTATCTTATATTGAATTAAGCGTATACACAATTATACGTCCAAAGAATTGGCATTGCCGTTCAATTTGGCAACGCTGCTAGTCTTCTGGTCACATTTCCTGATTACAGCGATGTGGAGGAGTAATAATAATCCTTTATTATCAGGCAACTAAAGCGAAAATACACAAATAATCTTACAAAATAATAATCTAATACGAGTACATATATATTGAGCAGTGGCGGCCGAGTGGTAACGGCCCCGACTTACGAGTTGTAGGTCGCGGGTTCAAACCCAGCCAGGCGCATTACTTTGTGTAATTTATTTCATCACCACTGCTCTCAAAACGGTGAAGGAAAACATCGTGAGGAAACCGGCATGTCCTAGAACCAAAAATTCGAAGACATGTGACATTCACCAATCCGCACTGGGCCCGCGTGGTGGATTACGGCCCATTCCCTCTCCTAGAGAGAGGAGGCTTGAGTCCCAGCAGTGGGAACATTAAAAGGCTGATTATGCTATTATTATGCTAATACATATAATAGAAACAACAACAAATTATAACTATTACACGAAGTGACGGCGAAGTGACGGCGGCTTTAAATGTACGTAATTAGGTTTTAGTATAAAAAATGGTAAGTTATTAATTATTATAAGTTTTTTTTGGTAGGGAAATCATTCTATGACGTCTCTCGCTTTGGGTTGGTTGGTTAGCTGTGACCTTCAGTTGCCCTATGCTTTCTAGGACAACAGGTTTCTTTTTCAGAAATTTCCTATGACCCTGACGTGTATCGGCCCAGCTGGGCCGCTACGATTCAGCTGACATCCTTTGAGGCGCTTCGTCGACTGCTCGGGCTAGGTCCTAACCGGAAAGTAGCTACAACTTAGGGGTCTTTAAATCAAGAGTGAATAGGTTATTTTTAGACAAGCGTGCTTCATCTTCGACCACATCATTGCTTGCAACCATCAAACTGGATAATGGTCAAGCGCGAGCCTATTATTAATAATAAAAAAAATATATGAAGTCAATTTAAATTAACTACCGAAAATTCGTTTTTATAGAAATTTAGCTACGAGACCAAACCTGAAACCACGAATGACAGATGATATTTTACAATGACTGAATGGCCCTTTTTAGGAATGAAAGAAAACCGCTGTTTCAGCTACCCCTTGTAGGTAATAATCTATACATTTAATTGATGTTCCTGACCCATAATATAAATCACTATGGACCTCAATACACTTCACTTATTCTTGTATTCTTTATTGTACACACCTTTTCCAATTAATAAAAAATAGGACAGTACACTTATGCTATTGTTTTGTTAAGAAGTGAACATTGGTGTGGGTCACTTTTTTGAGATTCTACATAGTGCATAGGTTATGGATTTCTTGGGTTACCGTGGCAAAAAATAATCCGTGGCGTAAAATATTCTTGTATTGTCTCTAGCATATAACTATTTTTTACCCAACATAAGTCTATGTATATATACATATGTTACCGCTAATGTGCGTAAATCAGTTAGAGTGCAGATTAGCTTGTTAATCTGCAAATTATCTGATTTAGTCCGTTAAAGCGAAAAAAGTGGTTAAGTTCTTACATTAATTAGATAATCTGCAGACTAACAGCCAAGCATACGGTTAAATTATAAAACGGGTTCTATAATTGAATAAATTATTATTCAATCATTAGAATTCATTGTAGTTATTTAATATCTAATAATAATCTAAAGTTTGGTGACGTTTTACACATGAAGAATTAACATATTTTAGGGCACCCCGACAGCTTAGGTTAGAAGGCTAAGGCGACAGCAGAGCGGAGCGGAGCTCTCGCCTTACTACTTACTACCTACTTATTTTTTTTTTATAACCACCCAGAAGTAGAAGCCACGCGGAGCGGGGCTCCGTCGAGCTAAAAGAGTACTAAAGTATTTTGCTCACTGTCTTCCGCGATTTAACGATGTAGCATTCGTTATTATGCAGATTAACTAGGTAAAGTAGAGATATCTGCTACTTTAAGTTAAATTTCGCACGGATTGTTCCCGGTAATTTGAAGATTATCTAGTTAGTGGGCATAATAATGTATTCCGTACTCTGACGGTAACATATACATAAAACAAATTCGTGTTAGTTACATCATTTATAACTCAAGAACGATTTTATAATCTTTATTAGATTTATCTCCACCCAGAATAACTGAATAACTATTAAAATATCGCAAAGATTCCCGAAAAAAAACCAAATTCATCGAAAAATTACAGCAACTGTCAAATACATTGGTCCTAATCATTCCATCATTTAGTCAATACATTTATTGACCGTTAGACGGTACGAAGCTTGTCAAGTCAACGAGTTAAAAAAAAATAAAACAATTCGACCAAAAATAGTAGGTAAAGAACGAACTTCAAAATTCTGCTGAAACTTTGACAAACACATACTTAAATGAAGGTACTCTCAAAGCGTCTCATAAAAAAAATGTCCCAACTATTTATTTACCTTTGTTAAAACTTGGTTACTTCAGCAACTTTTTAAAGCATAAATAATGGACATGAATTAATCGCTCTGGAGACCAAAGTTGACTTAATTACCACTAGAAAGTTACGGAAAATCGATAAAGTTTCCCAAGTTAGATATAAAGTAGAAGCTGTACAGGATTAAATTGTCTGTACACTGTTAAAGGTAAGATGTCTTATTTACGAGGATGAAGTGAATATTTAAACATTATAATTATGTTGGTACGAGTATATTCAATAATGTTAATTGTTAGTTATCAGTGATTGATTATCGATTGTTGGTTTTTAGTTATCAATTGTTATTAATTACCAAATATTTAAAATCAACGATAAAAAAAAAACAAGTTAAAGACATCTATATAGTTTAATGTAAAAATGGAAACGTGACGTAACCTTATGAATTAATTTTATTTTAACTTGTTACATTTTAATGTATTGTTACGTATTCTTAGGAAATAGTGTCCGAACGAAACTGGTTTTTACGACTGAAACCGAAAACGAATTTCAGCAACAGTTTCAGTTTCAGCCAAAACCGAAACTTCCTTACAAGGATCATGTTTTGAAGGAAAAATAAAGAAAACGTTATTATAATCAGTCAGTCTTCTTCTTTATCTTTAACTATGCAGTCCTCGACATTTTCACTTATTGGTATGATAATATAATCAACATACCCCTCATTTAAGAATAAAATATTTTGTTATAATGAATTATTTTTTTATGTTTACTCAGCTTATCACGTAATAAATCACACGAAAACTCCCAACAAACAAAACAAACTGCAAACACAAGCCAGTCGAGACATGATTAGGCACGTGGACCCGGATAAGGTCTTCGTCGCTTACTCGCTTGGATGGAATTTAACGCGCCGAACATGACCGATCACAACGCGAGAACTCCCAAATGTAGTTTTGGTTTCGGCCGTAGTTTTGGCAGGTTTGCCGCCGAAACTCGATTGAAACCGAACTTTCGGTCGGACACTATTAGGAAATAAAAGGCTTTTTTATTTATATTCAATACTAGCTTCTGTCAGCGCCTTCGCCCACATGAAAGCAGAAAACTGTATCACGGTAACATACTCCCAGGATAAAAAGTATCGTATATGCTATTCCAGGATATGATTTACAAGTGTGCTAAAGGAGAAGGGAACGACTCCATACATTCCTGGGCCCAGGTGTTAACTGAATCAAACTAGCCTTATTTGTAAGAGGATATAATAACAAGGCCTCACTGAAAAGGACATTGCTCTGCGTCCATACATTGTTGGCCCTGGAGCCAAGAGCATCGGATAATTATGTATTGTATTCTCTATCATTTGGAGACTCATAAAAGATCTTGTTTTTATAGCGGACTAGCTGCAGAAAAGATATATTTCAAAAAAAGTATCAGATTTTGAGGTTATAATCTAACCATAACAACGAATATTAAATGTAGGTACCTACCATGATTTTTCATAGCTCTGAGTAATTTTTAAGAAACTGAAAAGTAATATCATAATACCTACCTAGATAATTAGGTACCTATGCAGTTATTTTTCTAAAAAATGGATGCAAGTGCAAAATTAATATACATTAAACTAATCAACATAGGTAGGTAACTGAATTCGTAGCATTCGTTTTGGAATGAGATGAGTAGAAACAGCGTCCCTATGCCTGAACGGTGTACATAGGATACCAGCTTTACCAATTAGATGGTAATAAGTGATTTTTTTAAAACCTAGTCCTACAATATTTATATCAACAATGACACGTTCACCGGCAAAACTAGGGATGTAATACGACACCATTAATCGATTATTCGATTATGATTTACTGTGGTCTTAAATTATTACAGTCTGTTACATCTACTTTGTCATATAAACATTACAAGTATGTATGACAATGGTTTATTTTATATATAACAACACTCTTCTATACTGGTAATAATAATATATAATAACATCTGTATCTAGTTTGCAATATTGTTTTTTAAATAAAACATTAGGTAATTGTGATGTGTTTAGTAAAAATAAGTATTTTGAAGTTTAATGAACCGCAAAAGGAGCGTTATTTTTGTATTAATTGTCGTAAATAATGAATTAGTTTGAATGATTGTATAGAAATAAAGAAGTTTTGATTATTGTATAATATTATTCTTACTACCTATTTAAATTGGAGTATGACTGCATTCATAAAGTATTTTATTAGGTTTTTAAAACTACACTTTAGAAAAAAAAACACAATCGATCGATTAATAATTCAATCGATCGATTATAATTGATCGGACATCCCTATTTCAGTTTTGACACGACATAGGTGAAGATGGCGATGTAATGTTATTAGTCGCATTAAATTCTATTAAAAATACATTTTGGAATACAGCTAGTCCGTGATACAGAAGTATTTGCAACTTATATAATAAAATAGGCGATTAATTATCGTATATTCTCAAACTCTTCATTGCACAGGGCCATTTTGAACATTGTCTTTTGGTGAAATGTGGCTATCCAGGAACCAAGTTATATGAATTATAGTAAAAGTGAGGTTATATTATAACATTGTAGTTTTTTATGTTATTTACGAAATACTTTGAATGGCTTCGGTTGTGTAATGGTTTTATGTATGGAGCGGGTGACGTGTCGAACATAATCTGACACGTTTGGCTCTCCCGCGCCCTGGACAGTCGCTACAGTCGAAGACAAGTTTCTACATCCAATATCCTGTAACCTAGAAGCAGTAGGTACCAACCTTTTAAAAGCTAAAAAACAGATAAGAGGAAGTAAAATAAAACACCAATATAAGTATAAAACATGTATTTATTATTCATCTTCAATAATTATGAGAATATCATCTAAAAATTGTGCAGGAGGTACGATATTTTCTTGGTATAATGATTTAAAATATTATGCTGTCCAATAAAAACACAACTAACAGACATGACGCCAACATGGCTTGATAGGCTAAAAGCACGATTTGAATAGGTAAAAAAATGGCTAAAAACTTACAGGCTGAGAAGCATGCCACTGACGAATAACTGATAAAATCGCGTCATTTTCCAAGACTCTTCTACCAATAGAGTTACTGCGACCAGTCGCAATCGTATAATTTACACAGCGATCCATGTCGTCAATATCCAATCGATAGGCTTAATCAGTTGTCCAAAATAGAGAGCCAGGTAATTTAGAGTAGCAAGATCCGTCAAATAGTCCGTTATAATGTGCAAAGCCGAGGTCGTGGGGGTCGACAATAAAAGAAGGAAAATACGTGCGCACTCAGAACGAAAGAAAACGAACGAGTGCATCCACAGAGTACTATTTTATAGTGCATCTGTCAGTCAGTGACTGACGGATGTCAGGCACAAGTGTTGCCAGAAGAAAAAAAATTCACTATGAATCTATTCAATCGATTCCACGAAAGCTTGATATGCACTTGTCACTCGATTTTCATACATATTCTCATATTTTACCGATTTATTCATAATCGATTAGAAGTAATTCAGCAATTATTTAATCGATTATTTACTTTCATTAACTTAATTTAAGTTTTCTCGCTTCCTGGGTAGAAACATGGTACCATACTTTGTGATTTCCTTTAGAAAAATATAACGGTTTTTTTAATACACATTTCAACTAGTTAACTGCTGGGCCCAAAAGTCCCCTTCTCCTTTGATCCAGGTCCGTTTATACGTGAAGAAGTAACAAATATACATACACACATATTCATAAAGCCAGGCTTTGGTATAGCCCATGGTCAGGAGCGAGGAGGAATGGCAGGCGGTCGCCTCCTTCTGCGAAGGAGTAATGGTAGCAAAGGAGGCGGCCACACGCGCGAGAGAACGGCACTCACGCCCCAGCCACCGAGATCCCGGTCCCGATTTCCAGCCACCGTACGCTCGGGCTTGCGGACGGTGAGCAATGGGTAGCTCGCCGTCTGACCGTCCGGTAACCGTTCGGACCGAGCCCAAGTCGTCGATGGTGCGTAATGTTCCACGAGCGCCTCAAGGAGATATCAGTAAAACTAGCAGCCCAGCAGGGTCTAAACCTATCTGAAAGGAAAACCCGAGGTCCTGGAACTCAGGGCAAAAAAGGAACATAAGGGTGGATTTCAGTCAGTAAAAGTCTGACACGCCCTCCAACTCCGCCATAGAACGGGAGAAATCATTGGATGATTTTCCATCTAAAAAAAGGTAGGTATATTATATGCCATTAAGGTCTTAAAGCCCCAAAAAGGCCAAATACATTACAGTACTTATGTAGTTTTTATTCGTCAGAAAAATACTTGCCTACGCCTATGTTAGTACGCGCGTAAGGTACCTGTACTAGTAACCTTTATGGGCCTAAAGTAAAGTCTAGGCTAAAAATGCGCAACCTTGGAATCATACTTAGAACCTCACGCTTCGTAACTGTGGTAAACAATCACGCAGTATAATCCTAATTGTTTATTTTACGACACCCAACGGAAAAGGCAAGGTAGTCGGTTTAAAACCCTCGAACAAAATGACGAAACGATGCAAAATTGGTATCCTATACTTAGAACACCATATTTAGTGACACCAAAACAGTTACGTATTTTGAATAGGTTTCATAAAACTCAATGTAAGTACTTACATCAAAACATCGCTGACATACTACTTCCTACCAATATCCGTATGTTTCAGAATTGGGATAATCTTCAAAGGTTAAAAGGATTTGGAGATATTTAAAACGTGGGTTGACCATGACCTGGATTTATATTTAAGACTAGTAACCCTTCCCGGTTTTGAACCGGGGCAAGTTATATATATATATATACGTCGGTTCCGATACCGATTAGGGGAATCTTCTCCAGAGAACATAATTGTGTGGTTGATGAGTGGGTAATGAGCAATAATCAAACTCTTCCAGAACATGCAACTAATTTATTATGATGTAGGCTCTAGGTATTCTATTCACAACGAGCCGAGAGACAGTTCCTAGGCACTTGTCCGCACGAAGTCCAAAGATCGTTGACGTACTCACTGTGAACGTTATGGCAGACTCTGTCAAAGCGTAATAATATGTCACACAGTGATTCCTCTCGTCAAGCTGAGCGATGCGCCACCGGTACATGGTGGATAGCCCACCAATACGCACAAACCGTTTTGAGAAAACATTCATTCTGCGTACAGTAAAGGAATTTTACAGAATTCCCTGTCGGAGTCTTTTTTTTGTGGGAAATCATTTAATGACATTTCTCGCCCTTGGGCAGAGCGCAAGGGCGTGTTGACTTTTACTGACTAAAACCCACTCGTTTGTTCCTTCTTTGCCTTGCGTTCCAGGGCCCCGGGGTTCATTTTCACATAACCCATGGCCCCAGTGGGCACGCCACAATTATGGCGGTAAGTCCCTTCTTTGAGGCGTGGTTGGAAAGACCTCACGGCGTCCTCACCTTCCGCATGACGCAGGTTCTTACCGAACACGGCAAGTTCGGGAAGTTCCTGCACCGGATTCGTGCGGAAGCGACGCCCGGGTGTCGCTTCCGCACGTCCACTGTGTGGACCGCCCGGAGGACACGGTGGAGCACACGGTGGAGGTGTGCCCCGCTTGGGAAGAGCAACGCCGTGTCCTCGTGGGGGCGATCGGCGGCGGCGATCTCTCGCGCCGGGCCTTGGTACAGGCCATGGTCCGGAGCGTGGAGGAGTGGCAGGCGGTCGCCTCCTTCTGCGAAGCAGTAATGCTAGCAAAGGAGGCGGCCGATCGCGTGAGGCAACGGCAACGGTCCTCACGCCCCATCCGCCGCCGGGATTCCGATCCCGATTTCCGGCCACCGTAGGCGCGGGCTTGCGGACGGCGGGCAATGGGTGGCCCGCCGTCCGACCGTCCGGTAACCATCCGGACCGAGCCCAAGTCGTCGACGGCGCGTATTGTTCCGCGCGCGCCTCAGGAAGATGTCAGCAAATCGTAGGGGCCCAGCAGGGTCGAAGCCTACTGGGGCCATGGGTAGTGTGAAAACGAAACCGGGGCCCTGGGACGAAGGCAACGAAGGAACAGGAGTGGGTTTTTAGTAGCAGTAAAAGTCTGACACTATCTCTCGCTCCGCCCAAGAGCGCGATTTGTCATAAGATGATTTTCCCACCTATAAAAAAAAAAAACCCATGGCCCCAGTAAGCTTCGACCCTGTTGGGCCCCTACGATTTCCTGACATCTCCTTGAGGCGCGCGTGGAATACTACCCGCCGTCGACGATTTGGGTTTGGTCTGGACGGTTACCGGACGACCGGACGGCGTGTTACCCATTGCTCGCCGTCCGCAAGCCTGCGCCTACGGTGTCTGGAAATCGGAATTGGGATCCCGGTGGCTGGGGCGTGAGGGCCGTTCCCTCGCATTTGCGGCCGCCTCCTTTGCTAACATTACTGCTTCGCAGAAGGAGGCGACTGCCTGCCACTCCTCCTCGCTCCGGACTATAGCCTGTACTAAGGCCCGAGGCGAGAGGTCGTTGCCGCCGATCGCTCCTACGAGGACACGACGGTGCTCTGTACAAGCGGGGCACACCTCTACCGTATGCTCCACCGTATGCTCCAGGTGGTCCACACAATGGTGACACCCGGGCGTTTCATGTCCGGTTAGAACTCCCTGCTGAAGTCTGTGTTTTCTGATAGCTATAACCTGAGGAACTTTAAATTAAGAGTGAATAGGTTACTTCTAGACAATCATGTTTCATCGTCGACCACATCGTCGCTTTCCATGGTGAGATAGTGGTTAGAGCGAGCTTATCAACAATTAAAAAAACTGGGCAAGTGCGAGTCGGACTCTCGTCCTGAGGGTTCCGTACAAACTTACCTATGTAAACAGCTCAATTCACGAATGGAGTCTCGCAGATTTTTCCGAAGCGCAAATTTTTTTTTTGTGACGTTATTCCAAATTTACAGTTTTTAGATTTATTCCTATACTTGTCCTATAAGACCTTGCGAGGGTTCTAGGTACAGACAGACAGTCAGGCAGACGGACGGACAACAAAGTGATCCTATAAGGGTTCCATATTTTCCTTTTAAGGTAAGAAACCCTAAAAAACGATAGATGCGGAAAGCGCCTTTATAAATATGTAAAGATACAGCAAAAGGTAACTTAAGCTATTGGGCCATGATTCTTATACATTAGTCAAATAAAGAGATGCAATACTGTTTAGAGTTAAATACGCTTAAGTACATGACGATATTGCAATTCTAATACAAAATAATACTCCCCATTTCCACATATCAAACGGGGCGTACCTCTTCCTAAAAATTATTCTGTTTCTTGCTTGATGTAGATACTTATTTGAAAACACGTATTGGCCTGTGCCAATACGTGTTTTCAAATAAGTATCTCTGTGTATACCTTCCAACACGTATTCGTACAGGTATACCGAGTACGGCAGGTATACCGGCTGCACCCCAATAAGTAATTTTACATCTGCGCCGTCAATATGTCGAGCCTTTACAGTGATGTCACTCGTACGAAAGTCACATTCGAGTTGATTGATTGAGTTTTGATGACATCCCCCTTATCTTTAACGGGAATTTCGAGAAAAGTTGCCATATTTAAAGGTAAGTTTAAGTGAAACAAGCTCCGTTAAGTGTATGTAACTACCTCTGAGTGAACTTTTCAATATTTTAAAAGCTCCTGAGCTAAAGCATTGATTTTATTTTGTACAATAAAGAACTCGAGACTAAACGACAAGCATCAGCGATTACGATTATCTAAAAGCTCAAAATTCTTGTGCTAAATGAGTTTTAACAATAGCTAGTTTTTTGTTTTATTTTTATGTCCCACTTCAATGTGAAGGCCTTTGCTTAAGCATTCACATCCAAATCTTCCAAGCTTTGAGCGATTTCTGGCTTAGGTTAACCTACAAACGCGATCTGTCGTCACATCACTTTCGCGATTAGTAGTCAGAAGATGAGTAAATTACGAAAAATTTTACCGGTGTATATACTATAGGGTGGAAAGTCCCGCATCCTCCATTGAAAAGAATGGATCCTCCGACCAGACGGGTCTTGTCTCAGGCCTGGGCAATTGCCCGATAGTTGTTTTCGGACTATTGTATATGATCTAATAGGATGAAGAACTAATGAATATTGACGTAGGATTTGTGTGGCGTCAGTTCTTTAGTTTGTTTGTAATGGTATACCATATGGCGCTATATATAGTATCAAACGAATAGAAGGACAAACTGAGGTCCTCAATCACCGGGCAGAAATTGATATTAGTTCTACAAGTGCTTCAATTTACTTTAACTTTTGGATAGACAAGTAGAACTTAGACCAACAAAAAGTTTTAATAGGCACCAGATCTTACTTAGAAACTTATAGATGTTTCTTAGAATACCTATATAATTAGTGTTTCATTTTGATTACTACCTTCTGACAGCGGCTTCACCTGATAAATAGAAACATACGCCAAGGAACCACACTCACTGCTGGTTAAAAAGTCCTATTTCAGAACATGGCCTATCCGTGTACCAAATTTCATTTAAATCCGTTCGCACGTTTGAGCGTAAAGGACCAACATACATACATACGCACACTCATATACTCATACATACTAACGTTCGCCTTTATAATATTTGTGTGATACTTAAGCTTGCGTTCGACCACTTGACCACTTTGATGGTAAGTGATAATTAAGTCGACGATGAAACACGCTTGCCTAGAAATAACCATCCCACCCATGGCATTCATATGCATAAAACCTTTTTGGGGAACACAGTCATAAGGGTGCTTTTCCACCAGAGATGTGCTATGCTACGTTGCTATGGATGTGTTTGATATCCACCAATCATATTCATTGGTGCACATAGCTTGCAACTAGAAACGGATTCAACTAAGATATGTTTTTTATATGAAAGGATGCGTGCTATACCTACTTCTATGGATGCGTGCTATGGATGGTTGCGAGTGGTGTAGCTATGTGCCGCTTCCATAGTATAGATACATTGCTTAGTTCGAGCTGCGCATCTTCCTCGCACAGGTACTTTGCGGCGACGCATCTTCATAGCACATCTTGCTCGCACCGCTACATAGCTTATATAGTATCAGTGGAAAAGGTCACATAGTTTCACAGCATAGCTGCATAGCACATCTCTGGTGGCAAAGCAGCCTTATGCCTACAGCTAAAGAGTAGAATTCCCTGCCGGATCTGTGTATCCTGATAGCTACAGAGCTGGAGATCGTCGGTCAAGAGTGAATAGGTTATTTCTAAACAAGCGTGCTCCATCACCGACCATATCGTCGCTTTCCATCATGTGAGATAAAGCCTAGCCTATCAATAATAAAAAGAAACCTATTTACTCGTGTTTACTGAAAAACTGTGTGTCAGGATTCCTCCTCTAGTTTTTAATCGACTTCAAAAAGGAGGAGGTTCTATGTTCGGCTGAAAGTATGGTTTTTTTTTTTTGTAATTTCACCGATTTCTCGGTCAATTGTGGACCGATTTTGAAAATTGTTTTTTTTTATTGACTGTATATGCTTCCGAGTTGAATATTGTAATAAGCTGATCATGATCTTCGAAGATATGGAACAGAACTCCTCATAGGATCACAGCAGAACCGTCGTAACAAGTAAAATTGCTGTGTTTATACATGTAGTCGATGACTGACTGAAAGAAGAGGGGGAATATATCGAACTGATCTGATGATGAAGCCTGAAGTAGGCACCGGAACTCTGTAATAAATTAATTAAATCAAACCGTGTTTGGGATTATTAGAATTGTCATGAGATGCACTCTGGCTATAAGGTATTTAAGTTTGGCTGAGGGGTACTTTTTAGTGGTGGTACCATAACTAAAAAGTGTAAAATAAAAAACTTTTCACAAAAAAAATACAATCGACATCAATGTAAAAAAAACACTGAAAAGTGAAAAATAACTTTAATTTCGGAAGTCGGTGTTAAATAACGAAGAGACAAAACTATTATATTTTTTTTGTTAAAAGTTTTTTATCATAGATTAGACACACTATGCAACCGTTGCGAGAACTGCTTCAATCTTCATAACAGTTTGATTTTAAAATGGCTTATACTGAAACGAGCTTGTCTCAAAATTGAGACCATTCAACCTTCAGCGACATAGGGTTAAACCATGCAGAAAGGTGAAATGTAGAATACATTTTTACTTTTTACGTGTACCGCAAATAAATATTAAAGTAGCATGTATTCGTATAGTTGGAATATTGGTTGGCTTACGTTTATATATCCCCCGGCAACAGAGGTAATCCCTGTGTGAAGCTAAAGCTTATCTTGCCAATTTATTTGTATTATTTTCACATTAAATAACTGTTTGTGCTCATTATTGGAAAACTAAATATAATAATCCGGACGTTCGAAAACTAAAGCGTAATAATCGAAAACCATGACAGCGACTAATGAGGTTATACAATAAATTTGATTAATTTCAAATTGGTTGACAGTGTATTAATGAATTTGGACAGATAATTAACTAAATATGAAAAGAATTTAAATTGAAACTGAAATGTGTATAAAAGTGCAAAAGCACAATTTCTGTGAAAACAGTTCTAGTAATCGGGACTCAAACTTTGTTTTTATGGGTCTGTACCTCAAAAGGAAAAAACGGAACCCTTATAGGATCACTTTATCGTCTGTCTGTCTGTCAAGACCCTTTATCTTGAGAACACGTGGAGGCATCGAGTTGAAATTAAAACCATATACTCAAAGTCTGCGGTCCCTTGAAGCTGTGAAAAATTCAGACTTCTAAGTTAACGAAAAAAAAGGTTACGGCCGTTTATGTCGCAAAAACGTACATTTCGACGCTCTCGAGGAAATCAAAATTCATAGGGTACTTCCGGTTAAGCCAGAATCCTGAAATTTGACATAAAGCAAGGTCTTATAGCACAGGCATAGGAAAAAATCTGAAAACTGTAATTTTTTTGTTAGGTCACAATTTTTTTTTTTTTGCAATTCGGAAAAATATTCGGAACTCCAATCGGGAATCGAACTATTAACCCTCAGAGCGGGAGTCCGACTCGCTCATTCCCAATTTTTTATGCTTTAATAGCAGCTGCCATCGGCTTTCCCCCTCGTGAAAGTAGAACATTGTCCCAAGGGAACATACTCTTGGGATAAAAATATCCTATGAGATATTCCAGGACACGGTCTAGTCATATACCTTTTATCCAAATCCGTTCAGCCATTAGATTTTGAAGAAGTAACAAACATACACACACACACACTCACAAACTTTCGCCTGTATAATATAAGTGTTAAAGTAGATCTACACTCCGCACACGTGTGACACACACGCCGATCTGGGCGCGTCGGTCTCCATACATTTTATATGGAAACTGCACCCCTAGCCAAGTTGATAATCTGCAATCGTTAACGCTAGTCGAAAACTAATCAAATGTATGGGAATGACATCATCTCACCGTTAAGTCACGTGGTCAGAACAAAAGAATAGAAAATTCGTAGCCAAGTTCACATCGTTCAAAATGATAGAATGAATTGTTATCGTTTTTACAATTTTCATCGCTACATCCTTTGTTATTGTAGAACGACATTGTAGAACGAGCGGCCGACTTAGGCGCGTCAACATGGTTACCAACTTATCGTTTTCTACAATTGCTGACACCGAGGCGTAACCGACAGGAGAACGGAATTCGACACGAAACGGTTGTGACTTGGCTAGGGGGGCTGGACTTGTAACTACACTTGATCCTCGCCACGCTACGCCACGCGACGTCGTTCTACGTACAAATCAGGCATGTAACACGTTTGCGTCGGTCTAATGTAGTTCTAGCTATCTAAGGAGCCCGACGCGCCCAGATGCCGCGTACGTGGTCCACGTGTGCGCAGTGTAGTTCTACCGTTATTGTGTCACCAATTGTTAAGTTAAAAATTATTCGACATTCATCACGGCACTCGGAATGACTAAAAACAGCAGATGAAGTAATTTTTGCTCCGTTGGTGTAATTTATGTATGACATTCCGACTCAAAGATTCATGAATAACACTAATAATTTACAAAGACGAAACTTTGTAAGCGTGTTTGTATATTCGTTATTTCTTCAGAATCAAATGGCTGAACGGATTTGGTAGAAATCTGGCACACTGATGTCCTGGGGCCCAAGTCTGCTATTTTTATAAATTCGCCATTCCAACACTATCCCATTGTCATTTTGCTAAAAGTTCGTAATCGGCTAATTCATAATGATCGATCATTGATCGGTCAATGGTCTCGTACTAGAGTTGTGGTAGAATGACAATATCGAGCTTATTAAAAGCAATCACTACACTAAAACGTTCTAATGGTAGGTCATTGATCAAAGGAACTGTTAAGATTACCGCATACGTCAGATATTCGTTTGTCGAGATGTACGAGATTACCATTCTATGCCATTTCTTTCAATGGAGTGTCAATTATTGACCATTGGAAAGTCACAATGACGCCATTATATTAATAGATTACCAAAATCAACAATTATGAAATCAATTTTAGACCATTCTGACATTATCATAATAGCAGACTTGAGGCCCTGGAATACATAGGATACTTTTTATCCCAGGAGTCTGTTTCCTTGGAACAATTTTCTATCATCATGCATGTATGCCAAACAGCTAAAAATCTAACAAATCCCGTTCCATCAATTTCTCTAGATCCTCAGCTTAGTTTCATATTAAAAGAGCGTATCGTCAGAACCGATCTGCGGTGCCCGTACGCGATCAGGATGCAATCTGTTACCTGGCACGCACTATTAATCTCTAGCTAGCTAATAAATCGCATCTACGCCTCAAGCAGTACAATCCCAGTGCACTAATACATCGTTTGATATTATGTACACAGATAATAGGAACACCCTGTGAGAGACTGTTAGAGCTGTGAGTTTTTTTAGGTGGGAAATCACATCATTGCTTTTTTTAGGTGGAAAATCATCCAATGACATCTCCCGCCCTTGGGTGGGGCATGTCAGACTTTTACTGACTAAAACCCACTCCCAGTTCCTTCGTTGGCTTTTATGAAAGCCCGGCCCTGGTATGCCAGGGCCGGGCTTTCTTTTTAGAAGCGAACCCATAGCCCCAGTAGGCTTCGACCCTGCTGGGCCCCTACTTTTTGCTGACATCTCCTTGAGGCGCGCGTGGAACAATACGCGCCGTCGACGACTTGGGCTCGGTCCGGACGGTTACCGGACGGTCGGGCGGCGAGCTACCCATTGCTCGCCGTCCGCAGGCCCGCGTCTACGCTGGCCGGAAATCGGGATCGGGATCCCGGCGACGAACCACATCATTTCTTACCATCAAAATGATAGTGGTCAAGCGCGAGCCTAACTATAAATTTAATAAAAAAAATTATTATGAACCAAAAATAAATTAACTACTGGAACTTCTTTTTTAAAGTTCCGTACCCAGAGGGTAAAAACGGGATCCTATTATTATGACTCCACCCGTCTGTCTGTCACCGTGATAGCTTGACAGTTGAAATATTCACAGATGATGTATTTCTACTGCCGCTTTATCAACAATTATTAAAAACAGAAGAAATAAAGCATTTTTTTTTTCAATTTAAGCATCGATTTAAAAAAAAAACTAATGAAGTGGCTTCCATAAAACAAACGAGATTTTTTTGCCGCTTTTTGCTCGATATTAATAATACCTAGTTATAATAAAAGTGTCTAATTTTATATAGATAATGGTAGGGGGGATACCTCATGAGTCATGCGCAACTCCGACTCGCACTTGGCCAGTTTTATAGAAATTTTACTTCAGGACTAACCCTGAAACTGCGAGTACAAATGATTTTTTACAATGATTGAATGACAAGGGTCATTTTAGGAATGAAAGAAAATTGCTGTTTCAGCTACCCCTTGTAAGTAATCTATATATATAAAAATAAAAAAACGAAATACCACTCACTGATTAATCACGAAATCTCAGAAACTATAACACTTACAAACTTAAAATTTGTCAGGTAGGTTCCTGTAGGGTAGACATCCGCTAAGAACGGATTTTACGAAACTCCACCCCTAAGGGGGTAAAACGGGGGTTGGAAGTTTGTATGGAGAAAACTTTTTTACGCGGGCGAAGCCGCGCTAGTAGTGGCCGACTCGAGGCGATCGATGAAAGAGAATTGAAACGAAACGGTTGTAACTAGGCTGGGGGTTGGTGTTATAGATATGCAGATCTGGGTACAAATAACGGAATAAAATTATTCCATTTTCAGATACGGTTACGGATATGAAATCTCTTAGTATTAGTCATTCGTTTCGGATAGTTTTGGTAACGGATATTAAGATTATAAAAGTAAAACACAAATAGCAAGATTTTACTTTTATTTCTAGTCTGGACTATTATTTGGTTGGCCAGCCAAATCTAACAGAAGTCTGTGGTGAATTTAGACTCCGTCTTTATCCGAAATTTTTGGTTTCGGTTACGGATATTTTTTTTTATTTCGGATATCCGATAGTTTCGGTTTTAGTTCCGAAGCTACTTATCATCCCTGCCCTCCTAGCCAAGTTACGACCGTTTCGTTTCAATTCTCTTGCGTGGAACGCCTCAAGTAGGCCACGACTCCGATTCCTTTGTTCTGACCACGTGACTGAGCGTTCAGATGACGTCAGATCAAAGGAATCGGAGGCGTGGCCTACTTGAGGCGTTCCACGCAAGAGAATCGAAACGAAACGGTCGTAACTTGGCTAGGGGGGCTGCTGTGCACACTACGAGGTATAGACAGCTGCATCAATTGACTACCCCTTTCACTTTAAAATACCTTACCCTGTCGCACTACCAATTCTCTTCTCCTTTGTATTTCACGTCACACTTCCAGCCGCTATGGTGGCTCCTTTTCTGTAACTGCAGTCATCATCATCATCTTCATTATTCCAGACGAAAGACGTTCACTGTTGGACATAGGCCTCCCTAAAATTTCACCATAATGACCGGTCCTATGCGTCTCGCATCGAATTCAGCGACTCTCACCTCATCATCGGTCCACCTTGTGAGAGACCTTGCAGTTATCCTGCGGATATCTTCATTTCTGATATGATCACGCAAGGGAACTCCAAGCATAGCCTTTTTCTTTGCCCTTTGGGTGACTTTAAGTCTTCTGTTGAGGCCCATTGTAAGAGACAAGATTTCGGAGCCATGTGTCATCACTGGCAACACGCACTGATCATTGACTTTCGTCTTGAGACACCGTGGTATATTGGTCTCTGAAACTCTCTCCCACATTTCCTTCGCGACAGACTGTCTCTGGATGACTTTAAGAAGAAAAATAAAGAGCACTTCCTTTCTTAATTGACATAATATTAGTATATATTATATCTATTCTTATATATACATATTAGACGTGTTTATGTATATTTATATTGTATGCTAGATCCTACCCTCGATTATGATCTCTCTTTATCACGCAAAGGTTTGCTGGGAGAAAACTCATTGTTGAGTTAAGCTCGCCTTTGTGCATGAATTGTCAACTCACTGTGTTTTATATTCAGTTTTGTGTACAATAAAGAATTAAAGAATTAGAAAAGGGGGACCAGTTGATAACACGGTCTGTACAATTCCGTGTGTACAATAAAGTATATTTATTAGTTATTTGAAAATGCTAAGATTTTTTATGATTACTTCAGACATATAGTTTTTAGAGAGCTGATCCTAAATTAGAACCGTAACTTTAATAAAATTACTTTTTATCCGTCGGTTAGAGATTTTGAAATAGAAATTATTTCCACCTAGCAAATTATATCAACTCCTTTTTCGTATAATGCTCTGGTTTGAGAAATGTTCTTCCATCGTATTTTCGATGTTGCCACGTACCTATATCTTCATTAAGAACCATCCCGACTGTTACCATACATCGTCATTTTGCGACCATTTTTCGAACCATAAAGCCCGTCAATCTTTTGCACTCCTGTAAACCAAAATTTAATGAGTCGAGTAGTCTGAAAGCTATCAGAACGAAGAGATTCTACCAATCTACGAGAAATAGTTCGATCTTGCAACCTTTCTAGAATTATAATGTAAAGAATAATTTGAGAAAGGAGATTTGGACTATAAGTAGTCCTTCACGGTAGTCCAATGCGGATTGGACACCCGGACAGGTGGGTGAAGATCGATACTCACCGGACACCTGAAGGAGGATGACAGGATGGCGCCGTCGAGGTCGACCGTGTGAAAGGTGGTGTGACGATCTGATCATGTTCGCGGGGCAACTTGGCCAGACGTCGCCCAAGACAGAGAAGTTTGGAAGGAGAAGAAGGAATCTCTCTGTCTTGCCTTTGCCCAGCAGTGGGACACAATACAGGCTAATTAAAAAAGAGTATTTAAAGGAGCCGTGTTTATTATAAAAATAGCATATAATATCAAAAAAATCCTTTATTTAAAACGAGGAAAAAACCGTGATAAACATGAAATACGAGTATGTCTACACTAGGGAAATTGTTTATTATCAAAGTAGAGTAAATAGATACATTCATCTTACGTATCGGAAATCGTACATTCCTGTTTCGGATGTTATGCTTACAGTAACACTACCGACCGTTTAGACAAGTAGTATCGTAAGATTTATTCTCGTTCTCTATCCTCATCTGATATACATTACTGGTAACACGACTTATTCCCAGCAGGATGTAATAATGTGACTTATTTGAAACAATTAAGCACGCGATCCTTGGGTTTCGGAAAGATAGTGTTTGTATTTAGTATTGTCTACCAAAAGCCAACAATGTGTACGGGATAAGGGTTGCAAAATATTTAGTGTTTTACTTTCTTAATGAACTTCCAGAAGATTTACAAACATTATATAAAACGAGTTCGAAGAGTTATAAGTAAAAATTAAAACTTTTCTTTACACAAAAGTTTTAATGTATAATCAGATAATAATTATTGTTACATCACTATTGCATATTAAATAAGCGGCTCGCCATCACACAGATAAACCCTGAGAGGTTTTCGCTGTATGGTAATAAAAATCTGTAACGTGGATTAAGAAATTTAGAAGAAAATAATAATAAAAATATTTACTTAACACATAGGCACTCTGGGACCATATTCATTGTGCGTACAGCAAATGACTGTTACCTACATGTGTTCCTGATAGCTACAGCCTAGGGGTCTAGTAAAGAGTGAATAGGTTACTCCTAGGTAAGCGTGCTCCACCGTTGACCACATCAGTGAGAGTGAGATAGTGGTCAAACGCGAACCTATCAATAATAATAAAAAACTTCAACGACTTTATCAACTATATACAACAACAACATTCACTAGAGAATTCTGTATTATCAAGTTAATAACGGACATGCACAATATTCATAGACATGTCCGAAAACCGACAATAAAAAAATAATCTGCTGGCTTAAATCAAATTTAAACCACATTATTATAATCTGAATTACAGAAAATTATTAAGCGATACGAGTGTTGTTAGTTTTCCTTGAGTTCGTGACTAAATTGCATTTTTAAACAGCTAAATATTCTTCATTGCTATTAGAAACGTTAGCTAATACAATAAATAAATCCTTTACACTCTAGAATATGCTTTAAAACATCAAAAATTCTACCATCATTATCACGTCAATACCCATCACGACTACGAAATTTCGCTAGCTAATTCTACTTGAGCCTGTAAGTATAGATAGACTTTTGGCTTTGGAAAATATTTTTTCTAAACCAAAATCCAAGTAGACTGTACCTATTGATTCAGTGTAAACATAATTGCTTCCGTCGCTTCCAGCCACGTAAATTATATTGTTCCTTTTGTCTGGCATCGATGCAGAAGACAAGGGAAGGATTTGTGGCATTCAAAGCTATGCCACAGTGCTCTGTAACTCGCAAATAGTTGCTGTAACGACCCTCTGTGATGCTTTGTGTTCCTAGTACCTGATGCTGTAGGAATTTATGTATACAGATCCGGTAGATGAAACGTATCGATTTTGATGCTGATGATAATATTGGAGGAAGTATATAGATAAAATACTGCAGAAAATTGTACACCATAACCAAATAGGTCAATGGGTGGCACGCCGTCCGGTAACCGTCCGGACCGAGCCCAAGTCGTCGACGGCACGTGCTGTTCCACGCGCGCCTCAAGGAGATGTCAGCAACTGTAGGGGCCCAGCAGGGTCGAAGCCTACTGGGGCCAAGGGTCTGATTCTGAAAGGAAGACTCGGCCCTGGTACGAAAGGCAACGAAAGAACAGGAGTGTGTTTTTTGTCAGTAAAAGTCTGACACTATCTCCCGCCCCGCCCAAGAGCGGGGGATGTCATAAGATGATTTTCCCACCGGAAAAAAAAAATAGCCAAATAGGTACATTAAAACTTTTGAGAGATAGATACATAAATTGTTACAATGGGCGGTCAATTTCAAATAAATATATTTAAAAAAAAGGTCAATATGATTTTATCTAGGTATATATTTATAATAGGAGAAACTGACTGACTGACATATCAACGCACAGCCGAAACTACTGAGTCTAAGAACGTGAAATTTTGCACAAGGGTTCATTTTATGATGTAGGCGAACACTAAGAAGGGGTTTTTGGAAATTCAACCTTTAATGTGGTGAAAAGTGTCAATAAAATTGAAAGTTAACACAAATAGTAACATGAGTAAATAATTAAGGTCGTCCTTATTTAATTTCAGAAATAACCCCAATGGAATTTAGGGGGTTTTAAAGATTATATGGATCATTCTTATCTCTTGGGTTAATAAACTTGAAACTTGGCACAAATCTTAATCAAAATGAATAATAAAGACTGTCAATATGTTTACATTGTACTGGTAGTTGTTAAAAAACATATCAATATGATGTATACATTGATATGTTTTTTAACAACTATCCTCCAAAAAATTATTAAATTAAATTAATTAGTTAATTTTTTTATGAAAATATTTAACTTTTATGGAACGAAGTCGCTAGCAAAGTGCTAGTTTGATATAAAATGCGATTTCAAACCAAAACTAACAACGTCTTACTTCTCTTTCTATCTAAAATTTATTCTACCAAAAGCTCCCCTTAAAATATTACACAGGAAAGCCAGTTGTCGCTCCGTCTAAAACTGAAAATTATGAAGACCTCGCGCTAAAGAAATTAAAGTGCAAATTCGTTCATACATCCATCTTTATTCTTCCTAGTTTAGCTAACTGCGGCCCTTTTACAATCAACTAATGGATGACATAGAAGAAAATGTGAAGGGAATTGCGAATCAGATAAATCTTTCTTACCTTCTTGGTCTAGATTTACCCAGCTCTGCTATTTAGAGTAAGATTCTTAGTTTTCTACGACTGTGAAAGTCTAGTAGAGTTTTTAGAAACCTTTCAGTAGCAACGCGAATTTTGGACTTGCGATCGATGAATGGCAGTTGATTCGCATCTTTTAATACATTTGAGGGAAGTAACCTCCACAATCAATCAATCGTTGATGATGTGAGGCGCACTAGTTTATAAGAAGCCTATTCAATGATAAGTGATGATTACCTGCCCCCCCCCCCAAGCTTTAGTTTCACCATAACGATTAGTTTATGTTCACAGCATAAATTCTTTTATTTAATTTTAACTAATAGTATTAAAAAAAAAACAATTTAAGTTCTCTGTCACATTTAGTACAAGCTCAACTCAAGTCATTGCCGTGAGAAAGTTCAGCTCAGTTCTTCAAAGCTGTAGTGACATTTCGCTGAGAAATTGAAATACAATGTCGAACAAAGACTATTATTTTTAACACGTCTTGTCTTCTACATCGCTGACATACAAAGGAACATCGAACAAGTTGATTTAAGTGGCAGGAAGCGACGGAACCAATGATTATTTTTGTCGCTTTGATTTTGTTCGACATTTTCGTTAGAGGAAAGAAAGTTTTTGTGATAAAAAGTAATTCCGTGCCGAATAGTGTACCTATTTCTTACTATTCATCACACTAATATTATAAAGGCCATTTTATGTATGTGTGGTTTTTTTTAGGTGGGAAATCATCCAATGACATCTCACGCCCTTGGGCGTGTCAGACTTTTACTAACTAAAACCCACACCTATATTCCTTCGTTACCTTGCATTCCAGGGCCGGGTTTTCCTTCCAGAAGCGAACTCATGGTCCCAGTAAGTAGGCTTCGACTCTGCTGGGCCCCATGTATGTGTATGTGTGTATGAGTATTTATTACTCACACACAGATTTGGATGGGGCACATAGATACCTACACCATGTTCTGGAATCGCTCATAGGATATTTTTTATCCCGAGAGTATGTCCTTTGGGACAATTTTCTACTTTTACGCGTGCGAAGCCGCCGGCAGCACCAGTAATATTATTAAAAAGGCGAAAGTTTGTATGTATGAATGTTTGTTGAAATTTAGCACACAGACAAAGGTCTGCTATATTTCGTCCAAATCCGAGTTTTTTTTTTATACAACATTATTTTTAGTATATGCGAAACCTGAATATAGTTTATTCAGAATCAGTAACTGAATTAATTGCAATAATTTTTATACCATGTTATATTTTTTTCTAAAAATATTTAAAAAAGGTCACAAGTTGGACACCACCCACACTAAGTATAACACAGATCAAGGCAGGTTATAGCGGACATTAGACACTAGCGCACAGCTGGATGCGGGAGCAAAACAACCCCTCAGACGCCCGGATGGCCCGGTGATCATGTATTTGTGCGGCCAACCAGGTAACATAACAAGCTTATAACTTCGTGATTTTTCATCGCACAGTTATGAAATTTTGTACACAGATTCTTTACATAAAAATACTAGACACGTGTTTCGGGTTTCACTAAAAATAAAAAAAATCACTATCTTGTGATATATTGTTGGATAGGTATTTAAAAATGAATAGGGGTTTACTACAATATTTTTTGATAATATTATTATTTTCGAAAATAATTGCTCCAAAAGTTAAAAAAATGTGTCCCCCTCTAACTTTTGAACCATAAGTTTAGAAAATAAGAAAAAACCACAATTTTGAAAAGTTGTACAAAATAATTTCTGAACTAAGTTTGTAATTTAACCGTATATGCAAGCATTTTTTTTAAATTAGTTTACGTATTTTATTATTTAGAACTAGTATCTTCTTTCAAATAAAAAAAGAATTATTAAAATCGGTTCACGCAATCCAAAATTACCAACGAAAACCCAACAACATAACCCGTCTAGTTTGTATAAATTAGTAACCCAATTTCCCGAGAGATGGCGCTGTACTTTGGGCTACTTCGCACTGTTAAGATTTTTCCTGAGTTGATGGGGTCGGGATGGGTATGAGCTATTATATTGTCGAATTGTTCGGTTGGTCTCTCGTTGGTATTGGTGGTATTTGTTCTTGCTCGTTGTCTGTCGTTCATTAACTCTTAAGTGGGGACACTTATTGTGACGGACGGGAAACTACGGAACCCTACACTGAGCGAGGCCCGACACGCTCTTGGCCGGTTTTTTTTATATAGCTATAAGACCATTTACGTTATTCCTAAAATAACGGTGATGCTCTTTAATAGCAAAGAAATATTTCAGGGTCATGATATTTTCAAGTTAAACACGCCATTACTTTTTAGATCTACGAGTTTTGAACAGAAATAAAATTGGTATATCTTTCGTATGAATTTGTAGGTTTACGACTTTGTCACTGTTTTGAACTGAAACGAGCTTTAGACATTCTTTTAGTTTGTTTGTTAGACTTAGACTACTGGGTGAGTTTCGAAAAATGTTACAGGGGGTGAAAATATTTGAAGAATACAAAATCTTTGTCTTAGGACGAGACGCGGTAAAAAACGGCTATTTTTATTTCGATTACATTTTGTCAGGCTCTAACATAGCATAGCATAATCAGCTTTATATGTTTCCTCTGCTGGGACTCCGGCCTCCTCTCTAGGAGAAGGAATAGGCCATAATCCAACACGCGATCCCAGTGCGGATTGGTGGATGATACATATCTTCGAATTTTTGGACATGCCGATGCCGAAATCCTTCACCATTTTGAGAGCAGTGGTGATGAAATAAATTACAGGAAGTATTGCGCCTGGCTGGGTTTGAACCCGTGATCTACCACTCGTAAGTTGGATCCACTGCCACTGAGCCACCACTGCTCTGTCAACCTCTGCATACATTAAAATAATGAGCTGCTGATTTTTTTTATTGATTTCAAAGTTGATTTTATTTAAAAAAAAATACATTATTATTATAAAATCATTAATTTTTATGATACTTTCACATCTCGAAAGATCACTAATGTATCAGAAGTCGTCGTTCATTCTTCAAGAGGCCTGTTGGTCTAGTGGTTAGTGGCTCTGACTGCTATGCCGAAGGTCGTGGGTTCGATTCCCACCCAAGACAATTGCTTGTGTGATGAGAACGATCATTTGTTCTGTGTCTAGGTATTATTTATCTATAATATGTATGTATTTAGAAATAAATAAGTATGTTTATTAGTTTTCTAGTACGCATATCACACACACACATTCTTTATAAAAATACTATATTCAAAAGCCGTTTCAATGTTTAAATTACACGAGATTAGTTCAAATTATCATGGTTGTTAATATTTGGGACTTCTTTTACCCAAAACAGACATGATGAGTTGAGAATTTTTTGATTAAAATGCTAATTACTTCGTAATTACTTCAAACACTTTTTTACTCAAAGCTCATTCTTGCTTGAATTTTCCTCCAAAAAAAATACTATGCTTCTAAATAAAAAAGGGACTAACTAAAGAAGAATTCAAAGAGGATTTTTAGAAGCGTCCTTTTTCTGCCAACAAAATCCTATAATAATTATTATTATGAGTGTTAATAATTTATTTAGAGTAATTTATTTATATACTAGCTTCTGCCAATAGCTTCACCCGCGTAATGACAAATGACAAATGATATTTATTTTGTAAATAGGTTTAAAAAACACTTTTACACGTCAATTTTTTTTTCGTCATTTTTAGGGGTCAAAGTCTCTTTTAAAGTCCATACAGTAAATATGTAATGGTCAAATCACATGAGAACCATGCAGATTTGTCTGAAATGGTCTTTTGAAGAAAGAACCATACAGATTTGAGTGGACCTGTCCAGTCAGTGCAAGCATTTGTCAGTATTCGTAAAGCTCAACTCAGGACTACTAAGGAGCTCAACGACTTGACGAACAATACCAAGGAAAGGACATTTGGGTAGGCCGCAGAAAATACTCAAATTGCCAGACATACATTAAAATTACTGAAAAGGAAAAAAAGCAATCAACATAGTCCTCACGTTCACAATTGTTCGTAAAAAAAAAACTTTTTAGAAAAAAAAAATAACCGACTTCACTAAAAAAAACACTAAAAGGATCAAAATAACTTTAATTTCGGATGTCGGTGTTTCTCGGTATTGTTTGTTTCTTATTTAACACCGACTTCCGAAATTAAAGTTATTTTGATCCTTTTAGTGTTTTTTTTAGTGAAGTCGGTTATTTTTTTTTTCTAAAAAGTTTTTATTTCACACTTTTTAGTTGCGATACACTTATAAACAGAGTGCCTATTTCTAATGACAATTCCAATTAACCCAAATACTGCTAGGTTACATTGTTTTATTATAAAGTTGCTGTGCGTACCTTCCTCCTTCCGGCTCCATCATCAGATCAGTTCGATAGTATCTTATAGCCAAAGAGCATCTCACGACAATTCTAATAAGCCCAAACACGGCTAGGATACATTGATTAATTACGGAGTCCTGTGCCTACCTTCCGGCTCCATCATCAGATCAGTTCGATAGTACCTTATAGCCAAAGTGCATCTCATGACAATTCTAATGAGTCCAAACACGGCTAGGTTACATTGATTAATTACGGAGTTCCAGTGCCTACCTTCCGGCTCCATCATCATCATCAGATCACTTCGATGATACCATTTTCAACGTAACTATTCAGAATCATTCATTTATTTGTATTGTCATAGTCGCTTAACTATATCTTCAATGTGATATCTATTTGAGTATGAAGTTCCGTTGACCATTTCTGGTCTTCTTCATCAGTTCCACTTCATCAAATGTTACTTTTTGACTGTAAATGCTTAAGTTCTTGATGAAAATACTAAAATTACCATAGGGTTGCCTATAATTTTTGAGGAGTTCCCTCGATTCCTCATGGATTCCATCATCAGAACTGGATTTTGAAAAAAATGGGACCAATCTGGAAGCATATCCTATAAAGGGAAAAAAAAATTTTGCAAATCGGTCCATAAACGACGGAGTTCTGAGGTAACACACATAAAAAAAAAAAAAAAAAAATGATGATAAAAAAAAAAAAAAAAATACAACCGAATTGATAACCTCCTCCTTTTTTTTGAAGTCGGTTAAATAGGTTTCTCCATACAAACTTCCAACATCCGTTTTACCCTCTTAGGGGTGGAGTTTCGTAAAATCCGTTCTTAGCGGATGTCTACACCCTATAAGGAACCTACCTGCCAAATTTTAAGTTTGTAGGTGTTATAGTTTTTGAGATTTCGTGATTAATCAATGAGTGGTATTTTGCTTTTATATATCATCTTCCTGCCCTTGTCCCATCTTATTTGGGGTCGGCACAACATGTTTTTTTCTTCCATTCTATCCTGTCAACCGTCATGCTATCACTAACTTCCTTTTCTTTCATATCACTGTTCACACAATCCATCCATCTTTTCTTTGGCCTCCCTCTCCCTCTCCACCCATCCACATGTATACTCATAACTCTTTTAGTAACATGCGTTTCATCTCTCCTCTTTACATGACCATACCAAGACAAACGATTCCCTTTCAACTTTTCAGTCACTGGCGCCACTTTCAAACTTCCTCTAATATACTCATTTCTCACTTTATCCATTCTCGTCACACCACACATCCATCTCAACATTCTCATCTCCGCTACATGCAATCTTTTTTCATCCGTCTTTTTCACAGCCCAACATTCTGATCCATACAGTATGACAGGTCTTATCACGGACTTGTAGATTTTACCCTTCAACTTGGGGGGCATCCGTGGGTCACAAATTGTTCCAGTGACCTGTCGCCATTTCATCCATCCTGAATTGATCCGATTTGATACGTCTCGGTCTACCTCGCCATCTCCTTGGATAAGCGACCCGAGGTACCGAAAGTCGGAGCAGATTGGTATGGGCGTTCCAGCGAGAGCTAAGGGCATAGGACCGGAGAGACCACCGAAATCACAGAACAAGTACTCGGTTTTCGTTCTGCTCAATTTTAAGCCAACACTCTCCAGTCTGTGCCACCACACCTCCAATTTGCTCTGGACCTCTAGGCCACTCTCGGCAACCAGCACAATGTCATCGGCAAACAGCATAGGCATAATAATCTATATATATAAAAGCATTTTGCTTTTATATATATAGATTATTATTAGACTTTATTTTAAAATAAATGTATAAAAAAAACCTTGAAACTCCCTCTTTTTCCTCCAGGACATGGTCCATTCGAGTGCAAGGTTTTTCTATAGCACATAGGAAATTTTTTATCCCGGGTGTTTGGGATAACTTTCTTTTTTATCGCGGGTGAAGCCGCTGGCGGTAACTACTTGATCAATCAAAATCAAAATCTAAAATATTTTTATTTCACATAGGCCTGCTATAACTATAAGCGCCAATCACTTATAAAACGTCAGAAGCTAGTGCATGCAATGAATAAAAAACTGGACAAGTGCGAGTCGGACTCGCGCACTGAGGGCTCCGTACAAACTTACCTATGTAAATAGATCAAATCACGAATGGAGTATCGAAGGTTTTTCCGAATCTAATTTTTTTTTGTGACGTAACAACAGATGTACTGTTTTCAAATTTATTTCTATATCTGTGCAGTAAGACCTTGCTTTGTGCCAAACAGAATCTGCATCAACGGGAAGTACTCTATGAATTTTCACTTGAGAGTGTCGAAACATACGTTTTTTGTGACATAAACGGCCGTATCTTTTTTTTTACTTAAAAGTTTGATTTTTTTCACAGCTTCATGGGACCGCAGACCTAATTAAATGATTTTAATTGCAACTCTCTACCTTTACGAGTTTTCTAGATAAAGGGTATTTATTGACAGACAGACTGTCACTTTTTCCTTTTGAGGTACGGAACCCTAAAAATAAAATTTAATAATAAAAGAATTTAAATTCCATTCAGAAGTAGCAATAGAAGTTAATAAAAAAGAACAATGCCTTTTATGCTGTTACCTTCGCAATAGAATCAATTTTTGAAGTGCAATACAATGCTTTATCCCGGGTTCAACCGTATCCATTGAAACCAGGTCGTCTAGTTAATGATTTGTTAATTAATCTGCGCTATTGTGGACTGTGTCTATGTGTATATGGGCTATTGTATCTTTAGGTGATTGTACGGTATTGTTTTGTGTGGTAGGTGTTGATAGATAATATGCCTTTGCCTAATTTAGTGCTGATTGATTCGGTATAAACGGACGCTGCTGGATGGAATTGATTGTGCAAAATATGAGGACCTCAATCTTTCGACAGCAGGCTACTTGACTGACCATCGAATTCTAGAATTCAAAAAAGAAGTCTAGAAAATCAGCTAAAAAAGACCTGTATGAAATATTTTTGATCTTTGTTAAAATCTCATGCCTTTAGTTGTGAACGGCTAAAATTTTTATTATAATGGTTATGGCTATTTACGAATAAGTAATGAAATCGAATCTTTACACAGTATACAACTAAGTCTTTTAAGGGTTTCATACCTCAAAAGGGCAAAACGGAACCCTGATTGGATCACTTTGTTGTCCGTCCGTCTGTCTGTCAAGACCCTTTATCTTTTCTTTCCTTTTAAATTAAAATCATGTACTCAAGTTTGCGGTCTCTTGAAGCTGTAAAAAAATCAAACTTCTAAGTTAACGAAAAAAAAAGATACGGTTTATGTCGCAAAAAACGTATTTCGACACTCTCAAGGAAATCAAAATTCATAGGGTACTTCCCGTTGACCTAGAATCCTGAAATTTTGCTTGAAGCAAGGTCTCATAACTTTGCTGACGGAAGGCACTATTTGCCCAATTATCAAGTTCCGGAATTTAAAAAAGAAATAATTATCGAAAATCAGTTAAAAAGATCTCCTGGCCAAAAATTTGATTTTTGTTAAAATCTCATGCGTTTAGTAATTGAACGGCTAAACTGTTTTGTTACGATAAAATTTAGAATAGAAAAGTAATGACAGCTTATCTCCACGTCGTATAAAACTAAATTGCTTTTAGAGTCTGTCTTGATCCGTCTGTTTATCCGCCAAAGATAGCTCTTTCGAAAGCTCCGAAAAGTAAAACAACACTTCATCAAATTGAAAACGACCTGGGAAGACCTGACCTGGGACCTGGAAGAGCATCGCAGAGCGATTCTCGGCCACCAAGGGCGTGGAATGGGTGGCTCACCGTTCGACCGTCCGGTAAGGTCATCGGCGCGTAATATGCCACGCGTGTCTCAAAGAGAGGTTAGCAAAACCGAAGGGAACGTTTGAAAGAGTCACTGTGGCCCATGAAAGCAGAGGGCAAATGGGAGGGTCGTAGGGTTTTGGTCAGCAAAAGTCGGACATACACTCTCTCGCCCCCCCCCCCCCCCCGGCAGTAAGAGAAGTCATACGTAAATTGAAAAAGCATGTCATGTAAACATTTACCAAAGAGACTGTAATATCTTGGCAGGACATTCAAATGTACTGAAATCACATACTGTTGACAGTTGCTTTGCCAGCAGGACTTACAAAAGCTGCCAAGATAAACTGGCACACTCTAGTTATATTGTGTTTTCGTATGAATTATTCGTATCGTAATTGCTTACTGGCGTTATAAGGATTTTTCATTAATTAATTTGTAAAAGATTGTCAGATTGACAGATGTCAGAAAAACCGTAGGGGCCCAGCACAGCCGCAGCCTACTGGGGCCATGGGTTAGCTTCTGAAAGGAAAACCCGGAGCCCTGTAACGCAAAGCAAATAAGGAACATAGTGGGTTTTAGTTTTTAAAAGTCTAACATGCCCTATCGCTCTACCCTAGATTGGGAGGAGTCATTGGATGAATACCCACCTAAAAAAAAAATTGAATTTTTCTTTGAGTTTAAGACGGTAACTCAGACTGAACCGAAAAAAAATCGATGTACGGTGACAAAACCATTATAATTTATTGACATAAAGCTACTTTATCAATTAGCGCTCACCATTTGCATAATATGCCTGATCATTTCTGCTTACTTCTTTGGATGAAACGGGCGCCACATTGTGATGTATCGTAATTGGCAAAACTAAGTTCGTACTCGGCCACATCTGTTTTGATAAAACTTATTTTGTTGAAGGCTGATCCCGAAATACTTGGAAAAAACTAGATCGCTAGAACGATGGGATATAAACTTTGATGAATCTATGATATACGTGCTTAGATAATGTTCCTATTTATATTTTTCTTTTTTATATTATAAAGATTTGTTTTTCATATGACTGCAATTTTTTTGACATACTATTATCATATTATGCAGATTTTTCGATCGACATTTTTGATATTAAAAAACACCTTTATCAAGCAAAAGTTAATTAATAAATATTTTAAAGAAACATTAAACCTCTGAGATGTAGAACTTAGAGTATTATCAATTTGAAAATTGTAAAAGTTTGCATGCCCATGTGCAAAATATCTCCATAATTTATTATAAAAAAAAAACAATCAATTTATTATATTATTTATTATAATAAATATTATGAAAACTTTATTATAAAAAACACCTATTACCATGTTTGTAAAACAGTAAATGAATATGAAGTTGTCTTGATGTTACAATTGCTTACGTATGTATATGTCACCGTAAAATTTTAAATACCGTTTGATCATAATCTACCTCGCGAGATAAACTGTCGAAAGATTTTGAACCGTGAACATACTGCTTACAATTATATAGGCTATTTCAAGTAGTGGTACAAGTTTAGCCCACCTTTTTAAAGGAACATTTTTTATACTTATATACTTTTTCTTAGTTGGTCTTAAATTCAAAAATTGGATGAAAATATTCCTAAATTTCAGCGTTTAATAAGTATCGTTCTGAGTACTTTTTTGTTTCGTTACATTTTCCGGAACTTGGTTCGACTTTTATCAGTGAGTAAAAATAATGAGAGCATCATTATTTCTCCTTTAAAAATATATTATTTCACGACCCGTAAAGCGAAGCATTGAACGCTATAGATTGACGAAGAGCTAAAAGATGAAAGTTACTTGACGTGTTATGCCTTAAATTGCTAAAAAGTTGAAAATGTTGCCCTATCAAAAACAATAATATTATTATTAGACAATACACATACATATTTGAGTTTTGCTACATTTGTAATAAGTTGTAGGTATAAATGTAGCAAGATTCAAATTGCCTCTAAAGAAAGCATTTACCACCATTTTATAAATTTTAAAATTAGGACCGCGAACGCCTTCCAGAAATTCTCGGGAGAATTGACCAGAAACTAAAATGCTACGGTCGTTACATGTCTAGACTTTGACATGTTTATGTTTCTAAGCTATTTCTAGCCTGTGTGGATGTATTGGAACATCTATAGTTCACAAAGGCTGTGCTGAGTGCTTCTAACAATATCTTTCAATATCTATGTCGTTTAGTACAGAACTTTGCTTTACTGCGGAGACTTTTGGAGTTTCCGCAATAATATCTAGACTAATAAATTTCCTATCACTAATCTCATCATTTTCTACTTTGTTAGACCTTGGATGATTAGACGTATCCAAAATAACCTTAACTTCGTAACTGACATTACGCCTTTTACATTGCGCCGGATATCTTGAGTTGTAGCCAAAACAGTACGTTTATTTTAAGCACGATTCTCGTATTGACATATTTATGTTGCAAGGCTATTTTCATAATCTAAGATGTCAATAAATCATTGGAGCATTCATAGTTTACAAAGTTCCGGTTTAGGTGTATCCTTTATATCAATCAAACAATACAGTGTGGTTTAGGATTAAGTGATATTATCATCTACTACATATATTCGTACCACTGTATATATATATGTATTTGCTTGTAAGCCGAAAGATAAACTCCATCCATTACTTGATTAACCTAGTATCTTGATTAATTAGTTCGATTAATATCATAATTATCCTAATGTGCAAATCGTAAATCTGTTGGAACCCATTTTATGTATAGTTAATTTCCCCAGTATCTTCACTGCTTTCCCGTCTATATCAAGAATCAGCTTCTCTATATTTAAAAATTTAAAACTTCGGGAACTGGCCAATACCCATACGTTACTCCCAGAACTGTATATCATTGTAGAGACCATAGTTTACAAAGGTCTATCGGGGTGGCGGACTTTAGTTATGCATGGCCCGGTGTCCCGGGCCTCCGTTAATTATGACGAGGTTCGCACTACACTTGAAAATTGGATATTTAGGCCTGAATACCAGATTTTCGTGTTACTTTACAGATGATGATACATATATATTGTTGTGTTTGTGTGTTATGGGATTGGGTTTGTCGTGACCCGTGCCTTTAATTATTTGAAGAGTTGATGTTAGTAGGCTCAACGTATCTGCTTTAATAAACTAGAATTCGTAACTTCTCTGTATGACACTTTTATTTATACAATACAGCTACTTAGTCTTCATTGTTATCGTTAATAGCGCGTTTACCTGTTTCATGTAAAAACAAATGAACGCATTTCTTCTTTTGTTTCATTTATTAGTTTATTTACTAAAAAAAACTGTCTCAATCCAGTTTCTGACAAAGTTTTTCGCCTTCTATAGTAAATTATCTTACGCCTAGTCCTTGAGACTCAATGAATTTGATACGGCCGTTAGCGAGTTCACCTCACTGTATAATTTAATCAGAGTAGGTATATTCAACTATCTAATTAGTATACAGTTAGTTAGTTACTCAACGAACAATGCCACCAATTTGCCAAATAACCGCGCACTATTACCGCAACAACTGGAGCCTAAATTTTCTAATCGGCAATCCGACCTATCAAACCTAATAATATTATGCAGTTCGCAATTAGTCGCTACAAAGAGATTTATTAACAACTCTGGCAATGCATTGTGACTGTCAGTACTTTGTCATTTTAATCTTCTGTGACCTTTGTGGCAGTTGCACAAGTGTTAAACTGGCCTACTGTTTATGCATTTGATTTGAATTAGAGATTAGGTGGTTTTGTATGTATGAAGGGAAACTAATGGATATTGCAAACGACAACACATAAAGGAATACTTCCGATGATAATAACAACACAAAAAGAGCTTCAATGATGCTTTTTTTGGTGTTGAAAATAGTCAAATAAGTTCTCCCACTCTGAGTGGGGCGAGGAGTGTCAAACCTTTACTGACTAAAACTCACCTATGTTCCATCAGTTGCCCTTTGCGTTTCAGGGCCGTGCCGACACTTTCGAACAATCCTGCAACTTTTGCAGGCATCCTGTCTCAAAAGTGCCCCGCCAATCACGCTGACATCGCGCGTCAGCGTCTTTATCGGATGCGAGCTATGCATTACTCGCCAGCCAGAAGCCGTTGCCTTGATGGTTGCCTCTCCCTTATGCTTTCTACCACCTCCTTCGCTCTCCTTACTGCTTCATAGTCAGAGATGGGCTCTTCGCGCAGTATTATGGCCTGGAGTATCTGTATGCCCCACCCTGTCTTCCAAGCGATTCGCGCAATGGTAATACCGCGGCAGTTCAATGATCTTTTAGAGCCATCCTCAAAGAGAAAGCACACAGATACAGAACCTTTGGTATCATATAAGCCCAATTCTTCAATAGGTAAACTAATATCGTCGTCAAAGGACAGTGATAATTTTGTTTTACCTATTTTAAACCAAAGAGGTAATAAACATCAAAGAAATATGTTCAGTCCAGTAAAAATAGGCGATTATTCAAATCTCTTTCATATGAATCACAAGTAAGAACCTCTTATTCATGGCGAGAATCTCATACGTTATTGTAAAATGCAAGGTCTGCTATACTAGAATGTAGAAATACCTAGTGTCAAAATCGGTCCTTCTAAAGCGCCATCGAGTTACTGTATTTGATACAACAAATAAGGGCCAAGTATCATTCACACAAGGAAATTAAAAATGAAGAATAACGACACAATAAAATTTAACCAATCCAGCAGCACCAAAAGACAATATTCCGTAAACTGCAAATTTTCAAGAAGCTAAACTGTCGATATTAATAAAATAAAAATGGAAATAAGTACAGAAACAACAAACCGCGATCAACAAAACATCTAGCAAACTTGATTACAAATACAATTTTTCATGTTCATCCCAGGGAACAAACAAACTCAATTAAGTACTGCTAAAACTTGATATTTTCTCTAATTGAAAAATGAAATAATCTCGTTCAAGGGATTAACCTCAGTACCACAAAACCTTTAGCGTAAACTAAAGCAATAAGCCAAGATTAATTTGCAGCTTCATTTACGTCGGGCATAAGCTTGAGTAATATATTCCAAGCTAGAAAAATGTCTCTAAACCGGCAACGTTTTATATTCTAGCTAGAGGTGCTTCAAAAGTGCTCGATTTACGTATAAATCGCTACCTAGTCTTAGTAAGCGAGAATCTAAGATACAACAGTGTATTGAAGATCGAAAAGTGTATTGATAGGAAACTGTGAATATATTTTGTACAGACGTGATAGATTTTATGTGAGATTTTCTGTTTAATTTTGCCTAGCTTAATTCGTCAGCGTCTGTGCTATGCATCATCGTGTTGGTATGTTCCTGGAAAATATTTCACATATAAATTTATTTTTCTGTTCGCATTTATTAAAGTTTTAAATATTTTTTCAAGTCTTACAAAAACGAACATGAAAATAATATAGTAGTCCACCGGTGTTGGGAGCAGGGTCCAAAGTAGCGGTGAGTTTGACAGGAACCTCCTCAAGTTCCTGTCTCTGGAGCCATAGACACCGGTGAGGACAATGTGCGTATCGAGAAGTACTAACGCCTTTTGTAACAGGTCTTTGATCTAGCCTCGTACTAAACTACTTTATTCCTCTTATTATTAAAAAAAAAAAATATTAGGACAACTTTTATTTTATTTATTCTAACTGGCCCACCATCTGTTGTAACAAACCTAATTAAAATCCGAAAAATAAAGTAAGTCACCTAAACAAACTTTAGCCCCAAATAAATTGTTACTTTATGAAACAGTCTTTTAAACTAACAAAAAAACGGAAAACCTTTAAGTAAACGACGTTTTTAAAAAAAAATCCTTATTGTTTAGCCCCCTATTGAATAGCTTCTGGCAAATTAGGCTCTTTTATAAAGCAGTAAACAGCAAAAAGCCACTGAGATGTTAGGACGCGCGACGTGACTTTGCAACTTCGAGAATTTTATATTAAACTAGCGGTCTCACTTGCGGATTTTTCTCATTTCTTCGTCCTGAACTTTGCCATTGTATACCCACTGTTTTTCTATTGCCATGGATTATTACATGGATAGTTGTAAATGTAAATTTGTGAATCAAAGGAGTCTTTACTCGATGGGCGTTCGTAAAGTTTGTATTTACAATTTCGTTCTGAATAATTCTGTTTGTATTTTAATTAGAGTCGGGATTGCGAATGCGTTTTACTGACGTTGCATATGATTTGGGTTTAATTAAATTTTCTTTTGCTGCACGCCGTGTAGGGAAATGTGAGAAAACATGTATGCATGCTGAACTAGATTACTTTGTGCGTGTCGGATGTTCTGTATTTTACTTTGGTTTGCCTGTCCATTCGCCAATATGTTAGGGTCAGAATTCCGCTCAATCAGATGTTAAATATCAGTATTTCCTTTGAAATTCACAACCTAGTAACTGGCAGTCACCGATATTCTAAACTTAGAATGTCTATCTGGTTTTCGATTTCCAGGTTACTAACTGCCGTAATGCTTTGTTCGTGTTTGTTAAACTTATCGATAAATGGAGCAAACTGAAAGGATTTATATATTCTCAAAAGATATTTACGAATATATTTCAGAAAGTTAATGCTCGTATGATCTAATTCAAATCACAATATCATCTGAGTCTCAATCAATGTCAAAAACTAGTCAAAACATAGACTAATTAGAGATGTTTTTGACACATTTTTTTATTTATTTATTATTAGACATACATACAGCTATCATTACAGACCAATCCAATGCGATAGTGTAGTCAAAAATATAAATTACAATAATGATTTCATACAATTCCAATTCATAACATTTACAAAAATAAAATAACTAAGTCAACATAATAAAAATTAATATAACATACAATTAAAATAAAATATAAGGCAATTAATTATCAGAATACAATTATTTAATTCAATTAATTATTATTACATAGCGACTGCGAAGTGATTACAGACGTTCTTTCAAATTTCGAGAATTACCCCCCTGATCTACGTATAGAATATAGTCTATACCTACGTAGATCAGGGGGGTAATTCTCGTATCAGGGGGGTAACCTAATCGTTGTTTTTTTTTGTTGTGTTGTCGAATTTGAATTAGCCAGTGTTAAGGTTGGAAAGTATTGCTTTTTTTATAAAGGCATCTATGTACAGTCACTTTGTTTTCCAGTAAAATTCGGATGTAACATATTCTAATATTTTTGCAGTATTTGGCAAAAAATGTATCGTGTCAACCATTTCAAGCTTCGTTGAGGTAGTCGATACTTCAATAACATTCTCAGCTCTATTTTACCGAGATCGCGCCTGTTTCAATAACTCCACATATTGGCCAGTTGTGCAGATACTTAAAATAAGAAACTACACACCTTTGCGTCACAATATCCACTAGGAATCAATTAGCGAATAGGTAATTAATACAGCTTCACTTGAAAGAATCTCGGTATAAAACTATAGTGTTATTTCTCTGCTTTCAGCTTTGCAGATCCATCGATCCGTGTAATTATATTAAATCATGAGTCCCTCACTAGGACCTAGATAACAGGCCTGTGTTGTAAGTTGTAACTCTTTGGAACTGGGTACAACATTTTAAATAGTATCTTTTTTATCTTCCCTTTGAGTCTTTCCAACATGTTATTACTTTTCTTAATTGTAATAAGAATAATTAAACTGTGGTGTGTAAATCATAACCAATCTCAAGTTAATACCACGGTCTTCTGTTCTAATCTGTTCATACCTATTTACGACATCTACAGGGAAATAAAGGGTGGCTTATGAGCAGTTAGTGAGTAGCACGCATTGTTAAAGTACATAATATGGTGAATGTAAGCAGACTTTTGAAAATGGTACATTACAGAAACAAGAAATTTTATAAAAATTGCTTTAGTATACGTCACGCCATTACAAGGTATATAAGTATCTAATAGTAAGGAAATTACTAGATAAGTAATCAGCCCTGCCAGGTAGCGGGATTGTTCCCTGAAACGCAAAAGGCTACAGAAGGAATACAGGAGGGCTTTAGCCAGTAAAAATCTGACACTGTCTCTCGCCCCACCCAGAGCAGAAGAAGTTATTTGGTGATTTCCCACACCAACAACAAAAACATAAATAGATTAGCAATTAGAATTGATGTGGCATTTGAAATAAGTTCTTCTTAGATCTGTATCATCTTTTATTTTGAAAGAAAAGACAGTAGACATACAATTCTCATTATACCACCTTCTAAATCTCAAGCGTTATTACCAACAGCAATCATTGTTTTTATCGCAACAGCTTCTCTCTAACCCTTAGCAAATAGCAGACAAACCCTTCGGTTCTCACAATACGGCGGCAGTGCAATGTAGGGCGGGTTTATAGATTGTAATAACAAAGGTGACAGGTTGCAAGCCCATCGCTTTAGAATGGGATTACCGGGTTTTACCTTTATGTATAGACACAACTTTCTTAGTGGTTCCGTAAATACAAATATTTCGAAGTTTTACAGATAAAAAAAATTAAGCTTTAACTTTTTATTTCCGTCGTTTTGGTGAGTAATGCTTTTGGAATTGTCTCGTCGAGCACTTTATTTTGATAGTCTACATTAAAATCATGAAAAAAAATTAACATAATTTGGCGCCAAAAATCCACCATTTTATTTTTTTATAATTTTGATGTCCCAGTGTCAGTCTGACAACTAAGACGAATCAAACGATACCTCTGAACCTAAATTGCAACAAGCCATTTAAGATCTAGGGCATGCCAAAGAAACATACATATGTACATTACATACAACGTCATCATTTCAGCCAAAAGACGTCCACTGTTGGACATAGGCCTCCCCAAAATGTCGCCACAATGAGCGGTCCTGATATATTATATGTACATACATACACACAAAAAACATAACCCTCCTTCTGGCGCAGTCGATCTTCATGGTTAAGCAACACTTGCCAAGAACATAACTAGATTCCTCCGTGGCTTGTAAATCTAGCATCAGTCTTACCAAGGGGTATCATATAACCCAGTAACTGTAACTGCATTAAAAACTGTTATACAGCATGCATCCTGTTAGACTAGAAGCCGATCCCCCGATAATTTGGGAGAAGGCAAGGCCGACTGACAGAATACAATCATCATCTTCCTGCCCTTGTCCCATCTTATTTGGGGTCGGCACAACATGTTTTTTTCTTCCATTCTATCCTGTCAACGGTCATGCTATCACTAACTTCCTTTTCTTTCATATCACTGTTCACACAATCCATCCATCTTTTCTTTGGCCTCCCTCTCCCTCTCCACCCATCCACATGTATACTCATAACTCTTTTAGTAACATGCGTTTCATCTTTCCTCTTTACATGACCATACCAAGACAAACGACTCCCTTTCAACTTTTCAGTCACTGGCGCCACTTTCAAACTTCCTCTGATATACTCATTTCTCACTTTATCCATTCTCATCACACCACACATCCATCTCAACATTCTCATCTCCGCTACATGCAATCTTTTTTCATCCGTCTTTTTCACAGCTCAACATTCATTGACAGAATACAATATACTATAGTTTTTAGTAGAACACATATTTTGTATGAGTAAATTCAGTATCTGATAGACTAAACGCATGAGTGGATTTGAAGAGGGGTTGAAGTTTATATGCGAGGGAAGTCAAGGCCATTTATTAGTTTTTTTTTTCCATTGAATTTTGTATTGGAAAAACGTATTCTATAGATAAAACTTGTATATGGAACATTGCCCGATTATAAAGCTACCTATAATAATACTTTCTTTCCCACGCTTATTCTAATCTTGTCACATTTTTCCATGTTACAAACATGTAACATTAAGTGACTTCGCAAAGAAAAACACAACTTTTTTTTTCTTCAGAAGCTAAAGCAAAAACATCATGACATCGCCAAAAATTTAAAAACAAATTATGTAAAGTGCACATTAGCTTTTCCGTACACGTGCAACACATGAATCTTCCATAAGGGCCGCCATTTTTGGCGTGTTAAGTCCAAATGTGAAATGAAAGTAAGATAAATAATTAACTAACACGATGTAGCGTTAATTCGATATATTTGTAGCGTCCACATGAAAGACTCCATCATGTTTGTAGGAGGCAACCCGAGTGGCCCTTTATTTAATTAGCACTAGGAAAAGGAAATGGCGTGGCGTTACGTTAATGTGTCACAAAAATGTGACGGTCTTCCTTTTTTAAACGTTGATGTTTTTTTAAAGCTTTTTTTTATTTGAATTCGTGATTCGAAATTATTTAAATCCACTAGCTCAAGTATCGACTTTAGCATTGTTTTTTTAAAGTCCCAAAGAAGTATCTGTAGGTTGTAATGTAATGTGTACTATAACATGTATGACATAGAGTTTATTGCTCCAAAATTTGATTCCGAATTCAAGTAAAGTAACCTCATTCTCAACATTTTTGATACCTAATTTGCAAGCAAAATATTACCTTACATTTATTTTTGGGCACGCCACAATTATGACGGTAAGTCCCTTCTTTGAGGCGTGGTTGGAAAGACCTCACGGCGTCCTCACCTTTCGCATGACGCAGGTTCTCACCGAACACGGTAAGTTCGGGAAGTTCCTGCACCAGATTCGTGCGGAAGCGACGCCCGGGTGTCGCCACTGTGTGGACCGCCCGGAGGACACGGTGGAGCACACGGTGGAGGTGTGCCCCGCTTGGGCAGAGCAACTCCGTGTCCTCATGGGGGCGATCGGCGGCGGTGATCTCTCGCGCCGGGCTTTGGTACAGGCCATGGTCCGGAGCGAGGAGGAGTGGCAGGCGGTCGCCTCCTTCTGCGAAGCAGTAATGCTAGCAAAGGAGGCGGCCGATCGCGTGAGGCAACGGTCCTCACGCCCCAACCGCCGCCGAGATTCCGATCCCGATTTCCGGCCACATTAGGCGCGGGCTTGCGGACGGCGAGCAATGGGTAGCCCGCCGTCCGACCGTCCGGTAACCGTCCGGACCGAGCCCAAGTCGTCGACGGCGCGTATTGTTCCACGCGCGCCTCAGGGAGATGTCAGCAAATCGTAGGGGCCCAGCAGGGTCGAAGCCTACTGGGGCCATGGGTAGTGTGAAAACGAAACCCGGGGCCCTGGGACGAAGGCAACGAAGGAACAGGAGTGGGTTTTTAGTCAGTAAAAGTCTGACACTATCTCCCGCCTCGCCCAAGAGCGGGGGATGTCATAAGATGATTTTCCCACCGAAAAAAAAAAAAAAGTAACCTTACATTTATTTTATGGAAATAACATGCATACTGTTTATATATTTGTAATAGACTCTGATCCAATAGAATGGTTGATGTGACTCAAAAAGCTGCCTAACTGAAATGGGACTGGGCAGGACATGTCTGCCGCATGCCCAACAAACTGTGGGCCGAAGTAGTACAAAGTTGGTACCCTGACAAAGTGCGACGGATTCGCTCCAGAACTGGCAAGAGGAAGCGAGGGCCCGCCCGAAGGAGTGGAAGGAGGCATTTGCTCAGAAGTGGGACAGAACAGGCTAACAAAAAAAAAACAATTAAAGAGTTCCTAATAACCCCAATGTTTGGCAATTGTGTTGCACATACTTGACCTACAAAAAGTTTTTGTTTAATTCACGTATATGTTGGTAATACTTTAAAAGCCCGCAGCTTCGAAAAACCCTTTGACTGGCATGTTGGTCTAGTGGTTTGTGGCCCTGACTGCTATGCCGGAGGTTGTTCGATTCCCACCCAGGACAAATGTTTGTGTGTTGAGCACGATCATTTGTTCTCTGTCTGGGTGTAATATATCTATAATATGTACGTATTTAGAAATATTTATGTATGTTTATCAGTTGTCTAGTACTCATACACAAGCTCTGCTTAGCTTGTGACTAGACGGCGTTGTATGATAGTTGTGGAAAAAACAAGAAAAAAAGAAGAATCAAGATTATTATTTTTTCTTTATCCTTTCAGAAGGTAAGACAATTCTGAACACTTTTTACTTGAATGAATACTGAAAAAGTCGTCCTCTTATCTTGAGTCGTAATTCGTAGGAATCAGCAGAACGGATCAAAGTTAATGGTAATAAAGTTAACCGTAATTGCTGAAGAAAGGAACCGCGATCTATCATTACTGGGCCGTTCTCTAAACTGGGGAGGAAATTGTAAGAAACGTGTGTTTTTTTTGTTTTTTTCTTTGTAAGTTTGATGATAAAATCAATGAAAACACACAAAATTAAAACTGAAATGTAACAAAAAATATAGTCATGATCATGATCATCGTTTCAGCCGAAAAACGTCCACTGTTGGACATAGCCCCCCCCCAAGTGTCGCCATAACGACCGGTCCTGTGCGTCTCGCATCCATCGGATTCCCGTGACCCTCACAAGGTCACCTTGTGGGAGGCCTTTCAACGCTGCCTCCTGCTCCCTCCGGTACGTCGTCGTCACTCCAGAACTATTCGTCCCGATCGACCATCTGATCTGCGTGCAATGTGCCCTGCCCACTACCCCTTAAGTTTGGCGATTCTTCGAGCTATGTCGGTAACCTTAGTTCTGCGGAACGAACCCACGACTTCCGGTATAGCAGTCAGGGCCATTAACCACTAAACCAACAGGCCAGTCAAAAAAAATATTTCCTTCTATATAAAACACTAGCTTTTGTCAGCGGCTTCGCTGTCCTTAAATATAGTAAACACTCCCAGAATAAAAATGAAAGATCTTATGTACTATTCCAAGATATGATCTACCAGTGTGCCAAATTTCATCCAAATCCATTCAACCGTTCAAGCGTGATGCAAGCATAGACACACACATGCATACAAACTTTCGCCTTCCCAGTGTAACACCCGGGCCATAATAACAAATCGGACACAAACATTAAATATAGACTACTAAAATCATAACCTACAACCGGGGTTAATAAAACCCGCAAACATACAGATAAATTTTAATTCACTGCAAATCTTTCAAGAGATGAAAGTACCTACATTTGAATAGCAACATTCTTCATCATAGGATCAACTCTGAAAATGTGTTCTTTATATTTTCTTTGGGCCGTTCATTTCTATAAAATATACCTTTTTAGGGTTCCGTAGCCAAATGGCAAAAAACGGAACCCTTATGGATTCGTCATGTCTGTCTGTCTGTCCGTCCGTATGTCACAGCCACTTTTTTCCGAAACTATAATGTTGAACAGTTGAAACTTGGTAAGTAGATGTATTCTGTGAACCGCATTAAGATTTTCACACAAAAATAGAAAAAAAAACAATAATTTTTGGGGGTTCCCCATACTTAGAACTGAAACTCATATTTTTTTTTTGTCATCAAACCCATACGTGTGGGGCATCTATAGATAGGTCTTCAAAAATGATATTGAGGTTTCTAATAAATTTTTTTCTAAACTGAATAGTTTGCGCGATACTTCCAAAGTGGTAAAATGTGTTTCCCTCCCTGTAATTTCTAAAATAAGAGAATGATAAAACTAAAAAAAATATATGATGTACATTTCCATGCAAACTTCCACCGAAAATTCGTTTGAACGAGATCTAGTAAGTAGTTTTTTTTTAATACGTCATAAATCGTAAACCGCAATTTACCTTTCAAGTTTGTACGGAACCCTCAGTGCGCGAGTCCGACTCGCACTTGCCCAGTTTTTTTAAGTTGGGAAATCATCCAATGATTGGGCTTTTACTGACTAAAACCATCCCTATGTTCCTTGCCTAGCGTTCCAGGACCCCGCGTTGACCTTTCGTAAATCAACCCATGGATCCATTCTACAAAATTTACCTTTCAAATTTGTACGGAACCCTCAGTGCGCGAGTCCGACTCGCACTTGTCCGGTTTTTTTAAGGTGGGAAATTATCCAATGATTGGGCTTTTACTGACCAAAACCATTGTTGGGGTTAAAGGTGGACACCAAAGCAAACACGGTTTTAAAGATTTGAATAATAACTATTTATTAATCCTTTACTTTATATTGGAAGGTGTGTTTCATTAATATTACGTGAGACGTGTGCTTCTAAGCAAGGCTAAAGGAATACAGTAACTGTAACCATACTAGGGATTTCAGTCAAGTGCTGACGAGGGGCTCAGACCAATTAAATACAATATTTATTGGTTAGAAAGAGAAAGACCATAGTGTTGAAGTAGGATAGATTTGTTTTTGTTATATTCCAACACGCCCCCCTCAAAAATAAATCCTTTTCGTTTGAATCACGATATAATATCTATTACATAATACTATACCAAACATCTTTATACAATAATAAAAACACACACCTTCCTTTTTCTTTCTGGGAATACAATATCATCTTGGTCCAACATTCGTTGCGCAGGATTAGGGAAAACCCAGTAAAACCTAATCAGACCAATCAATCATTTAATTGATTATTGAAATTATGAATCTTATTCATCTACTTATTATAACCAAGCTTTATTATTAACATAATAATAATAACATATCCTTATGCACCTTTTATGTATTTACAACGTCACCCCGAATTTCATTCTTATCTAGGTATATCGCACCGATGAAAATTTCACAGAATACCAGCTATCTGGTTAACTTGTAGAAATAAAATATTTTAGTAACATATTTCACAACCTGATACTTAATATCTATGTGTTCGTTTGTGACTGTTAGGATTATTCGCAATGCATCTATTATTATTATTATCATCATAAATAAAAACAGCATCTGCTATAGTAATCGCTATAACTATAAATAATATTTAATATACAATACTTGTCACCAACGATTTTAATCACAGTATCTTTTACTGCTTTACATTAAACCGTACTCTGCATTACTACTGTGTACTATCTTGCCATTCTTTGCTGCCACTTTGTTTGCCAGAAAATTGTATATTGCTTAAATAATTTATATAAGTAACCCACAGTACATTTTATATTTATTCATTACCACTCCAGTCAAAATTAACAAACACCCACTTATAAAATTTTAAAATCGTTTTGTTTAAAAATTAACTTGAGATTTATAGTTCCTTTTAAATATTTCAAGACAAAGGGTCTTGTACCTAAGTGGAACCATTACAAATAGTTTTTGTTTGCATATCGAATCATGATGTAAACAGAAAACTAAGATTAAGCTCAGCATGATTCAAGCACCCACCTCATAAGATTTCTACAAGGGGGTCTTGTAACTTCACACGAACTCTGTGTGATGTTTTGTAATTTATAGGTACCTATATTTGACTTTCAAAGGAGTGTATTGGCTGATTTATTGCCCCTCAAGCATCTCTCAAGTTAAACTTTTCAAGAACTGTTGTTTATCTACATTTCCTGATCTAAAGTAATTATGTTTTCTGACCTGTTTATTTTTTTGATTCACAGAAAACATTTTATATATTACTCGTATTAGTCAATGATTAAAAAAAATGTTGATAGGGTATGTTTTACTCAACTACTACATTACACATTATAACATAGTTGTTAAAATGCAATAACATAGACATTAAGTAAAACTACGTTTTTTTTATTACATAACATAAACATCACGCCTTTTTACCCAAAGGGTCAGGCAGAAGTGCACCTATAGTACACCCACATTTCATCAGTTATGTTTAAGTCCCTTATTTATTTATCTATATATATTTTATTGTACACCAATATAATAAATAGTAAACCTATTGCCATTAACCAGGCACCAGACTTCATCATCATCTCCCAACTGTCTTGGGGTAGACTTCTAGTCTGACCAGATGCGGCTTAATACCAGTATTTTACAAGGAGCGACTTCCACAATCCAGTAACTGGGCAACTACCAGACTTAATTCATGACCTGAATTAAAACTTAAATGCACTGGTCTGCTAATGAGTAGGTATTAGAAACACCTTTTTATCTAAGCTCACCGAAACATTAGGAACCAACAGTACCTATACAGACTACATACATATATAATGACTCCATTAATGTACAAACCATTAAATGTCAGCAATAATACCCTCAGCAATATTCATACACTAAAATTTCTTCATCCAGGTTTCTTATAAAAATTATGCTTTTATATCCACATGCTTAACCAAGAAATTACATTGATTCATAAAGGCTTAACTAAAACTTGCGATTCTTTCAACTGATACAAAAGTTTCTTTAACATATATCTGATTACAACCACGAGATATTAAACACGCTTTACAACTAATTTTCAACTGTACTCATATACAATCGATTTAATCTAATCGAATTAATATTTATGTCATCTGGTTTGTAACAGTTTTTCAGGTACTATTTTCAATAGTTTCCTAGTTGAATCAATCACTGAAAACATTCTTCATTTAAATGCTTATCATATCAGCATTTAATTTTTTATTATTATTATTATCCAGCACACAATATATAATAACATATTATCAAAAATACTATCGCCATCGTATTCATTATACGAAACAGAAAATAAGTTTTGTATCCTACCATTTTGTCTCTATCTAACTATGTAATGTTTCTCGATCTTAAAATAAAGTTAACTTATTTCCATTGTGATGTGACAATATCGAGCTCTCCTCTGTTTTCCAAACAGATTTATTTGTAATTATGCCAGGTATTGTATTATGTTTGTTTGCTTAAAAACTGATTGATTCTTATCAGATCCACACCTCCTTTCAAACGGGTGTACCAAGTCAGAGTTACCAAGTTATGCTATTTATAGCTCATAACACTTTCAGGCTCAAGTTTCATTGGCCTTTTTGATAAGAACTTAATCTCATCCATTTCACATCTCTGAATCCCACAAACATTTTTTTTTGGTCTACCACATCCCACACCTTATAACCATTAAATTTGATTCATCATCAACGAAATTCCCTTTGACAACCTCTTTGTCAAATTTCGTTTTTAGACTTTTACTAACTTAGTAAACAGTAGAATCAAAAACTTTGAAATGTACGGTTTTGGCTTATTATTATGCCATAACTCATCAGATGTATAATCTAACCACAGTGCTCCCCAGAACAATCTGATCCCAGAACCTTTTTGTTTTATGTAAACTCGTTCTATCATTGTTCATCATACATTCGGCAATACCATTTACAGCCTGTATGTGGCACTGTTTAGGGATGACCAATACCTTCTCGAGCTCAGAACTTTTTCGATTAACTGGATATAATGTCTCTTTCATTATCACAACATAAAGTTAACAACTCTGAGACCAAAATGAACTTCACATTTTGCAACGTAGTCCTGAAACTTATTATATACTTATATAGAAATACCTGATTTATTCTTAAAATCGCAACATAGTTTTTGTTCTTCAATAGACGAACAAAAAAAAAAAACTGTTAGGACCGCAAACATCTGTGTGCACTTGAGATTAAACGACTTCTTGTTTCAAACCTTTTGTTTCCAATTTATCAAATGACAGACAAATTTATTTGTCACAATATACAAATCAAGCTTCACACAATGTACTTGTATGTAGGTACTTATTAAGTACAATATTATCAAATCTATAATTATCAAAAAATAGTTTCATTCATTTTATATCCACTTTTCTTATTTGCAATTATTTTCTTCCACAATAATTCGTAAATACTATTTGTGACTTTATCTAATGAACATTCGCTATTTAAAGCATTTTCAAGCACTAACCAGTTACCGTTGAATAGTGTTCAAAGACTTACCCTTCATTACAGGCTTACCATCTTCATCACAAATATACATTCTGTAGTACCTATACCTGGTACGCCCGAATTACTGGTCACTTGATAATACTTCGTCGCTAGTATAAACGCGCCAGTACAGCAACCGAATCACTTCTTGGCTTCACACGCTCAGTGCAGTTTACTGTCAATTTTTCTTGATTTTCAAATGATCTGCTCCAGAATCCCAAATAAAAGTAAATTCGTTTTTCCATCATATCACGGCCCGCCATAAAAGCAAATTCAAAAGTATTTGAGAAATTTGGTTTTTTGAAGTAACCAACTACCATTTTATTGTTGGCTCCATTGTTTTCAATAGCGCTTTTGTAGACAATTCTTCGAATCTCCCTTTTTTGCCAGAGCTAACGTTTCTTGGGTTCCAAATTGTTCTTTATTGACTTTTGTTTTTTTTGTCGATGATCACTTGAATTCTTTGAAGGTGTGACTTGTGGTCTCGTATGTTTCAGCCTGAAGTACTTTTAGGCTAAGCTCACATACATCCCTTGTAAGTTTGATTTCATGATCTCACAATCTCGTTTTCCAAAGTTAACGTTATGTTGTCTTCAGTCAGTATGTCGATTGCGGTGACAATGCAGCTGCTCCGTACTCGTGTGATAGAGTCATGAAAAGGGCGGATCACTTTATCGGATTCTAATTTTGCACCTGCAGCCATAAGTTCAGTGACGATGTCATCAAATTCTTGAAAGTATTTGGTTAGTATGGTGTTTCTAACCAGTTTCAAATTCAGGAACTTTTTACTAAAAGACAGCTGCATCGTCACGCATTTTTCTTCACTCACTCGATACTTGTTTCTACCGGAACTTCAACGTCGACAACGTTCAGTAGGTAATTCACTTAATTAAAGTATTTTTTTTTTTATTCAAAATTACCACACACTGTACTTATCACCATCAAATTGTTTATTTTCCCTTTTACTCCATTTAATACGTAAACTGTTTTTATTATTTAATGTTCGTTTATTTTCACTTTATATTATTCGCACTTTGGCTTAGCGCTCTGGGCCCATAACCTGTTGGGGTTAAAGGTGGACACCAAAGCAAACACGGTTTTAAAGATTTGAATAATAACTATTTATTAATCCTTTACTTTATATTGGAAGGTGTGTTTCATTAATATTACGTGAGACGTGTGCTTCTAAGCAAGGCTAAAGGAATACAGTAACTGTAACCATACTAGGGATTTCAGTCAAGTGCTGACGAGGGGCTCAGACCAATTAAATACAATATTTATTGGTTAGAAAGAGAAAGACCATAGTGTTGAAGTAGGATAGATTTGTTTTTGTTATATTCCAACAACCATCCCTATGCTTCTTGCCTAGCGTTCCAGGACCCCGCGTTGCTCTTTCGTAAATCAACCCATGGACCCATTCTACAAAATATGCTAAATATAGCTTTTAGCCCGGTGTTGAATCCAATTAATGAATTGGTTATGTAATAGAGATTTAAATACAAACTCAAGACTTCTAGTTTCCATCTGCATTCAGATCAAAACTTGATCACGTTTGTGAACAAGACTTTTTTCGCACTTTTTACTAACCCTTTACAAACATATGTAGCGACATCTGTTACGCCAAATTGGAACTAAAAAATCATAATCCTACATCGCGTATTAGAGTAGAGAAGTGGTGGCTACGAGGTAACGGCAACGACTTACGAGTTGTCGCGATTAGCCGCGGGTTCAAACCCAGCCAGGTCCATTACTTTGTGTAATTTATTTCATTACCACAGCTCTCAAAACGGTGAAGGAAAACATCGTGAGGAAACCGGCATGTCCTAGAACCAAAAATTCAAAGACATGTGACATTCACCAATCCGCACTGGGCCCGCGTGGTGGATTACGGCCTATTCCCTCTCCTAAAGAGGAGGCCTGAGTCCCAGCAGTGGGAACATTAAAAAGGCTGATTATGCTTATGATTATGGTATTAGAGTACTCCGCACGATTAGAACATCTAACAGGCCCGAAATCACTATCGAGCACTTTCCCAGACCAGATACAACACCCGTCTTGCATCTTGATACCGTTGTTTCCGTCTGCGTATCTTCTTAAACACTTCGAAAAAGTTCCCTTGGCCCAGGCCCAAAATGAGCAACTTTGGTGGGTTTTAATCAGTAAAAGTCTGGGAAACTTTAAGTCAAGAGTGAATAGGTTACTTCTAGGTAAGCGCGCTCCATCATCGAACGCATCGTCGCTTTCCATCAGGTGAGATAGCGGTCAAGCGCGAACCTATCAAGAATAAAAAAATTAAAAAAAGTCTGATACTCTCTTTCGCTCCCCCCAGAGCGAGAGGTGCTACTTAATGAAATTCCACCTCAAAAAAAAAAACTGTTCTGCAGACTGCGAACATCCAATCACCTAAAATGGATCGCGACATTGTAACGGCGTTACTATTTTCAGTAAGACCGAAATGTTAGGATTTACATATTATGCACCGCGCTTACCGAAATATCACTAGGTCAATCGTTATTGTAAGACAATTTGTGCTAGACATCAGCTGTGCTACCGCGAACACTCGATGCGATCTATTTTACGATTTAAACTGAACTTTTAAAGGGATGGAGCTAGGGTGTATGTTTCCAACCCTCTTTCTCGCTCGCTCGACTGATATTTTAACACATCATGGTAAGCCCCTAGTATATAAACATATTACGTCTGTCTATCATCATCGTCTTCCTGCCCTTGTCCCATATTACTTGGGGTCAGCGCAACACGTTTTTTCTTCCATTCTGCCCTGTCACTCGTTATGCTATCACTAAGTTCCTTTTCTTTCATATCACTCTTCACACAATCCATCCATCTTTTCTTTAGCCTCCCTCTCCATACAACATGCAACATCCAACATCCAACATCCAACATGCGTTTCATCCCTCCTCTTTACATGACCATACCAAGATATACAATTCCCCTTCAACTTTTCAGGCACTGGCGCCACTTTCAAACTCCCTCTAATATACTCATTTCTTACTTTATCTATTCTCGTCACACCACACATCCATCTCAATATTCTCATCTCCGCTACATGCAATCTATTTCCATCAGTCTTTTACACAGCCCAACATTCTGATCCATAAAGTATGACAGTCTGTCGTGACGTTTGGTTCAAAGGGCATGTTAAAACAGTTGGCATCACAAAGGTTTTATTTTACACTCCGGATAAAAATGTGCTGTCAACCAAAGTAATTTCATGAAATACATCTGCTTCACAAACATCATAAATATTTCTATCAAAAATAAATTAAGCCTCTCAATTTTATTTTATTTTTTATTTCTTAGGGACTTTTATATCATACAGCATGTCCGCCCCATCGTAATCCAACCTAAGTTTCCTTTAACAAGTTAATTATCAGCACAATGGATTGATTGTTATTTACTAAAATTGAGCTACTGATAAAAAACCAATTATAATTTAGATGTCTTCAAGGCTAGATAAACTAGTGAATAGGCTCATAATAAACTAGTGCGCCTCACCATCAACGATTGAATCACTGCTTACTATCAGGTGGGATTGCAGTCAAGCACTAGTTTATATCAATAAAAAAAGTACATTGATATGTCAAACGTAATCTTAGCAGCATAACTTCTAGGATCAGCTTTATAAACTTTTTACAAAAAAAAAAACCGACTTCACTACAAAAACAAAACACTAAAACGATCAAAATAACTTTAATTTCGGAAGTCGGTGTTTCTGGTATTGTTTGCCTGTTATTTAACACCGACTAAAAAAAATACAATCGAATTGAGAACCTTCTCCTTTTTTGAAGTCGGTTAAAAATAGATTATAAACATTTTGTAAAGCGCTTCATATTAGAGCAGATAGTTTGCTCAACCGGATTTTTAAAGCGATTGTGAACCAAGCAGTTTTATCGGTAATGGCAATCGCGAACTAGCAAAGTTTAGATGGACCAGAATAGTAGGGAAGAGAGAGACAAAGGCTGCTGAAGGTGTAGTGGTACACGATTTATTTAAACGTTGTGGTTACTGCGGTAAGGTTAATATTTCCTTGCAGCTGTTTCGTTTACAGATCTATCTGTGGTAGACATTAGCTTATTCGGAACGCCTAAGTTGATATATATAGAACTAAAACACCTTTTAATATGGCTTACTGAAATTGCCCCCGAACTGTCATTGGGCTGCAGGATTATTCGCATTGCGGAATAGTTCGAAAGAGTTACCGTGGCCCTAAAACAAAAGAGTAACTGAAGGAACACTATTTTTTTTGAGATGGGTAATCATCAAATGATTTCTCTCGTTCAAGGGTGGAGTGAGAGTGTTTGTCAGACTTTTACTAACTACATATAACCTACCTGTGTCAATCGTTCCCGTCAAGGAATACAGGTGGGTTTTAGTAAGTAAAAGTCTGACACTCCCTCTCATTCCATCCAGAGCAGGAGAAGTTATTTGGCAATTTCTCTCCTTAAAAAAATATAAAATGGTTGCGCCTAAATCGCTTGGTAATTGGCGCGTAAAAATAAGCTCCGTAATTAGCCGCATAGAATTAAAATACCGCGTTTTGTTTGTGTGACAACTTGCAACACTTCCCATTTTGCATCCCTTTCCTGCACAACCTTGTGTGAGAGAGTACGCATACAGACTCGCTCGGTACCGCTCGCAACGCTAACACGACGTTCCGCGCATTTTACAACAAAAATTAGTTATTGTAGAACTTATCCGCTAAAGACTCTAAAACCGCTAACGCTTTGTGCTTGAGAACTGTGCAGTGTTCCGTGAGTGATATCTCCTCGTCACTGGAGCATTAGTCGCGAAATCACACACATGGACACGAAGGTCAAAAGGTTAGTGCAATTTCCCTCCCATATACGAGCTGTTTTTCTCTGTTTCCTAATCCTAAACGGCTTCGATAAGATCCATCTGCTGCAAGTTGTCAAATACATTATCTGAGAAACGCTAATCCGCAAAATACAGTCCACTTCCAATATTAGTAGTATACGCGCATCCATAAAATAAACCTTCAATAAAAACTAGTTTGGATCAAACAAAAAGCTGATATTGATGAGTTTATTAAACTTTGCATACATTTATAATTCTACTAGCGGTCCCGCCAGACGTATTCCTGTCAGAAAATGAAACTAAGAACCTGATCGCGCCACCTATCGGGTTCTATTGTATTTTTAAGCCATCCAGGGACCCACTCCAATATACACGCAAAATTTCATCCGAATCGGTCAAGCCGTTTAGGAGGAATTAGGTGACAACACACACGTGCAGAAAAATTATATCGACGGTTGAAAGGCTAATTGATCTAAGCGACATTTTGTAAAACTTGCAGGAGGACGGATTAAAGTTATTATTTTTTTTTAAATATTCATAATTAAACAAATATTTCATAGACTTTTATTTATTTAATACAGTATATCCCTAATCATGTAAGGAAGTTTTTTAAATTATTACTGTTGAAAATTGTGTATTTTTTTAGAAAATTTATGTCGGTTAGCCCAAAATGCATCAAATTTAGTTATTGTTTGAGAAAGGTAAAATGGTTCAATTGCCTACCGAAAATAAAGTAGCTGAAAGTAAACTGGCTCAAGCATCGCCCTAAAATAAAATAATACGAGAGAAAATGAATTTAGCGCCTAGTCAACTGACAGTTGAATATACCCAATGAGCATAAGCAACATGATTGTGTTCCACCAGATTGATGTTGTTTGATGCAGATGCCCATTAGAGGGACTGCAGGATAAAACAAAATGAACCCTTACTAGATTATAGTAGATATTGATGCTTAGGCCATCATAATTCAGCAACGTCCTTAAGATATTTTTAAGGTTGGTATGCCATTATTTTATACAATTTTAGACAGTGTCTTGTAAAATAAAAATAAAAATATTATTTGTAGAAATCATTCAAGATGTTGATTCAATGTGTCTTGGAACAAGGTATTAGATAAGGTGGTATATCACCCTAAGCCTAGGTAGTAGTATCACCACGGAATACATTGTACTCTAGTATCACTTTATAAATAAAACAACAAATAAATTGTTATTAATTATAATTTATTCAAAATCAGTCTTCAACATGGACGTACCCAATTTAAATCAGTAAGTTACAATCAAACACCAATATTAAAAAAAAACTTTTCAGTAACTTGTGATAAATCAAAAGTAGAAAAAAATAACAATCTCTTCAGAAAACAAACAAAAGTTAACATTCTATAACAAGTATGTAATAACAAGAATGAATAGAACCTTAAGCTTCTATCTCATCTTCAATATCTGTATCTATCAGAACATCTTTACCAACGCGGTGCGGAAAGTTAGTGTATTCTAAGTGAACAGTTTTGGGAATAACCCCAGTATCACACTGCTTTCAAGTTTTTTTTTTTATATAAACTAGTGCTTGACCGCGATCCCACCTGATGGTAAGCAGTGATGCAATCGTTGATGATGAGGCGCACTAGTTTATTAAGAGCCTATTCACTCTAGCCTTGAAGATACCCAAATTATAATCGGATGGCTCTGCAAGCGAACAAGGACAAACAACAATTTGCCTGCTGAGGTGAAGACCTCAGCAGGCAAATTGTTCCTTTTATGTACGCGGTATAAACGACGATTCGAAACTCTTAGTCCGGACCGTAGAGGTTTCAACCAACGTAAGGGTGGATACTCACCGTAAGCCGGGTTGTCCGATGGTAGAAATGAGATGACGGAATCAAGTCATGCAATTCTCGCGCACGCTCTCCAAAATGCAACCTGTAAAACGCTGAAAGGCTGGCTACCCTACGCCTGTACTCAAGGCTTTGAAGATTGGATTTAACCAAATCTGGATCACCAATTAGCCTCTTCGCACGCCTTTCCACCGAGTCCAAAGCTGCCAGGTGGCTTTTTGCAGCACCAGCCCATGTGTGGCTCCAGTACTCCACACACGATCGAACTTGTGTTTTGTATAACATTAAAAGCTGTCCCTGTGTGAAGTACATGTTTGTAAGAACGCCGAGTTTCCTAGCAGCTACCTTGCCTTTGGACTCAATGAACAGCCCAAAATTAAGGTCTGAGGAAACTTCAACTCCCAAGAGCTGAAGGCGGTTGGTACACTCCAGGGATATATTCCGAAAAGCAGGTGCCAAGGTGAACGAGCTCCTTTTAGCGGTGAACAGACACGCTTGTGTTTTGGCGGCGTTTAAACTCACCAGCGGGGCTATTGCGTAACTCTGTTGACAGTTCATGTGATGATCACTTGTTAACAATGTGCATCATTGAACTGTCAAACAGCTAGTTTCGTATTGCCTATCTTCAGTGACCAACTGCAGTGACGTCATTAGCCACTGGTGCCTTTGATAGCCACCGTAACACGTTTTGACAGATGTTATTGTATCGATACTTTTAAAATTGCGATTGTGTAAGCTTTTGAAGCTGTATAATAGTCGATAAAATTCTAGAGTGGTCACAATAGGCACCGTTAATTTTTATAATTCACCACATTTCCACCGTAGTTTGTTAGTCACTTATGTGATACGTAATACCAATTTTATGGAATTGTCAGTTGGCAACTAAGTTTAGTGTGCAACGAATGCTAGTTGTCAACTGTTATTGAAAAAGTTAGCCAATAGCCCCCCTGATTGGCTTCACCCCACTTGGAGACCGCCTGAAGTGAGACATTCGTACGCTCAACCATAGCCTCTCTTTCGGACCGGATTAGTTCCTTACTAGCCCGAGCACCTGGCAGGTATCTCTCTACAACTGTGCTATCATCAGCATACCCATAGATACCGGGCATCAGCAGATCGTTGATATGCAGCAGGAAGAGCGTTCCAGAGAGAACAGACCCCTGAGGAACACCGTCGTCATGGGCTCTGATGAGCATCCATCGACAACAACCCGGAGAGACCGTTCACTCAGGAAGTCTTTTACCCAGTTAATCAGACCAGGGGAAATGCCGTACGCTGGAAGCTTACTCAAAAGGCTAGCGTGCCATACCCTGTCGAAGGCCTTCGAGACGTCTAAGGAAACGGTAATCCCTTCCCCATTCTTCTCGAGGGCCTCGCGCCACAAATGGGTGGCATAAACTAGTAGGCCTCCAGTAGACCGATTGCGGCGAAACCCGTATTGTCGGTTACTGAGGAGATCGGTTACGTTTCAGGTATGCTATGAGGCGCGAGTTCAATACACGCTCCATAATCTGGCAGAGTATGGAGGTTATTGAAATCGGCTGATAGTTGTCAGGATCGGCATGACTGCCCTTTTTGGATACGGGTTGCACGTTGGCAAGCTTCCAGGACTTGGGCACTATACCAGTCCTAAATGAGTGGCGATACAAGCGCGTCATACAGGAGACAACTCGGGCGCACAAGCCTTGAGAACAATCACTGGTATACAATCTGGTCCACTACCTTTATTCACGTCTACAAAATAATTTGTACTTACCAGAAAAATCAAACGTCTGTCTTCACAGCTCGCTCGCACATGACACAACGCACTTCCTTAAGGCGTCCATTACACGTTAGGTTTTACTGTAAATTTTGCCACAGTCAATTTTTTGATTGACGAAAAACCTACCGTCTAATGCGATGATTGACGTTTGCAAAAACTAATGGCGATAAAATTCCGTCATTCAAACATCATCATGATTTATGGAATTGATTGACGCCTGCATGACCGTGTACTGGACGCCTAAGTATTGGCGGCTAACTCACGCGCCCGCGCGGTTGGGTGAGGTACTCGTAACGGACACTTACACAGAGCGCAATAAATTGAACTTAGTTCCAAGCGACTATGGAGTAGCTAATCTCTTTAATTTATTGGACGGCCTATGTGTTAAAATCGATTTGATAAAATGATAGAAATGCCAACTTTACAAATACTGAATTTAATCAAAAAATTTTAACGGCCATAAGACTAATGAGGTAGTTATGTTAAAATAGCCGATGTGACATTACTCATTATGCTTAATAGAGGCTAAATGGGTCAAGAGACATAGTTAATAAACATAATTTAATGCAAAATGGTTCAAACGACACGGTTTTTTTATGAAGTTGAATGCAAAATAGGCCAAACGACATAGCTTATTGTGTTGGTTTAATGCAAAATTAGCTAAACGACAAAACCACAACCATGGTGAAAAAGCCAAATGCCTTAATCGACACTCGTTATAAAATTCCGAAAAATCAAAATAGCTTAAGTCATCGAGTCCTCAAATTTGTCTAATTTTGTGTCGTATAGATCAATGAGCTTAGAAATGAGGCCTGTTTTGCAGTGGGTGCTAAGCGCCAAAAAAGTAGTCAAAAAAAATTGAAACCTGACTCAAACGACGGAGAAAAATTTGCTGATTCCGAATATGTATATAACTCAATATTGGAAAAAATGTCGTTTAGATCAATTAGCCTTTCAACCGTCGATATATATCTTCAAAGCCAAGAATAATACCAATGGACAAAGTTTTAATGAAAGCTGAGACTAATTAAAGATTTGGCACAGATATGGTAACTTAAAAGTTAAGACATTCATATGATAGCAAGAAGCTACTATCCTGCCAGGCTATGAACCATTCATTCGAAAAACTTTTTAGAAAAAAAAAATAACCGACTTCACTAAAAAAAACACTAAAAGGATCAAAATAACTTTAATTTCGGATGTCGGTGTTTCTCGGTATTGTTTGTTTCTTATTTAACACCGACTTCCGAAATTAAAGTTATTTTGATCCTTTTAGTGTTTTTTTTAGTGAAGTCGGTTATTTTTTTTTTCTAAAAAGTTTTTATTTCACACTTTTTAGTTGCGATACACTTATCAACAGAGTGCATATTTCTAATGACAATTCCAATTAACCCAAATACTGCTAGGTTACATTGTTTTATTATAAAGTTGCTGTGCCTACCTTCCTCCTTCCGGCTCCATCATCAGATCAGTTCGATAGTACCTTATAGCCAAAGAGCATCTCACGACAATTCTAATAAGCCCAAACACGGCTAGGATACATTGATTAATTACGGAGTTCCAGTGCCTACCTTCCGGCTCCATCATCATCATCAGATCACTTCGATGATACCATTTTCAACGTAACTATTCAGAATCATTCATTTATTTGTATTGTCATAGTCGCTTAACTATATCTTCAATGTGATATCTATTTGAGTATGAAGTTCCGTTGACCATTTCTGGTCTTCTTCATCAGTTCCACTTCATCAAATGTTACTTTTTGACTGTAAATGCTTAAGTTCTTGATGAAAATACTAAAATTACCATAGGGTTGCCTATAATTTTTGAGGAGTTCCCTCGATTCCTCATGGATTCCATCATCAGAACTGGATTTTGAAAAAAATGGGACCAATCTGGAAGCATATCCTATAAAGGGAAAAAAAAATTTTGCAAATCGGTCCATAAACGGCGGAGTTCTGAGGTAACACACATAAAAAAAAAAAAAAAAAAAAAATGATGATAAAAAAAAAAAAAAAAAAAAAAATACAACCGAATTGATAACCTCCTCCTTTTTTTTGAAGTCGGTTAAAAATGAAGCAAATAACAGTTTTATTTTTAATAAAAAAAAAGTTGTAATTTATTCTTTTCGGAACTTTGTCTTTTAATATATTATTAATCTATAAAGGCGACAGTTTGTATGTTCGTGTGTGTATGTTTGTTATTCCTTCACGCTCAAAAGGCTAAGAAAATTTAGATTAAAGTACCATATTCAGGTATACCACATGGGTTATTTTTCCCTGGTACTCCCGGTGTTCCCTTGGAATAATTTCCGAAGCGGCAAAACCATTAGTAGGCGCTGTTTTTTACAGAGTTAGATGAACAACGACACGATTTATAAGTAAATTAAATAAGCAAAGGATAAAATAGCCATCAACACCAACCAACCTTATTGACCCACAGGCTAAAGATATACAGAGAAAGAAAACTAGAAACAACAACAATGATTTAACGATTGCATCACTACTTACTCAACAACATACAATCAGGTGGGATCGCAGCCAAGCACTAGTTTATAACAATAAAAAAAAGAAAAAAGTTTAACAATCCTGTAGACAGAAAAGCAACATCTCTAGCAAAACACGCTAAAGTCCGCTCAACGCAACACAAACATCCTCTAGAGTCTAGACGATTCCCACGTACAGTAACATCACCTCAAAACTATATTAAACCTGCAAGTCTCCCATAAGTTACAATAAGCCCGTAACTAAACACTGCAGATGTAACCCGAAAACCGCATTCACCTAACTTTGGTCTCAAATTGTCACAGTATTCCAAACGCTCAGGGAAAAGTCCAAAACTTGTGCCAAAGTTGAGTTTTCTAGCTCGTTTGTGCCAATTGTAGAGCGGTGTGGATGTGGCCGGGAAATTACGTTTTGTTGAGATACGATCCAAACGTGAGCCTATTATAGTATTGAAAGATTAATTTGGAAAATGTAGGTTGGTTTTTTATAATAAGGAATTCTTTATTAGCACAATACTAGGTTAAAAATAAGTCAAACCCTGACTCCTGAGCTAAGTTAGGTGCTTGTATTTCAAGAGCCGGACCTCTTGAATTACATTTTACGAGCATTATGTAACAACTAAAAATTAATTCTACCTAACAAAAATTTAACTCTAATAAAATTTTAATTACATTATCCATCGGATTCCAAGCAACCTTCACTAGGTCATCAGTCCACCTTCCCAACGCACAAGACCGTTCATTGTGGCGGTATTTGGGGAAGGTCCAGCAGTGGACGTCTATCGGCTGAAATGATGAATTACATTATACAAAATTATCATTAAAGACTTGTACTTATTTTTATATATTTTTCTTTTTGTTGCCATAATTAATTTGAGTGATTTCTGGCCATCCATCAGCATAATCAAAACCGATATCGCAACAGCCTTGCTGAATGAATACTCAATCCGTATATTCCGTAACACTTAAGTCCGCCTACCACCACGACCACTACGAGTTTAAAATGATAATTTCGTCTCTATTCATTGATGGAGACAAATTGATACACCATTGTGTAGATTTATTCGATGGCTTGATAATCGTATCAGTTAACTCGTTTATTCAACGTGTCTATTTTTTAATACCAAATGAGCTTATTAGAGGAAATTTTAAAGCGGCACCAGTAACTGAAAAGTTTAAAGGGAATCGTTTGTCTTAGTATGGTCATGTGAGGAAGAGAGATGAAACGCATATTACTAAAGAGCGATGAGTATACATGTGGCTGGATGGAGAGGGAGAGGCAAGCCAAAGAAAAGATGGATGTATTGTGTGAGGAGTGATATGAAATACAAGGGAGTTAATGGTAGCGTGACGGGTGACATGACAGAAAAGTAGATATTTTTTTTTATAAAATAAAAATAACCGAATTCACAAAAAAAAAACACTAAAAGGATCATGTGATCCTTTATATAATAAACTTTAATTTCGGAAGTCGGTGTTAAATAAGAAACAAACAATACTGAGAAACATCTTAAATTAGCAAAAAAATTATTTCACTCTTTTTAGTTGCGACACACTTATAACCAGAGTGCCTATTTCTCATGACAATTCCAATTAACCCTAACACTGCTAGGATACATTGTTTTATGATGAAGTTCCCGTGTCTACCTTCCACGTTCCGGCTCCATCATCTGATCATTTCGATAGTATTAACTCATAGCCAAAGTGCATCTCATGACAATTCTAATAAGCCCAAACACGGCTAGGACACATTCATTAATTAGAGAGTTCCGGTGCCTATCTTCCGACTCCATCATCATCATCATCAGGTAATTTCGGTGATACCATTTTCAACATAACTATTCAGAACCATTTATTTATTTGTATTGTCATAGTTGCTTAACTATCTTCATTGTGATATCTATGTATGAAGTTCCGTTGACCATTTCTGGTCTTTTTCTTCAGTTCGCCTTCATCAAATGTTACTTTTTGACTGTAAATGCTTAAGTTATCGATGAAAATACCAAAATCATTATATGGAACCTATAATATTTGAGGAGTTCCCTCGATTCCTCATGAGGATCCATGAGGAATCGAGGGAACTCCTCATCATAAGAACTGCATTTTGAATAAAATGGGACCAATATGGAAGCATATCCTTCGAGGGGAAAAAAAATTGCAAATCGGTTCATAAACGACGGAGTTCTGAGGTAACACACACATAAAAAAAATACAACCGAATTGATAACCTCCTCCTTTTTTTGAGGTCGGTTAAAAAAATAACATGCGACAAGGCAGGAAGATGTTGACCTTTTGAAACCAAATATGACTACAATAACGAACAAATGAATGTCTGTACCAGCACTACAGTCAAAAAGCCGCAAGAATCCGTGCTCATAATTTCGCCTTAACTTTTTCTCCTCATTGAAGCAAAATGTTTCTTTTAACACGCTTATGGCAACGACAGAAGAATAATTATATTATCTATTAACAGAGCATGAAAGTTCATTATCATTAATAACAACTATAAATAGGTCGTGAGAACAGCCACAGTCAACACCACCTGACATGTTAACAGGAAACAGCAGGAAAATGGTGAAGAAATCTGAGCTGATATGATCCGTAATGAGTGCCAAAACAGTCTACATGGTATAAAAGTAGATTCGATTATCTCCCTTCAACTTGTACAAAAGGTTAGACGAAATAGACAGGACGTTAAGATATGTTTGACAGCATAGAGAGAAACTCTGTTGATATATGTATATATGTATGTGCATAGTATGTTTGGATGGGTCTCTCGATGGTTTAGATCAGAGATGTTATGGAGGTTCGATTCCGATTCCGGTTCATTTCGGGGAGTTCGGAACTTCAGATTTTCTAGTCTGATTCCAATTTCGGTTCCGATTTTGAATAGGAACTTTTATCGGAAGTATAAACAAATTTATACTTGTCGCATGGGGAACCTCCCTCCGCCCGTGCTTTCTGTCAATTACTCTTTCACTTATTGTTTTGTTTTTATTTGGCATGTTGTGAGTTCACGCTTTATTTATACCTGACCGAGTGTTTCATTAGTTTTATTAGGGTTTCATTTGACGCTTCTATTCCGGTTCCGATTTCTGGTCCGATTCCGACAAACCAAATTCAAAGACTGCTTCCCAATTCAGTTCCGACATGACTACTTCCGTTACTTCCCTGATTTAGATTTACAATTTGACCCAGTACGTGGCACTACAATCAAGTTCTAGAATTATTACTTTTCTTACGAGAAGCCACCGTTCAAACTGAACACGACAAATGTCTGTAGAAACCGCTAATAAATGCTTAAAATATTTTGTACAGCTGAAGCACCAAGTAATCTCAAAAAAAATCCTTTTCACATCTAAATCTTACAATTCTCTCTCATATTCCTTCTATCCCAAAAGTAACGGCTGCGAATAAATTTTACACGAGCGATATAATTCATAATTCCCGCTGCGTACATCCCAATTGATATGGGATGATATTTACTTTACCGACAGCAGTTTGTGTTCGAAAGGCCACGCTTTTATTTTCTATTGTCGAAGCGCAGACAGCATGCAAATTGTATTCCGGATTTTTACGTTTTCGTGCATCTGTTTTAAAATAATTGTAAACGAAAAATGTATGGCGAAAACTGAAAAGCTGCTTGGGCAACTTGAATTTGTTAAGAAAATATTTGTGATGCTCTGTGAATTTGTAAAGAATAAATAAGCAAGTACCATAACCGTGAATTCCGGGTTGTGCGCGGCTACTGTTGACTATCTTTCAAACCTGTGGGAATGCAGATTTTCGTAACGATGTTAACAACGTGCAGGTCGATGCTTGTGCATTTCTTATTATTCATTTGTTTACTGCTGTTTCCATTTGTGAGAACGCAGTAAAAGTTCTCTGATTGTAGGAACGTAGAAAATAGTTTATTACGTTAAATAGTAAAAGCGCTGTGAATATTACCAGTCCACTCATTCTATAATGTTTGGATGAAAAGACGTCCAGAATTCCCCGCTCCTTAAGTTTCCTTAACTTCATCATCCATTTCAATTAAAATTTACTCCTGCTTAACAAAAACTACTAGGTGCAAGTGAAAGGGGTGTCGGAACTCAGAACTTTTTAAACCCTGTTTAAATTTTTAAACAACTTAAATATCAGCTTCATCTAGTTGGCAAAGTTTGGTGCTGAGCTTCAGTTTTCGAAATTATTTAAACTGAAACAAAATTGTAGTTCAGGTAATTAAAAGAGGCTTTTAGTTTGGATTTTGACACTACTACAAGTACAACACTTAATCGCGCCTTCACAAGAGATGCCCAATCTTTCTTCCTGCCCGCCATGGACGATCACTTCACATTTCAAGTAGGATATAGGTACACCAGGTGAAAGACAGAGCTGTCCTGACCACATACATGTGGGTATGTACGCACTGGTTAAACCAAATTTGAGTATCATTCAATCAATTGGTGACGAAATAGTTGTGAATGACAGATTACAGAGACGTGCAATTTAGCTTCACTTTTTTGTTTTTGGACTGACCTACATTTGACTATTCAAAAGTGCCTGTAAATGGTCTATTTGAAATAAATGCTTTTGACTTTTGACTTTGACTTCGACTTCGACTTTGAGATACACTTAGGAAAGAAGCAAGCTCCTTTACTTCCTTTTTAGTAGTCCTGTGAAACACGATATCTAACAAATTCTTGTTCAGTTTGGACAGGTCCATTCAAATCTGTGTGGTCCTTTCGTCAAAATACCACTTCATATATAAATTAACCTACACGGTTCTCATACAGGATTTGACCATAACATGTTATCTGTATGGATTTTAAAAAAGATTGTGACCTCTGAGTTTGTTTTGGTGTAAGTCCTCAAGGTAGGGCAGTTCAAATTGTCGAGAAAATCGACGTTAAAGGGTATTCTTTATCACCAACTAGCTGTCCCCCGCGATTTCACCCACATCTTTCGTTACTGCTCCGATCCTTATGGCCATAGCGTGATATTATGTCCTGAGATTAGCGCGACCAACAAACTCTTAGATTTATTATCTTAGTACCGATAGATTTTCAAAATAAATATCATTTGAAAAGCTGACTATCTTATCAATGACACTACCAGTTATTAGAAAGAACAAACATTTCAATAGTTAATTAATGACGAGCTAAGTATAAGACCGCTCTGATGCGGGTCGACAAGCCAATCTGCGCTGTAAGCCTGTGACCTAATTTCAACTTTAGGCTTAAATGATGACACAACTTCTGCCCTCAGGCTAATGTCTCTGGGTGCACCTGAGGGACACTAGGCCTCAGTATAATCTTAATGAGAAGCGGGATGGTGTAGACATTAAGGTATTTAAAATTCTATGGAAGTATGCATTACGTAATTTACGGTTATAGGTACGTCAAAGCTTTTAAATGAAACAATTGGCATAAAAAACAATTGACATAATAGCGCATACCTTTTGAGAGTTCGATTAAACCGAATGTGATTGTATCAATCGATCGCAAATCATAGGACCGAAGTATGTCTCCAAGAACAACGCACGTCCTTCGGCTAAAATTATAATGAGCGTGGTCATAGTCTTAGCCAATTATTTCTGTTAAACTAACGGTGTTATCATATAATATTATCTGCAATCTGTAAAATAACTTGGTAGTATGCAACAATTGACCGCAATTGCACCCACTCTTCCGCTAAAGCGCGTACTTCAAAAAAAAAAGCAGCTAACGCACGCTCGATTAGTTGTCAACTACCGAGAGAGAGCGATGGTGCGAGTAATCCAATTTGAAAGTTGTGCCCACCGAACCAGACAACGTCATAATTAACTACTGGCAGGGGACAATGTCATGAATAAACTAAACCTTCAGTCATGAAACAACTGGCCACGTCGCAGGTGTGCTTTTGTAATCTGTGGCAGAATGAAAGAAAAATATTGTTTAAATGAGCTTGTTTGCACCTGATGGAAGGATAACAATGCGAGAGTCAAACGAGGAAATTCACCTTCAAGTTAAGAATAATAAAATGCTACCATGTGTAGCATTACCAATATGTAATCGATAGCAGAAACAGTCGTTTCCTATCATTTCATTATAATAGAAATTGACTACCTTAACGTGCTCTTTACTTACTAATGTAAATCGAATCTATATTCTTTATTGTAGACAACTTTTACAAATAATAAAAATATGACAGCCTTTTTTTACAGTATACCTTAGGTATTATAATTTAATATAATCAACTCGTTATATCTTACTGCTAGGCAATGGCTTCCGTCTTCCTTATCTACTCGTACATACGTCTGTCTGTCTTCGATCATTGTGAACCAGTCCCTTTGGTACGAGTCAAGTTCATCTCTCCACCTTCGTTTAGGTCTGCCGTAATGCCACCTAGCCTTTAATGAAACCCAATAAGTGGTTTTCTTAGTCCATAACTGATCTGACATGTGGTAGAGGTTAGAAAGACCTCACGGCGTCCTCACCTTTCGCATGACGCAGGTTCTCACCGAACACGGTAAGTTCGGGAAGTTCCTGCACCGGATTCGTGCGGAAGCGACGCCCGGGTGTCGCCACTGTGTGGACCGCCCGGAGGACACGGTTGAGCACACGGTGGAGGTGTGCCCCGCTTGGGCAGAGCAACGCCGTGTCCTCGTGGGAGCGATCGGCGGCGGCGATCTCTCGCGCCGGGCTTTGGTACAGGCCATGGTCCGGAGCGAGGAGGAGTGGCAGGCGGTCGCCTCCTTCTGCGAAGCAGTAATGCTAGCAAAGGAGGCGGCCGATTCCGATCCCGATTTCCGGCCACCGTAGGCGTGGGCTTACGGACGGCGAGCAATGGGTAGCCCGCCGTCCGACCGTCCGGTAGCCGTCCGGACCGAGCCCAAGTCGTCGACGGCGCGTATTGTTCCACGCGCGCCTCAGGGAGATGTCAGCAAATCGTAGGGGCCCAGCAGGGTCGAAGCCTACTGGGGCCATGGGTAGTGTGAAAACGAAACCCGGGGCACTGGGACGAAGGCAACGAAGGAACAGGAGTGGGTTTTTAGTCAGTAAAAGTCTGACACTATCTCCTGCTCCACCCAAGAGCGGGATTTGTCATTAGATGATTTACCCAAGAAAAAAAAAAACATGTGTGGTAGATATGTCAAGCTTAATCCATAGATCTCTACTTAAGTGTAACATTATTCCTCCTAGATATATTATTCCTACCACAAATATAATATTTTTATGTGTCTATCTTTCTGCTAAATATCAACACACATTTCACTAAAATACGTTAAATTATTACCTACGTGCCATTTCCCGGCGACCTCTCTTATGATAACAAAGGCAACGCATTGAAAGCTTTATAAGCCACAGTGTAACAACACTCTATACAAAGCGTTTGCTAAACTGCGATACTGCGGTTTTAAAGTTGAGCTGTGTCGTTTGCACTTCAATGAGCATACTATTACTTGTCTATAAGTCAACCTATTTGTACTTTGCATTCTATTGTTATAACAGTATCCTCATTCCAATACTGCTTTGAGCTATATAGCTCCGCTTCCTCGTCACTGCCATACTGTCAGTGATAGATTCATTATTGCTCCCAAACGTAGATTTGTATTGCAGAATGGAATGCTCCCGATTGACTGCCATTAGCATAGCAGGGAGTTATTATCTATGTAGGTTAGACTAGGAAAATTTTGCTCTAATAAATGTACGAGAGAAGCTCTGTGTTACATAGTATTATAATTTCATACTGAGTTTACTGCAGTCTAAAATTAATATGAAGTATGAAACAAAGTGTTAGTAGGAATTGTCTCGCGAGGAATAAAGGATATGAGTTCTGGAATGTTTACATTTTATTTTGTATTTCATGTACTTTAATGTTTTCATTTTGCTGCTGGGAATTGAAAAGAAACATACTTTGTATTGGTTGCCTATTGTCTGGAACATCAAAAGAGTTTCGTCCTTGCCGATAAGAGTTTTGGCGATTTTATGTATAATTCAGGATAGGTTTTAAACTATTAAATTCTGGCAAACACTGGCCACATGTATGATATGAATATGTATAATCATAGAAATCACGTCTATATCAAAGTTAACAACAAGCTAATTGACAGCAATCGACTACAGAATCGCAAAAACTGAATTAATTTCTTGTATACCTTACACAATAATCACGATCTCTTCATGCAGGATATTAAAAAGTAATAGAGTATTAAACATTATATTATTAAATTCGTGCAAACACGACTGCCCTGAAGAATAAGAAGAAAAAAACAAGAAAACAAATTTTGACGCTTACCATTTTTAAATATCAATATACTAATTTAAGTTATACTGCTATATATTGCTTTTAAATAATAATAGACATCAGTTTTCTTGTTTTTTTTTTTTAAGTTTAATTTCAGATTATATTTTATGCTAATATTAGGTAACCCTAACTAACATGTCTATCACATTCATTAATAGTATTCACCCATCATTCTGACTGTCATGTCAGCGGCTCCAATATTATGATGGTTCTTGTTTCATGGAAGCACATTCAATTTCATCAAAGGCACAATCAAGTACATTGCTGGTACATTCTTTTCTTTCACGTATAACATATTCATTTCTGCAACAATACACCCGTAATTCTGACCTACACGATATAGCCACGTGAGTTTAAAACTCTTTTTACTAAACACGAAGCCAATTTCAAAAGGGAACGTAAACTCTATACATATTTTTCCTTACAAATCCACTTTAATATCCTTTTGATACAGTAGTCTATTTAGCTGGCTTTCCTTAGAAATAATGTAAGCCCCTACAGGGAAGTAGTTACGTTTATATAAGAAGTTCTATCGTTTGTTACATCTAGTTACTTGAGAGTCATCCTGGGACAATTTTTAGTTTCCTAGTCAAGAAAGAAAAAGTTTTTATCTTTCGCGATGTGGAAATGTCTGGTTTCAGTAATTTTGCTGTCCGGTTTAAAACCTTTGTTTTCCTTCGTTTCTTTGTGAGGTTTCGCTGTATTCCTACTTTTTTTTTTCAATGAAATAAACTTCAAATTTACCTTTAGATACGTGGTTGGTGTCTTTGGTGAAACTGTGAAAGTTTTAAACAAAATGTTCTGAAACTCGCGTATGATGTAATTTTTTTTAGTAATTTTCAGGATTTCAAATCTTTGGTCTCCTTTCTACAACTTTAACTACTTATATAGGTATATACAATACTTACTATACCATGGTCAATTAGTTCTAGTTCAATATAATACCTATTGGCATCACTCTGCAATTTACCTAACTATTTTATTAGTAGCGTTAGAAATATCACTCTTGTGGGAACCAAAACTCATCAGTTCAATAATCACAATCACGATTGATATCGATTATTTGCCACTAAGTATGATGATTATCGTCCAATCGCTAACTCTACCGTTTCTGTGGAAACCCACATTCATCAGCGGATATTTACATAATGATTCTATTTCCATTTACACATTCACATTGCATAGTGGAAGTAGTGCTGGTTGCACCACTCTAATCCATGTTAACCAATAGGGCTAGGATTAAAGTTCACGATTTATGGGACATGTAGCTCGGTTGCAATTTAACATGAGTGCTTCGTTAGGAAAATTAATTATTTCAGAATTTAATATAGACCAGGTTCTATGTATAACGTTAGTTCGTTGTAAAGTTTGCTGTAGAAGCAATTATTGTTTACAATATCTATACATAATAATATTAATATTTAGCAGCTTCTGCTAAATATTAATATTATATAACTAATAAATAAGTTTTCCGATAGCTCTAAAGCATTGCATTAGGTATAATTAGATACGTGGCAGCCATCAATCACAAACTTTTCTTGTTTTCCAAGCTTCTGAGAAAGGTGCATGTAGTAGAGTATTAAGCGTATAAATATGGGTGTCGGAGCATACCTTCTGTTCTCCATAAGCACATGAGCATCTTTTTTAAAACTCCCAATATCGCGGAACCCATAAGAAAATTGCATCGCAGTATGTTAGAAAACGTTCGGCAATTTAAAATAATGTTTGTTCACTATACGTATCGCGTATGCAGACGCGAACGGGAATCTCTTATAAATATTTGATACAGCTGAGCCAGATATTTGCCTTTGCCAAGCAACAGTAGCTTTAGGCAATAACGTCGAAATTTCAGGACCCACCTTCGGGCTAATAGAATTTTCATTTCAATAGCAAATCGTTGAAGAGGGGACGGTCAGGCATAAATGGAAGACAAAAGAAACAATGTCGAAGAAAGGTAAGGCGATAAGATTGTTTCCTCACTTGTTTTACTGCTCACGTCGTTGTAAAAGGCAAGGTTTTCTATACACATATGGGCACTGATACAGTCAGTTTGTTTTATGATAATATAGCGATAAAAAGTTACGTAACTCCGTTGATTACAGAAGCGTTAATTAACATTTGATTTGAGAGAAACTTATCAGTTTTAAAACATACGAGCAAATTTTATTACTTAGTTAAGCTCACAGAGTTCGCAAACAGGAACAACCACGTCGGCGATTATTAAAAATTCAACCTCTCACATATATTTTTCAGGCGTATATGTATGTATGTAATTAATATTTAAACTTGTCACCAAGTTGTACAAACAGGGTACCCCTTGGTTAATAATGGATTCTGGACATGTTTCCCATGCGAATGCTTTAGGCTCCGGCTCCCCTTCGTGAGACAAACATTATATGACGGGAACAACGAAATCAAGAACCTTGTTGATGCATTGCTAATGAATGTGTGTTTTAGAAAATTAGAGGCTAAGAGTATGTATATATATGTATATATCTATAGTTTTTTTGCTCATGAAAAAACCTCTCTTGATAGACACTCATATAATACATAGTCCACATATCTGAAAAAATAAAAATATTCTACGTACAATGAAGAATATAATTTGAATACGGCTAAATACTATCACTGTCTTAAATTTTAACCACTATTTGGAACCACACTCGCATTCTACACACATTTTCACTTAACACGTAATTCCACTACATCATTAATTAAATACATCCACATAAATCTTTAAATACACCTCTACCGAGTAATCTGATATTGGCCAGGCAAACAGCGAAAACAAATAAACGAGAACAAAATAAAACATTAGCAACTGTAACGGAAAAGGAAAAGCACCTTCCCGTAATCACAGCAAAATATAATTCCCCAAAGACTGACTCATTAAATTTTATGGCAAATGTAAATTATTTTGTATGTTCTACTAAAGATAATATTCAAAATATGCAAACATTCTCAACTCGGTTCATTTGAAGCCTGAAACTCCACGTGGATGTTAATAATTAATTTGCTTTTGCAAAGAGTATACAAGTGTACGAAGTTGAGGGTTTGGTGCCTAGCTGTTGAAAATTTAAAGCGGAATACACGGTCGGCCTTCTCAGTGGTTATGGCATGTTTGCTGTTTAAAGAGTGGCCTGTGACACCAAAAGGCAGTACGGTAGGTTTCATCAATTTTTCAAGACTTCCTTAGCCGAGAGATGACTTACTTAGTTATCTCTTGAATTCATTCGGCGTAAACTTCCTGAATTTAGAATGTGGTATCTAGTATTGGGAAGAAACTCTACACTTCTTTTTTGTTGCCAGCTATAAAGTAGAAGATTGCATTGAGGGATTTTGGCAAAGAGCCTAGTTTACCAATCACGACATAGTACTTTAAGTCTCGAGCCTCTATTTCAAATGACGTAAGTATTATTGGAAATAAACTAATCTGTGTCTTCCTGCCTGGTTTGTAACTGTAAGAGATAACTTAAGCCTTAAAACGACTGCTGTGGTTACCAAGACATTGAGGATATATAACTAACTATAGCTTTGAAATATATCGTAAGTTTGTCCTGAGGGAGGAATGTCACTCCAAGAAGATTCAGTACAATCAGCGCAGATAACACTTGACAAGACGCTTGCCCATTGCCATCGTGCAATAAAGTGATAGCCCTTGTACACAATGGCTCCCGTTAGCCACATGTCAACGTCATATCTACAATATACCAGATATACATCAAATAGGTAAGAGAGGACTTCGCAGAGCAAACGCATAGGAGAAAGACCATAATAAATGCGCTGAAAATATTTTTACTTATAAATATTTTATTTTTTTATCATCACCAGCCGCCGAGCATTATAGCACACCATCGTAAATTCAATTTCGTATTCTACCAGATACCATTTTTTTTTTAGGCAGGATATCATCCAATGACTTCTCCCGCTCAAGGGTGGAACAAGGGGACGTGTTAGATCTTTACTGACTAAAACACACCTGTGTTCCTTCAGTTACTCTTCGCGTTCCATTTCCGCGGTAACTCTTTAAAATAATCCGGCAGCCTGCGGCAAAGTTTATTTACAGCCCACCTGTCACACAAATAGTATTCTATTCTATTATAATCTAATAGACAACTGGAGACCATTTTCAATATATAAATGAATAGATACAATAATATGATTTGTGTGATCTTTGCTTTTTGAATTCTTTTGTATTTATTATTTTCATGTTCAATGCTATAAAACAAATAGAGAGCAATGGTGGCCGAGTGGTAACGGCCCTGACTTACGAATTGTAGGTTGCGGATTCAAATCCAGCCAGGCGCATTACTTTGTGTAATTTATTTCATCATCACTGCTCTCAAAACGGTGAAGGAAAACATCGTGAGGAAACCGGCATGTCCTACAACCAAAAAATTCGAAGACGTGTGACGTTCACCAACCCGCACTGGGCCCGCGTGGTGGATTACGGCCCATTCCTTCTCCTAGAGAGAAGGCCTGAGTCCCAGCAGTGGGAACATTAAAAGGCTGATTATACTATATTATGCTATAAAACAATATTGCAAAGAACCAGAAATGAACGTCATAAAAGTTTGAATCAAGTACAAATTATATGTGCAAGAATATAAGCCTCCTGCAGAAAACGGTTCCACTAAACTTCCGCCATTCCCAACATGCATTAATACAAAACTTAAACCACGTCTAAACTCGGAATCTGCAAGATTAATCTTAATTATGTTACTTCAATCGATTAAAGCGTTTAGATAAACACGATTTACTCGAGTCGGTGTGGGTTCCACATTATTTTTAGTAGGCTCCTAGGCAGGGAAACAATTTAATAAAAAATAGTTTAGGTACTATCGATATTTCTGTGTCGATATACTACTCGGTACCATGCTGAGAGATAGTTCGAAAGAGTTACCGCCACACTGGAATACAAAAAGTAAGGGAAGGGACACAGGTAAGTTTTAGTCAGCAAAAAACTGACACTCCTTCTCGTTCGACCTAAAGCGAGAGAAGTTATTTAAAGAAAGTTGAAAAGAAAACAAAAAGGGACGGTAACGTGTGGCCGATAAAATGGAGCAAATTATCGAAGAAAAAGTTTGACTTTGCATCGCATTATCTCTGTCATTAACGTTCATTGTACTCTTTGTTAAACTTAATTATTTTGTAGTAAGTATCTTCACTACATAGTTTAAAACAAAGTCGCTTCCCGCTGTCTGTCTGTCCCTATGTATGCTTGGATCTTTAAAACTACGCAACGGATTTTGATACGGTTTTTTTTAATAGATAGTGATTCAAAAGAAAGGTTTATATGTATAATACATGCATAATATAAACTAGTAACACTGATCATGTTAGGTGTTTCTAATGTGTTGTCGTAAATAAAAACATTTTTTTTTTTGCGCTTACTTTGCAAACGCTGGCTGAACGCTGCCCTACGAGATAGATCAAAATAATGTACTACAGTATTGTACACCTTAAAAAGGTCTACAAAAAAAGTCGACGATGGTATTTGTCTAATTCTTAGAGATAACCCACAATAAGCAATGTTTATCCTTTACTTTTTACGAGAAATAATGGCTTATTTAAGAAGCGATTTTAAGCAATACAGCATTAATCCTTATCCCATTAAATACCTTAAATACATTGTGCATTTAATATAGATCGAAAATATTACAGATTTAAAATGCAGGAACATAGCGGTTGCAGTAGTATCAGCATTGCACCCAGGCGAAGCCGGGCGGGTCGCTAGTCTTTAAATATAATTCTTCTGTACGTGTGTTTGCACACAGCCAGTTATTTATAAAAATATCTGAAATATTTAGCACTAGTTAAGCAGATTGTCAATGTATGTAATTCGTACAAAATTTTACTAGGATAGGCTCGCACTTGACCACTATCGTACCTGATGGTAAGCGATGATGTGATCGACGATGGAGCAGGCTTGCCTAGAAGTAACATATTCGCTCTTCACTTAAAGAACCCAGGTTCTTAACAGGATTAAAACATTTCAGAAATTGTATAATACTTGGTTTATAATTCCACAAAGGTGACCTTACTAGGTACATAGAATGAAATAATGTATCGATTATTATCAATTCGATATCACATACCTTCTCATACGACGCGTCCAACGCACGATTGATCGCAATTGCCGACGCTTTGAGACGTTATTTGAAGTGTACATACTTGAACAAGATAGGAACACATTTCATCTCGTAAGCTACGTTTCAGCGAAGCATAAAGCCATCTAGTTATATTACTGTAGGTAAAAAATTCTAGGCTCAGAAATTCACAAAAGAAATTATGAAACACTAGCTTCTGCCAGCGGCTTCGCTCTCGGGATAAAAGTATCCTATGTGCTATTCCAGAACATGGTCTACCCGTGTACCAAGTTTTATCGAAATCCATTCAGTAGTTTTTACGTGAAAGAGTAACAAACATCCATGCGTACATACAAACTTTCACTTTTATAATATTAGTGGAACTTGCTTCTGCGAGTGGCTTCGCACGCGAGAAAGAAGAAAATATTCCCAAGGGAACGAACGTATACTCTTTGGATAAAAAGCCTATGTATTTTTCCAGGACATGGTTTACCCGTATGCCGTGTTATATCTAAATATGTTCAGCCGTTTGAGCGACAAACATAATTTACATACACGGACACTTCCTTTCTAACTCTCGCCTTTTTAATATTAGCGTGATCTAGGTGTTCTGTTCAGAATTATGGGATATATTCTAAGTGGTTTGAAGGCGACGACCACAGTCTTGATATTACTAACCGTTTAGCTGAAAATAATAGCACCTAAAGAAACAATACAACGCGCGGATGAGTGGAGGTCGTCGAACGCCTTATATGGCCCTGTCTTTTATGGGAGGGCAAAATCAGACCGTAACATTTTATACCCTATTCGTTTGACTGACTCCATTCCTACTATACAGTTTAATTTTTGATTAGATTGTTACATGTTCCGGCGTGGAATTGGCAAAGTTGTAACAGTGGCCAACTACTAGTAAAAAAGAAAAAACTTTGCCTTTACACACTTCGCCTGTCTTAAAACGTAGCTTACCTTAGCATTTCTAAGGAAGGTCTGTACGCTTTTTTTACGGAAATTCAGTGTAGGCAATTGATTTTTATACTTATAACTTTTTCGGCGAAGCTAGGGGCGAATTGGGCAATTATGAACTGGAGTATCATTTCGGTTCTTCTCCATAGGAAACGATCAATTTGAACCGTGTAACTTTATGACGCTTTGTCCATGTAGGCCTCTGTGAAATAAAACATTTTAAATTGAAAGTTTGGCAAAGGTCAATGCAATCAAAATTGACAAAGAGTTGTGTCTTATTCCATTCAAATATTTAATTGGTGTTTTAGAGATGGATAAAAGAGTTTCTTATTGAAGAAACTACACCTAAAGCATATTGATGCTTCAGATTTATGTAATTGGGACTTACCTAAATATGGTTCCACAAATTATGCGTGTGAGTATCGTGTTTTTATTTTGGAGTCAGGAAATCAAGTCTTCTCCCGCTGTAGGGTTATAGCGAGAGGGCGTGGCGGACTTTTCCTTGCTAAAACCCACCTATATTCCTTTAGTTTCCTTTTCAGAAATTCCCTATGACCCTAGCGGGCATCGGCCATGCTGGGCCCCTACGGTTTTTCTGACATCGTGTGAATACCGCGTGCGTTTATGTCGACCGATGTAATGAATGACACAGTGGTGGCACGCGCAGTTTTTAACATTACACACTAGTAGCAACCCGAACTGACGACGATGCGAATTACCGTCAAATATCCAGACTACTTATTGGAAAACAAAGAAGATGTTTCGCTAAATAAACGATAGAAGAGACATTTTTCTACAAAGAAAAAAGTACGTCATAAATTCAACGTTGAATAATTTCCTGAAACGGCGATAAAAAGCGCTTTTGTCACTTTGAGCATGAAATATAGACATCAACTTATAAATACTAGAGAGTACTTGCCACTTGACGGTCTAAGTAAATAGGTACGTTGCCAACTATTATTATAGCTATTGAGCTAGCCTGTATTGTCCCACTGCTGAGCAAAGGCCTCCATCCATTCTTTCCAACGGTCAAGGTTCCTTTCTTTCTCATTCCAATTCTCATGGAAGACATCCAGGTCGTCCCACAATCTCCTTCATAGTCTGCCGCAGTCCCGTGTCGCTGTGTCCAGGCACCAATCTTGTGTTTTACGGGCCAACAGCTCGTTGCCAACTATCACAATAATTTTAAAAAGATGAAAGTTTGTGAGAGTGTGTCTATAGTATGTTTGTTACTCCTTCACGCTAAAACTGCTGAATAGATTTGGATGAAATTTGACCCACGGGTAGACCATATGCTGTAATAGCACATAGGATACTTTTAACCCCAAGTATATGTTTTCTTTGCATAATTGTCTCCTTAAACGCAGGTGAAACCACTGGCAGAAACTTTTTCTTCATTCTCGCACTTTTCAAATGATAAATGATATTTATTTTGCAAATAGGTTTTTTAAAAACACTTTTACACGTCAATTTTTTTATCAATAAACTAGATGAATGATGTTTCCTAGCTGACTACCCTGAGAAGAAACACCGAAACAAACTCAGGGGTCAAAGTCTCTTTTAAAGTCCATACAGTAAACATGTAATGGTCAAATCATATGAGAACCATGCAGATTGGAGTATGAGATGGTCTTTTGAAGAAAGAACCACACAGTTCTGAGCGGGCCTGTCTAGTCAGTACAAACATTTGTCAGTATTCGAGTATCTCAACTCAGAAATACTACAAAGCTTGATAAAGGTTGATTTCATTAGTTTTAGTCTGGGTCAGACTTGATTATAAAAGACCTCGCGTTTATTGGGAAGGGTATCCTACCATGTAGTTCGACATTGATTATACGGGCTTATCTTTTGTATTCTATGTCAGTTCAAGGGAAAAGGGACTTTACAATTACTTGAACTTTTAGAGCTGTGCATAAACTTATCACTACTGTTACATGGGAACTAATATGATTGTACGGAATGATCTTTTGAAATCCGTATTAGTACGGATAAGGCCTGAGGGATGGTTCGAAAGAATTACCGTAGCCCTGGAATCCAAAGGGTAGTTGAAGGACCATAGGTTTTTTTTGAGGTGGGAAATCATCTAATGACTTTCCCCACTAGGGTGGAACAAGAGGGCGTGTCAGACTTTTACTGACTAAAACCACATCTGTGTCCTTCAGTTGTAATTTGTGTACCAGGACCATGGCTATCCTTTCAGAAATTCTCCATGGCCTTAACGAACCGATCCCTTCTGGGTGACCAAGGGTTTGCTTTTGAAAGGGGCCAAGGTTTTGCTTCTGAAAGGAAAACTCGGCCCTGGTATGTAAGGCAACGAAGGAACAGGAGTGAGTTTTTAGTTAGTAAAAGTCTGACACACCCTCTCGCTCCGCCCAAGTGCGCGAGATCATCGTCATCATCATTTTCATCATTTCAGCAGAAAGACGTCCACTGTTGGACATAGGCCTCCTCCAAGTGTCGCCACAATGAACGGTCCTGTGCGGGAGAAATCATGGGATGATTTCCCCAACTAAAAAAAAAAATCTGGGTCCCTGGGTTTCAGTCAGTAAAAGTCTGACCCTCCACCTAGACCGGACCACGGCACCAGACAGCAAAATGTTAGCACAGAGAAAGAAAGTTATACAAGTTAAGGTTTCGTTTGATGCTGTTCATGCAGGGGCGCCGGCTTTTAGAGAACCTCATGGGTGGTCATGCTCATTTGATGACTCGAAAAAGTGGCGAATTGTGAGAAGAGAAATACACAGTGACCGACCGACAAATAAATAAATGTCCTACTTACATACTGCGGAATAACGAAGGTACCACAAACACCCAGACCCAACACAAATATCTGTTTTATCAACAAACATTTGTATTGGTGCGGGAATCGAACCCGCGACCCTTGCGTCTCAACCGGCGCTATAAACCACTGCGCTAAACGGGTCATCGGATAATGAAAAAAAAACCCATTCCTAAAAGGGGATTACTGATCTATTTCTTGGTGTCTATTCTCAGGGGTGCACGGCACCCACTGTTTATTTCTCATGGAGTCGGCTCCCGTGTTCATGAAGTGAGTATAATTACTTAGAACGTTGTTACCACGGATTTATGGGAAGTTACTAAGGAAAGTATTCAATAATCCTGGGGGGATAATCAATAAACCAGATGCATGGTAAACGCATCTGTAGAGCTAGCTACATGGTTATCCCAGTAACCCGTAAGGGAAGCTCAGAGCCCAGTCTTTACTAGGGATGTAACGAAGTGGTTATATCGAAACCGAATTCAAATCGGTGTTTTTAAATTTGGGTTTTTGGAATCCGGACTGAAATTGGAGATGAAGGCGGAGGCAGAAGTATCAAATGAAACACTACTGAACTTAATCAAAAACTCGGATAAGTATTAATGAAGAGCGAACTCACAACATTCCAAAAATACGAAACAAAACAACGAGTACTCTTTCACTCGTTGTTTGTTTCGTATTTGGATCGACATAAGGAACATAGGGTTTTTTTTCGGTGGGAAAATCATCTTAAGACATCTCCAGCTCTTGGGCGGAGCGGGAGATAGTGTTAGACTTTTACTGACTAAAAACTCACTCCTGTTCCTTTGTTGCCTTTCGTACAAGGGCCGAGCTTCCTTTCAGAATCATACCCTTGGCCCCAGTAGACATCGACCCTGCTGGCCCCCTACAGATGCTGACATCTCCTTGAGGCGTGCGTGGAACATACAGTACGCGAACGGTTACCGGACGCGGACGGTCGGACGGCGAGCTACCCATTGCTCGCCGTTAAAGCACGTGTGGATCCGATTTTTGATTAAAATTTATCGAAACCGAAATCGTAATCGATGATACTAAATCCGAACTTTCGAAATTCGAATCGAACCTCCGTAAAATCTTCAGTGTTTACCGCCCTGTTTGCTTAGATTAATAGCCATTGGTATTTCCTTTCTTCTCCTTAGCGGCACAAGAAAACCACAAAATATTATTGCAGAGATATCTCGAGCAGCAAATATGTTTACGTTATTTTGACATCGATCCCCTTACCTTCCTTATTGGTTGTGACATCTAATCACTTCTCAATTTCGGTAGAAATCGAACCCAAGATGAATTAAGGCGGACAAAAGACGAGGCATAGCATAAGATTACGCCTGGTGCACACACATTTCACCAATAGAGGTGTTTTGTTTAGGTGGGAAAATCATCTAATGACAAATCTCGATCTTGGGAGGAGTGGGAGATAGTGTCAGACTTTTACTGACTAAAAACCCACACCTGTTCCTTCTTTGGCTTCGTCACGGGTTTTGCTTTCACACTACCCGTGGCCCCAGTAGGCTTCGACCCTGCTGTGCCCCTACGATTTGCTGACATCTCCCTGAGGCGCGCGTGGAACAGTACGCGCCGTCGACGACTTGGGCTCGGTCCGGACAGTTACCTGACGGTCGGACGGCGAGCCACCCATTACTCGCCGTCCGCAAGCCCGCGCCTACGGTGGCCGGAAATCGGGATCGGAATCCCGGCGGCGGTTGGGGCGTGAGGACCGTTGCCTGACGCGATCGGCCGCCTCCTTTGCTAGCACTACTGCTGCCTGCCACTACTCCTCGCTCCGGACCATGGCCTGTTCCAAGACCCGGAGCGAGAGATCGCCGCCGCCGATCGCCCCCACGAGGACACAGCGTTGCTCTGCCCAAGTGGGGCACACCTCCACCGTGTGCTCCACGGTGAGTTTTTTTGGTAACCGGGCGCAAATTTCGCGTTGCTCTTCCAGATGGAACAACCCAACAACATTTTGCCTGAAAAAAATTCAATCCATGATCTGATGCTCGGTAGAATATAGCATTTGCGGCTGCTATTTCAACAGGACAGTCACTGACTAAACATATGAATAGACGTGGACGTATATAGATTTTGCATCTACTTATCATTCAAAGTAAATGCAAAATCTATATACATCCATGTTACCATTACCAGATTAACATTATAGACTACCTGGTCTATAATATTAATCCCTCCTACTGTAGAGATTCTCTCTTTCATCGATACAGTCAGGGACCAAAAGATCAAGAGGCCTCACGCTCCACCTTAGAGCAAGAGCGAATAAGCCTTTTAATTAACTCCGATTCTTACAAATTAAACAAGACCTTTCTACCCACGGTCAAATTGAATACAGGTCAACAAAAATCCCGCCATTACAGATAAATAAAGTGTCACAACAATGTTTCTAGTCCACTAGCTGCCTACCTTCCTGTGCGAAGAGATAACAAGCTTATACCTACCCTCTGTTCACATTCATTTTATATCCGACATTCAGAAACTAACGTAGCCTTTCCTCCGCAAAATTATACAGAATAAGTAATTGAAAAGGTGGACGAGGTAATTGTAACGTATAGCCAAATCCTTTTTTTTATGATTTACCCCCGATTTCTGATTTAAGCATTTGAAGTTGAGTATTTCTCAAACTCTACTTTAGTCTGCAAACCTGTCAAAATTTGGCATTTAAGTACGGTTTGAGACATACTTAACTCAAAATACTCAATTCAGAAACCCGCCTTTAAACTAGTGCTTGACTGCAATCCCACATGATGGTAAGAAATGGTGCAATCGTTGATGGTGAATCGCACTAGTTTATTAAGGCCCTAGCGCCCGAGTAGTGTCTTAAAACAGTGTCTTTCTGAAGCCTAGTCCTCGGTAACGGCTGGGTTAATAGATTTAAAAAAATATATGTTTATCATAGATTTATGTACAACATTATCAACATATGATTTTTTCGTGCGATTAATACTTTTATCTGAAATAAATATTTAACAACGTGATATTTCTTCGTTTGTTTTCCCTACTCCTTTCAAACGGCTTTGATCTTTAGAAATATGTTTACACAAAAAATAGCTGGTTAAGTGTTTTTCGGAATGTACATAGCATATTTAAATCAATCAATATTTCGCAAAGAAAATGGATTCAAAAGTCAGCGGGGCTCTATCTGGGCGCGCACCTAGAACTGAAACAACTGTCTGCAGGCTATACAAAACGGGAATTCGCACGCATCGGTTAACCACTGCACTAACCGTGTCGTCTAAATACAGAATCTGTATCTATCTATATATTCGTGGCCAGATCATAAAAACTGATCACTTCATGATATGGGTAACTAAAACTGGCCAGATCATTAAACGTTAACATTTGATGATATGTCGATCAGCCTCGTTTAGCCATATCATTGATGTAAGATTTCGATGATAATGAAAAGTCTAAAGAAATTAAGCCAAACGAGGATTGACATATAATCAAAGTTAAACGTTTAAAACGATCTGGCCAGTTTAACTTGGCCATATCATGAAGTGATCAATTTCTATGAGCTGGCCACGACATATACATAGAAGCGAAATACCACTCACTGATTAATCACGAAATCTCAGAAACTATAACAAACTTATTTGGCAGGTAGGTTCCTTATAGGGTGTAGACATCCGCTAAGAACGTATTTTACGAAACTCCACCCCTAAGGGAGTAAAACGGGGTTCCAAAGATTGTATGGAGAAAGTTACTTTCACGCAGGTAAAGCCACTAACAGAAGCTAGTATTTGATAGATTCGTATAGTATTGACTATCGACCTGTCCCAGCTTCGCTAGGACTACAAATCTTTGAAATTCTCGGTGTTTTCTCTACTACAATATGCATGCACACACACACACACTTAAACCTTCCTCATGAATCACTCTATCTTCATGTGAAAATCGCTTGAAGACCCGTTTAGTATTTTTTGAGTTTATCGCGAACAGGCAGACTGACGGACGTGGTAAGGAGCGTTGTTGTTGTTGTTGTTGTGTATGGATAAGAATATCACGGCAAACACGATAAATGTGACATGTTTATACCTTGTAGATAATGATGTTGACTGCCATAGAATAACAACCAATGTTAAACAAAAAAAAAAGTATCAATGTTGAGCTGATTGGATTTCTTATTCCTGATAGAGAAAAGTTTTTCTTTCTAGCTACACGACAATGGCAGTCGTCACGGAGTTCTTTCTGTGTTTTGGGGGAGCCAAAGATAGTTGTTAATTAAGAATCAGGACTATCTTCTCAAGTCGCGTATCAGGAATTATACTATACGAATATATATGACTAGGTGTGCTTTACTGGTACTCCAGTACAACAAATTTCATCTCATCTATATAAGAGGAGAAACTGACTGACATGTCAACGCACAGCCGAAACTACTGCGACTAGGAGCGTGACATTATGCACAAGATTTCCTTTTATAACGTGGTCGTCGTAGTCGAGCACTAAGGGAGGACTTTCCAAAATTAACCCCCTTAGAGAATGAAACGGGGGTCCAAAGTTTGTATGGAGAAACATACTTTCAAGCGACCGAAGCCGCTGGTAGAAACTGGTTTATTTTAAAATAATAAATAAAAAATAGTTATTTGCACTTTTATGTTTACAAAGTACAATATTACAATAATACATACACATTACTAAAAAATAAATTAATAGTGGTAATTTAGTGTTGCAACTGACACCTAAGCTATATCTTGTATACAACATTATTTTTAGTATATTCGAAACTTGAATATAGTTTGTTCAGAATCTGTAACTGAATCGATTCCAATAATTTTTACACCATTTTTTTTTTCCAAAAATATTTAAAAAAGTGTAGCGAGTAGGCAAGTTCACTCGCACGAAACTTAACGCCGCCTTTAATGACATGGCGTCTACGCATCTTTTGTCCTGGCGCTAACGAGTCAAGATGGCTGCGGACCCGGCTATTGTCCGCGCTAACGAGTGGGCGTCAACTCCTGCGCAAATCGGTCAAGTGCGAACCGTTATTATTATTAATTACCTTGAAGTTGTTTACTATAAATTTTGATGTATTTTGTACGATCATTCATTACTGCTTCTTATCTTGTAACTGCAATACAACTTTGTCGCTTTCGCTCAGCATTTTATTTCACCGCCTATTGCTTCATCGCTTCATCATATATATATATATCACATATTGCAAGTAGTATATATAGCTTACATATACGGAGTACTATACTACTTCAAAAGGTCACAAGTTGGACACCACCAACACTAAATACAACACAGGTCACGACTGGTCATAGTGGGCATTAGGCGACAGCGCATATTTGGGTGCGGTAGCAAAACAATCTCTCAGTCGCCCGGATGGCCTGGTGACCATTATTTGTGTGGACAACCAGGTAAAATAACAAGCTTATAACTTTGTGATTTTTAATGATACGTTTATGAAATTTTGTACATAGATTCTTTACTTAAAAATACTGGACACGTGTTTCGGGTTCCGCGTATACTAAAACTATTGTTGTATACATATACCTAGGTATCAGCGCCCATCCTCATAATCACTAGTAACATCAGAGGAACATTCCAAAATATTTTTGAGTTAGTGACGATTCTGACACGATATATTCGGACACAGTGTCCGAATCGATACATTTTATTTTTAATATTTTTTTACTGACGATTCGGACATCACTTCAGATAAAAAAAGTTTTAAAATATAATATAAAGAAAATTACCCGAAGTTACCGCCTTAAATCCAGCCTAAAATAGTTTTGGTAACGCTTGTTTTCCCCATATATTATATTTTGAAACTTTTTATCAGACTGTAAGTACTAAACAGTGTATATCCGAATCGTCAGTGAAAAAAATATTGAAATAAAAATGTGTCAATTCGGATACTATGTCCGAATATACTGTGTCCAAATCGGCAGTAAGTCATATTTTTATTATTATTATTTCAACACCTGCTACAAAACTATTTGGCACAAAATTAAAAGTAATCAAGTGCCATAATTTGAAGGTTCAGTAATTAATTTAAAGGTATTTATAGAATGTTTATGTAGGGGGCAGAGGATGTAAATAATTACACAACACAATGGTCACGCTTGAAAGGCCTCAGCCAATTTATTTAACACGTATAAAAATACAGACTTCACATAACACGTGTAAATATCGAGTCCTTTACGTACATACGCGTGACGCTAACTCACAAATAGTTCACAGTTACTTTACAATACTTCACTGACTCTAATACGTTAGATAACTTAGGAAATCTGGAAATCTAGGGCCGCTCCAGGAGCGTAGGGTGCCAAGACAAACTGTCGCAGTGACGCTTCGAGTCGAACTGCAGAGAGAGAACGTCGTCTTCACGGAAAGTGCAGCTTAAGTACTTTTTCAGCCGGTCGCAAGTCGTGGGAGAGAGTCCCTTTTCCTCTAGTCTATTTCCTAATCCTGTTGAGGCCGGCTGACGTTCACCTCCCGACCCCCCGCATACGGCAAGCACACCATTGGTCATCAATAGTGGCGTGATTTTCCCCGTTGTAATCTACCAATAGAAACCCAGATTATTCTTAACGGTTTTTCTGTACTATTTACTTCTAAGAACCGCATTATGTACTTCTAAGAACCCAGTACATAGCCTTATATACTATCCCAGTAGCTGATTGGACAATAGTCTGGCCTCTGATAGGCTTGCTCTCTATTATGTACAGCGCCTATGTACATACATTACGCGTCTGTGAATGACGTAATGTTGCTTATATTTAGTGATTCTAAATTACATGCTCGTGTCCGTAACAGCCTCCCCCCGGCGTAGCAACGCGAGCCTAACTTCCATCGGCCAGGACAACGAGCCTTCTAACTGGGCGTCTGAAAACGCCTCCACGCGTCTGTACCTCAGCGCTGCGTATGACACCATCAGGTCCTTGTATGGTGCGCACTATCTTCCCATATGGCCATACATTTCGCGGCAGTTGACCATCCGCAATGACTACTATATTTCCCGGTGCGAGTTGCGTGCGTGAATCTCGGACGTCGCCGCGCGGTGTCAACGTTGGTAGGTATTCGTTTATCCAACGAGTCCAGAACTTGTCCGCTAGCGCCTGTGTTGCGCGCCATGTCTTTCGATCGGCGACGTCGCACTGCCCTGTGGTTGGTAGTCCAGTAGCCGAGCCTAACAAGAAGTGGTTCGGCGTGAGCGCCTCCTCGTCGCCAGGTTCAACACTTACGTGTGTGAGGGGTCGCGAATTGACGGTGTGCTCGATCTCGATTAGCAACGTGGAAAGTACCTCCTCCTTTGGTGCGCGTTCCTTCAACACGGCCGATAACGCCGACTTTACACTTCTTATTAGTCGTTCCCACGCGCCGCCCTGATTTGGGGCCCCGGGGTCAATGAACCGCCATTCCATATCTTGCTTAATTGCGAATTCATTGAGGTCATTCGCCCACTGCTTATACGCCTGTTGGATCTCAACATCGGCTCCTCGAAAATTAGTCCCGTTATCGGACATCATAGTTTTAGGCCATCCGCGCCTAGCCGCCATTCTTCTTAGCGCTAATATAGCTGAATCGATGTTCAAACTTGGCAACAACTCTATATGTATTGCTCGCGTGACAAGACAGGTGAACAACATACCCCATCGTTTTTCATGCCGTCTTCCTATTGTGACTGTCATTGGGCCGAAGCAGTCTACTCCGCAACGGGTGAACGACCGCAGGTGGGTGTCCAATCGTTCAATAGGTAAGTTCCCTTTGACGGGCCGTATTGGCGGCTTCCTTCGTCGCTTACATGTCACGCAATCTCTTATCAGTGCGCGCACTGTCGGTCGAACCTTTAAAATCCAAAAGCGTTCCCTCGCTTTGTTTACTATATATTCACGTCCCGCGTGATGATCCCGTTCGTGAATCTGACGTAAATATAGTGACGTCATCGGATGTTTGCCTTCCAAGATGGGTGGGCACTTCCTATCTTGAGAAACGTTCGCGGCATTTATGCGACCGTTTAAACGAATGACGTCGTCTTGAAAAATCGGGTCCAATCGGTAGAGTCGACTGGTCCTGTCTACTCTCCTACCTACAGCGAGTCGCGCTATTTCCGCTGGAAAACACTCTCTCTGAGCCTCCCTTATCAGTAGCAGCTCGGCCTCCTGTTTGTGACGCAACGTCAACTGGGTAGCGCGTTTGCGGCATTTGTCGACGAACAGCAGGACATACGCAGTCGTTCGTAGTAATCGTTCGTATGACGAGAAACGAGTCGTGTCGACGAGGCTGGTGATGTGCGCTATGTGCGTGACGATCTCATCACCCCCCTCTCCCTGCGCGATCTCCGTTGGCCAGATGTGTTCTGGTCCGCCCAGGAAGAGGGGACCAGTGGACCATCTGCTGTCGCTTTCCAGTTGTATCATTTCGGGCCGAGTTGCGTCATCGGCTACTTTACTCGCGTACCCTTTTTCATTGAGGTCATTGACCTGTGACACGTGTGCTTTTTTGAAGTCAGCTGACTTATCCATTTTCCTTTCAATGGTGTCGAGTCTACGAAAGGTCATATCGTGACTCGGTGGTAGGTGTGGCTCATCACTCCGCCACGGCAATCCTACCTCATGGTGACCGTTGACCAGCCGAGCAGTCTTCGTGAAAATATCCTGCGCCCGTTCGTCTGCCAGCACTGTTCTCGGCTGGTAAACTATCCCCTGAGCGTCGATCGAGATATGCGATGTGGTGAGGTCCTTTAACTCTTCGCAATCCTTGGATATTTCCTGTGGGTGCACGTGCAATGCTGTCCCGCTACTCGCCTCGAATTCAGTTACGCGCCGTGGTACCGTTCCGTGTACCACCCATCCTAGCTGCGTAAGTAAAGCGGCTGGCTCGTTCTGCCGTCCCGTGAGCAAAGTTCGCGACACTATCAAATGCCAATTATCGGCGCCTATCAATAGGCGTGGCTTCGCATTCTCGTAACACACGTCACGTGCAGGTATACGTTTCATGTGTTCGCAGCGTAGATAGCTCGCTTTCACGGTCTGACTAATTATATTTAAGCGTTTAACAGTACGCGCGCGTATGTTAAAACACTCTGAGCGTTTTCCCTTGATTCCTATTTCCACGCAACGACTGTCGTTCTCTTGTCGCGTGGCCGTAATCCCGTGGACGCGTAACGCTCGCTTAATTCCTTTTGCGCCCATTTCGTTAGCTATCTCTTCGTCGAGTAGCGTAACAGTGGAGCCCTCGTCCAGTAACGCATGCGTCTCTATTTCTTTGCCGTTCGGCCCCCGCAACGTTACTGGGCACACTTTGAGTAACACCGCGCTCATTTCGCTGCCGGCATGGGCAGATGCGGTGGTCGCCGATTCTTCCCTCACGCTCCTGGTCCCACAGTTGGTGGAGGCGCTAGCCGCGTCCGACGTTCGGTCGGCGGTGTGGAGTAGCCTATGGTGCGATCTACGACATTCCTGCTCTCCGCACTTCCTCGCGGTACACTTGAATCGACGATGTTTACTCGCCAGACATTTGAAACATGCTCCAGTTTCCTTGGCCCATTCCCATCTTTGTTGGACCGTCATGTCACCAAGTTTCTTGCAGCTTGGCGTGGCATGTCCCTCGCCACAGCACAAGCACGTCTTCTTAGCCCTCTCTCTCTCGTCCTCGCCAGGTCGCTCGGCGGCGGCGTACGTTGCGGGTACGCGCGCTTTATTCCTCCTAATGACCGCTTGTGCTCTGGCGGGAGCTTGCTGACGCGTCGCTTCCTTTGAAGTCGTAGTCACGGTCGACGAGTACGCGTATCTTACGGCCCGATCAGCTTCCCTCATTAGGTAGCGCGACAGCGTAACGATCTCTGCTTCCACGCGACTACCATGCTCTTGGGCGTAATCACACCAACGCGCGCGCATGTGTGGGCTGAGCTTCTCTACCACGTGTCTGGACAGCATTGGGTTTTGTAGGTACCCCCTATCATCCAGACACGATAGCACGCTGACGATGTTCTGCAGCTTTATCGCGAACGCGTTGAGTTCAGCGGCCGTCGTACCGAGTCGCGGTAATTTTCTTAACTCGTCGAGCGACTTGTCGATTATAATCTCGGGACGTCCGTAACACTGTTCGAGTGTATGCATTATCACGGCGGGGTCAGCAGCGGTGCAAAGTAGCGCGGACACGGTCTCTCTCGCTTCACCTTTCAGGCTGTTGCGTAGGCGCGCTAAGTTCTCTCCTCGTGAGAATCCATACTCTCGTGTCGAGTCTCGCATTGCTGACTTGAACAGCAACCACTCGTGCGGCGCTCCCGTGAAAATGGGCAACTCTATCGCTTGACGCGGCGGCGGTCGATAACGTGTCATCCTATTTAACGCGTCGGCTAGCTTATCGATATCTCGGGATCGAGATCGAGATCTATGTCGCGACCTAGGCGGTGACCGCGACCTAGGTTCGCGGGGCTCCTTATTCTCTACGCGGGGCGGCTCCTCCCTCGGAAAGTACGCGTGTTCTCGCTCCTCATACTGTGGCGTACGCGGCCTCGTAAATTCCTGCCTACCCCGGGCGCGCTCGGCTTCCTCCCCCCGTATGTGAACCGGGGCGGGTGCGCGTATCGCTGACGACGTTTGATCCGGCGGAGTCAGCGATGGTAATCCCTCGTCCCCCGTAGGCTGCGCGCATTGCAGCCAATTATCGATTCGATTATCGGTGTCCGCGACGTCCTGGGCTATATCACTATCTCGATCTGTTTCCTCGCGAATGGTAGCTACATCTATCGCTAATCTCTTCTTAACCAGCTCGGCTTCGAGTTGCAATTCCTGGCGGCGTATCGCGGCGAGGCGCTCCTCAGCATGTAATTCTGCTTGCCTAATGCGCAGTACAGCACTAGCGGTGGATTGGCGCGATCGTACGGATTGGACGGGCGACCTACTATTTATCCTATCAACGGCGGGCGCGGGCGCTGGGATGGCGGTCGCGGCGGCGGCTGACGTTATAGCATCCATCGTAGTGTTCTCGGCTGTCGGCGCGTTCGTAGGCACTGTTGCAGGAACTGGTACAGACGCGGGAATCGTAACGCGGGGGTTAGCGCGTGATAATATTGTCGCGCGGGACGACGGTGACGCGGGGGGCTCCTCAAACACGCGGGCTTGCGTATCTTCGTTCTTCTGGCTTCTTGTAGTCGGCATCCTTCCTCCTCGTTTGGCACCCTAGCTCTATCAATGCCCTAGCGGCCCTATCAGACCTACCGGAGGGCCCTATGAGAGGGATATGCTCCGGCAGGGATGGAAAATGTGCAGGAAATGGAAAGGTGGGGACTACCCTGCAGAGAACTACACGCGCTACGAGGTGCTCAGCAACCGGTGGGAACGACCGGTTGCCTCGGCAGTGCCTACAGTCCGGCCCTCGCAACGTGCGCAGCCTTACAGGCGCAGTAGTGCTATTCAACCACGTTTGGTTGGCGACACCGCACAATATGTCGCACCGCCTTGAAACGGCGTTAACTCAGGCACGCACCTTTGACACCGTTAGGTGGCACGTACCTGAGCCGCGGTCCACCCGCTTAAAAGGTTCTTGACGCGACGGCGTAAAGGACCCGTGGATCCCTCTCTGCAGCTCGACACGACGGCTTGACACGATGACTTGACACGACGGCTCGACACGACGCTGGCGGCTCGAAGTTCCCGACGTGGCGACAATCCTAAGCACCTACTGGGTCGGACTTGCTGCGTTCCTGTGTTCCTTTTCAATCTTCAGAATAGGTATTCTTCGTAACGTGACTTGCTGCGTTCCTTTTCCCAGCTTGAAGTATTCCTTTTCTTTCTTGAAAGCTTTCCTCTTCTTTCTTGAAAATAGGTTTCTTCGAAACGTAACTTGCCGCGTTCCTATTCTTACTTGCAGCGTTCCTATTCGAGCTTGAAGCGTTCCCTTCTTCAATCTTCGACACCCAACTGTATTTCTTCACGTCTCCCCAAAGACGCACAATAAGCCGCTCGATATTCCTTACCAAAGGACCAATATCCGGCTCTCGAAGGACCAAAGTTCCTCTGTAGGGGGCAGAGGATGTAAATAATTACACAACACAATGGTCACGCTTGAAAGGCCTCAGCCAATTTATTTAACACGTATAAAAATACAGACTTCACATAACACGTGTAAATATCGAGTCCTTTACGTACATACGCGTGACGCTAACTCACAAATAGTTCACAGTTACTTTACAATACTTCACTGACTCTAATACGTTAGATAACTTAGGAAATCTGGAAATCTAGGGCCGCTCCAGGAGCGTAGGGTGCCAAGACAAACTGTCGCAGTGACGCTTCGAGTCGAACTGCAGAGAGAGAACGTCGTCTTCACGGAAAGTGCAGCTTAAGTACTTTTTCAGCCGGTCGCAAGTCGTGGGAGAGAGTCCCTTTTCCTCTAGTCTATTTCCTAATCCTGTTGAGGCCGGCTGACGTTCACCTCCCGACCCCCCGCATACGGCAAGCACACCATTGGTCATCAATAGTGGCGTGATTTTCCCCGTTGTAATCTACCAATAGAAACCCAGATTATTCTTAACGGTTTTTCTGTACTATTTACTTCTAAGAACCGCATTATGTACTTCTAAGAACCCAGTACATAGCCTTATATACTATCCCAGTAGCTGATTGGACAATAGTCTGGCCTCTGATAGGCTTGCTCTCTATTATGTACAGCGCCTATGTACATACATTACGCGTCTGTGAATGACGTAATGTTGCTTATATTTAGTGATTCTAAATTACATGCTCGTGTCCGTAACAGTTTATGTTCACTGTTAATTAAAATGATTATCAAAATTTTATTAATATTATTTAACTAGTAACCCTACTTAAACCAGGACTTAGGAGCAGTGGTGGCCGAGTGGTGACGGCCCCGACTTACGAGTTGTAGGTCGCGGGTTCAAACCCAGTCAGGCGCATTACTTTGTGTAATTTATTTCATCACCACTGCTCTCAAAACGGTGAAGGAAAACATCGTGAGGAAACCGGCATGTCCTAGAACCAAAAAATTCGAAGAAATGTGACATCCACCAACCCGCACTGGGCCCGCGTGGTGGATTACGGCCCATTCCCTCTCCTAGAGAGAGGAGGCCTGAGTCCCAGCAGTGGGAACATTAAAAGGCTGATTATGCTTATGCCTACTTAAACCTACTTCGTTCAATGCTCTTTTTATCAGTGAAAATGGATTTTGACGCAATCCGTTGCCTGGTTTAAAAGGAGTTAGCGGATAAATAGACGTAGACGCAGTAAATGAACTTATCGAATTTACTTAATACCATAAAAAAAAAACCTAAAAAAATACAACCGACATCAATGTTAAAAAAAAAACCAGGTAAGTGCGAGTCGGACTCATGCACTGTGAAAACAGTTCAGTTCCCGAATTGAGTTACGAAGATTTTTCCGAATTGCAAAAAAAGTTTATTTTTTGTGACGTAACTACAAAACAGTTTTCGCATTTTTTCCTATGCTTGTGCTATAAGACCTTGCTTCATGCTAAATTTCAGGATTCTAGGTCAACGGGAAATACCCTATGAATTTTAATTCCCTTGAGAGAGTCGAAATATATGTTTTTTGCGACATACATAAACGGCCGTATCTTTTTTTTTCGTTAACTTAGAAATTTGATTTTTCACAGCTTCAAGAGACCGCAAACTTGAGTATATGGTTAATTTCAACTCGATACCTCCAAGCGTTCTCTAGATACTCCTCCTTTTTGAAGTCGGTTAAAATGCTGTACATTTTCTGTTTAAATGCTATATTACGTTATTTTTAGTAACCGCGAAAAAACAAACTATGAAGGCATCACTACAACCCTAGTTTGTGATGTTCCTACTAACAACTACCATCATTAATCATTCTTTTTTCTTCAGCTAAAGCGGAAAACGATAAACAGATCTTTATTTTCCGTATCACGGCCAGATCAGTATAGGAATAATTTATTGAGACACAAATCAATACAGATAACTTCAGAAGACAAGATGTCCCTTCACATATTTAGGTACGCACGTTTTATTGAATGTTCAAAAAGCTGAGAGTTTTCCGTCAAGCGTTAAATTTGGAACTGCTTTGTAAAATCCTTTCTATCTAAGTTTGATCTTCATGATAATGATTGTATTTTGAATTCTTATAATTATAATGGCTATTGACATTTTAAAAATGACATTATGGGCGCCTTCAAATGAGCCGCAAAATGCCGCGCGACGGCAGCGCTACCGTCGCGTTGCTAAATAACAAAGTAGCGTGCCGCCCGACTGCAGCGCGGGAGTAGCGCGGCACTCGCGCATTTTTTATTTATATGGAACAACAAAGCAGCGCGGCGACATTACTGCCGCGCTGCTGTCGCGCGGCGCTTTGAGGCTAATTTGAAGGCGCCCTAAATGTCTGGCCTATTGGTCTATTGGTTAGTTGCTCTGACTGCTATGCAGGAGGTCGTGGGTTTAATTTCTACCCAAGACAAATGCTGTGTGATGAGCACGATCATTTTTACTGTGTCTAGGTATAATCTAACTATAATAATGTGTGTATTTAGAAGTATATAAGTTGTACTCATAGCACAAGCTCTGCTTTGTTCCACAACTTTTTAGTCATCTAGTCCCAAACTGGATGGGACGTTTGTTTTTTCGATGGTCGATGGGGCCGAAAGGTTCTAGAGTGGCGACCACGCACCGGAAAACGCAGCGTTGAAAGACCTCCCACAAGGTGGACCAACGACCTGGTGAGAATCGCGGGAATGCGGTGGATGCGAGACGCTCAGAATCGGTCGTTGTGGCGACGCTTGGGGGAGGCCTATGTCCAACAGTGGACGTCTCTCGGCTGAAATGAAGATGATGATGATGATGAGTCCCAAACTAAACTAAACTTTACCTATTTATAATCTTAGTGTAGATGTAGACATCTACATTAATATTATAAAGAGGTAAAGTTAGTTTTTTTGTTTGTAGGAGGTAATCTCTGAAAGTACTGGTCCGATTGCTAAAATTTTTTCACCGATAGAAAGCTGCTTTATTCCTGAGTGACATAGGCTATATTTTATGTACGCGGTTGAAACCGCGGTCAAAAGCTAGTTATTATTTGATTTGTGCTCCTGATAGCTACAAACTACGGGTCTTTAGGTCTAGAGTGAATACTTTACTTCTAGGCAAGCGTGCTCACCGTCGACCACATCATCGTTTACTATAAGGTGAAATATTAGTCAAGCGTGAGCCTATAAATAACAAAAACATCCTAAATCTTACAAAAAAGAAAGCACCAGAAAATTGGCACTTTTTTCATTTTGGTAGTTGGAGGATTTATTTTAACTACTGCTAGAAGGAGTCATCAAACTTAAATAGTTCCTAATACTCTATCCAGAAAGCAATTAACTGAACCAGCTCTTGAACCTCCAACATATGGACTTGGTATACCAATTTACCAACGACCGTCACGCCTTGCAGGCACTAGGTCAACCATGTAGATTGGTTTCGAATTGGATCGAATGCACCTCTAACCTTCTGAAGTATCTGGGCTGTTCTTGAATATGGATTCTTTTAAAGCCATGATGAGTGATTGTAGGGTTGAATAAGAACCAGAGTTACACTGAAAACATTATGAAAGTTTGTGATTGTGTATGTTTGTTACTTTTTCACGCTAGAACAGCTGAACGTGTTTCGATGTAACTTAGCACACGGGCAGATCATGTCCTGAAATAGCACATAGGATACTTTCACGCAAGCGAAGCCGCAAGCAGTATCTAGTTTGAAATAAAACCTTAGGCACCTCGCCCACGGCGACTTTTTGTAGCGATGCTGTTGCTTGTTTCGTAAGTGCGCGACAGCATCGCTATAACGTGCGTTAGTCGCATTTGCAAGCGCTATAGAAAATAAGCCAACGCGCTTCTAACGCGCTACAGCATCGCGACTGTATCGACGCGAACGCGCTATAGCATAGTTACAAAAAGTCGCCGTGGGCGAGGGACCTTATTGTTTCTGCTAAGAATTGTGTGAATAAAGTAGATAGATTTTGTCTTCTTGCTAGGTAAAGACCTCCCTAAATAATATGATTTGATGGCTCAGTGGTAACGGCCCCGACTTACGACGAGTTGTAGATCGTGAGTTCCAAGACTTCCAAGGCAGACACTACTTACTTTGTGTTATTTATTTTATCACCACTGCTCTTAAAACGGTGAAGGATAACATCGTGAGGAAGCCGACACATTCTGAAATCAAAAATTCGAAGACATGTGACATCCACCAATCCGTACTGGGCCCGCATGATGTATTGCGGCATCCACCAACCCGTATTTTTTTTTTTCGGTGGGAAAATCATCCAATGACATCCCCCGCTTTTGGGCGGTGCGTGAAGGTGAGTCAGTTTACTGACTAAAAACCCACTCCTGTTTCTTCGTTGCCTTTCATACCAGGGCCGAGTCTTCCTTACAGAAGCAGACCCTTGGCCCCAGTAGGCTTCGACCCTGCTGGGCCCCTACGGTTTGCTGACATCTCCTTGAGGCACCAACCCGGTAACACTTTCAAACGTTCCCGCACAACATTATAAGGCTGATTATGCTAAATTATGCTGTCTCACTTATTACAATAATCGTTGTGTTGAAAAACACTTACAACCTTATGCGCAAGGAACGAAAACATTCAAGGAAATGTTTAAATGAAACGAAATATTTCCAGGAATTCTGGCACTCAAGGAAAGAACTAACTTATAAATGAGCACCAGAATTTTTACATTACTCCTTCTGCGAAGCAGTAATGCTAACAAAGGAGGAGGCCACATGCGTGAGGCAACGGTCCTCACACCCCAGCCGGCGCCAAGATTCCGATCCCGATTCGACGGCGAGCAAAGGGTAGCTCGCCGTCCGACCGCCCGGTAACCGTCCGGACCAAGACCAAGTCGTCGACGGCGCGTACTATTCCACGCGCTTGTCAGCAAACCGTAGGGGCCCAGCAGGTCTGCTTCTAAAAGGAAGACTCGGCCCTGACACGATAGGCAACGAAGGAACAGGAGTGGGTTTTTAGTCAGTACAAGTCTGACACTATCTCCCGCTCCGCCCAAGAGCGCGGGATGTCATTGGATTATTTTCCAAACTAAAAAACAAACCACGATACAGGAGTTTTTGTCTAGTGAGGGAAAAAGTTAAAAATAAATTGATACCCATATCATGAAAGTGCTTAAAAAATTACTAATTCGCCATATTGGATTTAGAATGACGTTACATAGTTAAACATGCATTGTCATCTAAACTGAGCAAGTCTCCAAATGCAGCTCAAATGCTTTCAGTTCAATCGGTTAGGGATGTTTTGATGGGTGTTTTTAAATTCATCCGCAAGATTTCACCTTAACAAATATACATTAAATTGCAAGTTAAATAAAAGCTTATAAAAAAAAATACCAGTAAACTACATACATAGTAGGTAGTACTACCTAGGTAGATGATTCATTAATGTTTTTCTACATTACCAACGTTTCAAGCGCTTTTAAGTTAGTCCTTCACAACCCCAACCGCTTTAAAGTGCTGGAAACGCTGGCAAGTATAAAATGCAAACGAGGAAAGTGGGACTAAAAAAAATACCGTTGAAAAACACTAAAAGTAATTTCATTCATGATATGAACACAAGGACTTCTGCAAGTGTATGGACAGCAGCTGCTAGTGCACTTGTACGTTTTAATGGATGGCGATAGTCCATTCTCGTTCAGTGTTCCCATATTGCAGTCATAAAATATTAACGACTTTTCGCACTAGTGCCTATCCATATTCACTCCAGTAAAAGCCGTGTTTCCGTGTACCGTAGCTTGCGGCCAATTGTTGTAGCTACCCATTTATATAGCTCGCCTGCCTGAGCTTGCGATAAGAGATTGAATTTAAGTTTCAATTTCGCTGAATTTTCTCTATAGAGGCAATAGTATAAAGAAAGTTGGTGGAAACTGGAAGGAGTAACAATAAAAATAGACCAGCCATTCTTATACTCACCGCGAATTGAATTGGGACGACATAGTTAAGGCGCACCTTTTGGTGGAAACTGCACTTGAAGTGCTTTCTTTAAAAAAAAAACTGTGCAAATGCGAGTCGGACTCGTGCACTGAGAGTTCCGTACAAACTTGAAAGGTAAATTGCGGTTTACGATTTATGACGTATTAAAAAAAACTACTTAGTTCTCGTTCAAAGCAATTTTCGGTGGAAGTTTTACATAGCATATCATATATATTTTTTAGTTTTATCATTCTCATAATTTAGAAGTTACAGGAGGGGGGACACACATTTCACCACTTTGGAAGTGTCTCTCGCGCAATCTCTTCAGTTCAGAAAAAAATGATATTAGAAACCTCAATATTATTTTCGAAGACCTATCCCTGATACCCAACACGTATAGGTTTGTAGAAAAAAAAAATGTTGAGTTTCAGTTGTTTTGTGTGAAAATCTTAATGTGGCTCACAGAATACATCTACTTACCAGATTTCAACAGTATAAAAAGTGGCTGTGACATACTGACGGACAGACAGACAGACAGACGACGAATCCATAAGGGTTCCGTTTTTTGCCAATTGGCTACGGAACCCTAAAAAATAATCACTATAAAAGATGTAAGTATGAGAAGCTCTCTACAGCAAACTATACAAAGCAGTCTACGGCAAATTCCAACACGTTTCCAAGATTTAAATTGAATGGGATATACCTACATATAATAATATGTGTGTTCTATTTCGTGCCTACAATTACTGTAGCTGTATAGCATATGTTCCTTTTAGATATCATCTGCAGGCTCACAATAGATCCCTCCCTTCGTAACGTGTCCTATAGAGCAGATATCAAGTACTGTTAGATTTGTCATATCTGTTTGTATCAAGATGACGATGTGTCGTGTGATGAAAAGCAATCTTTACGATAGAATATTTGTAGTGTCAGAATATTTGGTATTGATTGATATACTTTTCTTAAAACTATACTGCCTCTGTCAATACAGTTGGGTAGGTCTAACTTTGAGAAAGAGGTCAATCGTCGAATCCGACTCGGCTGGGCAGCGTTCGGGAAGCTGCGCGGTATCTTCTCGTCCAACATACCACAGTGTCTCAAGACGAAAGTCTATGACCAGTGCGTGTTGCCAGTGATGACATATGGCACTGAAACATGGTCGCTTACAATGGGCCTCATCAGAAGGTTTACAGTCACCCAAAGCGCAATGGAAAGGGCTATGCTCGGAGTTTCCTTGCGTGATCGCATAAAGAATGAAGATATCCGCAGGAGAACCAAGGTCGCCGACATAGCCTGAAGAATCGCCAAACTAAAGTGGCAGTGGGCAGGGCACATTGCTCGTAGAACGGATGGCCGATGGGGCCGAAAGGTTCTAGAGTGGCGACCGCGCACCGGAAAACGCAGCGTTGGAAGGCCTCCCACAAGGTGGACCGACGACCTGGTGAGAGTCGCGGGAATGCGGTGGATGCGAGACGCACAGGATCGGTTGTTATGACGCTTGGGGGAGGCCTATGTCCAACAGTGGACGTCTTTCGGCTGAAATCATGATGATGATGATGATGATACTGCTTCTGTTAAAATACGAAAAACTTGAGACTATCTCGAGAATTTTAACAAACCTTGGGTGAAAAAAATTAAGATTGTTATTTCAACTTTCAAGCAAAGTCAGACCCTACCTTCATAAAACTACAGACTACAACATTTCATCGTGACCAAAAATATAATAAAATAAATGTCCAGCAGTAATGAAATACCATCATTTACAAAGACAACAGCCCGCGAAATTTTTTATCAGCATAGTTACTTTTCATTCCGTAAAACAAAGAACTTTTCAGGTAGTGATATCTATACAGGGTGCCTTTAAATTCTTTTGAATCATGTAGTTCAAGGGGTGAAAGCTTTTAATTAATCGCGAGGCTGTCATTCACTCTTTCTTTCATAGTAATCCTCAAAATTTGTTGAGTTACATGATCGTTTAATGTACTGAATAATATTTTTTCAATACACTTACTCGAAAACCCGCTCTTATCGCTACCGCTTTTAGGCACGCAATTTACTGTTTTCCGCACTGGTGCGGAAAACGTGTGCGCGAGCTCGCGCTCGTCACAATTTATTGTATTTATCGTACCAGGCTGAGCGCTAAGCGCCACGAGTTCCCGTCAACCCCGGTTTATTTATTTCTTTTTAAGTGTATTGAAAAAGAAAAAAAAAGAAGATGCAGCGTTGGACCGGCAAAGGTGACCGATGACCTGAGGGTCACGGGAATCCGATGGATGCGAGACGCACTGGACCGGTCATTATGGCGACACAGTTTAAGGAGGCTTATGTCCAACAGTGGACGTCTTTCGGCTAAAATAATGATGAATTGTCGAGATGATAAAATTCGACTGGCCTGTTGGTCTAGTGGTTAGTGGCCCTTACTGCTACGCCGGAGGTCGTGGGTTCGATTCCCACCCAGGACAAATGTTTGAGTGATGAGCACGATCATTTGTTCTGTGTCTGGGTGTAATTTATCTATAATATGTATGTATTTAGAAATATATAAATATGTTTATCAGTTGTCTAGTACTCATAACACAAGCTCTACTTAGCCTGAAACTAGTAGGCGTTGTGTAATGGTTGGTTGTAGAATTGATGATGTATTGAACGACGTTTGATACACGTGGAAATTTGTCACTGCAGTAGTCGGCTCCATTACACCGCCGCCTTCCACTTCGGTCGCAATGATAAACTTTCTCCACTTGTATCAAAATGAACTATGCCATATATCAAATAAGATCCCATGACAGAATGACTGTTGTTTTCTATATAAGATTATTTTCACCCCCTAAAGTATGCCTATGAATTAAAATTCACCCTGTATGTGCAATAATAATAACAAAAGGTAGTATAAGAGCTGGTTAATATAGAGTAGACTGTTTGTAAAGTCCCTCTTTGCAATTTAATTTTCATTTTAATCTGCCAACGGATAAACAAGTTGAACAATATTGTTCTGTTTCAAACGCTTATCATTCTGTGCAGACATTTAAAGTTGTACTTCGCAAAGTTGTGCTTGAATAGTGCTTATTATGATTATGAAATGTTTGGTGCTTAGTTGGAAGCTGATATTACTAATGAATTAAATTTTAATTATAGGACAATAATCCAGTCAAATTAGTCCAAAAAATAGGGGTAAGCCTAAAAAAGCGCTAAGTACACTACCTCAAAGGTGGCGTGAAAAGGTTTCCATAATATATTATGACGATTACCTCTTTCAACTTATTAAATCATTATATCTCAAAAACGGTGGCTCTAAGGAAAAAAATATTTTGACATTTTAGTTGATCAGTTAATTATCTATCTGATCTACAATTTTTGTCTGGGCAAATTTTATGATAAAACTTACCTGTTTACCTACTTTGCTGAAAATCGCCGAAAAACTCGTTTTTGTGACTTTTGACGCCGAATTTTTTTTTTCCAGGTGTCGGATCGATGAGGACTTTTCAGATTTCATTTCTTAATTCATGTTTTATTTAGTCCATTTGCTGTTGTTTAATGATTAAACAGATTAGCTAGAACTAGATAGAGCAAAGAGATTTCTTTAGAGATATTTATGTACCTGAGTAAAATTGTAAGAGAAATACAAAAAAGCTGTCACAATTTATTTACCTTTTCCATTATTTAACAAGAAACCTTATTCCATAGCTAAAGGGCAATATAAACTATTTCCTTTGGCTTCGCTTCGTAGCTTACATAAACACACACAGAGATAATGTAGCCGCTATCAATCACTAATAATTGTTTAGTTTTTAGTGATCGGTGCATAGTGTTCCACGCGCGCCTCTAAGAGATGTCAGCCAAACGTAGGTGCCCGATGCTCGCTAGGGCCACGGGAAATTTAAGAAAAGGAAACCCGTGAAGGGCACAGGTGTGGTTTTAGTCAGTAAAAGTCTGATATGAAAGAGAGAGAGAGAGAGAGCAGAAGTTACTGGATGATTTCCCATCTCAAAAAAGAGAGACAATATTAGGAAATTGCTAAGTACCGGTCAAGTTAGCGAAAAGATAATAAAAAGTTTACAACTTTAACAATATCATATTATTTATTAGTTTATTATTTTAGGATATATACGCACCTAATTTCATACTTCATTCTATTTTTATATATCTAGTATTTATTTATTTACAAGCACTGGTACAACGTTACAGAGGATGTACAAGGCGTTGTACAATAGCAACTTACAAACTAACAATACCTTTAATAAAAGAATGATAACCTAAAAACAGTAGTATCTACACATTGAAGAAGAAAAAAAACTAACACATAATTTAGAAATAAAAAGGAAATTCATATACAATTACCACTAAAATATATCCCACATGTGCTCACCTACCACAGTGTTGTCTTTTTTAACACAAAGGTTGACTGGTAGAGAATATATATAATCAGCCTTTTTAATGTTCCCACTGCTGGGACTCAGGCCTCCTCTCTAGGAGAAGGAATGGGCCGTAATCCACCACGCGGGCCCAGTGCGGGTTGGTGAATGTCATATGTCTTCGAATTTTTTGGTTCTAAGACATGCCGGTTTCCTCACGATGTTTTCCTTTACCGTTTTGAGAGCAGTGGTGATGAAATAAATTACACAAAGTAATGCGCCTGGCTGGGTTTGAACCCGCGACCTACAAACTCGTAAGTCGGGCCGTTACCACTTGACCACCACTGCTCTAAGGTAGAGAATGCCTTGTTGCATTAAGTCCGCCTATGTACCACTACTGTACATTTTTATTTAACTGATATAAACTAGTGCTTGGCTGCGATCCCACCTGCTGGTAAGCAGTGATGCAATCGTTGATGGTGAGGCGCATTAGTTCATTATGACATGAAGCTTAATTTTTTTTTTTAACTGATATAAACCAGTGCTTGACTGCGATCCCAACTGATGGTAAGCAGTGATGCAATCATTGATGGTGAGGCGCACTAGTTTATTAAGAGCCTATTCACTCTAGCTTTGAAGACACCTAAATAAATAAATAAATAAGATTAAAACAAAGAAGCCTAGTAAGAATCCTGAGAACATAACACAATTATCTTGGAAAGCACCATAATACATTTAATGTTCCTTCGATGTTGCAAATATTGTATTAAAAGTGTAAAATATGAGCCGCCTAACACCGTATGGAATGAGGAAAGCTTAGAAATTGGATTTTGGTACGAGTATAAAGTTAGAGATTGGCGGACAAAAGTTTTAATACAATAACGCTTTTAGCCCAACATCGTAATTCTATGTAAGTAACGCTTCGGGACGCAATTGGGTTTTTATATCTTGATTTTGAGGGTAGGTAAATAGAACCAACCAATAAATTATTCACGAGTTCACGTAGAACAATAACTTAGTCACTTGAGTAAGAACGAAGTTAGAAATAGGATAAATAAATGAGATTTAGCAAAGAGGCAAAATTATTATTAATATTATTAATTACATGGTGGACGGGAACCTATACGCACGAAACGTTTTGGGAACACATTCATTGTGCGTACAGCTAAGGAGTGGAATTCCTTGCCGGAATCTGTGTTTCCTGATGGCTACAACCCGGGAATCTTTAAGTCAAGAGTGAATAGGTTGCTTCTAGGTAAGCGCGCTCCATCGTCGACCGCAACGTCGCTTTCCATTAGGTGAGATAATGGTCAAGCGCGAACCTATAAAGAAAAATAACTATATATATTATTTGGTGTCTACGCTTTGTTTACGCATCATCAACAGTTCGGGTTGCTACTGTTGGACAGTCTAGAAGAGTACCTACGATGTGTTGGAATACCTGTGGGACGTAGTCATTATAAAGGGCTATCTAATGCTGATAAAACTCGAAAACTAGCTGCTATCTCTACCGCTTTTAGGTACACAATTTAATGTTTTCAGTTTTTCTGCACTAGTGTGGAAAAGTGCTGGCGCTCTCCCCCACCACAATTCATTGTACTTATTTCAGCAAGCCCACGAGTCGCTGGTCAACCCCCGTTTATTTATTTCTTTGTAATTGTATTGAAAAATATCGTTTGATACACGTGGAAATTTGTCGCTACAGCACTCGGTTCCATATCGCCTAGTCGCAATGTCAAACTTTCTCCACTTGTATCAAAATGTACTATTTCAATTCGAACCAAACATTTCTGAGATTAGCGCATTCAAAACAACAAACACTCTCAACTCTTCAGCTTATAATATTAGTATAGATTTGTTAATTTTACTGAAAAAAAAAGACGCTAATCACAAAAGTAATAGACCATGGCTAACACATGATCATTACAATCTACATTAAACGCCGAATAATCTTAAGGAAAAAATCACAACGTATGCAACATAAAATCTAACATGCCCATAAAAAATAACAAGAAAGTTTAGCTGATTCACGTCTAGTGCCTATTTATAACGGGTTTATCGTAGTGAATTTTTATAGCTCAATTAGGTACATTGCCAAACATGTTTGTAAATCATTTGACCGAAGATTCACTGACTTACACCGATTCGTTTATACCGTATTCGTGTACATCGAAGGACTAGAACAATTTGCCTACTGCAGTCTTCTCGTCCGATTATAATTTAGGTGTCTTCAAAGCTAGAGTAAATAGGCTCTTAATAAACTAGTGCGCTTCACCATCAACGATTGCATCACTGCTTACCATTAGGTAGTATCGCAGTCAAGCACTAGGTCATAAAAAAGACTAAAGATATGAAGCACATGGTTCGTAATAAATTGAATCTGAGATTTTTTTCATAGACAAAAGTCTGTGGTTTAATCCCATCTCGGCATCATCTCATTATATATAATAGAAGTTAGGTACACAGTCATCTAAAAATGAATAGGTAGATATATAAGGTGTTAAAAAATTAACTTTAAGAATTTCGAGGGGACTAGCGAAAAAAAAATCAGCTGCTCCATACATTTTGACGAGTTATGCGAACATAAACGTAGGGAACAGCTGATTTATTTTTAGCGATTTTAGGTTTGGTCCCATAGTAAAAGTTGTTCATAATGAGGAGTACAATGTCCCCTCGAAATTCTTAAAGTTAATTTTTTTACACCTTATATGTATAGAATACAGTATCTCGTCAGTACATCATTTTCAAATAATAAACATTCAAGTGGATTTTACTCCTACATGCCCGTAAGTATTGTGTTTATCTCAGGGTGCCAAGATGAGAATTTTTCGTAGACGTGATAAATAAATTCATTATTGCCGAGATGAGACTAAACCGGATCTGTAAACGTTTACCAACATACATAACATAATTCTCCTTATAATGTTCCCACGGTTGGGACTCAAATCTCCTCTCTAGGAGAGGGAATGGACCATAATCCACCACGCGGGTCCAATGCAGGCAGTGGTGATAATAAATTACACAAAGTAATGGGCATGGCTGAGGTTGAAACCACGGCCTACTCGTAATTCGTGGACGTTGCTACGGGGCCACCACTCGCCAAAAACATACGTAGGGACTATAAAGAAAAAAAGAAAAACAATTGACATTGAAAAAATTGTGCTGACCTGCTGAACACAGATTTTTCCAAAAACCTATATCAGGCACCAGTCTCTCACAAAGGTGAAATACAGCTGAAACATTTTTAGTAAATGCCAGCTTTGTGAACAGACAGTAAATAGCTATTATTATTATTGTCATTTTATAGTACCTATGTTTCACAAAGACTTAACAAATAGGTAGGTACAACGAGGATGCGTATTCAAGGCAGTGATGGGTGATGTTTTCGACTGTAACTAAAGGGCCTATTACACTACACGATATTCAGCACACGATATTCAGACTGTCTTATTTTTGTTCCGAGTAAGACCGGTCTAACCCTTATTACACTACGCGATATGAATTGTTGATTAATGTATCATGGTGTGCCAAATAAACATATTTTCCTTTCTTTCTTTCTTTCTGTCGATATAGACTAAGACTGTCTGAATATCGAGTAGTGTAATAGGCCCTTAACTACCTGAGACTAAATTGTATAGTTTTAAATATCGCAGCATATGCTGCTCAGCGCCTTTTTGGCCTCACGCAGATTTTAATTTATTTTCTTCATATTATTTCTATTATAAACGATTGATACGAATAAACATTTTTTTCTTCTTTGAAATAACTAAAATAACTTTGAATTCGACACATTGATCATGGCGCCTCAAATGTAAAATGTTTCTTAACGTCTGGTCTGCTGGAAAAATAATCATTTGAAATAAGCAGTACTCTTGTAATAATTTTTTTAATGTATTATTTTTTCCTGATATAATATGTGTGTTTATATGTCTGTATATAATCTGTCTCACTGACATATCAACGTACAGCCGTAGACTCGCACTAAGAAGGGGGGTTTTTGAAAATTTAACCTATAAGGGGGTGAAAAGGGCATTTCATTTGTATGCAAATTTAAATCTCATTCCGCGTACCTAATAATATACTTGAAAATTAGAACTAATAGTAGGTAACCTAAGTAAATAATAAAGGCTATCATCATCTTCCTGCCCTTGTCCCATCTTATTTGGGGTCGGCACAACATGTTTTTTTCTTCCATTCTATCCTGTCAACCGTCATGCTATCACTAACTTCCTTTTCTTTCATATCACTGTTCACACAATCCATCCATCTTTTCTTTGGCCTCCCTCTCCCTCTCCACCCATCCACATGTATACTCATAACTCTTTTAGTAACATGCGTTTCATCTCTCCTCTTTACATGACAGGCTTTCTCTTTATAATAAAGGCTAGCATTATTTGTTTTTAACTACCTCCAATAGTTTATTTTTTTTTATTTAGGGAGCTTTAAAATTTGTATGGAGGATTCTTAGTACTTGGTTATTAAACTTGAAACTTGGCACAAATTCTAATCAAAATGAATAATAAATATTTTCATTTTTAGTTTTTCAAAATACGATTTAAAGGGTGTTAATTTTTTTATAAAAATATTCTCCCTCTTTGTATATTCTCCCATTTTTTTTTAGGTGGGAAAATCATCTTAGAACAAATCCCGCACTTGGGCGGAGCGGGAGATAGTGTCAGACTTTTACTGACTAAAAACCCACTCCTGTTCCTTCTAGATTTAAGTTACCTAGTGTAAAAGTTTTGTTACAATTTTGGTGTTAATTTGGTTTGGTTTAAAGTTAATTCTATTCTATTCTCGCGAACGAAGTCGCTTTCAAAGTGCTAGTAAATAATAAACTAAATAAATACCTACTAGAGAACTTCCAATAATAAGTAGGTACGAGTGTTGACAAAGAGACCAGACTACTAGATAAAAAGTAATTTGAGCTGCACCTGTTTCAATGATGTTACACTCTTTACAATATCACATGCAATAAGCTACATTCCAGTTTCCTGTCTCCCAGTCTCATGCGATTGAGAGATAACAGGCAATAGCGTGCACTTGACTCCTAATAACATCATACTGCCATCAGCATTCCGGATGCCAATTTAATCGCTGCAGTATGTACAATGTGCACCAGGGATGTTATAGAGCTCCGCAACCGTAACTGAAACTATCGGATATCCGAAATAAAAAAAATATCCGCAACCAAAACCGAAATTAAAGTTTCGGATAGTTTCGGACAAAGGTAGAATTTAAGGCGTCGCCCTGATTAGCAAGGATCTTATGATAACACGATGCGTTCTCGTCGTGCGATGAAAATAGTCGTATAATAATTCAATAGTGGTGTCCTTATAGATCGCGCGATGCTCACCTACCCTTCACGTTGCTGTACTTGCGCGGTGATGCGTGACCAATTAGGATACTCAAAAGAGATCGGTATATTATATTTGATTCATGTGATTGGACGATCAAACCAATCATAAGATCGATATTAAACATTACCTGTGCTCGCGCAATGACTTGCGAGTTTCAATTAGGACACTGAAATCTGTATGTTTGAACTCATCGTGTGACAAGAAAGTATCGTGTCATTGTACGGTCGTTGCCAATTAAGACGACGCCAAAATGACAAGTTACGATAGGTTTTCGTTTCTTTTGCCCAACCAAACAAATAACAATCAAGACTAGAATTAAAAGTCTAGTCTAGTATTTAACTTTATAAATTTTAAAATTATAATATTTGTAACGGAAACTAGCGAATAATCCGAAATAATTTCATAGCCGTAACCGTATCCAAAAAAAATCGGTTAATAGTTTTCCTTTATTCATATCCGAAATTTCACATCCCTAATGTGCGCTAAGTTAATATGGGCGCTAATGTTGGTTGTACAGTAGAAAAAACTATTTGGTAGGTACCTACTAGCTTCTGTTTAGTTTCACCTGCGTGAAAGTAAGAAATATCCCAGGGGATCATACTCCCGGGATCAAAGTTTCCTATGTGCTATTCCATCCATCACACTATTACACCAATATTATAAGGGCGGAAGTATGTATGTATGCCTGTGTGTGTATATTTTTTTTTTAAATAATATAAACTAGTGCTTGACTGCGTTCCCACCTGATGGTAAGCACAGTGATGCAATCGTTGATGGTGAGGCACACTAGTTTATTAGGAGCCTATTCACTCTAACCTAGAAGATACCTAAATTGTAATCGGATGGGAAAACCGCAGCAGGTAAATTGTTCCAATCTATTGAAGTACGCGGTATAAACGACGAGGTGGACGCTTAGTCCGGACCGTAGGGGTGTTAAACAATGTATGGTCGGATACTAGCCGTACGTCGGGTTGCCGCTGATGATAGAAAGAGAGATGGTGTAATGAAGTCATGCAATCCCCGCGCACGCTCTCCAAAATGCATCCATTTGTTATTGTCTTTGGTTACTCTTTCATGCTCAAACGGGTTTTTGGATTTGGATGGGGCACACAAGTAAACCATATCATGCATGCACTGAAACATTTCAGAAACTACACGTTCCTAAATTCGAGCCCAGTATATCAAAATAGCACATGTGACCGTTGGCCTAGTGGTCGCACGAATTAATTTATTCAGACAATTTACTTTTTTTAAAATTTTATAAGTAATATCTATACTAATGTTTAAAGCTATATGAGTGGTGTGAAATAATTAACTACTCAACACACTGACAACATTGTTTTAAAGTATCAAGTTATCTATGTGTATATCAAATCGCTTATTTGACTGTACGAGGTCTCTACAGCGTTCCATTATTCGTACAACGTTATAACAAACAGCTTCATAAGTTTCTTCAATCGTGAACACAAATGAAGCAGGATTGGCAGAGTTTCAGCCTCTCAGTTCATAGCTTCTGTAACTGTATTCTACTTATATAAAAGGACAAACTAACAGGATGACATACATAACCTATACTACTGGGACTAGGAGCGTGAAATTTTGCACAAGGATTCCTTTTATCACGTAGGTAGGCATTAAGAAAGGATTTTTTAACATTTAGCCCCTAAGAGGCTAAACGGGGTTCTAAAGTTCTTATGGAGAAACCTACTCCTAGTTACCTTTTATAGGCAGAAGGTAGTCTACCTATAAAAGGTAACCGTTACTGACTGATTCATCAACACTCAGCTCAAACCACAGAGCGGATTGAGTTGAAATTTGGAACGCAGATAGCTATAATGACGTAGGCATACACTAAGAAAGGATTTTCCAAAATTCACCCTAAACCTTATGAAACGGGAGTCCAAATTTTGTTCCTATTTTCAAGCGGGCAAAGACGCCGAATTCAGTCAGCGACTTTGCCCGCTTGGACGACAAAATGTTTTAGTTATAAATAGATAACTACATCATACCACACCACCACACCACACCACTACTGCACTTGAAGTTTAAATAAATAAATAACTAAAACATTTCGTATTTTTATGTAATAAATCAAATACGTTTTATCATAATAAGAGTTTTGACAGAAGCCAGTCAAAACTAGTTTAATGACGGTATATAAATTATGTAACGCAATTAGAGAGTCAGTCTTCAGGCATTTATCTAATAATTATTTTACCTGTAGCCTGTAGACTACAATTTGTTCGCACTCAATAGCTGTGTACATAAGATACTTGTACAATACTCCAAATAATCGTCAAAATCCCCCATACTTCCAATAAAAGGAAAACGCATGAATTCATCTTGTAAAAACATTTCTTTCGAGTAATTTCAGTATCTTTAACCGTTTCTTCCATTTAATTCTACAAGTACTTATCGGATATACTTCGCAGGTCTTATCTCCGGGATTTTTTCATCGTATTTCCTTCCAACTCGATGTAGCTGGCCATTTCTCATTAACTTTTCTAAATAATTAAACTTAAAACAATTGCACGAATTCACTTTACCTAGACTTACAACGTGCAACTAAGTTGTTTTTGTATCGGCTGAATGAGAATGCAAAAACTCGGATAGTTAATGGAATCGTAGCAGAAAAGCGTCATGATTTAATAATAATAATTTATTTTCATCAGAAGTCAACAAAGATCTACGTCCGGAGCCCAAGTCGTCGACAGTGCGTAGTGTTCCACGCGCGCCTCAAGGAGATGTGAGCAACCGTAGGGGCACAGCAGGGTCGAAGCCTACTAGGGCCAAGGGTCTGATTCTAAAAGGAAGACTCGGCCCTGGTATGAAAGGCAACGAAGGAACAGGAGTGGGTGTTTAGTCAATAAAAGTCTGACACTATCTCCCGTTCCGCCCAAGAGCGGGGGATGTCATCGGATGATTTTCCCACCGAAAAAAAGCTTCCAATAAAACTACTTTACATGAGATAACTTTTCTTAGCAGCAGCTCTTTTTTTTTTGGTAGTGTGAAATCATTTCATGACTTTTCCCACTCCAGGAGCAGCGAGAGGGCGTGTCAGTCGCGTGTCCTTTTACTGACTAAAACCCACCTATGTTTCTCCAGTTGCCCTTTATGTTTCCTTTTCAGAAATGCTCCATAACCCTGAAGGGCATCGTCCCTACTGGGCCCTTACGGTCTTGCTGATACCTATCTCTTTGAGGCGCGTGGAACACTACGCGCCATCGACGACTGTCCTCACAGCCCTATAGTTACTAATTAACACGATACGTGAGAAAGGTGGTCTGTCAAGGATCTACAACTGACAACGAGTCCAACGTGTTTCCGACACATGTATTTCTTGATATTTAATGGACAGTCATCCACACATGGACCGAGCTCCTTAAGCGTGGTTTAATCTTCAGTCCACCTTTTTTTAACCGACTTCAAAAAGGAGGAGGTTCTATGTTTGGCTGTATGTATGTTCACCGATATCTCGGTCAATATTGTGGACCGATTTTGAATTTATTTTATTTTATTGAAAGGTTATGCTTCCAAGTTGGTCCCATAGAAATATTGTTATGATCTGATTATGAACTTCGAAGATATGGAACAGAACTCCTCATAGGATCACAGCAGAACCGTCGTAACAAGTTGGAAAGTTTGACGAAGGGTACTTTTTAGTGCTGGTACCATAACTAAAAAGTGTAAAACTAAAAAACTTCAATGTAATAGACTTCAATGTAAAAAAAACATTAAAAATTGCAAAATAACTTTAATTTCGGAAGTCGGTGTTAAATAACGAAGAGACAAAACTATTATAGAAACACCGACTTCCGAAATTAAAGTTATTTTGCAATTTTTAGTGTTTTTTTTACATTGAAGTCGGTTGTATTTTATTGAAAAAAGATTTTTTGTGTTGGAAAATGAGAGATTACTAGAGATTTACTGAATCAAACCCTTCCGTGTTCTTTCAGTTTCCCTTTACGATCCAGGGCTGCGGTAACTCTTTTGAACCATTAGCAACCCACTAATGCAGCTCTGATCGCCTTAGAAAACAAAAATGCAAACACATAACTCACCGTTTCCCCGGAACCACAAATTGCTATTACTTAATTGAACTTAAAGTTAAAACGGATTAGTTACTGATCTTAATTGTCCAAAGACTAAACGTATTGCAATCCAACGATACTGTGTGAAATGGACCGGCAAACGATCGGTCAGTGGCGTAGCTAGTCCCAAAGAGGCCCCGTACTAATAATTATCGAAGTTTTATTTGTTTATACAAAGTAGGCCCTACTAGCACAGAGACAGTGAGACGGAGTCGTGATAGGCAACAACAGAGTTGACCAGACTAACAGGATAGATTCCGTCCCTATCATCATGTAAAACCGATACCGTTGAACTCGTTTATTGGGGCCTGGACTAGAATAGGTTATGTTTTTATTGTGATCTTATATATAGAATGCTAGAACGAATGGAGCGAACTACAAAAATGGAACAACATAACATAATAATCATTAATTATTGATTACCTCTCAACACTAAAAGAATAATAATTGAAGGTTGTGGGTAACATGTTACAAATTTTTACACACGTCGGTGTCCCTGTAACTCGGAGGCCCTGTATTATTGATACCTACGGCTGATACCACGGTAGCTACGCCCCTGGAATCGATATCGGGGAACTAAGTACACCCTTAGGTAATAGAATTATATCGGTACGTTAGCTTTATACGCGAATTCCTACCAGGATAATTTTATCTACCGTTTAACGATGCTTGATTTTGATTTCTAATCAATCTGACAAATCTAAAAAGACCACCAGATGTTCAGAACACATCAAGACAGTGTTAATCACTGAGTGAGTAAAAACCAGGATACAATGTTGAATTTCTAGAGAAGTTTTCACTTCATCATCATCATCATTTCAGCCGATAGACGTCCACTGCTGGACATAGGCCTCCCCCAAATGTCGCCACATCGAACGATCCTGTGCGTCTCGCATCCATCGGATTCCCGCAACCTTCACCAGGTCATCGGTCCACTTTGTAGGGGGCCTTCTAACACTGCGTCTTTCGGTACGCGGTCGCCACTCCAGAACCTGTCGGCCCCAACGTCCATCCGTTCTGCGAGCAATGTGCCCCGCCCATTGCCACTTCAGTTTGGCGATTCTTCGTGCTATGTCGGCAACCTTGGTTCTTCTACGGATATCTTCATTTCTGATTCGATCACGCAAGGAAACTCCGAGCATAGCCCTTTCCATTGCCCTTTGGGTGACTTTGAGCCTTCTGATGAGGCCCATTGTGAGCGTCCACGTTCCGGAACCATATATGTCATCACTGGCAACACGCACTGGTCATAGACTTTCGTCTTGAGACACTGTGGTATATTGGATGAGAAGATACCGCGCAGCTTCCCGAACGCTACCCAGCCGAGTCGGATTCGACGGTTGACCTCTTTCTCGAAATTAAATCTACCCAACTGGACTGTCTGTCCAAGGTAGACGTAATCGTCTACAACTTCGAGTGCAGAGTCTCCGATCTTGATGGGAGTGGGTGCTACATATGGTTATTTACCATGACTTTGACTAAGTTTTCACTTAGCTCTTTTCATTAATGACTGCTGTAGTAGGACTGTAGGTAGGTGAATAAGGGCTGCGGTTGTTCGAAAGAGCCACTGCTGCCCTGGGGGTCAAGGGGTCTTTGGACCGGGACCGCGGTCCCTACTTCCTGAAATTGAGTAGGTAGTGTAAATTTTAATGAACTTAACTAAAAACCTCTTTAAATTATTCTCAAATCAAAATTCAATTAAATAAAACAGTTGGAGTATGTGGCAACGTAACAGATTACGATTCATAATAGTCAGTATCTGTGTGTGTATCTTTTGAGCTGTCCTTCCAAATGTTCCGTTTGTATCTTGTGAGCCGATGTTTCATTTGTTCCGTTTGTATCTTTTGAGCCGATGTTACAAATGTTCCAAATAATACATATCACTGTTTCGGTACATTTCCGTCCTGACCTGACCTGTCATACTGTATAGATCAGAATGTTGGGCTGTGAAAAAACTGATGAAAAAAGATTGCATGTAGCGGAGATGAGAATGTTGAGATGGATGTGTGGTGTGACGAGAATGGATAAAGTGAGAAATGAGTATATTAGAGGCTGTTTGAAAGTGGCGCCAGTGACTGAAAAGTTGAAGGGCGTTTGTCTTGGTATGGTCATGTAAAGAAGACGGATGAAACGCATGTTACTAAAAGAGTTATGATCATACATGTGGATGGATGGAGAGGGAGAGGGAGGCCAAAGAAAAGATGGATGAATTGTGTGAAGAGTGATAGGAAAGAAAAGGTGTGATAGTGATAGCTTGACGAGTGACAGGGCAGATTGGAAGAAAAAAACTTATTGCTCCGACCCCAAATAAAACGGGACAAGGGCAGGAAGATGATGATGAGATGCAAATGTTCCAATCGCAAAGATGACACACTTTTCCCACGCCTAATGAAAATACTTTTGCACCCCGTTGATTCCCTAAAGTAATAATAACATCGAACAATGTGTACGTAAGCATTGATTCGGCGATTGTATCAATTTAGATTTCGGTCAAGACAGAGTCATATAATTTTATTTAATAGTATAAGCTTTGGGTAACTTAGAAATTAGAGAGATAGGGCATAACCAAATGAACGAACACAGATGAGTATTAGTCAGTTAAAGTCTAACGAAGAGAGTGTCCCGTGATTACAGCGTAATTTTTATGATGTTGGGATTTTAGAGAAGGTATTATCAACTCTGTTATATAATTATGTCTATCTCTTAGGAATAACCCACAATAACCATTTTTTATCATTTTATTTTTACGAGAAATAATGGCTTATTTAAGAAGCGATTTTAAGCATAGCATAGCATAGCATAATCAGCCTTTTAATGCTCCCACTGCTGGGACTTAGGCCTCCTCTCTAGGAGAGGGAATGGGCCGTAACCCACCACGCGGGCCCAGTGCGGATTGGTGAATGTCACATGTCTTCAAATTTTTGGTTCTAGGACATGCCGGTTTCCTCACGATGTTTTCCTTCACCGTTTTGAGAGCAGTGGTGATGAAATAAATTACACAAAGTAATGCGCTTGGCTGGGTTTGAACCCACGACCTAAAACTCGAAAATCGGGGCCATTACCAATCGGCAACACTGTCATTTTAAGCAATACAGCATTAATCCTTATCGAATTAAGTACCTTACATACTTTTAGTAGGTACCTTACATACATATAGTTGAATATGGCTCTTTACAGCATGTAATTTAAATAAAATGCAGGGACGTAGCGGTTGCGGTGGTATCAGCATTGCACCCATAGATTGCACCCGTGCGAAGCCAGGGCGGGTCGCTAGTACTCGTATATTCTAGTACCGACCTCTACCAATTATACATCACTCTTCTAAAAAAGGCCTATTTGTTACTAAAGACCTAACAAAACCAACAAGTTAATAGAAAATATGGAAAAGTTTGCCAGTTGCCATACATTCTGCCGCTATTCTTGGGTGTTGTCCAAATAGATAAAGTTTTCTACTTGACATAGGGCAATTATGAACGTGATAATGCCTTCCAACCAAAATAGATATCGTCGAAATAAAACAATACGTTTCTAGAACATGGAGAATTTTCTACGGACTCGTTCGGCTTTCTGTGTTTTTAGCGTTTGTCTCACGTGACAAGGGTTGAAAGGCTCGTTTCGTGCTAGAAGGACGAGGAGCTAGGTAGCTAGGTATCTACCTAGCTTTGGTAGTTGTTTACCAAAACCGAGTTTTGAAAAAGTGCTTAGGTAGGTATATTTGAGGCATCTCTGACCATCGATATTGGGACGTAACGACTTTATTTTTCCATAGTTTAAAACAAAAAGGTTTAATGAATTTATTTACTCAGCAAGAACAATACAAAATGACATAGTTCACTTACTAACGAGCTTAAGTTATTATACTTCATTCGTTCGAAGATATATTATAATTAACCATGCAGCTAACGCTTGCGCTAGGCGACCCAATTCGCAGCTTTTCAGAGCCTAAAAGCAGAAACAAAACGCACCGTATCCGAGCGAGTATCTGTCAGTAACGTCAAATGTCATTCCATACGTTTGCGCGGCAACCAATACGTTTTACGTTGTGTTTTATTTGCTTTTTTACCAATTTAAGTAATTAAATAAGAGCATAGTGCTTGTATAATTTGTAATGAAGTATGCCAAAACGAAAAGATATGAAATACTATCTTCATATGATGAAAAGTTTGAAAAAAGGACGAAACGACGATAACATAGTACGTCACCTGTCCTATCTCTATTTAATTCTTTGATTCCAGGTGAAGTAATAGATTTATCTATTAGATTATTCAGTGAAGTAAGAGTTTCACGTACTTAACCCAAATAATTGTATGCATTGACACGATCAAACTCCTCGGGGTGTTTACGAGATGAACACACGAGCTGGTTTCCTTGTTCCATAACTTTAAAGGCTTTGCCATGGTACATTATACAGTGTAAGACTGTAAATCAAATGGGTTTCGAAATATGAATATACCTACTGACGCGGGTTGTGCACGTGATGCATTGACGCGTTTAGCTGACTCGGGATGTTTACGAGATAAACATACGAGATTGTTTTTTGCCCCACACCTTTGGGTAACCTGAAAAGCTTCGTCAGGAAAGTTATCTACAGTGCAAGTAAAATGAATTTTGAATATTGTACCTATGGACGCGAGTGATGTACGAGATACATTGGCGCGATCCGCTGACTCGTGGTGTTTACGAGATGAACACACGATGATCTTTACCCTTTGGTACATGGACACGGGTGATGTACGAGATGCATTGACGTGATCCGCTTACTCGTGGTGTTTACGAGATGAATGCACAATGGTCATTACCTTTTGATAAAATCCGAAAGGCTTTGCCTAGGTACACTTTGGTACCATAACAGGGTCAATAGTTTTAGGTTTTTAGACCTTGTATTTAGGATGATCCTCAAGAAGTGGACATTAAACTAGATATCTGTTGTATCATCATCGGCTCCAACAGGCACAACCCTAACTGTTACAGACTTGAGTATAACATTTCCTGAACTAGCATCTGAGCTAGTCGTTGAACCAGTTACTATATTTCCTGAAGTATTACAGTATTTATATCTACAAAACCAAATGATTTAATGGCCTGACTTAATGAATGACTTAACCCACATCTAGAATACCATTTTTGGAAATACTCAAGGAATATGAACAAAAACTAGATAAAAATGTGTGTAATAACTGTTTAAAATAATATAGAGATTATTGCCTCAGTCAGTAATTCACTGATAATACAAGAATATACTGATACAAAAAGATTAAATCAGAACAGAATCAGTTGGGATTGGGAATCAGACCCTATCTAAGCTTCACAGCAATGATGGCATAAATAGGCTGAAACTAATTTTCCCAGTTGATTGATACTGGAAGAGTTTCAATAGATTTGCACTTCACATAAACAAAGATATTGTCAAAGATGTTGATAGAGACGACTACCTGCATGGGAATACTTCAACAGAGAACATTTTAAGTCCTAAAGACATGCCACAGAAGCGGCAAGCTTATTATGAAGCCAGCCTAATCTTCAACTGTAACCCGTCAGGGAAACGGGAATGGTCCATCTTGGTACAACCAGCAAAGAATAATACCTAGGCCTGGACGAAAGTATCTGCAGTCCTCATATTAAACTATAACCAAGCAATTCTCGCAACACATCCAGTGTATGCTAGAACACAAAAAGTTTCACCACAGGCTCATGGTTGAAATTAGAGGTTAGTCATGCTTACAGATTAGCCCATTCCCTTCCTCGTTGATAGAGGATTTGTGGTAATGCCCCAATTTTGAAACACATCTGTGGATGTTCGGTAAGTGCATTTTTTCTTCCATAACTTATCAACCAAAATTCAACGGTTCAAAACAAAAATGGTTTTACAAGTGATCAATCAGGATCTTCAAGATCAGGGGCCAAGATGAATGCATATTTATGTATAAAACCATTCATAATTTACTGCCATTGAGCACAAATTCCCCATGGAAACCGTGTGGGAATCAACTTATATCCAAGATATTTTTTGGTTTCCCAACAGGGATGGAGAAGGGAGGTTTATTGAAACCTTTATACCCCTGAACAAATTGGTTCACACATCCAAATTTATAAGATGTAAGATCACTGCGGTAGCTCTAGTGTACCCAGGAGATCTTTTGGCAAAATTTGAATCCAGATCACAGGAGATACCTATTATTTCATTATGATCATTTAAAAAGAGTCTATTGCTGTCCCAAATGGGATTTGTTTTACACATTATGCATTTTTGATAGTGGTAGTTACATGTATATCTATGATCAAAAGTTCACAAATCAGTATGTACATCATCATCTTGATGACCTTTTGTGTATTGGTTCAGACTATATAGTCTACTACTATACACACTACACTATTCATACTAGCCTACTATTATATAATAAAAGGTTGAAAAATATTCAAGGAACAATTACTCCTTTTACAAAATACGCCATCCCAATCATGTTAATTATTTAGATTTTATATATGACACACAATGACTGATGTCACATACAAAAAATGTTGTTTCTGTAAATCCCTTAAAAATATTTACAGAAACAAATTTCTTAGCTTATGAGAGATTACTCACTTAATAGGTACATCAACTGTTGCATTATTTTGTTGCAACAACATTTGTTGTTGGTTGGTTCTATACTAAAATTAGAACATAAATACTTAGTTATAAGTAAAGGCAACTAAGATTCAAAATAAAAATTCATCCAATCATCAAACTAGACCTACAATGATGCAACAAGAACTGGGGGGGGCGCAATTGTAGTGATAACAGAAGTCCATGGATTCTGGAAAAAGGATAAAAAATTATAATTATCACATAAATTATTTAGAACTGCTTCACATTTTTTACCTTTAAAAATTCTATTTTGTTAAACATGAGCACTTACACATTTTGTGTGAGATTGATAATAGTTTGCTGTATCTTATATAAACCGAATGGGAGGAATACGGTATCAACAATTAAATAATATAGCCAGAAATATGGAGCAAATATGGTGTGAAAATAATTAGATTTGTCTATTTGCTTCATATATGGATTCAAAAGACAACAAAGAGACCAATTAACAATCTCATACATCTAACATAGAGTGGGAACAGAATATCTCTACATTTTAGTAGGTATATTGTGTCTCAGTTTGGTCAAACTGATTGATCTTTTCCCTTCTACAAGTAATACATAAATGTGATGCCTGTGTTTCCTGGATACCAGATTCAAAATACATTTAATTAGATGTTTTTTACTGCCTTTGAACATGATAATTTATTTCTTTTATGTGTTCTTTCCTCCATTTAGCCCAATATTGGGAAGGCAAAAGTGAAAAGGTAATGTCATATTGACCTTCACAAGCTTGTCCACCATTGAAAACAATGTTAGTTTTTTCAAGCTGTTAGTCTTTATAGGTACTCAATAAAAAAAAAAAAAAACTATTGCATTCCTTTTTTAAAGAGTGTCATCTTACACACCTTACACTAATTTCCAGAATATTGACATGATGTTCTTCCATCAGCCATAGAGGTTACATTAGGTTACCTTCCAAATAATGCCTCAATTCAATGTTACTTATAGGATCTCACTTATTCACACAGTCTATACCAATTAATAAATTAATAGACTCATAAATTGGTCGTAATGATCACATCCAGAGATTATGTTAAGGTTTCTATAAAAATGAAATTGTCTAAAAAGTTAGTGAATTGGTTTGCACTTAGCAGAGCCCAAGTAGCACAGATTTATGATTTATAAAAATACCCAATATTATAGTTAATGAAACCGGTGTAAACATTTCTATCCTAGACACTATAAAAACATCTGGTTCTGGTTGCAGCGGACCGAACCTCTTATTTACCTTTATTTTAGTTTTTATTTTATTATTTTTATTGTTTTAGTCAACATACAAAAATAGAGCCATTTTCTGTAACGAAAATGCACGGCAAAACCTGAAATCTTCCCTGACACTACTTTATTTTATTACATTAGATACACTCAAGAGTATTAGGGAAGATAATACTCATTTAATACTCTCTTTGAATAACCCACACAAGCCAATTTCTTCGTCTACCATTAGTAGATGGATAATAATAATAATAATATATATATAATATATACTTTCTCTATGTGTGGCATAGATATTAGCGTTTTTTCAGGGCATAGTACAAGACATGCATCCACGTCGACTGCTAAAGCTAGGGGAGTATCATTAGATGTAATTAGGCAAACGGCTGAACAAACAGTTCTTCAACTTTTTCAAAATTTTATAATATACCTATTTCCAACAATTCATCTGAATTTGCTCATGCTGTGCTTAATGCTGAACAAAATATTTGCTTATAAATGCCTTAATATGTTTAAAATAATTATATATAAAAAAAAAAATAGACATATATACTTATATAATATAAAATGTATAAGTATGTCAAAAAAGACTGATTGTCTCATATTACCATTATATTAAGAGCCTAATAAGTGCCTAAGAGATTTTGGTTCCTGAAATATATTTGTTGATATTAAAAATCTTAATTTTGCTTTAAGTTGACTCTTAACATCTGCATGGTTAATTATAATATATCTTCGAACGAATGAAGTATAATAGATGATCAAACGAACTTACCTGTGATGTTCGATCATTATTATACGTAGCTTCGTTCGAAGATATAGGGAACCCTCCCTACCCTACCCAGCAAAACTTAAGATTTATCTCTAACTCTGAAAGAATGACATTTGACGTTACTGACAGATACTCGCTCGGATACGGTGCGTTTTGTTTCTGCTTTTAGGCTCTGAAAAGCTGCGAATTGGGTCGCCTAGCGCAAGCGTTAGCTGCATGGTTAATTATAATATATCTTCGAACGAAGCTACGTATAATAATGATCGAACATCACAGGTAAGTTCGTTTGATCATCTAAAATATAGCTTAAGTTAGCATAAATGTAATATAACATACAGCGATCGAGCAATTCTAATGCTAGAACTACACTGCGCACACTTGTGTCACACACGCCGATCTGGGCGCATCGGTCTTCATACATTTTATATGGAAACTTGATTTATAGAGCTACACTTGATCCACGCCACGCAACATCGTTCTACGTACAAATCAGGCGTGTTACACGTGTGCGTCGGTCTAATGCAGTTCTAGCTTTAGTAATTTTTATCGTATAAGTATTTATTTTTGTTATTTTGTTTTAAACACTTTCAGAACCCTAAAAAGTTTAAATGTAGGTCAATTTCATTCACCAACGAAACCATCGCGCTTTAGTGAGATAGAACAACTATACCTATCTAAATATTTCTAAGGCCCTGACAGGGTTTGATCTGTCTGATACTGGCTAATTCTCAAAGTTTACCTTGTCAGTCTGCGTGCGAAGTTTTGTTGAGTTAAATATATATATCTAACCCTCTTTGACCTGTCGTAAACAACAGTTTACGGTGCGCAAGGCTGGACTTATTTTTACAAGTCATGCTCTTGACACGTGAAGTAATTAAATTCAACAAAATATTAGGTAGGTAGGCTTTTTTTGAGTGATAGAAAATAACTTTTCTCTATCTAGAGTGGAGCATAAGGGCGTGTCAGACTTTTACTGACTAAAACCCACCCGTTTTCCTTCATTTGTTTGCATGCCAGTCGTTGCGGCAGCTCTTGCGTGCAATCCCACAACCCTAGCAGGCATCGGCTATCGGCCCTAGTGGGCCCGACAATTATACTGACATTCAACAGACAATTATAAAGTTCTTATCGGACGGCGAACTCTTGCCTATTTTATCACCTCAAAGTTTTATAACTAAAATCTTTGTAATCCAACCCACGAAAAGTCATCATCATTTCAGCCGAAAGACGTCCACTGTTTGACATAGAACTCCATCAAGTGTCCCCATAACGAACATTCCTGTGCGTCTCGCATCCATCGGATTTCCTCGACCCGTACCTAGTCGTCGTTCCACCTTGTGGGATGTCTTCCAAAGCTGCGTCTTCCGGTACGCGGTCGCCACTTCAAAACCTTTTGGCCCCATTGACCATCTGCTCTGCGAACAATGTGCCCAGCCCACTGCCACTTAAGTTTGACGATTCTTCGGGCTATGACGGTAACCTTGGCTCTCCTGTGGATGTCTTTATTTCTGATGCGATAAAGCAAGGATACTCCGAGAAGGATTAAAGTCACCCTTATATCCTTATGAAAGTAAAAGTGGTACAACATAATCATGTATTATATTTTCCCAAAAGTACACTTTTAATTTAGTTAAAACTCTTCAGGAACTACAATCAACGCACATACGCATAACTGCTCTCTATTAGGACATAATTGAATTACATTTTGAGCTCCTGAACACATTAATCAGTTTTACGATAGGATAGTAGGTGCTTCCAACACTGACCTCCCAAGCTACCTACCTGTTTGATCCCTTAAATGAGTTTCCACAAGGCTACACAGAGAACTAAATAACTTTCTGCCTTACTTTATTATTTAGGATTATTTTGTTATGAACCCGGCGCCTAAAATAGTATCCAGTTTTAGAGAAAATAATTATAATGAGTCATTTTAGGTACCTAGACAATTTTAGTTTATTTAATAGATTTCTGATACATAACATAGGTACTTATAGAATCGTCAGTCAACGTAGGTAAAATAATTTATTTAGGTATTTATTAAAACTTCTTACAACACAACGTTACGAAGGCAGACTTGATGCTTTGGACATTCTCTACCAGTCAACCAAGGGTGGTCAAGAGAACATGGCAGGCGCATAAAAAAAAGAAAATATTAAAAAAACAAGGGAACAATAGTAGGTAAGTACATATATGTCAACCATATGGAATAACACGTCGCTGTAATGTAATGCGGCTACCTCATGTTCATCCAGATTACTACAAATCGGCTGAATAGAGATAATATGAGTAGGTACCTATAGTTTTATTTACTTTTACTCGCTTTTGATGAGAGGATCATATTGCTATGAAAAAAAGGTAGACGTTAATTACTCGACAAATTATATTTTTATGAAGTACGTTGAAGGAAATTCCTCTGGCAAATATTAGGTAACCATAAGATATCTATTACATTCATTATCAGTATTCGCCCACCATTCTTTCAGAACCGCGGTTCACTTTATTATAGGTAATTTATTGTTCTTGTTTCATAGAAATACCAGTGCAGTGGTGGCCGAGTGGTAAAGGCCCCGACTTACGAGTTGTAGGTCACGGGTTCAAAACCAGACAGACGTATTATTTTGTGTAATTTATTTCATCACCACTGCTCTCAAAACGGTGAAGAAAAACATCGTGTGGAAACCGGCATGTCCAAGAACCAAAAATTCGAAAACATGTGACATCCACCAACCCGCACTGGGCCCGCGTGGCAGATTAAGGCCCATTCCCTCTCCTAGAAAGGAGGCCTGAGTCCATTTCTGCAACAATACACCCGTAATTCTGACCTACACGTTATAGGTTTTATAGCTCGATAAACTAATGCAGTCAATAAGCAAGTAATAACTCTCACAAACTTCAAGTTTGACAAGGTATAAGCTAAATTAAAGACTAAAAATAATTCCTGGTATGATTTTATTCAATAAAACATTCTTAACGGCATAAAAAACAGTGGATTTTATCTCTCAATTTAATCATTCTTACACTCATACAATCAGTATGCAGAATTTACTTAATAATAAAAACAGGATAATCTTTCGTATCACACAATTTCACATCATTAATACTTTTCATTAACCAATCCTTGTAAACATGTCTTACATCTGGAGGTAACTTTTTCGTTAATTTCTTCATTTTTTCTAAGCTTATTTCATTATTGTTATGAAGAACATAGTCAACGTCTATTGACTTAATTGACTTGACAACAGTACCTCCATAAGCGATCCAGTGCCTTTCAAAATGTTTTCTTTCGTCTTCCGAGAAGCTTATGAAATCTGGGTAGAAACCTAACCGTTTATCTTTGAAGACATTTGGTAAAGGGGTCTCTGGTATAAATTGGTACTCTTTACTATCTACTTCATCTATACTCATATCATTCTCTTCTTTAACATCAACATCTGTTGCAAAACTCTTTTCAGATGAAGATGAGCGATTCAGTTTGACTTTCGGCTTTTCTTCCTTTTTAGTGAAAAAGCTATCTATAGTTTTTTTAGGACTAATTTTGGTAGTTTTTGTTGTACTTGCTTTGTTTTTAGACGGACTAGGTTTCATTTTTTTTGCTGGTGGTTCATCTGATGCTGTGGCTGCCAGCTTATTTAGAAGGGACACATCTGTTTTTTCTTTGGAAGTCTTGTATAAGTGTTTTAGTTCTTCTAGATTCGTTGCTGTCTCCCAATCTTTGTCTGTTCGTATTCTAGTTACTCTTGGAAACCTAACCGATATACCATCCGCTGTATGTAAATTTGCCTTCGTTAATTCCGTACCTGGAAACAAAATGATGCATAATAAATGACATTGCAGTTATAATATGCGGCAAATCAAGTTATAATATTATTGAATTCGCGCTTTTATTGGTTTTGTGTACGACTACATTTATTATTAATGGAAAATCGGAGTTAATTTACATGTTAATTAAGTTTATGACTAAAATATTATAAGGTCACGGCCCACATAGAATGGTTAACCAAGGAAAGTGCAGAACCAACATAGAGAAAGATATAATAAATATACTACATTTTCTAACGCTTTTTTTAGTGTTGTTGGTTTATTAACCAGTATGTTTGGTCACTGCATTTCAGTGATTTTCAAACGAACTGGTTTCGACATCAACTTATTTAATAATTGTCGTTATAAAAAAAAAACAAGTCACAAAATTGGGAAGTTACGTTATCAACAGCATATATGCGTTAAGAGCGCACAACCCGAGATACATTTCTATACAACCGCTCTTACACATCTTTCTTTAGATATTTTGGAAACACAGATATCTTGTGGATATTATCTAGGTTTCTATTGAAATCAAAACATTAATTTGTATAAAACTAATCCAATAAAGATCTCGGAAAATATACTATTTTGAGAGTTTATTACCAAGTATCAAAATACTTGGTAATAAACTCATAAAAAAATATATAATGTCTATATAGAAATCTTGTACATTTAATCGACATTCTGAATGACGAAATTTATTCCAAAACACATTAATTTAAAGTTTTAAAAAAAGTATGACTGTATTTGTTGGAATAAGTTTTGTGAAATATTCGAGTAAATTACGGAATTGTCGAATGCCAACAAAGCATTCAGGCGTTATCTCTATTTTTTTGCGTTGCCTCTTTATCAAATATTGCGCTGGATTGCGTTAAATGAAACAACAAACTTTTAAACTATGTTCACGTTGAGGATAGACGGCTCGGGAAGGACCCTCTTAAAACGAATCTAACCAACGTAATCAAAGTCAAACTAATATTATAAAGGCAGAAGTTTGTGAGTGTATGTTCGTTACTTCTGCACGCTCGAACGGCTGAACGGATTTGGATGAAATTTAACACACGAGTAGACCATATGGTCTACTCGTGTGTTGGAATAAAACAGGACAAAAGGACTTTTTATACCAGGAGTATGTTTCCATGGCATAATATACGATTTTCACACATACCTACTAAGCCACTAAGAGATGCTAGTATTCATATATAAAGCTTACCAGTAACCTCCCAAACAGGTTGTTTCTTAGGATCTGCAGCAACAAAATCAGGTACCATTCCTTTATTGCAGTCCAACCAAGATGGGACTTTATTGCTGTCCTGTGATATTTTCACCATGAGTGGAGTTAATTCTTTCTGTAGCCTTTCTAATGTGCTATCGTCGTGTCCGGTGTGGACTTTCGTGACGGTCACCCAACGGTTGCGCCGGGTATCGTGACAACCCATCAGGAATACTGACATCATACCTCCTTTTTTGCCGGTACCTGTAAAACGAACGAAATAGTATTGAAAACTATGTTTTTCTGTATACTCTTCCAGCAGTCGAATAGCATAAAATTCTAGTTACTGTCAAGTGCTATACTGAACTTAACTATGTACCTACATACATACAAATGGATTGGTAATCCTAATAATCTATTGAGCCAAGAAAAAAGGGGACGATGGGGTCGTTATTTTGGATATAACTCCTTACACATACGTGTAGGTATATCATTTGTGTGATGAATATTACTGATACATGGGTATTTATAAACTCGCTACAAAGGCAGATTACAAATTGTTTTTACATTTAGAGACAACACTGCCTATTGTACTGCTGCATAATTATTATATGTTTAAAGTTTCCAGTTATATTTGTCCATCTATGCAAGTCACTGAGTCACTAACTATTTTCCTTTTATAAGTTGCCAGACTAGTTTTTCTGATGATAACCTTCAGAAACCATTTAAATGTAGGTATAGCAGTCTCACTAATGGGGCACTGCAGTACGTCGGCACATCCAGTAGTTCCCACTGTTCCCTACATTTTCCTTTCAGAAGTTTTCATATAATCATCAATCTCAGAACATTCCAATAATCCAAGAATACTGAGACTCTATCTCTCTACTTGTTTTTTAAATGATATAAACTAGTGCTTGACTGCAACCCCACTTGGTGGTGAGCAGTGATGCAATCGTTGATGGTGAATTGCACTAGTTTATTAAGAGCCTATTCACTCTAGCCTCAAAGATACCTAAATTATAATTGGTTAGAAAGACAGCTGCAGGCATATTGTTGAAATCATACATATATGTACATGTACCTACCAAACCAAGCTCCTAGTACAACAAGATCAGCAGTATCAGCCATTGCTCCATCGAATAGATAGTCTTTTTTCACTTTCAGCCAGTGTCTCTTGCCTGGTTCATAGGTAGACTCCAAGTCTTTGAGTACCAACCCTTCTAGACCAAGTTCCAGCACCTAGAATGTGAAGAACAGAAACTTTAAAATATATAGGGATTAGTATTAGCCGGATTAACTATAGGAAATTACTAATAGTATGTCTAATTTGTTTCTTGTATGTTCAGCCTTTGAGTTTGTCATAAAAGGTTATATGATTCATTAAAAATTGTGCTGGTTGTCCATTATTGTCATAAACACACAATATTCATGATCTAACTTGTTTTCGGTTAACAATAAAGATTTTATTATCGGCAAGATTATTCTAGATACACTATAGAATAATCTTGCTGATAATAAAATCTAATAAAAAATCAATACAAATAAAAACTACCCTTTCCTTATAATATATATTTTAAACAAATGAGTGATAATAATACATTCCGAACATACCTCGGCAATCATTTTTGCCAAATCGGAGGGCTTTTCAATCAATTTCTGTTCAGAAAACATCACATGGTTTGTAACTTCAACCATATTGTCATACAGTATCTGTCTCCTTTTTCTTATAGGTAGATCTATTAAAACTTTGCCGTTGTAGTATAAACAGTCAAATATGTACAGACACACCTGTGCATCTTTGAATTCAGATCGTTTATGTACACCTAATGTACCAAAAGGTAACGGTTTCCCTGTATTCACATCTACCATCAACACTTCAGCGTCCAGAATCATATCCGTACCTTTTGGAAAAGCTTGAGGTAGATAATCCTTGAAATGACTGACTTTGTGAGGCATAACTGGTTTTAACGCTCTAGAGAAATATTTGAACTCATTGCCTTTTTTATGCACTTGCACTCTTTCACCGTCATATTTGATTTCGGAGAACATTCCGTTTGGACATTTTTTCATTGCCATTTCTACTGATTTGCATGCTTCAGCCAACATTGGTAGGACAGGAGTCATAAGAGAAAGTTTAGCTTCAAAACCTTTTTGGATAGCATCTTTATGTTTTACAGTACTGTTTTCAGACATGATTCTATCTAAAACCATATCAAGGTCTCGTGATGTTTGAAAAACACTGTAAGCATCCGGATGAACCCCTTCTAATATGTGTTTTGGGCCAGCGTTTATTCGTAAATCACCTTTTATTAACCGTATAAGCATTTTCAAGTCTCCAGAGGTACAATGCTTGACAATCTTCTTGAAATGGTATATTTGTTCTTCTTCTTTTGTTAATTTTGAAAGATCGTCTAAAAATTCTTCTATTTTTTGTATTGTGAGAGTGCTTTCTGATGCTGGTTGAACTGACCTTGATTTAAGGAAGAAATGTTTTATTGTATCGGCAACATCACCCTGTTCCAAATGTGTCAACATGTCATCATGATCCATTTTAAATATTTTTGAAAATAATTTTACCAATTGTTTACTTTTTAAATTGTAAACTCTTTTGCATACCTGTGGTAATAATAGCTTACACCATAATGTCAAGTTACCTTTGAAGGAGCTTCCATCAGTTCCTTCTCTGAAAAAATGATTGACAACTGCTGTTTTTTCAGTATAAGCATCAACTTTAGAGATTTTCTTACATAATTTGAAGAATGTCTCAAACTTATCATCATCGGTTTCAACTATCTGCTTTTTAGGGCTGTCAGTAGAAGCAGTACTACTAGCTTTTGTGGGGCTAGGTTTATCAGAAGCAATTGAAACGTTTTTAATAACTTTAGCTGTATATTTACCACTATTTTTATCAGCATACAATTTCTCCATTTCATTTAGCTTTTTCAATATAAATTCTTGATCTTCCTTGCTTATGGAGTCCCAGTTACCGAAGTCATCTATGGAGTCTACGCGTTTGGTCGTGGGTCTTTGCTTTAGTAAGACATTCATGAAGCAGTCCACGTGATGCCATGATTTCATTGATTGACCGTCTCCGTATGGACTTGCTACAAGCTTCGCGATACGTAATTCTCCACTTGGACAGTTAGTTTTACATCCTTTACACGAAGCTCGTCCACCTTTAGCTCGATCTACGAAAAACGGCGTTGATTCACCCATGGCCTCTTGATTTTTAGACACTCAATCACATTAATTTGAAACAATATTATTCAAGCACAAGGTTAAAATGAAATGTATATGAGGTTCATATTACAGAATACGCTATAATTACTTTGAAAACTAAACAAATATTGGCACAGAAACCAAAACAACATGTAAATGAAACATGTTGTGACTTGACTTGTTGTTGTCAGAAAGCAAATCTGACATCACAAAACTGACAGTTCTAGAGGTGAGAAACACTTCACGAGCATATTCTGAATCGATATTTTATTTAACACTGAAATACTAAATCAGCGCAAAGGTACTTAAATGTGAGTGAATTTTTAAAAACACCTTTTTTATTCACACTTTGATTTAATGTACACAATATTTTATTCTTATATTTTACTGGTACGTTTGTCACAATGCCGTGGTAAAATAATCCAATTCAAGAGAAAGGTCAGTCTGCCTCTATTGACGTTTCGTTTCACGCATGCGCCGATTTAACCAAGTCTGCTGACTGTAAATATGACGACGGCGACGCGTCGAGACAATTCAGAATAATGCAACTTTAACGTTTTGATGGTTAACGTGCAAATCTATCATACAAAGAGTTATGCATTTTTATAAGATTACTTTCAAATAAACTTGTAGTAAAAATATCTATACCTTTTTAGTTTTTACTGTTTCAACAGGTATTTATTTTATGCCAAGATCTAGACGTGGTCAGCTAAAATTTAATTCAATTATGTGTTTCAATTTGGATGTCTCTTTCTTTACAGCTTCATCATGTCACCAAGAATTCAGCAGCGATGGTACGAAGCACGGCACGCTGACATCCCCTCACTACCCATCGCCCTACCCTCCGAACACTCATTGCCACTACGAATTTTTCGGGAGGGGCAAGGAGCGAGTTAGATTAATATTTCAAGACTTCTACTTATACAAATCTGCTGATGGATCTATTGAGTAAGTAGTTAATGAAAACATGAGTATTTAAAAAAGTACCTAAATAAAATGTATAAGTTAAGTACGTATTATATCTACATACTTATCTAGAAGTAGGTACCTAGATGTAGACAAGTACTTAGATACTACTAGGTACCTAAAGGAGTATGATCAAGAGCTGCTTGATGAATAATGATGCACCATTGGTTAACAACCAATGGCGCATTTTACTACTTAACGACAATACCTTTTTTTTAACCTTAAATTATTTTCAATAATGACACAGATTAATTATATTATTATTGTAGTCATTTATTTATGAATTCTGATATTGCACAGCGATTTAGAATTGGATTACGATTGTTTAATAATCATTAATAGTAATTTAATCGAAAAACAGAGCGCCTGACCATAGCTTGAAATCTAGCCCATCTTAAAAATCTAGTAGAAGTGCTATGCTAATTGTTCTCCAACCCGAGAAACATGAACGGCATTAGTTTGTAATATGATTGTCCTAATGCCCTAAAAAACATACCGAAAATCAACCATTGTTACATATTGATTATATGTAGCAATGCACAATGGTTGATTTTCGGTATGTGGCGCTCGCATGAAAGTCGAAAATTTCAAATTATCCTCAAGGAATATACTACCGGGATATAAAGTGCTATAATAATATGTCCTATTCCAGGACACGGTAACCTTTGTGCCAAGCTTAATAGAATAAATTGAAGACGTAACAAAACAGACAGAGTTACTTTCACATATCGCAATATTAAAGTATGGAAAAGTGTAAGAACCGATCTACTGCTAAGTACTTGTTAACTGTAATTAATAACTAAGCGCGAGTTTTATTCGATATCTGCCAACAGTTAATAAAATTGAAAATTATACTTATATCTAAAAATACCAAAAAATCCTTAAAAAAATATTCTTTTAATAGCGGGACCATTTAACTCCCATGTCTGGGCAGCATTTTGGTCCAAACCACTGTAATTAGACCAAATGTTGGCAATTTAAAATTTGTTGAATGTCTCAAAATAGTATGAGTAGGTATAAACACTCATACTATTTTGAGACACCACTTTTTCTAAATTGATTGATACTATTGATACAGCTTATAGGAGGAAGTCTTTATTTGCAATTTGATATCGTATTACCCATTTTCAAGAGGTAGGTAAGACACTTAAACGAAAATGTAAAAAATGCAAACACATTTTACTGACTACTTTTGTGTAAAAACCTGTATATAGAATCACCCATTTAATTAAATATTTAAATTTACAAACACTAACGCATTTTTTATGCATTCACAGCTGTACAAACGTGGATTCGTTGCAAGCATTCGTCAACGTGGATGGGCGATTAGAAAAAGTTGAGACGTTCTGTGGAATAGACCTCCCCAAGCCTATTATGTCGAATGGACCGAAACTAATGCTGGAATTCCGTGGAACGCAATCATCGAGGTACTCGAGAGGATTCAAAATATCATATTCATTTGTAGAAAGTAAGTATGCATTTGGCAGTTTCATATTTAAAAGAAGTTTTGTTGAAGTTGAAAGTCAAATTGATATGAATTGAAATGAATGCACATATCTTCTCAAGACATAACGTGGCATTGCTGGTCAAGAACTCGACACCAGTTTGAATGTTATGGCATCACAAAATTAGGACATGAAGAACTCCTAAGACTGTGTCAAAAGATTTCAAATCCACCCAAATACCAGAATCTTTTAAAGCCATTGAAAAATAAAGGTTTCTTAAAAATCTTTCAGATTTCGGAATAAACACAGGGAGGCAGTTGAAGGAGTTTCCGTGCGCCTTCGTGTATAATAGTAGTGAAGCGAGCAATGGTACATTTGCATCTCCAAACTCACCGGGACCATATCCAAGGGATACCGAGTGCACATACTTCTTTCATGGCGGCGAGACTGAGAAAGTGCATCTGCATTTCACGAATTTTGATGTTGAAGGAGTTTTGCCGTAAGTATTCAATATTTTCTATTACCTGTACGTATACGTACTCGAAAATATGATCAACTTTCACTCAGGTGAAACATCTGCTGTTACAAGTATATTTAAAATCAAATAACTTTATTTTGTTCAGGTAGGTACAATTTAGGTGTTGCTAAATGTCTCTATGTTCTGCCACAGTAAGGCCTACTGTCCACAGAGTACATTGAATCTACTGTCCACGGACGCGTAGTTTCATAGACGCGTATTCGTCATTAGGTATACACTTGGTGTAAGCCTGCTGACAGTTTACATACAAAACTATGAAATTCTGTCGACAAAGCGGCAATGACGACGGAAACACGTGCTAAGACGTTGCCGATATGAAACTACGCTACGCTTCCGTTTACAGTATAAGTGGCATACAAATATTATTAAAAATATAAGTACCTACCTACCTACGTTTTACAGTAATATCTGCTGAACAATATTAGGTAGGTACACACATTGCTAATGAATGATAATAAAAGTGATGATTATAAAAGTGTAATTTTTAGGAAACAACAAGTATTTATTATTTACTTATATCATAACATTATTACACAGTTGCTAAACTCTTATTCCCTATTTCGTAATTTACTTTTAGGGTTCCGTACCTCAAAAGAAAAAATGGAACCCTTATAGGATCACTTTGTTGTCCGTCTGTCTGCCTGTCTGTCTGTCTGTCGAGACCCGTTATCTCAGGAACGCGAGGAGGGATCCCTTGAAGCTATAAAAAAATCAAACTTATGAGTTAACGAAAAAAAAGATACGGTCCTATAATGTCACAAAAAAACGTATATTTCGACACTCTCAAGGGAAGCAAAATTCATAGGGTACTTCTCGTAGACCTAGAATCCTGAAATTTGGCATAAAGTAAGGTCTTATAGCACAAGTATAGGAATAAATCTGAAAACTGTAAACTTGTAGTTACGTCACAAAAAAACTTTTTTCACAATTCGGAAAAAGTATTTTTCGTACTCAATTCGGGAATTGAATTGTTTTCATGGGTAAGTTTGTACGGAACCCTCAGTGCGCGAGTCCGACTCGCACTTGCCCGGTTTTTTTTTATTAATAAGGTGTATCTAGGTACATCAGTCCACCATTGTTGTCAGTCTCGTCAGAATTATGATTTTAACACGATCAAAATGTATGAAATGCCATTTTTTTAAATGTTTCTTTGTTATTTCCTAATGCAAGCAAAAAATAATTCTATGAAAGTTTGCATAATCGATGATAACCTTGTACAGTTTTGCTAAATAACCTGAAATAAATCTGTAATATTGATATTAATCGAATCTAAAAATGAGCAATAGAAATATAAAAAAAAGCATCCAATACAATACCTCATTGGAAGGCTCTATAACGATTTTTGAAATATGACTACCTTTATTTAACATTATTTTTCAAGCCAGACCTCAATAAAATACACTTACTAATCTTTTTTAAATACCTGTTCCAGATGCGAAGCAGTATCGGCGAGTGATTATGTCGAATTTTCAAACTATATGACTGAAGACAATAGATTCGGTAGATATTGTGGGCAAATGAAAGAATTCCACGTGGAGTCTGAGAGAAATTTCTTCAAAGTTACATTTAGGTCGAACGACCGCTTAGATGGTACTGGTTTTAAAGCAATCTATCAGTTTTTAGAAGCTACTGATGAATATCGAGCTCCACCGGTACAAGATAAGGCTTCACATTCTGTATGTAAGTATTTTCTAATAGACCTAAATTCAGATGTCTATAGTAAACAAACTATTTAAAACTTAAATTTGCATTGCCAGTCATCAGATTGGAACGTACCATTCAATAGTAATGCATGAGTAATATTTTCACTATGTGTATAGTGTGTAAAGCGAATCGAATTCATGCAAAGATCAAAAGTTGAAAACTAAAAACCCGATTTAAATCCCAGCCGTGAAATTACGTGTTCAATTCCTAATAGACATAGGTTCTGATTGTATTTTTATAAGATGTGATATTTAACCTTTTGTTTTCTCATTCCAGGTAAATTTGAATATTTTCTAATGCTGATCATCCTCGCAATACCACAGCTGCATCATCAATTATATCATTAAATAAAGTGATATTAGATTAAATATTATTATAAATTAGTCTATAATCCTGTATATTTTGTATAATAGTATGTGCCATACACCTGTAATTACGTAGATATGCAATATTTTCTAAAAAGTCGCGATTTATGTTTTCCTCTATTACCTACCAACTAATGCAATACCATGCGAGACACAATAAAGATTTATTCATAAAGGCACGTCGTAAAACGAAATAAATTATTTGAATTTAAAGCGGTTTTTGTTTTATTTTTACCTTTTCGCTATTTCAGACGTATCTAACGTATGGCAAAGGACATACGGAACTTAGCTGATCGCGAAGTCCTTGCAATAGCGTACCGATAATGAAAGATAAATCTAGTCGACCTGCAAAACATAAGCAAGAATTATTACAAAATGTGTTTTTGGTTTAAGTGTGAAATCATCCAATAACTTCTCACTAAACTAAAACACACTCCTGTTCCCTCTTTACCTTCGTTCCAGGGTCCCGGGGTACACTTTCGCAAAACCCATGGCCCCAGTAGGCTTCGACCCTGCTGGGCCCCTACGGTTTGCTAAAATCTCTGTGGTGCGCGTGGAACACTACGCGCCGTCACGCGTGTGGCCGCCTCCTTCGCTAGCATTACTGCTTCCCAGAAGGAGGCGACCGCCTACCATTCCTCCTCGTTCCGGACCATGGCCTGTACCAGGGCCCGGCGTGAGAGGTTGTTGCCACCGATCGCCAACACGAGGACACGGCGGTGCTCTGCCCAAGCGTGGCACAGCTCTACCTTATGCTTCACCGTATCTACTACTACTAATACCTCCGGGTGATCCACACAATGGTGACACTCGGGCGAAGTATTGCAATGTGTAGCATACACTTTTAGACTATGGATTTATAAAAGTGGTATTAGGGATGGACTTGACTTGACTGGAGTAGATGCGGGTTCTTTAATGAGTCACGGAGTCACTGCGGAGCCACTCAGATATGGGCCCCATCTCTGGTCCTGATCTTTGTGCAAATAACACCAGAACCATGAAACACAAGGTCAACTTCAACGTGACAGTACTGGTTTACTCACATAATTATATAGATATAACATAATTTATCGAGGTGAAGAAGATGGGATCTACTTGCAGGGCTAACTAGAAGTCAAGGCAACCAGTGATTTCTATGTTTCACAATGCATGGAAACTACAGAAGTCGGAAAATTTGGGCCATACAACTAAAAAGACACTAAAATCTAATTGATTTTAATGAGTATCAAAACAAATGCGCATCTAAACTATTACCATGACATAAAGCATGTATTGAACACAGATACGGATTTCATAAAACCGTCAAGTTCTATCAATAGTTGACTATTAACAAGATTTAGTTGAGTATATAAATCAGAGTCAACTTTAAGTGAGACAGCTTAATAAATATGCTAAATCACAGATTTAAATTTACTACGTCAAAATCTCAGTAACATCATAAATTGCTGTTCAAGTAGGCGTTTAGTTACATGACAGGTTGCAATAACGATTAAATGAGCAATTCCGTATTTGTTGAGTATTTCTGTTACGCTTAATTTGGCCGTAATGCTTGGGTCTGCAGCAACACTTACGAAGTAATCGGGACAAAAAATACTTCTCTTTAGTTTTCTTTCTTTATCTGTATAAAGTCCAAAAATATCGAGTCACAAACATGAACTTTATAAATATTTACGTTCACAGAATAATGCAGCAATTACTACTTGTATAGTAAGAATTATAAATGCGTTTTTTGTCTTGTTTCTATTTGTACCCGAATAAAAGGGTGGCTGGCTTGAGTTTTTTTCAGTAACTCTTATTAGTTCAAAATATTGTAGTTGTGGTAGGTAGGCTTTTGGGATTTTTACGAGTAAATGTCGCTGCAAATTCGTTCAAAAGGTTTTTGAAATGGCACTGGTTTTATTTGAATAGTTGTTTGAGATATTAATGGCCTACCATGTTCTCTGCTTATCGTTACTCAGGAGCTACTAACTACTAACTATGATTTCCTGTGTAGGAGTAGGTACCTACTGAACTGCCTCACTATTGCTAGGACTAGATTCCATCATAATACAACTGAAAAACTTAGTAAAACCCTGAAATAATCCTTCCTTGCTTTTCTTAAGCCACCGTTTTCGTATCTATTAGTATATAAAATTTACTCTTTAGTAACAACTGTAACTGGTACTTGTTATCAACTACAATGTATCATTATCATTACCATTATAAGCGAGAATGTTGGAAAGAAAATTACTGTAGTTGGAACGCAAATGACAATAAAATTGAAGGAAGCTTTAGTTACTTAAAGTCTGCCACTACCTCTTACTCTACCCAGAATAAAAAGAAAAGAAGAAGAAGTTATTATAACTTCTGCTATTCTGGGTGGTATTATTATGATGATTTAACACCTCAAAAAAATCATCACTAGTATAAACACCGGAATTCTTTAATCTCAGATAATAAACATAAAGTTACATAAGAGAAATATCTGAACGTTGTAACTTAAGTACCTACCTATACAGCTGCAAGTACTTAAGTACAATAATAACAAATTGGCATTACAAAGTTTATGGCATCCCACAATGATATCCATTACACGGATTGTCAAACAATATTAGAAAACGTTGCGCTAATACCAGTCCTCAGTGTTACGAAGAATTTCAATTCGCTAGGTATTGTGGCACGTTATTCTCGAAGACATTTTCTTCCTGCCTGCACGTCACATGTTGAATAATCAGCGAAATAAATACTATATAATTACCTATGTGTGATGCCAAAAGCGCTTGAGAGTGTTTCCTAAGGTTAGTACTTATTTTTCACTTGCTGTGCTCCTGAAAACGCGGCCAGTTTCATCCACGCCTTTAGTTACTGCTCCGCTCCCGTGAGCCGTAGAGTGATGTTATGTATCCTATAACCAACATTAAATTATTTTTTCAATTTGAATCAGTAGTTCTTGAGATTAGAAGGTTCAAACAAACAAACAATCAAACTGTTCAGCTTACCAACAGCCGGAAAACTAGACAGGACTATGTAAGTTGTGTATAACGAAAAGCAAGCGTTTCATTCATACGAATATCTAAATTATTAACTTTATATAGACGTATATGAATTTTAACACTAGGTACGTGTGTAAAAATTGTACATAATATATGAATACAGTTTATATCCTTTAAGAGACATTTACCTACATAGTCAAGTCAAAATGTGTTGAATAGGGCTTTTCAATAACGAGTATCTAATGGAGTAAATAGGCTAAGAAGCCTAGGTAGGTCACCAATTTGTTTGTGTGTAACTTAGTTACATTTGAACTGAACTGAACTTTTAGCTAACAGGTAGCTAGAATTCTAGTCTGTAGCTATTTTGCCGTTATAAGTCAGTCAAGGCTATGATTTTAAAGTTTATCTTTTCATTTCATTTTCATGAATTCACAGGCATACATCACAGCTTAAATAATATCTATTAGTATTGCCAAATATGAAAAAATGCAGTACGGAATAATACTAAGTTAATAAAAAAACTTAGTCAAGCTCGACTTAAAAACAAAGTCATTGCACCTCTACTTTCGCCTCGGTTCATTGCTTGCTTGTCCTAGAGTTGTAGTCCGTGCGTTGACAGGTGTGGCGGCGCCACCGTCGCGTCGTTTAGTTCGCTAGCTATTCACGCGCGATCCCCACTCCGTTTTACGTCAATTCGAGTTCGTTCGCCGCTCTCTTCGGTGCCGGTCGGCAGGCTGTACGTGTTAATTTCCTAAGTCCGCGAAACTTTTTTCCGAAGTAAAGGGATGTGACAGTAAATATCGGTATTTTGATATTTTTTATGTGAAAAATTGTGTGTAAACGTTGTTTTTAGTTGTGACTAAGTAAAGTGTTAGGTCGGAGTGGTACTGTGAGTGTGATTGTGGTCACAGGTGTCGCATTCCAGGGGGGACGCCGACGCAGCCTCTGTACCCGATACAGTAGGCAGGTGAACCGTGAACCGCTAGACAGCCCTATTTTATTTGTAAGTACCTTACTATTAGCGCGTAAAAGTCCGATTAGCGCATACTTGAAATTGTCTGATCACTATAAAATGGTTTGCTTACCACATGTCTTCCCCTAATCTAATTAAATATTAGCTGTTTCTTGACGTTAACTTACTCGATGTAGGTACCTATAATCCTGACGACTGACTTCAAAATTAAATACAGCCTAGGTACCTACCATTTATCGATATAAACCACAACAATGCGCCAACTAAGTAGGTAGGCTACAAATGTTTAAAGAAATTTGCATGTTGCAGAATTTTTACGTATAAGTTACTATGTACCTACATCAAATAATACTCCATTTGTTTAGGTAGGTACCTAGTTAACTAAACGTAAACAATCTTGATATCTTTTTATTAAAAAAAATCGTTTAAAAGACATACAAAGATTATTTAAATTTAGTTAATTACCAAACATCGGTATAGTTATATAACAAATTGTAAAAAAATTTAGATAAGTAACTTTTAGATAAAAAACATGTCAAGATTGTTTACATTTAGTTAATTACCTAAACAGATGGAGTATGGGTCCATTCCTACTTAACACAAACTTCAGCTAACTACTTACATAAATATACCTACTTAAACCTTAGCCATCCATCTACCTACTTTATCATAGATACTATGAAGCCCATGCTGGGTAACGGTATAGATGTTCAGCCTGTTTTTCTTACCATGTTGTCAATACTGCCCATCCGGCCCAGTATTCATCTGATTGATCGCATACAAAAAAAGGAACTCATCATAGACATACTTTAAGTAGGTAGGTACTCACGGAAATGTCCTATTCAGCTTAGCTTGTCAATATGTAGCGAGTGTTTACTGTGGTCTAATAAGACTAGCTTTACACCTATGAAAATGAATCTGGCCTTCATTTGTCTACACTCAAAATAATTTCTATAGACATAAGTGAGTGGTCCAATGCTGGACCTCACTAATGCGTCACCACACGATATTTCTATGGTTCTGTGTTTCTCGCATCCAGCAGCGCATTTCCGCGACTCGAGATAATAAATCGGTACATGGTTTTGGCGTGTTATGTGACTTAAAAACTAAATATGTAGGTGACCCGTGCGAAAACCCACCCCAAAAAATCTAGGTATCTACCTGTCTAAGTACCTACGGATATTGCCCTAATAAACATCCACTAGTGAATTAATAAATATTGATGGGTAAACTATTTTTTTTTTCTGTGTATTAGTAGGTACCTATTTTTACCCGACTACGGAGGGTTATGATTTTGACAGGCTATGTATGTATGTGAGTTTGTTCATCTGTTCCCTCATAGCTCCTAATCTACCAATCGGAACTCGACATTATGAGGTATCGTTAGAACCGTCTTCATTGTCCGCTGAACATAGGCTACGTGACGTGTCACAAAACTCGACATGGCGCCCTCTAGCGGACAAAAAGTATGTGTTAAAAAATAAAAATGGAGATAAATACGCCGTGTTTGGTATCATTTTGAAGGGCTTCACTTCTACATTTCCAATATATTGCTCAAATTTAAAGTGACGCCCTCTAGCGGACAAAAAGTCATGTTTTAAAAAAATGTTAAGATAAATATACCGTGTTTGATATCATTTGAAAGGGCTTCGCTGGTACTTATCAAAAAATATCATCAAAATTCAATGTGGCGCCCTCTAGTAGACAAAAAGTATTGTGTTAATAAAAAGAAAAAGATAAATACGCCGTGTTTGGTATCATTTGAAAGGGCTTCACTTCTACATTTCCAATATATTGCTCAAATTTAAAGTGACGCCCTCTAGCGGACAAAAAGTCATGTTTTAAAAAAATGTTAAGATAAATATACCGTGTTTGATATCATTTGAAAGGGCTTCGCTGGTACTTATCAAAAAATATCATCAAAATTCAATGTGGCGCCCTCTAGTAGACAAAAAGTATTGTGTTAAAAAGAAAAAGATAAATACGCCGTGTTTGGTATCATTTGAAAGGGCTTTACTTGTACATTTCCAAAATATTGTTCAAATTTAAAGTGACGCCCTCTAGCGGACAAGAAGTCATGTGTTAAAAAAAATGTTAAGATAAATACACCGTGTTTGATATCATTTGAAAGGGCTTCACTGGTACTTAACAAAATATATCATCAAAATTCAATGTGGCGCCCTCTGGTGGACTAAAATTTATTTACCATTATTAATTAGAAATTTTAAATTCAGCTTTTGCAAATGGTATAGAAGCACAGTGATTTAACACCAAAATAATTTAAATAAAAAAAAGTAAAAAAACTAAAACCCGACTACGACAAAAAAAACGACGAAACTAAAAGTATGAAACAAGATTTCCAGGATGCTGAAATAAACAAGGTAAAAAGAAAAGCCGTAGTCACACGTTATTAAAGTGTTTCGGTTGTTACCTATAACGTGTGACTGCGGCTTTTCTTTTTACCTTGTTTATTTCAGCATCCTGGAAATCTTGTTTCATACTTTTAGTTTCGTCGTTTTTTTTGTCGTAGTCGGGTTTTAGTTTTTTTACTTTTTTTAAATCAGAAAGGACGCTAGCGCTACGCTAGATAATATTACCGTGGCTACGCTGCCGATTAACCTCTTGAAATAACTATAAACTAAGTACGCAGGGGCGCCGGTTTTTTGAAAACCTCATGGGTGCTCAAGCTCATTTTGGCGACTCGAAAAATGGCGAAGTGTGAGAAGAGAAATGCACACTGATCGACCGACAAATACTTAAATAAATTGAATAAATAATAATAAATTGGGAAAACATCACATACCTACCTACTTGTTTCAAATTGTCCTGGTCCCAAACTAAGGTTTTCCCTTGTACTATGGAAACCAGGAACAACGAAGGTACCACAAACACCTAGACCCAACACAAATATATGTTTCATCAACAAACATTTGTTTTGGTGTGGGAATCGAACCCGCGACCCTTGCGTCTCAACCGGCGCTATAAGCCACTGCGCTAAACGGGTAAGCAGGTAATGAAAAACGCCCATCCCTAAAAGGCGATTACTGATCTGTTTCTTGATGTCTATTCTCAGGGGTGCTCGGCACCCACTGTTTATTGCTCATGGGTGCTCGACCCACGGAGTCGGCGCCCCTGAGTAGGTAGGTATACCTTCTGATGGCTGCGTAAATTCCCGGTTAACCACTTTTTAACCTAAGATCTTAAGGGCGATAAGTAGTTTTACATAATTATGTACCAGGGTAGTCAACTTTTAGGGATTACCTACCCTCCCTGCAATTTTTCACATTTCTGAACCAGCTTTACCGTAATTCAAATAACAATAATAACAGTTCAATACGTGCTTACTTTGCAAAGGTCCTGCATTGTTGTGAAATGACAGCAGCCGTGAGGCGATACAAAGTTACCCGGTTGTAAAGGTTAGAATAAACAAAGCTCAATTTAATTTACACGTGGAGGAACATTATTGCAGTCCTCACTGCAGGCGATTGTAAAAAATACCATCTTTCAAAATCTACCCACCTTATTTATCGATATCTGTAAGTCACTGACCTTATTTTCAGCTAATGTTTTTTATTTAATAGGTAGGTTATGCAAATCTGCTAGAACTTTTTGTAACTCAATCGTGGCGACGAAAAATAGTATAGCACTGATACTCTATACTTATCATAGTCTATTCCAAAGAGTATAGTAAATATAAGTCTATTCTGTATAGGTTACGAAACTCAAACTTATATCTAACCGTAAACAATTTGAACTTATTTCGTTTTTTTTTTCACAGACAGTCAGCGCAGTTATTGTGCGCCGTTCGAAATTCGAAATGAATGAATGACACTAGGATTTTGTAACATCTCAAAAGCGCGAAATGCGCGAATGGCTTCGGATATACCCGATAGGTTACCTACACCCATTTTCTAGAGAAAGTTGCCGACTAGCATCATCATAAATTCTTATGAGATTTATGTGAGCTGAAGACATGAAGATATTTGTAAACGATTGGAACCTGAAAACTGGTTGCATATCATATTTCATAAGATTTTATAGTATGTAGAAACTATTCATCTAAATATATCTTCTATTAGATAAAAGCGAAATACCACTCACTGATTAATCTCAGAAACTATAACACCTAAAAACTTAAAATTTGGCAGGTAGGTTCCTTATAGAGTGTAGACGTCCGCTAAGAACGGGTTTTACGAAACTGCCCCTAAGGGGGTAAAACGGGGGTTGGAAGTTTGTATGGAGAAACCTACTTTCACGCGGGCGAAGCCGCTGGCAGAAGCTAGTTTTACATATAAATATGTATAAGGTAACCTACCTGCCTCTTTTGACCTAAAAGCTATGACTCTTAGGGCCTATTTCACTATCTATGATGCTAACGTGTATTTCACTATCTATGATGCTAACGTGTATTTCACTATCTATGATAATAACGGTGTTTCCGTTCACTTGGCAGATAATTTGATAGAAATTCTGTTCCATTTTTTAATTTATTCAGGAAGTAGGGAGTGGTTGGATATCGTAAAATAGAAAAAAGAACCATTTATTTGAAACTCGCACAGCGCAAACTACAATAAAAAAATATGTATTAACTTATCTATAAGGAATAACTTAAAACAAAAATACAACAATTATGCGAGGTTAAAAACGCTCTTGTTAAAAAAATAAGTACTTATTAAATACCGAAAAAAAAGGGTGTGTGTACTTATGTACACGCGTAAGAAGTTATACTTCTTTGGCGTATGGAAAAAAAATAACTAAAATGCAGTAGTGATTAACGATAAATATTAAAATTAATCAAAAAGATTTTATTTAAATAAAAAACACCAAAATAATATTTATTTATTCACACTGTTTAATTGTACTCTTACGAAACACGTGTTCTAAATATAAAAATACTAGAATATACAACTTGAACATAGTTATCAATTTTCATGCATGCCACCTAGAACTAACTTCACGATGTAGAATTTAAGTGTCGGTGTCCGCGCGCATCGTAAAAATTCACTCTCATCATTTTTCTCTATCGCGCCAAAAGAAGTATAACTTCAATAAAATAAATATTAAAAAATAAAAATAGGCTCAGCCTCATATTCCACAAACAGAGATGCGGAAATTTTTGGCGGGATTCCTTCGAGTGAAGTCCAATCTCTATTTTAATTATTCGCAAATTGATTCCTAGTGGATATTGTGATGTAAAATTGGTGTACTTTTGTATTTCAAGTGTCTGCACAACTGGACAATATGTGGAATCATTGAAACAGGATCGATCTCGGTAAAATGGAGCTGAGAAATATTGTAGTATTGATTACCACAGCGAAGCATACCGAGAAGGCTGACCCGATATATTTGCTGCCAAATACTTACTGCAGAAACATCAGAATGTATTACATCCGCGTTATAATGGATTTTAAAGTAACTTATAGTGACTGAAAACTTAATATTTTCTAAACTTGACACTGGCTAAATGCACAAACTGTGCGAAGACAAAATTAAAAAATATATATATCTGTCGTGGCCAGATCTTAGAATTGATCACTTCATGTTATGGCCAACTGAAACTGGCCAGATCGTTTAAACGTTAACATTTGATGATATGTCAATCCTCGTTTGGCCATATCATTAATGTAGGATTTCAATGATAATAAAAGGTCTAAAGAAAGTAGGCCAAACGAAGATTGAAATATCATCAAACTTTAACGTTTAAAACGATCTGGCCAGTTTTATTTGGCCATTTCATAAAGTGATCAATTTCTAAGATCTGGCCATGACATATCCACAAACGTAGAACAAAACACAAACACTCACATTATCATTTAAGTATCTAGAATTATTTCTGAAAAACGAGAATGTAGTCAGAAATAAAATGTAATCAGAAATTAATTTAAAAAACATTGTCAAATAAAGCCGTTAAAACCGATGTGTTAATAATTTTCTGAATAATTATTAAAATATCTGTCTCTGTCTACACATTGGCTTGAATTTATTGCCTAAAAGCACACGTTCTAATCTAGAATTCTAGAATAAATAAATGTCAAAACCTTATCTGTAAACATTGGTATTTATTGACAAGCAGTTTGGTACATGACTTATTTTAACTAACCACCAACAAACGAACCTTCTATTCCATTCACCCTGTCTTTACGTGATTTATTAAGGAACTGTGCTATAAAATCAGTGTGGATTTTTCTTAAAACGACCATCTCAGACACTAATCTGCATGGTTCTCGTATGATTTGATCACTAGGTACATATTTACAGTATGGACTTTATGAGATTTTGATCTCTGAGTTTGTTTCGGTGTTTCTTCTCAGGGTAGTCAACTTGGAAACAATGGCCTCGAAGCCCGAGGCCCCGGAATGAAGGCAAAGAAGGAACACGAGTGGGTTTTTAGTCAGTAAAAGTCTGACACTATCTCTCGCTCCGCCCAAGGGCGGGATTTGTCATTAGATGATTTTCCCACCTAAAAAAAAAATCTATACTCCATCTGTTTAGGTAATTAACTAAATGAAAACCTGAAAAATGTTTAAAAATTTGATCTAAAAATGATTACAATTTGTTATTTACCTATACCGATGTTTGGTAATTAACTACATTTGGTTGGAAACGTGGGTTGGCGTATCCATGTGGATAAAAACCCCGAATTCAATAAATTGAAAAAAATAAAAATAAAAATTTAAATAATCTTTGTATGTCTCACAGACGATTTTTTTTTATTGATTGTTTACGTTTAGTTAACTACCTAAACAAATGGAGTATAGATAGTTTAAACTGCCGAAAAAATTGACGTATAAAAGTGTTATTAAAACCTATTTGCAAAATAAATATCGTTTAACATTACCATTTGAAGGGTACAGGCAAAGAACAGGGAATGTCTACTTGAACTGATTTTGAGAAACACGCATTTAAAGTTTAGAAGTCTAGGTATTTTTTAATAAGATCTAAGTTTGCAATATCGTAGTTTTAACAAAATTTGTTGAGTTTTTGTGCAAACAACCTAGATGTGGTACCAGTAAAGAACAGGGAATTTAAAGTTTAGAAAATAAATTATTTTTATTGAGACCAAAGTTTGCAGTAACGTAGTTTTAACGAAATTTGTTGAGTTTTTGTGGAAAACAATGGTTAAAAATAAAATTATATTACAAATATAAAATACAAATATGTTTAACTACAGTTATTGTGAAATTCCCTGTTCTTTGCCTATACCCTTCATTTATACCTCTTAATAATGCACGTTGCTGAATTGTTGAAAATTGTTGAAGAGTCATCGCGGTCCTGGAATGCAAAGGGCAACTGAAGGAACCCAGGAAGGTTTCAGTCCGTAAAAGTCTGACTCTCCTCGCTCCAGTCAGAGCGGGCGGAGTTATTTGATGTTTTCCCAACCCCAAAAAAAAAAACATATTACTTAATGCACAGTTATAATGGCTACAGGTATACTTAATTCGATTATTCACCTCATTGTAATATTATTACTTAGTAAAACGTTATTGTCACAAACAGGTCGTAAATGTTCAGTGTTGAACAATGCTCTTTCACTTGAGTCAATACTGAGGGAGTCAGACTATGAAAGATCTAAGAAATCACTGATAGTGCGCAGTCACAAAAAGACTGCTTCAAGTTTTCTTCAATAAAGAAAAATCCTTGTGAGTTGTGATGAATGAAAAATAAAACGCAAGGGTACATGGTATGTTAAACCTAATTGTAGTGCGTGTATTGAAATTTGAAAATATATTTGTTTCCAGTGTTCCACTGTTTACCAGATGCGGTTATTTATAATTTAAAAGACCCGGTGCCTAGTATAAAATTATTAATTAACGCCAGACGGAAGCAATATTTAGGTACATATTTATTAAAAGATAATTAAGTATTATTGGGATTCTCGCCACGAGTTTCTTAGATAGCACGTGTGTTTTGAGAGTTTTGATCATTCTCGAGTGATTGTTGTATCTTTTGTGAACTGTTTTATAAATTGTGTTGTCCTTGTGTTTGTGTACAGGTTTGTACTGTGATTGTCTTAAGTAGCTAGACTAAACGTCAAAGATGGATAAAAATAAACCCCCAGATCCCCCTGACATCCCAGCTTCCCCAAACCTTCTGTCCCAAAACCCACTTTCTCAATTTGCCGACGTTGTTTGTAGCGTATCGGAAATGGATGTGACCCAAAGCTCACGTAAACGCCCCAGTGGCGAAGAAACGATTGCACCCACCCCACCAAATAAACAACCCAAGAGCCAAATCGGCCGGGTAAAATATTCAGCTTTGGATAAGGGCCCCTATATCGTTCATGTTGCTAGAATCGAAGCTACACCAAATGCAGGCACCACACTACACCCTGTAAACTTCGGTAAATTTTTAATTTCTAACAACATTGCAAATGTTCTACGGGATGGTGTCAAAAGAGTTGGCCGAAACCGTGTATCCGTAGAGTTTACTTCCCCTCAGGACGCTAATGCGTTTTTAGTTAATAACCTTCTTGCGAAATATAGCTATACAGCCTCAATTCCCACTTTCAATATCACAAGGATGGGTGTGATCACAGGTGTACCAACTGATATTTCGGAAGAAGAAGCCCTTACCTTTTTGTCGGTGCCTTCTGGATGTGGACAAATTCTTAAAGTCCGCCGCATTAACAGGAAAGTACAAAGAGACGGTGCAAATGAGTGGAAACCCACGGAAACTTGTGTCATCACCTTTGATGGCCAAGTGCTACCACAACGGGTCTTTTGCTGTTACACATCCCTTCTTGTAGAACAGTATATCTACCCTACTATACAATGTCGTAAGTGTTGTAGGTTTGGACATGTGGCTAACCTGTGCAGATCGAAACCACGCTGCAGTAAGTGTGGCCACGATCACCCCGGTGATGGTTGCAACATTGCTGAAGGCGAGGCTTTTTGTGTGCTCTGCTCGGGAAATCACTTTGCCAACAGCAGGTCATGCCCCGAGCATGGTAGACAGAAGGCCATCAAGACAGTTATGGCCGAAAAATCCATCCCTTATGTAGAGGCCAGCAAACTTGTACCTGTACCTTCCCGTAATTATGCCAATGCTGCCAAAACACAATCGTACCATAAAACTGTTGTACTAAAGCCCAAGACCCATGCCCCTCTCTCCCCATCCTATAACAAAACTGCTCATCGGGAAATAGTTAGCTCCCCCCAACCCACACAACCTAATGGTTGTGCTCTTAATTATAATAATGTCTCTCCCAAAAACACAGTTTCCATAATTGATTTTCTTATCCAACTTCTACCTACTATTATCCCTACTCTTCCTTCAAATTCCCAGTTACCGTCCAACGTTGCCGATAAACTTATCCAAACCCTTTTAGAGATTAAAAATGGCGTCCAGCCAAATATTCTTACAGTGGAATGTGAGGAGCGTGTGGCATAAAAAGCACGACCTCATATTCCTTCTCAACAAATACAAACCTCTAGCTTGCTCAATAGCTGAGACTTGGCTCACCCCAAGTCTTAGTTTCCGTATTCCACACTATAACATTCCTCGTTGTGACAGATCTGACGGCTATGGAGGGTCGGCTCTCCTCGTCAACAACCGAGTTCCACTTTCGCCTTTATCTTTGCCTCCACTTACAGGTGACATGAGCATTGTATCTGGAAGGATAGAAGGCATCACTGTATTCTCTATATATATTGCTCACCCTAATCATAATTTTCTAGGAATTCTAAGAAACATTCTCTCCAATGTTCGGGGTCCCATACTGGTCATGGGCGACTTTAACTGTCACCATTACAGATGGGGGTCTGAGCGTTGTGATACGTTTGGTGTAGCTCTGGTTGAGATTTTGGATGACATGGACCTCTGCATACTAAATAATGGTTGTCCAACACGCAGGTCACCTCCCGGTCAACAGAAGAGTTGCGTTGATTTAACGTTTTGCTCTGCTGAATTAGCTTCTTCAACTCATTGGGAATGCACATCCTTGTCGCATGGTAGTGATCATTACCCAATTGTTATTTCTTTGATTAATAGAACATATTTAGAAAAAACGTCTCCTCCACTTTTGAAATACAACTTATCCAAACCAGATTGGTCAAAGTTTTCTTCATTACTGGATCAGAAAATTGATGCTCTTCCAAATTTAAACTCAACTTTATCTGACCCTTCTGATCACCGCCATGCCAAGAGCTGCTATGAGGGCTTTGTTGAAGCTGTTACCTCAAGTGCAGACTCCTGTTTCCCTTTAAAAAACAGTGCCCGGAACAAAATTCCCTCTCCTCCATGGTGGGACCAAGAATGCACTTCGGTTATCAAGTTGAGAAACCAGGCCGAGATGCACTATAATAGGGACATGACCACTCAGAATTTGTTGGCCTATTTGCAAGTTAATGCACAATCAAAACGTCTTCTCCGCAGGAAGAAACGTGCAGGTTGGGTTAAGTTCTGCACCTCTCTTTCCCCCTCCACCCCAATCTCAGTTGTATGGAAGAATATCAACAGGTTTAGACGTGGCTGCTCTCCATCATTATCTTCACCAATCACCAGGGAAACCGCTGAACTTTTCTTTGATAAAATAGCTCCTCCGTATGTCCCACTTCCTTCTGAATGTATCCCAAATAGTACCCCCTTAAATAGTGTATCTAATGACCCTTTTGATGCGCCTTTTTCTTTGAAGGAATTGAACTTGGTGCTCAGTCATGTCCGGGACTCAGCACCTGGTATTGACGGAGTGCCCTACTCCTTTATAACTCATTCTGGAGATAAAACCAAACTGTATTTCTTAAACATAATTAACTTCTGCTATACCCATGGTTGGGCCCCAGATCAATGGAAACTACAAATTGTTATCCCCCTGTTAAAACCCGGCAAACATGTGGATGATCCGAACGGCCTCAGACCTATTGCTTTGTCCTCAGTATTAACCAAATTAATGGAACACCTAATTAAAAATCGTTTAGAGTGGATAGTTGAGTCGAGAGGTTTACTGCCGAACTTCCAATTTGGCTTCAGGAAAGGGCTCAGCACAATGGACAGTGTTGGGGTTTTAGTTACGGATATCCGCTTAGCCTTTTCTAAAAACGAGTCCGTGGTTGCTGCCTTCTTAGACATCTCCTCCGCATACGACAACGTCCTTCTTCCCGTCCTCAGGCAGAAATTGCAACAGCTGAGCATCCCGGTCAAGATGATCGATTGTATATGTGGATTACTTTGTTGTCGCTCATTGGTTCTGAGAGTCCAGGGTGAGGATTTTGATAAAAGGCAGACTTGGAAAGGACTCCCTCAGGGCTTTGTCCTCAGTCCGCTACTTTATAACCTGTATACTATAGATATTGGCTCCTGCCTAAACAATAATTGTCACATCCTACAATACGCTGATGACTTAGTCCTTTATGTGTCAGATTCCTCCATCGCTGACGCTGCATCATCTCTACGCCTCTCTCTGGACTCTTTGAACCACTGGCTGTTAAACCATGGTTTGTCTCTATCTGCACCGAAAAGTTCGGCAGTAATCTTTTCTCGCAAAAGAATAATCCCTCCCATCACAGTGGACATCTCAGGGAAAAATATTCCGTTAACAAGAAAAGCGAAATTTCTAGGCGTTATTCTAGACTCAAAGTTAACAGGTAAGTATCACATAAATTTCCTTATACAAAAATGCGAAAGAGTTATTTCCATTTTAAAAGTTTTGACGGGTGTCTGGTGGGGAGCCCACCCCTACACCATGAAATTGGTATATAATGCCTTAGTCCGGAGTATACTAGATTATGGTATGTTCCATCTGATTCCATGCAATAGAGGTGCCTTGGCTAGAATGGATAAGCTTCAGTCTAAGTGTCTTCGGATCATCTCTGGGTGTATGAAATCCTCTCCTGTCAACGCTTTGCAGGTCGAGTGCGCTGAACCTCCTCTAGCCCTGAGACGACAATATTTAGCCTCCCGTTTTCTGTCCAGGGCAATATGTAGATCTTCGCATCCTCTCATTGCAAAATTGAACGAGCTGGATATCATATGCAGGACTTCAAATTATTGGAAACATAAAGAAATTCCTCTAATCCTAAAATATTTTCGTACAACACAAAATTTAGAATGCCCGATCGTCCAGTATCCCAAATTACCCCACTTTAACTTTGAATATGAAGCCCTATGTTTCACCCCAAAAATTGTGTTTAATATCGGTATATCTAAAAATTCCCCCTCGGCGAACTCGGCTTTCAATGCGGTGGTGGACGAGCGTTGGAACGGGTTTCAAATGTTTTTCACCGATGCTTCTAAATCCACTGACTCCAATCATACTGGAGCGGCAGTATATTACCAAAGCTCCAGTATCATTCTTCAATTTAAATGTCCCAAGGAGTCCTCTGTGTTCACAGGCGAGTGTGTGGCTATATTAGAAGCTTGTCTTTTTATAGAGTCACACCCTAATATCGACAAAGCTGTAATCTTCACAGACTCTCTTAGCTGTCTACAAGCCTTAGTCCAGAATCCCTTCAAAAGTAAATTGCACAGCTCAATTCTCTTAAAAATTAAAAAATCTCTATTTTCATGTGCTAACAGTCAAAGGGAAGTTCAGTTAGTTTGGATACCTAGTCATTGTGGCATCAAGGGCAATGAACATGCTGATGCTTTGGCCAAAGATGCTTGTTCGTCAACTACAGCTGACCTATCACATAATTCTATCCAGGGGTACGACTTACTGAACCTGCCAAAAGCAAGTCTTCAATGTGCATGGCAGGAACGGTGGAATACCACTGGTAAAAAGAAAGGTAAATTCTATTACGCAGTTCAACCAACCATAAAATCAAAACCTTGGTTCTTCACGTACAAAAAAGTGTCCAAAACTGTTATTTCCGTCCTCTGCAGAATACGCTTAGGTTTCTGTTGCTCACCTGTTTTTTTGGAAAAAATCCGTGTTCGCGACTCCTCTTTATGCGAGTGCGGTTTGGAGGAAGGCACACTGGAGCACATATTTTTCGAATGCTCAAACAACGTCCCACATTTAGACTTATACAGCCGCCTCCCGAAATATAAGATCCCTCTCCCAATCAATGTCCCTGCCCTCTTAACATATCCTTCTCCAGAATTGCTTGTGGCGATGATGATCTTCATACGCCACAATAATATAAAATTATGAATCATAGCCCCAAATATTCTGTCTTTATAGTTGTGGTTTACGTTTCTTTTTTAATGTTTTAACAATTATAATATTTATGTATTTTTATTTTTTGTTTGTTTCAGTCCAATACTAACCCATCAAGTTCAACTTTATCAACCGAAGAATTTTGGTCTACAGTTACTGTCCCTTTCTATTTTCTGAAATAATAATAATATACACGCTTGCTTTTCCAATTTACTTTAGACATTGGCAGAATAGTCGACATCGGCTCTACTTGCCATTAATTAAGAATAGAATAGAATTAAGTATTATTGTTTATTGTTTTGAAACATTGAAATAAACAGAGAGCTAATCTGATTGTTCTTTTATATCGCAATTACTCATTGAATATTTTAATACAAAATCGAAATATAAATAATCCTAACAAAGAACATTTTCTTCAAGCAGTCAATCTAGGGTACAAAAGGGCTTCGGATTTTTCAAAGGAGTTAGAAAAAAGAGCTACTGAAAGAACTCTGTGCGTTTTAGTCAGTAAAATTCTGACACTTCCCTGCTGCTCCAACAGAAGGTCTGCTAAACACTGGCTGCTAAGAGAACAAGTACCAATCTAACTAACACAACCAGACGATATTTTGGCGGGATTATTTCGAGTAAGTTACTGAACTTAATTATTCGCAAATTTGTTTTTTTTTTATGGATACTGTGATGTTAGTTCATTGATGATTGGTGTACTTTTGTATCTCAAATGCTTAGGCTGCGAAGCTTGTCGGGAATGGTGACTCCATATATTTCCTGCCAAATACTGCAAACACATTCATTCTAATGAATTTAAGTATATTACATCCGCATTAAATAATAGAAAACAAAATGGCTATATTCTGTATCTAAAATTTACTTCTGTAGCTAAATGCACAAACCGTGGAGTTTTTGACGGGATTCGAGTGAAGTTCAGTGGCTATTTTGGTTCACAAATTGGACTTTTAGTGAATAATTGATGTAAAATTAGTGTAGTTTTGTATCTCAAGTGTCTGCGAAAATGGTCAATATATGGAATCATTGAAACAGGCGCGATTTTGGTAAAATAGAACTGAGAATTTTGTTGTAGTTTTGACTCCCTCAGCATCAGTTTGCCGAGAAGGTTGACTTGATATATTAACTGCCAAATACTACAAAAACTTTGGCATGTGTACATCCTGAAGACATACTATAGCTTAAAGGGCTTAGAACCCAACCCAAAAATATTACTTAAAAAAGTAATAGTGCACACACCGTGCTAAACCAAACAAAGATTAAATAAAAAAAAACAAACAGGCATTTGAAAAAAGAACTAAGTATGTAATGCATTCAAGTACAATACGGATTTTTGGCGGGATTTCTTCGAGTGAAGTTAAGTAGCTGTTTTAATTATTCACAAATTGTTTCCTAGTGGATATTGTGATGTAAAATTGGTGTAGTTTTGTATCTCAAGTGTCTGCGCAACTGGACAATATGTGGAATCATTGAAATAGGCGCGTTCTTGGTAAAATGGAGCTGAGAATTTTATTGTAGTTTTGTCTACCTCAGCGAAGTTTGCTGAGAAAGCTGAATCGATACATTTGGTGCCAAATACTACAAAAACAGAATGTGTTACACCCGCATTCTGATGTAAAACGAAAAGAAACAACTACAATATTCGAATACGAAATACATTATTACTAGAAAACATGGATGAAAGACTAGCCGATATGGTCGAACGACTATAGCCTTCCCTAAGGACTAAACAGAAAAAAAAGCATTCAAGTACCTATATCATCATTATTCCTCCTTCTTCTTCCAAACATCTCTAAGTATTAGTAGGCTCATCATCTCAATAGTCATCTCATGTTTGAATCTTAAACAATACATATTTATTTACACAAACACCCAAATATACTGACGTCATAAGTACAAACAAATCTGTCATCGCTTCTGTTTTGCTGATCGCACGACTCAAAACAAAAATTACCAATTAATAGATATGATCATAATTAACATCGTCAATATCACGCTATTGTCTTTAGTTGAGTGTTGCTAACAATGCCTATCTGTTTAAAGTCTATTGTGTAATGATATAAGAATTATACACGATTTTATCAAGCAGTATTGTGGTCGTTTTTGTCATATTTGAGCGGTTGGTTGAAGGTAAAGAACGGCGGTAAGTAAAGACTTCAACGCGTAAGGTTAAATATTTTGACGTTTGCGAAAGATTTTTATGTGTAAGTTTAGATCTGAACATTTGTTTTAAAAAGACATCATAAAGTAAGCCTACCCGCTCTGGGTGGAGCAAGACGGAGTGCCAGACTTTTACCGACTAAAACCCACCTGTGTTCCTTCAGTTACCCTTGGCGTTCCAGGACCCCGGTACTTGTTTTGAACCATCCCGCAACCTTGACACGTTTGCTCTGTGACCATCGCTGTCTGTGTCACTCAGTATTCGTAATTTTTTTAACATACTGTGTCGTAAAAATAGATCCGAATATTTGCCTTATTAATCAACCGGGATGAAAATACGCAAATGAACTAAAGAATTAAATGAACAATACAAAGAAAATCCTTCCATAATATGTCTTATTCCTCATGTCATAGACAATAGCTATCGCTTGACCCTTGAGCATAGATAGTGTTGGTAGTTACTAAATATTACCGACTTTCACATCTTTTGCAAAGATAAAATTAAAATATAGCGTCCGGAATCTATTATATCGGTTCTTATAGTCTCTCGATTCTTATAGCTTGCCCTCAACACTTGCTCCTAAGATAAGAAATTGAGATTTTGCAAACTATTGTGATTATTTTCTTGAATAAACTTATTGGTGTAAACCGTTGTATTTATCAATTTGAGATACTCGATTTTGGATTGGCTTTTATTGATTCGAGTGCGGTTAAACAACGGTTTCGAGTGATTGGCAGTACCTTTTATCTGTCCTAAGGCTAGTCCACTTCAGTACATGGCCTCATTTCCTAGGTAGCTACAGCGCAGTAATCTTGAGGAGCAACAAACGGGATCGGAAGATTAGGTTACGCCACCTTTCAAACTGAGCGCGAATTACCGTCACTTTGAATGACGAATTGAGGCTCAATAAATCTGGTGCGTCAAATATGTAGGTACCTACATTGTAAAGATATGTTTACGTCATTATCGAGAATGAAAATGATATCACTGGCTACAAGTTTGTGTTATTTTGATCCGTGATTTAATTTTACATTAATTATCGCAAGAGATAGACGTTAAACTTTGAGCTATGCAAGGCTATTTCGGCGGGTTAAATACAATTTAGAACGAATGCTGCCGTTTATTTTTTTCAATACAAACAATTTCACTAATATTTACTATCAGTGCTTCCCAGGTAATGTCATTTAGTAAGTGCCAAAAGTGTTGTAGCTCCGTAAAATCAAACAAAAAATGGGCGTAGTCTACTGAGCCTTCAACACATCTTAATTTTTTCAATACACACAATTTGACTTAAATTTACTGGCTAAGAGACCCTAAGGCGCCAGAAATTTGCTGTAGCATCGTAAAATCAAACAAAAAAACTAAAAAAAAATGGGCGTAGTCTACCAAGCCTTCAACTTCAACACATCTCATTGTGTTCCAACTGTATTTCGTAAACTCACCTGTCATCGCCCCCGCAGTATTTCCTTTTAAAAATTATACTCAGCAAACAGGTTCAGTGTTCTAAGAAAACTTTGTTTTAATATTCTCACGAGAATTCCGTGGCTAAATACGGGCAATTGTGCAAACAAAACATTCCTTTTGCCTAATAAATATTTAATTCAAATGGTACCTGTTACTGTACTTAATGTTCTATCAATATGCAAGTGTTCTATTTAGGAACGTTCGTTACAAGTCCAGCTGGTGTTATTTATTTCTTACTCTTTGTCCTAGTCATAGGAGTATAGATTTTTTTTAAAATTAATATAAACTAGTGCTTGACTGGGCTCCCACCTGATGGTAAGCAGTGATGCAATCATTGATGGTGAAGCGCACTAGTTTATTATAGCCTATTCACTCTAGCCTTGAAAATTTGGTTGCCGTCTGCATGATCCAGAAATAAAAACTCATAGCATTTAAGTATTTCAATTTAACTATTTACAGGCAATTTCGAATTGTCAAGGTCTGCCAGTTAAAAAAGTAAATTGAAGTTCTATTTGTACGTTCCAAAGCGTAGATCTGTATGGGGAACAACGTGAAAGCAACTCTTATGTTTACGTTTTTAAATCAATAAATTGTTACAAACAATTTTTACATAGTTAATGCTGAAATTATAAATATCTAAAATGATTTAGAAAGACGTGCACATTAAAAACGTAAGAATAAAAAAAAAAAACAATTCGAGGAACAAATAATTAAAATAAACCGTGGCCGGCGAGAGATGACTCATGCTCGCGACCATTTTGAAGGGAACCGAATGATCAAGCACATTCGCCACCATCAGCAAGACGTTTGAGTGAGCATGACGCTCCCACCCGCCGGGTCACATTTAAGTCAAAGAAATGTCCAGTAAATGGAAGTTTAAGGTAATAAAATATAGCACTCAATCATACGCTTTTAATACATTAAGTTATATAATGCTAAAGAAATTGAGTTAATATAGGTACAATGCACATGTTGTCTTACAATCATCATTCTTGGCAGTACTACCGACACAATCTAGTCTTTGGATTGGCCTTTGGGGTATATTTGAATAACTTATTGGTAAATTCATTCTTTAGCCTTCCGAAGTAATTTAACACTGTCCTAACACATCGTTTGAACGATAAAATAAAATAACTGTAAAACGTCTCCCCAAAAGTTGATTCAAATTGACTCGTATTCACTAAAAATACTGCGCTTTTTGATTGTTTAAATCTTACTTTCTTGGGTAGGCCTGTGTTTATTTTTGTACAATATTTCGTACCAAATAACACTAAAAATAAATCTTTTTTTTTAAACTGGATCAAAATTGGTTATAAAATGGAGCAACAATTAATTAGCATTTCAAAAATTATTTTGCGGAAAACTAGGCGCGTGGTGGAAATACTTACCTCGCTATTTCTTTTCTACGCGCAAAACCTAATGGCGGTGACGGTGGCGTGACATTATAGTTTGTGCATCCTTTTTTTGTTACTTGGGCTTCCCCTTCCACAAGATTTGTAAGGTTCCTAACTTACTTAATTTTGAACGAAGTTGCAAAATCTTTCTATTTGGAATTTTGGATAAAGTTGCTGCTCCAAGAAATAGCAGATATTAGTATTTGATATTAATTTGGCGTGTTTTGGGAAAAAAGGACCTTGACAAACGGAGCAGCGGACAACAAAGTGATCCTACAAGGGCTCCGTTTTTGCCGACTGAGGTACGGAACCCTGAAATGAGTCAAGTAGGTTCCCAATTCTGCAATGCACATCATTATCGCAAGTGCATCTTTTTTAAAAGAAGGGTAATTACGTTTTAATAGCTAAGTATCCTATTAAATGGCCTATGGCTATCCCACGCACCATCTAGCGAGGGATGAGCTGTTCCCATAAAATCGAGTTATGATCCGATCTATGTGATTACGTATCCTGCTTGCTAAAGATTACGGCTATCGTCACAATTAACCGGCGGAAGTACCTAACAAGAAATAGCAATAAATGTCGAAAGTAATTGCGTGTAATGTTCAGTACATTATTCCCCGGAATTACGCAAGAGGTGGGATCGGGAAGAAATATGTACAGGAATTTCCATCAGGTCGATGGGCCGATAGATCACTCGGAGTCGGGGCTAGAACCTAAAGGGTTGCTAATTGGAATGATAATTCAAATTTCTATACGAAGCTTATTTTAATGGTAATACGCATATCTTCTAGTCTTATTGTGGTACAAAAACTGAATATTAAAAAACTTTACAAGCCAATGTCAAAAATATCGTTTTTAGGGTTCCGTACCTCAAAAGGAAAGAACGGAACCCTTATAGGATCACTTTGTTGTCCGTCCGTCTGTCTGTTTGTCTATCTGTCTATCAAGACCCTTTATCTCTGGAACACGTGGAGGTATCGAGTTGAAATTAAAACCATATACTCAGGTCTGCGGTCCCTTGAAGACCTAGAATCCTAAAATTTGGCAAGGTTTCATAGCACAAGTATAGGAAAAAATCTGAAAACTGTAAATTTGTAGTTACGTCACAAAATAAAACTTTTTTTGCGATTCGGAATAACTTCGTAACTCAATTCGGGAATCGAGAGTCCGACTCGCACTTGCATAGTTTTTTTTTTTTATGATCATACTAACTGAACGTAGGGCAATCATACTATTAAGAAGACGAAAGTTTCTATGTCTGAGTGTTTTTGTATGCTTATTATTCTTTCACGCTCAAAAGACTAAACGGATTGGACGGAAAACTGGACACCAGTGTACATGTCCTGAAATATTACATAGGATACTTTTTATCCGGAGCTATGTTTCCTTGAGATAATGTTCTATTTTCACGTGGGTGAAGCTGATAACAAAAGCTTGTCAGAAATAAATGGCTGACCTTTACTGATAATATATCGACTCTAAAAGTAAGATCTTCATTAACAACTTTTTTTGCCATAGCTTCATGGACTGACCTGCTGATACACGCGTGTATCTTATTGTATCCAACTTTTTGTGTTCCCCAAACTATCTTTGTTGAACCGTCACTACATAATTTGCCCTACAGCGCATAATCGGGCTCCTATTGTACCGCAACAGTAATCAACTCTTTAAGAAGTAATTACATTCGTAAAGACGATGATGATGCTGCGAAAATAAGAAAAAAAGACATCATTTAAATATTGCTTCTATATTTAAAGGCTATTGGCCCGAACAAGAAATCGTTAACTTATTTTTGGTGTTCCGTACCCAAAGAGTAAAATGAAACCCTATTAGTAAGACTCCGCTGTCCGTCCGTCAGTCTGTCTGTCCGTATATCACCAGGCTGTATTTCATGAACCGTGATAGTTAGACAGTTGAAATTTTCACAGATGATGTTTTCATGATTCTGTTAGCTTAGAAAATACTTAGAATAAATATTATAAGGGGCTTCCATAAAACAAACGTGATATTTTTTGTGCCGTTTTTTTGTTACGGACGGAACCCTTCGTGTGCGATTCCGATTCGCACTTGGCTAGTTTTTTGTTCAAACAACTGTTTGCCAACCGTCCACGGAAATATAGTGGAGTTTAAAGTCAATATTGTGAACACCATGTCTAAATCGTTTTTTGTTGAAAGCTTGATTTTTGTACCTTCGGAGTAGTTAATGTGGGGAAGTTAGTTAAATGCATGACGAATTAATTTCATACAGATCTCTGAGACGAAGAAATCTTGGTATGATTGCGATTTTTTCGTGTGTAACCTTGATATAGGCCTATAAGCCATTCAAGACAGGGTCTCACCGTCTCACCAAAAACGGTCAGAAGTCAAACAGTATTTGGAAGTTTACGATTTCTAACTTTTCACTTTGTAATTTGTTGCCCTGTCATAACTCAAGTGTCCTTGACTTCACTCTCATTTATTAAAGGTACCTCATCATGGATTCGATAGCACTTGCAGTTAACACACCTCAGAAGGGCTATACCAAGATTACTCTTCTTATTTACGATTGATTTACATACAAACTTACTAAGAGGATCTTACCTAATCTGCGATAGCGATGATGGCTGTACCGTTGCTTATAATGACAATTTTGCATTATTCCGCTTTTCAGTTTCTCCTCGTGATGATGGTAAAATAATTCTCAAATTACCATCACGCCACAAAATTCTGACAGCCTAATTTCAACGGCAAATCATACTGATTTATCATTATTGTGATAAATTGCTCCAATCAATCGAAACACATTATTACATGATCAATTAGACTCGAATATCTTCTAATGCATTGTTCTGTCAAGTTAAGGTCGATACAAACTTGATCGTCGTCGCCCTTGCACTATATTCGTCGCTTCGCAACCGAACAAGTCTCGATATAAATAACAATGCTGGTGATTATGAATTCGTTACTAACATTTACGCATTTGATACGCGTAGTTCGATGAATGGTTCGTATAACTTCGTGTCGAGTCGGAGCTTTTCGCTCACGGTCAACTTGTGATGGTAGAAATTGTTTTGCGTGTATATATTTTGATTGTAGAAAGTAAGGGAACTATGGATCGTGTGAAAGATGATATTTGTATAACTTTGGAAAATAGTATAACTTCGAGATGGCGGCGACGGTGATGTTTTGTAGTGGGTATAGGACACACCCGGCCAAATACCTATAAACTAGGTATAATGACTGGTAGCTATGATGAAGTGAGATTTTTTGTCTTGAAGGACGACTGACAAAGAAAATAGCAAGCTCAGTGTACATTAATGTAAACAAAGAATCACTAGTGTTAAATATCCTTCACCTAACTCCATCATTTCCAAGCTAACGACCGCAATTACTCGTATTATTACATTCCACGATGACTTGAATCTGATATAACATGATCACATCATACATTACAGAAATTACGCGGTATACTTAGTAATAAATTTTAACGATATTGTCGAAGGATATGGACTTCACAAATATCCATTTATGTAGCTTATCGTAAATTGAATCCAAACCCAAGATATACTTATTCAACCTTTTTCATCCATCATTAGTCGTTAAGTAAGTAGTTTGTAATAACTACGTAGCACTGTGGCACGTTAGGCAGCAAAAAAAAAAAAAAAACATGCGGACGTCAATCGAATGTCATGACGATGACTGTAACATGACGTAAGATAAATGCTCCTAACATTCTAAAGAATCGAATTCCTTTTTCAAATATCTTTAAAATGGCAACGGCACTCAGTGTAACTGGCTACTACGTTACTTTTTATTAGGCATTTTTATTGCGCATAGACAGGACTCATGAGGTCTCGTTGTCTCTGTTAAAGCGGTACTTTTCTACCGCGGTATTTCTATAGGTGCTTTAGATGTTGAAGTAAAAGCAAATACCAATAGAGAGTATCTACTCAACTTCTAGAGGAGGAATTTTTATTTTTATACTTTCATAAAATAGATAAAGGTCGTATAAGGTAAAGTTAAGAACATTTAAATCTCTCCTCGATTGCAGAACGTATTAGCCCAAGTAACACGAGGAAATAAGCTTACAGTAATGACCAAACAATGCAAATTATTCGCAGAAACCACGTCAGTCTGAAATATCTCCGTATTAACAATTTATTATCTCCAATGCAAACATGCATGTCGCAATCGCATTGTTTTATCTTAGCTTGAAGCACACTAATCTAACCTGTTGAGGAATGTAAGGCCGTGTCTAACAGCCTTTTCTAAGGCACGTAGGACCACATTTATCTGATGTGACAGGTATGAGAATACATAATAGTCCATGACTGTGTGCATATTTGGACACGCAAATTATGGGACACAGGGTGACAAATTGGGTAATTAGTCCGTAACCACGATCTTGGGTAGCTGCATGTTTTGTTGCGAAATTCTTGCATCTGTGGCTTTAATCTATAGGAATTGTGGAATTGTAATCCCTTTGCAATAAGGAGCTTAAGGGTTATTGCAGTTTGTTTTCATCATTAGGATCAGCTTCCAAAATATTAAGTTCTGCTTCAAATGCTATAAGTGTGTAATTAAGATTACAGATCAGACTACCAAGCTGTACTATGGAATCGTCACGAAAAGTTTTAGACTCTTTTAATCTTTAGTCCAGAATTTACATATAAAATGAATTTTGGAACAACCAAAATGGTTGGAAGTTCAAATTGGATAATATTATCTTTGAGGTACTCTAGCTCAAAGCTATCGATGACTTAGGTTAATAATAATCTATAATTAATATTTCTAATCGATCCATTAAGAAATTATCCAGAGAGAAATAACGTTAAACTGAATAATGGCTATGCAACGAGACACGACTTCTGATTTCAACTGCAACAATAAATCTAATACTTAGAACACGGCGTGTGTTGGGAGCGGCTTACCTTTGGCTGACGAAGTCGAATAATGTTAATACCTCTACAAGAAGCACTGTATCACCGTTATTTATGTCTACACTTGCATCTAACGTGCATTTGGCATTTTACTCTTTGTCAGGGTTAGGAACTCTGACTGGGAAACTAAGCATGCTGGTTTTAGAAAGCTTTCAAGAGGGAAAAGTGAAATGTGCATCTGCAGTGTTTCTTTCTCTATCGCATCCTAGATTGGCGTCAGTAATGGTAAATGATGGGCTATATCCTCATTCAGTTCGTTCATGTTTTTTTTTATCCGAATTTTATTTATTAAAATCCACCTGGGTTCCGTTCAGTTGCCCTTTGCGTTTCAGTACTGCGGTAATTCTTAAATAATCTGCAAAACTCGTTAATGTTAAAGAGATAGTGACGGGTGATAGTGTATGTCTGGTTTTTGGTTCATAGATGGAATAAGTGAGAAAAGGGCAAAGCTCACCGGCAATGACTGATAAGCATCTTGTCAGTAGCTTCTTTATGCTAACGTTCTTCCTCCATTACTAGGGCAACCGTACTGAGTTGTTGATGTGCGATTCTAGTTTACCGTACAGCATTGCTGTCGTTTGATGATATCAGTTTTTCTTTGCTACTGCCGCTTCGCTTGATACAGCAAGGAACAACATTTAATTAGTAACTGACAAAGATGTGTAGATCATTCTGTGAATAAAATTAGACACACTATTTTTGCTATGGGCCATCAAAGATCATGACAACATGCACACATGTTATTCTGAAGCTGTTAGCGTTGGTCAATTTGCCACAAATCGTACCACAGTGTCAACACGACCGAGAAATCTGTCACTTCTGTCACAATACCGTTCTCGTGACTCCAAGCTAAATATTTTACGTAAGTTTAACCTAATACAGAGACAATAGCTACCTTAGTTTAGCTGATAAATTATTTCTAACTTATAGGGTCATAATGGTCATAATCGAACAGCCGACTTTGTAGGTGGCGGTCGATATCGTTATGTCAACTAACTAGTGTTATGAAATGCTCTGTACGTTAGTGTTTTCTTAACTTTCTCATAGTGTACCAGTTAAATAAGCTTTCGCAGTTCCCTGATGCATAATTCATTAGAGTCAGGTGCTTTGATGGAATATATTTGCTTGGTTGATCTAGTTTTTCTTTCAGTTCTGACTTTATCAATCCAATTGACCTCAGGAAAATGACAGCTGTCTGATCTAAAATTTTGTTATACTCTAGAATTCAGAAGTCGATTGTAAACTTATGTTTTCCTTTTGTTCAATCTGAAGTGGGCCAGTTCTTGAGAGGACCTTTTCTTTTTTTTTTAGGTGGGAAATCATTAAATAAGCAATTTCTCTCTCTCTGAGTGGAGCGAAAAAGTCACTTTTGCTGTCTGAAACCCACCTGTTTCCCTTCAGTTGCTTTTGTGTTCCAGGGCCGCGGTAAATCTTTCAATCCATGGAGTTTCTAACACGTTCTTCTCCACAGAGATCTATGCTTTGGAACGTGCAATTTAGCTTCACCGACATTTTGACAATTCAAAGGTGTCTGTAATTGGTCTATTTGAAATAAACGTTTCTGATTTCTGTAACAATCCCGCAGTACAACTACTCAGAGGGCCTAGTACAAGTTTTTTAAAGCCCTCGAGGGGTTTTTGGCGGATTTTTTTTGAGTGAAGTTAGACAGCCCACAGATGAAAATGATAATTGCAGTTTTTATAAAAAGTTTACATACAACTTCAACCTCTAATGTTGAATGAACGATCAACAAAAACTCTTTCATCTCGGAAGAAGCAGTAATGTATCTACTCTTCATTAGTTTTATGGACGATATTTTAATGACCATGATTTTAATGTAAAGTCTGCTGCAAAAGTGCATAGGAAGTACAGAAATAAAATCGTGTGAAGCGAGAAATGACGCCATCTAGCGTAAAACCTGATTGAAATGTTGCTATCGACAACATTACATTATACTGTTAATAGATGGCGCCGCTGTGCTTCAAATGATTAATGCTTAATTAATGCTTATTTTTGTACTTTCTTTTTGTTTCTTCAAACATTGAAATAATTTATAATTTCTTTTAAAGAGATGAAGATATTAAAATTGAATAAGTATCAATTTATAAATATTTGATTATCTATGTGTTAGTTTTCAAACTTGAGAGGGTAGGTTGAATATGGATTTACTTATAAAAAATAACTAGTAGGTAGTATAAATAATACTTAGACCAAAGAGTTAAGTATGACTAAGCTCAATTGGTTGTTCGCTAAGTTAATTTCGATTATATCGTTCCAGCGCCTTTCGTTCAATTTTATTTTTAACCAGGTGTATTGTCTACTTATTTTACGAAAATGAGTAAATATGCATTGTTATATAGATTTAGTAAAAAGAACTCAAATAATTGCTATGCATAATCAAGGTAAAAACTTGTCAGAAGTAACCAGAGAGACCGGTGTAAACGTAAGTAGTTTTTTTTAACGCTTTTAAACAAAAAACTCCTATATAATAATCATTATTGGATATTATATATTTCTGTTTTATTGTTGCAGAGAAAAACAGTTGTTCTATGGATATGATGATTTGAAGAAGAGGGTTCTTTGAAACACTATCAAAGAGCTGGCAGACTAAAACTAATAAACATGTTGCAGCATCAAACCATGATAAGGGAGTACGAAGAAAACGGACGTCGGTCGACGAACCACTATGCTATATATATACTTATTTTCTGTATTAACTGGAGACCTTGTTATGTGTGTTTAACTTAATATCCGTATTTAAAACAACTTAAAAAAGTTATGAACACTTGATGTGTTGTTGTGCAATTTTATAGTTTTTAGCCTACATTTTTAATCCTTTTGACCTTTGTGATAAAATTATCTGGTATTTTGTTTGTTTTTGTTAAGGTTACATAAGCTTCAAACCTCTTTCCAATTTTGGAAACGAATACTTAAGCTATGGCCTCAATAAGAAATTATATATAATATTATAATCTTATTCGGTGATTAATAAACGGTGATTGTTAAATTTGATTAAGAAATTGTAAGAAATAAACATATTATTTTTTAATAGTGCCTTTTGTCAACTGTTTACCTGCATTTTTTTCATTTTGCTGAGTAACTACCCACTTGAATATTATATTACAAATAAATATCCACTTCTTAGCTTTGATTTAATATTCCTTCCAACTTCTTTTGTTACTTACAAAAAGACTTACAAAAAAACTTACAAAAAGTGTGAGTACTACGTGAGATTTGAACTCATGGCTCATTGATTTACGCATCTATCTGCACATGCTAAACCGCTAGGTCAACATGACTCTAATTTGAACGATGAAATTATGAACTACAATCAGTTGTTGACGACAATGATGACGCATGTGTCTATTATTTGTTAAACTAAAAGTCAAGTTTATACTTTGTGAGATTGCCTTTGCTCGCCACTTAGCTGTGAAGAAACCAACGCCATCTAGTTTAATTTTCGAAAACTTGAACTCTAACGTGCAAGGGAAAATAGGCGTTAAGGTATCTAAGCACTTTTGATGGGTGATTGTACCTACCTACTTAGATATTTTTTCCCGTCCGTCATCGGGGTCTATAAATGTGTTTCCGATAGAAATCTTTATGATTACGAGTTTCTTGAATGACATATTACGTGCATACAAAAGAAGTGTTTTCTTACTTGCGTTGTCAATTGTGTCATGATACATTAGATACGTTTTATTAAGTCATTTTAGCTTGAAATACATAGTATTAAGTTAATGTTTTTTCCTTTCAGTGTTTATTAATGCGGAAAAAATATTTCTGCTGTTAGGTAACAGAAACTTTCCTAAAAATAATAGTTTTACTAAAACAATGAAATATTTTTGCGAGTTACCAAATGGAACTTTTTGAAAGTGGACGAAAATATTTTCAGTTAGTTATGTCATCGGATTGCCGCCATGTTTAGACATTGTTTTAGTTAGAATCAAAATACCCTTTTGATTTTTTTTTAATCAGACTTGTTTTATAAAACTGGTTTAATTTTGTCGTTTCTCACAGAAATCTTACCCAGCCACTTTTATTATTAGATCATTAGCTACATTTATTAATACAAATGGACAGTATTAATTTATATAAGTACTAAACGATCTGCTAATAATATTAACGGCTGACAGGCTGTAGGAATGTACTCTAGATAGTCGTCGACCTCAACACGGTGCGAGGACACCCAGCGGTGACGACCACACTTTTACTAAGTAAATAATAATTAAATTATTATTTAAAAAGAAAAAAGAGAAGGTAATAAGGTTAGATAACCAGTAGACAGAGGTCCTAAGAATGGAACGTAAAAATAAACGTAAGTAACATTTGAAAATGGAACGTTTGGTCCTGTAGTGAGTTTGAAAATAGATTGTATTTAGGATACATGGCTTTTGGCGGGATTTTTTCGAGTGAAGTTCAGTGGCTGGTTTAATATTCGCAAATTGATTCCTAGTGGATATTGTGATTTAAAATTGGTGTAGTTTTGTAGCTCAAGTGTCTATCAACTGGATAATAGAATCATTGATTCAGGCGCGATTTTGGTAAAATGTAGCTGAGAATTTTATTATAGTAATTGATTACCTCTGCGAAGCTTGCCAAGAAGGCTGACATTTTGTTGCCAAATACTGCAAAAACTTTAGAATGTAACATCCGAATTCTAATGGAACTCAAAGTATCTGTAAAAACTAAATATTTTCTAAATTTAACACTGGCTAAATGCAAAGCCAGCAACAGTGCGAAGCCAAAAAATAGGATACATTTTCATAATTTTGAGATGGCTTTGGTGATAGTTAGGCTCAATTTTTTGGGTCAAAATTTATCTTGATACTTGAACATTTAATAGCCAATCGCTCACTATCAGTTGATTATTTCTTTTCAGAAACCGGGACTTAGTAAGGACCTACATAATATAATATTATATCTTCTTAAAGAGGTAGACAGCGTTCTTTGCGTCAGCCAGTTAAAGTCTAGCTTCTAGCGCCAGTATGCGCTTAGGAATTTGACTAAACAAGGCACAAGTAAGCACCTAATACTTAGCGCTAAGTTAAGTAAGCAAATTACTATAAGTACCAACTTGTGGTAATTTTCTAAGTCTAATTAGATCCTGCTTGTAGGAACTGCACGCATCCTTCGCTACCGCAAGAGATGTTGAGTAAACACGACGTTTAGTAGAAAAAAAGCTGCTACCTGTTTCTTTGGATAGTACAGGTAATAAAAATGGAGCTTTGAACACCATATCTTGTTTTTATAAAAGAAAAATAATAAAACATGATTCAAATCTGACCTTTTAGGTTAACCGCAAAATAATTGCCAAGTTGTTTTTTCTACTAAAGAAATAATATTATTTCTTCGTGACTATTTTGACCTTGTCCCCGTCGCATATATTGTAGTGCAAGTGTGTTATAAATTGTAAGACAGTATTGAATTGACACTTATAAACAAAGACAAACCTGACCTATCGATTTTTTGCCGTCAAGAATAGTTCGCTAGTCACATATCTAGACATTGCTATTGTTAGGAAAGGTATTATTAGCATTTAAGGCAATCATTTGACTAGATTATATATAACCCTCCGTAGTCGGGTAAAAATGGGAGTTCGATTTTAACAAATTAATATCATTTTTTTGACTTAATAATGCTCCCAAACAATGAAAACTAAAACAAAAATGTTTGCTCCTAAAAAGGTTCAATTTGATACCATCTAGCGAGAACATGACTACGATCGAGCCCTAGCTGTCACCTTAAGACTGCATTAAAAATACTGGATAAATGAGTTTCTAATATTACTCAATTTAATTTAATCTAATAATTTAAACTGAAATATATATTTTGAAATCAATTATTGTAGGTATTTTCTAGAACCAAATATATATATTTTTTATGTAATTTAATTTATATCCAAGCTGTTGATCCCCGCATTAACGCCGGCGGCGTTCACGCGCCATTGTCTTTCTATTGTGTCTCTAATTACGCACTCAAAAGGTTAATTAATGTCAAATTTTACAAGCTGTGTACATCTGTAATTGAAGTATTTGCTCAGAAATAAACTCCTATAAAATTACGTAAATGTAAAATCTCTTGTAAATATGTCGTTTGTGTTCCTAATAAATAAATAAAAAGAGACGTTTGGTTTTATAAAACATCACGCTGGCCAATGCGTCTGCGAGCGACGGAACGGTCCAACAAGAACGTGGGGATTGGCTCAAGAAAAGAGAGGACTATGAAGGAATATAAAGTGAATAATGAGCATTTTGAATGATAAAGCAATGAAAACAATGTTTATTTGACTGTATTTATAAGCTGTTGATTACGGTCACGGAACAAAAAAAAAATTTTCTGTTCCATGTTTAAATAGATTACCGTACTATTTAATTGTCAGTTCAAAAAATAAATTAAAATTTGATATTTGTTTATTGTTTGTGTTATTGCGATATCATACAATAAAGGGTTAGGTTAAGCAGAGAGAGAGGAAATATCAGACTTTTACTGACTAAAACCCACCTGTGTTCCTTCAACTGCCCTTTGCGTGTCAGGGCCACGATAACTCTTTCGAATAATTCTGCAGCGATTATCTTAGGCTTTTAATTCATTTAGTTTTATTATCAAACGTTCCATTTGGTGCTATTGTGCGCTACCAGCGCTACGTTTTCAATAGATTTTTTTGTTGCAGTTCAATCTTTTTTAATGGTTTTATCATCGGCTTTGTATCAAGAGTTCCCGCAGAAATTAATACTTACTGAGCATTTATTTTCTACTGAGCTATAAAAAAACTTGAACTGTCAATTTGAATCGTGATGCAACGGATTGTATCACTGGTGCTTCAGCAAGATTTGCCATCTCTTTCTTTAGTCCATAAATTTCTCTATGTCTATCTCGTTCTCTCAACGAAGCGTCACATGCCTTTTGATTGGACCATCAACCTGTTTGTATAGGTGTTCCATCTAGAGATGGAATCGACACACGAGTATCCTGTGGACATTTTTTCTAGCCCGTTATAAATAAAAGTTTTCGAGGCAATAGAAAAATAAGGACCATATAAACGACACGGTCTTTTGAACGTATCTTGTTGGAAAGCTTTGTTGAAATCTTTGTGTGGGAATCCAGTGGTCATAATGACATTTTTGTGGCTTAATTAATGCCTTGAGCTCATAGTGTGTTGCGCCCCTTTGTTCCCATCCAAACGCAGCTCGCTATTCAACATTCAAAGGCATGCAATGTCCATTGCAGCGTAGTTTATTACCCATGCATATGATTAATTAGGTTTTATGATTTGTCATGAAAGTAATTGTTGTCTTGATCACTGTGCTTGGAAATAATTGGTACCTATTTGAATAAAGACGTGTCATCTGCATTAGTTTCTTCTATGGGTAAGACCAAAGAGAGAGAAGTAAAGAGCTTACAAAAATAATGTAACTAATTTTAAAATGCCTTCATAATCAGATTACATGGTATTCGACATTGTACCGTTTGTTAACTAAAGCGCACCGGAGATACACCTGTTCCATTTCTCAATTCGGTCTCAAAGAATGTAATTAGTCGTTTCCCAACTGTTCCGCTCGATCAATCTTTGTTTTGGGATTCCAATCTTTTTGTTTTATCATTGAACGTCTTTATTAAGTGTCATTAGAGTTCTAAAAACAACGGGAATATTTCAATTAACGCTGACGAAAAATGACATTTGCGGCTCACCGGGCAGGAACGGTCGCTGGCTGAGAGGGCCCAAGGCACGGCAACACGGTCATCGTCTATAGAATTAAGAAATTTTACGAGATAAATTTGTCAGATAATTTTTATTACGTATAAAATTTTATCTTCTGCGTTTCGTATATGTTGTATTTACTAGCGATTGGATTTAGCCCTGATACATATCTGTTAAAAAATATAAAAGCTTGCGTTGATTACCGGATAAACTACTTCATGAGTCAATGGTTTCGTAAGCTTTAAACTTTGAGATGATTCATGTAATCATGTCACATCCGCAAACCATTTGGTCATGTTTTTCGGAATATTGTGCTGGAGGCTGTATTTACTCAATTCTGGTGATGATGCTTTTGAACTTTAAAACATGCTGTGTTTTTTGTACCGTGAGACTCACTGAGACGAAATCGAATTTCCTTCGGCTCGTCTAACCGCACAGGGTCTATCCTGCGGCTTCTTTGAATGTGCCCAAGCACCGTGTCGTTACTCCCTTCCCCTCTCGCCTCACAAACCTGCCCACCGCACCGCCGAATCCTCGGAACCACGGTCAATCGTCTTTTGTTTGTTAAAAGCGATACAAAACCAACACGGAATAAGGCACCGTCGTTTTTCTCTTTTTATGTACTCTCAACTGGTGCAGACTCTTGGCCACAACAAAACAAATAAAAGGTGCTCCAGATCGATATTTATGTATGCGCACCGATTACTACCTCTATGTTGCAATTGTGACTTGCAGTAACGAAAATGATGTAAGAGTTTTATAGCTTAAACATGACGAATAGATTATAATAGCTTATTATGTTCAGGCCTAAATCTTATCTTATTTTATCAATGTTTACTGTCAATGGTGAAGTAACAAGTTTATGTGCGAAATATTTCTTTGTAAAATAGTCGGTGAGAAACTTAAACGACCACTAACTTTAGCAATAGTAGCAGAAACTGATCTTTTTTGTGAAATAAAGCATTTACCGGTAGACAGTAACGGGTATGGTCGACAGGCGTTGGAGCGAATAATCGATCTAAAATGAAATAACCGAGCAATTGAATGCACTTAACAATACTTATCTAATTTTCGGGTCTCGGGCGAATTGTTCATCGCCACAATAAAAAAAAGCTCATTAGAAATTGGGCTCTTTTAAACTGGTTCTAAGATCGATAACGCCCAAAGTAATTTCGTCTGGTTCTATGGTATATTAAGTAGTATTCCTCATTTATAACCATGAGAAGTCCAGTAAGATTCAGATATTGCAGTTTTGAGTTATTTTCAAGTTTTTATGACCATGATCGATGGTCAATCTTGTAGGTACTTACTTTAAATTATTGTGTTGTGTTGTAGTGTGTGTTTGTGTTGTGTTGTAGTTAATTGAAATTGTTTAAGCATTGTAATGTGTTTCCATGTGATTGGTTATACAGATACGTAACAATCAAATATTGTTCTGATATAATACACCACCGTATCATCATTTTCATCATTTCAGCCGAAAGACGTCCACTGCTGGACATAGGCCTCCCCCAATAGAGGGGGGGGGGGGGTTGCCATAATCGCCACGCTTGGCAAACGGGTTGGCGATCGCAGTTTGGTTGTTGTAATGCACAGAGGATGCTGCTGCCCATTATCTGGTATGTCCCTTAGTCGCCTCTTACGAAACCCTCGGGAAGAGATGGGATGGTGTTATTCTTTACGTCCGGACACCATACGGAACACATAATCAAGTTACATTTGTGACTAACATCAGTATGTGCCATCATAAAGCGAGCAATTTTTAAATATCTATACAATTCGGTAGATTCATTCATTAGAATTTTTGAGTCTAGAACACCAGTGAGTTGTAACATTGGCTAACTGTTCTCCAATAAAAAGGATGAATTACTCCACTTTAGATGCTTCAACTGATTTCTTAAATTCTTCTTTTTGTCTAAAGTTCATTCGCCCGGGCTTTACTTATTACTGGGACAAAAAATAAGACTTCGACTTGACGAAAAAAAAAACCCGGATTCCGTAATCCTTATGTTATCTATATTACCGCCTTGTATTAGTCTTTAGAGCCCCTATAAATTTTGGCATGCCCAAAATAGCAGTTAATAAGCTGGGTCTGTAACGAGTTGAAGAGACATGCAGGAAACATGACGTCATTTTAAATGTTTTACATGTTTCCTTGCACCAAGCCTTCTGAATGTGTTATTTCATACTTAAACATAATTGCTTAGATCCCTATCATTATTGTGCACGGCGGGATGGCTCCCGGCAAGGGAACTAATCTCGCCTGTGCTTTTGGTCGCATGAAAAAACTTGGGTCTTTCTAATCGTGGGAAGTTCCGATGACTTTGTTTTCGATTAGCTCCATTATGTTTGGAATGACTCTATTTGAAGAAAGTGTAAACGTGTTTTATTCTTCCGCTACTGTTTGATCTTCGTTTCATGCAATTTGTTTATCATTACGTTGCCCAATTGTTGTTGCTTTAGCTTTAAAGAAAACGTGACCGTTTACTAGAGTTTCTTTTTTGTTCTCTCAGTCAGTATTGTTGAGAAAAATGTCTGAAGCATTAATCTTTTTTCCGTAATATTCAAATGTGTTTTATCTTTGATGGATTACAGTTCCCTCCCTCTTCAATTTGCTAATGGAGCATTCAAGGTAGTTTTGATGCTACATGATCAAGTTACTCAATATTTCTGTTTATATTTCACTTAAGTATATTAAACTCGATATTCTTATACTTTTTCTTTACCTTCCGTCACACCAGGTACACATAAACCAACGGACACTTGATACATGTGTCATACCTCCGGATGTGGTACCCTTACATCTGTAGAACCAGTTTGAGGCAAGGTACTTTTTGTCCCACTATCTCGTCCATTTGTTTGCCGACTCTTGGCCATTAGCCGACTGTTTGATGTTAGATCTGATAGAGGAATGGGTGCGGCTTTATATTATGGCCTTGCGATTTCGGGGAAGGTATGACGTAAAAACTTAGATTCGCATCATTGGTGTAGCTTCTAATGAGCTGTTCGGTGTTTCGTTTTGGGATTCAGATGGTGAATGGGATGATTTTTTGTCAGAAATATTGTTTCAGTTCATTAGTATTCCTTAAATGCCTGCGTCTGTATTTGGTAAGTCATGAAAGTTTTTTGGTTTGTAGAAAATCTAAAAGAATTTGGTTTTAGTAAAAGTAATTAAGTAGGTACCTATATTTTTCAATCAATATTTAAAATAATTATTGAACGGCGTCGACTTCATTTTCTTGAGAAACACGACAGCGTACAAGACAACTTTATTTCACGATACAACGCTAGCTGATTAAGTAGACCGCATCAGTACTAAACATCTCCGACATCGTATTCACTACGATGAGAACAGAACGATACTATAAAGTTAAATTGCATTTAAACCATGGTTCACATGTTCCATATTCCCGTTCTCCCACGTTGCCTCCCATTAAGTAGGTACTGCATGCGATCATCAATCTAAGGCCGGAACAATAGGCTTAGGAAGACTAGCGTCGCAAATTTTTCGAACCGAATCGCAGACACGTGTGAAATGACGCTTAGACTCGCTGATGTGTGTATAACTTTCGATTTTTGTATTGTGAAAGCTTTGAGCTGTATTGGGAATAGGTGTTTTGTTTGAATAACGACCCGTAGGTATTGAGTGTTTAGCTCTATTGTTCTATTTTGATTGTATGTTCTAGACATGTCACTTTGATTTGTTTTTCGGTCGTTTAGCGGCGGTCAATGAGGAAACTTTTTTAGAAACTTTTTTTTTGTATCTTTTAATAATTCTGTCTAGACTTCTAGAAGTTTTCCTATAGAACTAATAATTACCTGTCTACTGCTTTCTGGTCAAACAAGTTTGGCAACGGCTTTTCATGGTTCTTGTAATCGAGTAGGTGCCAAGATTTCGTTTTTTAGGTACGTCTCCTTTTGTATAATCTGCAAATTGCAATTCTCTAAACGTATGCAAAATTAAAAATCTGACAGACGTTGTATGGAAACCTGTTGGCTGATGTCATTTGCCAAAAATAACTTGTTGCAGGTAATTTAAAAGCCAAACCCAACTAATTCTGAATCCAAGTTTTTGTGTTTGCCAGTCTGTTGCTTATAAGGTTATCCTAGGGCAAGAGATCGGAGATTATACCTTTTTTGTATGTTCAATGAAGGTTTATTTTAAAAACGTTAACTGTAGTAAACGCCTAAACTGTATCCATTAAAAACCCATTAATGGTAGGTAGTTGGATTTTGCTTGAATGAAATTAGCATAGAGCCATGCCCCAGAATACAAGTGCTTACGCCAACAAGACGTTTCGTACCAACATTTAAGTAGATTGCCTTTGTTTAGTTCTCCCACGAATAGCAATAACGGAATGCCACTAAATGGTAGTTAGGTACGTCACTACTTCTCCCTACGTGCGAAAATCCGACGCGTTATTTGTTCATGAGAGTAAATTGAAATTTATACGATTTATGCCAGTCGGACAGCTCAATGAGCCATAGTTTATGCGAAACAATGTCATTGGCAGAAGCTGTACTTGATTGGTTTATCGTCAGTTTTTGTATGCTTATGCTGTAACGGTGAACGTTTGTTAATTCTTTCATTTACTGCTGTAGATGTGAATACAAATGTGAGTTTCTGTGCGATTGACTTCAAACTTGTTTCATCTTAATTTTTATTTAGCAATAACTAATCGTTTTAAAGAATATTAGGTAACTAGGTTTTTTTTTAATTTAGCCGTAAACAGAATATTAATTTGTCAACTTGTTTATTCAATAATAGGTATATCATTACCCTTGACATTTCGGATATGTTTTATTAAATGTAACACCTTTTATTTGCCTTAGAGTTCAAGGAAATCGGCAGCCATTTTGTTAGGTAAATTAATCACCGATAAGATCTTTTAATTCTACTAAGCTTTGCACTTTCCTGTTCGCAAACAATAAAATTGAGATTAATTATGTATTGTAGTGTGAAAGTATTTTATGCAAAATGGCGCTGTCAAAACCGATTAAAGTTAATATAAATAAGTGATTTCATATCTTGTGTAATAATGACCGTCATAAAAAAGGTTGCCTTAAACGTTTCTCCGACCTTTTTGTTTCTTATCCAATATTAATTCTTTACCTCTTTTCACTTTTCATGATTCGAGTGGCATTTGCCTACATGGTTGAGTAATTCGGTTATTACTTTTATTTATTAATTTGTTTTATCAGTATGCACTGTAAAATTGGAAACGCATTTTCTATTTCTATTTTTAGGGTTCCGTACCTCAAAAGGATAAAACGGAAATAGAATCACTTTGTTGTCCGTCCGTCCGTCTGTCTCTCAAGATCCTTTATCTCGGGAACGCGTGGAGGTATCGAGTTGAAATTAAAACCATATTTATACTCAGGTCTGCGGTCCCTTGAAGATGTAAAAAATCAAACTTCTAAGTTAAAGAAAAAAGAAGATAAGGCTGTTTATGTCGCCAAAAACGTATATTTCTACACTCTCAAGGGAATCAAAATTCATAGGGTACTTCCCGTTGACCTAGAATCCTGAAATTTGGCAAGAAGCAAGGTCTCATAGCACAGGTACAGAAAAAAATCTGAAAACTGTAAATTTGCGTCACAAAAAAAAAACGTTTTTTGTGATTCGGAAAAATCTTCATAACTCAATTCGGGTATTGAACTGTTTTCATAGGTAAGGTTGTACGGAACCCTGCCCGGTTTTTTTTATTCAGTCTACTCTTTCCCATTGTTAGATAAAGGCCTCCCCTATTTTTTTCCAGGTAGGTATTCTTTTCTCGAACCACCTCGAACCAGCCCTCTCTCTTGCGGTAGGCGTCTAGGCCGTCTCGGCACCTCTTTCTAGTTCGGCCTCGGGGAGGTGTCGTCCATCCTCAGGCGGGCAAGAAACGCCACGATGCGCACAAAAACGTCTATGATGATCCCCGTTTTTGAGCGCATCGTGGCGTTTCTTACTTCAGTAAGCTTTTACTAATTCACTTCTTAAAATGTTATAAGTACTGTGAGGATTATGGCTCCGGCTCGAGGGGTATAATTATATATAACATTTCAATAGGTACCTACTTTATATTTTCGGCACTCCTATTACTGTCCTCCTAGATGTTATCCTGTTGTTTTTTACTAACCATTGGACCCATGTAGTCTTAAAAATAAAATTATTATTCGTTTATTCACCATTTTATCATATAAATTATATTTTTAAATATTTCAATAAAAAAATAAAAAAACATTTAAAAATATAAAAAATAGTGTCCCACCGGTATCGGGAACAGGGTCCAAGCTACCGGCGGTCAGGGCTCCAGAGAAAAGAACCTCCTAACAATACGAGCCGTGTCCAGGAGTACCGCTTTCTGAATCAAGCCCTTGATCCAATCGCCTAACGCGAGCCTCCTAAGGTGTTGGTCGAAGCTCTTGGCTATTATGCCATTGCCCGACACGACTATCGGTACAATGATCGCCGAGTCCACATCCCACATGTCGACAACCTCGCGAGCAAGTCAATATACTTGACTTGTTTATTAAATTATTATTATTATTACGTGGTGTATCAAAACTATTATTTTCCTATCAAATTAAAGTGCTATTCTAAATTTGCACAACTATTTAAAAGTAAAATGCATCCGACCAGCCTACGTGCTAACAAGGTACATTACTCGTGCTCTTCTCATCTGCTTGGATATCACAATACTTACGAATTTTACCAATCTGTAACAGTAAGCATTAAAAATGAGAAGATACAGGTTGTTAACCCTTACTTACGACATTCAAAATAACTTATTTTCCCTCCGACCCACAAATTGCTCCCCTATCATCTGATAGGCTATCATTTTCCTTCATTACAAGCTCTAAAAGAAAACATCGTAGTATTAAAAAACCGTAACAAAGTACGCACTGCAAAACAGTTTAGTATATGGGCCAGAAATTACCTTTTTCAAAGTACAGGCTATTTTTTTTGAGGTCGAAAATCATTAAATATCTCCTCCCGCTCTGGGGAAAAGCGAGAGAGCGTGTCTTGTTAGACTTTTACTGACTAAAACCCACCTGTGTTCCTTCATGTTGCGCTTTGCGTTGCACCGTAACTCTTTCGACTAATTCTGTAGCCCTAGCAGGTTGAAAGTTGAAAGTAAGGTTGTAGTTAGAATGGCTGTATATATACTCATCTCTTTTGTCGACTGTACTCACATTAAGTTCATTACCGACTATACTTCTAATAAAGATATTATTAAACATAAATTACGTTCAATGCTACGTTCATGTAATTAATGGTTTGGTCAAAACTTATGAGTTTCGATCGTTCAATCAACGTTCTGTTTCGATTTCCGATCAGCCGTTTCGTAAGATCTCGATCGGTGGCCGCTGGGTTATTTCGTATGAACATTATTATATTTCAGATTTTGGTGTTATTTTTTTTATCGCCTTTTACCTATCCGTGAGGATTGAACGTGAAAGGGAAACCGGTTCAATCTGTTTTCGATACATGTTTGGATACTTCATGCGCGTTTTGTGTAAAAGTTAAATAATAAGTAAGCCGTTGTAAACACAACCTGGCAAAATGGAGTGTTATAGGCCCCTCTAACACCGAGTGCGAGTCGGGTGTTCCTGGCCAGACGATGGCCCCCTTACTAGACTGCCCAAAGTGTCCCAACATCTGCACTTTGGAGGACGTAAAAAACGCCACTGACGCCACTGTAAACGAGACAACCTACTTACATTGAAGGAAAAGAAAATCATCGATTCAAGAAACAGAAGATGAGCTATGATCCAGTTGAGTCTATCTGTTATTGCTCAACTTTTCCTCCCCATAGAAGTTTATTAGGTTTCTGGGTGGTTCGTCAGGGCTGCAGGATGGTTCGAAAGAGTCACCACAGCTCTGGAACGCAAAGGGCAACTGAAGGAACTCGGGTGGGTTTTTGTCAGTAAAAGTATAACACTCTTGCTCCGCCCAAAGTGGGAGAAATTTAATGATTTCGAAACCGAAAAATAAAATAAAATGGTTTCGGGATGGTTTGAACTGAACGCTAGATATATACAACAGTATGTTCAGTTAGAACTACACTAGAACTACACTGCGCACACGTGTGCCACACACGCCGATCTGGGCGCGTCGCGTCGGTCTCCATACATTTTATATGGAAACTAGACTTGTAGAGCTACACTTGATCCACGACACGCGATGCCACGCGACGTCGTTCTACGTACAAATTAGGCGTGTTACACGTGTGCGTCGGTCTAATGTAGTTCTAGCTTTAGTCTGATGTATGTTCAGTCGAAAACCAGCGTCAGGCAACTGCTACATAGTTGTCTGGCATTATGCTAAACTGGACCTATTTGGCACAGCCGTGAGACACACGATCGTCGTTTTTATTTTAATTTAATTTTGTAATTTAAATTTCTACATAAGTTGTTCCTTCATCGTGTGTGTATGTGTGCTAAATAAATGTATTTTCTTTCTCTATGTACAAAGTTATTATATCTTTAGAAGTCAACATTTTATGTTGACTGTTTTCATTAAATCCAAAATTGATACCAACACACAACATAAATCGTACATTGTACAGTGCGTTGAGGTCAGTGCCGTCAATGTTTAATTAATAACTTATTCGCGTGCTCATCAAATAATAATGTTAATTAACTTAAGAATACAATATAGAATCACGTACTAACGAAGGCTATGATTCAACTTTGAATCATTTTAGCAACGTAGATAAATTATTCAGACACACAAGGAAGAAACACACTCATGATACGAGTCTCCATAAATCACAAGAAATAGTTGAATATAACAACAGACAGTAAAAAGCTACAAAAAACACTCTTTTAAGCAATTTTTTTTTTTTAATAAATGGGGATCGAATATCCTCACGCCCCAGCCACCGCGACCCCGAACCCAACCATTAGCCAAGGCAGGAGTAGGCGAGCTACCCATTGCTCGTCGTCCAGACTGAGCCCAAGTCGTGCGTGAAAGCGCGTTGTGAACACTAGGAGGTACGCCCACCTCAAAGAGATGCCAGCAAACCGTAGGGCCAACAGGGATGATGGCCGCTAGGGCCGCGGTGATTTTCTGAAAAGGAAACCCGTGATCTTAGGAAACAAAGGGCAACTGATGGACACAGGTGTGGTTTTAGTCAGTAAAAGTCAATGACTTTTACTGACTAAAACCACATAAAAAAAAAAAACTATTTATTATATAAAGGGGTTGCAAAACCCAAGTAACCGTCAAGATAACGCACGCCACTATTACTCTGTTCTCGTGCCAATAGATGGGGTGACGCCACCAATCTGATTCCCTCACGGCATCCGACTTTATCGCTTCCGCCTCCACCGGCGCGGGCGCCGAGAACGCTAGTATTAGCTGGCCTTATCTGAGACAAAAGGACCGACGCCACTATACCATGTTTTGGTTCGTTTACCCTATTTATAGGATGTTGTTTTTGAATGGTTCTCAGTTTCGATAATAATGTGACCGTATTTATTTTACGCTTGTCTGTTTTGCTGGTCTATAGGTATAAGCTAGCTAGCTTCTGCCAGCTGCTTCGTCCCCCACATCAAAGTAGAAAATTAGAGGTCTTCAAGGCTAGTTTTAACAGGCTTTTCATAAACTAGTGCGCTTCACCATCATCGATTGTATCACTTACCATCGGGTGGGATCGCAGTCAAGCATTGGTTTATAATATCATTAAATATATATATATCCCGGGGAAACATACTCCCGCTATAAAATGTCCTATGTGCTATTTCGGGACATAGGCTACCCGTGTACAACATGTTCTGTCTGATGTCCGCACAATAATTTTTTTTTTATTTGATATAAACTAGTGCTTGACTGCGATCCCACCTGATGGTAAGCAGTGATGCAATCGTTGATGGTGAGGCGCACTAGTTTATTAAGAGTCTATTCACTCTAGCCTTGAAGACACCCAAATTATAATCGGATGCGAAGACCGCAGCAGGCAAATTGTTCCAGTCCTTCGATGTACGCGGTATAAACGACGAGGCGACATACTTTAACAAATCTTCTATTGTTTTTTTTTGTTTGTAAAAAAAATTCATTTGTTTTTTTTTATTTTTTTTTCAGGTAAGTTTTCACTCATCTTAACCTCATCATTATCACGCAGTGAAAGCAGTTTGCTTGATATTGGTAAGCTACCTTATTTAATAACTTGGTTCACCTATTTATCTTATTAGACCAGTGCTTTTCCAACATATCAGTGTCGGCGTTCGCAATGGAAAATGGTCCTCCACATCTTACGACCATTATTGGTGATTTAGAGATAGTTTCTTGGTTTTGTTGCTGAACGTAAATCGCAAACGCCATCATTGCAGAAATGTTGCTTTTTTGTCTTTTTTTGCACACAAAAAATTTAAATACAAAGAGTTTTGTTACAATGGAACAGCTACTGTACAAACGCGAGCTATAACCTTTTTTTTTTGAGATGTGAATTCATTAAATAAGTTTTCTCGCCCTAGGTGGAGCGCCAAGCCTAGTTCGGCAGCTCATGTTAAATTAGGCACAATTGTAACGGTTTCATTAAGTAAGAGTAACTATAAAAAGCTTACAAAAAATAAAATACAAACTTAATCTGCCTTATTCCAAAACGCGATCTAAATGAAGTGTAGTTCCGGGATTATTAACAGGTTAAAGACCATGACTAAATAAAACGATAATAAAAATGAAGTTTATTACTAGTTGCTGAACTATCTATGGTAGTAAAGTTAGACCGCTGAAACCCCTGGTTTAACTACATGGTACCAACTTCGATACTAATAGGTTAGCTTTGATTATTATTGTGTGTTATTTCATATAAAAATAGTTAAAAATGGATATTAATATGATTGATTTGATCAATCTGGAAGATTTGAATATTTTGGAAACGTCTCGGTGATCTTACAGACATTGTTATTATGGGAATTCGTTTGAATTGAGTAACGAAGACTTTGCATTTAAGTACACGTTCAAGAAACGTTTTCAATAAAAAACAGTGGTTCTTTTACAAAGCGCTTTTAATCAATAAATTTTAATTAAATGTTTTATGCTCTTTGGAATTTCATCACTATCACTATCGTAGTCAATAACATTTTTTATTTGTTGTTCCACTTTTTACTGTAGCACACAATTACGTATACAACAACAACACAACAAACACGACTTATGTATAAACAAACCAACGTTTAACACTTATCAGATATAGTAATAGGGGTAATAAATAAATAATTAATTAAAAATCCGTCTAAATGAGCCTTTACTGTAACAAACCTAGACCATTTACTAAAAAAAAAAAAAAATTCAAAACATAAAATGCTTTAACCTTTTGAGTGCGTAATTAGAGACACAATAGTAAGACAATGGCGCGTGAACGCCGGCGTTAATGCGGGGATCAACAGCTTAAGTAGTACAGCAATACTAAAGCATTTTTTGTATTAAGATGATTGAGTAATAGAGAACTTAAATCATAGCGTATTTAAAGCAGCAGATTTCGACAGAAACATTCAAACATTGAATGCTATGCTTTTCTGTTATCATGTCATTCCTGTCAGACGGCCTTCTCCTTTATGGCATTAGAATACTACGGTAACACAAGATTGAGTTAGTCTTACACTATACTTCATAGCATAAGCATAGCATAGCATAATCAGCCATAAAATCTTCCCACTGCTGGGTCTCAAGCTGCCTTTCTTGTATAGGGAACTACACTTCACTTATGAATAATTCCGAATTCGAAACGAAAAATGTTCCTAAATCCCTTAATCGTGACATCTTCACCGCTATTCCATAGTCATGTGAATCCCAAACCGTTACACCCCGGTTATATTCACAGCTATTACTCCATTACCAGCTATTATGCAAGCAGAAACCAAGTCAGTCACATCGTCGAAGTTCGAACAATGTCAAGTGTTCGCTCACAAGCATTTTCCCGTTGCATTCATTGCTGTAATGTTCAACGATTCACCTATTTCGTCTAATGTTTTTATGCAACGCGATTTGTGCATAAACTTGTACATTATCGGTACTTATGTATTCGTAACGTGATTTTTAAATCGTTTCAGATTATATTACATTTGAATTGCTGATCATGGGCTTTGTTGTTTTGCTTTTAATATTTTCCATTTATGTATAAATTCCTTAGTGATTTTTTTTTTGGAGAAGCAAAAGGTTGTTGAACGGTGAATATTTTTTTTTTAATAAAAAGTCATCGATTTAGGTAACAACTTAAACTGTTTAAATATGAAATGATCCGTAGGGGCCCAGCAGGGTCGAAGCCTACTTGGGCCATGGGTTGTGCAAAAGAGAACCTCGTAGCCCTGGAACGAAGGCAAAGAAGGAACAGGAGTGGGTTTTAGTCAGTAAAAGTCTATCATTAGATGATTTCCAACCTAAAAAAAAATGAAATGATGATGAACCTTGTACATTTTAATTAGTTATACTAATTGTAATAATATCTACATATTTCAACGTTTCATGAAAACCTCTTCAATAGATGTTACATCTACATGTATATTGGCATCTTAACTAATAATGTATATTGTATATCATATTTTTGGAGCGGTTCTGGGGTAAACGGATTATTTTCTTTAACCATTCTAAAGTGCCTTTATCTGTTTGAAATGAGAGAAAATGAGATTATCTATAATGTACGAAAGCCTAAGAGTACATCACTGCATCATATCGCATTCCAGTACTTTCTCTCAATGCCAACAAAACATATACAAAATGACCTACACGATTTAGTATCGCACATTTGTCACACAACATAATCTCGTGCATCTGGCAGTCGGCGCACGCGCACGTTGACATGCATGCCACGCACGCATCGGATAGCATCGCGAACATTGGTCCCTCGTGTTTACAAGGATTAGTTTTATCAATATATCCTATTTATGTTCATTCGTTTTGCAAATTTCTTTTTATAGGTCTATAAATTGCTGATTATAACAGTCAGTAGAATCGTTTTCGTCGATTATCAGCAGTAACTTAGTTGGAATGGAGTCTCTTATATCATCATCATCATCATTCACCTCCTGTTCTTCATCAAATTTGATCGGAATGAGTTTCATCTGTTCAGCGAGCAATGTGTTCTGTCCTCATCCTAATTAATTTGTGCTAGTGAAGCATGTCTTCCAGGCACACCTATTCGCCATCATCGAAACGATAGGACTATTCTTTTGCAATAGTCCTATCGTTTCTTCTGGTCTTCTTCTAGCTTCATACCATCTTCTCTCATGAGACTATTAAGCATCCGTGTCCTCCATTTTGTAACCTAGGGAAATAGGACATTCAGTCAGTCTATGGCATTACGAGAAACTTTCTCTTTAATTATCATTTAATAATCATGATTTATACCTGATCCATTTCAAACTAATTCTTATCTCCGACGTGAATTTGACAATTTTATCAAGTAAGTATATAGATAGATTTACTTGATAAAATTGTCAAATTCACGTCAGTCAAATGTCAATCTAAGTTAATTTTATTTAAGAACAAATTATTAAAATACAGTTCATATTGGTTGGGTTTATCAATCCAAACATTTTATGATGTAAAAACCCAATTATACCTTATATCAATTTTTTTTTTTGGGTGGGAAAGTCATCTTATGACATCCCGCGCTCTTGAGCGGTGCGCGAGGGCGTGTCAGACTTTTACTGACTAAAAACCCACTCCTGTTCCTTCTTTGCCATTGTTCCAGGGCCCCGGGGATCTCTTTCGCATCACTCATGATCCCAGTAGACTTCGACCCTACTGGGCCCCTACGGTTGCTGACGTCTCCTTGAGGCGCGCGTGGAACACCACGCGCCATCGACGACTTGGGCTCGGTCCGAACGGTTACCGGACGGTCGCGCGTGCGACCGCCTCCTTTGCTAGCATTACTGCATCGCAGAAGGAGGTGACCGCCTGCCACTCCTCGCTCCGGACCAAGGCCTGTACCAAGGCCCGGCGCGAGAGATCGCTGCCGACCTTATATCCTTTGGAGCTTCAATCGTAGAAAAATGAACCAACGAGTAATAATAAGTACTAAACCTGGTATTTAACCTCCAACAAGGTGGATTAATGACCTGGTGAGGATTCGAGACGCACAGGACCGGTCGATGTGGCGACCCTTGGGGGAGGCATATGTCCACCAGTGGACGTCTTTTATTAGCTTGATATGGGTTGTGCTAGCCTAGCCTATGCCTCATACGAAACTCTTGATGAGGTGACGTTCGGAATATCTTTGACCGTTATACAAAGATACACGTGAAATATGGTGTTTCGTAAACAAAGCCAAATTTAATATCAGCAATTAAGTATATTGTTAGAAACTTTAAAAACAAAGACACATTTAAATATTCATGAAGGTTTGTTAACTTCAAATCAAGGTTTATCGTCTTAAATTACGATCGTTAAATCGGTCAAATTACATATAAAAATATTAGAATCTTCCGCATTCCTTCACAAAGCAGCAATTAGGGAACGTCACGGTTCTCAACTTTCGAATTTTTTGGGAGAGGTTCCAAATTCCATTCCATTGCCATTTTTGGTCCTTACGCTCCTAAATGACGTATTTCAAAAGCAGTTTAGATGAAATCGTATGCGTCCGTACGTCACGGTTGCTGACGGTTGCTCGGGTCACTGCCCCTGAACTCGTCTGCATTTCCTCTATTTACTGGTTTACTGGTGTACTAACCTCATGTTCTGGCTTATTTAGGGCGTGAATTGGATGAATATGCATTGTTTAAGTCAACGCATAACAATGAGTAGGCTCTTCGGAGTGAAGAATATGTATTTATGCAGACGGTTAATTCCGCTACAGACTGTGATGTAATCTTTGTCTAAAAAACTTTGTTATAATCTGTAAAATCTTCAGGAGCTGCTAGAAGGTTTTTATCTTTTGTGATTTTCGTAAAGTGGATCCAACAAGATGTAAGAAGAATAGAAAATGAAATGATTATGCACGAGCGAGTTCACTCGCCAAATGGCAGAGATATTATCTCAAAGAGAGCGGTAACGATTCACAGCAATTTTTGTCCCATTATTTAATCAAATCATTTCAAACGTAACACGTAAAATGTCATCACGAACTATACTTTGAGCACATCATCTCATTAACTAGTATCTCTACGATCGTGTGCGAAATAACCCATCTGCTTGTGGAGAAACCTGCGCGCGCCGACCTTTGACACAAAATCCAAGATGGCTGCCGAGCTGTCAAACTAAATACTCTTACTTTCCTTATCTGTTAACGAATCATATTTTACCGCTTCGTAGCCCCTTTTGAAGATTCATTGTATCTTTGATTCACAGATACAATAGTGAAATCATTTTAAAAGAATTAGCACTTTTTGCTGCCCGAAATGATTGACTACCGGTGGCTGTATTGATTGTGCAATTCACACTTTGATACGTCTGTCTTTTCTATAGCAGAGATGAAATTACGCAAATTATCTATCCAAATGTAATTTTCGGTTATAGTACCTATGCCGAATAAGCATATCTAATACGCAAATAATAGTGAATCAGTTCCGGATAATGTCGGTTAAGATATGGCACGTTATTTGAGTCTATAAACGTTAAGTAGCCATGCAAATCTGGTATCGTATTCATACTTGAATTATTTAGACTTTGAAATTTCACCGCGATGTAAGTATTTGTTGGGAAAACATGCCATGCTAAGAAATTGAAATGAAAATTTAAATGGTTTTATTGTGTTCATTGTATGGATCACATTCTTTTTAAGGTCATCTAATGACTTTTTCGTTCTAGAGCGGAGCGAGAGGGCGTGTCAAACTTTTACTGACTAAACCACACCTATGTTATGACTGGGACCAGTCCGAACCGTCATCGGACGGTGCATGGACCACATGACCACAGTTATACTCGTACTTCATTAATTATGGACAAACTCGATTCTCAGAGCGCAGTTTTTTTTTGCTAGCCTTTTTAGTCCTACTCCTGGGCAAACACCTCCTTGAATGATGGAAGGAGTGGAGACTCCTTATCATTCGCGAACCCGCGTTTTCTCCTCCCTGTTCTGGTGAAGTCCAGTTCATTCAGCCATCTCCTTCGTGGTCAGCCGCGACCCCATCTCACTTTCTCAGGGCACCAACTCTGTGTTACATTGCCCCACAGTTTGTCGGACTTACGACTGACATGTCTTGCTCAGTCCCATTTAAGTTGGGTAGTCTTTTGAGCCTCTGTCTGCTATCCTGGTTTTGGTGCGCAGTTAAGTCATAGAATTTTTTTTTATAATACAGGAAACTGTTTCCTTTTGCGTTCCTTCGTCTCTTATGATTGATATGTGAAGTTTTCTGTAGAGTTTTTTACTGATTCTTGTTGTCCGCTTAAGCTGTGGCTTAAGTGAGGTGTTTCTTATGAATCAGTGAAAAACTTGTTTGTTGTTTTTATGTGTTTGTTTTATTCATTAGTTGTCGTTCACAGAACATTCTTGTTCAGTATTTTTAGACTCGACTCATGAATTTTAATTTAATGATTTTTAGGTAGCTATATTATCAAGTAAAATTGGAAAGCCCAAAAGCTCGTTGCGTAGTTTAAGACTGACTATGATCTCTAGCAATAAAGCTATTGGTGTCCGGAGGTTCATAAGTTTAATTAGGTTAAGTCTATGGTTAGTGTAATAAACCATACATCCTCATTTTATGACTTAACGAGACCTCCGCACACCGTTGTTTTACTAGCTTTCGCTCGAGATACGTTCGGAAGACAATTTCTTCGACATTAATTGCACCTTTTAAAGGTTTAATGTCTTGTTATTGCTTATTTCTATATTGGTGGTCGATTACCTCAATTCCGTTTTATTCCCATTTGGAAGCACTCTAGAAAAGTGACAAGCTTTCAAGTGTAGAAAGCGACATAAAATTGCTTAAAATATATTTTTGGTGCTTAGATCTTGAATGTTGACTTTGGAAATGAATATTAAGATTGAACAGATAACCGATAAATCTCTAACCTACTCTTAGCATAGTAAACGTATGAAAAACGTAGAAGAGCATCCCACGCGAGCCGTAAGAGTAATGAGGTAACGGTGTTTGTAAACAATAGACTAGAAACTTGTCACTATTCATACGGTTATGTTCGAACTTCAAATGCAATGGTAGTTCTATTGTAACAGCCAGTATTACGATGCATTGTCTGTGCATGGAACTAGCAAAGGTTATGCAAAATCTTCGCACATAGCATAAATATCGAATGGTCACCACAGCGCGTGTGTCTGATCTCAAGCGACGCGTCTCGCGGATACGCAGCGCAATGTTTCTCAACCTAGGACAACGTGACACGAATACCTGATGCAATTCCTGCATGCCCAGGCCAAAGGGTAAGCAGAAGAACAGCTGTCAATACGAGTAGATACTCAAGCCAATTACATAAGCCAATCTGGTAACTGCATTTCGGTGCATTGACCAATCGCAGCCTCCTTACGGTGTCTGTGTCTGCCTCATTATCTTTCGTATTCAGTGAAGCATGCTATTTGCTTACTGCGGTTTGCAGACTGCAATTCAAGCACTTCTTATCGAAAATTGTGAAGATATACTGTTACTTTTGCCATAACCGTGTGAGTTAAAGTCCTCGTATAATTTTACACGACAATACCGGAAGAAAACACTTTCAGTGCTGTGTTAGGCCGTTTAAGAAGTGGGACTCACTTTCTATATTGCATTAGCGGTAGTCTTGCCTGATAAACTTCGTATTCGTAAGCTGTTTATCATATACAAGTATCGTCTATAGGTAGGTACTTAAATAAGATGCGTGTATTGAACAATCGTTGTTCCACTTGCGATGAAGCTACATAGAGCTGTTGACTTTGACATTTCGATCCATGTCTTAAAGGTGACTAAATGCTACTTCTGAAGTTCTCAGAACACTGTTTCACAAAGTTCACGTAATCGATGACAGATTATAAACATGGTAGAATTAATGATGCTTCGCCACCTTTTCTGGTTCCACCTATAACTTACCAAAATTGGCAAAACGATGCACCATTTAAATGTATTCTTTGAAACATCATTAACCATGTTTGGTGTTTACGACTTTTCTGAGTAAAAGTAGGCGGACAGTTAACTTTACACACAGAAGTATGACAGTAAGAATGACAATTACAAATTTACATAAATTGAAGAAATGTCAGATGAATCTATTTGTAAAGATAAAAATGCGTAGACCGCTACATCTGGGTCAGAGGAAAGTGCTAAAAACACCAAAGGACTTCACAAAGAGGAAAGAAACTGCTAAAATGTTTCGTATAGGGCTTAATGATTCATCATTCCTTGGAAATGGTTTCTCTGTACTAATTTAATAAAGCGCAATATTTAGTTGTTGGTTTAAACTCGTTAATTTCTAGAACTACTAGTCGGATTGGAAAAAAATATTTCTGTATGGGATAACCGGATGCTGATAAAATCGCGGGAGACAGCTAGTGAGTAAAGGGTTTACCAGACGGTTGCAAACTAGCGTTCCAACCAAGGTGACGTTGGTTTGTGTGTTTGGTTTGTGCTGTGGCTACATGGATGTAAACCACACGCCAACACGTTCGGTGGTTGGGTAAACGCGCCTCCCAACCAAGTTCGTTGAAAGTCATGGTTTACAACTGCTGTCTACACGGATTGAGACTAGCAAGGTCACCTTGTTTGGGACGTTGGTTTGCAACCATCTGATCACCCCTTAATGAAGACCAAGAAAATCGGTTCTTGGGAAAGATTAAAAGCAAAGGCAGTCTAAAAGTCTTTTACCTTTATTATTAAAGATCTGATTATTCATAACCTTAAGTTATGCCACAAAACATAATGCTTTAACACCATAAAGCTAGCTTAATAGAAGCCGTTCGTTATCACTTCGTGTTCTATAAACAACTAACAAGTACCCTACGTTCACATACACGACACTTGACCGGCAAACCCTGTAGTCTATGCTATTGTGAACTATCTGGAAGTAGGACTCGCTTTCTACCTTGTGTACAAGCGTTTTCGCTAGTTGATAATCATTTATGAATTCTCTATAGGGAATTTAAATTAGTCGGTGTTGAAGAATATTGTATGCCATCAAAAACATAACTTGTAAAAAAAACAAAATCTCGCAACGCAGTTCTTCTACCGTAAAAAGTTGTGAGATCCATGTAACACCAAGTCGGTTAATTTATTCAGCCCCTACATCCATATCAGAATTATAAATCTTTTATGTTTTAAATAAATAGATTGACTTGGCAATCGCATGAAAACAAAATGTATCTTAAAAGTAATACGTTTATTATATTAAGTTAGATTGTTTAGTCCCAGATATTTGATTCTAAGTTCAAGAGATCCGTAAATAATTTGGAGGACATTGATATCTTAAGGCCATTAATTTTAAGTATTTACGAGTAGAGTAGGGATATCCAATATTTCAGAAATTGTGATGATCGACACATGAGGTCTGGATACCTACGTAAGCCTACGTAAGTACTAACGCATTGGCAACCTAAATCATGTCAAAGACAAGTTGTTAAGATACGCAATTATTATCGAACAATTTCTAGGAAACCACAAATTTGCTATTAAACTAGATTTGTTTATTCAAGTTACATGTTAAAGCGTGATTATTAAATCTATTAAAATACTATCTATTATTATCATCACGATTTAGCATTCCCGACTTCTGAATTCATTACGAAACTAATAACCATATTGACATTGCGAAACTATGTTGATTTAGTTGGCGGGCTTCATTTATTTCAAAATGAACTAGCTGATTCGCTGATACCACAGACGACGGAGACACCTTGGCTGCTTGAGGTAACACTGTTACCACTATCCATACTAATCATGTGTGATATGGTATGATCACGCTACTACACAAACGATTAAATCTAACCTAACCTAATTCGAAGGGAATGATGGGAGCTTTGTTCGCTCGTTGAACTGACTCGAGGTGGTCCGAGACAAAAATTGCAAATGCAGTTTCTGTCTTACGAATTTTGTCATCTCTAGCCACTTTCATGCCCTATGCTTGATACCTAAGTTGTTACGCATTAGGAATGTTCTAAAACAAGCCGTAAAATCAATAGAAATAATGGTTCTTGTCGTTTCCCAAACGATACATTATTAATATTTCTTGCATGTAGTTTATCTTGCTAGATAATGTAACAAAACATACCTAATACGGCTATAATAGGAAGCTGGTTGATAGTTGATAGATAAACATTTAAACCAAATAGTTTACATGTAAGATACATTTTATTGTTCGGTATTGTTGTGAACTGAATTGTCAATTTATGTTTACGACTCTTGTAATGGTAATGATATTTATTTTGCAAATAACTTATAAATGACACATATACACGTCAGTTTAAACTAGATGAAGGTTTTTTTTAGGTGGAAAATCATCTAACGACAAATTCCGCTCTTGGGCGGAGCGAGACATAGTGTCAGACTTTTAGTGACTATAAACCTACTACTGTTCCTTCTTTGCCTTCGTCCCAGGGCCCCGGGTTTCACTTTCACACTACCCATGGAAACTAGATGAGGTCAGTTTTTTCTGTCTATCCTGAGAAGAAACACTAAAAACAATCTCAGAAGACAACGGTTTTTTTAAGTTCATACAGTAAACATGTACAAATGGTCAAATGATATGAAAATCATGCAGCTTTGTATTTCAGATGGTCTTTTAAAGAAAGCACCATGCAGAGTGGACCTGTCCAATCAGTGCAAGCATTTGTTAGTATTCATGTAGTTCAAGTAAGGACCACTAGCTCAATAATTATGGTTTAGTTCAGATGAAAAAGTCACATATAAAGATGATGTATATTATGTCTTGGTCAGAACTTAGAAATTGATCACTTCATGATGTGGCCAAGTAAAACTGGCCAGATCGTTTTAAATGTTAAAGTTTGATGATATGTTAATCCTCGTTTGGCCTACTTTCTTTAGACCTTTTATTATCATAGAAATCCTACATCAATGATATAGCCAAACGAGGACTGACATATCATCAAACGTTAACGTTTTATCGTTCTGGCCAGTTTTAGTTGGCCGAAGTGATTAATTCTAAGATCTGGTCACGACATATATACGGTCAAAATATGTGCGCCACTCTGAAGTTAGGCGTTCTCAATTATGCGCATACTCGAAAAAATATGCATTTGCCATATAATTCTTAAAAAGAATTACTGCGCAGCCAATCGTTCGAAGTTCAAAGCGGTCAAGTTATTTCGGCTGTACCTACTGTGAATAAAAATTCAATGGTTTGGCTATTGCGCATTAACATGGAGCTACCGCTAATAAAAACCATATCCAATTAGTAGAAACCGACTAACCTTTAACATCGGATGCCATAAGAGATGTGCCGGATCGTTAAAAATGTGTAGATGTCCACATCGGACAATTTTCCAATAGCTCTTTAATAGCCACTGTAAAAAAGCTAAAACCACATTTCATACTGCTAATGAAGCGAGTGTATTCACTGCACATCTAACGTACGAGTTGCTTCTAATTTTAGCTCACTAATCACTTGCACTAATCAATGTGTAAACATGCTGTAATATATTATCAGAGTTTGACAAGAACAAGGCACTAAAGGTCTTGATTTTCTATGTGCGGAAAGTTAGCCCGCGGCGTACCTGGCGGGAATGTAATTAAATGGGCCGAAGTATGTCCTACACCGTATAGGGAGCTCAGAGTTATGGGACATATACTAGAAACACACTTTATTACTATTTAAGTTGTCCAACATAAGGGCTGGGTGGTGTGAAGTTGGTCTTAAAACTGTCGATTTTAAATTGTTTTCCGTTAACTCCTAAATGAGGTATCGAATTTTAATATGGTGCTAAGAGAAAGAGCAGTAAAGAAGGAATGTTTGTGTATATAATTTGCATTGGTCCGAAGCTGGGGCGGGCCGCTACAGTAGGTATAAGTTTCCTTGCATCATGATTATTCTCATGCCTTCTTTTGGGAGTCTTTATTTTGGGGTCGGTGCAACACGTCTACTTTCATCCATACTTCTCTATTAGTTCTCAACTAAGTAATCATCTACTTTCTGCCTAGAAGGGTAGTGATTTCTGTAATGATGACGACGATGCCCTATTTCAAAGATTAATATAGGTATAGCTAGGGTTATACGATTCGGATGAGGCCTACGAGGGTCGATACCTGCCAAGGTATCATCATCAAATCTTCTCCTTCATCAAGACTTTTCCTGATATGTGTGGAGCCAGAGGGAGTGGCAGATTTTTACTGATAACACCCACCGGTGTTCCTTCAGTTGCCTTTTGCGGGTCAGTGGGTCGTCTTATGCGTTCTAAGACCGCGGAGAACGTAAATATTCCAATGCTAACCTTCGAAAACCATTATTCAATAATGACATTCTTCTAATGTTTATTTTTGTTTTAAGGTCAGCATGCAAATTAGACAAAACATAATATCATATTCATAAACACTTGGAAGCACAAATTTTGTTTATAATCAAGTGTCATTCAGTAGAGGATGATCTTGACACCTTGCTTTTGTTACGCCACTATTATGTTTAGTTATGATGCAATATGCTAACATATGCTTCTTTAAATGATTGTGATTTTAAGAATTTGATCGTTACTGAACACTTTTGTATGAAATACTCCAACATTCATATGTTTTGTATGCAACAATATAGTAGATATTTTTGCTTCAAGCCACATCTTCTACTTAAAGGCTAGACACGTTTAACAATAAAGAAAACTTTTTCAATAAGCAAGTCTTACGTCTGTCTAAGTTTAAGTGTAAAAATTCGAAGTAAAATTTACTTAACTGGCTTGTTAAGCGTCACGTTGGGTGTAAAACAAGTGACTCGCTCTAGGCACATACTTGCGGAGATTACTGCAATGTTTAAATTGTTCTCTAGGGGTGTGTACAAATGTCTGGTGTCATTTGTGTTAAAATGAAAATAGTACTAACAGACTGTCGCAAATCCGTTTTCGCAATTTTTTTTTTTTATTTCGGTCTCAAGTTTTTTATTGATAGGTTCGCGCTTGACCGCTATCTCACCTGATGGAAAGCGACGATGCGGTCGACGATGGAGCGCGCTAACCTAAAAGTAACCTATTCACTCTTGACTTAAAGATGGGTTGTAGCAAAACACAGATTCCGGCAAGGATTTTGATGGAGAATGAATGCCAGATCAGTTATATTCTGGCAAATAGTTTCTTCAAATTCAATTTTGGTTGTATTTATTTATACAGCTGTACATAAATATTTTGATATTTATGTATTATATATTATAGATATTTGGTATTTTTACTTCTTACGTGTACTTGGAGTAGGTACCTTGAGGATGAAAACAGTTGACGGTTTTAGTTGGTCCTCATAATCAGATCGGAAAGCATTACACAAGTAGAGTTTTTGATAATTTCTTTACAGGTATCTTTCTGATTCCTATTGCTTTGGTCTGTTCATTACGTTTAACATTTTTTAAATCCTCTAGAGTTGCTCAGGAATAACTAAATGACCGACTTTCGACAACTGTAATAACGTACCTAATAAAACATTATTTTTTTTACAAATGCTCGGTGATCAAAAAAGCAAAAACTCACGCAATAGGAACATTAGCTACGCAATCACATCGTTAGAGTATTTGTAAAAGTATTGCAACTGCACTTGCTTCACGGTATATCATCCTTTAAATGAACCTAGAAGCTTGAGAAATCTGATCAGTTACTTGACAGTTAATAACAAGTATATGAAAACTATTAACAATGAATTGAAATACCCTCTTAGTTTTGATTTCGTGGTACAAGTGATGGTTCCAATTGGTTGTTTAGACCGAGTATTAAAAGTGAAAATAATGACACTGATAATGTAATTTTCTAGAACTCTAAGCACTAAAAGCTCTAAAATAGCTTGTTTTCGCGTAACACAAGATTAAAGCTCTCAGCAAAAACTGATATAGGTAATATATCCTTAATTTCAGCGCTACAGCTCCACTAATTCGTTGACAACCTTAAATAAAACAAGCAACCCTAAATTGGTGCAAGAAGCGTGTGATTTACAACGAGACACGCCACAGGCGACAGGGTTCCTAAGAAGATCTACAGATTGCGGCTACACTGTAATACACAATACATTTAGCTCTACGTCTATTTACCTAATACAGCATGAGAACCGTGCTAAAGTCGAAAATTTCAAACAGTAATTGGCGATTGTTTAGTTCATTCGCGTCATTCCAATTCAATTTCGTGATATTTATAGCGTTTAAGTGACCATACAACGGTCAAAAGTCACTCGCTCGGATACCAATACTGTGTATCTCGTTATTTCGAAATATTTGCACAATTTGCTTATTATTCGATAGTTAGACTCTTTTGAATGGAGAGGGTTATGCTCGGAGTTTCCTTGCGTGATCGAATGAATGAATATATCCTGAGAAGAACCAAGATTAGCGTACCGGAAAACGCAGTGTTGTGGAAGGCCTTCCACGAGGTGGATCGATCACTTGGTGAGGGTGGCGACATTTTGGGGAAGGTGTATATCCAACAGTGGACGTCTTTCAGCTGAAATGATGATGAGACTCTTTAACCAGTAATATCCATACTGCTTCAAAATAAAACGTTCTAAGTATCTCTAACATACTTCGAGATTTCATAAGTTTCTTTGCGTGTGATTGTAAATGTCAAGTATTTGTAAATTGAGTCTTTAAATAATTATTTCAGTAATGTGTACGTATTTATGTCAGAGGCAATATTGAAAAGGTCAATATTAACTGTAGTAATGACTTTGATTAAATTTTTGAAATGACTTGCCAAATTAAGAATATAAAAAGAATTCGGCCAAACGCGAGACGTGGCCAAATTGCGCTGTATTGAATTCGTAAACTAAGTTTAAAGATATATTTAGCTCCATAAAAACATAAACTAGAAACAATTCTTTCGATCGACGTACTTACCAATTTTTGCTGAGATCTACCTTTATCTTGTGTTGCGTAATTACGAGCCACTTTAAGGCCGCCCCTTAATCCCTAAAAAATGACACTGATATCTTCATTTTCTGACCCCCACGTTTGCACTTACCTTACGAAACTTCCAACTCGGATGATCCGAGAATTAACGAAGATAGCCGAAGTACTCATAACATTTCCCAGCTATCTCCTAGCAACCCCCACGTTTGCACTAACCTTACCAAACTTCCAACTCGGATGATCCGAGAATTAACGAAGATAGCCGAAGTACTCCTAACATTTCCCAGCTATCTCCTAGCAACAGACTATGTATACCCTTCGCACGTTGTGAAAGTTACCTTAGGTAAATAGGTTAGCATGGTGCTTGCTGGTCGACCACTTGTCACCTACTTGCACATAGCCCTTTACTGTTTAATGTGACTTCACACAATTCTTAGAATACTTATACTTTACTCCTGCTTTGAATATAAAACCTTTGTTCGGAGCAAGTCTTCCCTACTAATTAAAAATTGAAGCAATGCTCCTTTAGCATCAGACATACTTATTCCTACATATTTTTTTTTAGGACATTGAAAATCATCTTATGACTTTTAGCGATCGAGGGTGGAGCGCGAGGGCGTATCACACTTGCTGATTAAAACCCACCTATGTTCTTTAAGTTGCTCTTTGCGGTTTAAGACCACGGTTTTCCTTTTCAGAAATTACATAAGTAGAAATATTTTATGAAATAGTTATAGTTCTGTCAAAAGCTATTGAAATGTACCTATCGGAAAAAGAAAAAGGTCTATTCGACGAATAAATTAAAGTAGTATACATATAGCAAACATTGACAGCTTACCCTATTATTGATAGCTTTACGTTTTTTCGTGCATTTTTCTCTTCATAAAAATCTTCCTGAGAGTTCAACAAATAATTTAATTTTTTATCAATATTGGTCCATTCATTCTCGAGTTTTTCATTCGCCATTTATTTTTTATTTACTTAAATAATTATAAGATTTCTCACACTGTATAGTACTTTTCTGCATACACAGAATCTTATTCCTACATGTCTGAGGATTTGCCAAATGCCCAGTTTAACTTGGCACTTCAAGCGGCTCTCGTGGGCTCTGCTTTCAAAGGTAAATTCTCACTCGGTTTAGCATTTTCTATCTTACCACCTGCCATGTTATTCTTGGCACCGGAACGTATCAAGTTTCATATTATTTGACGTTTCATATCTGAAGTTTAGATCAGTGTACTGAGAGCGAGTTGTTTTTACCGCGTTTGGCTCTCTGATTGGTTAAGAGGAAAAAAAATTGTTCATATCAACTTAAAAACAGCTAAATCGACCTTTTCTATTTGCAGGATTTACTAAATTATAAACAATTTTTTTATGATCAATTTTTTTTTCTCGAAATTAAGTATATTTCTGGGTGAAACTGTTGGCACATCTATTTAGGTTCTACATTATTTATTTTTTTGTTTAATTCAGTACAGTGTATTTTTGGAAACTGTAACTGTCTTTTTAGGTGTTTCATGGACGGAGAGTCCATAGAGTTCTTAAGAGCTTGGAGCGGGCCAATCGAAATGCCCAGTCATAAAGGCGTCTATCGCGTTATCGTAAAATAAGCTCGCACTAGCCACTCTGACTTAACCTCTATAATAACAATGTTTTCCAATCTACTTCAGCATACGGATGAGATAAAATCAATGATACTACTAGGTAAGTACATTGGAAGAAATGCTTTTCCATCTAGAATATTAATGCCAACAATAAATAGCATTACCTATAGGGACAAGCTTAGCTGCTTTACTTTGTAACTTAGTTGGTTAGATAACAAAACAGTTTAGCATCTTATTTATTCAGAACATTTAGGTGCTTTATCTTCTGAGCAAACTGCTTTCAAGTTGTTTAAGTGTTCGAATTTTTAAGATTTTCATAAAGTAAGACCGTCCGTATTGTCAAGTACTAAGTGAGCATGTGCGCAGTGGTTTCCCAGTGGTAACGGCCTCGATTTATGAATTGTATGTCGTATGTTCAAACCCTAGCAAGCACTTTACTTTGTGTAAATTATTTTATCACCACTGCTCTCAAAACGACGAAGGAAAACATTGTGAGGAAATCGGCACGTCCTAGGACCAAAAATTCGAAGTCATTTGACATCCTCCGACCCACACTGGGCCCAATTGGTGTATTACGGTCCATTCCATCTCCCAGAGAGTTTGCCTGAGTTCCAGCAGTAGAAACATAAGGCTAATTTATGCTTATATAGGTAAGTATTGGGTTCCTGAACTTCAGTTCAGTTCAGTGGGTTGGAAGAGTCATATGAAACTATAGCTTCCTTACCCCTGCACTACATTGGTAAGGCTTCAATGTGTTCATGTGTCGCTTGTGTGATGTAGCCGTCGCATAATGACAAAAATGACTTGCCTGACTTAAGTAACTTTTTTTTACATATAATATAAACTAGCGCTTGACTGCGATCTCACCTGATTGTAGGCAGTGATGCAATCGTTGATGGGGAGATGCACTAGTTTATTAAGAGCCTATTCACTCCAGCCTTGAAAACACCAAAATTATTTTGTCGTGACGACAGATAATCGTGTAGTATTAAGTGTCGTGGCTTGTATATTTAATTGAAGGTGTTCACATTCAGGACGACACGATTAACTGTCGTCTACGACCTTCTTAACAGGATAGTGGGAATGGCTAGCACGACAGTCGTAAAACAATAAAAATATGTCAAGACTAAACCGTGACGATAAAACATGTGTCGTTGTTGCAACTATCAATCGTGGCTACGACAAACAGTGTTTATAATGGGAACAGCTAGAGACGATAATCGTGCGACAATAAATAAACCGTTATAACATAGTGTGAACGAGGACTTAGGGTGGATACTTGCCGTACGTCGGGTTGTCCGATGGTAGAATGGTGATGGCGGAATCAGGTCATGTAATCAACCTACCGCTTGTTTGTCTGAATCCGTTCAGGAATATGTCAAATGCTTTAAAGATCCAGCCAGCGCCATTTCTTCAATCACAAATATTCTGCGGAGCTTAGGTCTCGATCCCTGTTTACAAGTATTATAGGATGTCACAATTTATGCATTTTACGTGCAAAACTCCCACATTTGACCCTCGACAAGTGCAGGCAATTCTCAGAATATGTAAATGTTATTGTCTACAGCACCTTTTGTCAGCTAACGAGGTGTTGAATCGGTTCTTAATGCGAGATAAAACGGGCTGTGAGTGTAAATTGTCTTTTCTGTTTTACATATTGATATTAAATCGAAAGCGACCTAGCCAATGGTATTTACACCGTTTTGAAGGAGATTTATGTGGCTGCTGCCTATTGCTTATACCATCAAATAAAATTGTTTGTACCTCTCTGTTGAATTCGGCGACCTTGGTTCTCCTTTTTTTTATTTGATATAAACTAGTGCCTGACTGCGATCCCACCTGATGGTAAGCTGTGATGCAATCGTTGATGGTGAGGCGCACTAGTTTATTAAGAGCCTAATTTACTCTAGCCTTGAAGACTCCCAAATTATAATCGGATGGGAAGACCGTAGCAAAAGCTGCAAAAGCTGTGGTTATCTTCATTCCTGATGCGATTATGCAAGGAAACTCCGATAGCCCTTTCCATTGCTCTTTGGGTAACTTTAAGCCTTCTGATGAGACCCATTGTAAATGACCATGTTTCAGTGCCATAATTATGTCATCATTGGCAACAGGCACTGGTCATAGTCTTTCGTCTTGAGACTCTATGGAATGTTGGAAGACAAGATACCGCGCAACTTCCCGAACGTTGCCCAGGCGAGTCGGATTCGTCGATAGTCCTCTTTTTCGAAGTGCCCAGGTAAACGTAATCGTCCACAACTTTGATGATGAATTGAACTTGAGTTATTTGTCAGCAGCATAACCTTGAACCCAATGGATTTTAGGCACTAAAATCCATTGGGTTCACATCTCACGTAGGTAAATCACAAATTATATCTGGTTAATATTACCTATAGAATTGCTCTAGTGATCTTCATATTTATTTGCTCGATTAACGGATCAAATACGACGAATCTTCAAAAGCTTCATTACAGATTAATACGTACCGCTTGAATTGCTTTTCGCACAACACACTGCTATAAACACTTATTGCCAATATCCTTTAACCAAAAACCAGTATAACTGGACTGGTCACGGACGGGGCTTAATATCCCGTTAGGAGAGTAAATCACATTAATGCTTTCCTACGCGTTGTACCCGTCATAGTGTGGCAGACTTACATGTGGATAATTACGTGTATAATCCATTTCCGATGGTTTACGAGCGCATTCCTCTTCAAATAGGTTTTGAACATCTTCAGACACAAATATTTACACTAGAAGTAACCCTATTAAATTCAAAATAAAGCTCTTTACTTCACGAAAAAGCTTGAAAGTACTATCCACCAAAGCATTGATTTCTAACTAAAATAAACCAAATAAGTCCACAAAATAAATCTCTCGCCTTAAACGGTATCTTAAAACACGACAACTTAGAAATAGCCACAGCATAATCAGATAACAGCGTACAAAATTCCTTTTGTAGAAGCTATAAAGAATCCTAATCTCAAAATTAAATGCGCAACTAAATCAAAACGTATCAGTTCGAAGACAATGTCGCAGCAGGTGAACATGGCTGATGACAACAGAGTAAGAACACGGCATTCTGTGAGCATCGTTCGTTCTATCACATAAATTACCCGCGTGCTCCCATACGGTGCGGGTTGCGCTTGCGCCGGGTATACAAGGCATGAGCTGGGAGAGATTAGCGATTTGTAGTCATTTGGCACGTATAGGACATGATGTAGCTTTGTGATAAGTGAAAGCTCTGCAAATACGAGTCGGACCCTTAGTGATAGTTGATAGTATGGAACCCTCGTGCAGGAACGAAGGGTTCCATACTATTATCTATAGAACTTTTTTTTTACACAATTTATTTTATTCTGTTTTTACTATTTGTTGTTATTAAGCTACAGAAATTCTGGCAAAAGAAATACATCATCTATGAAAATTACAATTGTCTAAGTATCACAGTTCATGAGATACAACCTGATGACAGACAGATGGACAGTGGAGTCTTAGTAATAGGGTCCCGTTTTTACCTTTTGGGTACGGAACCGTAAAAGCGTAGGCTATAAAACTAAGCAGGTAAAGTTAGGGACAAGACTATAATTCTGTCACTAAATCACTTATCCGTCTAGTTTATTCCATTACAACCACGCATGAAAGAATACTTCATTCATCCTTTTATTTCTTTGCAATGAAATAATTGACTTCGTTAATATGTATAACGCATCGTTAAAAGCGAGAACAGCGGTCACTCTCCAGCACTAAGCCATTAAACACCATTTAATATTCCATACAGGAATCTGAGATAAGCAACCTATTTGCGATGAAATCGCAATCGATTCGCAATTAATTCCATTCACACGTACAAAAAATATATTGGTTACTAATAACAGTAATTCTATCCTAGTTAATTACATTTTTCGCCACCCACTTGTTCCTTGGGCCATAAATATTGTAACTAATGCACGCCCATTCGCTGTCAAGCGGTACCGGCGGTATATCGGAAGAGGTGTGCAGATACGAACTGGTTGACGTATGCTACGTTATTAATTATAGCCAGTCTGGTGAAGTATTTTCATATATGCATGGGAATTTAATCATAAGGTATGTTAGGAAAAGCTCATTGGTTAACGAGACGTGTGAATTAGCTGTTGATCAGCTTTGGTTGGTAAGTAATTTCCTTAGAAGCGAACAGGCGGTGGTTAGATGTTTTATATCTAGCGATGTTTTGCCATGTCTTTATTCCCGTTTTTACGGTTCCGTACCTAATTCGGCAAAAATGGAACCCTTATAGGATCACTTGGTTTTCCGTCTGTTTCTCAGTCCCTTGTTTTCAGGAACTCGTGGAGGTATAAAACTAAAATTAATATCAAATACCTACTCAGGTCGGCTACTCCAAGCAGAAATGAAAAATCAAACTTTTAAGTCAATGCAATATAAAACCCTTTATACTCCGTTTAAGCGCATATTTTGACACTCGCTAGGAAATCAAAACCTTAGGTATAGGGCCTTTATAGGGCTTAGGCTTTCCCGTTGACCTAGAGTCCTGAAATTTGGCATGAAGCAAGGTCTCATAGCAATAGTATAGGAAAAAATACTGAAAACTGTAAATTTTTAAATACTTTTTTTGCGATTCGTAAAAATCTTCGAGACTCGATTCGGAAATTAAACTATTTAAGGTAAGTTTGTACGGAACCCTCGGTCGAACTCCTCGAGTCCGATTCGCACTTGACCGGTTTTTATTCTTACATCGCCCCATTTCCGACAAGGTGTCTGTTCGTATGTCCGAATGAAACATTGCATGTCGTTTCATCTCTGTTCTCTAATACAGCTATTCACCTTGTTGTAGGTCGAACAAGTTTGATCGATGGTTTAGTAACAACACAATCGACTGGACTGTTATTCCATTTTGTCTCCACAGTTGCATATTGACACAGTAAACATGCGCCGGTCATCGATTCACGAGCCCTTATTTTAATGAGTGCAAATCATTCTATTTAATCACCAAGCTGCAATAGTAGTTCATTCGTAATTTGTAGTATGGCATATTTAGACCACGCTGTCGCATTGTTGGGTTTAACTCTAAGCTCCTTTGAGGTTGACGCTTCCACCGTCTGGATTATTCTGGTTCTATTAAATTCATCCAAAAACCCAGCACATATTTCCAAGTGCTCGTTATGTTTCATTCGCTTTACTAATACCAATATCACAATACCTAGTAATCTAATATCTTTGACTCCATTGCGTAGACTTACTAATATTCCTATTAATCTTACAAAACTACGCAAAATTCTTGTTCTGGGAATAGGTTCACTATGATTGCCCAATTTGAACTGGTGACCTTTCGCTCGTAAATCCACACCCTATCTCTGGGCTATGTGTCTATCGGTTAAATGTAAATATCTTAAAGGCATTTTAAGCGACCTGACTTGATATGCACGACAGATTTGTAAAATGGCACGGAAAATGGTCCCAAATATCACGCACTTATCCGCCGATTTGTAAGCGAAACAATGGCGGAATACGTAAAGATAATGTTGGATATAAAGTTGAATACTAAAGTGTGTTGTGTGGTTTCGAAAAGATAGCCTTGCATATCTCTATTCTGAAAGATAGTACAGATAGAATGATCAGATTGTGAAAACTTACACTACACTTTGTCCAAAAGGCAAAGAAGCTTTTTTGGGTAGTCTTGACAACAGGATAAGGTACTCAAATTTTGGCTGCAGAATTATTCGAGTCCCTGTTCAGTTTTCCTCGAACGCAAAGGGTTAAAACCCACCCAGTTGGTGGGTTTTAGCCAGTAAAAGTCTGATACTCGGTCTCGTTCCACCCAGGTTAGAATATGTTCTATGATTTTCCACCCAGGAATTCATTATCTTGAATCACAAAATTACCGAAGATAGAATGTCTGACTGATAAATTTTAAAACAAAAGTTACTCGAGGTGAGTATAATATTTCTTCGTAAAACAAAAGAAAAATAAATAACAAACCTGCCAGTCTGTCTGACTTCGTACTTATTGGACGTGTAAAGTTAAACTTAGAATCATAGGTAAACGAACTCATTATACTAATGCAAAGATGTATGGCGCACTGCCAATATTCACTTGAGCTTTGGTTCTCTGTTTGGTAAGCTATTCAAGAAGTTATGATAGTGCTTAGCCGCTATACTTATGGCTTTTCATTTGATTGCTTTTTCTGAGAGTGAGAAATCATCATCGAGAGCAGTGGTGGCTGAGTGGATTACCACTCGGCCATCACTGCTCTCGATGATGATGGCCATTAGGCCCTTACTTATGTAGTTTACGTTGTTACGTTGTAGGTCGCGTGTTCAAACCCAGATAGATCAAATCAAATAAGTTTATTGTTATTTGGTTATTTCATCACCATTGCTCTCAAAACGGTGAAGGAAAACATCGTGAGGAACCCGGCGTGTCCAACCAAAAATTCGAAGACGTGACATCTACCCACCCACATTGGGCCCGCGTGGTGGATTACGGCCCATTCCTTCTCCTAGAGAGGAGGCCTGAGTCCCAACAGTGGGAACATTATAAGGCTGATTACGTTTATATGCTTATGAGAAATCATCAAATATTTTCTCGAGCTCTGTATAGAACGAGAGGGGTGTCCTTCAGTAGACCTTTGCGTTCTAGGACTGCGGTGATTCTTTCTAACAATGCTGCAGCCCTAGAGTTGATAGGATCGGCGGTTGCCTTGATAAATTGATTTGATATTAAACTTATTGAACTTATGTTGGTAGGTTCGGCGTCAGTGGAAGCTTTAATATTACCAACATCAAGAACATTAAGTTCGGTAGTAAATATTTCCCTCGGTTTACTTTATGTCTTGCTTAGTAATCTAAAATCTCACAATATCTGTTAGAGAGATTCGACATTTACAAAACTTGTAGGTAGGTATACCCAAGTCTTACAACAGTTAGGTACAGTTGTGACCTATCAATTCCTACTTTGATAAACTCAAGCTGCCAATATAAATCATTGCTATAACAAAGCACAATAATAGGCAATATGACATAGTATTGAAGCAGTAAAAGCTACATTTGTTCATAACTGCCTATGTATATTTGATCAGGTTTTAACGCACTACAAATGGTCAATGGCGTCCGGCGAGTTGTTAAAAACCCCATTATGTATGCGTTGTCACGCACTTCCCTTACAAAATGTACAAGAATCAAAAGCGGTAACTACAGACGATGCGGCTCCTATAAATTATTGTAATATGACAGCGAACATAATATGAAGAGAATTTTTTGTGTGATGCTTGGGGTCTTGCAAAGTTCTCGGGTTGCGGGAATCCAGGGCAGTGTAATCGTTCTACTGTGGCCCAAGAACGCAAAGGGCAACTGAAGGAACACAGATGGGTTTTAGTTGGTTAATTAGGTACCTGTTGGATTTTAAACAAATATCCATTCATACTACTGTCCTTTTTACGTCGTAGGTACGTTTTTTTTAGGTGGGAAATCATATAATGACATTTCACGCCCTTGGGTGGAGTGAGAGGCCGTGTCAGACTTTTACTGACTTAGACAAAGAAGTAACAAACGAGTGGGTTACTCGTTTGTTCCTTCTTTGCCTTGCGTTCCAGGGTTCATTTTCACTTAACCCATGGCCCCAGTAGGCTTCGATCCTGCTGGGCCCCTACGATTTGCTGACATCTTCTTGAGGCGCGCGTGGAATACTACGTGCCTTGGGCTCGGTCCGGATGGTTACCAGACGGCCGGAAGGCGTGCTACCCATTGCTCCCCGTCCGTAAGCCTGCGCCTACGGTGGCTGGAAATCGGGATCGGGATCCCGGTGGCTGGGGCGTGAGGGCCGTTTCTTCGCACGTGCGGCCGCCTCTTTTGCTAACATTACTGCTTGGAGGCGATTGCCTGCCACTCCTCCTCGATCGATCTCGAAATTAGATCAGATACAGTCGTAGAGGATTAATTAATGTTGAAGGCGCTTGCATCACAGATATCTAAATCATAATTATATTTCTCTCAATCGTTTAAAGTTGACTGAGACAGAATGATGTTTAAATACGTTTAGCGTTAAGTGCACTCAGTGATTTGTAGAGCAAGTGTTCCTAGATGTCTTAGTCTATAATCAAACTTAATTGTGTAGTGTAAATACAACCTAATTTCATACCTGTAAATACTAATTAGTGCTTTACAAATGTTATGGTTGCTTTTGCCTCGTTGCTAAGGTCGAAGGTTGCATGAAAACCATAAAATAAATAACACATAATGAAATCGTGATAGAATGTTCTATAGGTCTTTAATGTGTTGTACAATATGTATACGTATTTGAGTGGTATAAGACCGTGTTTATTACCATTTTTATGACCGATAACGTTACATAAGGTACTGTTATTCTGAATAATGCGCCTCTTCGGTATGGAATGCGTGTTGGTTGTTCTAAACTCGTTGTAATTGATAATCAGGGACCGCGCGTAGGGTTAGAATACTAACCATTATTTACTCGTATGTTTGGTAATGTTGTACTGTTTAGAACAACAACTGCTGTTGAATATGATATTCGTATTTGTATTTAAACCGCTCAAAATCTGAAATAACCATTATTCTGAAATTTTCATTGATTATACCCTATTCAGGGAGCCGTGAGATAAAAGGTTAACAAACCATATATACTAAATTATAGACCACAGATACTGCGAACATTTTACATTATAATGTGACGTTTTGTCATCAGGCGGGTTATAATCCGCCATCTTTATCACTATCGATCAACTTGTAGATACAAGACTGCCGCTTTCAGATATTTTTGTTGAATTCTTGTTATTTGCCGAAGAAAAAGCTTGCAAAGAAAACCCCATTGCATTCAACAGAAAAGGAGACTACCGTTAATGTATTCAAACACGTCGAAGAAACTTGGTCAAAGGTTACCATTGTTTTCTTTGTTTACATTTTGTCTCAAGCCCAGATGAATAGGGTATAGGTACTGCGTGATTGACAAAAAATTAAGTACTGGGTCATGTTGCTCATATTTCGGATAAAATTCATAAGTTAGCACAAAAACCTACTGAAAAACTAAAAGATTTAAAAATACTGAGCCAATACTTTATTTATATTTAAGAACGAATCACTTCTACTGTATCTAAGCGACACTCGTAGATGTAGAGATACTGACTTTTGTAATACAAGTTTCTACCTAGTTTAAAAGTCAGAGCTTCAAATATTGTGGTGTAATATAAATGTGTACGTCAATAAAATATTTGATTTGATTTGATAACCTCATTAAATCGAACATGTAATATTAAAATCCTCGATATTTTTCGACCTACATACATCCATATCAGTAACAATCACAAAATCTAGAACGAATTGAGCTGTAAACCTACTTTAGTAAACCAATATAATTTTAACTGTACTCTGTATCGTAAATGGCGGATTCAATAAGCTATAAACACTTAAAGGTTCCATTACATCGATCTGTTACTCACACTAGGTTCCTTTGAGAGCGGAACAATTGCCAAACCATTACTTTTTTATGATAATATATGTGAATGAAGCATGAATAGACCCCTTATAGCTTTAATATTAAGGAACTAAAGATAAGTACTACTAGTATGCGTACCTATGCATTTGTCTTATTTAAAAAAAATGTTGGCGCTTCCCCTTTCATCGCAGCACTAGCATACCTATTTTTTCGATCCTTTACTTCTTTAGTGCTGTAATTAAATTTTGGATGGAGACGATAGATATGTAGCTGCAACAAAACGTTTTGGGAACACATTCATTGTGCGTACAGCTAAGGAGTGGAATTCCTTGTCGGAATCTGTGTTTCCTGATGGCTACAACCCGGAAATCTTTAAGTCAAGAGTGAATAGGTTGCTTCTAGGTAAGCGCGCTCCATCGTCGACCGCATCGTCGCTTTTCTTCAGGTGAGATAGCGGTTAAGCCCGAACCTATCAAGAATTAAAAAAACAACACCAAGTTATATCGCTCGACGTTATTTGATTGGCACAAAATTGACCTTGCATTTTAGAGATGTTGTTACCAGAGAATACAGACTTGGGCTGCGGGATTGTTTGAAATAGTTACTGGGGTCCTGGAACGGAAAGGGCAACTGATTTACTGAAGGAATAAGGTGAGTTTAGTCAGTAAAAATCTGACACTCCCTCTCGCTTCACCCGGAGCGGGGAAAGTTGTTTATTTTATTTTTTAAGACAATATTATACATTTAAATGGAAGACAATAAATTTATAATAGCTCGTAATGTTGCTCAGTACTCCAAAAACAACTAAAGAGGAAAAGCAAAAGATCTTGTTTCTATGTATCTACACTTTTGATGACTTACTTTGACTTACCTAAAGATCCTATGTCGTAGTTATGTAGTCACCCATCGCGACCGGTCTTGAATTTCACGCTTCATCCATGTCAATCCGATGGCCGATTTACACTTATAACATCTTCGATTTAGACCTTTACTGTAACTCTGCCTAACCTTTCACGTACTGCGACGATATGTTATATTTCCTCGCCATTTTCTTGTACAAATTCGACATAGTCGAACCATACATTACGTTTAGCCACAGAACATTGTTCACGTCGGCTATACTTCAAACTCGATCGGTACGTGAGTTACAAATATTGCTGCGTTCTCGAAATTACCCGCTCGTGACAACGTGTTTCTTGTAATATGTGTCGTGGAGTCAATATTGTATGGATGAAAATTTATGTGCGGTAGGTACGGTACTGGACCATAAATGAGATGTATATCGGGCTGTACAAAGGAACTGTCGGAAAGGCGTGACAATTTAAAGACTGCTGCTTCTTTCAAACCTCTGAGAAAAATTAACTGTTGACTTTCTCACAAGCAACACTATAGATGCAGAAAAAACTTCAAGCCTGCCTATGTAATATTTAGCTGATGGGAGCCATACGTGTCCATTGGATGCGAGCATTACAGCAGGGCTACTGCATTCTTCGAAAGAGCTACAGTGGCCCTCGGAAAAGAGCAACTAAAGAAATGCAGTTGGGTTTTAGTCTGCAAAACTGTGACGCTCTCTCTCACTCCACGCAGAGTGAGAGAAGTCATTTGATGATTTCTCACATAAAAAGGGCTTATATTCAGCAGTGGACGTCTTTTGACTAAATGATAATTAATCTTAGAACATCCGTCTTCTTTTGCTTGTTTTATTGCCAAATATGATGCACAATGTTGCTTTGAACAATAGTTTGTTACTGCAGACCCTTCTTTTACCTGACTTGATCAGAACGGTATTCACCTTGGCCCCGATGCCATCGCACGTTGGCATCGATACAGTCACTCTGTTAAATCGATTCTGAAGCAAAAATGTTATGTTAAACGTAGTGAATAATATGATTGATCCAAGCATTTGGTGACATCGACCTGCTGAGTGAAGTTAGAATGTGGTGTACTCTGGATAGGAAGGCACAGAACTATAAATTGGGTGCTGTAGTATAGGCACTCTATATATATATAGAGTGATATAGAACACAAGTAAAGGTAACGCTTTTCAAGGTATACTGTCAATCCTTTTACACGTGCAGCCTGTGGGTTGGCTATGTGCAGAGAGCATATAGTGACCTGCGGGTGCAGTATAACAATGCGTTCAGGATGCTGATGGGACTGCCGCGGTATTGCAGTGCCTCCGGCATGTTTGCCGAGGCCAACGTTGACAGTTTTGCGACGATCATGCGTAAACGTTGCACCTCGACCTTAACTCGCATGCGAACTAGTTCTAACAGCATCTTGAGCGTATTGACGGACCGGTGGGATTCTCCGATGCTTGAGCGCTGGATACGACTGCACGCAGTGAAGTAGCATGTTGTGTGCGTTCTGGTATCGGATTCTCCTAAAATCTGTTTTATTTTGTTTTGTTCTTTTTTGTTTCATGTCATGTGTTTTGTTTTACTAACATTCAAATACATTATTATTATATATTATATTATATAGAAGAGTTGTAACATAAACAATAGACTTGCTGACCAGCAGAAATGCTAATCATCTAGTTGGAAGGCAGAAGAAGGCAGAGAATTGTGAATTAGGTACTGTGATGTAGGTACTCTATGGAAGGGTATTATAACATAAACAATAGACTAGTTGGACAGCACAAATGCCAATCATCCAGTTAATGGTGTTTGGACAACGATGCAACAGGAAGATTTATAGATGTGTCTCCGGTTCTCCAGACAAAATTACCGGTTCACTAGTATTGCGGTACCTGCTTTCATATATTTTTAGCCTTTTATGATCTTATCCTACTTCTCACGATTGCAAATTAACACTTAGACGACGAGTCGCTGATTGAGTGTTTAATAGCTGTTTTACGGCTCGCCTCTTAATGAACCTCGTGATTCGCTAAAACCTTGTTTTACGAAAAAGGGAGTTTCATTAAGACTTTGCTTACTGTATCTGCAATTGATTGTTAAGTAACCGTAAACAGACTAGACTATCTTTGGGACTTCATGTTATTGAATCTCTTGTACAGGGCTGTAATTTTATTGTAGAACGTATAAACGTAGAACGTAGAATTGATCAATTGATATCATAATAATAATATTTCTTCTAAAGGTAAGAAAGAAGAGTTATATAAAAGATTTATTACAAAAAATTGTACTTATATCGAGCAGTGAAAGTAGTGATAATAAATACTCGGAACAAATATAAACTAGGAGGTGACGACGATCATTTAAAGGAGGGATCCATTTCATCTTCTCAATTACAGATTTCTGCTTTGAAGAAAAATAATGTAGCCTCATTTAACTTCATGAATCAAAATGCATATAGCAAATATATAAAAAATCAGCATAATTGTCACTACTATCCGACAATTGTCACCGATAGTTGTCAGTTATAATTTGACAGTGTTTTTTTTTTTTGATAATTTTGGAGTTTTATTAAACGCGTTTTTTTACCGACGGATAACGATTTTTATTCATTAAACATAGAACAAGAACAATAAAAACACTTATATGGCGTCGAAAAATAAGACAAACGCGTTCAAAAGATAGAACAGACGCATATGACGATGAACGATGAGGACAATTACCAACTCCAAAATGAAAATAATCCAAATATAATCGGGATCGGTCTATCATGACTGACAAGGCTATTGTGGCAATAAGCTTGATATAGTAGTGATAGACTGAATCGAGAAGTGTGCAATGAAGGTTGACATAGACGTTCTGCATGACGAGAACCTCGTGAAAGTCGAGACAGATAAGCAAAAGTATCTTGACTTGGCTCACGAGTGGACTCAGCGACCTAGCCATTAACTTACACGACTATCGTTACAATACCGATAGTAGTGTCAGCCAAGGGTTTCATAGCCTTCAAACCTCGACCAGCACCTTAGGAGGATCTCGTTAGTCGGGCTGATAAAAAGCTTTATTCAGAAAGTGGTTATTCTGGACACGGTTCGTATTGTAAGGAGGTGCCTCTCTCTGGATCCCTTACCGCCGTTAGCTTGGACCCTGTTCCCGATAACAGTGGGCTACTATTTTTTTTTATATTCTTTACTATATATTTTCTAAAAAATAAATTAAAAATGTAAATAATATATTGAACATTATTAAATACATAACTATTAGTCTGACAAGGTTTTATGAAGAAAAATAATAGGTACTTTAATCGAAGAGAACCGTGTCGACACTCGGTAAAAGAATTAAACCCAGTAAAACAACACAAGAAACATAATATAACAACAACAATAAAGGATGTAATCGCGGATACACATAACCCTACGATAACCTATTAAATCGCGATTGTAAACACAATTAATTACACTGACATAAAACAGTTACATAAAATCAAAAACGCAATAGCATTTCAATAAGCGTAGTTACCATAACGGTTCGTTCATTCCGTAATAGGTCTAAACGTATGCATTAAGTCACGGAGATATACGCCTCGTAAGTCTCGTTTCGCTTTCAGAATCACGAGTTTTGCTCTCGAAACGACGTTTAAGATACATAATGTATGATCTACTAACACGCTTGGCCTGTGAATTAGAGTGTGAATATGTAAACAAACACTTCTTGCTGCGTTTATTCAAATATTAGTTTTGGAACATATTGACGTATTTTCGGGTTACATTTCGGGACTTGTCAATTTGTTTTCTACAGATATATTGGTTTTCAATACGACAAATGCTTCATGAATACACACCTTGTCCAGGTTCGTGAGTTTACCGAGGTCTAACAAATTATGCGCATGTAAAGCGTATCTACTTGGTGACCCATAATAGCCCGTGGTATGCAGTTAAAGGGAGACTATTGTAGAGATGGACGAAGCTCATGCGTGAACGATGGAAATTTATGGAATTTGTAAGAAAGAGGTCATGCTAAATAATGCAAATGATCGGAAAAATGAAAGGGTAACTTCAGCTTCTGAAGAAATCACGTATTTAAATGAATAGAAAGCTCATTTACTGTTACCTGTAGTAAAAATAGAAACAATCAGAATGCAATGTACTTACGATAAATCTTGTTTGTTCCTTTCATGTTATCAACAAAATAAATCACATTGTAGCCGAGCTATGCAAAGACAACGCAAAACTTTTTATTATGCCAGTTGTAAAGGCTATAACCATACAATACACAGTGATGCGCTAATCTGTTTGACACAGCCCCGAGCGTTGTCTCTCGGATTTGTAGACTAAACTCGGCAATAAATTAAAACGACTTCAAACTTAATACCATCAATCGAATATGGTGTTTATATTGGTATATGCAAAGGTGAATTTGGTATGCTTCACAGGTAATAGATGCGTCGTCGATATGCTCATGCGGTGTTCCGTTAGCCGCTCACCTGCGCCCGCGCTTCTCTAGTTATGCTAATGGCTGAGCGCGGTACGCTCTCGAGACTCTCAGTACTAATACTGAGAAACATGGAAATAACTCCACTAGAAGATTTAGTAGTCATACTCCCTTGTATGTAGATTAGTACTCGCAATATTTTCCTATGAAAACGGTGCCTACACACCCAATAGAAGTCCAACGTCATTACGTAGTCATACGAATTCAAATGAGACAATCGTTTAGATAAACATTTCGCTCGAAACACTATATTACGTTCATAATGCTGATAATAATACCCAATCGATTCCTATATATTATCGAATTTACTTAAAACATATCCTAGAAAGACGAAACGAGTTGATAACTAGATATCCGGTGTATTTGGTGATGTTCCTTATCTAGTATGCACCATTTATATCAGGGTATGGAGATATTCTGTTCGGTGAAAGAGACCGTGGGTGGACGCGAAACTGTAAAGGAAATCGATTCCGCTGTACGTGTTGGAATCGATTTCTCGACACCGAGGTTAAGTGCACGAGAATCGAGTAAGATGTTCCCTAGTTTCATTTACGACCAAGCGAGACCGCTTCATCGGTATTCGAATACTGAGTCACGGTATGTGCATGCCTAATTGTGCATACTAAGTGTTATGTTATAACATCACAAGTTATCTCTATTAAACCAGCCATGTTATGATGCACGTTATAAATGTTTCACGCAAAAAGGTTCTTGTCAAAGTCAATTTTGTAATTAAAAGCATTTCACGCACGAATCATGATATTAAATTAGACTTTTTATTTATCGTTCGTGATTATAAAATGGATTTCGAACAAGGTTATTGAAAGAAACTATAAGATTTCTTAATGACAGCTTCAAATTAACAATGACTTCGGTTACTTTCGTCTTACATAATTAATATTAGAAAAGAGCAAATTGCTCTTATAACGAACTGTTAAAGTTCAACAGTACAGTTCATTAAAGTTTCACAAAGCAAGCTATTGTGTGAGATGGACCGACAGAAGCTACTGGCGCAAGCGTAAGACATCTTAATGGATCAACTCGGCACGCATCTCTTTGTCATTTGTATCGAGTACATCTCGCATCGACTCATGAAATCGATCACTGCTACGTCTGCTACACAATCGATTGGTGACGTAAGTTTTTACACTCCAGTTTCGTTAGCGTCATTATTGAATTAGCGTGTTACAAATAGTACTGTTAGTAGGTTGTTATTGAAAACGCTCACGTAGTTAATGATTTTTGGTCGTTGAACACTATTAGCGATGGTTATAAATTTCGCAAGTGATCGATTTGTAGGCCCGCCATGATAGCAACTACCTATGCAACTAGGCTAACTACGAAAAACATCGTTCAACAGAATATATTGAAATTATACCGAAACTTCCTTTTGTTACCAACATACCAAGTTGTTCATAAGCTCATTTTTTCCACGGCTGACTCTTTTGGTTATTTGTGTCACTGTCAAAGAAACTGTTATTCATTGAGCCCTTTGTTGATAGGCTTGCATGAACATTCTCAAAAGCTTATCTATTTTTTTCGCTTGCAAATCGAATAAAATTTCATAAAGGAGAAGCGTGACCAGTTTGTGCTTATGCCTTTTTTAACCGACTTCAAAAAGGAGGAGGTTATATGTTCGGTTGAATGTATGTTTTTTATTTTTTTTTTTTATGTATGTTCACCGATTTCTCGGTCAACTGTGGACGGATTTTGAAAAAAATTTTTTTGATTGAAAGGTTATGCTTCCGAGTTGGTCCCATAGAAATATTGTTATGATCTGATCATGAACTTCGAAGATATGGAACAGAACTCCTCATAGGATCACAGCAGAACCGTCGTAACAAGTAAAATTGCTTTGTTTATACGTGTAGTCGATGACTGACTGAAAGTAGAGGGGGAATAAGTATATCGAACTGATCTGATGATGAAGCCTGAAGTTAGGCACCGGAACTCTGTAATAAATTAATGTAATCTAACCGTGTTTGGGATTATTAGAATTGTCATGAGATGCACTCTGGCTATAAGGTATTTAAGTTTGACTGAGGGGTACTTTTTAGTGGTGGTACCATAACTAAAAAGTGTAAAAAAAAAACTTTTTACAAAAAAAATACAACCGACTTCAAAGTAAAAAAAACACTGAAAAGTGCAAAATAACTTTAATTTCGGAAGTCGGTGTTAAATAACGAAGAGACAAAACTATTATAGAAACACCGACTTCCGAAATTAAAGTTATTTTGCACTTTTCAGTGTTTTTTTTACTTTGAAGTCGGTTGTATTTTTTTTGTAAAAAGTTTTTTTGTAGGGACCAACCCTGTCGCGGCTGTCACCAAAGAATACAGTTGTCTAGCTGTCACCGTCTGTCCCAGTTTCTGTCGCCCTTCTGTCAGTTTAGACTTTTTCATTGGTAATTCGATTAGCGGTGTTATCATGTTCGTGAGTAGACCGTTTGATCCGCTATTCCACGGCTCGGCCGAATTCGTGAATTTTCACAGCACGTGCATGTATTTGATAATGGAGAATCGGAAATAATAGAAGCACTCGGCAGTCGACACGTTTATGAAGAAATGTAACCGCAAGCGGTGGGTAGTGGGGCTGCAGGATTGTTCGAAAGAGTTATCGTGACCCTCAAACACAAAGACAACTAAAGGAATGCAGGTAGGTTTTAGTCAGTAAGTCTGAAGTTCCCTCTTGCTCCACCCAGAGGTGAAAGAGTAATTTAATGATTTCCCACCTAAAAAAAAAGCTGTTGTTAGTTAGGCATAATGTAATGAAGGAATACGTCCAATATAACGTAGGGCAGGTATGGTGAACCTCTATTGGAGAACCTGTCTCTAAATGTAAGAAAAAAAGATAATGTGGTCATGACATGACGCCAAAGAATTTCGACTCGATGATTTAATGGTTAAAAAATTTAAGCAGAAAAAATCGCAAATCGTAATGTTTACAGTTGTTTGTTTATTTATTTTAATAAAAAAGAAAGTTAGTTTGATTACTACAGTTTCGAATAACCTAGATTTTAAACATCTTACACTGGCGTACACAAGAAGGCTTTAAGTTACACAAAAAGAATCGAAAGGGCTATGTTCGGAGTTTACTTGCGTGATCGCATCAGGAATGTAATTATCCAATATAAATCAAAACACTATTCTGAGTGGCTCAAAACCACGACCATTTTATTTTATCGATCATAACTCACTTTCCTCGATCCCGTTTTCAGCATTAATTACTAAAAGCAGTATTGATATATAGAGATAGCAGTATCTATCTACTGGATGCCAAACAAACCTTTTTGCTGTGGTAACAAGAAGCTATTAGCGATAGCTTAGTTTTTTACTTCAATTTAACCATCTATTACGAAGGGTTTATATGTTGTGGGCGTATATCGTTTTTATATGAACCTAGTGGTTGCGATAGATTGCTAGGAATTCTTGCAAATAGCTTTCTTAGAAAGCATTACTTAGTTTCTCTAGGTATGTTGATTTACAAGTCGTATTTGATCATGTAACTTTGTAACGGTGATATGTTGGAAATGTTTGTGAGATGAAAGCTACACTAGACGAGTGATGGAATTCTTTATGAAGGCAGTTTTGATCTGATTTGTTACCGAGATTTTTTCTGTACTCTTTTTTTCTTCTACCGTCAATAGTTGGATTAAGAGGCCCATAACAAAAACTTAAAGCAGAGTTTAGAATTCTATACTCATATGTAGCATTTCCAATGTTCATCATTATAAGTCACTAGTTTTTGCCAGCGGCCTCGCCCGCTTTAATGGTTTCTCCATACAAACTTTGAACCTTCGTTTCATTTCCTTAGGGGGTAAATTTTAGAAAATCCTCTCTTAGTGCTCTCCTATGTCATAAAAAGAAATGTTGTGCAAAATTTCACGCCCCTAGTCCCAGTAGTTTCGGATATGCGTTGATGTCAGTCAGTCAGTTTCTTTTTTTATACATATTGATAAAGACAATCTAAACGACACAATATCTCAACAAACCAAACAATTCTGACCTAATTACTGCTCACAGCACATTGCTGACTGATATAATCATCTTAACATCTAATCATTTACCTTCCTAGTTCACGAGTACCCCCAGCAGCCCTTCGGCAATGTCCGTCAGGTAGTCGTCAATCATCGTGACTCGTTCGGGACGTCGTGTCGTGATCGCGGCCCACCCAACCCGCGCGCGCGCATAACTGTTACACCACGGTAATATTATCTATACAGTATTCCAACTTCATACAAACGGACGAAACGCGAGCTATACCTACGCGCCTCGATCTCGAGGTGCGCTCGGGATGCAGACAGTCGCGTCTTTGCCGCGCGATTTTTTCAATAAAAATAAGTTCAAGTACATATTTATATATTTAACATGACGAGTAGGATATATTGTGCTGTTTTTGGTTGCATGAATTCTTCATTTAAAACCAAACATATAAATTGTAAAGTAGCTGCAGGTATCTATAACCAAGTAAAAGATATTCCTTTTTCTACACCTTGTCCATGTTTCCCATAACAATTTTTAATTAAGCTTTAGAATGCGGATTTTTTACTTTAAAATTTAATAATAAAGCATTTCGTAGGTACGTCTCAGTCGAGGCGCAAATATTTTTCGGTCGCAAATATTGAACACTTCCTATTCAATTCACAAAGTATTTTATTTGTTTATATAAAAAAGTATATTTACAATCACAAAACTAAATGGAAACACAAAGTAGGCAAATGTAATTAAAATGCTGGAGGCGGGCAGCCATAGTGCGGGCAGCCCTATCGCATGTTTACGTACCGCGCGGGTGTAGGCATTTATTTCAAAGATACGGCCGAGTTACAATACTGTATAGATAATATTACCGTGGTTACACCGTTGGGTACAAGCTGTTCAGGTACTAGATAGATGACGTCAGAAGGTTCAACCAAGACACAACTCACTGTGAATGATATTATTTTTGTAACAAGTCGTATCTGTACCGGAAGCTTAATACAATAATTATAACTCTTTTCTTTGTTTTGTAAATCCTGTAAATGAATACTGGCAGGTTTTAGTCAGTAACCGAAGCGAGAGGAGTTATATGATTTCTCACCCCCAAATAATAAAAAGGCAACTGTCGTCTGAATGTTGATTTATATCTAGCAAAAGTATAAACTCAACACGGTTTTTTCTTAACTATTATAATACCTTACTTTGATTTAGCTTTCAGCAAGCTTGGTTTCAGGATTATTTGTTGTGACAGGTAAGTGCCATAGTGTCGTTTGTGAATAGAATATCTGCTGTATAGCACTTTAAAGTTGACTAGTTTAGACAGTTTGGGTCACAAAATCATTCGTTACTTGCTATACTGAAATTAAATTCCGGAATTTTGCTCTTGTTATGGAGCCTTAATACGAGTTGGACTTCTGTACCCACATTTCTGGTCGAGCCAACCGTGCCCGCTATGAATATCCTCATCTCCGCTATAGTTTTAATTACCGTGGAACTAATTACAAATGAATATGTATTAATTTTATATTGCAGGAGGAAGGAGATAGTTGTTTATATGGTGATATCCTGTTATAGACTTTAAGGCTCCATTAATGTTTCATTCTTCACTGTTGTTATTTCCATTTATGTCTGCCGTAGGTCTTATTGGAAGCATTTTCGCTCAGCGTATAACTAAAGATGCTCATAAAAACATGTAAGTGAAGCCAGTTATGGGACTGGATATTGGACAAATGACCCACATAAGGGACCTGTTTTCTCCGTTGACGCTCACACTTGCGTGGGAATTGCTGCACTACAGACGTTCGTGTGTAAGTGTCAAGTGAGCTTTTTAAAACGATGTGTTCTTTACGCTTATTTGTTCTAGCGGCACATTGACAAAGTCTCTTTAGGCATCGCAGGTGGTCTACAGGTCTACTTTCTTCAATGTTTTGTAACGAGTTCTTTCATCCTACATAACACGTAATTCTCCTGACCGAATTTCAAACATGGTGGTCAATTTCAACAGAGATTAGCCAAGTACGCAGGAGATATTCCAGTGCACAAGTCTTTTTCTTTACTCTCATCGTCCGACGAAAGAATTCAGGTGCAGGACCAGCAGCTTTACGCGCTTTCCGAGGCACGGGGCAGTCACACAATCTATTTCCTTTTTTCCCGATCCGGGTATCGAAACCCTTGCTCAACAGTCGCTCTTGCGACCACGAGCTACCTAACGCTGCTACTAATGGAAAAGGAGCCTTAATAGTATTTTCTTTACTGTTGATCAATTAATTCTCTCTTTTATTCCGGATGCTGATTCAAATATGTATATTTGTTATAAGTATTTCCTAATATATTTGAAACAGCATTCATACTACTGCTATCAATCATATTCCAGTACTTAATTGCAAGACTGCCGAATTATGTCTTGATTTCGAATGTGTGGGAGTCAACATTCACAACACCAAGCGTTGCAGATTTAGATAGAACAGACGACTCCAACCCAACAGTCTGATGAAATCGTATGGCTAAGCTAGTTCAAGATTCTTGATCTTCTGTACACACTTCCAACTTCAGTCGTTAATCAAAACTAATAGTGTTAAGATACACTAGAACTTGGTACGACGGATTTGATCCATCCTTAATAAGGTCGAGTCTGACTTAGCGAACATTTATACATATTTATTGTTGTTATATATTGTATTTCGGGTTGGTGTCCGCAATTCCTCGGTTAACGGGTGCGTGATATGTGTCATTCGGTCTCCCCAGGGCCTCAAGAAGAAAACATCGTGAGGAAACCGGCATGTCCTAGAACCAAAAATTCGAAGAAATGTGACATCCACCACCAACCCACACTGGGCCCGCGTGTCGCGTCCGCGATTACGGCCCATTCCCTCACATAGAGAGGACGCCTGAGTCCCAGCAGTGGGAACATTAAAAGGCTGATTATGTTATGCAGCTCCTCAAGGAAGGCCAACAGCGCCTTGGTGTTACTGAATAATGTTAATAATTGGTTTTACGACGGACCAAACTTACGTTGAGTCACGTTCGACCTTGGTACGGACGGATCATATCCGTCTTACCAAGTTCGAGCGTTTGTTAATACTGCCATACTATTTTCTATTTACCTTTCTCATACAGACAGACAGATTTACACTAGTTCATGTTCATAACCGACCGGTCATACGACTTCGTCCGATTTATTTACAGTGTGAGTGAGAACGCAGACTGACGGATTTGTTGCTAATAAATACATTAGTTTATTACGCCAAGTTTGTTTCTGAGTTTTGAATTATAGAGTTGGAATAGGTTGGTGGACGAAATGTTTTCATGTTAGTGCTCTGAACATATTTTTACGTTGAGTTACTGATCGATCTATCTTGGTTGTTGAGACAGTTGAGAGTGACAGGTCGGAATCGTGAACTGTGTTAGTATATGTATGTTTTGTAACTGTTTTGTAACTCGTAGATATGTGAGGTAGGTTACTTTGGCATGGTTTTATGTGTGTACCTGCCAGTGGTTTCGCCCGCGTGTATAAAACATTAGTTTTAGTGTATGCAAAACCCGAAACACGTGTCTAGTACTTTATGTAAAGAATCTATGTACAAAATTTCATAACTGTACCATGAAAAATCACAGTTATAAGCTTGTTCTGTTACCTGTTTGTCCGCACAAATTCATGATCACAGGGCCATCCGGGTGACTGAGGGGTTGTTTTACTTCCGCACCCAGCTGTGCGCTGGCACCTAATGCCCGCTATGACGTAAATATTATTGGAATCGATTCAGTTACTGATTCTGAACAAACTATATCCAGGTTTCTCATATACTAAAGATAATGTATAAAAAATATCCTAAGAGAACATAGTCCTGAAATAAAAAGTATCCTATGTGATTTTCCAGGGCATGGTGTACCTGTTTGCCGAATGTATCACACACATAAGTACATACAAACTTTTGCCTTTATAATATTAATGTGATATATTTTTTCAAGGTAGGTATTTTCCGTCCTTAATCTAGTTGTCTCACTAGGGGCCTTGTAATAGGCACCTTTAATTCTTACTTTATTAAAGACAGTACCTACATATTACGTCTGTATTGCCTGAAACATTTACCGTATCTTCAATCCACATAGATAAAAGAAAACAGGTTTATTGGTTCTAAAATACTCTGCAATGTTGGAATGGTCCACTTCTTCAACATAAACTTACCCTCTAAAATTAACCAGAATCGGCTTTTGTAATTATGAAACTTAACGATGTGAGAACAATTAAAAGTCTAGCTAACAATGAAGTTCATAACTGTAAATTCATGGACCACACGCAGCAATATTTATCTCAGATCGTTAATACCATGTAGAATAATTGCTCGAACGCTAATTACTATTACATTCATCATGGAACCTTTGTAAAACCACGTTTTCATGTGGGCTATTCGCTATTTGTCAATAGTTCAATACCTATTTAAATGTATACCTAGAACATTTAGCTTTATGGTCTTTGTACATAGTTCACCATTGCAGATACTGAAAGCACTGAAGGAGGTCGTGGCTAAGACATAACAATCAGGTCAATCTTCAATCTTTGGTTCTATATTTGGCTGAATGTATTTTTTTTATGTATGTTCACCGATTTCTCGGTCAATTGTGGACTGATTTTGAAATTTTATTTTGATTTAAAGGTTATGCTTCCGAATTGGTCCCATAGGAATATTGTTATGATCTGATCATGAACTTCGAAGTTATGGAACAGAACTCCTCACAGGACAACAGCAGAACCGTCGTAACAAATAAAATTGCTTTGTTTATACGTGTAGTCGATGACTGACTGAAAGAAGAGGGGGAATATATCGATATTTATGTTTGCCTAATGTACTGAACAGCTGATATTTTTTTTCGCGATTTCGGCTTTGCTCCCATAATAAAAATTGTTTGTTATCATGAGCACAATCACGTGTTTAAGTATCGTACACTAATTGCCAGTCACCCTATATACTTGGTAAATCTCTGTTGAGATAGGCCACCGTGATCGAAATTTGATGTGGAGGACTATTTATTGATTACGGTAGCAATAGCCCTTAACAGCTTGCGACTGGGTACTCCATCTCGTTCGCAGGTGCCAGAAGAGCTGACGAGGTGAAGTATTTGGTCGTGGATGTGCGAACTTGGCGGAAGAAACGCGAAAGTGTTTGTCGGATATATTCGACGTAGGCGCTTAAAAGTTAAGCTAATCAATTTTCAATACACTTACTCGAATACCCGCTCTTATCCCACCGCTTTTAGGCACGCAATAAACTGTTTTCCGCACTTGTGCAGAAAAGTGCGCGTGCTCTCCCCCGCCACAATTTTATTACATGTATCGTATCAGGTTGGTCGTGCGTCGTCCCCCACGAGTCGCCAGTCAACCCCCGTTTATTCAATTCTTTGTGTTTTCAAGTGTGTTTTTCAATACACGTGCAAATTTATCACTGCTGCCCTCGGCTTTATAACACACTAACCTACGGCTCGTGCGAATTCCGCTTCGGTCGCAATGACTAACTTTCTGCATAAGCATAGCATAATCAGCCTTTTAATGTTCCCACTGCTGGGACTCAGGCCTCCTCTATCTAGGAGAGGGAATGGGCCGTAATCCACCACGCGGGCCCAGTGCGGATTGGTGAATGTCTCATGCGGATATCTATGGTCACATGTCTTCGAATTTTTGGTTCTAGGACATACCGGTTTCCTCACGATGTTTTCCTTCACCGTTTTGAGAGCAGTGGTGATGAAATAAATTACACAAAGTAATGCGCCTGGCTGGGTTTGAACCCGCGACCTACAACTCAGTAAGTCGGGGCCGTTACCGCTCGGCCACCACTGCTCCAGTCGGGGCCACTTTCTGCACTTGTATCAAAATGTACTATTCTTCCTGCGTATCGGTTACCTCCTAATCATGAATAGTAAGTACCATACAATTACCTAACTACACATGATAATTGCAAACACATATCTGACCTACCTAATAAGTAGTGTATAAAAAAAAACAAAAACAACCAGCTGGGAGGAATGTGGCCTATTCATTGTCATCATTACTATTCATAAATACTTAACAAAGTCCAGCTGTTTACAAATAATAAATAGTAATCGTATGCACACATTGTGATTTATATTTTTATATGTAAATATAATTGTATGGAGTTCATTCCCCTTAGTAAATATGTGTTGTTGTTTCTCTAAAATATTCTAGTCAGGTTTTCGCGATGGATTTACATCTAAAGTGTTTGTATCGATGACTAATACAACGGTTTCAGATACTCGAAGCGGTATTTTATGATTTCTTAGAGGTTCTTTTGGACGTATTTGTACTCTTGATGGGTTCTGAGAATTTGTTTCGTTTTATTTGCCTTGAAGCGGTTTTCTAAATTAGTGAGTTAGAATTTCGTACTATCGCTTTAATGACGTTTTGTCTTGGTATGGTCATGTGAAGAGGAGGGATGAAACGCATGTTACTAAAAGAGTTATGAGTTTTAAGTGGATGGATGGAGAGCGAGAGGGAGACCAAAGAAAAGATGGATGGATTGTGTGAAGAGTGATATGAAAAAAAGGAAGCTAGTGATAGCATGACAAGTGACAGGGCAGAATGGAAGAAAAAAACGTGTTGCGCCGACCCCAAATAACACGGGACAAGGGCAGGAAGATGAGATGCTTTAATGACGTTTTGTTAATGTTTTTTTTTTTCTTTGCCCCACACTAGGCAAAAGTGCGTTCTCGTAAGTGCGTTCATAAACATGTAAACTTACATACATGAGAGACTGGACCAAGAACAATTATCTGTAGACGATAAAAATATTTATCCCGTGCGGGAACAGAACGCGCGACACGCTGGCTCAGCAGCCAGTTGCTCAACCTCTGCACCAACCGTGGCGTCTTATCATCTTGCCGGGACCGCGTTGAGCACAAGAGGCTTTAGACAAGTGAAATTATATTAGTGATGGCGTAGTAATACCGAATCTATAGGGTGTCTCAGTAAGAGTGCACTTTTTCATTTTAAAATAAAAACAAGTACTTTATGACAGAGTTGTGATATTTTTATTGTATTGTAAAGAAGACGTGTTCCGATTAAGTATGGAATAAAATATCCGGCAAATGACCCCCCCCGGCTTCGATGACAGGCCATTACTCTTTTCATGAAATTTTTCATGACTTTTGGACAGAGATGTGGCTGTATCTCACCGATGACACGTTGGATTTCCGATTTGAGCTCAGGAATTGTTTCGGGTTTATTCGCATAAACCCGAGATTTCACAAAACCCCAAAGAAAAAAATCGCACGGTGTTAAATCGCACGATCTTGGTGGACAGTTGACATCAGAATTTCGTGAGATACTTAATGTGTTCTGGAAATCGTTGCTGCAATAAGTCGATTGTTTCATGTGCGGTGTGGCAGGTTGCGCCGTCCTGCTGAAACCACATGTTGTCCAGATTCATGCCGTCCAGTTGAGGCCACAAGAAGTCCGTTATCATATTCCTGTAACGAATGCCGTTCACAGTCACTGCAATTTCGGCCTCATTTTCAAAAAAATAAGGTCCAATCACGGCGCCTGACCAAAATCCGCACCAGACAGTTACTCGTTGTGGGTGCATTTGTTTTTCATGGATTGCATGAGGATTTTCTGAGTCCCGAATTCGACAATTTTGTGTAGTCACGAAGCCATTCATATGGAAACGCGCTTCATCGGAGAAAATGACTATTTTCGAAAAATTGGCCCATAACTTTTCCCATTTTTGTAATGAGTTTTCACAATTAGAACGCGTTGTTCTTTCGAAAAGCGCTCCATTTTTAATAATCGGAATAAACAGAGGTGACAGCTGTCAAATTCCAGAGTTACCACTTGCATGAAAAAAAAATATTCCAATTTTAAAAAGTGCACTTATACTGAGACACCCTTTACTATCAAACTGGTACGTAGTCAATACATTTTGGCATTTTTGACAGTAGAGCGAAGTACGCACATTTCTACTACCCACCCTCTTGACTATTGCTGCTATGATGTCGTCTACATTCAGAACATTACCAGCCATTCCATGAAAACAACATAGCATTCAAACCTTTCTCCACATTTCAACGTGCCAGCATCAAAAAAAAACAGTATTGTATTTAATCGTCAGCAATAATACCCATCATCGGACACCGTTTCGCAACCGATTCGAAATTCAAAAAAAAGTTTGAACACTGTCGTACCGAGATGAACGAACGAAGCGCGCATTGCCATCGTTCGCCTTCTCACTGTGCCATTGACCTACTACAGCTTTTTGTACGTATAACGGACCGACACACTTCATCTTTATTGATAATAAAACTAATCATTTAAAACCTTGTGTATACGCATTTTTTATTTTTAATAATGAAGATTTTTACGCTTGATCACTGTAGTGAAGCGTTTTGACAATTGTCGATTGTTTGACGAGTTAGTGGACAAAGAATTTAAATACCGATTTAAATGTGACTCTATCTCGTATAACAGTTGTTTTCTTGATTGGAGAGAAATTTTAGATAACATGTAATTAACGGCACGTGTGGGTATAAGAAATTTGGGCCGTGTCGTAATATTAAATATAGGTGCTATAAAATCAAAGTAATACTAAATACTAATACTTACACTTAGCAATATTTAAACGTTGCAAAGACATCAACGCATTGGATGGTGGTAGATTTTCTCTTGCAATTTGTTATTAGATTCTTTGTACCTACCTATATGTATGTATCCACTACCCAGCAATTGGTGATCCAGATTTGGTTAATACCAATCTACAAAGCCTGGAGCACAGGCGTAGAGTTGCCAGCCTTTCAGTATTTTGGAGTGTGCTCAAAAATTACATGACTTGATTCCGCTAACACCTTTCTACCATTGGACATCCTGTCGTACGGCGAGTGTCCACCTTGCTACGTAGAAGTGTCAACAACTTCTATCTACGTTGTTGACACCTCTACGGTCCGGACTAAGCGTTTCGCCTTGCCGCGTCGCAGCCGAGGCTCGGCAGCACGTGCCGCCGCAGCCGCGTTCGGAAGGTTTTCACAGAAATCCATACTACTACATAGGAAACCAATCGTGCAGCTGCAGCCGGCTTCGTGCAGCAGCTGCACGTGCTGCCTGCATCAGCAGCCTGCAGTCGAGGTTCGAATAGCACCTTTAATCAATCATTTTCACCATTGCTTTTATTTACTTACTAGCTTCTGCCAGCGGCTTCGCCCGCGTAAAAGTCGATTTCTCCATACAAAATTCCAACCCCCTGAGGGGGTAAAACGTTTCGTAAAATCCGTTCTTAGCGGATGTTTACACTCTATAAGGAACCTACCTGCCAAATTTTAAGTTTGTAGGTGTTATAGTTTCTGAGATTTTGTGATTAATCAATGAATGGTATTTCGCTTTTATATGTATAATAGATTTAATCTTCATGCAACACAAAGTACAAAGGCGGACTTAATGCCTTAGGCATTCTATATCAGTCAAGCTAATGGTGAAGAGACAATATGGTAGGCATTTCTGTGCCTTGCTAAAAATAAAGATGACACCATCAAGCCTATTAGTATGTAAATACGATTTTTATGTTTTAATAAGACTTTGATTAAGTACCAAGTTGCGTAAGATTTCATAGGAATTATTACCTTATTTACATTATCATTTTCATATAAAGTTTCTAATAGCGTAATATAAGACACAGAAGTCACAACAGTCCAAATCACATCAAAGTGAATGAGAATTTTAAAATCGCATAAAAAACTTCACGACTTTTTATTATTACCTATATAAATTCCTTTTTAGTTTTATTACGCGTTGGTGTGAGTGGCAACCGTTTCAAAATCTGCCATTCGATAATTCAGGTGTTTCCTCCAAATGATTGGTAACTTCCTCTCATATTAGGTGGGAAATATCATTTAAGTCTCGGTTCATGTACGTAGTACTACTTGTACTAAGCGATGCAACGATATATCGAATTTTCAATAATATCGATAAAATCGACAGTAAAATATCGATATGTTAGCTTTGCCGATACGATATTATCACATCGAAATTAATTAATATATCGATATTTATATGTAAACAATAAAAAATATACGCAACCAAGTATTTGTAATTTTAATTATGGCAATATTGGTTTCATGATAGATTTTTGTCTATGGTAATTGATGTTTTTGTCCGTTCAACTTTAAAGCAGTTTGTTTGACAGAAAATAGATGGCTATAGCATTTTTATTTGATCTATGGTCTATCTCTGTCTATTTTTTCCTTTTTGTGTGTGTAATTTTTGCTAATTTTTAATATAAATTATTACTTATTCAATAAAAAATCTTTTACACTTTACAACTTTTTGAAAAATTTTAAATTATCGATAATACGCGTTGAAATTATGGATGTTATCGATTATCGATATTTTCATCTACGTGTCTACTTGTACTATCAATTTGTATGTACCTTTAAACAGCAAAGTAACTGCCTATACTACCTATTCACTTCGTTCAAGTGTTTCCAGGAATGATAAATGTGAAATTAATTACGGTTTTCCGTTGTAGCAAAACATTTAGAAAGACGGTTAAATAGCTTGGCTGTATTGGCAATCTCAAGTACCGTAAATTCGTTGATTTGGACGTCGAATAGCATAAAAATCAGACGCTATTTCTGGTATCGTGTGTTCGTGAAGTGATTTATGTTATTATTTTTTATTATATTGTAACATAATAATGACTCTCTACACGTGTTGATTTCGACTGTTAGTGCAGAGAGTACCTGTCATAAAATAAATAAATAAATAATAAATAAATTTACGAATCATCATCATCATTATTTCAGCCGATAGACGTCCACTGCTGGACATAGGCCTCCCCCAAATGTCGCCACAATGAACGGTCCTGTGCGTCTCGCATCCATCGGATTCCCGCAACCTTCACCAGGTCATCGGTCCACCTTGTAGGGAGCCTTCCAACACTGCGTCTTCCGGTACGCGGTCGCCACTCCAGAACCTTTCGGCCCCAACGGCCATCTGTTCTGCGAGCAATGTGCCCTGCCCATTGCCACTTAAGTTTGGCGATTCTTCGTGCTATGTCGGCAACCTTGCCCCTTAATTACCACCTTAGTTACCTTGCTTTTAATTTACGAATAGCAAAAACTATTTCCTTGGTGTCAATTTATTTATTTACATAATTATGTTAAATTAATTTCGATGGAATAAAAGATTGAAATGTAAAGGAAGTGAGGTTACATTATTTTTACATAATTATAACAATAAATAAAGATTATATTCTACAAGCTGCTGCTGGCAGCTTCGCCCGCATAAAAGTAGAAAATTATCTCAAAGGATCATAATCCCAGGATAAAGTGTCCTATGTGCTATAATGCTATTCCAGGATATGGTCTACCCTTGCGCCAAATTTCATCCAAATCCATTCAGCCAATACACGCACACACGCTCACAAACTTTCGCCTTAATAATATAATGTGATTTATTACTAAGGCGAAGCTTGTCGAGAAGGTTGCTTTACTGCCAAATACTGCAAAATCGTTAGAATGTTTCGCATTATAATGGAAAAAAAAAAATTTCATCACCACTGCTCTCAAAAACGATGAAGGAAAACATCGTGAGGAAACCGGCATGTCCTAGAACCAAAAATTCGAAGACATGTGACATTCACCAATCCGCTCTGGGCCCGCGTGGTGAATTACGGCCCATTCCCTCTCCTAGAAAGAGGAGGCCAGAGTCCCAGCAGTGGGAACATTAAAAGGCTGATTATGCTATGCTATGATTATAAGTGCGAGTCGGACTCGCGGACTGAGGGTTCCGTACAAACTTACCTATGTAAACAGTTCAATTCCCGAATGGAGCCTCGAAAATTTTTCCCAATCGCAAGAAAGTTTTTTTTGTGACGTAACAACAAATTTACTGTTTTCAGATTTATTCCCATACCTGTGCTATAAGACCTTGCTTTATGCCAAATTTCAGGATTCAGGTTCAACGGGAAGTACTTTATCAATTTTGATTCCCTTGAGTGTCGAAATATACGATTTTTGCGACATAAACAGCCGTATCTTTTTTTTTTCGTTAACTAAGTTGAATTTTTCACAGCTTCAAGGGACCGCAGACTTGAGTATATGGTTTTAATTTCAATTCGATATCTCTAAGCGTTCCTGAGATAAAGGGTCTTGACTGACAGACAGACGGACAACAAAGTGATCCTATAAAGGTACCCGTTTTTTTTCCTTTAGATGTACGGATTTACGGAACCCTAAAAAGTGACTGTATTCTGTGCCTAAAACTAAATACTTTCTAAACTTAACACTAGAAGCGCGGAATATCAATGTCAATTTTGGCCAATTATATGGAGAGATGGTATACAAATGAAACTGATAACTAAAAATTCTATATTTTTCCTTTGCAACTCTATTAGGGTTGCCAAGTGTACTCTATAATCTATAACACTAATAGAGGACGCTAAAATACTCTTTTTTACACAGAGTTTACTTTACTAGTGAAAGTAGACTATTTTCATGATTGTGAAGTGGCGGGAAGAGAGGAACAAGGCTTTATTGAAATTTATTAAAAAAAAACCTAAGATCTATGACATGTAAACTTAGAATTCGAATGTTTGGAGTCATACAATTCTTTAAAAAAAAACGAAAAATTGTTGTGCGGCAAAAAGTACCAAAAAGTACCTTTTTATAAAATTTAAATAAAATATACTCTTTTTTATAAGTCCGTATTCTTTATTTACTTCCTTTGAAATCACATATACTCTTTTTCTTCTAATAAAAGTTGGCAACCCTAGACTCCATCCATAATAAAACTAGAGCAAGAACACAGGAATGGGTCAAAAAGACGCTCGCGCTTCTTTTGTTATTATACAAACTGTGCGAAACCGAACAAACAAAAGTGCAAATTCTGATAAGTCTCGCATAACGTTTACCATCGAAATCCAGGTAAACGTTTCAGGTTTCGTTAGTTCTACATAGTAAAGTACTCGAAATAATATACCAATGTATCATGTTGCTTATTCAAATGAAGCGGTCTGGCTTTGCTTGTTTCCGCCTGCTTTATGTTAATGGGTTGTATTTAATTAATATTTATTTCTTTCTCTCTTGTTTTGAGGGCGGAGTTTAATTGTGGGAAGTTCGACCTATTGATTGCATTTATAATGTGCTTTATGGTATCTTTGTTCGTCATTGACGTGGTTGAAAAGGCAATTTAAATTAGAGTGGGCTGAACATGTCTGTCGCATGCTAAACGAATAGTGGGCTCTTAAAACTTAAAATTGACTACTGAGAAGATAGCGGGACGACCCGGATGTCTTTCTTAGATGTTGACAAGAAGAGGCACAGAGCCGAGACCAATAGAAGGAATGGAAGAGGCCTTTGCCCAGTATTAAGACAGATCAGGCTAGATATAAACGCGACCTCTCGCGCCCGGCCTTGGTTCAAGGCATGGTCCAAAGCGAGACGGAAAGGGAAGCGGATGCTTCCCTGTGCGAAGCAGTATTGCTAGCGCAGTAGATGGCCGCTACCATCAGGGAACGGACATCCTCCCGACCCAGCCGCCTCTACAGGAGAAGCCTAGGGCGTCGAGAGTCGCAAGAAGAGGAGAGAGGGAGGGAACCGCAAGGAGAGTTCAGCAAAATCGTAGGGGCTCAGTAGTGTCGATGTTCGCTAGGGTCACGGGATTTTTTGAAAGGGTTACCGTGGACCTGGGAAGCAAAACAGCTACTGAAGGATACAGGAGAGCAGAAAAAGTCATTTGATGATTTCACCACCTCAAAAAAAAAAAATAACTAGATAATCACTTAATAATGGTATCTTCTTTCCATTATAAATTGGCGTTAAGGAGACAGCTCCACGATGGGAACACAAAAAAAGTTATTATTGTTATTCTACTCATATTCGCTAAATATTAAGTCAAATATTGCTTTATTCATCACGTCTTCACAGTCTTTGTTTTCTAAGTAATTCTCACTCTTGTCGCAATCTGTGTACAAAGTGTACCCTAGCCAGCCAGTTGCGTAGTCGGGAAACCTGACCACGACAATCGTACCACTCGTTAAAATGACATATAAACAACCCAACGACATTTTAAAACACACTTTATTTGCAAAAGATAGCGTTTATTATTCACTGACATGATAAACCTTCGATATTTAATTTCTGAGCAAGCAAAATTGCCTGCTATTTCAAAGTAGGAAGGACTATTTTATGTTGTAGATGACCAATATTGATAATGGAACTCTGTGAGAAAGAGACGCTCTAAAAACCGCGGATTTACTTACAGTGCAAAAGTTCATAAGAAAAACCGTAGGTGTGTAATAACAGTCCACTTTGTAAGGTCACTGTATGAAAATTAAAACCTTTAGAATGGGCATTGTTTTCTACATATTATCAAGAAAAATGTACTGTATAGGATTTTCTCTTGTGAAATAACTTTTTGTGAGCTATTGTGTTGTTACTAACCCGTTTCTACTGGGTCTGCGTGGTAGATTACGGCCCATTCCCTCACCTAGAGGTTATGTCATGTGTTTGTACCTTTAGGTATGTTTACAGATCCTAACCTAACTTAAAAAATCTCAGATTTGTAAACTCACATCTTCAGTCAGTGAATCTACGGTCAAATGATTTACAAACATGTTTGGCAGTGTACCTAATTGAGATACAAAAATTCTTTACGAACATTATAAGGCTGATTATGACCTAATGTTAATGGATAGCACTTGCTCAAGAACTTATTAGTAGAACTTATAAAAAGCTAGCTGAACGAATAGTTGTATGTCTTATTAGGTTAAGCCCCAGTAGGTGTAAGAAAATTACGTTTATTTAGCTCAATAGAATCCTATTCACGAAATGCCCCCGCAAGCATAAAGTGTCTCAACAAAGACTCCCACTGGTCACTAAAGAGCGGGCAGAAACGCCTTCAAGACATCAGGTGAAAACACCACCATTTGAAAAATTACTTTTTGTTCAAAACAAATGACGAAAGTTGGTTCACTCGTCTATAAAAATTGATACACTAAGGGCCTGTCTCACAATGCCCGTTTGTTTCCAAATTCAAAAATGGAATCGAATTTCTATGAAATTATATGCCAAGTAAGTTAACGGAAACTTAATCATAGGTGGTGCCCCTAAACCACTATTTTTTTTTTCATTCATACTGTATTAAATTTTTATTTGCCAACCAACCCGGAAAAAGTAAAAAAAAAATCTGTGATCTAAGGTTAGTGTTACGATTTCATGTTAGTTTAATCAACCAATAGTAAATATTAATTTTTTGAACAGAATGCGTTGTTCAATCAATTGCTAGCTTGACCAATTTTCAAACAAAAAATGCGTTGTTAAATCAATTGTTAGCTTGACCAATGATGTTCAAATAAATAACTTTTGGTTGAGGAAAAAAGAAATAAAACATATCTAAAACATTTTAGCGTAATTTTAACTATTATTTAAACCAACGGTTGAGTTAACTACGGATCAAAACAACTGGCCTCTAATAAATAACTTCACTATGAGTGTTACAGAAACATAAATGGCCATGCTTCTCATTACAACAAAAACAATATCTTTTGTTCTTAGACCAATTGGCATCCATTTAGAAATACATCTCACATGGCCATTGGGCACAACTATGGGAGCCATTTACAATTCATTGCATCATTTTTTCAATCCATACACACATGTAATTACAATTCAGATAAGATGTATGCTCTACATTGCAAAGTGTTATTTAAATGAACGGACCATCACTGCAGAGCCATTAACACGTACATCTTGGCAGATAAATGTGTTTCATATTTAAAATACATAATCATTCGTTCAGTTTTACATAATACCGTCCAGTGGCCTCTTAACAACAGTTTGGAAACTGCTGTTAAAAATATTAATTGCTTGACTTGTAATTGACATAATAGCATCCTATAATATTAGTCACATTTACGTTCTTTTTTTGAGTTGGGAAATCATCACCTTATGTTTCGGTTGTCATTCGTAGGTCATTGATAGTCGTTAAAGGTGTCAGGCGACAGAAAGTTAGACCATTAGTCTATCCAAGGAGTATCGAGTTGCCCAGTAACTGCGTTGTGAAGGTCTGATATGCAGTCGCTCCATGTAAATAAAACACGGATATTCAGCCGCATCAGGTTAGGCTGGAAGCCGATCCCAAGCCAGTTGGGAAAAGGTTAATATGATTAAATCATCAAACAACTCGGGGAATGTGAGATTTTTTTTACTGACTAAAACCCACCTGTGTTCCTTCAGTTGCCCTTTGCAGTCTAGAACTGCGGTAACTGTTTTGAACAATCTCGCAGCCATATTTACCTTTAGGTCATATTGTTGATTAACATGGCGATGAAGTAAGCCTCCTAAATGCGAGATCTCGACGTTACGATGCAAATTTTGTTACTCCTGGCTATTTCTTATTCTGTGCTCCTGGCGCGTTTAAGAGGGTAATATTTGAATAAAAACAACATTAAGATACGAATAATAGATTGTCAATTACAGATTCTAATTAAACAGATGTCGATAGCCCTGTCGATGGTCTTGTGATGAGACTGACCATCTCAGGACAATTCACATGTCTTCAAGAATATTAAAATTTGAATACGAATTTTTTTTTTTATTATTATTCGTTTATTAATAATTATAACATGTAAATTATATTTTTAAATATTTCAATAAAAAAAATAAAAAACATTTAAAAATATAAATGTTTTATTTTCTATATATACATATTATTTACATTTTTAAATATTTCTTAAAAACAAACATAATAAAAAAACATTTAAAAATATAAAAAATAGTAGCCCACCGGCATCGGGAACAGGGTCCAAGCTACCGGTGGTCAGGGCTCCTGAGAGAGGAATCTCCTAACAATGCGCGCCGTGTCCAGGAGTACCGCTTTCTGGATCAAGCCCTTAATCCAGCTGTTTGTTTATCTTTCTCAGCTTTCACGAGGTTCTCGTCATGAGGGACTGCTATATCAACAATCATTGTGCGACGCTCTAGTCGATCTATCACCACTATGTCAGGCTTATTGGCAACAATAGTCCTGTCAGTGATGATAGATCGATCCCAATACAATGTGACGCTGCCATTCTCGAGAACTGGGTCGGGCACATACCTATAGTACGGTACTTCTGATTCCACAAGATTGTATTTAAGAGCAAGTTGCTGGTGAATAATCCTGGCTACAAGGTTGTGTCTATGCAAATAGTCTCCGTTAGCTAAATGAGAACATCCAGAAATAATGTGTCGGATTGATTCTCCGGGTCGGTGGCATGCCCGACAGATGTCAACCGTACCGTCCTTCACAATGTATTTCCGGTAGTTGTTCGTCATCATAACTTCGTCCATAATTGCAAAGACAAAACCTTCGGTTTCTCCAAAGAGATCACCAAAGCGCAGCCAGGATACGGACGCTAAAAGATCTACATCGGGCCCATGTAAGGCCCGGTAAAAACGCCCGTGAAGCTCCTTGCCCAATGTTTTATTATTATTATTATTATTTCTATTTATTCCGTTTCGAAACGAACTTCGAAATGTTAGTGTTTAAAGTCCTACTTGTAATCTGAAGGTGTTCTTTTATAAGCAGATTTTGGTTCTAAACCTGCAAGTGCACAAGCCTGGTTTCGGTTCGGCAGGAATGTCTTGAAGAACCGAAAACTTCGAAGATATTCTTTAACGTTTTCTGGTCATAAAAGGGTCGCGGTGATTCTTTCGAAAAAATGCTGCAACCCCCAACCCCTACGGGCTTGCGGACCGTCCGGTAACCGTCCGGACCTAAAAAACCGTAGGCGCCCAGCAGGGTCGAAGCCTACTGGGGCCAAGTGTCTGCTTCTGAAAGGAAGACTCGACCCTGGTACGAAAGGCGACGATGGAACAGGAGTGGATTCTTAGTCAGTAAAAGTCTGACACTATCTCCCGCCCAAGAGCGGGGATGTCCTTAGATGATTTTCCCACCGAAAAAAACCCCAACACCTCAAATGTCTTTTCTCGCTTTGGGGAGGAGCGGGAGGAAGCATCAGACTTTTAAGGTCTAAGAACTACACTGCACACGTGTGCCACGTACGCCGATCTGGGCGCGTCGGTCTCCATACATTTTATATGGCAACTAGACTTGCAGAGCTATATTAGATCCACGCCACGCGACGGCGTTCTACGTACAAATCAGGCGTGGTCCACGTGTGCGTCGGTCTAATGTAGTTCTAGCTTTACCGACTAAAACCTAGTGTACAAACCGCAGTCTAGGCATCATCAATTTGCTGACATCTCTTTGAGCCGCGATGAATATGATTGACATTTTCCTCCGAATGCCATATGTTAGAATGTCTTGTAGGATGTAATTATAAAGTTAATTAAACAACTTGAAGTTTAGTTGAATGACACCGGTTTCATCGATCGTAACATCACTAATTAATTTGCGCTTGACTAACCTTTTGGCTTGGAATCCGAATCAGGTTTCTGTAATCGATTCAGCTGTTTAACGGGAATCGAGTAAGTACGAATTACCTGACTAAAGCTGTGCGAACTTTGGCATTTTTAACCGACTTCAAAAAGGAGGAGGTTCTATGTTCGGCTAAATGTATTTTTATTATTATTATTTTTTATCTATGTTCACCGATTTCTCGGTAAATTGTGGACCGATTTTGAAAATATTTTTATTTTATTTAAAGGTTATGCTTCCGAGTTGGTCCCATAAAAATATTGTTCTGATCTGATCATGAACTTCGAAGATATGGAACAGAACTCCTCATAGGATCACAGCAGAACCGTCGTAACAAGTAAAATTGCTTTGTTTATACGTGTAGTCGATGACTGACTGAAAGAAGAGGGGGAATATATCGAACTGATCTGATGATGAAGCTTGAAGTTAGGCACCGGAACTCTGTAATAAATTAATGTAATCTAACCGAGTTTGGGATTATTAGAATTGTCACGAGATGCACTCTGGCTATAAGGTATTTAAGTTTGACTGATGAACTTTTTAGACCTTTAGAACTTTTTAGTGGTAGTATAACAAAAAAGTAAAAAAAAAAAACTTTTACAAATAAAAATACAACCGAATTCAAAAACGAAGAGACAAAACTATTATAGAAACACCGACTTCCGAAATTATAGTTATTTTGCACTTTTCAGTGTTTTATTTTTACTTTGAAGTCGGTTGTATTTTTTTTGTAAAAGTTTTTTATTTTAGTTTAGTAATGAAATTTAAGACTTGTTTTCCAAATAACTTTATGTAATTCTATGTGTGATCACTTATAATAAAAGCAAGATTATGAAGTGTTTGTAGGTATACGAAATAAATACATTAAAATATTTCGAATTCTACGTTGAGAATCGTTTTCACTATTACTTTAAAGCTAAAACTACATTAGAATCGGGCACACGTGTAACACGCCAGATTTGTACGTAGAACGAGGTCCCGTGGCGTCGCGTGGCGTGGATCAAGTGTAGCTCTACAAGTCTAGTTTCCATATAAAATGTATGGACACCGACGCCCCCAGATGCCCGTGTGCGGCACCGTGTGCGCAGTGTAGTTCTAGCTTGAGATTCGTGTTGATTATCCGGTCACTTTGCTGTTTTTTTTAATATGTTTTATTAGGTGGGAAATAATTTCTCCGCTCTGGCTGGAGCGAGAGGGAGTGTCTGACTTTTACTGAATAAAACTGACCTACGTCCTTTAGTAGCACTTTGTGTTTTAGGGCCACCATCACTCTTTCGAACAATCCGATGAAACATAGTTGCTTAGTGCTCTATTTACTTCGTTACAAACTTGCATTTAAACCCCCAACACTTAACAGAACAGTTATGGAAACTACTACGTCACGAACTGGCGTCACGTCAAACATTCATCAACGCTAACTCTAATTTCTTCCTGGAGCATGTTTTATTTAAAGCTTAGGTACGGAATTAAGAAAACGTGGTCTCATATTTATGAGTTGAGCACAAGTATAATCGCTGCAAGATAATTCTGCAAGGAATGTAAACAATCCAACTGCCAGAGGTGCTGAACATTTAATTGAAGTGAAACATTTGAATTATTAAGGCAAACGATTCGTAATAATTATGTTTGCTGCGAGAAAATATCAAGTTACCGTCAAGATTTCAAGTAATTTTGGCGTTCAAATTAATGTTGTCACAGTTATGCATAATTTCAACATAGCTGTCGCACTTTATAGTTTTACTGTAAGTAGGTAAGCTTTTAAATAAAAGAATTCCTTAACAAGTAACAATGAAGAAAGAAATAAATAATTTCTGAACATTTGTGATTTTACGACTAAAACAACCGTTAACAGTCTCCAAAAATATCTTAAACTCAATATCGTACTGTATAATTTTAGTAAAATTATTCCCTAAATCCGACGCAGTGTAATTGTTGACAATAGTTTAGAGTCACGTAATTGGTATTGCGAGCACACGAGAACCATTATGTGGTAACGCTGCAATATGCAATTATATGCACACGTTTTAAGGCGCGAGTAAATTGAAAATGTTTTGTAGAATAACTGTGAGGTAATGTTTCGTTGAACTTTTTCGGAGGAATGCGTGTATACTTACTTCATAAAATTAAAAAAATAAAACATGTTTAAATTCAGCTGCCAGAATTCAACCCATATTTCAACTACTTCTAAAAATCGTCATTTCGAAATATTTACCGTATCACCGTTGGATCTTGTTCAATTATAGTTCAGTCTTAACTTTAGGTATCTCCCACGTTGACCACACTAACACAGGAAGGTCCGCTACCCTTTTATAATAAAATATCGTACTGTAGATGAGAAGTCTCGACAGTTTTAGCGGCGTCATATCCAGGGCAGGTAGTAAATACTCCGACGCCAAAGCCACAGGTCAGCCTGGATACTTGTGCACTATCGCGATCGTCATTCCAATATATTTATAGCTGGGAGCCCTACAGCCTGTAAGAGTAACTATTATTGACCAGTTTTATGATTATCAATTTAGAAATTTGAATAATCATAACGGTAACCATGCTTGGTTCTTTAAAGGCTTTAGGTAGCTCCTAAACTCCCTTATCGGTATTTTAATCTGCTGCAACTAGATATGTTACTTGCTTAATTCTTACACATTTGTAGTGTCAGAAGCTTCTTTCAAAGATTTACAACAGATTTAAGCGTTTTTGACACTTACTGCTCAAAAAGAAAAGCTCAATTCTGCAAAATTTTATGGCCATCTTTGTTTAGGCGACGACTCTTTATGCAAGGAGAGTAAAGTATTTATCAACCGGTAGATATATTGCAACTGATATAACAATATTCGTATTCTGTATTTTAATTTTTCGTTTGATGCAAATTCTACCTCTATTACATTCATTTAAGATTGAAAATTGCACATGGATTGTTCATGGATTACTTCAACTATCCTTTGAAAATGTAAAAACGAACTCACGTGTCGGCGCCGAAGACGTGATCGGCAAATGAAAGAGACATCCTTATATTCAGAATATATTTCTTGGTAACCTTCGTCGTTTCTCAACAGCAAAGAAAAAGCAGTAAAAGTGTTTAAGATGGCGGTGATTACGTTAAATCTATTGCCGCCATTACTCAGAATAAATAGAATTATTATATTGCCTAGATGGGTTATGAAAGGATTGCAAAAACTCAACCATGTTTGGAATGAAAGGAAGATTGATTTATTTTCCTTAAAGTCTGCTATTGCTTGGATTATTCGTACAAATTTTAACTACTTTTATGGCATGCTCTTCAGTAAGTAGGAATTTTATGGCTAATACCTTCTAGTTGCCGCCGTAAAATTGTCTGTGGGAAGCATTTGATGGCGGTGTTTTATAAACAAACCGATTCCATGTTATTGCTTTTCGGTGAACGATATATTTTATACAATAGGGCTCTCTTTTCCTTACTTTAATACTGTGGAAGGCACGTTCTTAGAACGATGAATATCAGAATAAATTTTAATTACATAAAGTTTCTCAACCACTTTTGCCTTCGTCCCAGTTCTACATATTCATGAAATAATCACACACTCACTATTAAGCCCCGCAATAAGACATAAGAGCTTATTCTTAACATACATTTATTTATTGTCCTCAGATTCAAAGATGGCGGAGCGATTATGAGGTCGAACAGCGAACGACTTTTAGGTGAGTCCAGAATGTAAATGTATTATGCAAAGAAACATGTTCATGCCATAAGCACATAATGGGCCTATTCTGACTGTTAATCGACAATCTATATGGATAAATAACCTCTCGGTAAAGTGAAGGGTGTGGCATGAGGAATTGGACTGCGACCTACGCTTTTTTGGTGACAAAATGAAGTCATTTAATTTGTTTTGACAAGACTGTTCCGATGATTTAGGGTCGCCCCACTTACTGCTTGAAGGCAACAGGTTACCACGATTACTTCACAGCTCACGATGTGATATGTGGCGTGTATGCGATCCTAACTCACGTCAATCGTGAAATTGCGAGTTGTTCTCGTCGTAAATCCTTCGCGTCGATACTATTCCACAATGTAGACTCGATGAGATTGAGTAACTAGGTCCGTTAAAATGCTCTGAACTTTAATATAACAGGTTGCTCATGTATAATCGAAAGTAATAATCGTTAAAGTTCCAGTATCTCAGATTTTACACAGATAGGACAACTTATTTCAGTTGCTACCGTGCAGTGAGCTATACTTTGAGCTCAGTAACATTTCAATTCTCTGTAGTAATGCTTTCTTAGTGGCCAGTTCGGGCTAGTATTGTGTTTTGAAGTGCCATGAATAAACGTATTGTTGAAGCTGTTTTCAATTTACGAATTTGAATTCCCAGCAAGCTATTGTATATTTAAATAAATTTCGTGCTTTACTCGAATGCTCAATAATACAAATAACTACGATTTCAAACTCGGCTATTGTCAAAATAAACATGCTATCTATTGACTTGAGTACCCATATGACATTTACATATTATTCAACTTGTAATTCCTAACGAGTGGAACAAGTTTCCAACAGATCTAAAAGTGTTAATTTATAATCATTAACTTCATTGATGGCGATGTCTACAAAATTTTTCAAACATTATGTCTATTTATTGTCTTTTGACTTTTTATTACCTATTACAGATTTGCAATCGTTATTAAATCATATAATATTTAAGAAACTTAAATATTAACTCAACTATTTATTTATACTAAACTTAACTATGTATATTAAACTTATATTAAACTATAAAAACACGAAATACACTAAGGCGTCGAAATACTCCTCCACATGGCTGTCATCCGGAAATGTGCTCACAAGACTGTCACCATTACCACGTTGAATGGCAATGCTTATTCTTTGGACAAAGAACGAGCCAGCCCTCTGGTCACCCCCGATCAGTCGGTGTGAAATTTCCTGGAAGAATGTAAATTTCTTTCGATTATTTTAAACATTTTGTACATCACTTTTTGGTACAATGCGTTCCAAATAAGAATAGGATCGATTTTTACGCCATGTTGTGACGTCATAGTTGTCAAATCGAAGAGATGGGTGGGGTGAGCAAAACAAGACATTTTTTAAATAATATTTATTTACGAATTATGAGCGAAAAAAGTTGATTCAAAATCCAGTTCTTCAGTTTTGGTAATCTCTGCGTCACTGTGTCAAGTGTCTGAGTAGTGGCAAATGGAAGAAGAAGGTGAATTGTTTCTAACAATGAAAATAAGAAAGAAAATAGGTTTTTTTTTTTAAACTAATTATGAGTTAAACAATATATTTAGCTTATTTAGATTAAACAGTAACTTTTTACTTTACCTAGTTTTAACTAAGACTCAGTTATGCAAAGCAAAAAAAACCGTTATAACGCAAATAAGTTTTTTTTTGCAAACCATACTTTTCAATCAACATTTGACATCGAAGTTATTGGCTTTCCTATTCTAATTTGGAACGCATTGTACTGGGGCCTTACCATAACATGTTAAAATCACTCACTTTAGGTCGACAAATGCATCGCGTTAAAAACTCGTGGTAAAAACCCTGGCCCCACATCAATAGATCCCTTGTTTAATCTACAAACGGGACTCAAATCTGTTCCTATTTTCTTTCAACCACATATTTTGTGCGAGGTGTTACAAATTCTGCCTGTAGGCTAGCTAACAATACACCATGTTCAAGTTGTACTATGTGTTCAGTATAAATTGGTTACGCCAGTTAACTTACCTCTACTGAATAAGTAAGCGTCAATGTTGGTATTACGGAATACTCAAGTGACACCGATTTTAATGTAATCTTAGTCATGGCGGAAGAATTTGTTTTATTGTGTGTTTCAGGTGTATTGTTTCGTTTGCTTGCAGATTTAAAAGTGTGAGAATGTTACTTGTTTGTCGTAATTTAAGCGTGTCAAGTTCATTATTACACATTGTAACTTGTGCGTTGTCTCCATGGTACCTATTAGTTACTTATATTGTATTCTCTGTTTTTTATCTTTTATTCACATTACCTAGACTTACTTCAGCTTTCTTCAGTGTGATTGTCCCTTTAACATCACACCAAATATGCTTTTCGAGTCCTCTAAAAAAATTAGTTGGCAAGAATATACCACACCACACCACAGTACCTACCACAGTATTGTCTTTTTAACCCAAAGGTTGACTGGTAGAGAATGCCTTGTTGCATTAAGTCCGCCTATGTACCACTACTGTACATGAAGTTTAAATAAATAAATATGCAATAATTCGTTAGTGCCCTCTCAACCCGCCTCTCGAGTCGTTGTTATACGTAGCTATTGTTGATTTTGTTTCATGTCTAGTAGCCGACTAGCGAATCCAACTCTGAGTATGCTTAGCTTACTTAGATTTTTTAAATTTCAATTATTATACAATCCGGGTTCCTTGGCACCGAAAGTATTAAGTACACAATTCCTGTCTTGACTTCCTGGATTTCAAATTGACGAAATGTCCGAAGTTTTTTATGGTGCTTTTCGCACTAAAAGGTACCTACAAACACCTTAAGAACATAACAAACATTAACTTGAATACCGAAGCCAAAGGGAACATTAATTTTACAACCCACAACACAAATGCCCTAAAACATCACGATATTCACGATAGCATACAATTAAACATTCCCATCACAATGCCATTAATGAACGGGTTCCGTTACTCCGAACAAATTCCCAAAGAAAACTACTAAGTCTCAGGTCAAAAGTTCACGGAACTTTACAACATACGAATACATGTTCGTGATATGGGTTTGCTTAATTTAATGTAATCAACATCATTATAAAACGTGAGGGGAATGAACCATTGAACGTTTTTGAGCCATTAGTATTGGGATAACGTAATATGATGTCACTGAAGTGGCGAATTTCTTTGTTATAACGTAAGAAGTCTAGGCTACTCCAGATTTTGACTTAATTTTAACTAGAAAATTGAATGCATTGTCGTGAATCACTCTGAATGCTTCACGGTACCAGGTACAATTGGATAAAGTGACCAGATTTTTTTAGTTTTCGTTCTCGAAAGCGTATATATACTGTTGCATTTCGTTTTAGAAGGTTGGAAAGTTTTCATTCAAACCGACATACGATTGAACGATTGCAATTTTCTAGACAATAACAACACCAAACTCCTACTACCGTTACATTATCTCCAGCTCTTAATTTCGCTCGCCTTCTAAATCGGCTCATTGAATACCAAATGGCAGTAGACCACACGTACTTCTGCACGCTACTCTGAAATCGCATTAAGTAAATCTTTCACAGGAACACGAACCTTTAAAGCTAATAAGGTCTTTACAATGGCGGTACGGGCTTTTCAAACTCTCGACTTTCGAAATATATGGATCGAATATACGCGCGAAAACGATAAATTCAAAGGTAATAAGGTTGCGGTATTAGTGACCTATGTAGGTTTATGTGTGTGCGTAGTGATTGCCATTTAGATCGTTCCAAGTATATAAATTGAATCTAATATAAATGAATTATCTGTATCTAAACGGTTTCTGCACACATTTTGGTAAATAAACTGAAACTTGTATTTTGCACAATTTTACCGGCTCCGCGCTGGCGATCTGTTGAAACATTTGGTGCACCTCTACCTGTATTAGCTCCACAACTTGTTTGCCCATTAGCTAAAAGTCAATCTGGTATCAATCAGCCTTCATTTATTTGAACTCCCACATCAATGTTAAATGCGGAAGCACCCATTATGCGCTTCTAAGTAAACTCTAACCGTTAACGCCGACATTACGTATCCGTGTGTTTCTCCTTCAAGTTCTCGCCATAACGGTACGAGGCTGACGCCCTAGTTTCGAAGTGATAATGCTTCTGAAACCGATACTTGATTGGCCAAAGGAGCAAAGGAACTTATAATTGGAAAGATAAATTGTACCGCGAAAATTGATCGTGCTAACTAATAAAATACCCATTCTCGTAACTGTAACACTATCGATTGAGATTCATAATTGAATTCCAAAGAATGTGTCTATTGAATGTGTTCGAAAAATTGCGTCAAAGAAAAAAAATTAGGGCGCAAATAAAATGATTTGGTGAAAATAATAAAGAATATCAACAATAGAAGAATAGTGACATAGCATGTAGTTGTAGAACAATTTGTAAACGCTTCTACAGTCAATCCATTTCGCTCTTGTACTTTATTGTGTATTGCAAATGTCAATTATCGATTGTGACAGAAGGCTTTAAGTTTTTCTGGTTAGCAAGGTCAGTGTTAAAGAAACGAGTGCATTGAATCTAGACTATAATTAGATTGCTGTTAGCAAATGCCGGCACACTTTTTCATTAAGCTTCAAGCACTGTTAATCCATTGTTAAATGCATTGTTCGTTTAAACTTACCTATACTGATGAAGATTTATTAACCTAGCTTCTTAGTATAGTTTGTCTTAGAATTCTCATTCCCAGGGTTCATTACAATATTCTAATGTAATGTATTTACCGTGTACATATTCGCTATATTGTATGTCAGCGAATGTGTCCATTTGGTAATTCACAAACGTATATCTCAGGTTCTGTTGTAACGGTCCCTTTATCATCTTATCCATCTGTGTTTGTTTCCCATACATACATAAGACTGCCCTTATTTGCCTTGCTATTAAGATTCTAATGAATATGTATCTGTAACTTGCCATTTTCCCTTGTGTGGTATGCAATTTTCCTGCAATATCGATATAAAGTTTATTGGTCCCGTTTCATAGATAGTGTCGTGTTGATTGGAATGATGTCATTGTGTAATGAACAGTTATAAGAAGGTGGTCTATCGTCCTTCAACATCTCGCGTAGGTTGACGAAAATATTTTTCTCTATTACTAAATAATGTTTTGTTTCTCAACAAATGCCTTTAACATTACCATTTATGTCTGACAAAATTTGAAATTCTAAAGAGACTGTTGTGTTCGTCTTTTAAAAATTGTGAATCATTGACGTCATGAACTAATGGTGTTATTATACGGTCATTGTAAATTGTCAGTATGTGGTCCCTCCGCGTGTGTTTATCATACCACTGTCTTTACAAGCAAACAAGTTTTGTATTAGACAGTACAGACTGTTTACTCAAAGCGTCAAAGCCTTGGTAACTTTTTCTTGAATTAAGTAAGTAAGCTTTCCATTTAAGTTGGGCACCGGCAGTCTTTTGAACCATTTTAGCCATTCTGTTAATTTAAGTTTACTGCACTCCATTGCTCGTTGGCAAACAGATTGTACTTCTGGGCAGGAGATATCTGCCGCATGTCCCATAAACTGTTCGCTTAAGTAACACAGAGTTGGTGCTCTGATACAGTAAGCCGCGAGCCCACAAAGGACATGGTGAGAGGAGCTGGGTAGATTTTGCCAGAACTAGGAGAAGAAAGCGCGGCCTCGTTTCTCACTTTCCACTCCTTCAATGGTTCAGGACAGAACAGGCTATCAAAAAAAGTAAGCTTTCTCTTAAATATTTACAGATTGCCACATAAATGGTCGAATGTTACTACCGTTACTACGATGATCTTCAACCGTTATAGTTTTGCGCGCTTGTCTACCAGTTTTTAATTGAGTCAGCTTGATAGATTTTTCGGAATCAGCTCTAACAGTTATGTTTTAAAATTCAATGACTATATCTTCTTAGTTTGATCATCTATAAATATTCCTATACTAATAACGACAAATAGCTATTACTTGTATGATTTGATTTTTGGCATATTATATAGATACTGTTTTGAGTCGACTTCTGAAAAGGAAAAGGTTAGTTGAGGTCCGATTTTTTTTTGTATCGAAACCGTATACTTTCGAGGTGTTCTAGAACAAAATTGTGAAGACTGTTGATGAACTTCGGGAATAGACAGTGGAAATCATAACTCATCAATCAATCTTCCGAGATTGCTGCATTCGCATGTCTGTTTATTGCTTACACCATTTCATAACAAAACATTACGCTGATACACTTTGATAGAGTACGAAGATGTGATGATGTGACAGTTCAACCTGGTACACCATAATTTCATAAATAAAGTGCAAATTCCATGTTATTAGAGTTATTAATGTGGCTATTACTTTATTAGTTAGTTTTAGCTACGACTTACCACCATTAAAGAGTGAAAAATTGGAAGACAGTTTGAAGAAGCTCCTAGCGTCATTCTCAATCAAAGCTGATCAACATCGCGCCGAAACAGGTAACAAATCCAAAACCAGTGTGTCATACATTTATTATGTCATAAATATTTACCAAAACAATTAATCCTAACTCCCACTTCCACAATACTGTCACAACTGCAACTCTCACTTCCGAAAATTGATGATATTCCTTCAAAATGGAAAGAATGGCCTCGCAAATAAAAGTTATCGGTACCGTTTATTTTATTTGTAGGCAGATAATTATATGACTAGCTTCTCAATTGACGTGAAAATCGAGATTAATGTTAGCAATTAAAGTGGGTGTCTCATTGCGCAAGTTCTGGACCATACTGTGCATAAAATTTGCGTCTTCGATGCTGATAATTGCATAATCTACGAAGCGATTGGACATGTTTTTAATAAACTTTCTCTAGATTGGTTAATTTGAAATGAATTTCGACTCTAAATGTAAATACTGTAAAGCCGGGGTGATATAACGATGCTAATTTACTAAATGGTTGATCGGTTTCATAAAAGTCTACGAATAGATCATAATCACTCATGTAATGTTCTTACAGAAGTTCACTGTTATGATAATTCGATTTTTAATTGGGTAAGAAGTAGTAGATATTACAGTCGGTTGTCTTTCTAGTTATCACACTAATATTATATGGGCGAAAATTTGAGTGTATATTTCGCCTCTTTGCGACAACATGATAAGTCCCACAAACATATTATTAGACTGATCACGTTGTCGAAGCAAATAGGCGATTGTATATTTGTTACTTCTTCACGCCCGATTGTGTCGATCATGTCCTGGAATAGCACACAGTAGGATACTATATTATCTATATTATCCCGGGAATACGTTCCTTTGAAACATTTTTCTACTTTCACGCAGACCGCTGGCAGCAGCTGTGTATGAATATAAATAAAGATAACGATCGTTAGTGACCATTTTAATAACCCACTTGACTCCTCGATTTGCGGAGGGTAAAGCGCCAAAGATAATTTGTATTTTTCTTTCGTTAAACACACTCTCGGTGACTTCCTTTTCTATGTCTAACTAAATAAATACGATTAGAAGGAGTCTATACTAAATACGATTAGATCCGTCAAATAACACTGAAAACGACGACCATACTACGCTCGTTGTAAGACTCAAAGCAGTCATATCTCTGGTGTCTTTTTTGTCACATATTCCTACGGTTTCTTAAACTGCAGCTCAAGCAATATGAATCATAACCTTTAAATGTGGGTTCTTCAAATTAAAATAATTGATGTCTGTGAACTGGTTGTGGTCTGTCCCAAATTTGGCACAACCTGTTCTCGCCGCGACACAAACTTAACCGCTACTTGCGCCTGCGCCGTTATTGGTACCTTACACGTGTTTCATCCTTTGCCTTTTGAATTATGAATGGGTTTTTCTTTCGTTAACTTTATTTTGATGGAAATATTGAGACGTGGTTTGAATTTATGTTGTTTACCGTTCTTGGTGTTTAAGAGTTTATTAAAGGCGTTAATTGTTTTTATATTGAGTCGTTGTACGGAGTGTTCGTCATTCTTTGTTGATTGTTGATGTGGCATCGAGTGACTAAACGGGCGCGTGATGAAACTGTTAATTTGTATGAGATTGTTAACAGAAACATGTTTTCTTGTTGTTATTGTCAACATAGATACTTGTTTTGTAAACAATAATAGTTTGATCATCACTGATGAGACTTTTATTAGTATCGTATTCGAAGTTCCCCATAGATTAATCAGTATCTATGCCAGCAGGGTCATCCTCATCTCTAACCGATGGCTACTCGACAAAGTAAATATCTCTATCAACTCGATGCGCTGCATAGATTGCGGTGCAATCGCCAATCGCCGATATACCGACCCTAAATTCCGATCGTGGCGATTCTCGATAAGCGATACGTAAACGTTCTCGATTGTCTGGTACCGTTCGAGGGGGACTATCGTTAAATTATCGCTCACGTTTCGCTACTGACGGCGCCCTAGTATTACGGTATTGCTAGGATAGTCATATCATAGCTATAGTTTTAACGGCAACCGACAGTGACACGGGCGCGAATGTTCTGTTTGTGACGTCAGAGACTCATACACCGTGTTCTTGTATGTTTATGATCTTTTCTATCACGAGGCGTGTAGATTACGGGGTGGTGTTAACAGTGTTTCTGTTGCTTAACTCAATCCCACCTAGATTATTGTGTACCTACCTTTACATTCTCTATCATGAATTTCTTGCTAGCATTAGGTATAATGATTTACGTCATATTTATGAGTTACTAGCTGTTAGAAGCGTTACATTAGAAAATTAAATAAAGGGAATATGCTTCCGGTAAAAAAGTATTCTATGTACTTTTCCAGGATTTGGTCTACCCGTGAGCCAAATTTCATCGAAATTAGTTCAACCGTTTGAACGTGACGTTATACACACAAATCATTAACAGTATTGTTTTATCCTAAGGTTTTCTGGTCGATATCGCTGTCAGTGATAAGACCGCCATTGTACCCATAGATTTAAGTTAGTGTAAAAGTTTTTTTACTGTTTTGGTGTACAATAAAGTTATTCTATTCTATCATTCAAATATGTATTATAAAGTTACAAAGAGTGGACGAGTCTAAAATGTTGCCTATCTCATGATCAAGTCTTAGTCGCATTGAAAAAGAAGGGGTCCCGTTCTAGTCTGGGACCTCACAGGGCGGCTTTACTTTCTACCAATCCTCTCAATACATCTATTTACTTTCGTTTTCACCCACAAATATCAGCAGTCAAAAAAGGAGATCATTTGTAAAACGGCTTTCGCTGGCGACTTCAATTGCGTTGATTTATTAACTGGTTAACTTTCAATGTGTGGTAAAATGCACTTTGTTGGTCAATTAAGGGTATATTTCGATTCGTACTGCATACGAAAGCATATGCTTATCCATTCCCCATTTATCATTGAACAGGTTTTGCATTGAAATGTTAATCTTAAGATTGGCTATCGTTCCTTCTGCTTCGTTGCGTCTCATTTCTCTTTACGTAATCAAAACATTATTAATTTATTTATAAACAACGACTGGATTTGCAACAGCGGACATTTGTTTTGCTGTACTGCGATTACAAATCTACACACCAAATGCAATAATGGCGTTATCCCCCCAAGATCTTTGGTGGGACGGTCAATGGGAGAACCCCATTTGACAGCGGTCACATGGACTGTACGTTAGAAATTACACACACACTTACATAGAATTCATAAATTAAATGGAATATAATGAATAAAAAAATTAATAATAATAATTGTTGTCGACATGTGGGATGTGGACTCAGCGATCGTTGTACCGATAGTGGTGTCAGCCAATGGCTTTATAGCCACGAGCCTCGACCAACACCTTAGGAGGCTCACGTTAGCCGGCTGGATCAAGGGCTTGATTCAGAAAGCGTCACTTTTGGACGGCTCGCATTGTCAGGAGTCCTTTCTTTGGAGCCCTGACCGTCCGGTAGCTTGGACGCCGTTCCCGATACCGGTGGGATACTGTTTTTTATATTTATAAATGTTTTTTATTTTAACTTTCTGTATTCTATTCCATATTACTATAATTTAATATTATTTCATAGTCTATATTATTTGATTTTTTTACATTTTCGGCTGAAACGATGATGATGATATCGAATTTATAGAAAGTGTGTTATCCAAAATGGATGACTTCCTTTTTGTATGCGGTAATCTTGACTGTTACTCAACCTCAACTAATCTCTCTTCTATAGACTTTCAATTACTAGTAACTGAAATCTTATCAATCTCAATTTTAATTGATGACCAATAATATCCAAGTTCTATATCGTTAACTGTATCTAAACATCAATTTGAAGTCTCGAAATAAATTACAGGTAATTCAATTGATATTATTATACAGAATGAAGTCATTGATTTTACTTTATGTCCGAATTATGTAAACTAATGTAAAGTATCGAATGCATGCGTTGTGTAACAGTGGCGGTTACACCTTTTGGTTTAATAAATCGTTGTTACTAATGGGTTTCTGATGTTACGCGTCGGTGTAACACGCGGTCTCCTTATTACTCGAATAACAATGTTTGTCGACTTTTCAGTTGTGGGCGGATACGCTAAAATTGGCTGGAATTATTGTGTTGCTGTAAAAGCTTGAATTGTGGTAAATATAGTTGGTGTTAGGTGTTACTTTGTTTTGTAGGTCTAATGTTTTTACAAGCTCCGCTAAAAACAAAGTATTTAAATAATTAGACATTTACAAGAAGAGAGACTTTAATTCTGTTTTTCTTTTCGATTTTCAAGCATGCAAATATATTTTGCTAAAGCCGGCTAGCTAGAATATTTAGAATGTTGTGATATCAATAGCTTTTTATACCATACGTATACGGGATTGTTCAAAAGAATTACCGTTTCCCTGGAACGCAAAGGGCAACTGAAGGAAAACAGGTGGGTTTTAGTCAATAAATGTCTGACCCTTCCTCTCGCTCTGACACAGCGGGATGAGTTATTAGATGATAATAAAAATATGTATCAGTAAACTTATCTCGATTTTTTTTATTATTGATAGACTCGCGTTTGACCACTATCTCACGATAGTAAGCGATGATGTGGCCGACGCAATGGAGCACGCTTGCCTAGAAGTAACCTATTCACTCTTGACTTAAAGACCCCGAGGTTGTAGCTATCAGGAAATACAGACTCCGTCAGGGAATTCCACTCCTTAGCTGTACGCATTATGAATGTGTTCCCAAAACGCTTTGTACCTACGTAAGGGTGGGATGTCCACCATCTTGTAGATCCTTTTAAATATATTAAACACTACTGATTTATCTAAAAAGAATGTTCATTTACCAGGTAAACTTGAGAAGTAAGCTGTTGATCCCCGCACGAACGCCGGCGTTTACGCGCCATTGTCTTTCTATTGTGTCTCTAATTACGCTACTCAAAAGGAGATACTACTACTAGAAGTTCTAAGTTTTACCATCTTCCCAGTTCCACAGCAACGTTTACACCGTTACATTTATAGACGTCACGATGGTTCCGTACTAAAGGAATTTTATTATGTGGGCGAGAGCAATTTGTTCGACGGTCTGCCAGATTGAAAATTGTTTGAATTAATCATTGTGATTACCGACGACGTGGTCAGGTGGTCCACAGTACAAGCTGTGTTGTGTACTGGTATTTTGTGTAAGTGAGGAGGGCATTTTATATTTCGGCGTTTAGAAAGAGCAATCAATTAAGGCTGCTACATCTAGCATGGTTGGCGCAGTGGTTGAACGATTGGCTGTTGAAAGAAAAAAAAAAGAAAGAAAATATGTTTATTTGGCACACCATGATACATTAATCAACAAATAATTGATTAACAAACTAAAATTAAACTTAAAAAAATAAAGAGAAATAAAAATTAACAATATGTCTAACGGCTACGCCAAATAGGTCCAGTTTAGCATAATGCCAGACAACTACGTAGCACTTGCCTGACGCTGGTTTTCAACTGAACCTTATAGTGTAGGTACGGAAGAAAATCAGTTTTTTTGAAAATCATAAATAGATGTTTAGTGTTAGATGTGTAGGTATATAATAAGAATAAATATCGCCAACTTCAATCAAACTTTTAGTAGGCCTAATTGTATATTAGCATAAGCATAAGCAGCCTTTTAATGTTCCCACTGCTGGGACTCAGGCCTCCTCTCTAGGAGATCATGCAACAAAAGCAAGTACGTTCGATGTAAGTCATAAACGTTTGACAACCTTATTTACACAGTACTAGTTTCTTATACACACAATGTACATTATACATACATTGTCAACGTTCTAAGTAACAACTAATATTGTCTGACCCACTTCTAACAACCTATACACATTACATTATACATCTCTATAACTACACAGATCTATCGAATCGCAATTACGAAATTAACAATTCAATTGTGTCCCAACAGTCCAATACTAATAAAAAGTTATTGCACTAGATATTGTGCGGAGTTAAAAAAGTCGATTAAATTCCATTTCAGATCGAATCAGAAAGTGTTGTGTTGTGAGAGCAGTAGTGGCCCAATGGTAACGGCCCCGAGTTACGAGTTGTAGGTACGTCGCGGTTTCAAACCTGCAGGGTTACCATGACGTTTAAAGTAAGATTGTTTCATTCTTATTTCAGTGTGAGTAAGAGACAGAGCTATACAGGTTGTCTAGCGCCATCCCTTACCCACACTGGAAATAAGAATGAAACAATCTTACTTTAAAAACGTCATGGTACAGGTCCTAGCCAGGCGCCTTACCACAAAATAGATAGGTACAGAAGTCAATCTCATGTATGTACTTCACTTTTCATACCTACGATCGGCGATCGCGCTAGCTAGGGTCAGCGCGTGGCGCCGAAGTGCGCCAAGTGCGACCGGGCGCGGTGATAAATGCCTACCTAATCTGAATTGTAAAAATATTACATGGCCACAAAATCATCTTCTCATTCTCGGCGCGGAGCCTGTTTTGTGTTACGTTAAAAGAAACCATGAAAATACAAGCAAATATCTACTTACCTCTCTGGAACAACTGGTAGCCTAAAAAACTCTTTAATGTTGTATTTAAACAACCGTCCACGGAATAGTTAGAAAAAGGTTTTTTGTTGGTCCATTTTTCTACAAAAAAGTTCAAAGACGCGTGTCTCAAAAGGATAGCACTCGAGCTCGTATTGAGCTGAATTGAGCCAAGATATCGTGTCCGTGAGCGGGGTCTATGTGTGCGTTGTTCGAGCGCGCTTTGTATGTAGATTAACTTCTGTACCTATTTTGTGACCTTACTTTGTGTAATTTATTTCATCACCACTGGTATCAAAACAGTGAAGGAAAACATTGTGACAAAACCGGCATGTCCTTTAAGCAAAATTCGAAGACCTGTGACATCCACTGTCTAGGCCCACGTAGTCGATTACGGCCCATTCCCTCTCCCTCTCTTAGAGGTCTAAGTTCCACCAGTAGGAAATTATAACACTGACTATGCTAATTGCAATGCTTATGCAGACATTGTTGATTACAATCAAACGTGTGAGGAATGGACTGATTGTTCCTTATCTAGGTTCATACATACTTATTTATTTATATAAATATATTTTACTGTAGGTACACCAATATAATAAATAGCACAATTTGAGCCTTAAAACATACAATGCGCATTCTGCAATCTCTTCTAGGCAACCTGGAATGGACAGATATTGTCTGGACATAAAATGGGGTTGCACTTGGTGCATTTCAAAAGTAATTAAACAATTTAAAAAAATCAAAGTATGTACATATTTAACACTAAAATAGGTACATAAAACAAGTGACGACTTCAATTACTATAGCTAAAAACTACGTACCTAATTTAGTTAATGTAAACGTTTGCTTAAGTTAAATCATACGGGATAGTTGTGTTTTGCTGCATTACCACCAGACGGCGCTTGTGTAGTTTTTATACAAGTTGATGTTACCACTGCGGTATAAAAATCTCGTGTGCTATGTCCTCTGAAGAACGCTGGAATATTTGGAAAAGTTACCGTGGTTCTGGAAATCAAAAGGCTGACGCTTTTTCGCTCCACCCTAGAGCGAGAGAAGTCATTTTATGATTTCCAACCTTAAAAAGGTGTCTAAAGTGATTACGGGCAAAAATGTGTGTGAGAGATAGAGCGACATATTATGATCAGTAGCTGTCTTTTTTATTTTTTATTATTGATAGGCTCGCGTTTGACCACTATCTCACCTGATGGTAAGCAATGATGTGGCCGACGATGGAGCACGCTTGCCTAGAAGTAACCTATTCACTCTTCACCTGTCTTTTTCTAGAAATCTGTAGGGGCGTGTCACATGCTTACATGAGTGAATGATTTCAGCACATAGTCACCGAAAATTTGTAAAGATACTGATATTGACTACTCTATTTACAAAGAAGTCAAATTTGTAACACTACTAGTCAGTCCATTCTCTGTCTATGAAAACAATCGATTGGTTATGATGCAGTTTTACAGTTACAATTTCACGATAGACTATAGTATCGTAGTCAGTTATTTAGATTTTATTATGTAAAAAATTATTATGTAAACAAAAACGGTACGGTAATATTGTATTTTTGTTCGCAAATTGAATCAATTACGTGTTGATTTATTTCACCGTGAAATCTGGTGAAAAAACTAGTGTCTTTTTGGCCAATTATGGTATCTACCTGCAGTTTATTATTTTTTTCTACTTTTTTTTTTGTTATTATGTCACTATAATTTTACCGTAAGACAATCCCAAAGAGTTCGTTTTTTTTTTTGTTTATATTTTAGAATTCGAATGATGAACAAAAAAAAAAAAAATTCCCTTCCGGAAAACTTTGAAAAGTTCCCGCCTTTGAGGGAAGTATTGAGATCTGTTTAGCAAATAGCATTGTCCTTTAAGTCTGTCGTTTATTTAAATATAAAAAGTTATAAATATTCATTATAAATAATCTTGTCTATAACTCTAACATAAAACTGTCATGGTCGGTCAAGGTTGGTTGCATCTAATGTTTCTGTACAATTACGTTTTGCCAGCATGCCTATCTCCTTCCTTTTTGTCTTGGTAAGAAGAAAAAGTTTTTTTTTATCTAGTTATAAATACTAAATGTATAACATCTATATTATAGTATCTAATATATTCCTTTATAACGCGTACTTCGAAGGATTGGAACAGTATGTCTGCAGCGGTCTTCCCGCCCCATTATAATTTAGGTGTCTTCAAGGCTAGAGTAAATAGGCTCTTAATAAACTAGTGCGATTCACCATCAACGATTGCATCACTGCTTACCATCAGGTGGGATCGCAGTCAAGAACTAGTGTACATTATTAAAAAAAAAAAAGTGATCTTTCCTCGTTGCATGTCACAAAGAAATGGACATGAACAGTGGGAATTCATTGCGTAGGTCACGGATAACCACTGGCTTTCTTGTAACGGCTATGTATAGATATACTATACGCAATTCTAAGTGGATATGTTACAGAATCCTATTAAAAAATGACGTGTTATTTGAGGACTATAAGTTACACAATACACACAACAATACAATACAATACAATACTTACAACAACAACAACTTTATACAATACTTTTCCTACCTCAACGTTGAATAGGTACCACCTGCAACCAATTCGAAAATCTAGGCCAATAGATTCATGTTCTTAATTTAGCATAAGGCAGAAGAGTTGGTTACGAATGCACCATCAAATCAAAGGCTTCACTCGTAAAACGTAAGTGGGTCAACCCACCATTTTGCTCTCAGGCTTACGGGTTCGGCCAGAGTGAAGAACTTGCGCGGGTTCAAACTTACTAAGGCAGGCGGGAAGTACTAATATATTATGTAACTCATAATATGATTTAAAAGAGTGTCCATGGAGTTTCTTGCACGTTCTTCTCCATAGAGATCTACGCTTTGGAACGTGCAATTTAGCTTCATTTATTTTTTTGACTGACCGACATTTTGACAATTCAAAAGTGCCTGTAATTGGTCTATTTGAAATAAACGTTTCTGATTTCTGATTATCGCTCATCTTCTAAAAACCGGTCAAATGTGAGTTGGAAATATAATAAATAGTTCGATTCCCAAAGATATCCGAATTCAGAAAAGTAATTATAAGTATTGTGACGTAACTACAAATTTACGCTTTTTAGATTTTTCGCTTTACTGGTGTTATGAGACGTTGAACTTGCCAAATTTCAGGATTCTAAGGTCAGCGGGAAGTATCCTTTACGGTATTGATTTCCTTGCGAGCGTTAAATTATGCGCCGAAGCATAAACGGCCTTTTCTTTAGATTGCGTTAATTTTGCAGTTATTTTTTATTACTGCTCCAAGGGGTAGCAGACTTGAGCATTAGATATTAATTTCGGTTTAATACTTCCACGCGTTCTCGAGAAAAACGGTCATGATAGATAGACAGACGAACTACTGCAATTTTAAATGCAATTGAAAACGGGAGAATGCGGTCTTGCTAGCGAGCGATCGTCTATTGTTTTATCCTGGAGAAACCCTTCTAGGCTCTACAACTCAAGATGCACTGTTACCACCAAGTCGAGCCCGCCACCGCGCCCGCCTCCGCCCTCGTCACCGCGCGTTCGCTTGCACGAGGCTTACCTGAACCAATGTGTTCAGTTATACTACTTAATGATGATAAAGTATAGACCCAGTGGATGGTAATACGAAACGATAATTTCGTGTTCTGAGTTTACGTTTGTTGGTAATGTTGCTGGTTAGTGCAATTTATCTAATTGCTTTTACTCCTATTCTAATCATCACTAATATTATAAAGAGGTAAAGTTTGTTTTTTTCTTTGTAGGTGGTAATAATCTCTGAAAGTACTGGTCCGATTGCTAAAATTTTTTCACCGATAGCAAGCTGCTTTGTTCCTAAGTGACAGGCTATATTTTATGTGCGCGAGTGAAGCCGCGGGCAAAAGCTAGTGCGTATTATTACAGTTGAGCGTCTTCAGAGCTCAGAACTTTTCTAAGAGGATTGTGACCGTCGAGAATCACACTAGTATTCTAAAGCCAAAGGTTTGTATGTTTGTAGATGTTTGTTACTTCTTCACGCTCGAACTGCTGAACGGATTTCGATGAATCTTAGTATATGGGTAGACCATGTCCTGAAATAGGACCTGTGACACTGTTTGTCCCGGAAGTATGTTCCTTTGGAATAATTTCCTACTATCACCGCTTCACGCAGGTGATCCTACTGACAGCAGCTAGTTTTCTATTAAAGATCACGTAAGTAGAATACACGCGACTATCTAACAGCTGTTCCAATAAGAAAAAAAAGGAAACAACCTAACCGTACTACACATCGAAGAATGCACATTCCAGCTACTCTTTGAACCGGCGTCGGCAAGGCGTTGGAGTCACGAGGCACAAACCGTTCTAACATACTATGTAGTCGACATGTACATGTAAATGCACACCTTATCCCTACTACGATATCGATCGTAACTTTGTATGCAGAACAAAGGACAGAGCACAGAAGGTTAATCATTAAGATTAAAGTCAGAAAATTTTATTTGGGACATTCTTCTCTTTTATTAACCGACTTCAAAAAAAGGAAGAGGTTCTCAATTCGGTTATATTTTTTAAATGTTTGTTACCTCAGAACTCCGTCGTTTATCGACCTATTTGCAAATGCCGATTTTTCCTCTAAAAGGATATCCTTCCAGATTGGTCCCATTTTTTTCAATCCCAGTTCTGATAATGGGGTCCATGAGGAATCGAGGGGACTCCTCAAATATTCTAGGCAACTATATAGTGATTTTGATAATTTCATCGAGAACTTAAGCATTTACAGTTAATAAGTAACATTTGATGAAGCGTAACTGATGAAGAAGACCAAAAATGGCCAACGGAACTTCACATAGATATCCCAATGAAGATAGTTAAGTAACTATGATAATAAATTAAGATTCTTGATTTGAAAGAAAATAAGAAGGTTTCATTTACGATTGAAAATGTCACATGCTTCTCCAACTATTTTGCTTAAAGTGTAAAAAAATAAAAATCGCAATTGATTACTTAACTATAACAGTTTCTACGGCAAATCAGTTTACAGCCACACAGCTGTTATGCAGCTATTAGATGCGCATTTCTTTGTAACCGTAAAAGTGGTTTCAGATGAAGTAACATTTTCAATTTGGAGTTTTACGCCATGGCGCAAATACCACTTACAGAATACGTTGATGTTCTTATTAAGGGTCAGTTCACACCGAGACGCGACGTGACGCGACGCTGCGCGATTCAAAGTGTAACTTTATCTCTTTTACTCAGATCGAGATGTCTCGCGGCGCAGCGCTGCTTAGTGCAACTGAATTCTCACAATTAAATCTGTATCTACTCGCGTAGTACTCGTAAATAAAATTAAAGTCTCTCTTCGCGCAGCTTCGCGTCGCATCTCGGTGTGAACTGACCCTTAACCTATACTCGCTCCCTGCTGATTGTTCCTGATAATTTTGCAACTTGTGTAGGTAATTGTCGATATCTCTAAGATCTTGAGTTGCTTATTACTAATGAAGTGGACACATTTATCCCTTATCCTGACTAAGGTATCGAGTCCAACTTAGCATATCGTCCAGGAAAATCGCAGTGTATAGGGTTAATCAAATATCAAATGAATCAATTTGCGATCTGAAATGTTCCTAGCATTTTGTTTGTAACTGTATTTAATGATAAAATTAGATGTATGATAAGCGTAATTGATTATTTTGCTATAGAAAGTTGTATTACAATTTGTATGGCGCTATCGTAATAGGCTGGTTTTTTGTAGTGTTTAACAACTAGAATAAATTGGTACGCAAAGAGGTATTGTTAACATGTAAGCGGATGTGAAGTAGCTGAATAACAAGATTGCAATGCTTTGATACGTTATGCATACTTAATTATTAATTTTATTTGAAGACTTTTGTACGAGCTTTTTTTTATGTATAATTTTTTTTTTCGGTGGGAAAAACATCTTATGGCATCCCCCGCTCTTGGGCGGTTTTTTTTTTTTTTTCGGTGGGAAAATCATCTAATGACAAATCCCGCTCTTGGGCGGAGCGAGAGATAGTGTCAGACTTTTACTGACTAAAAACCCACTCCTGTTCCTTCGTTGCCTTCGTCCCAGGGCCCCGGGTTTCGTTTTCACACTACCCATGCTTTTGGGCGGTGCGAGAGATAGTGTCCGGTTTTTACTGACTAAAAACCCACTCCTACGACGTACATTGAACTTTGTACTAGTCTGTACGTCATACTTATGAATGCACATTGTTTACCTGTGCATTTAACATAGCATTTAAGTCGAATTATTATGTAATTATATCAAGTAGCAATAAATCCATCAAGGGAAACGTTCGTCTACTAATTTACATAACATAACATCCTTCAAGAAAGTTACATAACAGGAACATAACATTTTTACTGTTGAGCATTATAACCCCAACAACTTTGTAAGGCCTAACTGTATCAAATTGTTTTAAAGTTCTTGGAGACAGCCGCGATGCGTCTATGCGATTGAGTGTCATGATCGATAAACCCTTTTTAGGGTTCCGTAGCCAAATGGCAAAAAACGGAACCCTTATAGATTCGTCAAGTGTCTGTCTGTCCGTCCGTATGTCACAGCCACTTTTTTCCGAAACTATAAGGACTATACTGTTGAAACTTGGTAAGTAGATGTATTCTGTGAACCGCATTAAGATTTTCAAACAAAAATAGAAAAAGCAACGATAAAATTTGGGGGTTCCCCATACTTAGAACTAAAACTCAAAAAAAAAAAATTCAGCAAACCCATACGTGTGGGGTATCTATCAAAAATGATATTGAGGTTTCTAATATCATTTTTTTCTAAACTGAATAGTTTGCGCGAGACACACTTCCAAAGTCGTAAAATATGTCCCCCCCCCCTGTAACTTCTAAAATAAGAGAATGATAAAACTAAAAAAAATACTATGTACATTACCATGCAAACTTCCACCGAAAATTGGTTTGAACGAGATGTAGTAAGTAGTTTTTTTTAATACGTCATAAATCGTAAACCGCAATTTACCTTTCAAGTTTGTACGGAAACCTCAGTGCGCGAGTCCGACTCGCACTTGCCCAGTTTTTAATAAGAATTGTTCTACGAATATGTTAGTACGGACAGCGTCATCAACTGGTTACCCAATTGATGCTGCTCTCTGTACCTATACAAATGATCAAATATTGTACTCCTCCCGCTCTTTTTTGTGACGTGAGAATTCTTCAAATATCTTATCCCGCTCTGGGTGGAGTGTGACTTTTATTGACTAAAACCCGTGTGTTCCTTAAGTTACCCATTGCGTTCCAGGCCCACGGTCTACAATCAAGCAGCCCAGACTTCTTCCACTTAGAGTGGAGCTGGAGGAAGTTTTTTTTTTATTCTTGATAGATTCGCGCTTGACCGCTGTCTCACCTGATGGAAAGCGACGTTGCGGTCGACGATGGAGCGCGCTTACCTAGAAGTAACCTATTCACTCTTGACTTAAAGATTCCCGGGTTGTAGCCATCAGGAAACACAGATTCCGGCAAGGAAATCCACTCCTTAGCTGTACGCACAATGAATGTGTTCCCATAACGTTTTGTGCGTATAGGTGGAATGTCCACCATGTAGGTACCGTTGGCGCATCGCCGTACGCCTGGTAGTCCGATGATGAAGTGTCAAACTTTGACTGATTAAAACCTATCCATGTTTAGAGACGCAGTTACTCTATTGAAAAATGCCACAGCCTTAGATTTGTATCCTAGTTAGATATTAGAACATTTACATAGACAGCTTCCTTAGCCAATCAAACTCCCGCGCCTCTTCCAATACATCAAACTTAATCTAGATTCGCATTAAATCTAATCTTACAATATCATCCTCGTAATAAATCGTCCGGTACAAGCTGACCCGTGTACCTGCTACGGATGTCGATTACATCAAATGAGTCATGACATCCCTACTAATATTAGAGATTCAAAAGTAAATCTGTCTGTGTGGTTGTTTGTATTCATGCAATCTTTAAGTCAAGAATGACTAGGTTACTTTTAAGGCAAGCGTGCTCCATCATCGACCACATCATAGCTTACCATCAGGCGAGGTAGCAGTCAATCGCGAGCATACCATTTTTTTTTTTAAATTTTGATGTACTTACACTAATTGGAACATGGAGATCCCGGAAGCACGATCCTTTAGATATCGTGTTTTTTTTTAGATGAGAAACCATCCAGTGACCTCTCTCGCTTAACGGTGGGGCGAGAGGGCGTGTCAGATTTACAGACTAAAATCTACCTGTATCCTTTAGTTGCTCTTTGCGGTCCAAGACCACGGTATCCTTTTCAGAAATTCCCATGGCTCTAGCGAGCATCGGCCTTACTGAGCCCCTACGATTTTGCTGACATCTCTTTGAGGCGCGTGTGCGTGGAACGCTACAGGCTGTCGACAACTCGGGCTCGATCCTTACCGGACGTCAAGAAGGACGTGAAGATCATGTTATTCAGTTAGCACTTTATACAAATGTTGTAGAAGTCATACAAATGCTGGTTCGGTCTGCAGCCAGTCAGGCGGGAAGTATAATCAATGGGAAAAGGCAGAGTACATTGGAGTAGTTTTCGGCGTCCATACGGGCGAAGCCACTAACAGAAGCTAGTCATGACATAAATACAGCCCCCCTAGCCAAGTCACAAACGATAAACGTAAACTCTCAGTAGGTAGTCTTTAATAGATTTTCAACTTTATGTTATTGGATATAAAGTTGAAAGTCTATTGAAGATTACATAGTGTTTTCGTTCGTTCCGGTCGCTAACGCTCAGTAGTCTTTAATAGATTTTCAACTTTATGTTCTTAGGTATAAAGTTGAAAATCTATTGGAGATTACCTACTAAGCGTTCACGTTTATCGTATGCAACTTGGCTAGGGGGGCAGAGGAGACTTCTATTTCTTCGCGGCCGTACAAAATATTTGCGTTCTCGGGGAATATGACAGTGGGTGCACAATAGATATTTATACGTGGGAAGTCTTGTCCTTTGAAACTATATTTTCTTTTTGTTTACGTTTGTCGAAGTAAATTGTATAGAAAATAGGGTACTATCGTAGATTTTACTGTAAGTTTTCAAAGTAACATCAAGATTAATCTAACAATCATATTTGTCTAAACAAACTGTAAATACAACATTGTATGTGTCTGATTTAACTACTTTGAAAATACCAAAATACAATACCGTACCTAAAGCAATAGTTTTATATTACTTAGAGTCAATAATTTTCTGCTGATGAGAAACCTCACTGGGTTCATGGCAGTGTAGGCCGTAGTTAACTACTATTTTGTAATCAGATTATAAATTTCAACTAAAAGTAGTTAACTACAAGTAGTTTGATTACATGTAGTTATTATTACGTGTAACTTAACTATAATAATCAAACTACATGAAGTAGTTGTTAATTTGATTGCTGTATCTAGTAGTTATAACTACTGATTATTTCAGTACTAAAAACTACTATACTACTATATTTTGCAATTAAATAAACATGTAATGTGTTAGAATTATTGATTAATCAAAACTGAATCTGGCTCTAAAATTTAATATAAAAAATAACGGAATCTAACTGTATAAAAATTTCACGTATGTTTACTTTCATGAATATGAATTGAATGCAAGTCTTGATGATTATGTAGGTACTAATATTTATTATATATACTTATATTAATAATGCGTTGATTGACAATAATAAAGCAATCAACTTTTAAATATGTAGTTATAAAAAGAAGTCTTGTAATCATGATTGCAACTACAATTTGTAGTTAGTAATCAAAATGTTTAACTACATTTTACAATTTTTTAATGTAATTTTTAGTTGTGATTACTAGCTATGTAAGTAGTCGTAGTTATTAATCAGTAGTTAGATTACATATTGCTCAACACTGGTTCATGGGATCTAGACAGGATCATACGTACCTTAAAGGTTTGTTTATTGAACTGTGAATTCTTCAAATAGCTTCTTCTTTGTGGGTGGAGCGAGTGGGAGTTTCACACTTTTACTAAAAACCCACCCGTGTTCCTTCAGTTGCACTTTGCGTTCCATAGCCGCGTTGACTCTAATGAACAATCCCGCCTCTTAAAAAAAAATTACAACGCAATTTGTATTCCAAGCTCAACACCATAAAACCACCATAATTAGTTCAAATAAAGATCAACAACACATCTTACCATAACAGTACATCTATTGACTAGCAATAAAACCATACTTCTCCCTTTAAAGTCCATACTAGTCGAGCCTTTATAGCGAACTTATAGTCAACTTGTAGCAAACTAAACGACGCCTACGTAGTTAGCAATGCCGTTCTATAAATTGCACTTCGTTATGCTAAGTCGATAGGCAGGTGGTCTGTCTGCTTACCTGTGAACGGTGATGTATGTATGCGTGTTGGCTGTACTGGGAGTCGATGAATGATGAGAAAGAACCGTTTTGATCAGCGTTTGACGGCTTGCCGCAGTGTGCATGTGAGTTTGTCGATTATTATGTGGAACTAGCTCCTTTCTAGCGGCACCAAACAGCGTCAAAAGCACTCAGATATAGTTAAACACCTCAATATTGTTGGGTAAAGTCTAAGCAGATTGATTGAAGCTTTATAACTCATTACCTAAAGATATTAAATATACACAATCGTTATTACTATTTAAAAAAACTACTAAAATGCCACATCTTAAAAGGTCATAAAAGAATTAATTAAACTAAGTAATAAATTTTTTTTGTTCCTAGTGTAAACGTGTCCTTAGATTTCAAACATAAAAACAAAGCTAACGAGTCACCGCACATCGAGCGCGTCAACGCGCCGCACGGCGGTAGATAATACAATTTTTTTATCAATTACCTTCTTACTTCATACTAAATGTAAACACTAAGATCCTGCTACTCCTGGGCAACAAAAAAATGTAATCAAGTAATATTAAGTATTTATTTCTGTACAAGTGATTTGTAATCTTTAGAAATAAATGAATTCAAACCGTAAGCATCTTCTTTCATGATGACCTCGTGAGTGTCGCGGGAATCCGATGGATGCGAGACGCACAGGACAGATCGTTGTGGTGACGCTTGGGGAGGGGGGGAATATGTCCAACAGTGTACGTCTTTCAGCTGAAATGATGATGATAATCTTCTTTCATAAAAAAATTTGAGGAACATGCAACAGTATTACACAAATTCATAATAGAAATAACATTTTCAAATGAAATGTCGTTTTAAGTTACGTCCAATTATTTCTAAACATTTGTTTCCCCTTGCTGTTTAGACGACAGATACTGTTAACCGTTTTGTGTATTCCAAGCAACGCCCATGCATTCGATTAAAGCGTTATAGTCTAACTTGCATATTTATCGCACGATTTATGTACCTACAAAGTACCCATACTGTTATTCGTAAGACGCCATGTAATTATACCAAAACAGCTAATACTTAGTCCGAGAATTTCAATAAATAAACGCTCGTGCCATCCTTCCTTATCCTTATTATACATAATATTTTATTAACTTATTTAAATATACATAATTTACATTTTTAAATATTAACATAGAAAAACATTTCGAAATATGAAAAACAGTTGACCATCAAGTAATATTATTATCTTTAAATATTTATAATTCTTCTTAAATGGCTTGACCGATTTGGATAATGTTTTAATATATATTTAAGTGGGTCCCTGGAAGGTTTGAAAATACTATTAGATCCGGTAGGTGGTGTTGCAATCGGGTTCAGTAAAGCCAGCTTTCGGGCAGGGCAACGTCTGTCGGGATATTATAAAACAAAGGTTCCCACCGCGTCTGTCTGTCTGTCTGTTTGGGATAAACTAATAATTTTTATGTAGTTTTTCACCATTAGATAGTGATCTATAAATATGGTTTAGGTGTATAATAGTAGATACTAAAGAAAAGCCGAGAACTTCAAAGATTTCTAAGGATGGTTTTTTTTTTCTGTGGGAAAATCATCTAATGACATCCCTCGCACTTGGGCGGATCGGGAGATAGTGTCAGACTTTTACTGACTAAAAACCCAACTGTTCCTTCGTTGCCTTTCGTACCAGGGCCGAGTCTTCCTTTCAGAAGCAGACCCTTGGCCCCAGTAGGCTTCGACCCTGCTGGGCCCCTACGGTTTGCTGACTTCTCCTTAAGGCGCGCGTGAAACAGTACGCGCCGTCGACGACTTGGGCTTGATCCGGACGGTCGGAACGGTCGGGGAGCTACCCATTGCTCGCCGTCCGCAAGCCCGCGCCTACGGTGGCCGGAAATCGGGATCGGAATCCCAGCGGCGGTTAGGGCGTGAGGACCGTTGCCTCACGCGTGCGGCCTCCCCCTTTGCTAGCATTACTGCTTCGCCAAAGGAGGCGACCGCCTGCCACTCCTCTTCGTTCCAGACCATGGCCTGTAGCAAAGCTCGGTTTCTAATGAGTGTTAGAAATCTTTAAAATTCTCGGCAAAGCTGGGACAAGTTGCTAGTCGCAACTAAATCGACGATTAAAGTTCATAACAAGGCAATATAATTTTTCTTCTTTCTAAATGAATCGTTTCCATATTTTCAAACCGAGTAAACCTCAAGAACTTGGTAAATATCTTCCGGAACAATTAAAAGGCAAGAGATAAATCCTTACTGAGGAACGGGTAACTTACAAAATGGTCTATTAAAATTGTCACCCGACGTTTTTCACTTAGACTCGTATTTATCGATGTTACCCAAGAAGTTAGTATGTTTTATAGGTCTGTTTATGCCATGACAGCGGTTCGGCCCGCATCGGTAAACGCACAATGGACTAGGGCTAAGTAATATAGATAATTTATTATATATTTCCTAGTTTATTTGCGGCTTATAATTAATTCTCACGAGTTATGTATGAGGAATGTGATTGTTGTTTTCAAATGTTTTGTGATGGGCTTTCATATTTGAATTATTGAGTTCGTTGAACTGAGTCCAGTTATTTTTCTTGTTCCGTGATGTAGGAGGTTGGAGTCGTAAATAATTAAGGTGCAGCATTAAATCTGGATTTATAGACAAGCATGGAGTTAACTAAACTACTGTTAAAGGAAAGAAAAATATCTTTCGTGTTACGTATCGTATCGTTTCTTTCGTCTTACAGTCCATCCTAAGGTTGTCTGGTAGATATCGCTGTCAGCGAAAAGACCGCCATTGAACCCATAGATTTAGTTTTGTGTAAAAGTGTTGTTACGTACTATTTTGGTGTACAATAAAGTTTATTCTATTCTATGTTAGTTAAGTTAATAATTATGTACCTACCGTTTTTTTTTCTCTCCTTCCGCTTTGGGTGGAGCTAGAGGGAATGTCAGACTTATTCACCTGTGTTTCTTCAGTTACCCATTGCGTTCTAGGGTCACGGTAACCCTTTCGAACAATCCCGCAGCCTTGGCAGGCATTGACTTTAGTCATCCACGTTATTTTTGCTGATAGTTTTTAAAAAGTCTTCCTTCTGGCAATTTGTATTTCTTACTATTTTCGAAGTATTTTAGAATTAATGATTCATGTTTCAAATGGGATGACCCACTTATTAGAGTGGCCAGAGTGTCCCTACATCTGCACTTTCGAGGACCTAAAAACGCATTCGACGCCGCTATAAACGTGGCTAGCTACTGGTCCCAAAAACCTTCTATTTTTTCTTCTTTAGAATTCTTATATGCGCAAAGGCACATCCTTAAAAGGCTGTAGCGACACCATCTAAGAATATTGCACAACAAGCGGATCACAGCTGTCATTTTTACATAAGCGCCAGTTTAATAGAATATTCATTTCCGCAAGTCGCTTCCAGTCTTCGTATTATGATTCATAACACCCAAGTTACCATGTTTGGGTATCGTTCTCGATATTAAACCTACTGATTTAGTACCATTGTACTACTCTTGGCTTATTACCATGCCTCTTCTTGAACAATACCATGGAACTTGTGATGTGCATGTATCTTTAGTATGGTCACTTCCTCTCTGACTATTGATAAAACGATTATCAACTTTGGTTACATCGGCGATGGTTGCTTTTCTTTGATATAATGATACCAAACGAAACTTGATTTATTGAAGTATTTAAACGGCAAAAATTACTGTGTAAAATGTGAGAGATGTCATTTGCCAGTAATAAATTTAATACTCTATACTTATTACCTACTTGGAATGTTCATTCAAATTCGTGGATTTATGAATTATCATGATAAGTATTCTCATCTATCTTCTATTGAGTGGGTATGGAGTTAAAATTAAATTCAAATATTGCAACTTTCATCAAAGCACGATTTTACACCTTCTTGGTCTTTCACATTTATTAACTTAGTAAATCGGTTACCTTACGTGTTTTTTGGATAGCTGTCTTCAGCTTTATTTTCTACTTTATCAGATTCTGTATTTTTTAACTTATTGACATCTTTATCTTAACACTTGTTAGTATGATTTCTTATTTTTTCATGTCAATGTATCGCTCATTTGGTGCAATAATGACGCAAAACAAATAATGAACTAGTGTGCTTCACCATCAACGATTACATCAACAGAAGATTCTAAAGGCTTGATTTTGAAGCGACTTATTAAAATCATCGTAATTTTAAAAGAAATTACGACGTTTTTAATAAGTCCTTTTAAAATGCCATACCTTTAATAGATATCTTTAATTGCATCTCCTCCTCCCCCCTAACCATCTCATTGTTGGACCAAATAGTATCGTCTCTATTTTTTGCTTACATGGACAAAGGAATCTCTTTGCAATCATTGTGAATAAATATTTTGTCTTGCCTTCTAAAAACAGATTTTAATTCTTAAGTCACAGACAAATCAGTTTTATGTTCCTCGAAAGCTAAACGTCAATACTTTCGAAAGTGTATTACCTCAATAAACTATACATCTCATTGTGCCTTCTATTATTTTCTTAATAGGTTTCGAAAGGTGAAGTAACGAAATGAGCTGTAAGCAAATTTTTTGTTGGATTTCATAATAATAGATTAGACTGCATTCTCGGTTCAGGCTTTTTAGTTTTACCTTCTATTGTGCAAGTATCATTCTAAGCTTGACTGTGATGGCAGTTCCGTTCAAGCGTTATTTGGTCTACGAAGTTTATGTTTCGTAGACCTTTAATTTTGAGGCAGATCAAACAACTCTGTCTAAACTGCGTCTGCAGTAGCATTGCTAACTCAAGCTTTTAACTAGCAGTGCTAACTCAAGCTTTTAACGCGTAGCATTTGACGACTTGACTTCTTCTGGCTAGACCTTATCCAATTTATTTGGAGTCGGCCCTCCTTGTCCTCGTTTTCCATTGCGCACGATTTTGTCCCATGTCGGTGTCGAGATGAGCTTTTCTAAGGTCTCTTTGGACCGTCGTCAACAAAGTGGAGGGTAGTCTTCCACGCGTGCGCTTCGTCGTAGGCAGTTCAAGGGCATGATTTACCATATGATCATCTGGGCGTCTTTGTACGTGACCATACCACCGTAAGCGCTGCTCTTTGACTTTATCGGATATCGGAGCAACTTTAAAACTGCCTCTTATGTACTCATTACGGATTTTATCTAGTAGTGTGACTCCCGCTGACCAGAAGCATGCGCATTTCAGTTGTGTACCATTTGACGACCTTACGTGAAGTGATAAAGGGATGGAGCTATTTAGCGTGTATAGCCTCTTTCTCGCTAGCACGGCTTTTATTTTAACAAGTCATGGTAAGACCCCAGGTGTTTATTTTCTCTGTCCATCTTAATAAAGTTCCTTAGTGAGATATCGATGCGATACAACCCCTGTAACCTGACTCTTGCACAGGATCAACTTACAGCTTGTCAGATCTACCGCTAGTGCTCCCAACCATCACGTTTTACCCCATCGATTTATGATCATTATTTGCTGCAATTTATTAGCAGACAGAAGGATCCTGATGTCCATTCTCTTAGCACAATACCTTAGTTACCCTTAACGACACTTTCAAGATGGCGGGTGGCCCATTCCTTTCGATCTTTACGAGACCAATTAGATATTACACCGTTAACTTTAATGGGATTACTTTAAAGAGAGTTTATAAACAGTTATAAAACTTAAGAATCAGATACGGACTCCTGGTAAATAATTGTAAATGGACCAAGTATCGCAATACTATTAATTAAGACATCGTTAAATCTGTTGGACCAGATTGCTTATGGGAACCAATTCCTAAGTTGTAGGAAGATGACTGTAATAAAATTAGCTGACAGGTGCTGATTATAGGGTTGTTCGTAATAATTATTGCTAAGATAAAATGGTTCTAACATTCCAGAACATGTTAAGTAATGTTCAATGAATATCTTTTCAAAGATATTTGTCATCGGTCATGCAAAGTTGATCTGAAGGCTGGTTCGTTCTTTGTCCAAAGAATTAGATTTAACGTGGCAATGCTATCATTCTACAGTCCTGATGACAGCGATATGGAGGAGTACTTTGACGCCTTAGTGTACTTAATTTGGTATATATATACATATTTTTGTATTAAGGTTGTAAATACTGGTAGTTTGTTAATATGTTCGTCATGTATTTTGTTACAAGTCAGATTATAAAGTTACTGACCCGCTTCCGTGGATCGTAGCGTGTATACAACATTAGTTTTTATATAGCGCTAGTGTCTAATGTCCGCTATAACCTACCGTGACCTGTGTTGTACTTAGTGTAGGTGGTGTCCAACTTGTGACCTTTTTCAAATATTTTTGGAAAAAAATATAACATGGTGTAAAAAAATTTGGAATCGATTCAGTTACTGATTCTGAACAAACTATATTCAGGTTACGCATATATACTAAAAATAATTTTGTATAAGTTATACTATTCGTCATGGCTGTCCCCTACACAAAGATTAGCTTTTCCCAATCCGACTGGTAGTTCCAGAGATTTCTTCAGCTTTAATAAATTAGTAATGAATATTTTCTATTTATACATTACGCAACTTTACGAGGAAGCACGTAGTTTACGCAAACATGACATAAATCATTGACATACCGTTAGTTATAATGGGTGTACAGAGAAGCAAGGTATCAGCCATAAACTTAACAAGGTACTTAGTTCCAGGTTAATATAATACAATAGTTCCTTGTTAGGAACGTTAAATAGCATACCGTTTCGTTCACGGCAGTGCAAACACTCGCTTAGATTTTTTCGCATTCATGGAATTCTGTCGACAGCCCTATTCGGTGGATATAGCGCAGCGGGTGGCTGTCTGAAACTGCCTCCAGTAAGGTTTCTTTCACAATTGTAAAATGGATCTCTTGTATCGATTAGATACTCGATATCGTAAGCCCACGTTTCGGGTGCTAATTATAGCTATTGGTTTATATAGCCTTGAGGCGAAACGAGGGCTATGAAAACTGCTATAGATAACGGATTGTTACGACCAATTGTCAGTTTATGTTTGCGTTCTGTTACTGCTACTGTTGCAAATATTGTTTGAGAATGTTGTTCCTGAGCTTTCAAAATTATTGAGACTATATTTCAGAATAATGAAACGAGAGATCGAATCTCGGGAAATTCAAGTCGAAACTGTAAATACACTTTGACTGTTACGGAGCTCATTAGAAATAATAGAACCTAGTTTCAACAATGATAAAGCATACAAAAAAATAAAGTTTGTAGCTTTGGTTCGAGATGTTACTGCGTTAAGAGTTGAAATAAATAAAACATGTCCATAGGCCTAATTTAAATTCAATTTATCGGCACATCTTTCTCTTGTTAGACAGCTAAGGCTGGCAACACACTGGCTGGTTTCAGAGGGAAGTGCACACGGACGACTGGGGCTGTTAATGATCCCCACATCAATCTCTCAGGCAGTCGTAGACAGCTGAATCCGAAAGCTGTCGACTGCTTGAAACTTCGCAGTTGTAAAATGCATTCTGAAGAAGAGGCATTATTGCTTGCTTTCCTGTATTTGAGAAGATTTTGTGGCTCTTCTTTATGTAAGATATATAACTTCTCCAAGCATTTCTCAAGCTGTATAGTTTTTGGGTTCTGTATCAGAGGGAAAAACAACGGAACCGCTCTGTGTACATCCAGCAGTCCGCCTTTTTTTATTTTATTATTATTGACAGGCTTGCGTTTGACCATTACCGCACGTGATGGTAATTGACAATGAGGTCGACGATGGAGCTCGCTTGCCCAGAAGTAACCTATTCACTCTTAACTTAAAGACCCCTAGGTTGTAGCTATCAGCTAACACAGACTGGCAAGAAATTCCACTCCGTCTGGCTGTCAGCAGGCTGTATCTCATGAAAATTAAAACAGTCTACCTTTAGTAGTAGTAGTTGTAATTTTCAAAGTGTGTATTTCGATTGCCGCTATAACAAGAAATAAAAATGCCATCTAGCAGCTTTGGACTCAGGGGAAAGGCGTGCGAAGAGGCTAATTGGGGATCCAGATTTGGTTAAGTCCAATCTACAAAGCCTCGAGCACAGGCGCAGGGTAGCCGGCCTATCGGTATTTTACAGGTTACATTTTGGAGAGTGTGCGCGGGAATTGCATGACTTGATTCCGCCATCTCCGTTCTACCATCGAACAACCCGACGTACGGCGAGTATCCACCCTGACGTTGTTGAAACTTCAACGGTCTGGACTAAGCGTTTCGCTTCGTCGTTTATACCGCGTACATCGAAGGACTGGAACAATTTGCCTGCTGCGGTCTTCCCATCCAACTAGGGTCTTCAAGGCTAGAGTGAATAGGCTCTTAATAAACTAGTGCGCCTCACCATCAATGATTGCATCTCTGCTTACCATCAGGTGGGATGGCAGTCAAGCACTGGTTTATAACAATTAAAATAATAATAATAATATACTTATAGTAATATTCGTACAAGAAACGTGTTTTTTTTTTCAGTTTATGATACGGAACCGGAACCCTTCGTGTGCTAGTTCAACTCGCACTTGGCCGGTTTTTTTAGTTTTAACTGAAGGTCAGACGATTTCGTGTAGACATCTCAATTCAAAAGAGTTTAAAGTTAACTATTCATTTGAATCAGAAGTAATTTGGCAATCTAATTTAGTCTATTGTTCTCAAGTGGAATAATTTTAACTTACTTAACCTCTTTTCTTGCTTGATTGCTTATCTCACAGTACTTAGTTTTTTTTTGTTTCGTCTTTATTTCGTTATTGTATTAAGCAAATTATATTATTATAGTCATTAAATGTAACTCACATATTCATTTCACCTTGATATGCCAGTTATAGGCGCAATCGCATCATTTTAGCAATATCAATAAACGCTACAAAAAATATCAAGGCCAGTATATTCCACTGGCCTTGATTTTTAGAGATTATGATTCTGTTTCACTTATTATAATTATAGGGGTTTGCTGTATTGATCGATTGAAACGTCTATTTGGATGTTTAGATTGGCATCATCTTCTATATATAGGTAGGTATTAATATTATACAGTTGAAGTTTGTATGAAAAATTATTTTAGTGTTGGATAGTTCTAGAAGGAAGAAAGGGGAAATTAGAAATTAGGGGAAGTTTGAAAGTGGCACCAGTGACTGAAAAGTTGAAAGGGAATCGTTTATCTTGGTATGGTCATGTGAAGAGGAGGGATGAAGCGCATTTTGAGGTTTGAGATATCTTTATTTCCCATAAGAATTTACAATTCACTTACATGAGAAAACTTAAAAATTAATTTACAAACGTTATTGGTAGCGTACAGTAACAGTTTTGTCTCAATTACAATTTAAAGAGAAGTAATCAAAAAGTGTAGGGTAGTCGATAAATAGTTGCATACTTAAATCGTAAACATACACGGAGTACGAACAACTGGAAGCGACATGTACTAAGGTGCGCTTGGTTTGTTAAAGATGTGTAATTTTAAGTATTTTTTAAACATTGACATTGACTTTGCATTTTTAATATTATTTGGTAATTTATTATACAGTGCAGCACCTTCGTACATTACACTTTTTTTGCCATAGTTTGTGCGTGGTGAGTATAATTGTATGTCATTTGTATTTCTAAGCCTAATTTTGTGTATTTGATGTTTTTTCATAAAATGTATTTGTGTGTGAATGTTTTTATTAAGTATTTTTCTTATAAGAATACAATTATTATATAAGTATATTTGTGATATATTCATTAGCTTAGTTTCACTGTATATTTTTTGTGTTGGTGTACTGTAATCATAGTGGAAAAGTGTTTTTATTAATTTATTTTGAAATATTTGTAGTGTTTGAATATTGGTTTTAGTCGCTGTTCCCCATACTTCTATTAGATAGTCCAAGTGAGGTTTTATAAGAGCGTTATATATATTATAACGTACTTGACGTGGAAGGCATCGAACGACACCCCGTAGGGCTCCCGTGAGAGACGTCAACTTAGTCTTAACCCTTTCGATGAGATTTCCAGTTCAGGTGGTTATCTAAAATTATTTTGCTAAAAGAGTTATGAATTTACATGTGGATGAATGGAGAGGGAGAGGGAGGCCAAAGAAAAGATGGATGGATTGTGTGAGAAGTGATATGAAAGAAAAGGGAGTTAGTGATAGCGTGACAAGTGACAGGACAGAATGGAAGAAAAAAACGTGTTGCGCCGACCCCAAATAAAACTGGACAAGGGCAGGAAGATGATGATGATGATGGATAGTTCTAGAAGGCTAAATAACAACACACTGCGACCAATAGGAGCGGAGTAGTAGCCAAATACGCAGGGGACACTGGACAGCTAGGTAATTACACACAACATCTTAATATTTACAATGTATGCGAAAAACCAAAAATGGATTAATTTCATTGAAACGTTTCCATTGATTTAATTCAATATTTTAATTAAAACCAATGATGTATGCAAATAGTTTAAGACACGATAATTTCACAGTTGATCAAACGCAACACCTGACGATATATTTGATCTCACAATAACACCATACGTGGCTTTGAATGGCACGAACCACGAAAGCGTAAAGGCGAAAGCAAAGCCATTATCAAATCATTAATTAGTTCCAGTGACATCCAACACTAATATCCACTTTCTTGATGCGGAGTCAATCTACCGAGAAATTGTGATGACTGTAGTAAAAAGTGCGTATATGGGAATATGGGTAGGTACCGTAAAAGATACGACTCATCGGCGTATGAATGGTAGCATTACGTGGGCAGTTTTGCTTCCTTGTTCGTTATGTGCATCGTAGTTTCCGAGAGCTCTGTGACTTTTCAATTGTATAGTTTATGTAGTTATTGATGCGATATCATCTTTACCCAACTGTTTTTCTTCCGGAAAAATAAACTACCAAATCGTGCGATCTTGAAAGTAACAAGGTCCCTTTTCTCTTTCAATATCCACTTGTAAACTCAGTTTCGTACGCACTCTGACCTCAATACTGCGTAACAGCGAAATTAAAGCAAAAAATCATGTTTCCGAATTTCGCCATCAAGCAATTGTTACGGATCGAATTATCCGCCAGATTTCGGTCGGCTTTGCTCGCGAGTGTGGTTGTATTTGCGCGTGACTTTCGCAATCGGTGACATTATCATGTCGTGTCTGGCCAAAAGTTAAACGCCCAACTGACCTCACGGTTTTGGCTACCCGACAAACTAGATAGTTTTTGTGTAAAAGAAACCGAGTTGGCTAATGCAGTTAGTCTGATATCTGTACAATGTTGCAGACTCTATCCTTGAATATTTTCAAGTGATAATAAAATAACGGAAGTTAGTATCACTTTAAAATATAGTCTACCATTGTTTATTTCAATCTCTTAAATTCACTTTCCCTTAATGGCGATCAACTAAAAGCTTTAGCGCCGCTTAAGTCCGTAATGTTCAACGTTTTCGAAATTATATTGCATTCAATCAGATTTGCTAACTAAAGCAAACTCTAATAGGACAAGAAAGGACTGACATAAATAAAATAAGCGATAGAAAACACGAAACTGTGTAGGTCTAATTGTGTACTTGCCTGTGTTCCTTTTTGTGCAATATTTTATACTAAACAACAAATAAGACCAAATAGTTTTTTTTTCTGAAAACAACATCAAAATTGGTTAGATATATGAAGCAGCAATTAGCATTTCAAATATTGGTAGAAAGATTGAAGGCATGATTGCACCAACCCGCACTGGGCCCGCGTGGTGGATTACGGCCCATTCCCTCTCCTAGAGAGGAGGCCTGAGTCCCAGCACTGGGAACATTATAAGGCCGACTATGCTATGCTATGACTGGAATATCTAGTTATCTCTTTTGTTCACACGTAACCTAACGGCGGTGATTTTACTTTTCAATACGTGCATCCTTATTCTGTTACTTGACAGGTTTCCTTCCACCAGAATTTAAGGGTTTATAACTTACTAATATTGAACGGAATCGAAAACTTCTTTTTATTTGTGTAATAATTAATACAAAAGTTGAGTCAACTATCCAATTTATGCGCACTGATATGAAGACTGAAACATTCTTCAGGAACAATAACTTCTTGTTACTAAAGACAATTCCGCCCATCTATTTGTACGTCCACAATAATTTACCAGCTATACAACCAATAGAAATGATATCATACCGTAGATAATATAATAAAATGTTCCGAACAACAGCCAGTGTCTAATCGTCACAGCCCGATATGGAAACGACCAGTCTGTCCGTTACTTACGATTTCATTCGAAAAAGATCTTAATCTTTGGCCATTATCGTCTGTATACGTACGTGAAAGGCTATCCGATCTATGTTGGCTTTATTTGGCTAGTAAAATCGAAATTAACTAGGTGGACCGAGGTTTTGAGATGCTTGGGATAGTTTAAATGCTTTTTATGTTTGTCAAACAACGAGTGTAACGACGCTTTTTCTGTTTGATACACGTTTTGAGACAAGATAAGAGCTACTACGTCTAATTATTCTTTTCCGGAATTCCTTGAGCTATGTTTTCGGCTTCTTTAGTCGTTTCCTTTTCATCTTTCTCATCGTCATCCTCTCCTATCTAATTGGTAGTGTTAGCGACACTTAAAATAACTGGTAGCTCAGTACTCTCATTAGCTGCTTCCAGTTCCTTCATCCATGATATGTCAACTTTCAAGTTTTTTGTCTCACCTACCTCTATAATTATATAAAAGCTTTTAATTTCGTCTGCCTTATACGGTGGTCTATTACTCAGCTATCCGATCATTACGATCCCAATTTAACAGCAGCGCCACTCTACTGGTTAGAGTCCATAGTCTAGACAATCAGAGTCCATAGTCTAGACAATCAACGGACTTCTTAGCTCGATTCTTGATAATAAGTAAATGCCGGTCGTGACGTTGCTAATACCTGTTTCCATTTATGCACGAACATTGACGTGTTATAGATTAAGCACAGATGTCAATTCGTTTTTTGGCCCGAAGTTAGTGTTGTAATTTTGGCAACAAACCCTTAATACTTGGTGCTTACAAGCGGATCTTTCTATTCTTACTATCTTAGTCAATATCTTAGATCTATAGGTTATCTACGGGGGGTCGTGGAGGGAAAAATTGGAATCGTACGACAGTTCACCGCTCCATTGGAACCGGCTTTGGGGAGCAGAGTAGACGTCCTTTTTGTAAACCACAGCCTCGGCCCCCAAAAAGTATACAAGTATTAGTTTTAAATACTGATTTAAAATATAGTTTACTGTGTATTCTAGATCGACAGATAACCTACGGGCCCTCGGGGGTGGCGTGAACCTCGGGATCGTACGGCAGTCCCGTGCTGTTTGCCGTACGTCATTGGGTTCCACTTTACGTACTCGTAGTAGAAAAGGTGTACTCTGCCTACGAAAGTCAGAGGTAAGAGACTAAGAGAGTGACTCGGAGATAAGTAGTATAACATCGTTGTAAAATATATTATAGTCTTGTATATTTTTGACCAAGAGGCTTCCTAAAGGGCGTTGTGGAGTGGGTGAAAATGAGGATCGTACGACAGTTTACTGCGCGTCATTGGGGTCGTCTTTCGAGTGTAACGCGGGCGTGCTCCTTTACGAATCAATACCTGTGCCAATTGAAAGAGATATTATATCTAAATATATAAAAGGAGAAACTGACTGACTGACTGACATATCAACGCACAGCCGAAACTACGGGGACTAGGAGTGTCCAAAGTTTGTTAGGAGGAACCTACTTTCACGCGGGTGAAGCCACTAGCAGAAGCTAGTTTTTTAATATAGTTTTAAGATAATGTCGTACACACGATTTTGTTCTTTGAACTTTTTGTAACCAAATAAAGTTTATGCTACAGTATCCGAGAATTGAACTCTCGCATCGTTGCATAGACCTTTACTTAACTGCGATGATATTCCCTTCGATATAAACCCAAGCTTAATCGAATGGCCATCATGGCCGACAATCGAAGAGAAAGCAATTACCGTGCTTTCACGGACGACATCCTAAATCAAGACCCGACCTTACAATGGAAACTCGTTGGGCGTGCATCCGAAGTATTCCGGAGTGCAGAAAGCACCGCTCGTCTCGTGACGGTGCTGTCCCGATAACGGCATCCTCGGGACCTTGACTGGTCGAAGCTTGAACTTTTATAGACCTGACGATCATTTGCCACGGTTTTAACTGGCTACGGGACTCGGTTTTCTGAGAATTTGTATTTAATGAGAGATATTTCTTCACTAGTTGCAGCCACCGGTATCGCTCCCATGATAATAGAAAAATATCTCAAGGGAACATACTCCCGTGATAAAAAAGTATCCTATATGCTATTCCAGGACATGGTCTAACCATTTGCCAAATTTCACCTAAATCCGCGAAAAATTAACACACACAAACTCACCATGGGTGTGTGTGTGTGTGTTTATGTTTGTATAATTAGTGTGATTTGCCCCTCTTTATTCCACTTGGAGTTTACTTAAACCTTATTTCTATTGAATTGAGTAAAACTTATATTGATAAAGAAACAGACATTATTTTTATTATTTCCAATTTCTAAAGAACTGTTTTACGGTACATAATATCTATTTGAATTCACGCTATTTTAAATTCTTTATTGAGATTATTGTTCGCCTCCCGGGGTTACGCCAGTAGTTCTACGGGTTCTAATTACCATAACTCATTGTAATTAACTTCCTTTAAGATATTTTCTCTTCTAATTGAATTTCTGTTACCGCTTCAGACCTATGATACTGCAAAGTTACCTGTTTGGTTGTACCATTAATTCAGTATTATACTGTGCTTGAAGACGTAAGGAAAACCTTTACAGAATGTAATTGATTAGGGCTAAGTAATAATATGTGCCCGGGCAGATTGCTCGCCGAACAGATGTCCGTTGGAACCGAAAGGTTCTAGAGTGGCGACCGCGTACCGGAAGACGCAGCGTTGGAAGGCCTCCCAAAAGGTGGACCGATGACCTGGTGTTGCGGGAATCCGATGGATGTGAGACGCACAGGACCGGTCGTTATGTCGACACTTGGGGAGGCTTATGTCCAACTGTGGACATCTTTCGATTTAAATGATGATCTCCTTCTTAGCGTGTCGATGGCAAAACTAATTTTAAATTCCTTGCCTGGCCCAGTATTCGGCCACGGCAATGTCGTCTACTAATGCTGTCATCAGATCCCTACGTGAACAGGCAATAGGGCACGTCATTCAGGATGGAAGGTGGGACTTAGTTAAACACTGAAGAATTGGTGATGATGAAGATGAAGTAATAATAACCGCTCTGGTCAATCTTAGAGGTTAAGCAACACTTGCCGAGGTCGATCTGAAGATGTTTGACCATCTAACATATCGTGATTCCACCATGCCTCGAAAAGCTCGCTAAACCGATGGTCCTTGCTGTCACTTGTATATCTTTGACAGTCGTTACGAATAACTAGTGAGAAGCCAAAAAAATTCTAACACCAGACTCGCCAGTGTTGTGAAGGTCATATAGGAAATCGCTCCATGTAAAATACTACCACCACAAAATAGTTGGAAAAAGACTAAGCAGATTGATCAAATGCAATTAAAAAGACATTAGTCTTCAAGTTTCAAATGTCGTTGCGAAGCTTCAAACGTGGGAGATTCACATTTTACCAGCAAATCACGTTTCATGTTTAACGTGATTTCTATTGTAAAACGACTATTTCTTGGTTTATTTATTACTGCTTGTGGCTAGCACTTATTCTGACACCTGATTTTAATCGCTGCTTATAGCGGTTGCCAGACTATTACATTACTCCTATCTATGTTGAATATTATTGTAACTAGATGTTTGTTAGCTAACATTAAATAATCATCGCCTTTGCTTTCGGGGTTTCCAGTCCCCAAAAAAGATCATCGAGGGAGTGTCAGGCTTTTATTGACTAAAACTCATCTGTTTCCGTCAGTTGCCCTTTGATTTTCGGAACATTTCGTATTTGTAAAAATAGTCGTCGCTTTCGTTGATCTTTAAAGAATTCGCGAAGATAATTATTATTCTACTCCTGCTTGGCGCATGTTGTATTTTGTGATTTTGTAAACTCTTTTGAGAATACTAAATGTTATTCATGACTGATTATGTCTTTAACATTCACTGTTTAGTGAGCCGTCAGCTTTAGTAGTCAATATTTGACTAAGGTGTAATACGATCTGTATGATCTTTGCTTTAACTGTAAAATTCTTTAAGGCTCTTTGTTGAAAGTCAATATTTTAGCAAAGTAACGGTCTCTTGATACACAATTTTTGGAATTGAAAGGTTAGACCCCGTTTTTTGGTTTCTTATTCAATTTAAATTTCTGTAATTCGTTTCCGTTAGGCGTCTTACGTTCCCCATTAAAATTGGCCTTTCTATCTATATGTCGTTTCACCGATTCCACTGAAATTAGCTCAGCAGACTGATCGACGCGTGTCCACATTATTCACAGACTGATAGATTAAACCAACTTCTAGTCACAGTAGCTTTTCGCAGTCCACTCAGTGCCCACCTTTATTCTAGTTTCGTACGATAAAGTAATCTAGTCATGTTAGGTGGTGCCAATTAGCTCCGTTCAGTTTACAAACTTGATTGATGGTAATTAATATGCATAAAGATAGTTTCGAAAGCTTGTTTATGAATATGCAGTGCTCAATCAAAGACAGGTTAGAGGAGATTCTTTTCATCATCATGATTACCTGATTGGATGTGATTTACCGTATTTGAATATTCTTTATCTTAAGATTCATAATCTATTTCTATAATTACTCTTTTATTCAACTCAAATAGATAATCTGTGTAGTTGTTAAATATACCTTTATGTATAATTCGATTGTTTTTTTTATTATTATTGGTAGGCTCGCGTTTGACCAATATCTCACCTGATGGAAACCGCCAATGTGGTCCAAGTCGATAAAGCACGGTTGCCTAGAAGTGACCTATTCACTCAAGACCCCAGGTTTCAAATTCAGATTACCTACATATAGTTTTAACCTCTACTTTACTAACAGAAAAATTCGCTTTTGATTTCAAAATCAGCATCGTTTAATTCTATATTCTTTCTTACCAATTTAATATCAATGAAGGGCGCTGCTCCAAGTGAGTGGACATGCGTGCAAAAACCGAGCATTGCCGGTTGATCGAGTTTATACCGATATGTAATCGTATTCGGATATTTTTTGTCTTTATCAACTCGCTACGTCGGTCTTTACGCAATGCAAACTGGATACTGTTACGTGCTTTTAACGATTTATGACATAGAGGCTTTGCGACTCGTCAATTAAAGTGACTTGTGGAAAAAAAAAAGAACTGCGTGTTTGTGTTGAAGTGTAAACTGTCGTTAATTTAGCTTATTGAGTTGATTGATGGGAAGAAAAACGTTTGTTCAAGCCTCAAGTACTGGTAATATGATTTGTATTTTTTTAAAAATCGGATACTTAATTCTAAATCATTTTTTTTAAATCAACAGTCAGCTCAACCACAAACGTTTGCAAAATTGTTAGTATAGGTACACTTTTATTTGTGTTAAGAGCCAAGTCGCGAAGAAAACATTATGGTACAGAGTTACAGGACAAAAAGTAGACGCATCGCCTTATATTTTTTTCACGTTGACTTGCCGTGGCAGCCGTATGTCTCAGTATTGTCTGCGCTTGTTAAAAAACTGCTAGCCATGTAAGACCAACTAAAGGACAAGAGAATGGCTCGATAAAATTCCATTTGAAGGAAATGTCAATTGGCCACTTGCTGTATTCAGTTTGCCGACATTACTTTTTTTATTGTTTTACTATTTTATTTGCTCATGTATGATTTGCCGGTATTTCAAAGCCGTGTGTACCGGATTAGGAAATTGTAAAAGGATTGGAAGAAGGGTTATTTTTTATTGGTTCTTCGTTATAACTTATTGCCTTATTTGATTTTGTCTTGTGTTGATTTTGAGCTTTCAATTTCACTAACTCAAATGTTGATTGCTATGAAAACGCTTTTTATTACGTTCAGACATTTGTAGTAGTCAAATCATCATATAATTTATGAGAATTTATCGCAATAAAACAATACTAAACTTTATTCGTTATGTAAACAAGTCTCCATGCATCGTAAATGCATCTCTAATACGTTTAAAACAGCTATGCCGTAAGCTTTGACAAGCAATTGAACATTTATGAGTAGGTTGGTGCAGTTTAACTATCGACAGCCCAAATTGAATCGTGCTCTTGTAATCGGTACCTAGCGAGTGTTCCTCGTAAAATTGCCGATGCATCGACCTGGCTTGGGTGTTGCACAGGGACTTTTAATTTATTAGCGATGTGGTAGGGGTGAAAGTGCTAAGAATATAAATAAATTTTAATGTGAGTTCAAATTAGATATAGATGGTGTAAATCGAAGTTGCATACGAACATGCATCCGATGAAAATATATGAAAGTAAGTTTTGCCTCGCGTACGTTGTGGTTTAGTAGCTGTCTGTATCTAGCTATCTTACAAAAGTTAGATATGGGAAAGCTCTCGCCAGTATCTATCAAAATATTTATGAATCCTTCTAAATAAGCGTAATTGTGTTATCATGTTTTCTATAATATATTATTATATATTAAGGGAACCAATTAAAAAATACCGGAATGTTCGAAACAGTTTTCCGTGGCCCTTGAACGGAACGGCTAGGTGGGTTCTAATCAGTAAAAGTCTCTACCCTAGAACGGGAGAAATCATCAAAAAAGAAAAACATACACGCAATAATTGGTTAGAAAGCGACACACAAAATATTTTCCGATTATTATGCAACCTGTCACTTCAAGCACGTCCTTCACAAGTAGGACTTCCTATTACAGCCTTCATTTACTTAAACCATCATCTTTGTTTATCTACACAAGAAGCTAGAACCGGCTTTCTTCCACAGTTTGTGCATGTTAATTGACATTCATAACGGCATGCTGACGATCTTTGAGTAAAAACTCACGGACACAGCATTCCAAATTAGTCGCTTTGTTTAGTTCCAAACGTGCTATATCTTGAGTAGGCCATTTGGCAATATGACAATAGTTTCTGGAGACAATGATGAGAATATCAACCATAATTGCGACTGGGGCATATGTAATAGCGGCATTTGTATTTATGTAAAATTTTAAAACTTGACTGTGCTTGACAGATATTGGTCAGTTTAAAAGTTTACTTTCACGTTATACTGTTTATGAAGTAATGTTTCAGCAAGTGGTCTGGTTGTTTTTCTTTTTTATTAGCTTCATAAACTTCACTTTATTATTTGTTGCCAGTTAATAAACTCTTATTGATATCAAAATGTCCCTTACGTTAATTAATAGTTCTGCTATCGATATTCGTAATTGTCGTTTATGAGACGTTTTACAGTTCCGCAAACCTCCATTAAAAAGGGAGGATATTTCGACCAGGCGGGTGTTGTGTCTGATCTGGGCAACTGCCCGACAGTTGTTTTCGGACTGTTGTGCATGTTCTAATCCCGCAATGCAGGATTTTGTATTTAAGTTCCTATGTGTATAGATAGAGCTACAAAGCTGTATCGCAATCACATCTATTTTATACACGATACGTATCTTATACTAACTCGCCATAGTTGCATTAATATTGTTAGTGATATCTAGGAAAACGTCGAATTGCATCAAGACGTTATCGTCACAATAAAGGTAAATCAAATTACTGTTTCCTTTACAGAATTGAGACGTAAGATATATCACGCTATTTATTTGAATCCGTAGATAAACTTTTGACCAGCATTGAGATCTCAGCGGTCTTACTAAATACGTCGTTAGCACAGACTACCGGTGTGGCATAGATAAATCTTGTTTTGTGATCAGAATTTCTATTATATTCAATGCTTATTTATTCAACCTGTTCATGTTTGTTTGAATGATTTCTTTCTGTGTAAATCCCTACGGCCCACGCTCAGCGAAAGCCGAAAAAGAAACTCCTATTCTTTTCTTTTTTGTTCCGTGTTACTCGTCCCCTACACAACACCAAGCCATGTACACAACTACACGTAAATCGATTTAGTATACAGTTACATCGATTACAAAAGATTAAATCGAGTTGCGATTCCGAGATATTCGGGTGTTCCAATTTTCAATATGTGGGTAACTAGGTATGTGTTTAGCGTGATAAATTGCTATTGTTTTGAGTAACACGTAAAGGCAATTTTTATCAATGGTTCAGTTGATTTGAGCATGAGACTCCACGATAGTAAATTGAAATTGTAAATGGCTTGGATAAGATGTTACAATGTATGCATCTGCACGATTATTCTGTATTATCGTGAGATGTGTGAGAATCGTTTTATGTTATGAAGAACAACAGTTAAGCCGCCATCGTTTACGTACAGTTGATCATAAAGTTCGTGTATATCCATGGTTACTTAAAGGCACTTAAATATAAGTTAAAGCATTCCAAAATTACTTTCTAAATCGTAATATTGGTTTAGAAGTTTTTATAATCTAAAATACTTACTAATGATCCGCCCCGGCTTCATACGGGTGCAATTTTCCTTCATTCATTCCATTATTCCTGGCTGTGTTCCACTTCTTGCCAATTTCTGAAGAAGATATCCAATCCTGTCGTCCCGCCATCTCCTTCGTGGTCTGCTGCGACCACGTCATTCGATGTAGTTTACGAACCCATCGTTCGATTGGCATGTGGCAAATATATAACACAGTCCCACTTTATCTAAGCAGCTTTCTTCTTCATAGTCGTCTTAGAATCTTTAAAACTTTAGATAGCAAGCAAAAAGAACACAACTATATCCCGATTCAATTCTCGTTTCTTCGTAAATATATTAATGATCGATCAGGTTTGATGCCTAGTCAAACCAGTCGCCGGCAAGTTTATAGAGACATGGCGTAACACACGGAAACTAGACTGTTAAAGATTAAGATGATTGATATCGTTAATCGATCATCGATGATAAAAGAAAGTCGTAAAATCGTCACTTTGATGTATATGTTCTTAATTGGTAGCTTTATTTTTGGTGCTAAAATAATGATTCCCTATAAATAAAATATTCAATTAGTTTTTAGTAATAAAATGCCCCTCATGTTGTAAAATCCTTATTACTTTTAATTGACGTCAACTTTTAACTTAGGGTGCCATATGCATGTTGAGTATGGTACTAAATTGTACCAATTAAGAAATTCCTTTTTCTAAAATTCTGGAGTATGTAAATGGAGACTTGCTACTAGCCTATAAACTTCATTAAGCTGTTGATCCCCGCACGGACGCCGGCTTTCGGGCGCCATTGTCTTACTATTGTGTCTCTAATTACACTACTCAACGAGTTAATATATGAATTAAATATTACCCAATTTGATATATTTAGAAGGGAAAGGACTTGTATTACTTGTTACTAATATGAGCCAATCGAATTAAGTTATTATCCTACTTCTAGACGGTCTGCCACCCGGTATGACTTAAGTGGTACTTAATTCCATTTATAACACATGGCAAAGCTTTGGTGCGAAAACACTTAATATTGCTATTGATCCGATAAGTACGTATTGAACACAATTGAACGATATTTATATTGAGGGATATTTCTTAGCACACATACGCGTCTATCATAAAGATGATATATAAACCGGTACTCGATTGCGATTTACGCTATCGGTCAAGAATATTATTATTATAATATATTATTATTAAGTATATAATTGTAATATTAAAATTAATTTTCGTGAACAACAATATTTTGTAAGACTTCTTAACTGCCTTCGACCAGCCTTACATCTCCTTCCACACCATAACTTTTAGCACACTTGTTTCATTCGGGTCTTTGAGACTATCTTCCTAAACTATAACCCTATTCCTATTAATTTCATGACGTAACTGTCCCTACCACCAAAATTATTGTCCAGTAACTGAGTCACGTGGACCGGTTCCCACACCCACTCTGCGCCTACGCAGCGCACCAAAACGTTGACATCACTTATGCAAGGGTTGTTGAGTTACACTTGTTTTATTTGTGTTTCTTTATGTTCATTAATATTTGCTGCATGATTGCTGATTTATGTTTTCAATAATATCTTATAGCTAAGTGTACTTTTGCTTTCTTTGTTGTACTTATTTTCATTAACCATTCCATGATTATGTTTTTACATGTGTAATTCTTTCACAATCACAAAACCGTCTTTTATCGGTCCACAGTCAACTATATTTTATTACAGGGTAAACTTAGTCATAGTAGATATTTTTATATTTTCTCTATCTTCCTATCCTTGGCTCATGTTACTTGGGGTCGGCACCCCCGTATCCCTTTTTTTAAATATTGAAATCGAATTCGATATATTAAAGTCGTTAACTTCTAAAGAACAATGAGGCGATCCTTTATCCTGCATTCTGTTTCCATGTAATCAATTAATGACAACCTATGGTTACATTCCTTGGTCTGACTGGACATGTTCCCTTTACTATGGTTAATGTGATTTTGCGTATACTATAATTTTATTCTTTGCTTCTTTATTTGCGCCATTATAAAGAAACAATTGGCTCATGGGTCTGTCATCTGCGTATGGTTCTTATTGTTCTTACTTATTAACTTCAGCTTACCGTAGTATGTTATCTTCAATGCATTTTACATTCAGAAGAGATGATTTATCTGGAATAATTTAGAATAATACGTCTATATTTTCTTGTCTGTTTCTCTCTCATATAACTGAGTTCCTATTGTTTGCGATGCATCGTACAATAAACATCAAATTTTCATGACTGAGCAAATGGAATATAAAGCGCTAAGAAGATTAAACTGCTGTTATACTATTCAAAATCAGTCGAAGAATTGAACGTACAAGAAAATATCAGTAATCAAATTACAGACCACAGACAATTGTTTCCAATTTCACCGTCCATCTTTGTTTAGCCCGACAGATCGACCACAACAATATGCTATCTAAACAAATATTTAATTGGTATTGCTAATTGCTGACTCGGTTCTATTGTTCCCTTGGCGATTCTTTCTCACAATTGCCATTGTGGTTAGACAATGTTGGGAGCTGACCTTAAGGATCATGATGCAACGACTTTTTGTTGCTGTAGGAAGCGATGGGTTCTTAGAACGGTGCCTTTCGATTTAGGTTCTGATTATTGGGAACATTGTCGTATCTTATTAGTAAGAATCTTGTGCCGTGTTTGATTTTGTGATTGTCTTTTACTGTTACGGTTGCCTGTGTGATTTTCTTGAGATTTTACGATTTCTCAGGTTTAGAAGCGAACAATGACGCAACAGCGAACTCTTCTTTGGAACGACCACTATCTTCATCAGCTATAAAATCTTTTTAATGTGTTAAAGTGTCACTGACTAAACTAGTCATTGCTTTCTCACCTTGTTTTACATTTAATAGCTATTTTATCGTTCCATCTATAACAAAATTAATTTCTTGTTTCAGATGTACGAGAAGGAAGCATAATTTAAGTAATGCGAACACTTCGGTGTCATAATTTCTGCGTAAGTACAATTTTATGTAACGTTGTCCATTATATGCGGTTGTCGATTCGTTTTCAATTCGATACGCGTAGTTAACGGGCTTGAAACTGGTGGTTACTGCTTGATCTATGTTGATGGTAGCAAAAAGATAAGCTGGATTAGAACTTGGAGTTGTATGAAAAATGTGTGTGCGTACATTTTTCATGAGACTGCTTTTTTGTCTAATCAGTAAGTATACGACTCAATTAGCTGTGGTTTGTTGTGTGATTGATGTGTCATCAATATTTATCTGCCTCTAAAATGGTGTATGGAAGACTACTTAGAGAGCGTTCAATTTCTCTTCGACTGTTGAAGTCGAAGTCTTAGTGGATCTAAACATTACACCAAAGTGTTTTTGCTGAGCTGCAATTAAAATTGCCTTGCCATTAAATCCACAATGATTTTACGCAGCTATTCTTTCTTCTCTATAAAACTTTGTAGATTCAGACAGAGAAATACATAATTATGGAGAAATCTGATACGTTCATCCATATGGAACAAGATATTAAGCCCTATCTCAATAAACGTAAATTGCTATACTTATTGAAACCTTAGACTTTTTATTATTTCTATTAAGAATGTTTTAATACAATCATCTGATAAAGATACTTGATATAATATTTTACTTCAATTTCCTTTTGGAATCAAGTCATATTCCGTTATGACCACGAAATTCGATGATGTCAGATCTATAAAGATTGTCGGGATTGAGTATTAAGATGTGAAAGTACGACATTGATATTGACATTAATAATTATATTTAATTTTATAAATCACCTTTATGGGTCGCGTAGCTACCAAGCGGTTTTCTTTTCATAATTATATTTTTATTTACAATTGTGGCAGTACAACATGCATTTTATTTATACAAGTGTCGCTCAGTAGGTAGTCTTTTAACGAAGTAAAATTAAAAAAGTAAATATGTGTCAATATAATTAAGGCAGCTGATTAGTTTGTATTTATGACCTATAAATATTCTTAAATAATCTCACTTAATTACCGTCATCCGCTCATTAATTTAATGGCTCCTGTTAACCTAACATTATCTCTCCATAAATAATTAGTTTTGATCGTTAATATTGTTAAGTTATTGTTAAGTTGGACCATACCTTTTAATATAGTGTCACGATATCGTGACGATCTCGTAATCGTATAGATAAATTGTTCAATGATATATTGCTGTGATATTTCAAGCGTAACTACTACTAAGCGTGTAGAGTAATAATGTTACAAATAATAGGTACCCAAAACTGCAGTATTGTTTGAAACAGTTACCGCGAGCCTGGAGAACAAAGAACATCAGAAGGAACACGGATAGGCCTAATCAGTAGAAGTTTAACACTTCCTCTCGCTTTTCACAGAGTGTGAGGAGGTATTTGAAGATTTCCCACTAACAAAAAAAAAAGTGGTAATAGATAGAATTTATGTTGTAGGTAATGAATGTTAGTCCAAATGTCAGCAAAATTTTCCAAATATTTGACGAAAGTCCGGACTCGTGTCGTTTATACCGCGTACATCGACGGACTGGAACACTGCCTGGTGCGGTCTTCCCGTCCGATTATAATTTAGATGTCTTCAAGGCTAGAGTGAGGTTCTTAACAGACTAGTAGGTACACTTCAAATGAATAGGCTCTTAATAGACTAGTGCACTTCACCATCAATGATTGCATCACTGCTTACCACTAGGGGATCACGGACGGATAACGAAGGACGGATAAGGGTTCCGTTTTTCCTTTTGAGGTACGGAACCTTAAAAAAAAAGAAAAATCGAACCATATGCTGGGTCAAACACTACCGTACTGTCAAGTTTTAATAGATTTTCTGGTAGAAGCAGATTTTCAAATTTATAACTAAAAAATCGACTGCAAGACATGACAATTCGGTATGCTCGGGTAGAGGTAAGCTTCCTGCATATCTTTACATACCTATATATCCTTGGTAGTAGGTAGGTAATGTTAGATAGCCAATTACGACATGCAATCACGTTACGTACAAACTTTTTATTAGCTAAGTAAGCGACTGTAATCTCTACATTGGCAAACGCACTATCAAATTCCTTATCAACATCAGCTTCTTCGAAATCCGATACAAATTATACGCGATTAGAATTCTTTAAGGCGATATAAAATGCAACAGAAGTACAGTGAAGCAAGAATTGTTTGCAAAACTTGTTTAACAACAAATTTTGCTCCAGTTTAAGATTAATCTTTGGCTATAAAACTGCTGGTTTTATTGATCAGTTGGCTTTTGCTGGTGAAAACATTATCAGGGCACTTAAATAACTTGTCTTAAGCGACGATATGTTTGAATTTATGAAGGTTTGTCTCTTTTAGATACTACTTATCGTTTGCGGTTTTGCTTACCACTGTTTTGATTCAAATTCTTATGGAGTTATGTTATTATTTTAGGTAGGTATTGCATTGATCTTCTTTGGAACTTCTCCAGTAGTGAGTATTGCATTTTTTGATTCATGAGGTAGGTTATCATCAAATAACTCCTCTCACTGTTGGTGGGGAGCGAGAAGACGTGTCAGATTTTTACTGACTAAAACCACACCAGTGTCCTTCAGTTGTCCTTTGCGTTCCCGGGCCATGGTAACTCTTTCGAACAATCCCATGACTCAGTCATGAGTATTTCTAACTCGTCAATCCATGTTTGATTGTCGATGCGGTGAGATCATGTGATCTGCCCCCCTAGCCAAGTCACAAACGATAAACGTAAACTCTCAGTAGTCTTTAATAGATTTTCAACTTAATGTTATTGGATATAAAGTTGAAAATCTATTGAAGATTACATAGTGTTTTCGTTCGTTCCGGTCGCTAACGCTCAGTAGTCTTTAATAGATTTTCAACTTTATGCTCTTAGGCATAAAGTTGAAAATCTATTGGAGATTACTAAGCGTTCACGTTTATCGTTTGCAACTTGGCTAGGGGGGCTGGATACATCTACATTTGAATAGAAAGACCGCTACCACTCAGAGAAACCTGCAATATCTACCGTATATTTTTTAATTCTAAGTTTTGAAAGCTTGAACATCTTCATGCACGTTCTTGCGCATATATAATTTTATAAAATGTGTCGTGTACCGTATAATAATAGTCAACTTCGGATTGTGGTTGTATATCAAGCGCTTTAAGTCTAGGAACGATAAATAGAGAGATGGATAAACTCTTTATTGATACATGCTTCATAAAAATACAGTAGGTGCTTAAAATTAATAGGTTGTAACAAAGGGCAGCCTTGTCTTAAAATTTTTTCTTTTTTTTTTTAAAGATAACGCTTGGATGGATTTGACAGAGAAGGAGAAAAGATACGTAGGTAGTTCATGGTGTAGGTACTATTTACATAATTATATGGGCATAATATTATCTATATAACTAAACTATACAGACATCTCCATTAAACCATGACTGTATTGGAGAATTTCGCGAAAATAATATCAGCAGTTTATTCCACAATTTTATTACAACTTTATCGTAATTCGATTCAAATGCAATCGCATAACGAAATCGATTCATTAGCCGACGCCCACCTACGTCGATCGAATATCGCTTATTGTGTTGTAATATCGTAATTACGGTAACAATTTGTTAAGTAAACTATATTTTACATGAATTTAGTTATTATTATTTCTGCTTAGCGCTCTTAGCGTGACCATGAATGTAGAATTTATTATTATTTGGCAAATGACTTGCGATTAAACTTTATAATTTTATATCGATTATCGAATAGCGATTTGCAAATATTTCTCGAGTATCTACCCTATAAGATTTTATTGTCCCTGCTGCTTGTGAAACTATAGCTTACCTAATTTTCGTTCGCATGTTTTGTTAATACCTTTATTTAATGGTTAATATATTTTGCCATAAATATTCAGCTTCTTAAGTATAGTTGCACAGAAATTTATTATCAATAAATAAATATTTCAGTCGAGCTTAGTTCTCTTGAAGTCTTGAGTGAAGCAATTTACTATCATAATATTATGAGTGCATAGCGGATGTTAGCAATCATCTAGCTATCAAGCTACTTGATGATAGCTCTCAACACTCTTGATAAGAATCGGCATGACTTTACAAAAGGATTTATAAGCGGATTGTAGTAGTGGATTAGGGATCGAGATTTGAAATTGCTAAAATGATAAAAAAAAAGTTTTGGCAATTTTGGTATACACGATCCTAATTAAAAAAAAAAGAATCTTTAGATTTTAATTTAGTACAGTAAAAGCTCTTTATTCGCGCTTCCTTCATTCGCGTTTTCACTATTCGCGGATTAAAAAAATGCGACCCAATTCCTATATTTACGGCTAAAGATTTCTTTATTCGCGGATCTAATCGGTACATACCATATATATTAATAAAATAAAAAGGTTTCGGTATCCTTTCTAAACGCGTCGTCCATTGAACTAATAAAAAAGTAAAATAGACCATATACTTCTAGTAAATTTAAACTTTTACTGCAAACATTGCCGAAATTGCAAATGGACGAGATGGGTTTGAAAAGATAGAATCAAGTGACATTCAGGAGTTGCTTGAATCGCAAGATTAAGATTTGACTGAAATCGACTTGGAAGAAATGTTAAATTCACAGACCATTGAAGAAGAAACTTCAACAAGCGCTGGAAACGTGGCATTTAATTTGAAAAATGTTAGTGAAGATTTAAGAATGGCAAACGAACTTTGTGATCTCTTTATGATTTTCATAAAGAGGTCATGCTAATGCTACTGCTGAATATCAGTCTGAATTGAAGGAGCTTTTAAAAACCCAAGCAAGAAAAAAATCACAAAATTCTTAAAACCATTGCCATTTGCCATTGAATAAATCAATATGGTCAAAAACTTCAATGAAATTGTTTTTTTTATATACATTTGTTTTTTATTTTGTCACATAGGAACATATCCCCTATAATCCCATATAAATTACCATTCCATATTCACGGTTTCTGTTTTCGCCGCATATTTACAGAACGTATACCCCGCGAATAAAGAGCTTTTACTGTACAACTGAATGAACTTTAACATTTACCGACTTCAATATCTTCCTGCAAAATTGTCCTTGTGTTATTTGCGGACGAGGTAGGCTGAGGACATTGTTGCCATTTATTATGGATAGGCTCGCGCTTGACCATTATCTTATCTGATAGTAAGCGATGCTGTGGTTGACGATGGAGCACGCTTGCCTAGAAGTAACCTATTCACTCGTGACTTAAAGATCCCCGAAGTTATAGCAATGAGGAAACTGACTTCGTGGGTAAAACTTAGATGAGACTGGCGAAATTGGGCTGTGGATGAAGATCATTGAGGACTGCGCACCATTTTTCTCTTTCCTTCTTTGATCAGTTGGTTTTCATAAAATTCCGCGCCCAATTCATTCATATTTTCATTGGACTCCCTCTGCTACTTCATTTATCATCGTCATCTTCCTGCCCTTGTCCCGTGTTATTTGGGGTCGACGCAACACGTTTTTGTTTTTCATTCTGTTCTGTCACCCGTCACGCTAACACTGATTCATTCAACCACACGTTTATTCACATCCGTCACATGTACTTCATTTCGCGACTATTCATTTAAATCTTAAAACAAATGACGTTTAACATTCTCTCCATCTTAATGACGAAGCTTAAATTCATGACCCACAGTTCGTTTCGCATCTGCTAATTCAAAATGTGATTGATCAACAGTCACACTCCTGACCTTTCCTTTTTAGTTTTGTGAAGGCTCAATTAAACAAATTGGATTGATAGGTGGTAAACCTAATGAATTATTTTCGTAACAGATTTCGAAATGGTAAAGTTAAGAGGCGTTGCGTTTACTGTTTGTACTTGCAATGTGTTTGTTTATTTCGCAATATAGTTAATTAAAAGTTTATAGGTGCAATTGCGAGTTCAGTGGAGGCGTTTACATTTAAATTAAAATGCTATCACGTTGCAATTACCTATTGTTTTATCGCAAATATAAGATATGACAGACAGACATAAGTAATTAATTGCTACAGTGCTGTCCAAATAGTATGGTCAAACATAAATGAACTTGCGAATTAAGCTGTTGATCCCCGCATTAACGCCGGCGTTCACGCGCCATTGTCTTACTATTGTGTCTCTAATTACGCACTCAAAAGGTTAAATTTTAAAGTACGAAAGTGTCTTATATAATTTCTAGTCGATTAATGTGTTGTCAGAAAGATTAGGCCTTCTGACCACTTATTTTTTTTTTAATTTTTTTTTTTTTAGTTCATATAAACCAGTGCTTGACTGCGATCCCACCTGATGGTAAGCAGCGATGCAATCATTGATGGTGAGGCGCACTAGTTTATTAAGAGCCTATTCACTCTAGCCTTGAAGACACCTAAATTATAGTTGGACGGGAAGACCGCAGCAGGCAAATTGTTCCAGTCCTTCGATGTACGCGGTATAAACGACGAAGCGAAACGCTTAGTCCGGACCGTTGAAGTTTTAACAACGTAAGGGTGGATACTCGCCGTACGTCGGGTTGTCCGATGGTAGAAAGGAGATGGCGGAATCAAGTCATGCAATTCCCGCGCACACTCTCCAAAATGCAACCTGTAAAATACCGATAGGCTGGCTACCCTGCGCCTGTGCTCGAGGCTTTGTAGATTGGACTTAACCAAATCTGGATCCCCAATTAGCCTTTTCGCACGCCTTTCCACTGAGTCCAAAGCTGCTAGATGGCATTTTGCAGCACCAGCCCATATGTGACTGCAGTACTCCACACACGATCGGACCTGTGCTTTGTATAACATTAGAAGCTGTCCCGGTGTGAAGTACCGTCGGACCTTTGCAAGAACGCCTAGTTTTCTAGCAGCTACCTTTGCTTTGGACTCAATGAACCGCCCAAAATTGAGGTCTGAAGAAATTTCAACTCCCAAGAGCTGAAGGCGGTCGGTGCACCCCAGAGATACATTCTGAAAAGCTGGAGCCAAGGCGAACGGACTCCTTTTGGCGGTGAACAGACACGCTTGTGTTTTGGCGGCGTTGAATCCTACCAGATTGGTTTCGCCCCACATGGAGACTGCCTGAAGTGAGACATTCGTACGCTCTACCATAGCCTCTCGTTCGGACCGGATTAGCTCCTTACTAGCCCGAGCACCTGGCAGGTATCTCTCTACAACTGTGCTATCATCTGCATACCCATAGATACCGGGCATCAGCAGATCGTTGATATGCAGCAGGAAAAGAGTTGCAGAGAGAACTGACCCCTGAGGAACTCCGGCATTGGTCGTCATGGGCTCTGATGAGCATCCATCGACAACAACTCGGAGAGACCGTTCACTCAGGAAGTCTTTTACCCAGTTAATCAGACCAGGGGAAATGCCGTACGCTGGAAGCTTACTCAAAAGGCTGGCATGCCATACCCTGTCGAAGGCCTTCGAGACGTCTAAGGAGACAGCAATCGCTTCTCCATTCTTCTCAAGGGCCTCGCCCCACATGTGAGTGGTATACACTAGTAGGTCCCCAGTAGACCGATTGTGGCGAAACCCGTACTGACGGTCACTGAGGAGATCGTTACCTTCCAGGTATGCCATGAGGCGCGAGTTCAATACACGCTCCATAATCTTGCAGAGTATGGAGGTTATTGAAATCGGCCGATAGTTGGCAGGATCGGCACGACTGCCCTTTTTGGGCACGGGTTGCACGTTGGCAAGCTTCCAGGACTTGGGCACTATACCAGTCCTAAATGAGAGGCGATACAAGCGCGTCAATACAGGAGACAACTCGGGCGCACATGCCTTGAGAACTATTGCTGGTATACCATCTGGTCCACTAGCTTTATTCACGTCTAGACGACACAGTGCTCTCAAAACTTCTTTGTTTCTTATGCGAACCTCGGGCATTGAGGTGTTGCAGTGAGGTAGAGTTGGTGGAGTAGCACTGCTAGTGTCAAGACGAGAGTTATGGGCGAAAAGAGATGCAAAGAGACCTGCTTTCTCTCTCGCCGTGTGAGCCAGTGTTCCATCAGGCTTAACCAGCGGAGGCAATGTGGGCCTACAGAAGTTCGCTTCGATCGATTTGGCAAGGGACCAGAACGCTCTGCTACCGGACGGCTGTGCAGAGAGCTTTGTGCCAATATGGGTAATGCGGTCGAACCGAGCCTTCTTTAGTGCCTTTTTGTAGGACTTGGCAGCATGGTTGAAAGCTCTCTTCTTTGAGCTCAGATCCGGAGCTTTGCGGTCACGAGCGTCAACCCAGGCGAGAAACGCCGAATGCTTACGCCCTTCAGCTTGAACGCAATCGGCGTTGAACCATGGGCGAGCTAAGCCTCCGATGGGTACGTCTCTATAAGGGATGAAAAACTCCATAGCTTGACGTATCACATCGGATATAGCATCCGCACAGCTCGACGGACTTTTAGAAGAGAAGCAGACCTGCTGCCAAGGATAAGACGCAAAGAAGTGCCGCATCTCATCCCATTCTGCTGACCTGTAACGCCATATTCTCCGTTCACCGCGTGAGTCGCAGTCAGGTGGGGAGAAGCACGAAACAGACTTCACCAGACAGTGATCTGAAGTTCCAAGTGGTGAGGAAACTGTTACAATACATCTGTCCGGATCGGTGGTCATCAGAAGGTCTAAACAATTGGCAGTATGACCAACTACATCAGGCACCCTAGTCGCTTGCTTAACCAGCTGGGAAAGGCCCATCGATACTGCAAAGTTTCGCGCTTCTCTCCCAGCGTGGTCAGTCTTCTGGTATGGGAAAAGCCAGTCTTGGTGGCAGGCGTTAAAGTCCCCCAGAGCGACGAGCTGCGCATCAGGGTGTCGATGCAGAGCCTTATCGGCGGCCTCACTGAGGTGGTCGAACAGCCGAGTCGTCTCCTGATCACCGCTGTGCGATCGGTAGACACAGGCATAAACAATTTTGTCCATACCAGTGTCCACCAACAGCCATAACGTAGAGAAACTTGGGTCTTCAAGGTGACGGAGACGCTGGCAGCAGATGTCATTACGGACGTACACACAGACCCCGGCACGCTGCAGGAAATGATGCTCCAGTGAGTATCCCGGGTAGTTGAGGTACGCCGTATCTAACGGACATCTAATTTGGGTCTCCGTCAAGAAAAGCAAGTGTGGCTTGTCAGTCTCAAGATGGTGGTGGACCGCATCGATATTGGAGTGCAGCCCTCTAATATTAGAAAGGTGCACTTGAAATGAGAGGACGTGCATCCGCTGTTGACACTTGCCTTTTTACCTTTCATGTTTTGTGTGTGGAGTGAATAGGAGAGATGGAAGATGGCAGTTGAGCGAGGTGATGCAATGTTAAACCCAACAACACAACCAGAGTTGCTGTGCCAATGGAGGGTTGATCTGGAGACTGCGGGGACGCCCGAACCCCCCCAGGGATCGCCATCGGGTCCTCTCGCCCGGTCGCCAACCGGCACGATGGGGCCACCCTGGGATTTTTCGCAGTTGGCGGGGCAGCCTTTCGTGTGTGGCTGGCACACTACTTGGGCCCCCAACTACCTACGGTCGGCCAGCGGAGCACCGTGCTTCGGATCCCGCTACCCTCCACGATCAAACGTCCGACACAACAATAGCTGGTGCATCATACCCGGTATACATCACAACACAACTGCTCAGACCCATCTTCCACCATACGGCTTCACCAGACATCACGCCGGAACACGACGAATCGCTTGGCGGCATGGCTTTGTCTAGTGGGTGGTAACTTTTAAGCCGGCAGCCGATGCTGTGGCCTACCACCGTATTTACTGCTCGTTTAGCACTACCCAGGGGACACGTGTAGGGTGGTCAGAACTAAGTAAATCCTACGGACGCAAGCAGTTCATCCCCCAAAAACAACTTATTAATTGGATAGCGAGTTATAACGGAATCGATCCCATTCCCTCGATTTCTTCAGGATTCCATCATCAGATCCTAACCTTGATACCATGGGACCACCTGGGAAGTTTTATACCCTATCAAACAAAAAAAGAACTCGAGTCGGCCCAGGCGAGTACGAGTAATCGGGGAACATACATAAAAAAAGTTTCCGTCGAATCAAGAACTTCCTTTTTTAAGTCGGTTAAAAAGAAGTTTTCCATAACTGCCACCGGCGGCGCTTATACAGCTTCAATACCAATCAATAGACATTTAGGTACATTAGAATACAATAGAGTGCGTCAAAAAACTCTCATTTGACCCTCTGAAGAGAATGAAAGAGATGTTCTAATGAGCTGTATCAAAATGTTTCATCACAGGCCCCCAAAAGTAATACTAGTGGGTGTATCAATTATCATACAAAAGAAGACCTTCGATTACACCAATGTCCACAGATGGCAATAAACCTAAATTCTTCAGTTAATATAATTTTATGGTTAGTTATACATAAGGAAGCGCGCGCACCTGTCGTCCGTCCGTATTCGGTGCGTTTGCGCAGTCCAGCTGTTTGATTGCCAGCTTAAAAAATAAAAGGGTTGCCGTTAAAAAATATTCGAAGGCCGATGAAGTTGTTACAAGTTCCGTAGAGAATTTTATTGGCTTTTTATAGAGCTACATAATGTTGTGTTCTTTTTGAAATCTTAACAAATTGCATAGTACTTCAAGGTTTTTCCTTGCTCGATAACTTGTGCCTACAGATTTAAAGGCACGAACGAACAGTGAGTACAGAAAAAAAATATGATCCGGCATAGCACATTGACTAATAAAAAAATACTTTGCCTGTCATTAGGAAAGTACAAAATTATTCCAAGTATGGCATACGTACGGCAATGCGCCACCGGTACATGGTGGACATCTCACCTATACGCACAAAACGTTTTGGGAACATATTCATTGTGCGAACAGCTAAGGAGTGGAATTCTTTGCCGGAATCTGTGTTTCCTGATGGCTACAACCCGGGAATCTTTAAGTAAAGAGTGAATAGGTTACTTCTAGGTAAGCGCGCTCCCTCGTCGACCGCATCGTCGCTTTCCATCAGGTGAGATAACGGTCAAGCGCGAACTTATCAAGAATAAAAAAAATGTATGTTCCCTTGAGATAATCTCTGGAAATTAAAAGTATCCTTGGCCTATTCCAGGACATGGCCTACCCGTGTGTCTAATTTCATTCAAATCCGTTCAGCCGTTTGGTTGTGAAAGGTGGAAAAGATCTGTGGTGAAAGGGTAACAAACTTACACACACCAGCCTTTGCACAGTCTCTCTGTCACTATATTTATAATATTAGCATAATCAAATTTGTTATAATGTTCCCACTGCTGTGCCTCAGGCCTCCTCTCTAGGAGAGGGAATGGGCCGTAATCCACCACGCGTTCCCAGTGCGGATTGGTGGATATCACGTGTCTTCGAATTTTTGGTTCTAGGACATGCCGGTTTCCTCACGATGTTTTCCTTCACCGTTTTGTGAGCCGTGGTGATGAAAATAAATTACACAAAGTAATGGGTTTGAACCCGCGACCTACAACTCACAAGTCGGGGCCGTGATCACTCGGCCACCACTGCTCATAATATTAGTTGGTATGTTATAATTCCAGATATAATAAAGTCATGTAGGAACAAAGTGCTGACACATCACTTTTGTATGTGGCACGTCGCTATGCCGCCGTAAGCCAGTCGCTTACCTGCGCAGTAGGGGACACGCATACGCACAGCGTAGGATAACTTTGTGGAGAGTCCAGCCCCCCTCTCTACAGCCCAGTTACAACCGTTTCGTTTCGATTCTCTTTTCGTTGATTGCCTCGAGTCGGCCACGCCTCCTATTCCTTTGTTCTGACCACTTGACTGAGCGATCGACGAAAAGAGAATCGAAACGAAACGGTTGTAACTTGGCTAGGGGGGCAGTACAACCAGTGTTTGATCAGCAGTTGTTTAATTCATCCAATCCTACACCTTATTCTCCTGGAGACAGCCAGGCAATACAGAATGCCACCTGTTACTATCCTTACTCATTTCTTTAGCTTCGTTTACATTAATATATTTCAGAGATATATTGTCACAAATCACGCAACATTGTATCAGGCTTTATGACCTAGTGCGGACTAGTCTATAGTCTGTTTTCATTTCATAACTGTTTCCTCGTTATATTTCCATAAGCTTTGATCTTTAACTTGCCTACCTCCCACTCATTCCTAATCAAATTCCTGGTATAATGAAGTTGTTTGTTCATAGCTTTTCTGATGATTTTATTAGGTAAGCTTTGTCTTTAACACGGTATTTGCTTTTTTTTCTTTTAGAGGTAGAAATAATCAAATAGTAGTTCTCCTACTCTGGGTAGAGTGAGATCCAGTACCAGACTTTTACTGATTAAACGCAAAGGGCAATTGAAAGAACACAAGTGGGTTCCTGTGTTCGGTTAATTGCCCTTTGCGTTTCAGGGCGGGCCATGGTAATGCTTTCGAACACTCCAGCAACATGGTTTATCCTGGATTTTATTTGAACCTAAATCTGTCATTAGAATCTTTTTTTAGGTGGGAAATTATCTAATGACTTATCCCGCTCTAGGGCGGAGCGAGAGTGCGTGTCAGACTTTTACTGACTAAAACCCACTCATATGTTCCTTTTTGCCTTGCGTCCCTGGACCTCGGGGTTCCCTTTCGGACAACCCATGGGTCATTAGTACCTTGGAATAACAAGCTATTTCGGAGTATTAAAAAAAAATTGATATAGTTTTACATAGGCATAACAAGAAATACATAACATACATACAAAGGCATAAGAGCAGTGGTGGCCGAGTGGTAACGGCCCCGACTTACGAGTTGGTCGTGGGTTCAAACCCAGCCAGGCGCATTACTTTGTGTAATTTATTTCATCACCACTGCTCTTAAAACGGTGAAGGAAAACATCGTGAGGAAACCGGCATGTCCTAGAACCAAAAAATTCGAAGACATGTGACATCCACCAACCCGCACTGGGCCCGCGTAGTAGATTACGGCCCTTTCCCTCTCCTAGAGAGGAGGCCTGCGTCCCAGCAGTGGGAACATTATAAGGCCGACTATGAACTATGATGATAACAAGAAAAAAACTTTCCGACCACATTACCTTACGACATCATATTTTTTATTCTTTTGGAAACTTTCAAGGCTTTTCTTCGCTCGGCAAGTAATGTGTAGACAGCGTAGTCCGTAGGGACTCAGAGGTACAAAAATAACAGTTACTGGAGAAAAAAATCTCGTAGCGCTAGATCGTAGCGCAGTGACAGTAATAAAAAACAACGGGGCAAGTGCGGGTCGGACTCGCGCACTGAGGGTTCTGTACAAACCTACCTATGTAAACAGTTCAATTCCTGAACGGAGTTTCGAAGATTTTTCCAAAACGCAAAAAAAAATTGTGACGTAACACGTGCTGTTTTCAGATTTATTCCTATATCTGTACCATAAGACCTTGCTTTATGCCAAATTTCAGGATTCTGTCTGGTCTGGGTATCTTGTGTACGTGAGTGTGTTTATATGTTTTTAACAATGAAACTAACGATCCAAAAGTCATTCTTAGTGTAGGGTAACATTTTTTTCCTTAAGTGTCCGCCTTCTGGAACGAGCCTATCCAACAAGTAACAATAATTACTGAACTATAAATATTTCAGCGATACATTATCTTACGACATTATCTTTTGATATCAAATCGAATCAGTTTAATAACTTTAATATACCTTCTGCAGCTAAATCATTTCCGAATAGATTACGATATAGGTGTACGGTGCACATTATTGCCTTTAATTTCATAGTAGGTACTTCAAATAAGCAAGTACCGCTCGCACCCAACGCGGCCTTAACGTTTCGTCACAGCCACATTCCTCGGCCGCGGATCTAGTAATAGGGCTGACAACTAATCTAGGAAAATGTCCATTTCAATGTTGCAACGACTTGAAAAGCTAAACAATGTGGGTGAATAATGGCTATAAATCAAGGGACATCAAGAAGCTGGGCGTTAACATGCAGAGACGGGGGCCCTTAATTCTGAAATGAATTATTTTGTTTGGAATCATATCTGTATACTCAAAATCTATGTAGGTACATTAACTGTATTAGCTTCTAAATAAATTATATTTATTTAAACTTCATGTACAGTAATGGTACATAGGCGGACTTAATGCAACAAGGCATTTTTTTTTTGCAAATAGGTATAAAAAACATTTACACGTCATTTTTTTTTTCGTCATTTTAAACTAGATGAGGTCGGTGTTTCCTAGCTGACTACCCTGAGAAGAAACAAACTCAGGGGTCAAAGTCTCTTTTAAAGTCCATACAGTAAATATGTAATGGTCAAATCACATGAGAACCATGCAGATTTGTCTGAAATGGTATTTTGAAGCCACCACTGGTAAAATATTGTATCTGTTTGCAATTATCTCTTTACCTTACGCTGCTGGATACTTTCTGCAACATACCTTCCATGTTTTATCCTACCGTCGGTTCTTAGTACATTCATCATCGTCATCATTTCAGCCGAAAGACGTCCACTGTTGGACATAGGCCTCCCCCAAGTGTCGCCGCAATGAACGGTCCTGTGCGTCTCGCATCCATCAGATTCCCGCAACTCTTACCAGGTCATCGGTCCACCTTGTAGAAGGCCTTCCAACGATACGTCTTCCGTTACGTGATCGCCATTCCAGAACCTTTCGGCCCCAACGGCTATCCGTTCTGCACGACGACATAGTAGGCATGGCTTAGACTACGGCTCCTCCGTAGTCTCAGTACAATGCTTGGTGACCTCAGTAGAGCTTCCGAAAGAGTGGGACTTAAAATGAACATGGACAAAACCCAAGTCATGGTAAACAGCCATGTAGCACCCACTCCGCCAAGATCGGGGACTCGACACTCGAAGTTGTGGACGACTACGTTTACCTGGGACAGACGGTCCAGTTGGGTAGGTCTAACTTCGAGAAAGAGATCAATTGTCGAATTCAACTCGGCTGGGCAGCATTCAGGAAGCTGCGCGGTATCTTCTCGTCTCAAGACGAAAGTCTATGACTAGTGCGTGTTGCCAGTGATGACATATGGCTCCGAAACGTGGTCGCTTACAATGGGCCAAATCAGAAGATTTAAAGCTTAAAGCCACCCAAAGGGCAATAGAAAGGGCTATATGGTCGGAGTTTCCTTGCGTGATCGAATCAGGAATGAGGATATCCGCAGGAGAACCAAGGTTACCGACAGCACGAAGAATTACCAAACTTAAGTGGCAATAGCCAGGGCACATTGCTCTTAGTACATTAATGGAAAGATATTTTCTTTATATTTTGAATTTGACAGGGAGTCAAATTCTGGCAGCTATTACCAATTTTCTCTTTTTTTTTTTAAGAACGCTGCTGGCAACTTTCTGTAGCTGTAGTACGAAGTGTCTTCACTATAGCTATTAGCCTGTAGGTCCCTCTTACGACATTAACGGGAATTGATAGGGGGTCAAATTCTGAAGTGACATAGGGTCAAATTCTGGCAGCTATTTATTATCTATTTTCTCTTTTTCTTAAGTACGCTGCCGCTGCTGGCGACTTTCTGCAGCTGTACGAAGTGTCTTCACTATAGCTATAAGCCTGTAGGTCCCTCTTACGATACTAACGGGAATTGTGATACTGGGTCAAATTCTGAAGTAACGGGGGGTCAAATTATGAAATGACAGGGTGCCAAATTCTAGCAACTATTAGCAATTTTCCCTTTTTTTTTAGTACCTACGCTGTTGGTGCCTTTCTGCACCCGTACGAAATATTTTCCATGTAGCTATAAACCTGCAGGTCCCTCTTACGACACTAACGGGAAGTGACAGGGAGGTCAAATTCTAGCAAGACGATTATACAATATATTATACACTTGGGCCAACCCTAATCTAGCGTCGAGTTGTCTCAGCATGCCGACAAACATGTTGATTTATGTGCCGTGTTATTCTAGTTTTGGGAACTTCCAATTAAAGCAAGACGAATTAGTACAAACGATTTAAGGTGCGCTTCAACGGTAAATAAAACTTTGGTAGTTATGGTATGCAGATGATTGATATAGGTATCACTATAAGAGCAGTTTTAGGGGAACAATTAAGTAATTGGAGATAAGAATCCAAAGATTTAGGCAATATAAACTAGTATTTGGCTAGAAACTTGATGGCAAAACGGACGAGAAGACCGCAGCAGGCAAATTGTTCCAGTCCTTCGATGTACGCGGTCTAAACTACGAAACGCTTAGTCGCGGTGTATCTGGTTAACCAGCTTGATCAAAACTGAAAAGGGATTTACAGAATTAAGTCCGTGCATCTAAATTCAAGTTGGTAACACTTGCTTCTGGCGTGTCAAAATTTGTTCGTCCCTGAGTTTCAAGTTCCGTTTCGTGTCCCAGTAATTGAAACTACTAATTCAAAACAAGGTATATACCCACGCTTTACTGGACCTTCCTTATCAGTACCTGCTGTCCAGGCAATAAAGTACCTACGTAAGTTAATTTCACACCCACGACCCGCAGGTCGTTTAATTAGGAAGTGACTCATTCACTACGCTTTGACGTCTGAACTTTGCACATTCACTGACAACTAGAAGAATTAACCCACTGACCCATGCCAATGCGCTTGCAGATAGAAACTTCGAGTAATAGCTTATTTTATTGGCTTTACTCCTGTTTTTGAAACTCGCTGTTTTTGTCGTCTTCGTCCTCTTTTGGAAGTTATGCGCTGCGACATAGCTTTTTCATTACACTTACTCGAAAACCCGCTTTCTTCGAAAAGCAATAGGGGTCTATTGCTATTAGTCACACAATTTACTGTTTTTTGCATTAGTACGTAAAAGTGCGCCAGCTCGCCCTCGCCACAATTTAGCAGCCACCATGTGCCTCCGGACAGCCCCCGTTTATTTATTTCTTCGTAAGTGTATTGAAAAACGTTGTTTGATAACCGTGAAAATTTGACGTTGCAGCACTCGGCTCCGTAACACTCTTGCCTGCGGCTCAGGCGTATCCTGCCTCGGTGGCAATGACAAAGTTTCTGCACTTGTATCAAAATGTACTATTATTATTATTGATAGGCTCCGCTTGCCCAACTGCAGCTATTTTCATACACAATTAATTTTTTAAACATGTTTTTATTCAAAAAATAATATATTTTATTTCTTTAAAACTGTTCTTAATAGGAAAACGAGACTATGAGTGACGATTACCACAATATCAACAAAAAATATTTAACAACGAGAAGTTACGGTCACTTTTTGCGTACAAAAAGTGGTGTATCTAAGTCGGTTCGCTCTGTTTCATGTGAATTTCGACCGAAATGGGACAAAAGCGACTAAAACTAAGTGATTATAGGGTTGGCACTTTTCACATGACTGACATAAGGGCTTGTTTCCCCAAATATTTGGTCATCTTAATTTGGTTAGCATAGCAGGCAGGGAGATTGACAGATTAGCATGTATGAAGTAAAAAGAAAGGACGTCAAAGTTGATAATTAATTTCGATGACGATACTGATGAAGAAAAGACATTTTTTTTTAATGTGTATAAACCAGTGCGTGACTCCGGTCCCACTTGATGGTAAGCAGAGATGCAGTCGTTGATGGCGAAGCGCACTAGTTTATGAAGAGCCTTTGTATATATCAACCCGAAACGGGCCTGCGACAAATCAGCACTGGTTTTGCGTGGTAATTTATGGCTCATAGAGAGGACGTTTATGTCCCAGGTGTGGGAACATTATAGGTGTATTATTATTATGCTAAACCTGTGCTATAAGTATTGACCTATCATGATACAACTGCAGACATGACGGTAGTTGCACCATTACACCTTCCTTTTTTCTGGTATTTATTCTCTCAGTTGCCTTATGTGTTCCAGCGCCGTAGTGACTCTTTCGAACAATCCCGCAGCCTCGGTAGGCATCGACCCTAACGGTCTTCATCAATCATCTTGACATTTCTTTGAGGCGCGCGTGGAACACACTACGCTGTCGAACTTGGCTTAGTTCTTATCGGACGCCGAGCTACCCATTGCCCGCCTGGTCCTGCGCCGTATCTCGTTATTTCTGATCTGTGAGTAAAGGAACAGAGAGTGCATCCGTGATTGCGTACACACTTAAGCATTATTATATCTCCTGTGTACAGTCAGGCGTCAAAAGTGCAGTTGAACTATATCAATGCTAAAGTTACTATCAAGCAAGTTGGCATGGCTTGCGGACGGCGAGCAATCGGTAACCGTCCGGACCGAGCCCAAGTCGTCGACGGCGAGTAGTATTCTACGCGCGCCTCAAGGAGATGTCAGCAACCGTAGGGGCGCAGCAAGGTCGAAGCCTACTGGGGCCATGGCTGATGCGAAAGAGATCCCCGCGGCCCTAGAACAATGGAAAAAAAGGAACAGGAGTAGGTTTTTAGTCAGTAAAAGTCTGACACGCCCTCTCGCTGCGCCCGAAAGTGGGGGATGTCATTAGATGAGTTTTCCCACCTAAAAAAAAACAAGTTGGCATCAATGTGAATTTTTCAATTTTTTCAATTAATATTTACTTTTCTAAGTTTATCCAGGACATTACTGACACCCCTTACCTCGGATAACTCGTAAAGTCGTTTGTCCCGATTGTCGTTCGTTGATCTTTGGCAGTAGTTGCAGGTAGTCAAATACCAGAAAGTCTGTAACCATCAGTAGCCAAGGAGTAAGGGTTGCTCGGTAACTGGACTGTGGAGGTCTGATAGGCAGGCGGTCACTCCATGTAAAAAACGGGTATTCAGCCCCATCTGGTTAGACTAGAAGCCGACCCCAAGCCAGTTGAGGAACGGCTGCGGATATGATGATTTCCTAAATAATATAAAGCTAGGGTTACATTACTGTGTCGGGGTGTATCGTGGCGTAGGATACACCAATCAAACGAATCTGTTCAAGCCTACGTGACATCATAACAAGTTTTGTGGCCAATCAACGACGTCAGAAGGCACCACGACACGACACAACACAGTAATGTAAACCTAGCTTAAAGCTGGCACTCCACAAAGCTGGGTTAAAGAAAGAAGGTGACCTCAATACCGAGAGCCACACTCGACGTCTGAATGTGACAGGAATAAGGTTTCTATCAGAATCAGACTATATAATAGACTGACTATAGGAAATAGGAATTACTTTACTTAGATTATGTTTCGTGGTCGTGAAAGGTAATCTCGCCAACCGCTAAACGTAATTATGTTATGACATTAATATTTTATGTTTTGTTCATTTCCTTTGCAAATAGAACGAAACAGGGTTGAATTGGTCAATTAGATATTTTATTATGTTAGCAATAACTGCCTTATGTTTGCTTTCAGTTATAGTAATACTCATGTTATTTTCACCAATCCAAGGGTTTTAAATATCGACAAATACTATGTTAATAGTATATTAAAATAAATAACATAATCCTGCTACTTACTAGGTTCGGTCTTGTATTTTTTATGTTCTGAATTTTTAAATCTGAAATCTACGGCGTAGTTGTTAGGTATTTTTGTTGAACTGGATCTATTTATCGTAGATGTGTGGCACAGCGCAGCTGTGAGAGTACCTACAATGTTAGTGTTATTTTTTTAAATCTTACGTTTCTACATACTTCTTCTTCTCTTCTTCTTCTCAGTCGGTACACTCTTGACAGAGTAGTCGTGGTCATCACTGTGAATCACGATGAGTGATCATCTTGGTAACACGGCGCCGTTCATCGCGGACAGCAGCTTTCCGAGTACATTCATAAACCGAGCACTTAGTTGCGGCCTTGATCTGGTCTGTCCATCATACATCTACATACTTACTTTTTCCAATATTGTGTTTATGTGTGTGTTCTTCTTCTAAATAGCTTTCCATTTCCTAAAGGTGGTTCACTTGACCGTTTCAAATTTACTTTTCCGTTTGAGGATTTCACTTCATAATTTTCCTGCTCATGTTTTCTTGCTCATGGGCGCAACACGTTTTCTTCTTTGCTCCCGTCTGCCGTCCTGCAACAATTGATTTCTTTTTGTTTTATATCGTTCCAGACTCAATAAATTAATCTTTCTCTTCTCCTCTGTGATCTAAAACATAAAGGTGTGTACGATGGTGATGTAATCACAAGCTAGATCCATCCTTATACAATATAAAACAAAGACTTCTACCGCGTCTTTCTGTTTGCCTGTTCGCGATAACCTCAAAAAACCAATGAACAGATTGTCATACGGTTTTCACCAATAGACAGAGTGATTTCTGAGGAAGGTTTATGTATATAATAAATATATAATTATAATACAGAAAAACTGGGCAAGTGCGAGTCGGACTCGCGCACTGAGGGTTCCGTACAAAATTAAAAGGTAAATTGCGGTTTACGATTTATGACGTATTAAAAAAAAACTACTTACTAGATCTCGTTCAAACCAATTTTCGGTGGAAGTTTGCATGGTAATTATATCATATATTTTTTTTAGTTTTATCATTCTCTTATTTTAGAAGTTACAGGGGGGGGGGGGGGGCGGGAGGGGCGACACACATTTTACCACTTTGGAAGTGTCTCTCGCGCAAACTATTCACTTTAGAAAAAAATTATATTAGAAACCTTAATATCATTTTTGAATACCTATCTATCCATAGATACCACACACGAATGGGTTTAATGAAAAAAAAAAATTTTTGAGTTTCAGTTCCAAGTATGGGGAACCCCCAAAATTTATGCTTTTTTTTCTATTTTATGTGAAAACTTTTAATGCGGTTCACAGAATACATCTACTTACCAAGTTTCAACAGTATGGTTCTTATAGTTTCGGAAAAAAGTGGCTGTGACATACGGACGGATTTGTAACACCCGTGCGAAGCTCAGTCAGGTCGCTAGTCTAAAACGCTTTACTTTCTGTGTCCATTGATTTGGTCTAACTTTAATGTACAGGTAAAGTAAAAGGACATTGTGTTTAATTTATTTCCTGTACAAAAGCTATATCTTTCAAGTTACAACAATTAATGAACCTTACTTCGTTAATTGCCGCTAAATTGCTAATTAACTCGCCTTTACAATTAGCATAATGAACTTTACTAATTCTAGTATTGTCTTACAGTACTTAATGTTTAATTAAAGGGTACGAATGCTATCTGTAAAGTTTTGTTTGACAGCCCTTGTCTTAGCGTTTGACCTCTTGACCAAAATACAGGTGTTTTTGTGTGTTGAAGAATGATTAGTGTTGTTCTTGTCGATGTCGATAGTTTTATCTTATTTGGGATGACTCGCAAAAAAGAAAGTAGATTTTTTTCCTTATCACTGTATATTTTATGAGGATTGATTTGTTTCTTACTCCTTATAAATAGATTGATCAAAGGTACATAATTTATACTATAACTAATGACTAGTTAGGCTAGTGACCCTAGGATAGACGGTAGTTCAGTGCTGGCGTGCACAGCGACGCTCAGGGGAGAACCCTCTGCAGGATCCGGAGGGATGTGCCCTAACATACAGAGGGGTAGTCTTTTAAGAGGTCACGGGATGCCTTCTTGTGCTGGTGGTTTTAGTGAAGTGAAAATTCCACGCCTTTTCCCCAAAAGTCCAGGCGCCTTTTAAAGGTGTCCTTCCATAAAAAAGGTTACCCCGGGGTGTTAGACAATTGATGGGTTCGTCTGAAGTATTTTATATGAACCTGAACAAAAAAGAATATCTTAATAAGCATGCGCAATGGTCAATGATTAATATAAATAGTATAAACAATTATTTAAAACAAAGCAAAGTTATAAAAACCGAACAAGAACGATTAAATAAAATTGCTTTTGAAAACACACACAATTAATAATTGTAGACATAAAAAATCTGTAAAACTAAGCTTGTAATCAAAAATCAATATTTGTTATTGAATATTTATGAGCAATCGTTTCAAAACCGATGAGAAAATTTAATAAGATAATAGCTAAATCTTAATACAAAAACACTGACACGACAAAATTGTTTTCTAATCCGGCAATTTGTCTTTATAAAATTGTGACAATAGGTATTTACCTTTTCTTCAATATTTTATTCGTTATTTTTTTCACAGATAGCACACTCCTTTATTGTTTTAAATGGGATATCATCCAATGACTTCTTTCGCTCTAGGGTGGATCGGGAGGGCGTGTCAGAGTTTTACTAACTAAAACTACACCTGTGTCCTTTAGTTGTCCTATGCGTTATATGAGCACGGGCTTCCTTTTCAGAAATACCCGTGTTCTCAACGGGCATCGGCCCTGGTGGCTGGGCCCCTGCGGTATAATCAACTTTCCTGTACTCCATTTGTTTAGGTAGTTAACTAAACGTAAAAAATCTTGATATGTCTTTTTATTAAAAAAAAAATCGTTTAAAAGACACACAAAGATTATTTAAATTTAGTTAATTATTTAGACAAATGGAGTATAAATATATAATACGTGTTTTGATTATTTTGTAATAAACACATTTTGTATTTGTATAGTTTAATTAATTTGTATGTTGTAAATTATAGGAAACGATGAATGTGGCTTGTGGGTGTGGCCGTAAATACTTTAACAAACCCTTTTCCTTGTTATGTCAGTTTCTCGTTAATTTAAATGTGTTTTTCAAAGTTATCACTTGACCCAGGCCAACCTTTTTTAATTAAAATTAAACACGAAGACTTTATGGGTGTTGTACAAAATTATTGCTCTGAGCTTACTTTTATTGAGGTGTAAAGTTGAACGAGACGAGAGTATTCTGCGGAGCTGTAACATAGACTTATGATGATTGAAAATCCCTTTGTACCAACCCTATTTTAATTTTGTATATTCGTTCTATTCATCGTCCGCTGACATCCCCAAAATTTCGCCTTAACGATCGGTCCTGTGTTTTTCGCATGCATTTTATTCCCGCGACCCTCACCAGATCATCGATCTACCTTGTGGGAAGCTTTTCGACGCTTCTTCTACCGGTACGTGGCCGCTACACCAGAACCTTTCGCCTCGATCGACCGTCTGTTCTGCTGGCAATTAGTTTAGCTAAATTCTAAGTATTCGTCAAACCTTAGATAATGGATTATTATTAATCATTTTATTTCGAGCTTGCACTCATATAAGGGTTAGTAACAATATTTACTTAAGAATCTAGTTCAAACCCTATTTAGTTCATATTCGACGCAAATAAACTTACATTAAAGTTTCGGCACGACCCTTTCTAAATATCTTGGCAATTCAATAAACAAATACCAAGAACACTTTTTGATTTATTGTTTTAGTAAGTTTCAATTAAATTAAATTATTAATCAACGAATTTGACTGTAGGCGGCTCTAGATTTGGCATTGCTTGCAGCAGTAACGTGAGTTTAAATCACAGACCACAGAATCTATAAACGTCATTCGGAGTAACTATAGACGCCATTGCTATTACCAATAATATTCGTGCCCGTGCAATGTGCGTTTGAAACCAACACAACTGTCACATTCATAGTTAAAATCGTCAGTGACGGTGTTCTAGAATGTCGTGCATCAAGTGGCAGCGCTAAAGGGTCAGGTCCGGTCTTTATATTTTCTAATATCAGTTGAATTAACGTCAGCGTTATGTTCATTTTTAAATTACAAAACAATTAGGGCTGGGCGATTGTTCGAAACAGTTACCATGGCCCTGAAACGAAAAGAGGCACACAAGGAATAAGGGTTTCAGTCAGTAAATAACTAAAATTCCCTCTCGCATCGCCCGGAGCGTGAGAAGTTATTTGATGATTTCCCTCCTCAAAAAAGGGTTCTCGCCGACGTCACGTGGTTTTTTTTACTTTTCCGGAAGCTCCTACTACTATGAATAAAAGGGGATATTCACTGACAAGCTAAGTTAGTCTGGACAGTTTTGATAGTTCTGTCTAGTGATTCTGTGTTCTATGGTTTAAATGAATTAACGATGGCCAAATGTAAAATGAGATCAAATCCAATTATTCGATTGCTCTACTTATTCGATTGTTGATTGTGGCTGGTCAATAAAACAATCGATTGTTCAAAGATTTGCTAAACAAAACAATGGGAAATGTGTCGTTAAATAAAATGAGCCTGATTCGACAGGTTGAATTATTTCAAATGTAACAGTCATTCAATTGTTTGTTTGTGTTTGTAGAGCAAATCGAATCTCGATTCGATTTATGATTGTTTGTGATGATGATTTTCTTGTAAAATATTTTTACACTATTATTTTTTATCGTTCACTTGCCATTAGACCAGTTTAAAAAGCAGGGTACAAAAGATATGCTAATGCCAATTAAAATAAGTAGGTTGGTACTGTAGCACATTAAACAGAATAGAATTAACTTTATTGTAAGTACACCAAAATATAATTTTAACACTAACTTCAATCCATGGGTACAAGACGGTTTTATCGCTGACAGCGATATCTACCAGACAACCTTGGGACGGTCTGTAAGAACTTAAAAAAAAAAATCTTTTTGCAAGCAGTACACCGCAGACCTACCCTCTGTGGTGTACTACTAAACATTTTTGCTATGGTTTTTTGTGTAGGTACCGGTAAAATGCCCTAACTTTGTAAGAATTTAGAATTATAGGTTTTACTTCATTTTCTCACTTCCTCTACTTTGCCTAGGCAACAATATTGCAGTTAAAATGTATTTTCAAATTAACAGATTTGGTACCGTAGGTAGCGTATTGATATAGTTCTCATATTTAAGCAAACTATAAAGTCTAAAAAGTTTTTTATGTTTTATTTTGAAAGGTAGGTAAAGTAGAGCAGTCTTTTTCGATTTTTTCCTGGGGGTTCTGAGTTCATTTTCGTTTTTTTTTTTCAAAAATAGAGCATATTGAAGTAGACCATACCTATACATACTCCTACGCTACCTACAAAAGCTAGTTTTTCTGACCTAAATTTTATTTCAAACGATTACGAACATAATCGCAGGCAAACCAAAGTTTCTATCTCCTTATTTATGTATCGTTACCATCAGCATTACTTACATTATTAGCACGACACAATGTAATACTAATTGTAATCTAAAGCCTGATCTATCGTCTATGAAATTTTACGTTAATCTGTTCACTCGTTTACGACTTGCGAGTACTTAATGGGCAGTAAGCGAGTAGGCTATGGTTACGCATAATTATCTGGATACCGAGTATTTTACAATTTAATCGATTTAGATCATCGATTTGGAATAGCATAACGAATAGTGGAACTGGAAGAGTATTTACTTCTTCAATATATTCGCCAATTGTATATAAGTATTGGGCTTTAAGGTTAGCCCTTTATTGCTAGGGCTGTGGGATTGTTCGAAAGAGTTGCCCTAGACCTTGTTACGCCTATAGCAACTGAAGGAATACGGGTGGATTTTTAGTCAGTAAAAGTCTGGCTGTCGGCGCACCGCTACTTGTGGCGAGAGGAGCATGCTTCGCCAACTGGCGCGCCGCCTCCGTTCGGTTACAGGAACTTACAATTGTAATCGTCGATAGTATAATTACATCATTTTACTACAGTCCATCTTTTACTTGAAGTCCCGTAAAGGTCTGTCCCGAGGTCCTTCGAGCTGGATATGAACCAGCGACCTATGAATGAAGTAGTTGTGCGCCGACATTAACACTCTCTCTTGCTCTAACCAAAGCGGGAGAAGTTATTTGAAGATTTTCCTACAAAAAAAGATAACCCTGTACATATTATATAGAATTTTTTAATGTATTTTTTTCCATAGAATAAGTCTATGAAAACGCGATAGCGCATTTTTGCATCGGACCTTTTTACGAGGAACGATATATTATACGACGATGCTGTTACAATTCAGAAAATAATATTATTATATTCGCAGATAAAACACCTTTAGGCTATGCATATAATATTGCGAACACTCCTAAAGTCATTCCACAACTTATTTTACAGTGAAACGATCACATAATTTTGTCCACCATCTTCCTTAGTCACGCATGTTGCGTAACAAAGACAACATTATGGAAAATAATTATAATTCGCATATAGTATCCGTGAGATAAAGGCTTGGACCATAGGTGTGCGTTGCGTGTGAATGCGAGGTCATACAATCGCCGCTTTCTCACAGACCTGAAGGGAAATGGCTTGAATTATCATTTTAGGTGAGCTTGCTAGTAAAAGATGCATAGAGACCACCTAGTGTAACAAGGCTTTAATATTAGTGTTTTTTTAGGGTTTCGTACCTCAAAAGGAAAAAATGGAACCCTTTATCTCGGGAACGCGTGAATGTATCGAGTTGAAATTAAAACCATATATGAACTAAGTCTGCGGTCCCTTGAAGCTGTGAATAAATCAAACTTCTATGTCGCAAAAAAACGTGTATTTCGACACTCTCAAGGGAGTCAAAATTCATAGGGTAGGTACTTCCCGTTGACCTGGAATCCTGAAATTTTGCATGAAGCAAGGTCTCATAGCACAAGTACAGGAAAAAATCGGAAAAATCTTCGTGAATCAATTCGGGAATTGAACTGTTTTCATAAGTTTGTACGGAACCCTCAGTGCGCGAGTCCGACTCGCACTTGCCCGGTTTTTTTGCAGTGGGAAATTATTTAATTACTTCTCCTAAAGCGAGAGAAGTAATTATATGTATAGGACCTAGTGTGGAGTGATAGGATGTGGTCAGAGTTTTATGTGTCCGTCAGTTACCGTTCTAGTCCCACGGTTTCCCTTTCTGGAATTCCCTGTGGTCCTAACATGCATCGGTCTTGCTGGGCCCCTACGGAAAAAGGTGTGGTTACGCATATTAGCAGCTGATAAAAAATTACGGTAGAATACTAACGTACACTGAGAAAATTCTGATATAAATAACATCAGAATATTAATACCGCAAACTATTCTTAACCTGTAGCAATCAGCTTATAGCAAAGTTTTACAGGCTCCCATCAAAAACTTCGGCCATTACTTTAATGGCATACGGAACAGGGTGTACAGTCCCGTAAACCTCAATAGAAAAGGGAATACTTTATTTTTTTTATTGATATGCACTAGTGCTTGACTGCGATCCCACCTGATGGTAAGAAGTAATGCAATCGTTGATGGTGAGGCGCACTAATTTATTGAGAGCCTATTCACTCTAGCCTTGAAGACACCTTAATTATAATTGGACGGGAAAACCGTAGCAGGCAGATTATTCCAGTCCCTCGATGTACGCGGTATAAACGACGAGGCGAAACGCTTGGTCCGGACCGAAAGTAGAGGTTTCAACAACGTAAGGGTGGATACTCGCCGTTCGTCGGCTTGTCCGACGGTAGAAATGAGATGGTGGAATCAAGTCATGCAATTCCTGCGCACACTCCAAAATGCATCCTGTAAAAATACTGTTGTATATAATATTCTAATCGCGCGGACAACTCTAAGAAGACGCTGACTTCTGTAATACAGGTTTCTACCTAGCCCAGAAGTCAGGGCTTCAAATTTTACAGTGTAAAATAATTGTTTGAGTCAATAAACTATTTGGTATGATTTGAACTCTGATACTGCGATGCAGGATTTTGTAATTTAGTTCCTATGTGACGACATATTCCTATGCAACACATACAACACATTTTAGGGATAATGTAATTACAGGTGCGTAGACCGTTCCTCAATATATCTATTTAATACCTAGTATCTACATATATCATCATCGTCATCGTTTCAGCCGAAAGACGTCCACTGTTGGATATAGGCCTCCCCTAAGCCCCACCAACGGTCCTGTGCGTCTCGCATCCATCGAATACCCGTGACAGGTCATCGGTCCAACTTATGGGAGGCCTTTCAACGCTGCGTCTTCCGGTGCGCGGTCGCCAGTCCAGACCCTTTCGGCCCCATCGACCATCTGTTCTGCGAGCCACTTAAGTTTGGCGATTCTTCGGGCTATAATATAATAATAATAATATTCCACAACTATCATACAACGCCGTCTAGTCCCAAGCTAAGCAGAGCTTGTGTTATGAGTACTAGAAAACTGATAAACATACTTATATATTTCTAAATACATACATATTATAGATAAATTACACCCAGACAGAGAACAAATGATCATGTTCATCACAATCATTTGTCCTGGGTGAGAATCGAACCCACGACCTCCGGCATGGCAGTCAGAGGGCCACTAACCACTAGACCAACAGGCCTGTCATGCTATGTCTATGCTATGCTATGTCGGCAATCTGGGTATTTCCATCAAATTGAAAATATCCGACAGCGTATTGTACAATTCGGAAGTCTCCTATTACACGAAGGAACGTTGCCAATACCAGCAATTGAAGTTACTGGTATTACAACATTCTTAAGTTAAATAATTACGGTGATTTTCTCTTATGACGTAAGCAGAACATGCAAATATCTTCCTGCTGCTTCTACATAACTGTTTAGACCAGTATGTGGTTAAACTTTACCGTTATTCATCTTTATGCGAGTTCCGAATTTAGACATTTTAGCACGTTCATTGGCATTTATGATGTCTGCCTGTATTCCCCGAATATATGGCCGGGTATTTAGTGTACCAGAGTATGCAGGGTGAATTTTTCAAGTGGATATGGGTGGTTAAATCTGAAACTATGAGGAATAAAAACTAAAACAGCATCTTTTTGAAAAATTCAGAAAACGAATCCGTTGATTTTGAAAAAAGAACACACGCCTTATTTGAACACTATCCGATTGTGTCGAATTCAATTTTGTCCTAAATACAAAAAAAAAAAAACAATTTTAAAATTAGGACGACATGCTCTTTCCTTTTGTTTGCCATATGACATTATTTCCAGAATTTAATTATTTTTTTCAAAGTGTAGACTGAAAAAAAATTCCTGATTAGGAACATTGATTTTTCAAAAATCTAATAATTTGGTTTTAGTATTCATCAAAATTTAGTCCTCATAGTTTCGGAATGAGCCACTCAAGTCCACTTGGGTATATTTTTTTTTACCGTAGAGTACTACGATGGTTATCTGAATAGAAATTGAGCGTATTTGGTGTGAAATGTGGGAATCCACATTTCATCAAATACACTCAATTTCTATGATATTGGTGGCGAGCCCGTTGCCACGATCTGATTACCTACCTACAAATCCAGACTCCATCCTACCATTGAACAAATTCCGAGTAGTTTTCATTTTTCATCAGAGCAGAAATATTGAAAATGCGATTAAATAATTAGCAAACCTTCAACTTTACTTTTAAGTTCCGAATATTATTCTATTTAAACTTTGCAGCGATTGGAATAGAATAAATAGCCATTAAAATACCGTTCTCACGTTTCAGGCTTTATTAACAAACGCCCTGTATTTACAGATACTATTGAATTGACATTAAAATACGTTCCAAAGATTTAATTTTGACTGATTTTATGGTAAGGATTGGACAGCATTCTCTGCTGTGCTACCAGTTTAAAGAATTTAAAATTATAATTAGACGATTGTTTATGTTGTTGACAAACCAGGGGCCCTACCATGACGTATTAAAATGTCAAGCGTGCGAGCGAAAATGAGGGATGGAGCTATACAGCCAATATGGCTCCATCCTTGAAACCGTTCAGTTTAGGTCGTGAAATGGATCGCGTTAAGAGCTCTTGGTAGGGCCCCTCGTCTGTTTCCAATAACCTACTCTATTTCTTTCTCCAAGAAAAGACTTGAAAATGTAAATACCTATCTAAAAGAAAAAAAAACATCTAATAATTTTGGGGAAGCATAAAATAACATCGTAAAAATATCCGTCGCAGTATGACACTACACTCTGTTCCATTTCCTACGCTTAACGTGCTAATAGTGTGGCCCAACCCGTCTATCGATATCGAGGTCAGAAGTATTAGCACTTATTATCGACTTACGCGTCCACGCCCACCCAACTTTCTACGCAGCTAGAAACCTTAAACAAATACATGAAAGGGAAGCCTCTAATGAAGCTATTCACAATTAATGATACGTTTATGAGCGTCATATAAGAACAGGTTATTATTGATGATTTTGTGGTTGTATAAATCAAAATTAACAAGATTTACTGATAAAAGTAATCCAGTTTTATTTTGAAGATTACATCAAGATATTACCTAAGATTTTGACGTAACGTCTTTAAAATTATTTCTATAGTAGGAGGAAATTCAAAAAACGAATGATAACAAAATTAGTTGATAGGTACGGTTTAATGTTGCAGCTACATATCTATAACTTCCATCCAAAATTTATTTACACCAATGAATAGCTAAAGGACCAGAGAATTCTGTACGCTAAGTAAGGTCTTTGATGCATCGCGCACTGTGGAGAAGGAAGTGCCGCCATTAGCATAAAAAAAAAATGTAAATCTGCAGCTGGGGCTGTTGCAATTATGCAAGTGAAAGATGAAGTCGCTTCTATATCGACGCCTGTATTGACTTTGTGACGACGGCTATGTAGACATCGATATTACCCGTTACGTACCTACACGTCTTCACGTAAAATACTCACCCGTGTCCATAACACAACTACACCTAATTTTTTGACCACATGAATTAAATTACTGGGAAGCTTAGCCATATTTGGTCAAATAGTTGTTAAGGATTTTAAACTTTGTGAAAAACAACGAACCTTTATATTCTCAAACATTCTATGAAAATAATGACTACCGCAATAACGAGACCCACGTACTAGGTACTTTAAGATCTTCTGATTATTCTAACATACAGGCAAACATGGACATCGTTACATGGGTGCCTCATTTTACAGCATGTAGTGATTACTCTGTCGCTTCTATCACTTGAACCAAATGAAAACAGCGCATTAAAGTATATTAGCTGTTTATCGCGGCGTTCAAGTAGCTGGAAATCAACTGGAAACTGGTTAATGTTTCCGTGGCCGACGGCCCAGCAATTTGTCACTACTCCTGTACTATTGCAATCATTAATCCTTAATATACTATTGCAGCCGTTTCAACCGGGAACGTACTTCTTGCTGACACTGATTGGAGTTCCTTTCACGCGCACAGCGGAAAGAACATGGCTATGCGAACATCAAAGCTGCTACTTTGCAAACAAACAGACGGGCTTTTGAAAAGGGAGCGACGGTTAGATTGCATCACGTAAGTTATTAGACGCTATGATGAGGGGATATCGAGTCTCTTACATAGCTAGACATGCACGCAGTAATACCCGTTCTCAACGGACATAAATCATAAAGTAAACACGGAAAACAATTAACAGAAAATAACGAACAATTTCACCCGACACGACTTTAAAGATACTGATCTTCCAATCAGCTGTCAATTTGAAAAAAGTGTTGGCCCCAATTGCATTTTATCGATACTATTACGCAAATAAGGCGCATGGTCAACTGACCGCAGGAGAGGTAATTAAAGATTGTGATTGCATTAAATGATTATGATAATGAAGTTCAGTCGTTTCATTCGTTTCCATTATATTTGCTATTCCTGCTAAGGATATATGCTGAGTTAATTAAAATCGTGGAGTTAATATTACATGCTTCAGAGAGTTTGTTCTGATTTAACACACAAGTTTTATTTGGTTACGTAATAATTGCTTCGCAATTTCGATTATGCCATGGTAAAAGTGTTAATGACAATGTGTTAGCAAATTTATTATGTGTTGTAAAATGGGATCATTTATTGTTCTGTGCTATAATAAAAAGCTATTACGTTATAGTTATGCCATCCGCTGTGTAATTAACATTTCTCGTTAACATGTCCAGTGGCTTTAGTTCTTTATTAAGCCCAGTGTGTGCATTACAGTTGTTATTTAAATACTAACAACGACTTAATTAAAGTTTTATTCGTATCATGAAAGCTCAGTCGGCATCCGTTGGCTGAGTAACTACAAACGATAAACTGTGCAGTGAAATAAATCTTATAGTTTGTCTTTCTTGATGTTCAATCGATAACATCGTTAGAGTTATTTAAAACACTTGCACCGCGTAGGTGAACGCCTCGCAACTGTGGAACAATAAATCCTCTGTCGAGTAGCAACGACGAGACAAGACTATCGATAATTTTGACATGCAACACTAGCCCGCCAATGTAATATAGACTCGTGTAACTTTTAATAAATACCAGAAAGATTTTAGTTTTACGAATTGGAAAGTAATTGGAAACTTTTATAAATATTTATATTCGCGAAACACCTGGCCGCCTAGAATTCTACTAAAGACTCATAAATAAATTCTTATATGATATTTTATAACTGGATAGTAGGTAACACTATATTTTACTGGTTCGATGCTCGGACTGTGTAGGAACTGGTTCTAGCAAATTATACGAGTCTCTTTGTATCCGGTGCCTCTTCTTCGCCATAATTTATAGCATCTGCTTTCTAAACCCTACGGTTAGCTGGGTAGATGCTTACATGTTTTAATTCACTGCTGGCAAGCTGGAAGTTTCTTTATAAATTTTAAAGAGCTGCATTGTGATTTTATTTGTTAGATGTTATCGTAAATTGGATGGAATAAAGGCGTTTGCTGCGTTCAGAAACGAGACATGGAAGTTTATTATGTAATTCTAAGGAGTTTTGTTGGACGACGTGTTTCTAATAGATTTTTATTCAAATTGGTTTTGGCTGCATAGATTTACAAACTGCATTTTGAATACTGTTTTTGATACAATTGAAGACAGCTTCAGCTTAGCTCAGCTTTAGTAATTCTTATTATATCTCAGAGCTCTGGAAATCGAAGTAAAATAACAAGGAGCCGTTTAATAAATCATTAAAGTAATCGTTTAAAATATAAGTAACTCAAAGACGATAACAGAAACTATAAATTAGGCACTAACCACTTCATTCCAATCCAAGATGGCGCGAGAAATAGCAGAGATATAATTGCATAGTACGCGACTTTAAAAATAAGAATACGCACGGTCGTCAAAAAACTAATTCTTAGTAACGCCGCAGGCTACTGTCAAGCTACTATTTTAGCGCTAAAAAAGTGGTCGCACCACCGTTTTATCGCTACTCTAATCTCATACCGAAAAGAATATATTTTTTACACTATATTTTATCTTATATCATGTCTAGTGTGAGTCTGCACTAAAGTACGTGTGAGATTGTGCGTGTGATGGGTACTAAGCATAAATGTGTAAAAAGTTTGCCAAATGTCAGTGGCCTCATATCTTTTAAAGTAGCTTAGCACGACTGTTGGGTTATAGATCGTTTCGAAGCCGTAAGAAAGAATCTCACTGATTAAATTGTTGTGTTTCTGTTGTATGAAAATAATAGTGGTTAAAGTATTAAATTGCCGTTTTTTAAAACGGGTTGCTTTGAAGTGTTATAGAAAATACAAATCACAAAGAAACCAATAAATACCGAATTTCGAAAAAAGAATAACGTAATTTTAATATAAAGTTTATTTGAACTTATAATTCCAAGTCAGTCCAAAGATATAACGCTTCAAAGCAACCCGTTTTAGAAAACGGCAATTTCATAGCTAAAGATAATAACGTATGAACGTATCAGTTGGTGTTAATATGAAAAGTCTGTACAAGGGTTTGTAATTGTAGATGTGCAATAAAAACTTTTAAAGCACAAAGTCATTGAATGTCTATTTAAATAAATTATTATATTTTGATGGAAATACCTCGTTAAACGTAACGGAACAAACTCATAAACGAATAAACCTATAGTTTTCTCTTTTAAAATGGCGCTTGTTGCAAACATATCAGGTCAGGTGGTCAAATGCGGACCTATTATGAGGACTGATTAATTCTTTAAGATAAATGGTAGATAGTGTGTTCAAAACATAGCTAATTTACTACGAGATAAAAAAATCACGAAGATGCCTCTTTTTTTTTAATTTATATAAACCAGTGCTTGACTGCGATCCGACCTGATGGTAAGTAGTGATGCAATCATTGATGGTGAGGCGCACTAGTTTTAATAGAGCCTATGCACTCTAGCCTTGAAGGCACCTAAACGGACGGGAAGACTGCAGCAGGAAAATTGTTCCAGTCCTTTGATGTACGCGGTATAAACGTACTATAAAAATACTTTTATCGATTAAGAACCGTACTAGATGCAATAATTCTGATTGTTTGTCAGATTATTCTACAAGCAACGTTTTACCGTATATATAGGGTGACTGGTAATTAGTGTACGATACTTAAACACGTGATTGTGCTCATGATAACCAACAACTTTTACTATGGGAACCAACCTGAAATCGCGAAAAAAAATCAGCTGTTCAGTACATTTATGTGTGCCTAATGTACTGAACAGCTGATATTTTTTTCGCGATTTCGGCTTTGCTCCCATAATAAAAATTGTTTGTTATCATGAGCACAATCACGTGTTTAAGTATCGTACACTAATTGCCAGTCACCCTATATAGTGTTTTAATTTTTTAATCAAATCTGTAGGTTTTTAGTAAATCCCAAAAATGCTTCATATTTGCAAACATTGTGTTTTTGTGCATCTCTTTCTTTTGTATGCAATCCGAGAGTGACCGCGCTATAGGTCCAATAGTCCTCATATTTTAAAAAAAAGACTCGATGTTTTTACTGCACGGTGACAATATGCAGTTTCTCCTTTGTCTGTCCTTCTGGTCATTACATGTGCCCTAAATACACCACCCACTACGGGTTTGACATTTCATTTAGAATTTGACATTTTCTTAATTTTGAATATCAAGTTGATACAATAATTTAATTTAACGGTGCAGCATTAACATTAGCATTAATTTTAGAACCAATTTACATAATGCATTATGCCAAAAACGAGATTAGCATAATATCTGTATCACTGTTATAGAACTGTTTAAAAGCTTTAAGATAGTATAATTAGCGGTCCGCTCCTGCTTCGAACAGTTTTTTTTTAGATTTTACAACGTTTATTATATCATCATTAGCCTAGCCTCTTGCCAAGTAAGTTAGAGGCCGGCTTCCAGTTCAGCTGGATGCAGCTGCATCTTACATGGAGCGACTATATACTATCTATCTGACCTTCAGAACCCAGTAACTGGGTAACACGATCATCATCATTTTCCTGCCCTGGCTTGTCCCATGTTATTTGGATTTTTTTTTAGGTGGGAAAATCATCTAATGACATCCCGCGATCTTGGGCGGAGCGAGAGGGCGTGTCAGACTTTTACTGACTAAAAACCCCACTCCTGTTCCTTCTTTGCCATTGTTCCAGGGCCCCGGGAATCTCTTTCGCATCACCCATGGCCCCAGTAGGCTTCGACCCTGCTACGGTTGCTGAAATATCCTTGAGGCGCGCGTGGAACACTACGCGCCGTCGACGACTTGGGCTCGGTCCGGACGGTTACCGGACGGTCGAACGGCGAGCCCATTGCTCGCCGTCCGCAAGCCCGCGCCTACCGTGGCTGGAAATCGGGATCGGAATCCCTGCGGCTGGGGCGCGAGGGCCATTGCCTCGCACGTGCGGCCACCTCCTTTGCTAGCATTACTGCTTCGCAGAGGGAGGCGACCGCCTGTCACTCCTCAAAGAGGGGACTTACCGCCAAAATTATGGCGTGCCCATGTTATTTGGGGTTGGGGCAACAAGTTTTTTTTTTCTTCCATTCTGTCCTCTCATCCGTCACGCTATCACTAACTCGTTTTTCTTTCATATCACCGGGTAACATGATATTATATAATTTTTATATTACATTATATTACATGTAAGAATAATAATTATAGATACTATACACACCGGTATAATTTCGAACTTTGATGCGTTTTTCATCATCATTTAGAAACCGTCGTTCGTTTTTTTTCGTTTTTCAAACGATGATGAAAAACGCATCACAACCGTTGCGAAATTTAGAAGAATAACGCGGCTAAACCGACAGACATAAAAACGTCTCTATTTTATAATTTATACCTGTATAGAAGTTACGTAAACAAAAGTGCTTTAATAGATAAATGACTTCGCAAATCAATTTGACGTGTAAACTGTTTGACTCATAAATATTTTTATAGCAAATTGACATTGACAGGTTACGTCACTTTAATTAACTATGTGCATATTTAATGAATTAAGCATTAATTACAACGGTTTTCGATGTAATTGGCCTGTTTAATGCTGTTTTATTTTTTATGGTTTGAGATTTAATTGACCGTTTACATTAATTTTAATATTTTGATAGTCATTTTTAAGTCTGAAGTTTCCACTTTTCACCAAACCTTTAGTTCGCTAATTGAGCGTAATGTCAATTCACACATTTGTGATTAATTTATGTTCTGTCAATTAATTGGAATTGTTTTAGGACATAAATGGTTCTTATATCTTACCATAAATTCTATGTACTTTTAACACGAATAAAATAAGCATATCTTTCATTTTAAAAAGTAACTTACTACTAGATTTTTTTAACAGCCGAACCGACCATTTGTATTTGTAAGAAACCAAATAGGCCATTAACTGTCCCATTAAATCCACAAAACTGAGCCATAAACATCTGTTCAATCCGATAATAAACTTTTTACCATAATTTTTGGTAAAAAAAAAAGAAATCTGAAGTCCCAAGCCTATAAAGCGTAAAGATATAGCACCTTTAATTATTATTGGTGCAGTAAAGACTTGCTGTCTAACGCGCCCGGCTTGCATTCTTTGCAGCAAAATTACAAGACGGACCCAGTAATGGCGTATCCGTACCACAGGCTACCTGTTTCTTAGCATAATGACTGGCCTAACTGGAGCTTTGTGTTAAGGAATGCCTAGAAATTCTCTGTACTGTGCACTTGGCGCGAATGGCTTCTTGTAACGTTCTAAGTTGTGATCGAATCGTAATTGATTAGTTTCGTTCGTTCCGTTGTTTTGTTTCGAGTAACTTTAAACCTTTCTTTTTGTTGTAAATACGAAGGCCTTGTTGCTGAGGCTTGTTTATTGGTAATAAACTTTAACAAATTCGCAATTTTGTTGCTGTAAAGTGTTGTTTAAGACACTCATTTAATGTGTTTTACGAACGTTGGACATAAAACGTTACCTCAACAAAATGCAAGCCAAATATAGTTTCCGAAAGAGATGACATAACTGCTGATATTATGCTCAGGTTCAGTCTTTAAACAATAATAACTGTTGCATCATTTACTGTAGTCTTAAAGAAATGAAACACCACCACATCCAATTTCATAGACACCGTCAATTTCCTTACTCCAGCAATTTCTTTAAGCGAAACAAAATACTTCAGCTTTTATTTATACGTAGATATTATAAACATAGCTTACACCTCAGCGCAAATCCCGTTTCTATCTTCACGTAATAACACTAATCCTGGCGACTAGAAAATAGCCGAGCCGCACCCAACTATACATTGGCCACGAATTAAACTCTTAATTGCATGTACATTGCCGCTTTACATTTGCTCTCTGATATGTAGTGAGAGGCAAAATGTTAATGGATTGTTACCTTAACAGGAAACTTTACAGTCGTGGTTCGTTTGTATCCTGGGAAAACGGGGCTGCCGTATCAGAATCCGTTTGACAGAACAATTGAGTTCAGTTAATATTCATGGGATCTGTCAATTATTTTCTCAACGGTTTAGCGTATCGCTATCTATATTAGAGGTTATTGGATGTTAATTGTGAAATTATTCAGTTCTAAATGTATGTGTGTCGAATAATAGACATTTGGGATTTTCATCTTTTCTATCCACAATCGGTCCAGTACAAAAAAGTGTCACTGTCACTCAAATAAAAAAAGTCCAATGTTTTTAGTATGTATTATACTAATAACTTCAAGCATAATCAGTCTTATAATGTTCCTACTGCTGGGACTCAAGCCTCCTCTCTAGGAGAGGAAATGCGCCGTAATCCACACGCGGGTCTAGTGTGGAATGGTGGATGTCACATGACTTCAAATGTTTGTTTCTAGGACATACCAGTTTTTTCACGATGTTTTCTTTCATCGTTTTGGGAGCAGTAGTGATGAAATAAATAACACAAAGTAATGCGCTTGGCTGTGTTTGAATCCGCGACCTAAAACTTATAAGGGGCTTTTATCACTGGGCCACCACGCTAAAGTTATTGAGAGCATCAATAACTTTAAAATAAACGAGAATTGAGACTAAAAAATTTCAAACGTATGTACGATGTTTGCCTTGCGTTATTTTTCTTTAGAAATCAAGAAACACCCATTTACATTTCAAATAGCTCTAGAATTCATAGAATTCTTTCGTTAAATGAGCTTCCAATCAACTCCATCCTTACGATTTTCTGTTTTTATTAAAAACAATTAACGTCTGAACTCGCAATTTTAATCACCTGGCTTTCGCAGTATGTTGTTTTCAATTTACAGGGAGATGCGACTACCTGACACGTTTTTAAACGCTTTTTACGAAACCCAGGAGGTAAATAGCATAGATCAGCAGTTTTCAGGGTTCCGTACCCAAAGGGGAAAAACGGGACCCTGTTACTAAAACTCCATTGTCCGTCTGTTTGGCACCAGGCTGAATCTCATGTACCATGATAGTTAGACATTTGAAAGCACAGATGATGTATTTCTGTTACCGCTATAATAAAAAAATACTAAAAACAGAATAAAATAAAATTATAATTTTTTAAACGTGATTTTTTGCCATTTTTTAATATTATAGTACGGGACCCTTCGTGTGCGAGTCCGACTCGCACTTGACCAGTTTTTTATTCACCGCAATAAGCAATGCTACCGTAATAACAACGACAGTTTTTTTTTATTCAAACGCCCTTTTCTTTTTTAACACTGCAAAATGTTAATATCCATAAAACAGTGTAATCGCCTTTACTTTAATTTACAACGCACTTATTCAGTATAAACCGTTGATTGCTTGCTGTTGAAAACTGTCAGCCAACTTGCTTAACATTAAAACGCGACAGCAATAAATATCTCGCATTTTATGTCAACTTGCTTCCTATTTCATAAATCTGTGGATTACCATGGTCGGATAAAGGGAGCTTATTACCTATTTATGATGTTCGGTCATTACTTCCCCTTTGACATTCGGCGTCGTTTAGGATATTGTTGCAATATTAACATTATATACTTTATGAAAAAGACCATTCTAAAATGCACCTTTTGGACTTGGTGATAGGGTTTCATCAGATTCATACTTATCAGTAGGCTATGTTTGTAAGTCTGCAGAGACGCGTCGCCTCACTGATGGTTATCCGATATCCATAAGATGGTATGCTAAATCGCCGTTGATGGTCAGATGTGTTATTCAGTGTACAGGACGAGTATATTATTACATGCCTTTTTACTGTTACTTTGATGACATGTTGTTAGTCGCCGGTCGTGATTTCTCAATAACAATGACTATGCTATTATGTCCTGTTGCTTGTTAGATAGTTTTATTAAACGTAATAAAATGTATTAGCATAGATGTTAATTACACTTAATAGTGTTTTGTTTTCTTACTGATATGTCATAACTAGAAAAAAACTGATACTGTAACTAGATAGCAAGGGACAACGTACAACGTAAGGTAAGAACATTTGTATTTCATTGCATTCTACAGTTGAAACATTATTCAAATATTAGCATTACCAACCTTACGTTTATCGCCAAATAAATTCACAGGTGCGTTTTAAACCGACACACCGCACGTTATTCAAATGAAAAAGTTAGCAACAAAAGTAGAGTCAGCACTGGATTTATTCATAGAGGTTTCGGTGGCGATGTCGCGATGATAACATCTAGATCGGATCTCCTTGCGTGCCGATCCGATCTTCAGGCTCCTGCTTTAATGAGGCTTGGTGATTCAGGCTCGTGGGAGTGGTTAGAAAATTGTCCGTTTTTATCATACATACGACGTCACTTATGTAATGGTGTGCTTATTATGCACATACATCAGCATCACTTTATCTTTGTTTAGAATTGTGTTTCCTGGATGGTTGTTTTCTGACGTGTCCGGTGTCCTTAGAATAACGGAATAGAAAGCAATAATTGCTAAGGGTTTTTTGGTTCTCAAGTTATCGTTTCTTAAGCCCTTTTATTCAATTATTCTCAAGAGTAGTTTAAAGAAGAAGTAAATATGACGATTGATGATGAATGCTTTGCAGCAATGTTCCTGATAAGTCTAGAATAGTTGTACAAGATGGATAAAGCATTACAAAATGGTTTGTAATGATTATTTGAATCTGTATTGATTATTTACAGTATTGGTCTATGAAGGTGAACGGTAACTCATTAGTGCTATTTCGATTGTCAAGTTTATAATTACCACTTCAGATTTGATCTCACAATGTATTTAAAAAAAATATTATGAGCTCGAATTAATCCGTGTAATTAGTTTCATTGTGGTTAGGCTATATTTGTTTCATCATTAAAATTAATTTATTTTATTGCTTAATTTTTCAGACAACCTTTGATTTGGACTCATTTATGTTTTTATTTTAATTAAGTACTTTGATTTTCTATTAAATTTTAATAACCATGAAAGTTTATCATTATACCATTACGTTAATATTATGTCAAGATCTTTAGTTGCATATCCTTTTAAGACGAATGCTCTATTTTTCTTTTGATCTACTAAATATTTTTTTTATTTATTTATTAGAAAACGTCTTTGAATAGTAATATTACACAACTAATGAATAAAATAATGAAAAACTGGGTAAGTGCGAGTCGGACACGTGCACTGAGGGTTCCGTACAAACATACCTATGTAAATAGTTCAATTCCCGAATGGAGTGTCGGAAGATTTTTCCGAATCGCTAAAAAGTTTTTTTTTTTTGTGACGAAACTACAAATTTACTGTTTTCAGATTTATTCGTATACCTGTGCTATAAGTCCTTGCTTTATGCCAAAATTTCAAGATTCTGGATCAACGGGAAGTACCCTATAAATTTTGACGTTTTTTGCGGCATAAATGACCGTATTTTTTCCTCTTGATAACTTAGAAGTCTGATTTTTTTACAGCTTCAAGAGACCGCAGATCTTAGTATATGGTTTTAATTTCAACTTGATACCTCCACGCGTTCCCGAGATAAAGGGTCTTGACACACAGACAGACAGACGGACAACAAAGTAATCCTATAAGGGTTTCGTTTTTTCCTTTTGAGGTACGGAACCCAAAAAATTAACCACCCAATTAAATATTACGTAGGAGTTGCATATTGCATCCACAATAAATTTATCTTAGATTAAGTACCAAGTGTCCAAATCTAAATTTTTTATTAATAAGCATTTCCTTTGTATTCTGTATCACGTCCGGCTTTGCAATCATTTTAATATCTATCTCGTTATGTTAATCACATCTGCATCTTATTATCTAACGGTCGCATAATGAAATAATATTCAAATGAGAAATTAAACATGCAAGATCTTGTCGTTGTTCTAGGAATCTCTTTGTGTAAATTCGTAAATTTTGTAACAAAATGTGATGTTACGAGTACTAAAATAGATTTCTTTAATGGTTATAAATAAATCTTTGGTATTGTTTAAATATTGCGTGGAGTATTTTTTATATGTAGCAATCTTCAAGCAGAAGTCAATTTCACATTTGTTTTGTTTCTATTAATATCAGCAAAGTTAGAGTGATTTGATTTTTACATTATTGGTTATTGCTAAACCAACCTTTATTTTAAGTATTTCTAACGAAATTAGCTTTTCTTAATTCTAACCAACGATTAATCATAATTTATTCCGGAGAAGTGAACTTTAATCAAGTTTATTTTATGGCCAATATAATTATTGTAACGCCCATTTCCTTTGTAGCTCCTGGTCTTGGCTGTACTTTAACAACCATTGCTGATTTAATTGCTTCTTTAATAGACCTCTTTTGTACGACCAGCGCAGTGGGCGTTGAAGTGGGCCAAAGTGGGTGTACGGGAGCCATAACAATAACATTCTCAGTTACTATTCGCAATAGAGTCAGTTATAACTGTTACTGGCTTGTTAGCACAGCAACCGACTTCCTTCACCTGTAGCCTAATATAACATTAAAATAATAAATTATGATTTACCCGTATTCAGTAACGATCACTGCACTAATTACTTAACTTCAGGCTAAAGTTGGCCTTTGCACTTTACAATATTTTGTTCATTAGCGAGGCGGTCATTAAGTCGGCTAGCAATTGATCATACGTTACATCTCTATTTCACAAATCGGTTATAATTTTAGTTATTTGTGTAGGGTTATCAGTCAACAGAATTATGCTTAAAGTTACAGTTTTTTTTTGGTCAAGAAGTATATGAGTATAACCACACCAATTCTTGCATTTCATTTTGGTGTTTGTGTTTCCAGTGTCGATTTTTCGCGGCTGTATTTCGGGTTCTGGTTTTCAAGTAAAAAAGAATCAAATTTTCTAGACGAATGCAGATCAAGTAAACTGTGAAATGGTGTTTTATTGAATCTTTCAATTTGCCTATCTTGATGTTTTGATTGGACTTACATTCTCACTTTTAGAAATACCTGAAATACTTGTTTTACCTTTATCACCTAGATTCAGAAATGTTTCATTGCTAACCCTAACAATCTCATATATCAGAATCCGCTGACACGAAGACGCTCCAGCGCTGTTAATTTACATCAGTCACGAGCACTAAGCTGCGACCCATTGAACTTTAGATGAAGATGTTACGTAAGCCTATGCAAATCATGAGGATGCACCAAACACTGGCTTTATGTAAACACTTTCACGAACTAATAGAGGCTCCATACGTAATGCTAAGGTAATATAAGGGAATGAATCGTGAGGGTTTTGATTTGTTGCTTTATCTTCTCCATCTTTGTTGTCGTTGTAAGGGTTTTATTATGTAATAAAATTCACACTATTCGTACCTAAGTGGTTTTCTGAATAGCTTTTCGTTAGGCCTTCTTTGGTTAAGAACTTGTTTTGGACAAGTTCTTCATTAATCCTTTTAGAGATTTAAATATTATCAAATTAACATGTTACCCCACTTCGCTCTTTAGGTTTCCAAAAAACACACTATTGCGTACTTTTAATTCAATATGCGAAACGCATCTTTAAGTGAATTCACTTCTCAGTATTGCTCTGTGAACTGTTAGGTTAGTTCCTAACTTTCTATGCCTGTAAGACAACTCACTCTAACAGCAGTGAAATTTCGCGTTTAGCCGTAAACGGCCCTTACTGCATATACGTGTAGGAATTTATGTTGTTGGTCGTATGTGGAGATAGTATCTACGATAGGAGATAGGACCAACAAGTTCAAATATTCCGACCCGTGGTAGATCCTGTATTTATTGGTGTCCTTTCTCATTGTGTGGGCCTTTGTGTATGCCACTTTTACTCACAATATGCTTTACTTTATTTATTTATTTAAACTTCATGTACAGTAGTGGTACATAGACGGACTTAATGCAACAAGGCATTCTCTACCAGTCAACCAGTACAGTCTTTATAGTCCTATATCGGCTATATCTAACATAGTACACTTATTATTTACTTATGACGAAAGCTTCTGGATTAGTTTTACTCTTTATCTGCTTTTCTGGGCTTTGCTATTTTTTTTAAATTCATTTATCATTGTCATCTATATTTATATCCCACTTCTTGTTTCCACCTAAATTAATAAAAAAAAACATTCTACATTTTTATAAGGAAACAACTTTCAAGTCTTGAAGTAGGCTGTTGTCGAAATCGCACGGGAGTTTGCTAATAAAAGGAACTTAAATCATGTCATATATTATCAGTTTAATATCGACCTTTTTCCCACGGGGTAAAGCACGATTTTCAATACAACACAGCAAGCGTGTTTTACACCTGTCTCGCGAAGGATCAAGAAACTTTAATCTAGCTCATTACCGTTCAGTTCAAAAACGGCGTATGTTGCTTTAAAAGCGAGTCTACTTAAGGCGTTGTTCTTGTTGTTTAATCAGATCATTGAGATAAAAGCAAATGCCACGTTACACGAGACTCGTTTCTGTGTTCGACACTTCAACATCCAATATCACGACTTAGTTATAATTTAAGTTCAACATAATATTTTTTTTTTACTTAAAACATCGGCTTTTAGATACTGGACTTGGTGTAAATAAAAGTTTATTAAACCTGTTTTTTTAAGCGTTTTATTATATTATCGATGAAGTTATTCCAAAACTAGTTTTGACTTTTAAGAGCTTATTTATTTCCATTTAACGATTGCGATTGAGCCACTTGATAGTATTGCGATCCGAAGCGGTCTTTTTTTACAATTATTTATACCATCTGTTTTCATAGCAACGAATTCAAGATTATCTTCATCAGGCCGATAGTATGAAGCACATGAGTGTCAATGTTATCTTTTTGCAGTAATCTTTTATCCCAATCCGTATTATTATCAAAACGCTGCAAAGCGTTTTGAAGATTACTTGTAACACTGTGGGGGTTCATGTGGGAGGAATCCGATATCCTTTCCGTTAGGGTTCTTAGGAAGCGTAGGCACTTGTAATGCATCTGTCATTTCCTTCAATCTTGTTCTTCGAGCTTTATCTCGTTGAAGGTAGGGTTTAACTGTAGATTGCAATGGGCTGATCTGAGATCGTAAACTACCTTAACTGTACTACTGAAGCTTCAAACATCTTTAATTATTTTGTGTTTCTTAAGAACTCGTACTATTGTCACAACAGTTTTATTACTTTTAATACATAAAGCTCTTACCCCAGTAAAATCCATCTTAAACTTACACTCCACGATGCTTCTTCACTGCTGTGTTACGTCACAGAGCGATATATTCGCACTCACGCCGCTTATTGTGAACGTTAATAGATTCACCCGCGTGTGGGCCATTACAATAAAGCATCGATCATTTGGCTGCGCCGGCGCACAATCGCTGCCGTTAGCAAAGTAAATCGAGGGGTGGATGCGGAAACAAATGGAATGATCCGTGATATTGCAGATCCAACGGTCCGGTTAATGGAAGAGCCTTTAGTTTTAAAGGAGTAAGAACGTACATATGTTATGAATTTGATAGTGAGTGTGGATTTTGAAGCCCTTAAAAACAGAACGCCTGTATTATGCCAGACATTAGAGGAAAAACTGCATAACGGCTGCAATGTACCGTTGGAAGGGTGTATTACTAAATTATAATAGTTAGTAGAGAGAGTGGAGGCTGTGAGGTATGAGTTTAAGCTATGTCACATTGTTAGTGCCTATAAAGTATATTCTATCTATCTACAATGTAGTGTGATTAGCTCCTTATTATACAAATCTAATGTAATCTCTTCTACCTTTTATATTGTTGTCCAAATTGATCAGGGTTTCTTCTAAATCTGCTGAAAAATGTCTTATTGGTAGTCTCTTTTTTATAATTGATTGATTGCTTATTTTGTACACCACCACTCTTTCATTACATTTGACAGGCCTCAATTAAGCATCTTTAGCAATCTCATCGATAGGTTAACTACTAAACGATCAGCAATAATAAAAAATGGCTACTAATTTATTGAAAGTATAAAGTAAGTCGACAAACGATCCATCATCAAGTGTCAAAATGTTTATAATCATAGAATTTATCGACCGTTATCTCTGACATTCAACGTTTTATTCTTTAATCTTTGGCACTAGTTTTTATTAAGTGATCGTCTAGTAATTAGTCATCTGGTATAATAAAACTGTTTTCATTTTACTGTAGTTGTTTTTTTCTGATCTTTTCATTTTTGTTTGCACCTATTTTAATAGCCACCATCCACGATCTTGGATGTAATTTCTAAACATTTTCCTGAGTGCGTTTCCAAGTAATTCTCGTTTTCCTTGGTCGTTCCAACGGTATAATGCTCAGCTCATTCCAAACTGCTTTACAATATATCGAAAACATTATCTGCAGAAATGCTCCAAAGGAACCTATCAACATTCATCGGTGTTAGTCTGCCCCCGAACGTGCGCAGGACCGCACCGCAATCCGTTAAGACAATGGCGATGGGTTACTGTTGTTTTACAATACAAATTCCTAACACAAATTACATGTGTGCAGATTTCCGTTGCCGCCTCTCAGACGTTTTTCATTGTTCCGTGTGCATATTGCCGATAGGTTCTTGAACGGTTTCAGTTAGAGCTTATGATATATTTCATGCGTACGACGTTTTCAATTTTCGTGTCTGGTTGGTTAATATTTGTTTGGCCTGGGCTGTAAATTCACTATATTGTATTTTCTTATGTGAATATTTGAACAGGTTATTAAAGAGTTTTCGTAATGGTGAATCTGGATATTTCCGATCTAGCTGATGTTACTGAAGCACTCTCAGACATCGTAATAAACAATAAGATTACCCCTTTCTTAGAGTATTTTTGCAACTACTACTGTTGAATATGATGATAGACTACAATTAACGTCAAAAGAAAAAATCGTAATTTCCATCTAATTCTAGATCTACAAGAGGATAAAAAGATTTTTTTTTTTAATTGTGGCTCTTAGATTTATTATTAAAACTTAACACTAAATAGCACTTCAATTTACTGTCAATTTTTCTTTCGATTATTTTAGAAGAATCTCTCCTTAATTAAATTTTATGACTATCATATTTTGTATCCGTTAAAATTGTTTATAATCATCATTATAGCTTGATCAATAACTGTAAAAATAAGTTTTAACTTTGTGTGGTCTAAGTTATATTCATCAACTTCTCTAAGAGGGAATCATTAGCAGGAAGGGTAATAAAACTAAAGTATACTTATGATAGTAACAATTAATAATTCGATTTATCGATCGAACTATCTACGTCGTAAACGATGCATCGTTAGCAATTATTTTATTAGCGATTTGATTAAGGCCATCTATTTCAGCCAGTAACTTTTCAATACAGTGCAAGTACAGTTTTATAGTCAAATATTCCCGTAAATCTTACTAGACCAGCAAGATTTATGGGAATATTTGACTATAAAACAAAACGTTGTAACATATTTTATTTTCCTTATTAAATCTAAAGTCACCGTGAACCCCTATTTTAAAAATAAAGAACGCTACATAATTTTATGTCATCCAGTTTCAATACACGCCATAACTTAGCATCAGTCAAAGAACCATCATTACATTAATCTATATATATTTTGTTGCGCCCCAAAATTACCGTGACAATGAAGACCAACTTCCCAAACGTTAAATTTCGTCACACGAATCTAAGACGATACTAATAGGATTATGAGTATTATGAAAGACGTCAATGTGCCCTACTGTTCGTAATTCATTGTAATACTGTTACCGGATTATACGGTCCGTAATCAAGGCTAACCGTAATCGCATATCTGGATAAAGGTGTTGATTTATTTTCATTTTTGTAAGGCTTCGATTCAAATGATTTGTTTATTGTGGGTGTCAACTATTTATCGGAATAAAAGACCGTTTCATCAGATATCTTTTTCTGATTTAAATTAAGATTCTTAAAACCACTTCAGGTTCTACTGTTTGGTTCTGTTTTGGTATATCAAGCAGTTTTCCGATTTTGGTTCTAACATCACCCGCGGATTTATTTATATTATTATCAAGTCCAGTATTCGGCATTCCTAACATCGCACTAAGGATACCGCTAGTCTAAGTAGATGCTATATACTTATCTGCTCTTACAAACATCGACGATGCATCAAACGAGACTCCAGTTTGTCACTTACAAGATAGCCTTTTGATCTGAGAAATTTAATAAAGCGATAACTTTTGTTTATGTCTTTCTTATATAAATTTTATCTTATCTGTATCTTGTTCTTCATTTCTACCTACTATTTGATTCTAAAACACCAGTTTCAATTTTAAACATTTACTCAATGCCTTATCTAGCGTGTTTCAATAAATAGTAATTCGCAGTCCCGTCAAACGTTATGTCCCTTCGCCAGGGGGCCTTCGCAAGACATCCCTTTAGCATGCAAATACAACGCGTGACAAATTAAAACTACGTGCTAGCAACGTTGGCTTCGATCCGATGTCGAACCTAGCAATAATGCTAATTGAGATATGATTTATGAGAACGAAGAATGAATGTGCAATTGTGCACTCCTTCATATTGCAGGGGAGAATAATTTCCTCGTGAATGTAAAGACGGGACATTATTATAATATTAGTTTGCACGTATTAGCCTCCCACAAGGTGGACCGATGACTTGGTGATGGTTACGGGAAACTACTGAGTGTGAGGCGCACAGGACCATCGATAAGGTGACACTTGGATAGACTTATGTCCAGCAGTGTACGTTCTTTCGGACGAAACGATGACAATGATGATAAAAAAAAACTTAGGTTTTGGCTTTAGAAAGTTGTTAAACTTTAAATTTATCTAGAACACAAATATCGATTCTAATCTAGGTTATAACTTGCAACCATTTGAGCTTCTCCTTTCAATGTAACAATTCATCTAAGTAAAAGATTTGCACTTATAAAAGTAAGTTCATCCGTTAGCTGTATCATTGCATTATCTTATTTATTGTCGTCTCCGCCCACAAACTTAGATGTTGCGTTAGACTTTTAACGATTTCTCATGATTTACCCTGTCTTCTGAATAGCCTGTTAATACTGGGTCTGCTTTTTGCACTGACTTGCAACCGGTCAGGACCGCTTCGCTTGTTTTATTGCACCTATAAACCACTATAAATAATTTCACTTAAAACAAGCGCGCATTACAGACAACGCCTTAAGACTTTTTGCATAAAATCAAATAGCTCCATTTAATATATGAAAAGTTTTCGCTTCTTTGTTTGAGTTGAACCGCGTGGGAAGTAAGAGCAGGTGATGCATTCATTTACAGATCTGCATAGAGCAAGCTCGTCGCATCTTTATTAAAAATAAATAATATAAGATTGTGTTAATAAGAATTTATTTATGTGGGAATATTAATTGTTAAGCTGGCATTGTAGCAGTTTCATAATTTGTCTTGAAGAATGATGTCTTCGCTAGAATATGCTGTCTCACATATTTTTTTCTATTTATAGCGATCAATTTGTAGTGGTATGCACATTAGATGCGTAAGCAACTAAGCATTGCTCCAAGTCATATGAAGTTTACATATTAAAGGTGCACTTATATGCATTTGCATAATACTCATATCATGACAGTTGTTCTGAACTGCCCACATTTTAAGAGCGTTTGCACGTTCAGGTGTTTACGGCGAATATTTACTTGTTACTTTGTTACATTGACTTACATTACAATATGCGCTTGACCTTAATCGTAATGAGAATTTACAGGGCTTGCAAGCAAAGGAGAATTGTCCTTTGTTATGTTTTCTGAATCTTATGATGTAGGATTTAGGAAGTAGGGTTAAGAAACTACAATAATACTAAGACATAATAATAAGATAGTTTATTAGTGCCCTAATTTCGATTAAATGTAGCCTGAAGTGAAATTATGAAACGTTGTGCAAGTGTCACTACATTGTGTGTAAGTAATAGGAATTGAAAATACGCAGCCACGCGTAAAACTAGAATCTCACAATACTGCGGATGAAGTATTACGACATAAAACCGCTAATGAACGCTTTACTTGTTTCTTAATGAAAACTGATCCTAGACTAACCACACGCATAATACTTAGTTGAAAAGCAAAGGACAGAAGTAGCAGAAATTCGTTAAAAGAAGCTTCTTTGTTCACAATTCAAAATTATGTGAAGTTCAATTTATTCATATTGCCGCAAAAGCAACCAATGAGAGTGCATACATTTTCTGAATATCACCTACAAACTATCTGCCTATAAATTCCACTATAATGTAGAACCCCAAGGCTTTGAGGTCTTAAGCTTCGAAACGATATATTAACCGGGGTATCAATACAAATAATTTATACGACACCATTTATTTTTCTGCTCTAGCTTGTGGGATTTCAATGATTGTAAATTGCATTATGATATAAATGGATTTGTAAAGTGTTCCCAAGGCTGCGCCTGTTTGCTTAATCGTGAGAATTGGTGGTGTGATAACTATGTAGTTTGTAATCCGATTAATGTTATCTACTTCGGTAACAGAAAGTCCAACACTGGGATTTGTTGGTAGCCTGTCATGTTAACTTGTAAAATATTGTTGAAACAGAGGCAGTTGTGACTAAAATTTGGACTGGTAAAATTACTGAGTGACGGCAAGTACTTAATCATTGAGCCCTTCAACCTCCAAGGTTCGTAGACCAAGTAGCGAGTCCTATCAAAATATAAAGTTTTGGCGCTGACTTTACAAACATGATCAACTAAGAGTACATCTCTGAGATATATAGAAAGAACGGTATTTTTTTCCGAAATAGCTGGAAATGTTCAGATATCAATAACACGTAGTGCTTAAAAGGATTCTTCTGTTAAATTGACTACTGTGATATCTGCATCTGTTCTGTACAATTTATCTTTGCCATGTTCACCTAAAGCTTTATTGTTATTGCATTGGTGCGATAAGTAGCACTCCTTAATGCATTTCTGATATTTCAAACAGCTTCAAAACTAAATCTTGTGAATATGTTATTTATTATAATTTAAATCCCTAGATCGCAAGTATTCGCATTACCATCAATAAGGTCAGAAATGTTTGCGTTAATCCGAGCCGTTATTACAAATATGAGAATGAGTTTGTTCCACTTATGGCTCGACTGTTTATCTTATAAATAAATAAATAAATAAATCTGAATAGATCTACTTTTGAATTTTGCATCAATATAGTGTAATGCACATAAACATCCAACAAATTGAATCTAATTATTCCAATATTATCGAGACCGTTACAAGAAACTTAATCCTCGTGGGCAAATCCTCGTACAAAAGTTTCATCATCATCATTAACTTGGCTTATTGCAGTAAGCTAGTTTATTACAATTTAAAGCCATCGCTTACAAGCTTTCCCATTACCATCAATAAGATCATAGATACAGGCGTTAATTTGTAATAAACTTGATGTGTTTTTATCGCAATCTCGCTTGTCAGTTTAGTGTCTACTGTCCCTTGACCCAGTACCGCCTTCAGGATAACTTCGATACTTTGATTCGTATTACACTTTGTTGCAGATTTATTATCTTGTTTGTTATTATTTTGCTCTTCTATTATGCACCTATTGTTAGTGTAGTATGTCAGTAGACAGTTGTTATTTCATTTGTCTATAACCGAGTGAGTGAAAACACGTGTAGTTATTGTTCGTCTATATCGCATATGGATAAAAGTGTTGTCGGATTTTCTATTGTATTTTGTTTGAGGTATTGCTTTCTTTATTATTTTTGAATACTTATATTTTATGTTTGAGCTGTGGATAAGTGTTTTTTTATGTTAAGAGAGCTAAGACCAATTGTCGAGAAAATCTCTCGAATGTTACTGTCGTAGTTTAAAGTGCAAGTGATTCGCGTAGGTATAGATTAATTTGTTTATACTTATGAAGTAGTCGTCTCAGTAACAATAGAAATTGCAGGATTAACAGCTTTACGTAATATTGCATTAAGATTAACATTTTCATGTATAGCCGTAAAGCTTATTGTTTTGAAGCTCGTGGGCGATGCACGATGAGGCGACATGCTGACTCGACTTATTTGTAGCTACACCACACGCCCTACCTTATTTTAAATGGAAAATCCTTGAGACCAGGCGGATTATCTTACGATACACGAGACTGTTTCAGACAATGGGAGAATATGCATGCAACTTTTTTATTTGCTACACTAAATAATTTTTAGCACTAATGTACAAAATAATATGGTAGAATTTAAAAGATATCTTTATCCACAACGAAACTTTAAAAGTTTCAAAGCTGCTAATAAGAAAAAGATATCTGACGGTCGACTTTGACTTCAAAGTTCATCACACCCGTGGTGACTGCGCTACAGAAAATGGTGTTTTGACAAGAAAGACACATAAATGTGTTTATTTAAAACTACTATAATCTCGTTTGTTTTTCTATTAATTTTAATATTGTTTAACTGTTAATATTCTATGGTTATTAATTTATTGATAAAATTATACATGAAATATTAAATGTAGATATCTAATCTACCTGCGCAGTGATTTATAAGATATAAAAATATGTTTTTCTCTAATTTTGAATGTAGGTATTTAACTGTTTTGAATTTTTATTACTCGTACATTAATTTAAATATCTAAAGGAACATTTTTCTTTGGTTACAGTGAGATGGCGCGGCGGAGTGCGCTCCAGCATGGACGATCAACGGTTTGGCTTGTACTCTTCTGCCTACTGCAAGTGGCGAGGGCAACGCCCGGTAAGTACCTTCCTTATACTTAGTAGTTTATACAAAGTGCTAGAGAAACAATGCCATTCCTAGAAAGAGCTCATTGTACCTACTCATAACTTTGACAAGAGGAAAACCACTGAAAACGCGAAAAAACTACTGTTTTCTGATTTTTTCTTTCTTTCTTTGTATAAATTTGGAAAATATACTTCATATCTGCCCAAAACGCGGATTAATTATTTTTCGGTTAGCTTTCTAGTGAAGATTGATTGTTTGAAGTAGTGACTGTCTCAGGGATCTACAGGTCGAAAAACGCGACTGTTGACCGCGCGTTCAATTCCTGAGTCGGGCACCCAATAACACTTTGTCATTGGGTTTTTTTATTATAATTTCATCATTAGCAGGTCAGAGTTCGGAAGACGGTGGTGTGATGGCAACGTGCCTCGGAAACCACGTAAAGCCATTGGTCCTGCACCTGGTCTCTCTCTGGTCGTGTCGGTTGGTCGCCCCATCGGACTTCTTTACTCTCATGAGTAAAGGAACTGAGAGTGCACCTGTGTTTGCGCACACATTTGTGCACTATATGCATTCAAGGCTGATCGCCGTTGACGTTGGCCATCGCGGCCAAAATTCTGCCGGGATGATTAATTTATTTAAACTTCATGTACAGTAGTAGGTACATAGGCGGACTTAACGCAACAAGGCATTCTCTACCAGTCAACCTTTGGGTTAAAAAAGACAACCCTGTGGTAGGTTTGCACAATAAACAAATAACAGATACATCAAACAGAAAAAAAATAAAATTACGATATTCTAAAATTATAAACTAATAAATAATATGAAAAATATCAAATCATTAAGAAAACTTAATAATAATTCTGAACGTTGACCGAACTAAGGTTGAGAGGACTTCAAGTAGTAGTTCCGAATTTTACGCTTGAAGGAAAATTTACTTTCAGCTTTTTTGATGTCAAGGGGAAGCACGATATATTAAAGATTCTGTTGCAACATGTATAAACCTAACAGTAAATGTAACAAAATATAAGTAGTATCTCGCCGTACTAAACACTGCCTTCAGTTATAGACCGTTAAAACAAAACGATGTCTGAGACAAATGGGTGATCTAAGATTTTATCACCCATCGAGATGGTTTATTAGCTTTTTGTAGCACCTTCAAAGTGGGTGCTGCCTTATTAATAAGACAAAAATGTATAAACAATGTTAGCCCACTTATACTGAAAACCTTGTTAGAATCCAACCGCTCGCTTAGTCATAAAAAGACCTAACTCAAAACTCCTTTTTAAGTTAGGTCTTTTTATGACTAAGCGATATTTGTTAATTGAATCTTAAAATGTACGCTTTAAGATTAAATTTTCAATAACCTTTTTTTTTTAGTTCGATCTTTTCACGATTATGTATGCAGGACGTTTTACATAGATCTATGAAAGTCTAGATATGCTACACACTCTTAGATAAGTACGTTAAAATAACTCTATTTATTTTGGTTACTACTGATTTAAAACATACACAAATAAATACTGTCTGGCTAACAAGATTAAATCATGAATAGTGTTTGTTAACAAAAGATCAATACTCCATTGTGATTTATTTACAAATAATGCCAGTTGAATGGATCGACTAATAAAATACCGTCATCGCTCCAGTCATTCATTCATTGAAACTAAACGTATCCAGTGAAGCTTGTAAAATTCGATCTGTGGAATGTCATTGAATTGGAAAAGTAATAATTGGCCGGAAAAGTGTTGTTATATGGATGATTTTTTACACAAAGCTGCTAATTATATTTATGGTCAATGGTTACTTAGTAACACAATAGATTACCTTTTTTATGGAAAACAATCAAATAACCCCTCCGGCTCTGGGCGGAGCAAGAGCGCCCAAGAGCGAGAAAAGTCATTGGATGATTCTGAGCCCTTTGTTTTCCAGGGCCGCGGTAACTCTTTCCAATAATCCCGCAACCCTGGTACAGTCCTGGAGCCCTGGAATACAACTAAAACGGAGATAAAACTTACAGACTGGATGCCATAACAAGTGCTAAACATAAACTGACAGTGTTTTATTAAAGAAATACTTTCTTCCTATCTTAATCTAATCAAATAGAAATAAGTAAAAAAGTCGGGGAAGTAAACCCGCCCCACTTTAAGTGTGCTGTACTTATTTAGGTTCAACAACCTGTTACAGCAGTAGTTTTAGTCGGAATACATACCTACTAATATTATAAATATAAAAAGTAATTCAGTCAGTCTGTTACAATTCCACGGTTAAACTACCCCAAGGAAGGATATAGGTTTCGAATTCGACTTTGCATCCGCAATAAGTGACATTCACACGGACGAAGACGCGGGCAAAACACTAGTTTAGTATAGGTAAATATTATTTACAAAACATTCAATTACCCTTTAGATTACGGGATACAAAATTATTCTGAAATTGGCCTCCGAAAATCTTACATTAAAAAAAAAACACACTGACGGACACATTCATGTTTCAAGCTAAGTCAAAATGCCCTCTAAGAAAATGGCGCTGCAGCATTTCCCGTAACATAACTGCAGCACGTTCCACATAATTTATTTACAACAAACACAGTATTAATTGCCTAAAAGCCTAAATGAACGATTAACAGAACCCTACCTACTTCGAGAACGATACGAACCGTATTTTCTAATTAGAACAGATACTTGTAAGGGAAGTCCCGGTTTCCTTTAGCGGATCTAAAGTATATGTGCTTATTAAGATCATGTGTAGATACTAACTGTCTTTTATGGTTTGCGTTTTATATTTCGAGCTAGACCCAATGTATGACAAGGGATATGTTAGTTGATTGGTTTTGAGCATGCGGTTTTATTTAACACTAGCTGTTACACACGGTTTTACCCGCATCTTTGATTATTGCTCTGCTTTCGTGAGTCGTAGCGTGAAGTTTTATAACCGCTATACCTCATGAATCCGGCTATCATATACATCATGAAACATAATTAATGCACAACCTGAAATTAGTATGTTACATTACCATATTATGTAAAATTTCCGTTTTTTAAAACGGGTTGCTTTGAAGTGAAACCAATAAATATCAAATTTTGAAAAAAGAATAACGTACCTTTAACCTTTCGTATGCCGGAACGCATATGTATGCGGGACACAATGGATTTTTAATTGTGTCTGTAATTCGAAAAAAATAATAATATAATAGTAATTCGAAATACGAAAGGTTAATATAAAGTTTATTTGAACTTATAATTCCAAGTCAATCCAAAGATATAACACATCAACGCAACCCGTTTTAAAAAACGGCAATTTCATACTTTAACCCCTATTATTTGTACAGGTAGGGATTTTATGGAGTTGTTTGCAACACGTCCCCTTAGAATTCGTTACATCATTATCTACTGGTATAAAGCATCAAGTAATTAAAATTTATTTCCTGATTGTTTTGAGAAGCGAGTAATTATGAATCCTAAGCTTACTAGTTTCTCTTCTTGATTACTTTTACGAGTATAATCAGGGGTCAAAACTACAATAGCAGTCAACCATTGTGTCTTTTGTGGTTGAAGTTCAATAGTCTACATCTAGTTTATGCAATACTTTAGATTCTATGCTACAAATTAAATTCATCAACTCGTGAACAATTGATTCTCTTCTAGAAAGTAATTTTAGACACTTTAGCATAATTGGTAGAGTGCAACTGAACTTTTGACTCTTGGCCAAGGGCGCCGGGTTTTAGAAAATCTCATAAGTGCTCATGCTCATTTGATGGACTCGAAAAAGCGGCGAAGTGTGAGAAGAGAAATGCACACTGATAGACCGTCAAATAAATAAATGTCCTACTTACATACTGCGTACTATGTTTGATAAAAATATAAAATGAAACCATTATATAAAAATGAAACTAGTTTTTAGTATCAAGAAATATTATAATTATACGTAACCTAAAAGGCGATTACCGATCTGTTTCTTGATGTCTATTCTCAGGGGTGCTTGGCACCCATTGTTTATTTCTTTGGTGCTCGAGCCCCCGAGCACCCACGGAGTCGGCGCCCCTGATCTTGACTGTACATAGGACTGCTAAATAAAGAACAGAACTAAATACTTTAGCGTAGGTGCAGAAATACTATGTCCTAGATATTTTATATCTGGTTAAATAAAGTATACAGTTCCCAAGAATTTGACTAAAACCAGCGCAAAATTTATTTCGGTTTAAAGAATTTATTCTCATAAGAACAATACATAGGTTCACTTACAATGAGATACAAAGTAATTGTTTATATCTAAATAAATACATTTTGCCTCTGATGCGTGTTGGTGAAGTTATACAAAACAAATATACCTATAGCTATGGGAAGTGTGTAATTGCTGACATTTAATACCTATGCGGTATGGCTACATTTCATAAACGTAATTTCTCAGTTTTAGTTTAAATCTGTTAATATTATCACAATCTTTTACGTCATTTGGTAGGTCGTTAAACAGCTGTGCTCCTTCGAACAATATGGTATTCATTATTTCTAGCTTGTTAACGCAAAATTTTAATGAAAATCTCTGAATTTATATAAAATAACTACAGTTACCTCATTCATAGACTCGGCAATAGCCACATAAGCTAAATCAGGATTCTCGTGGCTTTCATTATTAAATTTACTAACTTTACGAGCAATCTTAAACTATCCCTTACAGTAAGTTATTTATAATTTTCGTTGTACTATGAGGTATGGATTTATTTTATGGGGTAATATTTTATTACTCAGTTTAATAGTGCTCGAAGATTAAAGTGATTAGCAGGTATTGATATGAATAACTGGATGGCTATAAATTTCTAATAGCATCTTTCAATAACGGGAATAAGGAAAATGTCTTCGTGAGATGTTAATCATAATATTTTAAAGTAGGTAGGTTGTACGGGTTCGATAAAGCTGTATGTTACACAATGTTAATGATTCCATACTAAATCTGAAGGCTTGTTATTGGCTCGTCCTGGTCTACCCTTTTTTAAGGTGGGAAATCATCTAATGTCTTCTCCCGGTCATGTGTGGAGTGAGAGGACGTGTCAGACTTTTATTGAGTAAAGCCATACCTTTCCTTCAGTTGCCCTTTTCGTTCTAGGACCACGGTTAACTTTTTTACAAACCGACCCATGGTTCTAGTAGGCCTGGGCGCTGCGCGCGTGGAATACTACGCGGCGTCAGCGAGTCAGGCTTTGCCTGGACGCAGACGGCCGGACGGCGAGCTACCCATTGCCTGCATCCACTTCCTAATCAAGGGTTGACTAGGAAGTGGATGTTATACTGAATACTAGCTTATGCCAGCGGCTTCGCCCGCGTGATTGTAAAAAATATATAGCCTACTCGTATATCACTCAGTAATAAAGTAGCATTCTACTGGTAGCCTATATCACTCAGTAATAAAGTAGCATTCTACTGCTAGCCTATATCAATCAGTAATAAAGTAGTATTCTACTGGTAGCCTATATCACTCAGTAATAAAGTAGCATTCTACTGGTAGCCTATATCACTCGGTAATAAAGTAGCATTCTACTGGTGACAGAATTTTTAAAATTGATCCAGTAATTTTTTCACATATTCATTACAAACAAAAATTAAACGTTACAAATCTTTTTTCTTTTTAATATTAGTTAGACTAACTGAGGGTTAGGGTTAGACGAACTGCGAGGGTTATCTCGATTAATTGAATGATTATAATTCCGTTAATAAATACGGGTTACGGTCCGAAATCATATTTTAATATTATATTCATTAAAATATGATTTGGGACCGTAACCGTAAATAGACACTGACTGACAAAATGTAAAAAAACTTTGAATTTAGCGGGCTAAACTGGATCAATCAATAACCTTAAATAAATAATGTAGATATTTCGGCAAGTATCCATACTATCCATTCGGATATCTCTGGCAGGCGAACCTCGATATACAGTTAACATTATCTCTAAACAATTTAATGGGAAAAGGAAAGGCAACGTTTGCAAAACCCTAATTAATTGTTCAAAGGCCTAACGAAGCTAAGGTCTCGTGCACCTGTCCATTCTCTTATTTATTACTGTTTGTTTCATGTGAGAGTATTCGCTTATTCTATCTTTGAAACTATGGGCTTTGTAGTTTGCCCTTATCTTAATGCATTGTGTTTCTTTTCCACGGTGATAAATGTGGGATTAATGGGCCACAGATTTGTATACGATGTGCTGGAAGTGTTTGAAAAAAGCCGGTATGCTAATTGATGTGATTGAGTAATTAGTTTGTCAAAGAAAAAGTGCTTGTGAATGTTGCATGGCTCTCACTTACATCCGTAACGACGCCATATTTCTTATTCTTTGACGACGCTCAAGAAATATATGTAGTAGGAAAAGAACTTGGTTTTTAGGGTTCCGTACCCAAAGAGTAAAACGGGACCCTATTACTAAGACTCAGCTGTACGTCCGTCTCTCTGTCTGCCTATCTGTCTGTCCGTCTGTCACCAGGCTGTATTTCATGAATCTAGATAACTAGACAGTTGAAATTTTCACAGATGATGTATTTCGGTTGCCGCTATAATAACAAATACAAAAAGCAGAATAAAATAAATATTTAAGTGGGGCTCTCGTGCAACAAACGTATTTTTTTTTTTGCCGTTTTTTTTTTTCTACGGACGGTAGGTACGGAACCCTTCGTGCGCGAGTCTGATTCGCAATTGGCCGGTTTTTTTTAATCATAATTAGCGAAGTTATAGAATAGAATAAAATTTATTGTACACCAAAATAGTAACAAAACTTATGATTTAATGAATATTCATTTGTTTTTTTACAGGTCCATGTGAAGTGGAAACGGGCCAGTCTAGCATTATAGTAGATATTGAAGAGAGCAGAGGAGATCGTAAGTTAAAAATAAATAAATTTAAATATTACTAACCATTTATTTGCAAACCCATGTTTGTAATTCATCAGTCATACATAATGTAAAAGTTCTCCATATTCTGCCAACACAACGGCATGCAAACAATTATAATTCAGAATATAATATAACATTTATAATATCAGCTATATATTCACATAATAATTATAACATTTAAAATCTTTAACACAATATTATTTGTGTTAAAATCAACCTGCACGGTGTACAGTTATCCGCACATCACTACGAAAATTTCCTTTAACGTAACCTCATAAAGATGCTGTGACTATTAAATTACTATTACTGATTTGCGGTTGACTGCACCAACCTATTTCTTGAAGAATTAGTTAGCCGAAGGAGATATAAACCCATAAATATTGAAGATTTACGCTTGTGTTTTTGGTCCGAGGAATGTTTTCGTGTCCTATTCGCCAGGGTCGTGTGTTTGGGACTGGGTACTCCATCTCGTTTAGCTCTTCAATCCCCATAGGTGACAGAAGAACTGGCGAGATGGAGTATTTGTTCGTGGATGTGCGGACCTGGCTGGATATAACCGACGTAGGCGATTAATAGCTTTGACGTCTTTAGAGTTAGTTGCTTCATTCTGAATATGTTTATATATAAGTAGATACTTATGTATCTACCGTACCATACCCGTACCATAATTCTCATGTCAATTTCTTCCAATTGCAGAGGTGAACCAAAGCACAGTACCAGCCCAGCTACCAATAGTCGGGGAACCAGATGTAGACGTGATATTATCCACGGTGTTCCCCAAGGGCCCAACGTTGTTCCAGCTTGATGGGAAGCGGCTGCAGCTCCTACAGCCTCTCGACAGAGATGAGGATAACTTGTCGCATATGGTGTTTCAGGTATTGTGGAGTGTTTTAACTTTTTAAGTAGTTTAACCTAGGGTCGATGCCTGCTAGAGCTGTTCTTCGTGAGAGTTACCGTGGCCCTGAAGACACAGATGGGTTTTATTCAGTGGAAGTCTGTCACTCTATTTCGCTCCAACCAGAGCCGGAGATGTCATTTGATGATTTATCACGTAAAAAGAAAAAGTAATTGAAGGGTATTTTAATGAATTAGGAGTAGAATCTTGTCATCCGGGCAACAATATAACACATCGTACACCTTTTATGAAAGAGAATATAGCATAGAACACCAAACTTTTCTAAATGTCTTTCTTATGAATATTCAATGCGTTAGAAAACTTTCGGCACCGTGATCTGCCGATCCACCTGGCATCATTTTTAAGTCGCCTTAATTATGGAATTATTATGTAACATGATTACAATACAGCCTGCTTTTGGTAGCATTAACTTATTATTATAGGCAAAATCACGAGGAAAATGTTTTATAGGCAATTGTCAAACTGTACAATCTTCTTCATTCTCAGATTGAAAAGTATATTTAAGTTTAAAGTTAGCGACAGCCACACCTTTCTAAGCTTCTGATGCTTAACATATGCATGTCGTAAACCACTGCATACGAAGTGTCTTGTTAGATAACTTAATAAAACGTGTGGACGGACGATTGAATAGTTTTAATACACTGCTGGTGACTATAGGTCATCGATTAAGTAACTGTTACACAACAACTATACAGTTCTTCTTTCACAGTTCCCACGATCATAAACTTAATGTCAAATCATCTGAAAATACTCTCAGTGAGCCATTATTTATCATTGTTAAAATAAATTCTCTATCATAATCATCTTATGATAATTTGTCATATCTAATATATAAAATTCTCGTGTCACGGTGTTCGAACTTGAACTCCTCCGAAACGGCTCGACCGATTCTCATGAAATTTTGTGAGCATATTGAGTAGGTCTGAGAATCGGCCAACATCTATTTTTTTTTTTTTATTTATATGGCAGAACAACGTTTGCCGGCTCAGCTAGTAATTTATAAAGATCTTTAGACACTTCATAGGTAGCTTGTTAATATTTTTTAACAATCTATTTCAAACTTTACACTTTGGAATTAGAGTTCTAAATTCAGCGTGTTGTAGATACAAATATGGACCGATATATTTCCTCTTAACCGAATTAAGTCTATTAATATATCGCCTAAAGCTAATATGGTAGTTATTAATCTGTGTTAGAAGTAATTTGGGTTTTAATTGATGGGTGTGTTTGTAGCTGGTCTGCCAGGTGAAAGCGACGAAGAAGCGGCGAACGATACCAGTGATAGTAAGAGTGTCGGATATCAACGACAACGCGCCGGTTTTCCAAGGGACACCGTATGAATCTACTGTTTCTGAGGTAAGATACTCTTAGTCCCTATCCTTGAGACTAGCTGGCCCCCAAGGTTTCACCCGCGTTTTTAGGTACTACTTTGCTCCCGTGGGTCGTAATGTAGACCAGTAGTTTATGAGACTAGCGCGTTTAAACAAACAAACAATATATTAGTATAGACATTATAAAACAAAATTCCTTCACCGCGTCTGTCTGTCTGTTCGCGATAAACTCAAAACGTACTAAATGGATTTTCATGTGGTTTTCACCAATAGACAGCGATTTATGAGGAAGGTTAAGGTGTATAAAATATGCATATTTTAATAGAGAAAAGCCGAGAATTTCGAAGATTTCTAACACCCGTGCGCAGCTGTTGCGGGTCGCTTGTAATATCATAAAGTATTGCTTATATGAATGTTCAGACAAAAAGACGACAAATCAAATATTTACTGACATTGTCATGACAGCGGTCATATAGTGAAGAATATAGTCACAGCTTTCGGATTGTTTTGTACTCAAACTGGGTATTGTTAAAAAGATATATAGATCGAAACAAATAAATGCCAAAGAATGGATCTTCGAAACTTTACAACTGCTTTGTACCAAGACTTGTTATCTAGTTGATTGAAATCCAGAATGCAACTTTATGTTTGAGGCGTTTCTGTTTTATTTAATTTAACGTGATTCGATATTTTTTTACCTACAACAGCAAGATAATCTGACCTTCAGTCTACCAAAGGAGTATCGTGTTGCACCGTAACTGGGTTGTGAAGGTCTGATAGGCAGTAGTTCCATGTAAAACACGAGTATTCAGCCGCATCCATACCATACCATAGTCGGCCTTATAATGTTCCCACTGTTGGGACTCAGGCCTCCTCTCTAGGAAAGGAGGCCCATCCGAGTAGGCTAAAAGCTGACCCCGAAGCTAGTTGGGATAAGGTTAGGGATGATCATAAACAGTCACAGAAATATTCTCCTATTTTAATACAATCCTTTTGTGATTTCAGCTGGTACCAATCGGCACCACAATATTCGACGGTATCAAAGCACTAGACCTCGATGCTGGCGTCAATGGTCTAGCAGAATACTTTATCATACCAGGAGATAATGCGACGATAGAGGAAGCGAATGCAGTAGACGGATATGGCAGCTTCGCGATTCCACTGCCTCATCAAGGACAGGTCACAGTCAATAGGAGTTTGGATTATGAGCGCACGCAGAAGTATCTAGTCACTATCCTTGCTTCTGTAAGTATCTTTTTTTTTAATTTCATAATCTAGTACTTGACTGCGATCCCACCTGATGGTAAGCAGTGCTGCAATCGTTGATGTCGAAGCGCACAAGAGCGTGATAGCGTCTATCTTTGAGATTTTAAAGGTACCAGGACGTTAGATTTACAAAGAGGTGCACGCTGTAAAAGCTATGAAAGTTTGGTGATACCTCTGCCTCATGGGCAGGTTACCCTCAACAGGCGATTGGATTATAAGCGTTTGCAGAAATATCTAGTCACTATCCGTGCTTCTGTTAGTATTTATGACATTTTATTGTTACCAGGACTGTAGATTTTAGGGGAGGTAAATGAAGTGGAAAGCTAAAGCAGCTTCACAATACAACTGCACAGTCAATACTAATCCTTGTAATTATTTTGGGGTCTTTTATAATCTTTAATGAGTAAGTACTAGGAGATGATGAGAAGTAGGAAGCAAAAGCATCATATTCTTACTTCGCGATTCATAGGCATTTTTTTAATAAGGACCGTCTTGCCCTACCCATTGATAAAAATTTTTGTTTTGACTGATACCTTTTCTTTTACGCACGAGAGTAGTGAGTTATCAATTTACAAAAGCCGATCATTATTGGTTTTTTCTGTCAGAGAAATCTCGCCTTTATTACCACCTTTGTCTCTTTGCTTTTACCAAAACAAAAGAACATCGATAAGAAAGAACCACCGAATGAAACCTCTTCACAATCATTACAGGATCGTGCCCGTGACACAAAGAGACGTCTATCCAGTACCACAACGTTGACCGTCCACGTACAGGATGACGATGACCAGGATCCGTCCTTCATATACAAGGGTTGTACGCTTCACGAGGGAGCTTGCTTCAATCCGGAGTATACTAGTTTTGTAAGTATTTATTAGCAATTAACAGTAACTACTTTAAGCGTCCGACTCGCCTGAGCAGCGTTCGGGAAGCTGCGCGGTATCTTCTCGTCCAATATACCACAATGTCTCAAGACGTAAGTCTATGACCAGTGCGGGTTGCCAGTGATGACATATGGCTCCGAAACGTGGTCGCTTACAATGCCTCGTCAGAAGGCTTAAAATCACCCAAAGGGCAAAGGAAAGGGCTATGTTCGGAGTTTCCTTGCGTGATCGAATCAGGAATGAGCATATCCGCAGGAGAACCAAGGTTACCGACATAGCACGAAGAATCGCCAAACTTAAGTGGCAATGGGCAGGGGCACATTGCTCGCAGAATGGATGGCCGTTGGGGCCGAAAGGTTCTGGAATGGCGACCACGTACCGGAAGACGTAGCGACCGATGACCTGGTAAGGGTTGCGGGAATCCGATGGATGCGAGACGCACAGGACCGTTCATTGTGGCGACAATTGGTGGAGGCCGTCGGCTAAAATGATGATGATGATGACTTGAAGTGTAACCACGAATTGCTTTCGGATTATACTAAAGGGTTACCACGGCTCTGAAACGCAAAAGGCAACTGTAAGAACACGGGTGGGAAAAGTCTGACACACTTCCTCTTGCTCTATCTAAAGTGGGAGAACTTATCTGATGATTCCCCACTCCAAAAATATATAAAAAAAATGACTGATACAGAAAAAAATCTTACAAAGCCGAATTTTTTCCAAAAGTCTGTGCCCAATCCATAACCTGGTACTGTTATATATATTCAGATGTTTCTTACTCCTTTACACACTTACATATTATAAAACAATGTCCCCCACTGCGTCTGTCTGTCTGTGTGTTCACGATAAACTTACGGAACGGATTTTCATGCCGCGAGTTTGGTTTTCACCAATAGACAAGTGATTCACAAGGAAGGTTTAGGTGTATTTTAAAGCAAAGCCGGGAATTCCAAAGATTTCTAACACCGTGCGAACCTGGGGCGGATTGCTAGTACTTATCTAATAGAAAATAATAAATAGATAGACATCTCTACCGTGCCTATAATACTATGTCAAGGTTCACGTAATCTCACGGCCCTAATAAGGCAGATTTTAGGTGTAGTTATTAAGTTAATCACGGCCTTTGATTGTTCTACTGTAAGACAAGGCCATTTTAGTTATTAAGCAGAATAGTTGTTCCTTGCTGACATCTAAATTTTTGACTAAAATCTACTAACCACGGACGCATTGCTTCACAGGCGCGTATTCGTCATTATACGCTTAACGTCGTGCCGTTATTGCCGCTTCGTCGACAGAGTTTTATAGTTTAGTATGTAAGTTATGAGCATGTAAGCCTGCTCATAGCATACATACTAAACTATGAAACCAATAAAATAATGACGAATACGCGTCTATGAAGCTACGCGTCCGTGGACAGTAGGCCTAAGGCAAGGCCATCTTCGTCATTAATCACTATAGTTGCTCCCTGCTGACATCTAAATCTTTGACCAAGCAAGAAAATGCCTTATGACCCTATAACAAAACTTCAAATCGTATGCCACATTATTTTAATAAAACCCTTTTTGAAATCCCCAGGTAAACAGCGGTGTCCTAGCAGGTATCCTCACAATCGAACCAGAGAAGATCCAAGCAGTAGACATGGATACACTGGACGCTCGTATCAAGTACACCATCGACAGTGGAGAGCCTGACTCCTGGGCTACGTACTTCGCCATAGATCCTAATACTGGTGGAGTGAGGCAACTGGTGCCTGTTGATACTTCCATTGCTAAGAAATTTCAATTGGTTATAAAGGTTAGTAACAATTTCATGTCACTCGTCCAGTGCTGGACATTAGCCTACCCTAAGCTGAAGTTCAAGGATCAATGATTCTAGGATCAAGTACACCATCAATCTTTTAGGTATTTCTAGAATTATTACTTTTGAAAAGTCAGGCCACAAATATACTTGTGGTGCAATAAGGTTCATATTTTTGCCCGACTAGGCAACACCTTGATGATACAAAATGGCTGTAAAATGGTTTAGTTGAAAAACAAATGCTTTGAGTTTGATAGACACTCTCACACTAAAGGAGTGACCAGACAGTTGCAAACCAACGTACCAACCAAAGTGACCTTGCTGGTTTCAATCCGTGTAGACAGCAGTTGTAATCCATGACCTTCAACGCCCTTGGTTGGGATGCGTGTTTTCCCAACCACCGAGCGTGTTGGCGCGTGGTTTACATCCATGTAGCGGCAACACAAACCAAACACATAAACCAAGGTCACCTTGGTTAGAACGCTAGTTTGCAACTGTCTGGTCACCCCTTTACTCACTATTATCGTCACTTCCATTATTCCCCTAATAACTGCGAACGACTTTTTCAACTAAAGAAATTAGACCATAGCAAAATTCATGTTTTATTGCTTGTTTTTATTTCAGGCGGAAGAAGTATCAGAAGCCCGCCGATTCACAACGGCGAAGCTAACAATAACAGTACGTCCAGTAGACGCCAGCCCACCCGTCGTGGAGGCTTCGTCTGACGAAGGAGTTGTGGAAGAAAACTCCGCTAAAGGCACCAAAGTTCTGGACGCTGAAGGACGCCCTATTATGCTTGCTGTTTCGGATCCTGACTTGGTTAGTTGTCTACGAATACAACCAGCTATCCCCCGCGGTTACTGCTCCGCTCCCAAGTGTGGTAGCGTGATGTTATATAGACTAAATAACCTTCTTCGAGAAATGTGCTATCCAGTAGTGTTGCAAAAGAACTCTGCTTCCGCTTCTGCAGAAGTTCCGCAAGCTTTTTCACTTCCGTTTCTGCTTCTGCTTCCGCAAAATTGATAACAGAACTCTAAAAGGAGATATACAGATAATAAAGCAAAGAGCGCGGGGGTGGGGGGCGCGTGGCCGACTGGACACATCGGAAGAGGCGCGGGGACCCCCCCCGCGCCTCGGTCGGTACACAGACGTGTCGCAACGAGTTTCTTTATTACTATCAACGCGCCTCATGAAGTGATTACAATGCTTTTTCTTCAGAGTATTAACACTTCCGCTTCCGTTTTCGCTTCTGCAAAGATTTACTTTTGACACCTGTTTCCGTTAAAACATTTCCGTTGCATCACTACTATCCAGCACTGAAGGAATTGTTAAATCCTATTCAGTTCCTGAGATTAGCGCGTTCAAACAAATAAATTCTTCAGTTTTCTAATATTATTCTGTACTCCATTCGCAATAAGATTAGACATTTAAACAAATCTTTTTTACTGTCCGTTTATCCGATTTTGACTTTTATTGCGTTGGTGTCATGACAAATGACGGCTGCAGTAAATAGTATTGTAACCACTTTTTTGCTTTTAATGCCATCCTGTCTACGGAATAGAAGTTAAAATCAGTTAAACGGACAGTAAAAAAGTTTGTTTATATGTCTGATCTTATTACGAACTAGCTTTTTGTGGGCTTCGCCCACGTACATAAAATATAGCCTAAGTCACTTAGGAATAAAGCAGCTTTCTTTCGTTGAAAAAATTTTAGCAATCGACCATTACTTTCAGAGATTACCTCCTACAAACAAAAAAACAAACTTTACTCTTCATAATATTACTGTAGATGGAGTAAAAACAAATCATTAAATAGACAAAGGCCAAAAGAGCACTTATAGAGAGATCCCTTTAATTCTTACCTTCTGAAAAAAATGTTTAATTATTATTTCTCTTGTTCATTCAATGTGTTGTTTTTTCAGGGCCCCGGAGATCCAGTACCGAAATACACGTTTGAACTGACAACGAACTTCTTCGACATCGACAAAGATGGTTACTTAGTTGTCAGCGACGAAAAACTCGACCGAGACCCACCGAACCCTGGCAAATTTAGATTCCAGGTAATGTTTGATTTTTTTTTTCTTACAGCTATCGATTATTTTTTTTACTTTATGTTAGAATGTACATATTATTATACTCCAAAGCTGAGTGAACAGGAAATATTTCGCAAACATCTAGAAATGTTTTTGAGTGATGCACTTAGTAGTGATCATTAGTTTTTCAGATATTTATAAAAATGACCTAAGGATGTCAAAAAACATCAACATGTACGTCGGAACAAAGTGTAAAGTCTCACAAACCTCGTCGTCGGTGTTGTGTCTGGTCCGGGCAACTGCCTGATAGTTGATTTTAGACTTGTTGTATTATGTTCTAATCTCGCAAAGATCTAATACCGTGATGCAGGATTTTGATTTTAGTTCCTACGTGGCGACTTAGATGTAACCTAATAAGCCTTTATCATTTTTCTCATTGTTCATTGTTATGTTTCATGTACCTATTTGTGCGCTATGCTGGTGAACCGCACCACGCACTTACGTCTTAAACCAATTATTATATAAAAATACAGTGTGCTGTATTATTATTATTAATAATACGAGGTAGCAAGTTTGATTGACTTGTACCACTTCCTCCTTCCGCACAAGTACCTACTCTCGCACTCAGCATACATGTTTTCGCTATCCACATCGACCATGAAATATTAATTTAGCTATTTCATGGTCCATAGTAGACCATTACATCATCATCATCATTTTAGCCGAAAGACGTCCACAGCTGGACATAGGCCTCCTCCAAGTGTCTCCACAACGAACGGTCCTATGCGTCTCGTTTCCGTTGGATTTTCACGACCCTCACCAGGTCATCGATCCACCTTGTGGTAGGCCTTCCAACGCTGCGTCTTCACTTCGGTCGCCACTCCAGAACCTTTTGTTCAGTTGGACGATTCTTCGGGCTATGACGGCAACCTTGGTTCTCCTGCGGATATCTTCATTCCTGATGCGATCACGCAATCAAAATCCGAGCATAGCCCTTTCCATTTTATTTAACCCTTTTCTTTATATGTAGATAGACCATTACACCTGACATGAAAATCTATTTCTAATTTCAGGTGGTCGCCCGCGAAGCGAACGGCGGTGCTGCATCAGCGCCATATTCGTTGGCAGTTCAGTTGCTAGATCTGAACGATAACGCGCCTGTCATACCTAAGACTCAACCAATCACTGTACCGGCCAGTTTGGAACCTGCTGAAGTGCATACGGTCAGTATTTTGGTATTTTTTGAGGAATAGAAAGTGAACAAAATCAAATTATTGTTAGATTTTTTTAGTATAGAGAGGCTCGCCTTTGACCACTATCTCATCTGATGGTAAGTGATGATGTGTCGACGATGGAGCACGCTGGCCTAGAAGTAACCTATTCACTGTTGATTTAAAGACCCCTAGGTTGCAGGGAATTCCACTCATTAACTGTATGTACGATTATATTATTAATCTGCATATGATTTAAACCTAAACAACACATTAGAAAGAAAGAAAAAGAGTTTATTTACGTCAAACATGGCGCATACCTCAAATAACATAAACAAATAACAATAACGACTAATAATATAAGTGGTAAGATTTGCGTCACATCCGCGCAAAACGGCCAGCGCTCAGCAAAATGCTGGGGCTCGTATAAGACAGAGCCAGAGTTAAGATAATTTGAAAAATAAAATAAAAATTAAAGTAAGTAATTAGTTTTAAAAAAAAGTTTGATCGACTAATAATACAACACTACTTTTAGTTTATGCGAAACCTGAATATAGTTTGTTCAGAATCAGTAACTCAATCGATTCCAATAATTTTAACACCATGTTAAATTTTTTCACATAAATATTTTAAAAAGGTCTCAAGTCGGACACTACCGACACTAAGTACAACACAGGTCACGGCAGGTTATAGCGGGCATTAGGCGTCAGTGCACAGCTGGGTGCGGGAGCAAAACAACTCCTCAGTCGCGCGGATAGCCCTGTGACCATGTATTTGTGCGGACAACCAGGTATCAACATACTTTGTGATTTTTCTTGATACAGTTATGAAACTAAAATGAGGTTTCGCATATACTAAAACTGACGTCGTCTATATATACAAATGTATGAATATCCTGTAGAATATCTTCAGTCCTTTTCCAAAAATTAACTTCTAACTAAAATGTATGTTTACACCTACAGGTAGAGGCGATAGACATCGATGAGGGTGAGAACGCACGCATAACGTACAGCATATATCACGTATCTAACAATGGCGGCAACAAGTTCACTATACACCCTAGCACTGGAGTTATATGTAAGTCGCACTTGTGTGTTATACAACTAGATAGATGTAGCTGACTAGACAGGTATTTGTGTGATTGTTTTTTTTTTTTTGGTCGTATTGTACGAGTATTTTTTTTCTATTAACCTTTTGAATAGCGTAATCAGAGACACAATAGAAAGACAATGACCGAGCGAACGCCGGCGTTCGCTTGGGGTTTACTGTATGGCACACCAATTAATTTGTTAACAGCATTATTTTATGCTAAACTTTCACATGATTATGATCTTCTGAAAGTTTAGCGTAAAATAATTCTGTAGATAATTCTTATAATTCTTTTAGGTATCATGTAAACAAAGCAATTACAGGTGTGCACATCACTCACAGATATTCGTTAACGATACTTTCAAGTCAAAATAATAATAATAATATTTTTTTGACATTTACAATTTGGACTAAAGGACAAAAAAAATACGACTTCTTTTCCGTGTCAAAAATACCAATGTTATAGCATGATCTCACGATTGAATTATTTCTTCTCTGATCACTTAGAACTTTTTCTGTTACACTTTGACGGTTCGCACTAGTTTTGTCTTTATATAGAAGTGTGTCATCATTATAGCTATTAATATAAACACAGTTTTTGTTTTGCAACTACACCGATCACGATATTAATTCATCACTACGCAAAAAGAAAAACCACTAAACTTACCACCCATATCTCCAAAGTCTTGCCCTTGCCCGTCCCGTCTTATTTGGGGTCGGCGCAACACGTGTTTTTCTTCCATTCTATCCTGTCACCCGTCATGCTATCACTAACTTCCTTTTCTTTCATATCACTCTTCACACAATCCATCCATCTTTTCTTTGGCCTCCCACTCCCTCTCCACCCATCCACATGTATACTCATAACTCTTTTAGTAACATGCGTTTCATCCCTCCTCTTTACATGACCATACCAAGACAAACGATTCCCTTTCAACTTTTCAGTCACTGGCGCCACTTTCAAACTTCCTCTAATATACTAATTTCTCACTTTATCCATTCTCGTCACACCAAACACCCATCTTCAAAGTGTGAACACAAATTCAAATCGTCTTTTTCTGTCCTTCACAGCAAGTACAGGTCGTTTACAAGCTGGAGAACAATACAGCGTCACAGTTCGTGCCACGGACGCCAAAGGCCTCAGTTCACAAGGCATTGTAGAATTATCTGTGGCACCGGGGCCTAACACCAGGCCTCCACAGTTCTCTTCAAGGGATTATTACGCGCCTGTGTCGGAAGGAGCTGCCATTAATTCCACTGTCACAACTGTTACTGTAAGTATTTTAGATTTTATATTCTGAAAAAAACTTTTTACAAAAAAAAATACAACCGACTTCAAAGTAAAAAAAAACACTGAAAAGTGCAAAATAACTTTAATTTCGGAAGTCGGTGTTTCTATAATAGTTATGTCTCTTCGTTATTTAACATCGACTTCCGAAATTAAAGTTATTTTGCACTTTTCAGTGTTTTTTTTTACTTTGAAGTCGGTTGTATTTTTTTTTGTAAAAAGTTTTTTATTTTACACTTTTTAGTTATGGTACCACTACTAAAAAGTACCCCTCAGCCAAACTTAAATACCTTATAGCCAGAGTGCATCTCATGACAATTCTAATAATCCCAAACACGGTTAGATTACATTAATTTATTACAGAGTTCCGGTGCCTAACTTCAGGCTTCATCATCAGATCAGTTCGATATATTCCCCCTCTACTTTCAGTCAGTCATCGACTACACGTATAAACAAAGCAATTTTACTTGTTACGACGGTTCTGCTGTGATCCTATGAGGAGTTCTGTTCCATATCTTCGAAGTTCATGATCAGATCATAACAATATTTCTAAAAAAAACATACATTCAACCGAACATATAACCTCCTCCTTTTTGAAGTCGGTTAAATATTAAGGTTTACTTTTAGCTACACCTGTTTCCGAATACGCCACAATCTACTGTCATTACGGGTACTACTGTAATCTGAACTTCAAGTAAGTTATAAAGTTCAATTTAGTTGATATCTTAAAATTGTCAGCAGAACCGAGGCCTAATTAATTCTAGGCCTCCACAAATTCTCTTTGAGGGATCATTACGTGCCAGTGTTTGAAGACGCGGTTATCAATTCCTAATGTCCCTCTAAGTTGAATTTTGAACTTTCTGTTTTGAACGATACGGTTCAATTTAGCTTAAGATGGAACTATAAGTGGCAATAGAACCTAATGCCACTCCTCCACAGATTTTTTTAAGACATTACGACTCTGTGTCTGAAAGCGCGGCTATGAATTCTGCTGTCAGTACTATTACTGTAGGCAAATTGGATTTCAGACTTTATTTTCTAATAATTAAGGTTTAATAACCGAGTATCTTGAAAATACAGCTGCCTACATGAAAATTGAAGTTCTTATATATGGCTATAAACTGTAATCAAATAGTTTGAGGTAGTCTTTTCCCCAATCTTGCAATTAATTAGAGATTTTTTTTTATTTTCAGGCCAAAGACCCAGAAAACGAGCCAGTGACATACTCCATAGCATCGGGCAACGATCTTCGCCAGTTCGCAATTGGTTCCAATACTGGTATCATCACAGTCATCCGAAGTCTGGACAGAGAAGTGCTAACGAGATATCAGCTGGTAAGACTTTATAATCTAACTAGCGACCCGCTCCGGCTTCGCACGGGTGCAATGCTGATTCGATACCACCGCAACCGCTATGTCCCTGCATTTTAAATCTGTATTATCTTCGAAAATATTTATTTAAATTACACGCTGTAAAGGGCCATATTGATGTATATTAAATGCACAATGTATTTGATTAATGCTGTATTGCTTAAAATCGCTTCGTAAATAAGTCATTAGTTATTGTGGGTTATACCTAAGAGATAGACATATACCGCCGCGGACTTTTTTGTCGACCTTATTAAGGTGTACAATACTGTTGTACATTATTTTGATCTATCTCGTAGGGTTCAGCCAGCGTTTGCAATGTAAGCGCAAAAAAAATGTGTTTATTTACGACATCCTATTAGAAACCTCTAAAATTACCAGTGTTTCTCTACTATATTGTGCATGTATTATACATATAAAACTTCCTCTTGAATCGCTCTATCTATTAAAAAAACCGCATCAAAATCCGTTGCGTAGTTTTAAATGCTTAGATTTTGATGCGGTACATAGGGACAGACAGCGGGAAGCAACTTTGTTTTATACTATGTAGTGATAAAATAATATTCTTTTTCATTGAGGCCGACATAGGCCTATTCTATTCTATTCTATTTATGTATGGTTTCCGCACTTAGTCCTGTGTGGACCATTGTACGTGGGCCATAGCGGCCACAACCTTAGGTGGGCTTATTCCAACCAGCCCACCTCTCTCCAAAAACAGATAAGGCCTCTTAGGTTTTTCAGGGCATCAATAAGGGAGTTCGAGGATCCTAAGGTTCGTGTGCGTATTTCAGTGACACCTGTGCAGTCCAGGAGCACACACACATAGGCCTATATAATTGGGGCTGTTTGATACCCTCATTTAACAATTCCAGTCTGAAAAAGATACCTGTTATTGATCACATCCCCGATGATGAAACTAACTTAACTCTTCAATGTTTCAGATGGTAAGAGCAGAAGACCCAGGGAGATTATCCAGTACAGCTACAGTCAACATCAAAGTTACCGATATCAACGACAATAACCCCAAGTTTGATGAGGATTCCTACGTATTCCATGTCAAAGAAGGTAACAAACTTTTTACACAGTAGCATGCATTTGTTTTTTTTATTTGCTAAACAAAGTTCTAAAGCTTTAAAGCTGCTATTATGAAAGAGAAGTCTGACATGGTCTTTGACGACATAGGCCATGACACCCGTACAGCCGCCATAGAAAATAGTGTCATGCCGAGACAGACAGATTATATTTGATTAAAATTGTTATATCTCGTTTGCTTTCCTACCAATTTTAATATTTGTTGTCACAATAAGAATTCTATTTTTGTATAAACTATTATTATTATTATTAACTATGTATAAAAAATGTTGGATAAAGAAAAGTAAATATGAAAATCTTACCCTTTGAATCCATATTAGAATTGGTCTAAGCTCAAATGAGATGCTACAATGAATAGACTAATCCATTGACCACTAATTTGGTTTTAAAATATTAAATTTGGATGTAGATGTAATATACCTCCTTATGCAAAAGTATGCCCAGAAGTATTGGTGCTTACAAGATATCTTTCATGTCATTAGCCATCAACTAGCATTTCTGTCATCCACATTCAGCATGGGTAGTTAGATCATAAACACCGTTTTTCAATAAAAAAAGAAAATTCCGAGGAATCGAATCTAATCAGACGATTTGACACTATGCAGGTGCCTCAAACGAGTTCGTGGGCTACGTTCACGCAACAGACATAGACGAAGGAGTAAACGCTATGGTCAGCTACAGCATCCCGACGCACCTGCCCTTCAGCATAGACAACGGAACTGGCATGATCATCACCAACACCAAACTAGACTATGAGCACACTAAGGTAATTTAAATCAGAGATATAATGAGGATCAGTTATGTTTTTTGTGGAGTATGCAAAAAAAAACAGTAAATACTGCGAAGAATTTATTTAAATCGTACCAAAAATGACGAAGATACAGTAATTTTAGTGTATTAGTTCCAGTAACGCGCCCAAAATGAAGCGACTCGCTGTGACGTCATCTGTCATGATCTGTCTCCACCGACGAATGAATACGATCAAACCGTTCGTCCAACGGATCATGACATACGACGTCATCGTAAACAGTCCAGCGAGAGCGCGCGTTTCCAAGTAGCCGTTCAGAAAAACTTTATTCTTGTCGGATTAAAAAAATTAAATGCTCAGTAAATTATTACACATACGATGTACTTAGTAAAAATCGGATTTGCTATTATGTGATTGATCCTCATTATACCAGGTATCTTTTATTCTTAGATGAGAGATCGTCAAATAACTTCTTCGGCTTTGAGTAGGCGGCGAGAGGCCGTCAGCCTATTTTAATTATTTCATAAATCGTGTACATGATTGATACGTAAATATTTGTGTGGGTGATAAAAAAAAATTGGTGTACCTGGTGCAATAACCTATTTGCGTAAATACACAACTTCCCCTGTTTTATACAGTTTATTAATTTCTGGAGAATGAAATAATGAAAATGAATGAACCGATTTAAATAAAATCTTGTACACATACTGTACCTAGATCTAAAAAGTTAGTTACTCGCGAACCATTTAAAAAAAAAAAACGACGTTCCACGGATTTCATTTCCGTAATTCATATTAATATTTACGAGTATATATGTCGTAGCCAGATCATAGAAATTGAGCACTTCATCAAATGGCCAAGTAAAACTGGCCAGATCGTTTTAAACGTTAAAGTTTGATGATATGTAAATCCTCGTTAGGCCTACTTTCTTTAGACCTTTTATTATCATAGAAATCATTTATCAATGTTATGGCCAAACGAGGATTGACATATATTCAAATGTTAAGGTTTCAACGATCTGGCCAGTTTTAGCTGGCCATATCATGAAGTGATCAACTTTAAGATTCTCTACGCCATATATATTATAATTAAAATTTGTATGACTAACAATAGTTGTTCCAGGTCTAGATTTTTTGTATGAACGCACCCACGATACAGGCATAATTTCAAGAATGGGCAATGTTATTATTAAATAAAAAAGACCAAGATTGTAAAATAATACCAATTTTACTTCCAGGACTACGCCTTTGTAGTAACAGCGATGGATGGCGCAATAGACAAGCGACTTGGAACCGCGTCGGTTACAGTACAAGTGACGGACATTCCCGACGAAGCGCCGGTCTTCAACAAACTGGTCTACTCGGTGCATGTGCCCGAAAATGCGGCTAACTACCCTGTTGTTAAGGTTCAGGTTAGTATGGCAAGTGGTTACAGATGTAAGCTTTATAAAAAGTATAATGGAAGGAGTATGATGATGAAGATGATAATAAAGGAGTATACCTAATATCATACATGCAGTATTATGGGAAGCATAATTATGAGACAACGTACTTGGTAGTGTGACCATGGAAAAACATAAAATAATAATAATATTTAATTTATTTCTCGCCACGATATCACAGCAAGTACAAAAAAAAATTCCACAACTTTCGAACAACGCCATCTAGTCCCAAACTAAGCAGAGTTTGTGCTATGTGTACTAGACAACTGATAAACATGCTTATATATTTCCAAATACAGATATATCATAGATAAATTACACCCAGACACAGAACAACAAACATTGCGACCTCCGGCATAGCAGTCAGGGCCACTAATGTCTAGTACTCATACCACAAGCTCGGCTTAGTTTTGGGAATGGATGGCGTTAAAACAACAAACTGACTATCAATTTCTATAATTTCAGGCTGAAGACCCCGACACAATACCAGAGATCACCTACACAATTCTAATGGGAGACACCGAGCTATTCTCAATAGATCGTAAGTCGGGAATGATTCGGACTTTGAAGCCGTTGGACCGGGAGACGACGGCGCGGCACCAGATCATTGTGGGAACTGAGGAGAATATGGAGGAAGGTCCTGGCGCTACTACTACTGTTGAAGTTTTTGTTGATGTGAGTATGTTAAAAATCTAAAAAAAATCATTGGCGGGACGTACAGTCGCGGGCAATAAAATATATACATTATCACATTTTTTTTATCTATATTAACCTCTGCTATTCAAGAAATATGTGTACGACAATTGGTTCTCGATGTTTTTCGTACGAAGATCCGATGGAAAGACTTGTGGTTCACGCTCGCGTAGAAGGCAAGAGAGCCCGCGGTCGGTCCCCGACTCGTAGGATCGACCTTATCATCCAGGCTACGCAGACAGCGCTCGACATGTCTTGTACACAAACGACGACCACGCGCCGCAGCGCTGTCCATAAAAAACAGCCACGACCACTCTGACAAGAGTGCCCGTCCAAGAAGAAGAAGAATTTGATTTAAATTACCTATTTGATCATTAGGTAATTGAGAATTATTTGACGTATTTCTTGATTAACAGAAGTTAAGAGAGATCGAAAATGTTCCAATGTGGACTGACGAATTGCGCTTAACGGCCTGTTCACGACTTCGGTCTTAGCGGCGAGCGGGGCGACATCGATACGCAGGCGCGCGGCGCTACGAGAGGAGTCTTGTGGCGTGCTTCAAACATTTTTATATTTTTGATCTTACCGCTCGCCGCCCCGCGCTTAGCTACCGCTCACAGCAGCAAGGTCGTGAACGAGCCGTAAGGGGCTCGTATTAGCCGATGATCTTAAGCATTTTTCTACCCCCTTTCCCCATATTATTATACTTGAACGATAAATCAACGTAAATACGGGAGCGTTTTGGCGAGAAAAATGACGTACGTTCACCCGTCCAAGGGCTAGGCGACCTATGATTTGACATTTTGACGTCGTGCTTTACAAAATTTGTTACCGAGAATTGAAAAAATGCTTATATTGAAAAAAAATGTACTGTGTGTGTATAGACAACACTTGAACAAACGAAACTTAATGTATACGGTGATCTAGAACCATGTATAGTAATAAAGTTGCTGAGACATTTTCTGTAGTAAAATATTCGTACCTCTTTTTTTGTTATATCGGTATTTTTATATTGACATCACAATTCATCCACATAATATTCGTCGTTTAGATACTAAAACTGTGATTGAATGAACCGTGATTGAATGTACCATGATCGAATGAACTGTGATTTTGCCCCTTGGATCTTTGATTGATGTTGTTGTTGTTAAGGATTTTTGGAACTAATGGGCCACGCGCAAGCTTCACCGCAGTTTCGCCTGCGCAGGCCGGTTTGTACACAGAACACCGTGTGTGTGGTTAATAAAACTTATACAGTTTTACACGCCCCATTAGGCACTCGCTGTTTTTTTAAAGTACTTAACACAACTAGGTAATCAGTTAGCTAAACCTTTTAATTTTATTATGGGTAGGCTCGCGTTTGACCACAATCTCACCTGATGGTAAGCGATGATGAGGCCGACGATGGAGCACGTTTGCCTAAAAGTAAGCTATTCACTCTTGACTAAAACGCCCCTAGATTGTAGCTATTAGGAAACACAGACTCCGGCAGGGAATTCTACTTCTTAGCTGTACGCACAATGAATGTATTCCCAAAACACTTTATACGGTTTGTAATTCTGTTGTAACTTAAAATGATAACACTTTTTTACCATTCCAGGACAAAAACGACAACTCCCCAATATTTACTTCGGTGGTCCGACCCGTAACCATCGAGGATTCCTCCTCAATCGGCAGCCTCGTGGAGACCGTGGTCGCTATGGACGCCGACGCCACCGCACCCAACAACCGCGTGCGATACAAGTTGGTGGGCCGAGGGAAGGCTTCGATATACTTCCATGTTGAACCTGATACTGGCGCTGTGAGGGTCAGAGATGATTTGAGGAAGGAGACTGATAGTGAATATACTGTGAGTTTAAGTTTAATTTCTTTATCTCTTTTGGGGTTAGTTGGCAAAAACAGAACCCATAGAGGATCACTTTGTTGACCGTCTCGCGTCTGTCAAGTCCCTTTTTCTCAGGAACGCGTAGAGGTATGAAGCTGAAATTAAGCAGTACTAAACATTATTAGCATTGAAAAAATAAACTTCTATAAACGCAATGTAAAGATAAGACCGTTTATACTCCGTTGTATTTGGACACTCGCTAGGAAATCAAATGACCTACAATCCTGAAATTAGACATGAAGCAAGGTCTCATAGCATAAGTATAGGAATAAATCAGAAAACTGTAAATTTGTAGTTACGTCACAAAAAAAAGACGCCTTTGCGATTCGGAAAAGTCTTCGATACTCGATTCGGTTTTTTTTTTTCATATTACTTCCCGCACTGGGCAGATCGAGAGGGAGTGTCAGACTAAACTGAGTAAAACCCACTTGTGTACCTGGACCTTTGTTGATGCCAACTAAGTGATAGTGAAACATTCTTTAGACTTGCTTCTTATTCATGACTAGCTCCTGACCGCAGATCCGCCGCGTGGAATTAGTATTACCCATAGAAAATTATTGATTTTGTTTGTGCAGGTGGACGTGCAAGCTTACGATCAAGGCGAGCCCATGATGTCATCAGTATCTAGTCTTACTGTTTACGTCAGTCATTCTGCTACTGTGCCGCCAGATGTAAGTACTTTACTATCTGAATCATTGCTACCTAAAATATGGATGATGTTAAATCGGAAACAAATAGCAAAAGGAATATTGTTGACCAATGACTACTGTCATTGGTCAACGCGAAATGATCACATGTTCAATGTTTTTTGTAGAATAAGTTTGTGATAGCATGACAGGACAGAATGGAAAAAATAATGTGTTGCACCAACCCCAAGTACTATGGGACAAGTGCAGGAATATGATATTGTTTTTTTTTTTAAATAACTGTTGCACAGCGAAAGTTGAACGAGTAACCGAAGTCTACTTTTATCCTTATGATCATCGCGATCTCCTATAGACCATCATGGTTTTTCTTCATTGCCACAACGTGTTCTGATCGAATTATGAAAGCCACGATATGAATTCCGCCTTTATCCTTTTTGTATTTGCCAAAACGCGTCATGACATTCTTTTAAGAGCCATGACGCGAAATTCACGCCGTTGCTATTTGAAAGAATCCACAGCGCGTTGTGAGCATTTTTTTATTTCGTTTCTAGAGAGTTTACACACTAAATATTGAGGATGACATAGCGAACATGTCGACGCGTATAATGTTGTGGCAATCAAAAGGTCTAAGTAAAAAAGAAAACTTAGTTCCCTATCACTTTCTTCAAATATTTAGTCAAATATCTCATCTTTGGTTTACTAATACCCCCATTTCGCTTTCTCTCATATCTGTATCTCTTCCAGGTGGGCCTAGGCTTCGCAGACACACTCTACACGGAACACGTAGCCGAGAACTCCCCGAACGGCACGCTCGTGAGAGTGTTGCCGCTCCTGAACAAACGCGAACACTCGCCCGACACGCCGCTCAAGTGTCGCCTCACCGAGTCCTCGCAGAAAGGTAAGGTGGAAGGTCAGTGGCAAATTGAAGATATCACTGTTTTTCTGTGTGCCTTCTTCTTGCTACACTTGGTATTTCTTTAGTTATAACTTCTGACCAAACTAAAAACGGGTATCCAATCCATTATGTTCGCGAACCTCTTACGCTCCGCGCTTCTGCAACTGCTCCACATAGTGAATACGGTCGCGTTCCTGGAGCTTGCAACGTACCGGTGCGCGCTCCGCCCTCAGCGCTCTAATCAGAGGCGGTTTTTAGGCGAACACAAAGGGGCTCCTCTTTCATGAACGCGAGTGTCAGTCATGTCACAACATGTCAGTCATGTGATAATCAGTCAGTTCGTGAACGCGAGCAAAATACCACGTTTAGTGCGTATGTGTCGTGTATCATGGTCCATGCTCGGATAAATGGAGTGGCCGGAAAAAAAAAATCGCAAGGGGACTGTGAAGCATGCGTGTTTCTCCCATTATTTTATTATTTTTATGGAGATGCGCGTATAGTCTCCATCAGAGCGGTTGCAGGCGCGCGAAGCTCAGTTAGTTCGCGAACTTATTGGATACCCGTCTTAAGGTTCGATGCGCTCACGCTGATTGTTACAACTAACTTGCGTGAAAGTGTTCAAACTCGCAGAGGCCAGACTACCGGCGTGTCTTGCGCGGGATTTTTCTTAGCTTTCTTAGGTTGGTTAAATGCGGTGATAATCTTTTTCTTATTTCAAAATTGTTTGCTAACATCACATTAATATTATAAAGACAAGAGTTTGTGAGTGTCTATGTTTGTTACTTTTACACACTCGAACGGCTGGATCGATTTGGATGAAACTTGGCACACGGGTAGACCATATCCTGGAATAGCACATAGGATATTACTTTTTCCCAGAAGTATGTTTCCTTGTAACTATTTTCTGCCCCCAATAAAATTGTCTATTATATTCTCAGTTTTCAACAAAGGAATTGTATTATACAGGAAGGATTCCAATATTCAACATTACTCGATGAAAACGAAAAGACACCTAAAGAAAGGCATTCAAACTTTTTTATGAAAATAACACATCACTTTTATGTTCTTTATTGTACATAATTTTACAATTAATTAAAAATTGGACAGCTGATGTACAAAGGCAAGCTTTACCCAAACATACCTTTGTTTACAGGTGTATTCTACGTAAAATTGACAGAAGAACGAGACTGCGCAATCTACCTCAACACAAGTTCCTTAGACTACGAAACTCTTGGAGAATACTCATTAGAAGTCCAATTAGAGTCCATCCAGGGGTTGATAAACCCTGAAAGCAGTAAAGCAACCATCAAAGTTCATGTAACCGATGCCAATGATAACGACCCAGTATTTGTGTTCCCTGAGCAGAGCAGTATTTCGGTCGCGAAGGGAAAGTTTTTCGCGATCGTGACCAAAGATATGTTGTTGGGGACCAACGTTTTGCAAGTTAAGGTGAGTTTTTGTAGTTTTAACTGTTCATATTCCCTCTCCTAGAGAGAGCAGGCCTGAGTCCCAGAAGTGGGAACATTAAAAGGCTTATTATGCTTTATTATACATATATTAACTGTTCATATCATCATCATAGTCAGTCATAAGCTCTATTATCATAGCAATAAAACGCACTTGATCAACTCTGCATAAGTCTCCGTAAACCGTAGAGATTTGGCGTTACTTAACTTTTGAGTTTGTATACTACATTGACCCGCCCTGGCTTTGTACGGATGCAAGATTATATAGGGTGACTGGTAATCAGTGTACGATACTTAAACACGTGATTGTGCTCATGATAACAAACAATTTTTATTATGGGAGCAAAGCCGAAATCGCGAAAAAAATATCAGCTGTTCAGTACATTAGGCAAACATAAATGTACTGAACAGCTGATTTTTTTTCGCTATTTCAGGTTTGTTCCCATAGTAAAAGTTGTTGGATATCATGAGCACAATCACGTGTTTAAGTATCGTACACTGATTACCAGTCACCCTATATAATCTTACATATACCTTCCTCGTTTATTGCTCTTTCTATTAGTGAAAATTGCATCAAAATCCGTGGCGTGGTTTAGGAGTTAGCCGATAAACAGACATCGACTTTTATACTACGATATGCTATTTTTTTTGCTACAAATGTTCATAATTTGTGTAATGCTAATTACACATCGCAAGGTGCTACACGTTATCTATACAATACAGTACTCTTTAATTACTGTTACCGTTTTATTTAATAGCTTACTTCGTAAATCACGTAATGACGTTGCTAATTTACAATAATTAGTTTCATCATTACCTGTTTCCTATAGATCCATTTTGTGATCGAGAACCATTTACCAATCATTCATTTGTACAACTACAGGCGAAAGATAAGGACAGTGGTGACTTTGGAAAGCTGGAATACCACAAGAACTCCTGGACAAAAGCAGCTGAAGAATACTTCAGTTTGGACGCGGATACCGGAGTGATCAGCAATAAGAAGACGTTTGAGAACGTGCCTAAAGATGTGCTGCCCTTCAAGTTCAGCGTGACTGCGAGAGACAACCCTAATTCTGCGCAGGATTACAATATTGCTAGGGCTTCGGTTATTGTGAGTATTTTTTAGAATTTTTATCGTAAGGCCCGTGCCTCACTGGGACGCCATGGTTCGTGCAACCAAGAAAATGCATGCAGTTCTATGGTGTGAACCTCACCTGGCCACCCAATCCATACATTTTCTTGGCGTTATGACCTGGCCACGCCGCCATGGCGTCCGGCCCTAAGTCTCTTATTACTTTGAAAAATAACAACATGAATTCTCTGACCGTGGGTATGATATCCATAATCCGTCATGACGTGTTATGTTCTATACTATTGTTTATTCAAATATCAAAATGATAAAATTGTGATGATACTCCCCTCGAGCGCCGATTGTATATACGACTGAAAAACGCTTAATTGCCGTTTTGTAAACACGTTTGTACGATTTTTTTAGCCGAAAATTTTGGTTTCTATATTTTTGTTTTTCCTAGAAAAATCCAGAAAAAGATTTTTATTATTATTTTATTATTATTTTCTGGTGATTTACGTAAAAACGCGCAATTACGTAATAATAATACTCCCGGGACGACCGAGGGGTTAATAATATAATTATTAAATGCAAATTATTGTGTAATAATATGAGCACTGACTGCAATGTTAATACGAAGTAATAATAAGAGAACTGACTGCAATGTTAATACGTCCTAACACAATATGGAAAATAATGACTCTATCATGTTGATACCTATTACAAGCACGTTGTTTGAATACCGTGAAATATCACGAGTATCATAATTGCCATTTGATTGCTGCTAATGTCTTATTATATCATTTGTGTCGTAAAAATCTGCGAGTTAGCATGACGTATCGCAAGAACTTGCGAATTGATTAGCATCGCACAATTTTTTTTTTAAATTTATATAATCTAGTGCTTGACTGCGATCCCACCTGATGGTAAGTAGTGATGCAATCGTTGATGGTGAGGCGCACTAGTTAATTAAGAGCCTATTCACTCTAGCCTTGACGACACCTAAATTATTATCGAACATTAATAAATTGTATGGATTTGAACATCGCTTTGCCGCATGTAATCCATCGCAGTTTTGTGTGGGAGCCTTCTCTTGACATTTTTACTTATTTTATATTTTTAATTACAGATAAACCTTCTTCAAAAAGAAAACCAACTAGTCGTCGAGGTATCAGATTTGGACGCGGACACAATGCGTCGTAGATCCAGAAGTTTACTATCTGCCATCGAAGAGAAAACCGGCCTTTACGCCGGATTAGAGAAACTGACTTCAAGACACTATTTGGGAGAGAATGGAACGCTTGAGAGCGATACCAAAGGCACTGATGTGTGGTTGTATCTCATTGATCCGGTTAGTGGAGAGATTTTGAGCAGGGAATCGAAACCGGTTAAAAAGTAAGTTGTTTGCTTTCTTATTGCGTGTTCTAAGTTCATTGTGTATCAGCCGAAAGACGACCACTGTGGGACACAGGCCTCCTTCAAGTGTCGCCATATCGACTGGTCCTGTGTGTGTGTCTGTGTGTCTAAAATCAAAAACATGTGACTTCCACCAACCCGCACTGGGCCCCCGTGGTGGATTATGGCCCATTACTTCTCGTAGAGAGGAGGCTTGAGACCGAGCAGTAGAAATTAGGTTGTGAGTTATATTTAAGCCCCTCGTGACAATAATAAACATTTCTATTTGGCTTTTTAATATAAAAGATTTGTTAGTAATACGTAGTAAATAGCATCATCAACCCTTTATCCACTTTCCAGAGCCATAGACAACGGCATACACAAAGCCGTCGCAGCTCGCCTACAGTCCCCCGTGAGCCAGGTGCGCGCGCCGCTGTCGCCGACGGAGCAGCCGCGCAAGCCGACCATAGCGGCGGCTCCGCTGGCCACGGCGCTGCCGGCCGCTTTGATCGCTTTAGCGGCGGTTGTACTAGTTGCTGCAATCGCTGCGACCATCTATATCTGCGCTTCCTGGAACAGGTAAGATTTCGTTCAAAAGTATTTCGCACCTCCTAATGAGTAAGAAGCAGTATTAGTTCAGGTTAGGTTAGGTCACGTTTTGAATTATAAATTTTGGCTGCGGAGAACCTAAAGCGGCCAAAAATACGAGTATAACAACTTCGTCGGCAGTTACATTTTTGAGCCGTTTGGGGTTGAAACTCTTGGGCCGGGGGGTCCGAGTGCTCATCCGCTTTTTAAAGAATTATCCAAATGCCTAGTTGACACTTCGCGTGACCCAAGGGCTGGCTTTTACCTCGGTCAGAGATTAAGCATTGCATACAACGTGGCAATGCCGCCAGTCTTTTGGGCACACTTCCAGTCGACAGCGATGCGGAGGAATTTTTTGACACCATTTTTAGGTTGGTATTGTGTATATATTATGTAATTTTAATTAGTTCAGTTTTTATTTTTAACTATGTTCAAAATAAATACAGTCAAATGGATTGAATAGAAACTCAGGGGTGAATAGAAACCAAACTTCAAAGGGTATTTTCACGATATTTGAATATTTTTTGCAGCAATTAACTATACCAATTTATTAATGAATTGTTATTCTAAAAAGTCGATGCTTTGTTAGAAGCCGATGATATGGTATCAAAGTGAAAAACCATACCAAAGTTTTGTGCCTATTCACCCCTGCGTTTCTATTCACCCCGTTTTACGGTAAACAAATCATGTAAAACATAAAAATATATTTTACTATAGCCAGACTTGTACCTTTTACAGATACAAGAAACACAAAGAGCAAGCCATCCAGCAGTACGGCACGCTCAGCATGAGCATGCCGACCCCTCGCCCAGCGTCGGGCTACGAGTCCAGCGAGGACGAGCCGGCGCCGCGGTACGAAACTCAGGTAAATAGACGAGTATGTACAGACTTTCATTCATTCGCATGGTATTTAGCGGCTTTGCATGCGAGATGGAAGCTATCTTGAAGAAGGTATGAAGTGTATTCGCACTAAGTATGGTACTTTTTTTCTTTTTATATGTAGATCCACACTAGGGATTACTCCTTCACACGCTTGCAGATTATAAAAGTTACTTAGACACTAGACAGGCTTTTTATTTCGTTAGTCAGCACACGGCATATTTATTTTTTAAACGTTGCCCCTAGGAATCACTCCTGTATCGTGGGTGTGTTCACAAACATGTAAATTCACATAAACAAGAGAGAAAAGAAAAAGAAGAAAAAATAATAGTTTATTTGCACAAACATGACACATAACTTAAAAAAAAAAATAACATACATTATATATATCAAATTATACAAAAAAGTTAAATTATGCGACACATTCGTGCAAAACGGCCAGCGCTCAGCAAAATGCTGGGGCTCATGTGCTGGACAGAGCCACAGCGCTGATTTTCAGCGCCAGCCGTCGTCGACGAGTCGTTGAACGGCTAGTAACTTCTTATGTACTAAAAACAATAAAAAAACTAAAAGATAACATAATAATAAACCATTATACGATAAAACAATAATAATGAACATAAACAAAATACATTGATACACAAAGTAGTTATAGTCGATAAATTAGCGATTAACTAGAACTGACAATGCGCAGTTATAAAGTCACATTATTAATTAACAAGACACACATACTACGGCGGTGCGGTAAACGAACCCGTGAGGATATAAGAAAAGAAAAAAAATAAAACAGAAGCTGCACCAATACCAAATATAAGTATTAGCTCAGCGCAAAGCAGTTTTCGCTCAGCATAATTTAGGGACTCGTGTGCGAGACAGAGCCACAATGCTGCTTTTTTAACTTTTCCAAGCAACCTATGACGGGATGTTCGGGGTAGACATGGGTTGTACTTGCAAAATCGAGTACCAGGTACTAAAACCAGGGCTCGGGATACTTTCAAGTATTTTCTATCTGGATAGGAAATTGACCCGTATTTTTGTACGAATTTATAGAATGTGAAAAACAAAAATAAATAATGTATTCGTTCGTACTATAAAAAGCCGAGAAAAAGTTAATAAAATATTGTCATATATGTAGAGTAATTTGATCAAAATGCCAGTAAAATTGCATGAATGGTAGAATTATGAAAATCTCATTGGTTGATAAACCGAGAGAAAAAAATTACCTTTATATTACTTAAAAAGTAATGCATGAAGAAGAACTGTCTAAGACTGCTGATTTTATCACGCTTTCTTGCATGATTTGCAGAAAATAATCTGTGGAATAAAATAATGAAAAAAAGTTATAAAAGCTTGTGAAATACTATTATTATACATACATTAGTTCAAAGAGCACATCCTTTCATTATTGACATAATATTAGTATGTATAATATGTTTATATATTAAAATGATGTAGGTTTTTATTGTGCACTGGATCCTACCGTCGAATATGTTCTCTCTCTACAACTCAAAGGTTTGCTAAGAGAAAACTCAGTTTTGAGTTAAGCTAGCCTTTGTTCATGAATTGTCAAATCGCGGTGTTATATTTTTTGGTACAAGAAAGAATAAAGAATTAGTTCGCAAGCTAAAATCGCTCATCATTCACTAACATCGATTTTGAATTTGGAAAAAATATACTAATGATTACCTCATATTGTTTCAGGTGTTGAACATGGCGGTAGATGACGCAGATTTACAGTTAGACTTCAGTCCAAACAACCACGCTTTCAATATACATAGCGTGCAGTATCTATCTAAAGATAATGGTAAGTTTAACTTTCATCTAAAGTACCTAAATCATCAGACCATCTAGGAACTTTTGGACTTTTTATAATCACACTAATATTATAAAGGCAAAAGTTTGTGACTGTATGTGTGTATGTATGATACTTCTTCACACTTAAATGGCTGAACGGATTTGATGACATCTGGCACACGAGTAGACATTAGAATAGAATAGAATAGACTTTATTGTACACCAAAATAGTAACAAAACTTTTACAGTTACTTAAATCTATGGGTACGAAGGCGATCTTATCGCTGACAGCGATATCTACCAGACAACCTTAGGATGGACTGTAAGAACTAATAAGAATAAGAATAGAAAAAGGGGGGTAGTCACATTGTCCCGCAATAACACATAGCATACTTTTTATTCCGGAAGTATGTTTCCGTGGGACAATTTTGTACGTTCGCACGGGCAAAGCCGTTGGTAACAGTTAGTTCAAGATCATTTCAATCTATCGCCACTAACGACTTTAGCTCTGTGTATTTTTTATTGATTTTCCAGTGACCATTTATATCAAAATCATAACCGTTCTTGGTTGTCGGGAAAAAAGGCCCTAAAAAGTATGAATTGCAATGGATTTTGAACTTTGTTAGGTATGAAATTGAGTTAGTTTTCTCGAAATTCGTATTCGCGTGCTTAGTTAAAAAGGGATCATTCGCTGACTGAGCAAACCTTAACCCGACAGTTGAAAAAAAAAATACCATCAAAAGATTAAATCTATATAGCAAGCAATCCATAATTTTTACATAAAAGTGGTAAATATGGATAAAGTGAAACATCCATTTAGAACATTTTCGAGCACAACAAAATTATTAATTAACGTAATTATTTCCAGGTGAGCGCAGTCCAACCCTTTCCGAAACAGCGACAACAGCCCGAGCCTCGAGCGTCAACGAGAACGGTGGTACACTCAACAACATGCACAACAGCCAACTATTCGAGCCCATCGCTAACAACTCCACACTCATTCGCAACACTCAGACGCTCAACCGACGAGTGCCCAACGCTCACCCACTCAACAACGCGATAGGAACGCTGCCTCGCGTCAACAACAATGGCGTCGGGGGAGGATTGTTGGCGACGACGCTTGGGAGAAAGATTAATGGAGGGAACAATCATAAGAAGAAAGCCACGCAGCCTATTATGGCGTATGATGAGATACCTGGATTACAGAGGTTAGTTTTGTTTACACTGGCGTATTTACCGAGGATACCGGAATCCCCAAGCTCGGGGAGGGGGGGCAAAACCCGATTAACAAACCACTTATTGAACTAGCGAAAACTTATAAATAAAATAAGTTTCAACATTAATTATGGCAACGACCTTACAGTGACTAGACGTCTAATAACAGGCGACGCATGTCTGTCAACACATGATTATAGATCTGATGTCTCGACCAATCAGAACACAGTACCCCGCGCCCTCGGACCAATCAGAACCAATCAGAACGTAGTAACACGCTCCCCTTACCTCGGCTAGTTGACAGAACTGTTTTGGTGCGCTAGTTCAAGCATGAGGCGTCTAGTGACTGTAAGGTCGTTGAATTATGGCAACCGTTTTTAGTCTGTAAAAGTCTGATACTCCCTCCCGCTCGACCCAGAGCAAAAAAAGTTATTTGTTGGTCATATAACTATGCCACTGTTTGTTTATCGTATTTTCATGATTAAATATTTACAGTCATATCAGTGGCAAGATCTTTATGTCGTAGTAGTAAGAGACATTTTATTTGAGCAAGTTTTACTTAGTACGGTTGATTATATCTGTGAATTTAGTGGCTCAGCTAAATATTTAAAGAAGCCAAGCAAGGAGAACTACTTTAACGTATTTTGGGAAACGCCTGTTCTTGGTAATCCACATAAAAAAGTATTTATTCATAGAACTGATATGCAAACAAACTTTGAACATAAAACCTTAACTTTTGCAATACTTGGTAATCGTTTAGGCATGTCTGCTGCAATTACTCTTTTTTTTGAGCTTAGGAAATCATCAAACTTCTCGCACTCTGGGTCAAAGTCAAAAGCATTTATTTCAAATAGACCATTTACAGGCACTTTTGAATAGTCAAATGTAGGTCAGTCCAAAAACAAAGTGAAGCTAAATTGCACGTTCCAAAGCGTAGATCTCTATGGAGAAGAACATGCAAGAAACTCCATGGCCACTCTTTTAAATTATATTGTGAGTTACATATAATCTTAGTTACATATTTCTTGTGGGTGGTGCAAGAAAAAGAGTTAGACTTTTACTGCCAATAATTACTATTTAGTTGGGTAGATTTTTTTTTAAATCGATTTTAACTAGTACTTGACTGCGATCCCACCTGATGGTAAGTAGTGATGCAATCGTTGATGGTGAGGCGCACTAATTTATTAAAAGCCTATTCACTCTAGCCTCGAAGACACTGAATTATAATCGGACGGGAAGACCGCAGCAGGCAAACTGTTCCAGTCCCTCGATGTACGCGGTATAAACGACGAGGCGAAACGCTTGGTCCGGACCGTAGAGGTTTCAGCAACGTCAGGGTGGATAAACTCGCCGTTCATCGGGTTGTCCGATAGTAGAAATGAGATAGTGGAATCAAGTCATACAATTCCTGCGCACACTCTCCAAAATGCATCCTGTAAAACACCGAAAGGCTGGTTACCCTACGTCTATGCTCAAGGCTTTGTAGATTCAAACTTAATCACGGCTTGGAACTCGAGGAGAGTCGCTACGCAGCTCAGTAGCAAATACGTAGTATAGTGGGGGTGAGGGGTGAGGTACCGCACAGCGAAAAGCGAGCTTCAGACCCGCCATTAAGTTTGAATCAACACTAAACTACACCAATTCACCACAATATCCAGTAGGAATCATTTTGCGAATCATTAAAACAGCCACTAAACTTCGTTAGATAAAAATCCCGCCAATAACTCCCATTTTATTATTTAAAAAAAAATACGGGTCATCCAACCAATGAATTGCTCATTGTAATAATAGATTTTTCAATTCCAGGGCATCAGACAATGATAATGTAACATTCGGCAAGAGAAACTTCTCCGGTTACAATTACGACCAATCCCCAGTGGAGACCACCACGGAGTTATAAACCATAAAATATGAATAGTGAATAACAAGACTATCTCTCTTAAAGTGTTAACAAAAGACTTTAAAGTGACTTAAAGTGTATAAAAGTGGATTCCGTCCGAAAATTATTAATTAATTTAAAAATAAAAAACATATTTTTTTTTATAACGTTTGTGTTCAACGAATATAATTATAATAATTCTCTTCGTGTAAGAATACGACTGAACTTTTGAATAATTAAAGTTTAAAAATGTGAATAACGAATTTTTAGATAATTATATTTTTGTACTTAATTGTAATGTAATTTCTTAGCCAAGGCTAGTCCCGTTTTTATGAACAAATGTGCATAATAATGATGTAAATATGGCATTACATGGTGATGTATATATTTAAGGTACCTGAATTGTAAATACAGGTACAAAAACTTCTTTACTATTTTTGTAAATCTTTTTTTTACGCATCTCTGGCAAAGTGCCATTAACTTTGTTTAAATTTTTATACGTAATTGGTATTGTTTATATTGGCGCCAATGTTTATTCTGTTACTTTTGTATAAACAAACGAATCTAGACTGCCTTACGAGATCAAACGTTGGATCCAATATATTGGCGGTACATCGACTTTTCTTACTATTAGATAGAGCTTTTATCTGGTTTCATTCTTGAGAACAAAACTTTTTATTTTTCTTATTTTACATATTCTTTACGAATTTTGTGCCAGTTACTATTAAAATGTATTATAAGGTTTTTACTACGTCTTTACTTGCGTCTAGAAAGCCGCAAAAAAGTGAACTTTCACCTATGAATTTTATAAGAAGGGGAACATTTTGTTTATTTCATCATAACATTACGTGGACGTAGATTTATAAAAAATAAATATGATTAGCATAATAAATAAAAATGCTCAGTTTTTTATACTTTTTTTTTAATTTTTGAATCTGGCTTCAAAATGTGATTTGTGCCAAACCGATACTAACGTTTTTTTTTTTAATTTATTTGGTATTGGAGAGTAAAATGTTACCTAATGTAATTTCATTGTATATCTTGTAAAATAATAAAATGTTTATTTTGATTGTGAAGAATAAATTGTATCATAATTTTGTGGTAAAATTGTTAATATAATTTTTGAAATAAATTAATTTTTATTATCAACTTGTGTTTTCATTAGAACTTTTCTGATCTCTGATTACTTAAAACCAATATTAGTTATCGTGGTGGAGGAGTACATTGCCTCGTGGACGCTTTTCGCGAACTTTTTCTAAGGCTCTGGGCAAGCAAGTGTTGACGAACCAACCTGCAGTCACTGTCCTTTGATCTTCAAGCGATACTGAAGTGTAATTTGCCGAAAAAGAAGCAACCATTTTTTTTACCAACACTTCGACTTTTCTTAACTTTCGTCGGCAAATCTTCAAAAAGAAAGACCCACTCTGCCGACTAGCTTTTTCTTTCGGGTTCAAAGCAGTACACTCAGGTTTCGTCACTTGTCATGATATTATAGACAGCAAATGACTGTCCTTTATTAAACTTTTTTATCATTTTACGGCACCACTGGACACGCAGTCGTTTCCGGTCATCCGATATGTCATGTGGTATAGGTACATCGAGAAAAAACCTTCCGAACCTTCAGATGTACATGTAAAATATTTTGCACTTGGCTCATTCCAATGCCTAACAAAGCAAGGATATGTGGCAAGTAATTTTTTTGTCAGTTTTAATAAGTTGCCGTACGGTGTATTCGAATCAGTAACCGCAGTCGCCGGCCGACCTTCACGTACCTCGTCATAGAGATGATCACGCCCACGTCTAAATTCTCCAAACCACGAATACACAGAGCTGCGTTATGGTGCTTCATCACCAAATGCCAATTGAAGTCTTTGGCAAATCTCTTGATGTGATGATGAATGACTTAAGCCACAACGAAAATCATAAAAACATTATTGAACGAAAATTTTCACGAGTTAAATTCATTTTGATAGCGACACAATCTTCGAAAGGACGCCACAATGAAAAAAACAAATGACTGTCTCGCAAATTAAAAAGTAACATGCTCGCAAAGAGCTTCATTTTCTGATTCTATATTTGTTTTTTCGTTCTTTTATTGTAAGTGGCCAGATCCAGAGACTTTTAGTTTACCCCACGTAGATGTCTTTCGACTGAAATGACGATGATAATGATGTACGTGTAGTGTGCTTTCGGAGTCGCGAGGTATCCCGATTAGTAGGTTAGGAAGGTAATTAATAAATGGTCTTACCTGGGCAAACGTTCAGAGGGTCATGGCCATCCGGATGGTACGGGGATACCGCACGATTTCCCGCGAAGCGGCGAGCCTCCTTGCTGGCCTGCCACCATGGGATTTGGAGGCAACAGTCCTTGCACGCATGCACGATTTGCGCGTGAAGATGCAACGCCGGGGCGAAACTCCGCTGCCGCGCCAAGTCGCGGCATGGCGGACAGAGTTCCGGCGGGATCTCATGGTGGAATGGCGACGGCGACTGTCGCAACCCAGTGCTAGGCACGCTACAATTATGGCGGTAAGTCCCCTCTTTGAGGAGTGGCTGGAGCGGCAACACGGCATCCCCACCTACCGCATGACGCAGGTCCTCACCGGACATGGCAAGTTCGGGAGGTTCCTGCATCGGATTCAGGCGGAAGCAACGCCCGGGTGTCATCATTGTGTGGACCACCCAGAGGACACGGTGGAACATACGGTGGAGGCGTGCCCCGCTTGGGCGGAGCACCGCCGTGTCCTCGTGGAGGCAATTGGCGGCAGCGACCATTCGCGTCGGGCCCTGGTTCAGGCTATGGTCCGGAGCGAGGAGGAATAGTTTATAGTTTATAGTTTATTAATATCAAGTACATTATAGATACATGTCTGTTAGAACAGTGATCCCCAAACTAGACGTTAGTCTGTATCTTGGGGATCAGAGTTGTAAATATTCTTTATATCCAAAACGTCGTACATGGTGATTATTAACAAAAACAAACTAAGAGTGAAGTTAAAGAATCATAACTTAGCATATTAAAGTGGATGAGAATAAATAAAAACGAACACAAGAAAAAATTGAATCAAAATAATTAAAAAAGTGGTACATAATAAATAATCACACTGCGATATTCAATTTAATATGTATGTGTGTACGTAGGCGTAATGATGTGTGTGTGTGTGTGTGTGTGTGTGTGTGTGTGTGTGTGTGTATGTATGTGTGTGTGTGTGTGTATGTGTGTGTGGGAGAGAGGGTGTGGGTGTGAGCGTGTGTGGGAGTGAGATGGAAGCGATATTAGGAGTGCTGTCGGTTTATGCAGTCTTACTTCATTTGCAACTATTTGAAGATGATCCTTTCTGTTTCATCGTATGAGAGTGTGAGAAGCCAGTTCTTTATGGTCTTTTTACACAGGGGTATTTTGAGGTCCATTATATTACAGTTCTTTACAGCTTCGTTATATATGCGTGGATATAAATAGTTTGAGGAGCGTCTTGCCATAAGAGAGTTTCCTTTGGGAGTGGGTATCCTAAAAGTACGCTTTGATATTATCTCCGCGTAGTCTGGTCTAGATTTCAATTGTCTGTGTGTTTGAAGGACTGCATTTAGAATAAAAAGCTGTCGGACACGGAGGATCGGGAAATCGTTATAGAGTTGGTCAGTTGGATACATTAAAGGTTTCTTGAGCATAACTTTAATGACGGCCCTTTGTGCTCTTTCGACTTTAATAAGTGCGGCCTTACCTGCGCCACCCCAGACAGAGATACCATATTGGAGGACGGACTGGAAGAGAGCATAGTACACAGTGCGCAGTATAGGAGGGGGTGTGCAGTCACGTAGTTTTTTCATGATGAAAATAAGTTTCCTGACTCTGCCTGATAGTGCGTGTATTTGCGGTTTAAAAGATAAATTTTCGTCTAAAGTAATTCCCAAATATTTTATGGAGGTTATACGCTCAATCTCTGTGCACGAACATCCCGCAGTTCGATTATTAGGCTTATGGGAGCAAGTATGAAGTATGAGAGTGAGGTGTGGGGGTGGACTTGAAGTCTTGGTTTTATAGAATGAAATTATCTTAGTCTTTTTTGCGTTTAAGGTTAGTAAATTGCTATCCAGAACTTTAGATATTTTGAGTAGCCCCTCTTCAGCATAGCTGTACACCTGGTTCCAATTTTCACCATGAAATATTATAGCTGTATCATCTGCATACGCTATTATTTCAGAACTCGTAAGAGAAGTATTCAAAATATCATTCATGTAAAGTAAGAAAAGCGTCGAACCAAATGTGCTACCTTGTGGGATTCCATACGTGATGGGAAGTAGGCTGCTGGAGATATCACCGAGCTTGACAAATTGCTTTCTATTGAACAGGTAGCTTTTGAGCCAGTTTAGGGGTGTACCGCGTATACCTGCTGCTTCAAGTTTCTTTAAAAGGAGATCTATTGAAATTGTGTCGAAAGCCTTTGCCAAATCTATGAAAACGCACATAGTGTGTTCTCCTTTATCAACAAATGACGACACAGTATTGGTAAGAAGCCTGGCTGCATCTTCAGTTGATCTTCCCCGTCTAAAGCCGAACTGCCTGTTGGATATCGTGTTGTGTTTCTCTAAAAAGTTCGTAAGTCGTTTGTTCACAACTTTCTCGAGGAGCTTAGATAATATAGACAATAGGGCGATAGGTCGATAGTTATCGGGGATATCTGTTGCACCACTTTTATGGATTGGACTGACAGCTGCAACCTTCCATCTGTCCGGGAATGTTCCAGATTCTAGACTAAGATTAAATATATAGGTTAGTGGATGAATAATAGCGGGTTTAATTTTTTTTATTAATCTTACGTTGAGATTATCGGGCCCGGGAGCGCTGTCATTGTTGAGTTGAGTTATCAGAGATTCTATTTCTGTTTCGTCTGTGGGGTGTAAGAAAAATGTATGAGGACTGGTTATATTTGGGGTGTATTTTTCGGCAAGAGAGGTTTGTGTTTCCGAGAGTCTTAAAAGAATTAAGTCAGACAGTTTTTTTCCCACTGTAGTGAAGTAAGCATTGCACTTGTCAAGTGATTCTATTGGGTTCTTATTGGTAACTAATTTTTCGGATTTATTTGACGTCTTATTGTTAGCACTATATATGGATTTTATAGTCTTCCAAAGTTTTTTTGGATCAGCTTGGCTATTTTCGATTATATTTCTGTTGTAGTTAGTTTTTAACTTATATAGCAGACTGTTACAGAAATTTCTGTATCGGGTGTAGGTTAAACGTTTCATTTGATCGTCTGGGCACGCGCGTGACGCCAGGTGCAGTTTGTCGCGGTGGCGCATGCATCTTATTAAACCTGGGGTAATCCAAGGCTTGATGTTATAATTACTTCTGCCTACTTTGACTTGTTGTGAGTGTTTTTTTAGTGATGACGTTATGATTTCAATAAATATATTGACGGCGGAGTTGGTGCAGTGTTGGTTCAAGACTTCAGGCCATGAAATACTATTTAACTCGGCGACAACAGCTTCCTCATCAATTTTAATTTTCCATTTTTTCCTGGTAGAGCAGGATTGGTTATTTTTTAAGCAGGTAGCAGCCATCGCTATGTCATGGTCAGTGACAGAGCATTTAGAAACTGCTCCCGTGGATTTATTTCTAGATTTTATAAAAATATGGTCTAGACAAGTATTGTTTCTCGTTGGCATGGTTATTGCTGGAAGAAGACCATGTGTAGCCATCATTCGTAGATAATCCGCATTTTTGTTGTTAATTTGGTTGCAAATGTCAATATTCATATCTCCTGTTACCAAAATTTTATCGTAATTATTTAACTGATTCAGTGTGGCATCTAACGATATGGTAAAGTTGTCTGGCAGGCGGTCGCCTCCTTCTGCGAAGCAGTAATGCTAGCGAAGGAGGAGGCTGCACGCGTGAGGGAACGAAGGTCCTCACGCCCTAGCCGTCGTAATTCCGACCCCGACTACCAGCCACGGTAGACGCGGGCTTGCGGACATCGAGCACTGGGTAGCTCGCCGTCCGGCTGTTCGGTAATTAACCGTCACCTTTGAGTCCTAGTACTCAAAGAGTAATTGAAGGATACAGGTGTGGTTTTAGTCAGTCAAAGTCTGACACGAAGAGCGCGAGAAGTTATTTGGATGATATATGACCTTAAAAAAAAAACCTGGGCATACGTTAGTAAACTTGCTGTTATTGCTTAGCCACGAGTTCGAGCATTTAAAGCATAAATAGTAGGTAAACACAGCACAGCTCTATGTGCACATGAAAGTCGCGGGTTTAAACTCAGGCAGCCGCTTTACTTTGTATGCAACTTTTCTGATGCGCAGGGAGCGCGGCAGCACTCACAGTATACTGATGATGATCGCCGACAGGCTCGACTGTCCTTACATAAGGCGCTACAGTGATTTGCATGTCATCTACGGTCGTCGGTTGTGATTGTAACTGTGTGTGTGAAATATTTGAATGTTGTTTGTTTGTTGGTGTTATGTTCTGTGTTATGGTGTAATCATGAGTCTTACACTACAGTTGCTATAGGATGGTTCGGGTGACAGCTATTGAATTCATACAACCTATCTTTTTCTCTCAATATTAAAGATGCATATTTTCGTCCTGCTGTCATCCTACCCATGCTACGAGTATGTACACCGTGCACTATCTTCTGACGTTTTATAAGTGCCCATGTGAAATAAAATATTTTGAATTTCAATTTGATCTCGCGCACTGAGGGTTCCGTACAAACTTACCTATAAACAGTTACTGTAAACAGTTCTATTCTCAAATGGAGTCTTGAAGATTTTTCCGAATCGCAATAAAAGTAATTTTTATTTTTGTGACCAAAAATTTTCTGTTTTCAGATTTATTCTTATTTATGTGCTATAAAACCTTGCTTTTTGCCAAATTTCAGGATTCTAAGTCAACGGGAATTTTTAATCCCTTGAGAGTGTCGAAATATACGTTTTTTTGCGACATAAATGGCCGTATCTTTTATTTTCGTTAACTTAGAAGTTTGATTTTCTCACAGCTTCAAGGGATCGCAGACTTGAGTACCTGTACGGTTTTAATTTCAAATCGATACCTCCACGCGTTCCCGAGATAAAGGGTCTTGACAGACAGGCGAACAACAAAGTGATCCTATAAGGGTTCCGTTTTTTTCCTTTTGAGGTGCGGAACCTTAAAAAGAAGAAACTGACTGACATATCAACGCACAGCCGAAACTACTGGGACTAGGAGCGTGATATTTTGCACAAAGCTTTCTTTTATGACGAAGGCGAGCATTAAGAGAGGATTTTCCAAAACTCGGGGTGAGTAAGAGGATGAAACAAAAGTCCAAAGTTTGTTTTGTTCATGGACAAACCTACTTTCGCGCGGGCTTAGCCCCTGCCAGAAGCTAGTACTAAATATAGTGACAATATCACAAAACATAATCCAAATTAACGCTCAACAAGAATTATTCACCTACCCTTATTATACAGGGTGTTTGTTTGGTGCATCGTGTGCCAAATAAAAATGGTCGACGGGAGGGGTCACCTGCTATCCTTTCAGACTGTGGATTTTTTTTCATCGACTTTTTATTGTTATAGGAAAAAGAGACCCAAATTTTTCATTCAAATACAAATTTAAAAAAATACACAAGGCGTAGACTCTAAATTTTAATTTTATTTAGATGTGTATTGTATTAGGGTACTTTTAAATTTAAAATTAGTGACAATAATTATCTAGTTTTTTTTTTTAAATTTACTTGCAAAGTTTTGGACTTGAATTAAAGCTGTCCATGTTACAGCTATTTACTTGGCGATAAAAAAAAAACCAAAAGCGACCGGATTCTTCCAACTTCCCCAAAAATTCTCTAGTTTATCCCCTTGCTAGTGATGTGCCACATGTCATAAAAATCTTCAAAAAAAAATCTTCGAAAATCTTTTTATAACTTTGTGAAATCGCTAGAATTGTGAATCGAGTCACATAAGACTAATATTCAAAATTATGATTTAAAAAATATTTTTGCTTAAATGATACCTGAAAAACCTACTTATTAAAAATGTTATCTCACTCTTATAAGGAAAAATCTGTCTCGTATCTCTCTTTTCGTGGGTTTTACTAGAAATAAAGAAAATGAAATTGCATTTTTAACATTTATTTCATAATTTTAACAAATCCTTATCAAATTATTGGCCTCTGTTGTGAATGCAGGCCCAACATCTGTTTCGTATTTCGACAGTTGTTGTAAGAAGTCGTATTTCCTCCTTAATTGTTCGTCTGGACCAATTTTAATAATTCTTTTTTGTGTTCAATGCGTTGAACTAGTACCTCCCTAGTTTACAACTATCATTATTGCACAACGACTGCTACAAATTTGTAAATTCGCTAGAATTGTGAATGAGTCACTTATGAGTAACTCGCAACAACGTATTGAAACGGCTTTCATTACAATTAAGGAGGCAATACGGCTTCGTACAACAACTGTCGAAATACGAAACAGATGTTGGGCCTGAATTCACAATAGAGGTCAACAATTTGAGCAGGATTTGTAAAAATTAAATGTTAAAAATGCATTTTTTTTTTTATTTCTAGAAAAACCCACGAAGAGAGAGATATGAGACCGATTTTACCTTATAAGAGTGAGCTAACATTTATAATACATTTTTCAGGTATCATTTAAGCAAAAATATTTTTTAAATCATAATTTTGAATATTAGTCTTATGTGACTCGATTCACAATTCTAGCGAATTCACAAAGTTACAAAAAGATTTTTATGGCATGTGGCACATCACTAGCAAGAGGATAAACTAGAGAACTTTTGAGGAAGTTGGAAGAATCCGGTCGCTTTTGGTTTTTTTTTTATCGCCAAGTAAATAGCTGTAACATGGACAGCTCTAATTCAAGTCCAAAACTTTGCAAGTAAATTAAAAAAAAAAATAGATAGTTAATGTCACTAATTTTAAATTTAAAAGTACTCTAATACAATACACATCTAAATAAAATTAAAATTCAGAGTCTACGCATTATATATTTTTTTAAATTTGTATTTGAATGAAAAATTTGGGTCTTATTTTCATAAAACAATAAAAAGTCGATGAAAAAAAATCCACAGGGCATGAGACTTCTCATGCCCTGTGGATTTTTTTTCATCGATCCCAGGGGTCTGAAAGGATAGCAGATGACCCCTCCCGTCAACCATTTCAATTTGGCACACGATGCACCAAACACCCTGTATAATAAAGCAACATACAATCTAGTTAATAATAACCATTATTACCTCGAGTTGACAAATGACGTGTAGGCACAACTTGGTAAGTACCTTTACAAAATTTTCCTGACTGATGCTGTTCCTTAACATTCCTATTCAGAAAATTTCACAATCAGCTTGCTAAACGTAGTGTGACGGATCACACCTCCTACCATATTTGTAAAACTAATGGTTCCATATTATTCAAGAGCAGTAAACAATATGGATAAATCCCTTGTAGGGTAAACGGTACATTTTGATACAAGTGGAGAAAGTTTGTCATTGCAACCAGGGCCGTCTTAAACTAGGCTGGGGCCCTTGGGCACACAAGAATTTGGGGCCCTATTGGAAAGTAAAAAAAGCGAATTATAATAACATTTTTTTTACTAAGTATGACCATTATCTTTTATCCCAAATAATTCCCATTATTTTGCGATCCTAATGTCTCATTATCACCACGAAAAGCAAGACCTCTTGAAGCCAAAAATTTCACTACTGCAACAATCCTAAGCACATTCTTCCAATAGTTAATTTCTGTATTATATTGGGACAGCAACTCAGTATCAATTCGTCAAGTAGTTTTCATTCTTGCAACATAATTCATCATAAATTCCCTGTGCTGTAAACTGTTCTCATGCTTTATCAATAAGTTACTTATATGCTTCCAATCTTTATATCCATCAGGAGAACTTAAATTATGTCCAGTACCAGTAGTGGTATTAAATAGACGGCAGCAATAACAGTATACAGATTTTTTTGCTGGTGAATAAAGGAGCCATTTTCTTTCTAAAGACTCACCATTCGTCAATTTACGAATAAAAATATTTTTAGTCAAGTATCTAGTTTTCGTTTTACCATTTGAATCTAGAAAACTTGTAGAAGTTTCGGAGAAGTCACTACTTTTATTTTGGAAAAAACTCTGGCCCTTTTCGAATCCAAATATCACGGACTTCTTCCGGTAAAATGTTGTCACAGTAAGTACCAGGGTCAGGAGACACAGATACATTCTCTAAGCTTGCAGTTATTAATTCACAGTAGCTTGAAGTCGATGGTTCAGCATCTAATGTGTGTTTGTCATTTTCGTCACACGTAACCTCTTTTTCCTGATGACATTCAGAGGTACTTTTGTCTTGCGCTGATGAGAATGAATAATCCCTCGGCTTATTTGTTTCTTCAACCGTAAAAAACGAAGTGAGCTTTGGAAGTTTTTCCGTTATTTCTTTTTGAGCTATTACTTTTTTCTTTTTTGTGAACCACTTAAATATGTTCTTTTCGACTTAATGAAATAATGTTTAAACGAACAAATCAAAACTTCTGTTTATCTTACACAATTTTAAATACTTATCAAACGAAACAAAATAACGCCACTCCTATCAGACTGAAAGTTTAATACCTACATCATTCGGGGATTCCCCCAACCATAGTCCATAGACAATGTCGACATTTATGTTAGGCCTTGTTTAGACGGTGCAGCTTGAGTTTGGAATCGGAGGGATTGCGTGAGTGATCGCTAGATGGTAAATTAGGTAGGATGCGTTCAGAAATATTATTAATTAGTACAGTAGGAATAGGCGTAGTCATCGATATAATGGCGTAGTACTATATATGCCTTGTAAATACCTTCTCATAAGATTACTGATTTGTGAAAAAAATGTAATATGCCCAACAAAAATGTTTTGAGAATAAATGTGTGAGAGAAATTGTCGGTCCTTCGGGGCCCTCTGAGAATGGGGGCCCTGGGCACGGGCCCCGTGTGCCCTTATGGTAAAGACGGTACTGATTGCAACCGAGGCGAAATTCACCCGACCCGTACAGGCGAGGGTGTTAAGGAACCGAGTGCTGCAGTGACAAATTTCCACGTGTATCAAACGACGTTTTTCAATACACTTACGAAGAAATATTTTTTCTGAAAATGACGCCGCATTTTTGTTCATTTTGTACTGAAGATTTCCAAAGTTGCCGATGGCAGCAGACTATCGCAAGTATTTTTTACCTCAATTACAATCTCTGACGGCGTATCATCATCTAAAGAATTCTCTTCAAATCTTAAATTCGAATTTTTTTTTCACAAGTAACACAATAAGTTAGTTTATAGTATTTAATATACTTTTTTCCCTCGCTTAACCTTTGCAGGTTGAAGGAAAAGCAAATGTATCAAACAGTTATACATCCTAATATTAAAAAAAACTTTTTACAAAAAAAAAATACAACCGACTTCAACGACGTTTGACGTGCGTAATTAGAGACACAATAGTAAGACAATGGCTTGCGGGCGCCGGCTACCGCCTGAGCGTTAATGAATTAAAAAAAACCTGAAAGGATAGCAGGTGACCCCTCCCGTCGACCATTTCAATTTGGCACACAATGCACCAAACACCCTGTATAATATCATTAAACTTACAACGCAGTAAAATATAGTGTAGGTACCCTAATGGCAATGTAAAAGGCATTTAAAGGGTTACAGGTAAGACCCAAAAACTCCTTTAAACCATTCTGAATGGTCGCGTCAAATTGAATTTTAATGACTGTAGCGAAACCTTTTTAGGGAACCTCCTATGATGTATTAAGTTATAGCGGTCTAGAGCTGCCGAAACAGAAAGTAATTTTTTGAGTTCTATTAAAGTAATAGAAAGAAAGAAAGAAAGAAAAACATTTTATTTGCCGGAAAAGGCGCAAACTTATAACTAAACATATTGCAAACATTTTGCAAGACAAAAACATAATTAAACAGAAATAACATATATGCGCCACGTCCGAGCAAAACGGCCGTACGCTCAGCATAATGCCGTGTCCACAACGCAAAAATGCGACGAGTCCACAGCGCTGGTTTTCAGCGTGGGCCGGTGACGTTATCAACTAACAGACGTCGGCAACGGTATTGTGTACATACCAATACATTAGAGTAAAATTAAATATAAATAAATTTGAATAGTACTCAAATAAGGTTCAAAGCGAGCACCGTTGATCTAGTCGCTAGATAGGTAGAGTTTAGTCCCACTAGATTCGAGTAAGACTAGGCGCTACTGAGGAGCACGAGGTAGGTACTTACTAAGGTTCGATTCCCAAGCTATGCGTGTTAGATAGCGGTATTGTTTTAAAGAGTTGCCGTGGCCCTAGAACGCAAAGGATAACTGAAGGTACGCAGATGGTTTTTTAGTCAGTAAAACTCTTACACTCCCTCCTAGAGCGGGAGAAGATAGTATATAAGCAAATCAGCCTTTTAATGTTCCCACTGCTAGGACTCATGCCTCCTCTCTCCAGTAGCGGGAATGGACCGTAATCCACCACGCGGGCTCAGTGCGGGTTGGTGAATGTCACATGTCTTCGAATTTCTGGTTTTAGGACATGCCGGTTTCCTCACAATGTTTTCCTTTACCGTTTTGAGAGCAGTGGTGATGAAATAAATTACACAAAGTAATGCGCCTGGCTGGGTTTGAACCCGCGACCTACAATTCGTGCTCTTGACTCTTGAGCGGGAGAAGTTAATTGGTGATTTTCCACCTAAAAAAATGTACTGGCTGCTAACAGCAGTGTCACCCGTGTGATAGTCGAAAATTATCCCAAGGGATCATATTATTATTTCCAAAATAAAAAGTATCCTGTGTGCTATTTGACTGGCCTGTTGGTCTAGAGGTTAGTGGCCCTGACCGCTATGCCGGAGGTCGTGGGTTCGATTCCCACCCAGTACAAATGTTTGTGTGATGTGCATGATCATTTTTTCTATGTCTGGGTGTAATTTATCTATATAAGTATGTATTTAGAAATATATAAGTATGTTTATCAGTTGTCTAGTACTTATAACACAAGATCTGCTTAACTTGGGATTAGATGGCGTTGTGTGATAGTTGTGGAATATATTATATTACTCCAGGACATGGTCTACCCGTGTACTAAATTTCATCGAAATCCATTCAGCCGTTCGAGCTTGAAGAAATAACAAAAATGAACACACACTCGGAAACTTTCCCCTTTATAATATTTGTATAGTCACGAATTCCGTTCAGTTCAATTATTGTGTCAGAGAACCATTTTCTATCTTATTTATTGATTGGCACGCCAACAGCATTACGTAGGATTATTGTAAAATAGTTATTTGTGCAACAAGAGAGAAAAGTTGTTTTTTGCTGCGAGTGCTTATTTTGAGTCCCGAGCAAGCGAAGGATTCTTTGATTGAACACGAGCGTTAGCGAGTGATTCTAAAGTAGAATCCTGAGCGAGGGGAGGGATTCAAAGGCACGAGATGCAAAAAGTTTTGCTCTCGTGTTACACACATAATTTTTCACTTCAGCAGCGAGAACACATATTACTTGGGAAATAAAATAATTAACAGTAATAGATTTAATAATGATTTCAATTAAAATAAATACTATCTCTGTCGCTAGTTTTGCTATTATTTACAATTATTTTAACATTCTTATTCTTCTTTGCCACTATTTTATTTCCACTGTTTTTTTAAAGCACGCTCTAAAACAGTCAATGTTGAAACTAGAAATAATTATTTAAAGGTGAAATGCCAGTTTTATCTGCTGCTTTATGTACTCAGGTACTCTTATATCAAATACAATAAAAATTTAAAATTCAATAATTTAATTATAAAAAAAAAACAATTTTATATTTTACAAATATTTTCTATTTATTACGCATTTCCGAACGTGTTTTTCTTTGTGGTGGAATTTCAAAATCGGAATGAACTTCGAAATGGCATGTTTCTCACTCGCTTTTTTATAAGGCCGAGAAAGAGACAGAGTACAGTGCAGTTCGAATGTTTCGAATTGTATGGCTAAAAAAAAAATAATTAAAAAGTTACTTTGTCTCACGCAGTGAGCAAAATCGAGTTTTGCTCACTGTTTTCAAGCAGCAAAACCTACTTTTTTAAACTGCTCTGGTGAAAATAATATTATAATCTAGACACTTGTATGCATGCTTAAAGGTATGCACAGCTTAAACTATATTTATTGACCTTAATAATATTATTATGGTAGGAGATAAAAAGATACCACAAAAATTAAACATACAAAATAAAAAGAAAACACACTTACAATTATAAAAATAAAAAGTAGACTAAAATAGAAAAATAGATCATAAAAAAAGAGGTTAGAGTATATAACATAGAAATATAATTAACATTTAATTAAAAGGTTTGTACAAGCTGTATAAATCGGTGTCTGGTCAACTCTGTAAGCTCTGAAGATGGTTATCTTCCATAGCATCATTAAATTTATCTTTAAATGGATTTAGGAAACTATCACACTTTTTATTAGTAACCCAAAAATTTTTCGGCTCAGCTTATCGGCTCGAGAGTGTAGTACCTAGGTACCCACCTACTATAATATTTTACTACCCAAGTTCCAAGGTTATTTCGTCATTACTAAATTGGACCCACTCTGGGGCCCTAAATTTTTAGGTAGATAAAAAAGAAGGGTCCTCATTTACAAACCGTGGGCGTCACCGTTTGATGGACCATGAAACGCGGAGATGTCGAGAGGCACTTGTTTCATTGCTTCATGGAGAAGGATTGCTTGCTTGTAAATGGGAAAAAGAATATAGAAGTAAGCTCATTCATTACTTTGTACGTAGGTATAGGCCGGTATTTACGTATATTTTTGTGGTGAAAGTACCAGTGTAGCCAACAAAATTCAATTAAGAGCCGGTTGCAGTCGCAGAGTATTTTGTAGGTAGGTACCGGCCCGGGTCTTTGTCAACTTCGCGGCCCCGCCCCGTAACAGCAATTTTATTTTTATAAAAAAAAAAACAATAACTATTCAAGATTTTTTACAAGACCCTTTTAAAAAAAACAAACTTTATAATTTTATGTGACTTAATCTCGTAGATATACCTACACGTTTAAAATCGTAAGTTAGGGTTAAATTTGTGTGTTTTTTTTAATCAAGCCAACTAATTTATATCATGTTTTGATTTTTACGCAGCGGTTGGTCATATGGTTAATTTTAATAATAGTACCTACATTATGATATCATATAAGTGTGTAATGTTAGTTGCGAATTGCCCCCGTGGCGAGGGTCTTAAGAGAGCCAAGAACGGTAATCATTAATTACTCACGTGTGTCATACGACGTTTTTCAATACACTTGTGAATAAAACAGCAGTAAAACTAGTAAAATTTTCTGTGACATGGCGGTAAAAATCTGTTTTTATAAGCACGCGTTTTTTTTTTATTTACCTCTAGAGGAAGGCTAAGGTATTTTGATCATACTTATGTTTGTTTTCTTGCGTGAAAAGTTTTTACGATGATTTCTCAAAACTCCAACATTCGCAATAAGAATTAAAAACCCACAACGAAATGGTGCATAAGTTATTAAATTACCCAATCCCGTCTTCAACCCTTCACGGTAGAGCCCAAATATTTTTCGAGCACAGCGTCCGTGCCAAGCAATCTCACTTGCGTACATTTTTAAATTTAATATCTCTTTGTAGCGTAGTCCCCTGAGCATATAACGTCGTACGGAATTACAGAAACGTCGAATGATATAAAATTCTATGTTGCGTTACCTGATGGCTTATTCCTTCGCAGATCCATACATTTGAAACGTCTTGCTCTACTCGTAGAAGATTAACTGGCGAATTTTTGAGTATGTAGATAGGTGATGTGGTTTTTGTAAGGTTATTAATAATCTCTTTGTTTTACGTGGCAAATCATCAAACCACTTCCCGGAGCGGGAGGAAATGACAGACTTTTATCGATTAAAACCCAAAGTGTTTCTTCAGTTGCCCTTTATTCCGAGGGCTGCGGTAACTCCGTCGAATAATCCGCAGCCCCGGCAGGTAATTTTAATATAGGTACGTACGTCGTCACTACGTTGTTTTTATTGTTATTGATATGCTGGCGTTTGACTACTATTTTACCGGATGGTGATGAATGTCGGTCACATCATAGACCGACATTGGAACACCCTTGGTGGAGCGAGAGGAAGTGTCAGACTTTTGCTGAATGTAACTCACCTGTATTCCTTTAGATGCTCTTTGCGTTCCAGGACGTACCAGGAGTAATACTTTGAACCATCCTGCAGCCCTGACCTCGGGTTTTTGGAACACGCTTGCCTAGAAGTAACCTATTCACTATTGACTTAAATATACTCAGGTTGATGGGCTTAGTGGGATTAAATTGTGCCATACCGATGCACACACCCCCCGAAAAGTAATCGATACATCTGAATTAATTGATTTTTAAAACTGTATAGAGCAGTGGCGGATTAAGCCAGCGTGGGGCCTGTAGCAAATTCGATCAAGGGTATCCCTGTGTAAACCTATTATTCTCATTCTTATTCTCAATCACTAACCCCGTGGATTTTAAGTTTCGGCTAGAAAGTACGGTCATGAAGGAAATCTAAGAGATTGACTATCATTTTCAATGAAATAATCAAATGTATTCGGATTTCAATATAATTATATGCTTTAACAATTTTTTTTATTTGCGCGAAAGCGCGGGGCCCCCGAATGCGCGAGGCCTGTAGCATTTGCTACTCTTGCTACATGGCTAATCCGCCACTGATATAGAGTAAGTTCGAATATACCTAAGTGTCAATAATTCCTTCTGTATGTTTCTTACCTTATCAGGTTTAACAGCTGAACAGATTTGCTAGTTGATACACAGGTAGACCATATCCTGAAATAGAAAAAAGGATACTTTTTAAAGTAGTAAGAATACTTTAAAAAGTCTTTTTCAATACTCTTACTCGAAAACTGGCTTTTATCGCACTACGATTAGGTTTAACATGCCATGTTTATCACCCTCGTGTTTTTTTTTTTAATTTATCACAAGAAGGGCTTTTTTAATTCCTATTTCGTCACGGTCAACGGTGATTATTGTTTTTTTTTTTTAAGCAAAGAGGCGGATATTTTTTAGGTTTTAATATCTAATGAAAATTTAAATTGTGTTTTTGATCAGAATAATATAAATAAACATGATTACTTACACAATAATTGGTTATTACCAATAAATTAACATTGTTATTTTTAATATTAAGGATGTTATCGGCTTTATACCTTTGCTTCTCCTTTAACCTGCGAAGGTTATGCGCGGGAAAAAGTAAATTAAATCACATTATTCGTGTTATTGTTGATTTGGTGAAAAAAAATGGCGAATTTAAGTTTTGAAGACAATTATTTAGATGTTACGCCTGCAATCTAAATCTAAACGGAAATATATGGCAACTTTGGATAATTTTCTTCAGTGAAATATTAACCAAACCGCGTCATCATTTTCAGAAAAAGTATTTTCGTATTATTTTTCTTCGTAAGTGTATTGAAAAACGTCGTTTGATACACGTGCAAATTTGCCACTGCAGCCCTCAGCTCCATAACACACTGGCGAAGTCGCTGGCAGAATCTACTTTGTCATAAATTGTAGGTAACTGCAACAACAAAATTAAGTAGGTACTAGCTGACAACATCTTTCTCCAAACTTGACCCATAAAATATCTGGAACACCTCGCTTTAACTCCCCAACAGACATCACTCACAAATTAATGTTTGTGAAATTAGTTCAGTTTGATGTTCCTCAGTAACCGGTTCGGGAGACTACCCTTCCTTGGCGAGGAACGAGGAGAGAACAACGTGAATGTTTTGATCGAATTACGAATTGAAGAGTGACAATTTTTATTTTTTTAATATGAAAATTATCAAATATCTTCTCCCACTTTGTGTGAAACAAAAGTGTTAGACTTTTCCTGATTAAAATCCTACAGTTGTCCTTCAGTTGCCCTTTGCATTCCAGAGCCACGGTACCTCTTTCGATCAATATCATAGCCCTAGTAGGCATCGGTTGTTGTGGGCCTCAACAGAGTGACATTGATGCGCAAATCAGAAAATAAAAAACACAAAGAAACCAATAAATACCTAATTTTGAAAAAAGAATAATGTACCTTTAATATAAAGTTTATTTGAACTTATAATTCCAAGCCAATCCAAAGATATAACACTTCAAAGCAACCCGTTTTAAAAAACGGCAATTTCATAGTTAAAGACCTAGCTAAAGCTATTATAGTAGCCTAACCAGTACCTAGAAACAACTATTCGGTATAAGTGGTTTTTTTATTTTTTTATTCTTGTTAGGTTCGCGCTTGACCGCTAACTCACCTGATGGAAAGCGACGATGCGGTCGACGATGGAGCGCGAAAAAAAAAAACAGCTGTTCAGTACATTTATGTTTGCCTAATGTACTGAACAGCTGATATTTTTTTCGCGATTTCGGCTTTGCTCCCATAATAAAAATTGTTTGATATCATGAGCACAATCACGTGTTTAAGTATCGTACGCTAATTACAGTCACGCTATATATCAATTAAAAAGTAGTTTTTTTATAGGATTGTATTTATTTACTGTCACGGGAATCCGATGGATGCGAGACGCAGACCGGTCGTTGTGGCGACATCTGGGGGAGCTCTATGTCTAACAGTGGACGTCTTTCGGTTGAAATGATGATGATGATTGTCAACAGAATATCATATAACAAACTAATAAATAACTTAATAGAATATATAAATGAAAACGAGAAATATTAATAGGAAAAGTGTTCAGGACGCTGCAGCGCTGGCAGCATTGTCACGTAATATTAATTTAACTGACGCAAAGAGCATCGGCTGTAATACTCTTTTCGTCTGCATTTCTAACTAAATAATGCATGCTGCATACAGCAGCATAACAAGATGAATCCACAGTGTAACATGACCTTAACGTTTTAACAGTCTGTTAATGCTATATACGGGACCATCGTTACCTGCATACTAATGCGCCTGATGAGTTATGGAGCAGTGTGGAAGGTAAATCATGATGTCTTATTTCAATTATCTAGGCTAAACGTCTCGACTCAGTGATTTATGGTCTGTCCGTTTTATTATGGCCTATAATAACACTGATCTAAAAAAATATTACTTTCATTCTGGGGCAGTCGTGTAACAAAGAACTTTTCAATACACTAAGAGCAGGTTTTCGAGTAAGTGTATTGAAAAGTTTTCTTAGTTCTACCGCTTTTAAGCAATCAATTTACTGTTTTCCGCACTAGTGCGGAAAAGTGCGCGAGCTCGCCCTTGCCATAATCGATTGTATTTATCGTATCAGGCTGGGCGCTAAGCGACCCCCACGAGCCGCCGGTCGACCCCCGTTTATTTATTTCCCCGTAGGTGTATTGAAAAACTTCGTTTGATACACGTGACTCGGCTCCTTATCGTCCTTGACTGCGGCTCTCCTGTCAAAATGACAAACTTTCTCCACTTGTATCAAAATCCATTCCACCCCCCACCTACATCAGGAGTGGTTAAACTCGAACATATTATCATTAATAAAAACATAATAATATATAAAATAAAAAAAAACCAGCAATATTGTATTCTAAGCAAATAAATAATTAACTTTAATTATTATGCTAAACGATTTTAATTGAAAAATATGTTTTATTGAAAGTAGAGTATATATTATAATAACAATACCTTTTAATTTTCTTCCATAATATAAAAACTTACCTAAGTACATGTTTTTCACAAGGGGTTAAAGCAAAGGCGCAGCTGATTAATGAGATCGTTTACTTATATTATGCACCATAAAACAAAGAGTAGACATGAAATCCATAAACAAAAAATATTTATGTTTATGGATTAATTAGTATAGACGGTAGACAGTATAGGATCAGTCTGTAGGTAGTATAAGTTTTTTTTTGAGGTGGGAAATCACCCAATGACTAAAGGGGTGACCAGACGGTTGCAAACCAACGTCCCAACCAAGGTGACCTTGCTAGTTTCAATCCATGTAGGTAGATAGCATTTGTAATCCATGACCTTCAACGGCCTTGGTTGGGAGGCGCGTTTTCCCAACCACCGAACGTGTTGGCGCGTGGTTTACATCCATGTAGCCGCAACACAAACCGAACACATAAACCAAGGTCACCTTGGTTGGAACGCTAGTTTGCAACCGTCTGGTCACCCCTTAATCCTGTTTTAGGGTAGAGTGAGAGAGCGTATTAGACTTTTACCGTCTTATTACAAGAAAATGCTTTAGTACTGTAGTACTAAAGCATTTTTTATTTTTATTTTTTGAGTAAAAGGTCTAGGCTTGTTACAGAAAAGGCTCATATAGACGGATTTTTAATTAATAATTTATTAATTACTCTTATAGTTACTGTGTCTGTTAAGTGTTACATGTTGGTTTGTTTATACATAAGCCGTGTCTGTTGTGTTGTTGTTGTGTACATTCACAAGGGGTTAAAGCAAAGGCGCAGCTGACTAATGAAATCGTTTACTTATATTATGCACCATAATACAAAGAGTACCTACACATGAAATCCATACCTAAACAAAAAATATTTATGTTTATGGATTCATTAGTATAGACGGTAGATAGTATAGGATCAGTCTGCAGGTAGTATAAGTTTTTTTTTGAGGTGGGAAATCACCCAATGACTAAAGGGGTGACCAGACGGTTGCAAACCAACGTCCCAACCAAGGTGACCTTGCTAGTTTCAATCCATGTAGATAGCAGTTGTAATCCATGACCTTCAACGCCCTTGGTTGGGAGGCGCGTTTTCCCAACCACCGAACGTGTTGGCGCGTGGTTTACATCCATGTAGCCGCAACACAAACCAAACATATAAACCAAGGTCACCTTGGTTGGAATGCTAGTTTGGAACCAAGAAGGTTGCAAACCAACGTCCCAACCAAGGTGACCTTGCTAGTTTCAATCCGTGTAGATAGCAGTTGTAATCCATGATCTTTAACACCCTTAGTTGGGAGGCGCGTTTTTCTAACCACCAAACGTGTTGGCGCGTGGTTTACATCCATGTAGCCGAAACACAAACCGAACACATAAACCAAGGTCACCTTGGTTGGAACGATAGTTTGCAACCGTCTGGTCACCCCTTAATCCTGTTTTAGGGTAGAGTGAGAGAGCGTATTAGACTTTTACCGTCTTATTACAAGAAAATGCTTTATTACCTACTGTAGTACTAAAGCATTTTTTGTTTTTTTTTTTTTGAGTAAAAGGTCTAGGCTTGTTACAAAAAAGGCTCATATAGACGGATTTTTAATTAATCATTTATTCATTACTCTTATTAGTTACTGTGTCTGTTAAGTGTTACATGTTGGTTTGCTTATACATAAGCCGTGTCTGTTGTGTTGTTGTTGTGTACATATGTAATTGTGAGCTACCTACATTAAAAAGTGGAACAACAAATTTTAATGAAAAATATTAAGTACTATAGTAATAATAATAATAATAATAGATGATCAAACGAACTTACCTGTGATGTTCGATCATTATTATACGTAGCTTCGTTCGAAGATATATTATAATTAACCAAGCAGCTCCCGGCTTGCGCTAGGCGACCCAATTCGCAGCTTTTCAGAGCCTAAAAGCAGAAACAAAACGCACCGTATCCGAGCGAGTATCTGTCAGTAACGTCAAATGTCATTCTTTCAGAGTTAGAGATAAATCTTAAGTTTTGCTGGGTAGGGTAGGGAGGGTTCCCTATATCTTCGAACGAAGCTACGTATAATAATGATCGAACATCACAGGTAAGTTCGTTTGATCATCTATTATACTTCATTCGTTCGAAGATATATTATAATTAACCAAGCAGATGTTAAGAGTCAACTTAAAGCAAAATTAAGATTTTTAATATCAACAAATATATTTCAGGAACCAAAATCTCTTAGGCACTTATTAGGCACTTAATATAATGGTAATATGAGACAATCAGTCTTTTTTGACATACTTATACATTTTATATTATATAAGTATATATGTCTATTTTTTTTATATATATAATTATTTTAAACATATTAAGGCATTTATAAGCAAATATTTTGTTCAGCATTAAGCACAGCATGAGCAAATTCAGATGAATTGTTGGAAATAGGTATATTATAAAATTTTGCAAAAGTTGAAGAACTGTTTGTTCAGCCGTTTGCCTAATTACATCTAATGATACTCCCCTAGCTTTAGCAGTCGACGTGGATCCATGTCTTGTACTATGCCCTGAAAAAAAAACTAATATCTATGCCACACACAGAGAAAGTATATATTATATATCGATGCCTTAGTTCACAATTGCACTAACTACAAAATTTACATTTTTGAGGAGAGAGCTTTAAAGTTTTTTAAAGTTTAGACGAGAACAGTAGAAAATCCAAGTAAAATAACAAAAAAAATATGCATCTATTCATAAGACTAGTCCTTTTACTCCATCATATCTCAATATTGTAATATTAGTTTAAACGTTACCTTTTCAAAATGGGCAAATAAACATAAAACCCCCCGTTTAATACATTTGTGCACTAAGATTGATTATGCTGACTGGCATTAAGTGAAAAACTCAAAAATGTTTCACAGCTTTACCAGGCTGGTTCAAGGTCCAAGAAGAAGGATAATAATAGTTATGGATATTGCATTAAATAGACAAAATAATAAACCAGTGATCCATATTCTTAATGTTTATTTTTATTATAAAACACAAACAGTTTTTATCCACAATCAAATAAAATAAATTTCAAAGTCACAACAAAAAAATAAAAGGACTGAAGCCCAATTACAGGCCAATCTTTAGCTATTTCACAAAACAATTAGTTTCTGAATCAATAAAATAAGATTTTTTATAAGAAAATTAATAAAGTCAGTCTTCAGTTTCAGGTAACAACTATTCATTTTTACTAATTGGTAATTAAAAATTGAATCAAAACTTAAATTTCTTCAACAATGGACTCTTAATCTGGATCATCATCAGACGATTCAGTGTCATCACAATTATTGTTAACAATAGCCGCAGAAGTGGATGGAATATCTTTGTAATAGTGCTCATATTCTGGTGGTATAACCCCATCATTTAAAAGTGTTATCAGATCTTTCTTTTTAGTTTGTGAAACTGCAATCAGTGATTTATATGCTACTTTCAGAGGTTTCTTTAGTTTGCTTATACATATGTCTTTATTTTTCTTCATTGTTTTTGTCTTACAAATGTCTATTTCATTGAAATCTGGATCGGTCAAATCGTATTTGTGAAAAATTGAAGTGGGGGATTCTTTCTGCAGCCGCAGCCACTTAATTTTCAGCCACTGTACTGGCTCATTTTTTATATTTTTTGTTGTATTGGAATTCAAAGTTTTTTCGAATCCCTTCAAATCATAGAATTCCCCGTGTTTCATAATAATAACATCGTAGGGTTTCGGCTTGATTCTAGCAGACCCTATCACCAATGCATATTCACGCAAAGTGAATATGCTTTTATGCTTTCGCGCTCTTTCAATACACGCGTGAATTGAATCCACTTCTAAATACGAATGCCCCGATTCCATGAATTTCAAATCGATCGTATTTAAGTGAGGTATGTTATTGACAGCGTATAAAGCCGCTAGAGTAACATATTTATTGCGGTTCTGACCACCACAAGTGTCAGAAAATGATGCGACATGAGTAACAGTTTCGGGTAAACTACTAAGATATTTTAACAATATTGATCCGATTTCAGTAGAACCTTTTTTGCCATTACACTCGTCCCATAAATAGCAGTAGCCAGTGTTAGCATGACAATCTAGGATAGTAAAATTGTACATCGATAATTTACGTAAATAATAGATTTTGCAGTCTCCGGTAAAAGGTACCGATAGGATAGCCTGAAGGTCAAATGTTATAGCCCGGAAAGCTCCATCTGAATTCAAGCATCTTTGCTTATCTTCTTTTTTCATAGTCAGTGCATCATTTTCGCGTTTTTTGTGGGCATCATAATCCTCCTGTAAGGGAGCTCTATTGTCGGATCGTTTATACACGTTGCATTTGGTGCACTGGTCTTTCTTTGGCTTGTAAAATGCTAGTCTTGGATTATAAGAGTGGAAAATTTTTTGATACACATAAGGCGATACAGGAGTTATCATCTTTTCGGGGCAAAAAAAATCTTTGTACATTTGATATAAGCGACTCAAGTTGAGATCACTGTCTAAATACTGTTTTTTAGAACTTTTTCGGCAATAGTGGAATTCAACGCGAGGGTACAGGTTAATATGCTCTTTTACAAAGTTAGTAGACTCCACTGAAGTAATGTTTGCGGGCATTTTTCCTATTCGTTTGTCAGTGCCCATAAATATGCCGTTGAGCCCTCTATTTTTTGAACAATTATTAATGATGCTTGAACTAATATTGAATGTATTACAAAAAAACTTTTGGCAAACTCGTTTTTTACCTACAGATTGGTGAAAAAGCCAATACTGACGTGACATAGTGCGATTTTTTTTTGCCTTCGTATAAAGACGTAAGACTTCAGCGTGAGAAATCAGGCTACTGAGCATCATTTTTTGTTGTTTTGTATCACCTAGGCTCCAGTACTCTTCAAAGATATCTTGTCTCAGATTTTCTGGAAACAAAGAATTGCACTGATATCGACATTTAGAGCAATCTGTAGGCTTGCATTCTTTTGGTTCCATAAATTTTCCATTTCTACTTGTGTACCCTTTACCTGTTTGGCGTAAATTTTTAAGAACATTTCTTTTCCATGCTTCGGGCATTGCCTTCTTTCTTCGTTTTGGTTGATTTTCCTTTGTAGCTTCTACTGAGTCACTTACGTCAGTTAAATCGCTATCTAATGATAATGGTAGATGGCGTGGTTTAGATGGTGAAGGAGCATAAGACGATTCTGAATCAATATATGGAGATATTTCGTCATCTGACAAATATAGATCTTGGTGTAATAATGTATTTTCACATGTTGATGTACTCGGCTTTGGTGAAACATGATCAGATTCGTTGGGAACAGGTAGGTCTTCTAACACCTGTACGTTGAGAACAGATGGGGAAATTTCTTTTGAAATATGATCCGAATCAGATATTTTAGAGGCAGATTCTACATATTGCAGAGACTCAACGTCGTGACCTAAGACTGTATTTGATCCAGCAGACTGTGATGGATCTCTTTTTCGACCAATAGCATTTATGGGTGTAGAGGTGATTACGTCGTTTTCTGTAATGTCATAAATGTCAGGAGATGCTTGTGAAGTTAGAACTGACTCGGATTTGTCACAGTTGTTTATATCTTCAGGTGAATTATTGTTATCAAATTCTGAAACTATTACTTGATTGGCTGTGCATATAATATCAGGCGATGTCGCTGAATTTTGAATGAAAGATTGACTTTTTGCAGCAATCTCATTAGACATTTTGTCAAATAGAGTATTTAAATTCTTTGCAACTTTTGACCGTGGTGTTTGAGTGACGCTAACTTCATTTATAGCTGGCGATTTGTAGATCAATGTTTTGTTTGAACTTCTGTCCTCATTTTTCTGCTGAGATTTGTAGCTATCTGCCAATAACTCTGCAGAAGTAACATCTGTAATAAAACATTGACATTTGAGTGATATTCAACTAGTAAGAGATGGCGAAAGGTTCGCCTTACGTGCCAGTAGTCTGAAGAAATTAACACACAGCAGTACCTACAGTAAAAGCTCCTTATTCGCGCTTCCTTAATTCGCATTTTAACTATTCGTGGATTTAATTTTTTTTTATTAGATTCCAAAGTTTCAAATGAAAGGCGACCTACACACGCGCACACCTCACGTGTGATTAACAGCAATGCAAAATTTTTAATTTAATGAATTATAATTATTATTTTACATTCCATCACGTTAGCAAGGTGAACAGTAAACTTATGTATTAACAGCACTTATGGCTATGCACAAACATATTAAGTGCCTTTAGTTTTCTCTCTGAGAATATATAGTTTAATGCACAAAAGTATTAAATACGTTTAACATGACTGACTACTTATGTGGTTGAATAGTTATTTGCTAATAATAGAATTGTAGTGTTAATAAACTACGCATATAAATAATTATACAAAAATAAGGTACAAAAGATCTTAACAATTTGGTTAGCTATAATAATTATTTCAGAATAAGACCCTAAGTAGGTAATAAATAATTTTAACTACAACGTACCGCAAAAGTACGTGAATTACCAATCGTCACAAGTCGTGAGCACAAACATTGCGATCAAACGCTCCACGCGACCGATCCTACAGACGGACTAATCAAAAAACCCAGAAAGGAACTCAAAACTCAAAAAATAAACTTGACATTAATTTGTGCTCACGACTCGTGACGACTACTATACGAGTAGGTACCTATAACACTTTCATACGAAATACGGGCGGTCTCAATATTATTACGTTACACTTGATGTCCTGTCTTATATTTATACCATCCCTCAAAAGATTAAACTGTCACTCATGTTAATCGTTAAGGTGTTTAGGTACGATTTTCAACGGCAGCGGTAGGTAGCCGTTTGAAGTTATTTAAAAATGAATGACAAGTTATTTAATTAATGTAACACTTATTTTACTTACTTTTGGTTATTTTATGTGATGAACTCTTCACTTCTGCTTTTTGGCCGGACACTGATGGTGGCACGTCTTGCGATTCCGTCTTGTTTCTATCAGTTTGATTCACTAAATCGACTAGTTTACGTCCTTTACTAAACATTATGGCATTTAACTTAAACACAGTAAATCTTAACTTCAAACGTCTAAATTATCTCACTTTCCGCAGAGCAAACGAATATTCTGCACGTATACGTCCGAACGAACCATCCATGACGAAGTAAAGTCGCTGCTCCTTGAAAATTACGCGCCAAAATCAATCTTTAAAACACAAATGTCTTAAATGAAAGTAATACGCTTGAGTATTCACACTACGAAATAAACATTAAATTAAATGGGCTTAGTTTATTTCCGCTTTTCCATTTATTTCACATGTACACTGAGAATATATCTCAAAAGGATTAAATGCATTTGTGCACTTCAAAAATTGTCAAACCCCTTCAAGTAAAAGTACTTAATACACTTGTACAATTCGGACTATATCTCAAAACGGTTTAATGTATTTGTGCACTTAAAAAATTGCCAAGCCCCTCCCAGTAAAAGTACTTAGCACACTTGGGCATCAAACTTTCTTGATCCTTTTGTACTACCAACACATAATACACACTTGTAGCACTGCTAAAAAGTATGAGCAGATATTGCAAATGTATATAATACGTTTGTGTTTTGAAATTTCCTGCAGTTGAGAAACTTAAAATCAGTTAAAGTATATCTTGATTGGTTTTACAAAAATAAAGACCATTAGTATAATACCACATTCATGGAACATTAAACGAACTCATTTAATACAATTGTGACCCACCGTTTTGGTAGAAAGAGACGGAATAACGGTATTTCGATGCGCGGAAACGAAAGAGCATGAAATTTAGTGTATTTGGCATTAAAAAAGTAAAAATTGAAAATTTTGTAGTTAGTGCAATTGTGAACTAAGGCATCGATATATATTATTATTATTATTATCCATCTACTAATGGTAGACGAAGAAATTGGCTTGTGTGGGTTATTCAAAGAGAGTATTAAATGAGTATTATCTTCCCTAATACTCTTGAGTGTATCTAATGTAATAAAATAAAGTAGTGTCAGGGAAGATTTCAGGTTTTGCCGTGCATTTTCGTTACAGAAAATGGCTCTATTTTTGTATGTTGACTAAAACAATAAAAATAATAAAATAAAAACTAAAATAAAGGTAAATAAGAGGTTCGGTCCGCTGCAACCAGAACCAGATGTTTTATAGTGTCTAGGATAGAAATGTTTACACCGGTTTCATTAACTATAATATTGGATATTTTTATAAATGATAAATCTGTGCTACTTGGGCTCTGCTAAGTGCAAACCAATTCACTAACTTTTTAGACAATTTGATTTTTATAGAAACCTTAACATAATCACTGGATGTGATCATTACGACCAATTTATGAGTCTATTAATTTATTAATTGGTATAGACTGTGTGAATAAGTGAGATCCTATAAGTAACATTGAATTGAGGCATTATTTGGAAGGTAACCTAATGTAACCTCTATGGCTGATGGAAGAACATCATGTCAATATTCTGGAAATTAGTGTAAGGAGGTGTGTAAGATGACACTCTTTAAAAAAGGAATGCAATAGTTTTTTATTGAGTACCTATAAAAACTAACAGCTTGAAAAAACTAACATTGTTTTCAATGGTGGACAAGCTTGTGAAGGTCAATATGACATTACCTTTTCATTTTTGCCTTCCCAATATTGGGCTAAATGGAGGAAAGAACACATAAAAGAAATAAATTATCATGTTCAAAGGCAGTAAAAAACATCTAATTAAATGTATTTTGAATCTGGTATCCAGGAAACACAGGCATCACATTTATGTATTACTTGTAGAAGGGAAAAGATCAATCAGTTTGACCAAACTGAGACACAATATACCTACTAAAATGTAGAGATATTCTGTTCCCACTCTATGTTAGATGTATGAGATTGTTAATTGCTCTCTTTGTTGTCTTTTGAATCCATATATGAAGCAAATAGACAAATCTAATTATTTTCACACCATATGTGCTCCATATTTCTGGCTATATTATTTAATTGTTGATACCGTATTCCTCCCATTCGGTTTATATAAGATACAGCAAACTATTATCAATCTCACACAAAATGTGTAAGTGCTCATGTTTAACAAAATAGAATTTTTAAAGGTAAAAAATGTGAAGCAGTTCTAAATAATTTATGTGATAATTATAATTTTTTATCCTTTTTCCAGAATCCATTGACTTCTGTTATCACTACAATTGCGCCCCCCCCCCCAGTTCTTGTTGCATCATTGTAGGTCTAGTTTGATGATTGGATGAATTTTTATTTTGAATCTTAGTTGCCTTTACTTATAACTAAGTATTTATGTTCTAATTTTAGTATAGAACCAACCAACAACAAATGTTGTTGCAACAAAATAATGCAACAGTTGATATACCTATTAAGTGAGTAATCTCTCATAAGCTAAGAAATTTGTTTCTGTAAATATTTTTAAGGGATTTACAGAAACAACATTTTTTGTATGTGACATCAGTCATTGTGTGTCATATATAAAATCTAAATAATTAACATGATTGGGATGGCGTATTTTGTAAAAGGAGTAATTGTTCCTTGAATATTTTTCAACCTTTTATTATATAATAGTAGGCTAGTATGAATAGTGTAGTGTGTATAGTAGTAGACTATATAGTCTGAACCAATACACAAACGGTCATCAAGATGATGATGTACATACTGATTTGTGAACTTTTGATCATAGATATACATGTAACTACCACTATCAAAAATGCATAATGTGTAAAACAAATCCCATTTGGGACAGCAATAGACTCTTTTTAAATGATCATAATGAAATAATAGGTATCTCCTGTGATCTGGATTCAAATTTTGCCATAAGATCTCCTGGGTACACTAGAGCTACCGCAGTGATCTTACATCTTATAAATTTGGATGTGTGAACCAATTTGTTCAGCGGTATAAAGGTTTCAATAAACCTCCCTTCTCCATCCCTGTTGGGAAACCAAAAAATATCTTGGATATAAGTTGATTCCCACACGGTTTCCATGGGGAATTTGAGCTCAATGGCAGTAAATTATGAATGGTTTTATACATAAATATGCATTCATCTTGGCCCCTGATCTTGAAGATCCTGATTGATCACTTGTAAAACCATTTTTGTTTTGAACCGTTGAATTTTGGTTGATAAGTTATGGAAGAAAAAATGCACTTACCGAACATCCACAGATGTGTTTCAAAATTGGGGCATTACCACAAATCCTCTATCAACGAGGAAGGGAATGGGCTAATCTGTAAGCATGACTAACCTCTAATTTCAACCATGAGCCTGTGGTGAAACTTTTTGTGTTCTAGCATACACTGGATGTGTTGCGAGAATTGCTTGGTTATAGTTTAATATGAGGACTGCAGATACTTTCGTCCAGGCCTAGGTATTATTCTTTGCTGGTTGTACCAAGATGGACCATTCCCGTTTCCCTGACGGGTTACAGTTGAAGATTAGGCTGGCTTCATAATAAGCTTGCCGCTTCTGTGGCATGTCTTTAGGACTTTAAATGTTCTCTGTTGAAGTATTCCCACGCAGGTAGTCGTCTCTATCAACATCTTTGACAATATCTTTGTTTATGTGAAGTGCAAATCTATTAAAACTCTTCCAGTATCAATCAACTGGGAAAATTAGTTTCAGCCTATTTATGCCATCATTGCTGTGAAGCTTAGATAGGGTCTGATTCCCAATCCCAACTGATTCTGTTCTGATTTAATCTTTTTGTATCAGTATATTCTTGTATTATCAGTGAATTACTGACTGAGGCAATAATCTCTATATTATTTTAAACAGTTATTACACACATTTTTATCTAGTTTTTGTTCATATTCCTTGAGTATTTCCAAAAATGGTATTCTAGATGTGGGTTAAGTCATTCATTAAGTCAGGCCATTAAATCATTTGGTTTTGTAGATATAAATACTGTAATACTTCAGGAAATATAGTAACTGGTTCAACGACTAGCTCAGATGCTAGTTCAGGAAATGTTATACTCAAGTCTGTAACAGTTGGGGTTGTGCCTGTTGGAGCCGATGATGATACAACAGATATCTAGTTTAATGTCCACTTCTTGAGGATCATCCTAAATACAAGGTCTAAAAACCTAAAACTATTGACCCTGTTATGGTACCAAAGTGTACCTAGGCAAAGCCTTTCGGATTTTATCAAAAGGTAATGACCATTGTGCATTCATCTCGTAAACACCACGAGTAAGCGGATCACGTCAATGCATCTCGTACATCACCCGTGTCCATGTACCAAAGGGTAAAGATCATCGTGTGTTCATCTCGTAAACACCACGAGTCAGCGGATCGCGCCAATGTATCTCGTACATCACTCGCGTCCATAGGTACAATATTCAAAATCCATTTCACTTGCACTGTAGATAACTTTCCTGACGAAGCTTTTCAGGTTACCCAAAGGTGTGGGGCAAAAAACAATCTCGTATGTTTATCTCGTAAACATCCCGAGTCAGCTAAACGCGTCAATGCATCACGTGCACAACCCGCGTCAGTAGGTATAATCATATTTCGAAACCCATTTGATTTACAGTCTTACACTGTATAATGTACCATGGCAAAGCCTTTAAAGTTATGGAACAAGGAAACCAGCTCGTGTGTTCATCTCGTAAACACCCCGAGGAGTTTGATCGTGTCAATGCATACAATTATTTGGGTTAAGTACGTGAAACTCTTACTTCACTGAATAATCTAATAGATAAATCTATTACTTCACCTGGAATCAAAGAATTAAATAGAGATAGGACAGGTGACGTACTATGTTATCGTCGTTTCGTCCTTTTTTCAAACTTTTCATCATATGAAGATAGTATTTCATATCTTTTCGTTTTGGCATACTTCATTACAAATTATACAAGCACTATGCTCTTATTTAATTACTTAAATTGGTAAAAAAGCAAATAAAACACAACGTAAAACGTATTGGTTGCCGCGCAAACGTATGGAATGACATTTGACGTTACTGACAGATACTCGCTCGGATACGGTGCGTTTTGTTTCTGCTTTTAGGCTCTGAAAAGCTGCGAATTGGGTCGCCTAGCGCAAGCCGGGAGCTGCTTGGTTAATTATAATATATCTTCGAACGAATGAAGTATAATAAACTATTGTCAGACCACAGATCCATATTTTCATTACACTAGATTAATAATTACCTACTAAAGAAAAACAGAAAGACATACAATGAGACATACAATACAATACAACACAATTCAATACAATAAGCGTACTTTACATACCTGAAAGACGGTCGGTCGGTCGGATAGTGATAGTTATGAAATTCCTTATAAAAACTATAAAACATTTATTTAAATTGATTGTAAAAGAACCACTGTTTTTTCTTCCAGACGTTTCTTGAACCTATACTTATAAGCAAAATATGCAGTGCAATGCGCAGTCAAGTACGGACGTGTTTGCGCTGCTCGACACGAATTTTATATTCGCGTGTTGCGCGGCAGTAGCCGTTGCACGTTTTTCGTCGCTATGAGTCAACCACTCATAGCCAACGAGCTGCTGGCATTCATCAAACATGCCATTGACTACATGGACGAGGTCAGCATCCTGCAGATCTGCAAGTCCAATTTTAACGAGGAGGAGATAAGCAGTGCCAAGTTGCTGCTATTCCAAGCGCTGGGCAAAGTTGACCAGATGCAATCCCGACGGAGGGATGGCGGCCAGAGAAGTGTGCAGAATATCATCACAATGATGAAGAGCACCGACCCGGATGACGTGCCTGCTTTCGTGGCAAAGGGGCTGCATAAATTGCCTCCCGTCACGTTCAACTACGTCGATGTCACCAGGTTGCTGAAGGACATAACATCCCTGAAAGCAAGCTTGGCCGAAGTACAATCCAAGCTGAAGATGTCCAATACCGTATATGTCCGTAGGTGCGCTGCGTGCCGAAGTAGAGTTGTTGCGCAACGCTGTTTCGGAAAGTAGGGCGCCTAACAACTCCAGCGTGAACATACGTCGCGGAGCACAAAATGCATACATCGGCAGTTTTGAGTCGGCGAGCTGCAGTGCGTCACCCGCTGCTGATAATGCTTGCGTTGCATCTTGCTCCGTCGCTGTCGTCGCTGTATCGTCACCGGTCGAAGTGGTGACGCATGTAGGTACGTTGACCCCTAAACGTGCTTATTCCGCTATTGTTGCTGCAAATAAACCTGCTGTATCGCAAACAACGCGACAAGCAGGTAAAACGAAAGGGGACAAGCAGAGCGATGAGAATGGCTTCACTAAGGTAGAGAAGAAGAAGAGAAAGAAGCCTACTAGTCAGAACCAGTGCGGTACCGCGCTGGCAGGACCCAACATGCTGCTGCGTCCAGCAGTACCTACGACGCAGCTGTACGTTTCTAGGCTACATCACACCACGAAGGCTGAGGAGATCGTGGAGTATGTACGCGTGAAGACAAACTGGACTTTGAGAGTCGTGCAGTTGGAGCCGCGCCATAGCACTAATTTCAAGTCGTTTGTGGTGCGGGTGCTGACTCACCATTTGGAGACCTTCCTCAAAGGAGAGTTTTAGCCGAAGGGTGTCGTGTATCGACGATTTCGTGGAAGGATACCGACCTCGCAGCGGAACACGACGCCGTCACTTCGTGTGCAATAGTGTTTAATAATTGTTATAGTTTCTTTTATACATATGTATTAGTTCATTATTTTGTAAGATTATTTGTGTATTTTTTCTATGGGCCTTAGTTGCCTGATAATAAAGGATTATTATTATTATTATAAAATCTTCGTAACTCAATTCAAACGAATTCTCACGATAACAATGTCTGTAAGATCACCGAGACGTTTTCAAAATATTCAAATCTTCCAGATTGATCAAGTTAATCATATTAATATCCATTTTTGACCATTTTTATATGGAATAACACCTAATAATAATCAAAGCTAACCTTAAATATACATATTAGTATCCAAGTTTGTATCATAGTTAAACTAGGGGTTTCGGAGGTCTAACTTTACTACCATAGATAGTTCAGAAACTAGTGATAAACTTCATTTTTTAATTACGTTTTATTTAGTCATGGTCTTAAACCTAGTAATAATCCCGGAACTACACTAAATTTAGATCGCGTTTTGGAATAAGGTGGTATGTGACTAATAAGACTCAGTAATCTGTTGTTCTTTGCGCTCCAGGGCTCGTGGTAATTCTCGAACGATTCCGTAGCCCTGGATAACCCGAGGTACTTACCTACAGTTAAGTCCATAAAACTCTAACCAAATATTAACAACGGAAATTCCTATCGGCAGAAATGAGGATCCTATATACAGGTTCTCATTAACTAGGATGATTTTCTACTTTTTTTATTATTATTATTATTGATAGGCTCGCGTTTGACCACCATCTACTTTGAAACGTTTATTTGAAGTATGAGATTTTAAGAAATATTTAGTTTGTCACTAAGTAATATAGCGGATAAATAAATTAAAATAAAAAACTTTTTAAAAACAAGCTTTTAATTAAATGCGCTATAAAGAATAAAATAAACTTTTCCTTTAAAACTGTTACTATAAACTTATAACGACATTACACAATTTATATGATATAAAAGCTTGTCGCGAGATTTAAGTAGGTACTCGTATTTACTTAGTTCGGAAATTTGAAAAATTAAAATCAATCAGATCACATTATTTAATTGACTTGCTTGTCTTCACAGGTAAATCTCGCGACAAGCTTTTATATCATATAAATTGTGTAATGTCGTTATAAGTTAATAGTAAAAGTTTTAAAGGAAAAGTTTATTTTATTCTTTATAGCGCATTTAATTAAAAGCTTGTTTTTAAAAAGTTTTTTATTTTAATTTATTTTTAAGTTTTTAGTTATCTCTGAACAGGTTTCTCAGTCTGTTCATCTCATTCAACGCATCATTGTTGTAAGCTCGTTTGCCGGTTAATTCGAATAGTCTAGTTCTTCAATAAGAAGACCTTCTAATGATTTTAGTCTACTTAAAACCACGTATGCTTGACCAGCAGCAAAGAGCTTCTAGCTCAAGTATACAACGGCATGGTCGACAGTACTGCCCTGCATTTTGTGTACTGTGCAAGCCCAACATAATATAATTGGCAACATTCTTCGTTCTGCGTTATCGTGACTACTTATATTTTACTGGAAATTGCACACTCTTGGGTAAAATGAGATGAATACCGTATTTACCAAAGTCTATACGGACGCATGGTATGTCAGTGTATACATTTGTGCTCTCCGGAATTAGGGCCATATAATTTCTGTAATCTGTCCAATGGCACCATTTACCAGACGTTTGTACACATCTATATTGTAACGCAACATCACCTTGGCCCCATCGAATATTTCCAACTCCTTAGATAGCCCTCCTGTCTTGTTTATGTCGGATGGTATAATATTATTTAAATCTACGTTGTCATTTTTTCAAATACAATCCACTAGACTATCCTGTGCTATTATTTTGTTAATAGTTACCCCACTAGCTCGAAAATGTAATAACTTAACACACAACTAACAACAGGCAACGTAAACACAACGCTGTTGTTGTTAGTTGTTGTTGATGAAGATTAAAGTACTCGTGAATAAGAATCAAACGAGCCCAAACTCGATTGAGTCGTGTCGTTTTATTGCGGAGTTCCTATGCCCACCTTCCAGCTCAAACATCAGTCCCTGGTTACCATATAGGATCAAAGTACTCTTGAGCACAAATCCAACGAGCCCAAACTCGATGCGGTTGTGTCGTTTTATTGCCGAGTTCCTATGGCTGCCTTCCAGCTTCATCATCAGACCGTGGTCATAATATAGGATGAAAGTACTCGTGAATACAAATCAAAAGATTTCGAACTCGATGGGTTTGTATCGTTTTATTGCCGAGTTCCTATGGCCACCTTCCAGCTTCATCATCAGACCGTGGTCACCATATAGGATCAAAGTACTCGTGAATACAAATCAAAAGAGTCCAAACTCGATGGGGTTGTATCGTTTTATTGCCGAGTTCCTATGGCCACCTTCCAGCTTCATCACCAGACCGTGGTCACCACATAGAATCAAAGTACTCATGAATACAAATCAAAAGAGCCCAAACTCGATGGGGTTGTGTCGTTTTATTGCCGAGTTCCTATGTCCGACTTCCAGCTTCATCATCAAACCATGGTCGTCATATAGGATCAAAGTACTCCTGATTACAAATCAAAAGAGCCCAAACTCGATGGGGTTATGTCGTTTTATTGCCGAGTTCCTATGGCCACCTTCCAGCTCCATCATCAGACTCTGGTCACCATATAGGATCAAAGTACTCGTAAATACAAATCAAAAGAGCCCAAACTCGATGGGGTTGTGTCGTTTTATTGCCGAGTTCCTACGGCCACCTTCAAGATCCATCATCAGACCCTGGTTACCATAAAAGATCAAAGTACTCGTCAATACGAATCAAACGAGCCCGAACTAGAAGGGGCTGTGTCGTTTTATTGCCGAGTTCCTGTGGCCACCTTCCAGCTCCATCATCAGACCCTGGTTACCATATAGGATCAAAGTACTCATCAATACGAATCAAACGAGCCCAAACTCGATGGGTTTGTGTAGTTTTATTGCCGAGATCCTATGGCCACCTTCCAGCTCCATCATCAGATCAGCTCCAAGTCATCATAATATTGCATTGTCATGCAACTTACATATGTATACAAAATTTCAGGTCAATCGGTTGAAGATCTCTGCTCCAAAATTGGGTTGCAAGATTTGAGCCGAACATACATATTTACATACATACATTGCAAGTTAATAAAAAGCTTGTAAAAAAGAAACATCGTTTGGCAGATAATAATTATTTTTCTTTTGATTTCACTCTGTTCGTGTAGCCATTAGTGTCAAGTTTTCCTCGTGGATGCAATCGACAGCGCTGGTTCAGGCCAATAGTCCGGAACGAGAAGGCATGGGACTGCCGTGTGTGGCAGTGGCAGAAAGCGTGAGGGAGAAGACATCCTCATGAACGTGATTTACCCGAGTATCAAGTTTCATCTAAATCCATTCAGCCGTTTGAGCATAAAGAAGTATCAAACAAACAAATATACACGCTCACAAGCTTTCGCCTTTACAATACTCACATACAAGGTGATAAATTGAATCTGTCGAAATCTAAATATATTTTTACGATGGAATGGAATTTATGAATATGTACAAAGAGTATTTATTATGAATGAATAAAAATGACCCACCAACCCATGTACACTCAGGGATCAAAAGTGCAGTTGCACTCTACCAATGCTAAGGTGTTTAAAATTTCTTTGTTGTAGAAGTTCAATAGTCCGCAACTAGTTTATTCAATACTTTAGATTCTATGCTACCAATTAAATCAGTTATGAACCATTGACCCTCTTCTACAAAGAAATTTTAGACATTTTAGCATTGGTAAGGTGGAACTGCAATTTTGACTCCTGACTGTACATAAATTAATGCTTCTAGATCCAACGATTTAGACTGTACCTTGCCTGTTAATGAATACAGATACATACAGATTTTGGCATATTACTTAACAAACTGAATACAAAGGTAATGTTACTATGTTTTTGGTAACACTATTATTTTCAAGTCATAATATATTTTCTTTGACCCAAAAATCTAGATTAGATATTTCCTAAAAATTTACCAAAAAAGGTTCTTAAATTAGAAAGGCCATGTTTACTTTATCTTAATGATACGAACTGACCCAAAAGTAGCTCTTGGGCACACAGGGATACAAAAGCTACCGGACATACCTTTGAAATCTCAGGCAACGCCTAAAAGCCCCACGAGCTTTCATTATCAACCCTTTTAAAGCTAAAAGCCTTTTCGTATGTCCTGTTTACCTAGCAGGTTCCAAGAAGGCTTACCAACTGGTTTTATTGAATACATTTTGTAAATAATACTTATGTATTTGTCTTGTGAAAAATTAAACAAGAAACAAATTCGTTAATTAAGTGGAAGTTTGTATCTCAAAATGGTGAAGAAAAACATCGTAAGGAAACCGGCATGTCCTAGAACCAAAAATTCGAAGGCATGTGACATCCACCAATCTGCACTGAGCCAGCGTGGTAGATTACGGCCCATTCCCTTCCTAAAAAGGAGGCCAACAATAGAAACATTGAAAGTCTGATTATGCTTATGCTTTTGCTGAAACCCAATGAGCAGTGGTGGCTCAGTGGTAACAGTCGTTCTTAGGCTAGCTAGTACCGCGGGGAATTTCTGAATAGGAAACCCGTAGTCCTAGAACGCAAAGGGTAATTGAAGGACACAGGTGTGGTTTTAGTCAGTAAAAGTCTGACACGCCCTCCGAGCGCGCGCGCGATCACTCAGAGCGCGAGAAGTCATTAGATGACTTCCCCCCTTAAAAAAAAAGTGATAACAGTCGTGGTTTCGAACTCAACCAGGCGCATTACTTTGTGTAATTTACTTCATCACCACTGCTCTCGAAACGGCGAAGGAAAACAGCGTGAAGAAACCTTCATGTCTTAGAACAAAAATAACGTAGACATGTGTGATTTCGACCAAGCTGCATTAGGCCCGTGTTGTAGATTACGGCCTGTTCCCTCTCCCAGAGAGGAAGCCTGAGTCCCAGCAATAGGAAAATTATAAAGCTGATTATTGTTTTACACCATTAGTTTTAGTATATGCAAAACCCGAAACACGTGTCTAGTATTTTCATGTAAAGAATCTATGCACAAAATTTCATAACTGTACCATTAAAAATCACAAAGTTACAAGCTTGTTATGTTACCTGGCTGTCCGCACATGATGTCCATACATGGTCACCGGGCCATCCGGGCGACTAAGGGGTTGTTTCGCTTCCGCAGCGCAGACACAGTGATATAGTGATGGTGACAGACAAACGGACAGTAGAGTCTTAGTAATAGGGTCCCGTTTTTACTCTTTGGGTACGGAACCCCAAAAATTGTTGTACAACCGTTTATCAAATTGTAAACATAAAATAAATAATAAAGATGAATGATCTTGAATATTAATAATTTCATTTACCTACAGACTACATTGATTTTTAAGTTACACTTCATGTCACGAAAAAATAATTTAGAGGCGTTATGGGAGATTGGACAGAGAAAACACCGTGCAAAGATAGACGAGACAACAGCTCATTTGCTTCTAAGCTGCCCAGTGGTCACTGGGCACAGTATTTCGAGAATCCAGGCACCCTCCGTGAAATGGTCAGTAATACCAAGGCGTTGCTGGCCATCTTTGAGGAACTGGGATGGATCGAATGATACATTTGTCCCATCCGTATGCAAAATATCTCATGAACCGTGACAGCTAGACAGTTGAAAATTTCAATAACAACAAATACTAAAAATAGAATAAAATAAATGGTGTAAAAAAGTTGTATTGATAATGGTACGGAACCGCGCGAGTCCAACTCACACTTGAGCGGCTTTTTTAATGTACGTCTCTATTATATACTTCAAAGTTTTGCGACACCAACGTTGGAAGATCACACATTTAATATTGTTGAGTAATAAGTAATATCATTATAAGTTGGAACGTAGGTTTACATATTGTATCTAAAATCGGGATTCGTTAGAAAATTTCATTAATATTCATTATGCCCTGATAAAAATAACTTTCCCAGACGAAACGAATACAGTAGAAACAGAAATAGAATTCACTTCCAAAATGAATGTAGGTAGTAAGAACCAAGAAGAAGATAATTCAAGGAAAATGGAATGATTGTCATTGTAAAATTAGTCACGTGGGCAATTCTTAATATTTAAGTTTCGTGGTACTAGTAATAAATCTTTTTTGGTTCCATTTTCACTCTCAAAAATATGTTTACGAAAAATGGTTATGTAATTTCCATTGGACCTATTACGTAGAAAATGCATAATTTTAGCCGCTTATAAGTTGGAAAAACCTGGCCAAATATTTACATGATGAATAAAGTTTTTTACTTAAACATCAAAACCATTCTGAAATTAGTAGTAACCTAAAAAAAATCGCATTTAGCGATAAGACCGCCCATTGTGACACCCTATTAATCTTAAGCTCCTACCGTAATTTTATTTATGGTGTACAATAAAGAGTATATATCTATCTATCTAATGTTTAAGAATTCTTCGATGAGATGTTCTATGCTAATTTCAAATGCTCCAAGTTTTGTGCTGACTACACATCGACAATAAACGAAAACTTATCTAATCCCAGTCTATATCCAAATTTTTAGCTCGCTTCGCTCACTCATTAATTCTGTAGGTCGCTTCGCTCTTTCTTGAATTCTCTTATTAAACCACACTGAAAACTTAAGCTATCGAATAGAGTATACTTTAATTGTGCTAATTAATTTACTTTTTAAAAATGGTTCCTAAAAAAGAACAATGGGTAATTTTGTATGGAACCCATACCCCCCTCTGTAGCATTTTAGACTAGGTGTAATTTAGAAGAGACTTAATTGACTAACTCAAAACTAAATGAACTATAAATGATACTATAAATTTTTTTATTTTATTTTTTCTGTTTGAAGTATCTGTTATTTGTTTATTGTGCAAACCTACCACAGTATTGTCTTTTTTACCCAAAGGTTGACTGGTAGAGAATGCCTTGTTGCATTAAGTCCGCCTATGTACCACTACTGTACATGAAGTTTAAATAAATAAATAAATAAATAAATGAACGAACGAATGAATGAATGGGAGCCCGAAGTTATGATAACTTCTTTGTATTACATTTTAAATTGCCAAGTGTTACAACAATCGCATCTTTTTCTTTCTATTCTGTAGGCTAAATAAATAACCAGTCGTTTTAGGGTTCCGTAGCCAAATGGCAAAAAACGGAACCCTTATGGATTCGTCATGTCTGTCTGTCTGTCCGTCCGTATGTCACAGCCACTTTTTTCCGAAACTATATGAACTATACTGTTGAAACTTGGTAAGTAGATGTATTCTGTGAACCGCATTAAGATTTTCATACAAAAATAGAAAAAAAAAAAAACAATAAATTTGGGTACTTAGAACAGAAACTCAAAAATTCTTTTTCATCAAACCCATACGTGTTGGGTATCTATGGATAGGTCTTCAAAAGGAAGGTTCCTAATATCATTTTATTTCTAAACTGAATAGTTTGCGCGAGAGACACTTCCAAAGTGGTAAAATGTGTCCCCCCCCCTGTAACTTCTAAAATAAGAGAATGACAAAACTAAAAAAAAATATCATGCAAACTTTCACTGAAAATTGGTTTGAACGAGATCTAGTAAGTAGGTTTTTTTAATACGTCATAAATCTTAAACCGCAATTTACCTTTCAAGTTTGTACGGAACCCTCAGTGCGCGAGTCCGACTCACACTTGCCCAGTTTTTTTTCTGTCTAAAGAGAAAACGACTTAGCTTCCTTCCCCACCAGTTTTTACAGAAAAAAATTACATAAAAACCATCAATCTTAAAAAGCACAGTTTTATTACAAAACAGCAAAAACATAGTTGAAATGAATTCACATAGTTGAAACACGTTGAAATGCTCTGTTCGCGCGCGTAGTGTGCACGGTTTGCACGCGCAAGGCGTCCACACTGATGAAATGCTCCTTTCATGTTACGTTGCATGTTACGTTACAGCAGTCTGTACCTGCCCTAAAATTGTTTTGCTAAATATCAATGCTCAATTTAGTTGAAATGGATTATATATTTAATTGTCTGGGTCGTTTTATCATTTTAATTTGGCAGGTTAATGTGTGTTTAATGATGCACTGTTTTACAGTGTCGTAAAGAACCAGTGGCTAAGGCACCCGTCTCTCATGCATGAGATCGAGGGTATGAAATCGAACAAGTATTAATGTGATTTTTTCTATTTATATATACTTTTCTCTAGGACAATACTGACACTCCTCGGAGAGTACGTAAAACCGCTGGTCACGGTTGTTATTCGTAGATCTTTGACAGTCGTTAGGTAGTCAGACGCCAGAAAGTTTGACCATCAGCACCCCTAGCCAAGTTGATAATCTGCAATCGTTAACGCTAGTCGAAAACTAATCAAATGTATGGGAATGACATTATCTCAACGTTAATTAAGTCACTTAGTCAGAACAAATGAATGGGAAATTCGTAGCCAAGTTCACATCATTCAAAATGATAGAATGAATTATTATCGTTTCTACAATGTTCAATGCTACATCCTTTGTTATTGTAGAACGAGCGGCCGACTCAGGCGCATCAACATGGCTACCAACTTATCGTTTCCTACAATTGCTGACACCGAGGCGTTACCGATTGGAAAACGGAATTCGACACGAAACGGTTGTAACTTGGCTAGGGGGGCTGTCTATCCAAGGAGTATCGTGTTGCCCAGTAACTGTTGCTGTGGAGTCTGTAAGCAGTCGCTCCTTGTAAAACACAGGTATTTAGCCGAATCCGGTTAGACTAGAAGCCGACCTCAAGCGAGTTGGAAGAAGGCTAGGGAGATAATGAAAATTATAATGGTAAAGTCTGAGTTTCATATAACGTTTTTTTGTGTTTAGCGTTTTTTTAGCGTTTTGCGTTTTAAGCGTTTAAAGTAGATACTTATTAAGAAAATGTGATGAGAAGGGATGAATCTGATGTTAAAGGTCATGTATATAATATTTACTTGATAAACGCCAATGAGGATCAATCACATAATAGCAAATACCATTTTTACTAAGTACATCGTATGTGTAATAATTTACTGAGCATTTAATTTTTTAAATTATTAAAATCCGTGAAGAAATGGTGGATTTATTAAAGTTTTTCTGAACGGTTACTTAGAAACGCCCGCGCTCTCGCTGGACTATTTACGATGACGTCATCTGCCATGATCCGTGCGACGAACGGCTTGATCGTAAGGGCATTTCACGTGAAGCGGACAATTAAAAAATTTCTTTGTTTCCGATTTTAGTAATATTTGAGTATGTTATATATGTCTATGTTCCCGATATACGTACATAACATTTTTATCGTGTTTAGTATGATTTACGAGTCATGAGGGTTTGAAGATTTGACGAACTCTCAGGTATGCGCTACTTCGAATGCCATTATCCAGCTTATGGAAGTTGAAATTAAATAAATGAAGTAATGTATTTTATTCTATAATTAATGAGGTTTTTTAACTAAATATTCTATAAAGAAAAAAAAATATTTTGTGGAAAAAAAATCAGTTTAATCTTTTTTAATATTCATAAACTTGGACTACTTTAATCATTTTATTTTCTTTGTAATTAAAGCTCTGGGGGGTGATGTTACTCGCGTCCGTAGGATTTACCATCTTTCCTAGACTCACCCTACACGTACCCCCTGGGTGGTGCCAAACGAGTAACCGGGGTGACCCCAACGCCGAGTAACGGGCGGCGGTAAATAACCCGAATACTGGCCTACCACAGGCCCGGGGGAACTAAATAACCTCCAAAAGAGTGGCAGTAGTGCCCTGGGAAAGCGCTACTGACTGTTCTCCCAACCATCGTAATGAAATGAGTACTAATAATGAGAATGTTTTGCCTTGCGAACCGGCTAGCACCCGGCGCTTGCAGGTACCCGGGCCTGCGAGTGAGAAATTGGTTACCGAAGACTGTAAGAGGGTGGGTACCCAGGCCCCCTTACCAGTGAATGCTACTGGTCTTAAAGAAAGTAATAAGAAGCTAGCACAGCAAGTTTTCCACCCTGGTCTATTCCTGACCAGACCTAGAAGTGCATCTCTAAGCTCTGCAAAAGATGCTAACAATCAAAGCCAGACTACTCTCTCGAGCAATATGGATACCGAATCCGATAATCTCAATCCCCTACGTGGCAGAGAGTACCATTGTTACGCAGTGCCAAAAGGAAAAAGGTTACCTCGCCATCTCCGGAGAGAATTGTGACCACAAATCAATTCAGCTCTCTTCCTATTGACCCGGAAGAAAATAACGAAAGGGAACCCCCTGTAAAGGTCTCTAAACCCCCTCCGATAATTCTTTACGGGATCGAATTCTTTACTGGTGGTAGGTTTCGACCGATGGCTTGTGACCACGCACTGGGCAAAGACGTACCGCCAAGTGGCCTAGCCGTGTTCCGGTACGATGCCCAGTGTAGCCAATTTTGAGGAGTTGGGTCGAAGTGGCGGTTCTAATGTATGCAGACCAGCCGGACCCGCGCTGGTATTGACATATCGGGAGACTAGTCGCGGAGGGTAGCGGGATCCGAGGCACGGTGCACCGCTGGCCGACCGCAGTTAGTTGGTCCAAGTAATGTGCTAGCCACACATGAAAGGCTGCCCCGCCAACTGACGAAAAATCCCGGAATGCACCATCGTGCTGGTTGGCGATGGTGCATTCCGGATTGCAGATGAGAGGGCCCGATGGTCATTTCCGGGGGGGCTCGGGCGTCCCCGCAGTCTCCAGACTAGTGCCCCAATGATGTTGTCCTGCCAGTGCGTGACGAAGGTTAGCAGCATGGGACTCCATTTCACTTCCTTCTCCTCTCCTACCTCACTCATAATATGCCAAGGTTGAAAAAGAGAAAAGTTAAACAGCGGCTGCACTCCCTCTCACTTAAAGTGCACCTCAGCAATATTAGAGGTCTGCACTCAAATCTCGCAGCAGTCCATCATCACCTGGAGACTGAAAAACCTTCCCTCTTTTTCCTTTCGGAGACGCAGATAAGAAGTCCGTCAGACGTGTCGTACCTGTCTTACCCAGGGTTTACCCTGGAGCACAATTTTAAACCACACGCTGGTGTGTGTTTGTACGTCAGGGACGACATCTGCTATCGGCGTCTCCGTAACCTTGAAGATACCAGGTTCTCAACGCTTTGGGCTCTGGTGGACACAGGCATGGATAAAATTATCTATGCTTGTGTCTACCGTTCGCACAGTGGTGATCAGGAGACGACCAGGCTCACACAGTACCTTAGTGAGGCGGCGGATGCGGCTCAGCAGAGGTACCCTTCCGCACAACTGGTGTTACTGGGGGATTTTAATGCCCACCATCAGGAGTGGCTTTTCCCATACCGGTGCACAGACCATGCTGGTCGAGAGATGCGAAAGCTTGCGCTAACGTTAAATCTCACCCAGCTGGTCCAGGGAGCTACGAGGGTGCCGGATGTTGATTCGCACACGGCCAACTGCTTGGACCTTCTGCTGACAACAGATCCAGACCGCTATTCAGTGTCGATATCATCACCGTTAGGTAGTTCCGACCACTGTCTGGTGAAATCTGTATCAGTCTACTCTCCGCCTGATCCCTGCCTTAGAGGCACCAGGCGGGTTTGGCGATATAGGTCAGCAGATTGGGATGGCATGCGATCTTTCTTCGCATGTTATCCTTGGCAGCCTACTTGCTTTTCTTCGGATGATCCATCGTCGTGCGCAGATGTTGTGACAGATGTTTTGCGGCGGGGGATGGAGTATTACATTCCATTCTCTGACGTAACAATGTCTGGCCATGCTCGCCCTTGGTTTGGTGCGGAGTGTGATCGCGCTAACGCGCTTAAGCACACGGCATACCAGGCATGGGCCGACGCTCGTATGCATAAGGCGAGTGACGTGAGTCAGAAGAAGAGAGCCTTCAACAGAGCTGCCAAGTCTTGCAAGAAGGTGATGCGGAGGTCTCGGTTCGACCACATTAGCCGCATCGGGAACAAACTCGCATCATACCCTGCTGGTAGTAAGGCGTTTTTGGTCCCTGGCTAAGTCGGTTGAATCGAACTTCTGCCGTCCCTCTCTACCGCCACTGCTGAAACCCGACGGGTCGCTGGCCCATACCGCTGAGGAGAAAGCAAATTTGTTTGCCTCTCTCTTCGCGGAATCTTCGCGTCTAGATTCTGGTGACGCGCGGCCCCCTGTTAATACTGATGGTTGCGAGACGAGTATGTCGGATATTCGCATCCATCAGAAGGACGACCGTAGGGTGCTGCGTAACCTTGACGTGAACAAGGCTAGCGGTCCAGACGGGATACCGGCAATTGTTCTAAGAACGTGTGCGCCTGAACTGTCTCTGATCCTGACACGCCTATTTCGGCTTTCATTTGAGGCTGGAAAAGTGCCGATTGCATGGAAGCAAGCTAACGTACAGCCCGTGCCCAAAAAGGGTAGTCGGGCTGACCCAGCTAACTACAGGCCAATCTCAGTAACGTCCATTCTCTGTAAGACAATGGAACATGTACTCAACAGTAAGCTCCTGGCATACCTAGAAGCTAATGACATCCTAAGTGACCGACAATACGGCTTTCGCCGAAATCGGTCAACTGGTGATCTTCTAGCGTATGCCATCCACATCTGGAGTGAGGCCATCGAGAAACACGGGGAAGCTCTTGCCGTCTCCCTCGATATCTCGAAGGCTTTCGATAGGGTCTGGCACGAAAGCCTTATTAGTAAGCTTCCTTCTTTCGGATTACCTGCTGGTTTGTGTGCTTGGATTGCAGATTTCCTGAGTGACCGGTCCATCCGAGTGGTCATCGATGGTTGCTCGTCCGGTCAAATGGCCATTAATGCCGGGGTCCCTCAGGGGTCAGTGCTCTCGGCAACATTGTTCTTGCTGCACATAAATGATCTGCTTAAGCCCGGTACCTTTGGGTATACAGACGACAGCACTATTGCTGAGAGTTACATATCCAGCGCGCAGGCTAGTGGGTCGCAGATCCAGTCTCTCCGAGAGGCTATGGTCGAGCGCTTGAACTTGTCCTTGGAGGCAGTCTCTGAATGGGGCGATGCCAATTTGGTCAAGTTCAATGCTGCTAAAACCCAGGCGTGTCTATTTTCCGCTAAAAGGAGCCAATTCAGCCCTGCTCCAACTTTCCGGCGAGTAACCGTGCCAATAACCGACCATCTTGATCTCCTTGGTGTTACGCTAACGTCAACACTCAACTTTGGGCCATACATCGAAGCAAAGGCTCAACTGGCAGCAAAAAAGCTGGGAATCCTCGCGAAGGTCAGACAGTACTTCACGCCGGAACAGCTGCTCAAACTTTATCAAGCGCAAGTTCGATCGTGTATGGAGTACTGCTCTCATCTTTGGGACGGATCTGCCCGATACCAGCTTGATGCACTTGAGGCAATTGAGAGGCGAGCCAAGAGGATCATTGGCAATGATGCACTCGTTAAGTCGAGGCTTCAAAGTCTTGAGCATCGACGCAGAGTTGCTAGCCTGTCGGTTTTCTACCGGTTGCATTTCGGGGAGTGTGCGTCGGAATTGCATAACCTAATTCCGCCTAGCCCGTTCCATCATCGGACCACCAGGCGTACGGCAATGCGCCACCGGTACATGGTGGACATCCCACCTATACGCACAAAACGTTTTGCGAACACATTCATAGTGCGTACAGCTAAGGAGTGGAATTCCTTGCCGGAATCTGTTTTTCCTGATGGCTACAACCCGGGAATCTTTAAGTCAAGAGTGAATAGGTTACTTCTAGGTAAGCGCGTTCCATCGTCGACCGCATCGTCGCTTTCCATCAGGTGAGTTAGCGGTCAAGCGCGAACCTATCAAGAATAAAAAAAAAAAAAAATCGAAGAACTCACCAAGCTCACTGAACTCCTTGAAAGTGTAGCCAGCAAAACCGACTTCAAATACAAAATAATAAATAAAAACCAACTTCGCATTAATTGCACTAACGTAGAGGTCTACCAATCTATTATTAAAATTATTCGAGACAAAGGTTTTATTGGACACACATTCAACAGAAAGGACAATAAACCTCATAGAGTTGTAATTAAAAATCTCCATCACTCAACACCTATTAGTATTATAAAAGAAACCTTAGAAGAGACTGGAAACACAGTTATAGGAGAGATAATAAATGCAAAGTACGGACCAGAAAAGAAACCCACCTCAACATTCTTTGCAACCCTACAACAAAGCCCTAACAACGAAGCAGTAAAGACCATCAAATACATCCATTATCAACTAATCACCATAAGGAACCACGAAAACGAAACTCAATCACTCAGTGCCAAAAATGTCAGCAATATGGTCACTCTAAAAACTATTGCATGCGACCTTACCGCTGCGTAAAATGTGCCCAAGGACACAGAACAGCAGATTGTCCAAAAACCGATCGGAATACTCCAGCTAAATGCGCTCTGTGCTTTGGTGCACATCCAGCAAATTACAGGAGTTGTGAAGTGTATAAAGAAATATTAGCGAGGAAATCGAACAAGCACGCACACATAAGGAATAGAGCAATGACAACAAAAATTGATAACAGAGATAACCAGCAGGTAGATCCAGTAGGCCTCATTCCCGCAGCCAACAATGGTAACCAGCCACCAAAAAAACCTCCACAACTAGCCAGTAATGTAGGAAAAACGAACCCTAACACCAAAAAGAGAGCAAGCTACGCCGACATATTGAGAACCAATCAAAATACCGTGATTATGGAAACAACTACACCAAATAAAATAGAAGAAATGCTTCTTAAACAAGCAGAAAAGTTTGATCTAATCCTACAACAAATGAGCACCTTAATCAACCTCATAACAACTCTGGTAGCTAAAATATCCTAATGGCGTCCTTAAAGATAGCAGCGTGGAACCTAGACGGGTTGTCTCCTAGCGTGGAAGAAGTCGAACTCTTTTTACATTCACACAGCACAGATATCTTATTAGTGTCTGAATCTCACCTGACTGACAACAGTAATATTTATATACGTAATTATAATATTTACACCACAAACCATCCAGATGGCACAGCGCATGCGGGAGCTGCCCTGATTATAAAGTCAAATATTAAACACCATGAGCAACCGCAGTTCAAAAGACCACATATACAAGCAGCAACTGTTGCAGTCTATGATCGAAATGGATCATTCAATGTGTCTGCTATATACTGCCCTCCTAAGCACAATATAAAAGAAGAGCAATATGATGAGCTATTCAATACACTCGGACTACGTTTTATAGTAGGCGGAGATTGGAATGCTAAACATGTACACTGGGCTTCTAGACTTACCAGCAGGAGGGGTAGAGAGCTCAAGAAAACTGTAGACAAGAACAATCTGACTACCATCTCAACTACTGAACCGACTAATTGGCCGACTGATCCAAACCGCCTTCCTGACGTCATAGATTTCTTTATAGTAAAGGGTTTGTCGAGGCTTTCTCATGAAATAGAAACTAGCTTAGACTGTAACAGCAACCACGTTCCGGTAATTCTTACCATCGGCAGTACTGTTTTGAACATAGAACAGAAAACCAAACTCTACAACAAGCGCACCGACTGGAACTCTTTCCGGGAATTGGTTCATGAGAAATTGGAAATGAAAGTAAACCTTAAAACCGAGTCAGACATTGACAACGCCGTACGTAAACTAACATCAGTCATCCAAGAAAGTTGTTGGATGTCCACGCCTGAAGCCTGCGATCGTCCTCCTCAGAGTAAAACATACTCGGAGTCCATACGACAAAAGATACTCGAAAAAAAGGAGGCTACGTCGAGTATGGCACACATTGAACAGAGCTATAAGGGAATTGAAAACTCTTATCAAGGACGCTAACGACACTGCCCTAGATGTCTACCTGGAAGATTTGTCAGCCACAAAAGTAACCAACTACTCACTATGGAAAGCTTGTAAAAACTTTAACCGACCATTACATCAAAAACCACCTCTACGTACACATGATGACCAGTGGATTAGAAGCACTCCTGACAAAGCTGAAGCTTTCGCAAAGCATCTCAGTCAAGTATTTACTCCGAACACAGCACTGAATGCGGACGAAACGGACATTGACCTGACTTTGAACCAAGATTTACAACTTGACGTACCCCTCAAATTAGTGACACCAAAAGAAATACACAGAAACCTTAGGTCCCTTAAAAACAATAAAGCTCCGGGGTATGACCTTATTGACAAAAAAGTTCTTGAAGAATCACCCCGAAAAGTAGCTGTATACCTAACAATGGTATTTAATGCAATAATGCGAGTTGGATACTTCCCAAACATAAGGAAAGTATCAAATATTATAATGATTCACAAACCTGGGAAACCTATTCACGAAATCACATAATACAGGCCAATCAGCCTCCTGCCCATAATGTCAAAGTTGTGTCAAAGGTCACTGCTTCACAGAATGATGAAAGTCATCAAAGAAAAATCAGTCATCCCGGAACATCAATTTGGGTTCAGGGAAGAACACGCGACTGTTAAACAGGTGCATAGAGTGTGCAGAGTAATTAGAACATCACTAGAAAAAAAAGAATACTGTTCATCAGTTTTTCTGGATGTCCAACAGGCCTTCGACAGAGTCTGGCACAAAGGTCTTCTGTTCAAAATAAAATCCATATTACCACACACATTCTACGGAATCCTGAAATCCTATTTGACTGGTAGGATTTTTCAGGTAACTGAGAACGATTGTACATCCAATTTTTATGAAATATCAGCAGGAGTACCACAGGGATCAGTGCTGGGACCTGTCCTATATACTTTGTACACACATGACTTACCGCTAAGTCCAGGAGTTACAGTTGCAACCTTCGCTGATGACACAGCCTTACTCACCTCGAACAGGTGTGTTGCAAAACGGTCTGAATGAAATTGAAAAGTGGTTCACCAAATGGAGGATTGCAGTTAGTACATCCAAGTCAGTGCATATAACATTCACTCTCCGGAGAGAAGATTGTTCTCCAGTCTGTTTAAATGGCATCCAACTTCCACATCAACACACAGTCCGGTATTTGGGCATGCACCTGGACCGTCGACTTACATGGAGGAAACATGTCCAAACAAAACGAGATGAAATACAAGGGTCTTTACTGGCTACTGGGACGTAACTCAAAACTATCACTGGACAACAAGTTGCTCATATATAAAACGATCCTGAAACCTATTTGGACATATGGTATCCACTTGTGGGGCTCTGCCAGCGCCTCTAACATAATGGTTATACAGAGAGTTCAAAACTACATATTGAAACACATATCGAATGCACCATGGTTTATAAAAACAACAGAGATCCATGAAATTCTAACCATGCCTATGGTTAAACAAGAAATAGACACTCATGGAGAGAACTATAAACTAAGACTGTCGAAGCACCCAAACCAGCTAGCAGGGCAACTCACTATCCCCGAAACCATACGTCGGCTCAAAAAGCGGCGTGATATTTTCGACGATTGGAGGGTCTGTGATCCAACTAATGAAAAGTAAAGGGCTGGCTCTAATGGGAGCAGCTCCCTAAACGTCAAAAAGCACCCAACACATCTGCTTATAGTCTGGAATGACTGATTGCAAGATATGAAAACAGAAAAAAAAAAAAAATTAAAGCTCTTAGCGTTAACATATCGCTCGTTAAGTTTCACAATGGACTTAAAAGTCGTTTAGGAGCCAGATCGATTACAGTGGGGCAGGCGTTTTTGTATAAGCGTCAACGCTTATACAAAAACGCCACCATGTCAGTCCGACTTCAGGACCAGACCTCTAAAACCTATCCTCTTGCAGCGGAGTGTGAGGCAAGGAGGCGTCATTTCTCCGAAACTGTTCACGGCCGCAATGGAGGATGTCTTCAAGGTTCTGGATTGTAGAGGGCTAGGCATAAATGTCAATGGCGAGTACATCACTCACCTTCGATTTGCCGACGACATAGTAGTCATGGCTGAGAGTACGGAGGAGCTCAGTACAATGTTCGGTGACCTCAGTAAAGCTTCCGAAAGAGTGGGACTTAAAATGAACATGGACAAAACCAAAGTCATGGTAAACATCCATGTAGCACCCACTCCTATCAAGATCGGAGACTCTACACTCGAAGTTGTGGACGACTACGTTTACCTGGGACAGACGGTCTAGTTGGGTAAGTCTAACTTGGAGAAAGAGTTCAATCGTCGAATCCGATTCGGCTGGGCAGCGTTCGGGAGGCTGCGCGGTGTCTTCTCGTCCAATATACCACAGTGTCTCAAGACGAAAGTCTATGACCAGTGCGTGTTGCCAGTGATGACATATGACTCATCCATACACACATATCGCTTACAATGGGCCTCATCAGAAGGCTTAAAGTCACTCAAAGGGTAACGGATAGGCCTATGCTTGGAGTTTCCTTGCGTGATCGCGTCAGAAATGAAGATATCCGCAGGAGAACCAAGGTTACAGACATAGCCCGAAGAATCGCCAAACTTAAGTGGCAGTGGGCAGGGTACATTGCTCGCAGTACAATGATGACAAACAAAAAGATGGTCGATGGGGACAAAAGGTTCTGGAATGGCGACCACGTACCGGAAGACGCAGCGTTGAAAGGACTCCCACAAGGTGGACCGATGACCTGGTGAGGGTCGCGGGAAGCCGATGGATGCGAGACGCACAGGACCGATCATTATGGCGACATTTGGGGGAGGCCTATGTCCAACAGTGGATGTCTGAAATTATGGTGATGATGAGGTTGACGCTGCCCAATCGTTTCACTGGAACAATGACCAGGCCACTTTCCTGATAATATATCTGTGTATTATTATAAAAAAGAAGAAGAGTTTAAAACACAGCAGTATTGTCATGATATCTGACGATTTAAAATACGACACTGCAACATTTTACAACTTTCGATTTTTTTTACATCAGCTTCTTCAAGACCAAAACATAACATAAAAAAATATATATTACTAACCTAACCTATTCCATTATAATCAAGATTTTGGAGCAGAAGTTGAAAAAAAAAAATTAAACTGATTTTTTTCTACAAAAAAATTTTTTTTTTTCGTTATAGAATATTTAGTTAAAAACCTCATTAAATGAAGAATAAAATCCATTACTTAATTTATTTAGTTTCAACTTCCTTAAGCTGGATATTGGCTTTCGAAGTAGCGCATCCCTGAGAGTTCGTCAAATCTTCAAACCCTCATAACTCGTAAATCATACGAAACACGATAAAAATATTATGTACGTATATCGAGAACATGGACATATTTAACATACTCAAATACTTATTACTAAAATCAGAAACATCGAAATTTTTTAGTTGTCCGTTCATTCGCTGGTAGAGACTGGTATAGACCGATTGCGACAGATGACGTCACAGCGAGTCGAGTTTATTCTCGGGCGCGTTTCTGGAACTAATATACTAAAACTGCTGTATCTTCGTCATTTTTGGTCCGATTTAAATAATTTTTTCACAGTATTTATTGCTTTTTTTGACGCTATAAGTCTGCATACTCCACTAAAATCATGACTGATCCTCATTGACGCAAAAATTGACCGTTTACTTAAAAATAATAATAACAACATTCCTTAACTATCACATAACGCCATCTGTCCCAAGCTTGTGTTGTGAGCACTACACAACTGATAAACATACTTATACTATACATTTCTAAATACACACATATTATAGATAAATTACACCCAGACACAGAACACGTCATGATCGTGCTCATCACACAAACATTTGTCTTGGGTGGGAAAAGTACATATAAATAGAAAAAAATTACATTAATACTTGTTCAATTTTGAACACTCAATCTCATCCATGAGAGACGGTTGCCTCAATTAAAACCATCAATCATGAATGATGTTTGAATGACGGAATTTTATCGCCATAAGTTTTTCGTCATGCAAACGTCAGTCATCGCATTACACGGTAGGTTTTTCGTCAGTCAAAATATTTGACTCAAAACTGACAGCAAAACCTATCGTGTAATGGACACCTTAGACACTGGGTCTTTACGATACTGTTTGCTGATTATATAATCCCAATTAAAAACAGTGCATCATTTCCATTAACCTGCCAAATTAAAAGGATAAAACGACCCAGTCAATTAATATACATATAATCCAGTTCAACTAAATTGAGCATTTTTATTTACCAAAACAATTTTAGGCCAGATACAGACTGCTGTAACGTAACATGCAAGGTAACATGAAAGGAGCATTACATGAGTGTGGACGCAGCGCGCGCACGAACCGAGCATGAACCTACTTACATGGTTGAAATGCTCTGTTCACGCGAGTAGTCTGCACGGTTCGCGCGCGCAAAGCGTCTACACTGCGGGAATTCTTTTACATTGTATGTTACATTGCGACAATATGGACGGTATTGTCAGGTTGGGGACGCAATTAAAGGCTTTGCTTTTTGATTAGAACTATTATTGATTAGTATTAAGCACTTTCAAGTATGTTTTCTATAGAAAATACGACTCGACCTTTGTATGACGTCTCCCTATCTATTGTTTGAACATCATTCAAACCTAAACTTTTTATAACATAAACCTTAAAAGTATAACATGCCAGTTTGCAAGTTAATAATAACTGTGACCTCCATAGTCGTCACATGAGCTATGCCCCTACGAATAGAAATGCTGAGGATAGCAAAGCAATTCTATTCCCAAAAAAAAACTTTTAAGGTACTCATTGAAAAGGAACATGAAACAAAAAGAAATGATTAACTATTCATGCCCTGGTAATCTCACAAAAATAATGCAGTGACATGATAAAAAAACAAAAACCAAAATATTTACAAAATTCTTAAAATGAATCGTTTCCTTATAATTCCTAAAAATAAAGTTTAATTTCTTTTTATAGAATTTCTAAAACTTAAATTTCAATAAAAATTATTGTTTTAAGAAGTTATAATGACAAAATTTCAAATTTGATGAATATGGTTTTATTTAGTTTGAATGAAGTTGACGGATGGACTTTCTTCTGACCATACCTTTTTTTGCATACATTTTTGATTTTTCATTTGGGCACTACGATTCAACTTAATGTAGAAGGACTTCCTTGATGCCATACTTTTTTTTGGTTGACATGCGTCACGACGAGAAAATTTGTTATGTAAAATAAACTCAAAATTAAAATTATTTGATTTTGTTGTTACCAACAGAGAATGGACCTCATCCCTTGTACTATACTGGACCATATTATCTGCTTCAATCTGAAAAAAATTCTGTCCAGTTTCGTTATTATTATTTTCGTAATTGATTTCTAAATCGTGATCATTGTCGATGTGATTTTCGTTCATTTCTTCATCCTGATCACATTCCGATTCTAAAAAAAACGAATCTTGGTTCCCTGTAAATAAACTGGGAGAACAAATGATTGGAATAGACACCCGGGTTTTTGACTTCATCCGTACACTCCAATCTCGTCTCGTCATCGACTAAGCTGCTTACATTACAGCTCTGGTCATCACTCTGGTCATCATTCTGCTCATCAGTTTGTGGATCGTTCGTCATCATGCTAAAATATAAAACAGCATTATCATCTTCATTTAAAATATTTGATGGTCCGCCTTCTCCAAGTAAATCTGCGGTTTCATCCTCAATATTATATACTTCTAATGTTGCAGTCGCTGCACGTTGTTTACAATTAAAACATTCGCATGGGAGCTCATTTCTAAATAATCCGCATAACGTGGCGAAGTCCATATCATCACTATACGTATATCTGTTAAAGTGGTTTGCCGCCCCATGCAGGAATCCCCCTAATATGAGAGCGTAATCACTCTCCAACCATTCGTTTGACCTGGTGGTCTGCCTAAAATCGGCGATAAATTCCTCGAAGCATACTTCGTCTACGCCTGAGAACATTATCTCTCCTTGTACAAATTAATATTCTACTAATATAAAAAATCACTCAGCTTTCATATACCCAGGCGTATATTCCTCGCCTGCTGCGCTAGCTCACTCGCTGTATTTATTCGCTTTGCCTATATCTGCGAGAGGTTCCTTATGACTATACTAGACGTTTTTCTCGAACTGTCAAGACTGATATCTGATAATTTTCTTTCAAATCGAAGCGCGCCTCCACCATTTGTCAGGTTGGGGACGCAATGAAAGGCTTTGCTTTTAGATTAGAACTATTATTGATTAGTATTAAGCACTTTCAAGTATGTTTTCTATAAAAAATACGACCCGACCTTTGTATGACGTCTCCCTATCTATTGTTTGAACATCATTCAAACTCAAACTTTTTATAACATAAACCTTAAAAATATAACATGCGAGTTTGCAAGTTAATAATAACTGTGACCTCCATAGTCGTCACAGTATATTCTTTCATTGCATGTTATTTTATTTTATTTTATTTTATTTTATTTTATTAGGAAAACATACAGTGTATTCATACAGAGTAGAAACAGATATAAACAACTGAATACCATTTACATGTTTCCGCATTTAAACATCTAGAAAGCTTGTTATCAATCTTTAGTGATATAACAGGTAATGTAAATAACCTAATATTAAGCAAAATTTAAAAATTTAAAAAAGTGAAATTTGGGGTAAGTATATTTAATAACTAAATTATGTTGAAGTCAGAGAACCAAACCATGATTTCGTTAATGTTCTGTTGAAAACGCGTGGCCTTGAATTAAACAAATCCAGTTCAGGAAAGTCAACAAGTTTATTAAATTCTCTAGCGGACCTCACAAAAAATGAATTCTGCCTGTAGTTTGAAGAACTCTGAGGCACGTCCACACATGCTTTACGTCTCGTCATTCTATTCGGGACTTTAAGTTTAACTCGAGATAGTAAATCCGGTGAGTCAATGTGATTCTGCGCGATTTTAACAAGGCACGCAATATCCGAAAACTTTCTTCTTTGGTACAATGGTAAGATATGGTGTCTTCGACATCTCGCCTCATAATTGGGGTCATATGTTTTAGACTTATGTTGCAAGTGTTTCAGGAACCTACGTTGAATGGATTCAATTCTATCTATATAAACATTGTAGAGAGGATTCCACACTTGGGAACAATACTCAAGAACGCTGCGCACCAAAGAGCAATAAAGAATTTTAAGTACTTTCAAGTTTGAAAACTGAGAGCTGGCTCTCAAGACGAAGCCCATGGTCCTGTAAGCTTTTTTAACAATATGATCTACATGTCTTTCATAAGTTAGCTTGGAGTCATGAATGACACCTAGGTCCCGTACTGAGTCTACTTGTTCTAACTCATGTCTTTTGATAAAATATTTAAATTTAATAATTTTGACTTTACGAGTAAAGGTTATAAAAAAAAATTTTTTGACATTTAAGTCTAATTTATTGATTAAACAATATTGTTCGAAACTATCTAAATCATTTTGGAGAAGCTGACAGTCTTCAAAGCTGGTAATTTTTTTGAAAATTTTCATGTCGTCAGCATAAAGGAGTAATTGTGAGTATTTAATGCATTGAGTGACATCATTTATAAATATGTTAAAAAGAAGGGGCCCAAGCAAAGAACTCTGCGGTACCCCAGACGGGACGATGCTCCATTTAGAACGGTACCCATTCAGAACCACTGCTTGCGATCGATTTTCAATGTACGAAACAAACCACCGATATAAGTCTCCATGGATGCCAGCTTGGAGTAACTTCTGTAGTAATATTTTGTGGTCGATTCGGTCAAACGCTTTACTATAATCAGTAAAAATTGCATCGACCTGTCCACCAGCATCCATGCTAGACGTCGTAAACTCTGTGAAAGACAGCAGATTAGATAAAGTTGACCGCTTGCTTACAAAACCATGCTGCACCGTGATCAAAGTTGGTGAGATACTCTCATAAACTTGTGTATATACGATTTTTTCCAGTATCTTAGCAAAGATGCATAATTTGGAAATGGGGCGATAATTTTTAGCATCACTCTTGCTACCACTCTTATGTATGGGTGTGATAAATGCAGATTTCCATATTTTAGGTACAAGTCCTTCCGAGATAGACCTTTTATAAAGAATAACAAGAGGTTCAGTTAAACATGTAGCACAAGAGACAATAAATAATGGTACCACATTATCGGGCCCTGCACCCTTACTTAAATCTAAAGATTTTAATAATTTAAGAACCAGGTCAGCAGTGACTTCTATACTACCTATGTTGCTTGGTGCGTTGTTATCAATAGACATGGGTATTGAAGAAGAGTATGTAGACGGAGGTAGAAAGTTTGAATGGAAATGAGAAGCAAACACATCGCATATTTCATCCCCAGTATCAGCTGGAACACCATTATAATGAATAGTTGATGGGAGTGAGTTACATTGCATGTTACGTTACAGCAGTCTGAACCCAGCTTTATATTCAACGAAAATAAAAAAAAAACATGCGTTGTTATCATTTGCTTACAAAGGTAATGATGCGCCCTGTTATTTTATTTTACTAATAAACACCTACTGTTCAAATATTTTTTTATTGAATTATCGTGCAAATGTTTGCTCGACTTTTAATTATTTTATCGAATTTGTTCAACTGTTTTACAGAATGCTTTTTAATTGTTTAAAACCTTTTCAATAGATAGTTTATAATTAATGTTTGCTTAAGAAGATAATAAATACTATGGCAGTTGTGAAAAGTACAGACAGTGTTCACTTGTAATGTTGGTGTACGTTGGTTTTATTATTCTGACTTTTGCAGGAAGTGTTTTGGCAGGTAACAAGCCACCAGAACACACAGGTACGATTTATTTAAGCATATTAATTCGTGCATAGTAACTTTTTATTAAAGATTTTTTTTTTTATATTATGACTCGGTTGGCGCTGTGGTTAGGCCTTTAGCTGCTGCGCTTCGTGTCGTGGATTCGAATCCCGCTCGGTACAAATAATTGTTTGGCCTATAGATAGATGTTCCGGGTCTGGGTCTGTCTTTTGTATGTGATTTTATATATTAGTGAACGCATCCACGATACCTAGTAAGTAATACCTAGTTTGGGGCAATGTTTTTTTTAAATAAAATAATAAATGCATGAGAAATTTCTACTCTATTTAGAGCAGTCGGGTAAAAGCAGTGTACATTATTCCCGATCCACGAGTAAAACCGATATCTACTCGTAAAGGCAATGCGCTGCATTCACTTAGCTTTGGTGGCCTGTATTTCTATAAAACAACTAGCATCGCCCCGCGGCGTTGCCCGCGTGGAGGTAGGTTTCTCCATACAAACTTTGGAACCCGTTTCATCTCGTCAGGGGGAGAATTTTGGAAAATCCTCTCTTAGTGCTCGCCTACGTCATAAAAGAAAACCTTGTGCAAAATTTCACACTCCTAGTCTCAGTAGTTGCGGCTGTGCGTTGATATGTCAGTCAGTTAGTTTCTCCTTTTATATATATAGATAATGATAAAATATATTGCAGTGTTTACCACCTTCTTTATGGGCCTACCACACGCACAAACTGCACCACGGTTATGTCTGCGTAGGTCGGGTTTGTACATGAAACCTCGTGCGTGTGGTTAGTAAAATTCATAAAGCTTTACACGGTGTTTCGTGTAATTGTGTACAAACCGGCCAGCACAGGGAAAACTGTCATGAACCTTGTGCGTGTTGTAGGCCCATAAGATTCTCTCATTAATTTCATCTTTTACTATTACAGAGCATGAATGCCCCAAAAATGAGCCTGAATGCCCCAAAAATGAACACTTTACGCGAAATAATCGACGATGTATAAGGACCTGCGCTAACAAGTGGGCGCCTATCTCCGATGACTGTAAACCCTTTACTGGATGTGTCTGCAATGATGGCTTCGTAAGACTGAACGATAATGGCAGTGGTCCTTGTGTTCCTGAACGTAAATGTCGTAAGTAGAGACATATTTTTTTTTGCTATGCATAGGCTCGCGTTTGACCATTATCTCACCTGATTGTAAGCGGTGTTGTGGCCGACGATGGAGCATGATTGTCTAGAAGTAACCTATTCAGTCTTGATTTAAAGACCCCAAGGTTATAGCTATCAGGAAGCCAGACTCCAGCAGGAAATTCTACTCCCTAGTTGTATGCATGATGAATGTGTTCCCAAAACGTTTTGTGAAAACTTCCTACCTAAAAAAGGGCCATGAAAATCAGATTTTTAAGTTATAGGAAAGATACAAAAACTTTTTTTATATAATATTTTTGGTTCGTTTACAAATCGAGCTGTCGACGGCGCATAGTGTTCCATTCCTCAAAGAGATGTCAGCAAACCGTAGGGGCCCAGCAGGGTCGAAGCCTACTGGGGCTATAGGTTGTACGAAAGAGAATCCTGGGGCTCTGGAACGTAGTTCATTTGAACCATTTAGTCTACTTAAATCCAGTCACGTCTATGGAATTTAAGTAAAATTCTGTTTTTGAGGTGCAGTCTCTTATCAATACTATTTAATTGTACATTTGACTACGATTTTTCTTTTGTTTTATTAATTGTGTTGATAGAGTAACAAAATTTAATTCGGACGACGATATCTAAAACTTAAACTACCAGTTAGTGTGAAATAAATCGGGTATGCAAAATATGTGGATTGCATTCTGTGCATAGTTTTGAACTTAGAAATGCATGTAGATTGTGATTTTGGATGTTGCCAGGTTTATTGGTTCATTTTTTTTGTACACCCGGGTTGCGTGTATAAAGATATCAAGTAAATGTAGGTACTGAATAAATACTTCATAATCATTTAGATAATTTATTTAGATTTGTTATATTTATATATGTTTTGTGTTATGTGTAAATTATGAGTCCTAGTGGCATTGCCACGTTGTATGGCAATGCTTAATCTCTGACCGAGGTAAAAGCCAGCCCTTGGGTCACGTTTTTAAGTTATGTGCCATGTTTGTCGTAAATAAACTCTTTTTCTTTCTTTCTTTCTAATGATTATTGTACTGACAATATCCAATTGTTTCTTTTTATTAAATATATTAATTTATAGTTAGTAGCGTGATTGTACCTGTTTTGTAGCTGTTCATTATATGGCTTATTTTTACTCAACCATGAACACGAACAAGGCCCATATTTGAATATTTGAGATTAGGTTAAAGTTTTTCACGATTATTAGGTTCCTTCATATGTCACACATTACCAAGATCACATTCATTGTGCGCACAGCTAATGATTAGAATTCCTTACTCCCGGAGTCTGCGTTCCCAGATAGCTATAACTTTGAGGGTTTTAAGTCAAAAGTGAATAGGTAACTTCTAGGAAAACGTGTTCCACCATCGACCACATCATCGCTTAGGTACCACCAGCCCCCCTAGCCAAGTTACAACCGTTTCGTGTCGAATTCCGTTCTCCAAATCGGCAACGCCTCGGTGTTAGCAATTGTAGAAAACGATAAGTTGGTAGCCATGTCACAGAATAAGAAATAGTACAAGTGCCATGTTGACGCGCCTGAGTCGGCCGCTCGTTCTACAATAACAAAGGATGTAGCGTTGCACATTGTAGAAACGATAACAATTCATTCTATCGTTTTGACAATAAAAATAATACGTTATTAGGAAAAATACAAGAAAAAGCAATGATAAATCATCACGAAGCATCAGGAGTCGGTGAATGTTTGAATATTTATTTATTATAAATATATCTATGCGTAGGGTGTCCCTAAGTTTACCAAGTTCCGCGTTCCACCAGGGGTTTTCTTTACTTTTGTTAGGTGGGTATCTTAGTTTACAGTGGGTGTGGTAAGCCTCAATTATGTTGTCTGTGATTTTTGTCACCATGTTGTTTAGTTGCTCGGGATTAGTTATATTTATATCGTGAGGGCGTCGGTGAATGTTTGAATATTTATTTATTATAAATATATCTATGCGTTGAACATACTCGTACATACTGTACTTTTTTATTTACATACTTTTTTAAGTTTATTATAATTGTACCCAGTTATTTGATTTGTCTCTGTGTTCCGAGAGTGTGGCATCATCAGGCCCTTTCAGAATACCAGCGTTGCGTTATTTTACTTTTTATTTAAATATCGCAGCATATGCTGAGATGCTGGCCTTTTTGGCCTCCCACAGGTCTTTTTTACGGTTCTGTACTTCAAAAGGAAAAAACTGATCCCTTATAGGATCACTTTCACTTTGTCCACAAAAAACCACCTGTGCATTTTTTTCACTTTTGTATAAAAAGTGAAAAAAAAAATGCACAGGTGGTTTTAATTAACGGTGAAGGTTAATGAATAAGGTTTATTTATCTGATCAACAATTGTTATTGCATCTTAACATTATACTATATAAGTTTAACCACCTCGTCCGTCCCTGTATTTGCCTTTGAAATGTGTTTATTAATTTGTATATACATCTTAACTATTAAATATTATAACTTAATAAATATATAAACAAACTGAAAATAATATATGTACAAACGGGTAGAAATAAAACTCATAGGGCATCAAAAAATTCGTCCACATCGATGTCAATGGGAGATGTGCCCAGAACGCTGGCAGCATTGCCACGCTGGATGGCAATCCCAAAAATCCAAGGGACCAAGTTTATATAACTGATGCAAAAGCTCTAGTTTTCGCAGAAGTTACTCAAGAAAAGCTATTTTCAGACTGACTGAAAATCTGTCAGTCAGTCTCTTTCCAAATCATCGGCTTCTTACACATCTGTTATATCTTGTGACTGTGTGTGATTTCTTTTTAGGGTTCCGTACCTCAAAAGGAAAAAACGGAACCCTTATAGGATCACTTTGTGGTCCGTCAGTCTGTCGGTCTGTCTGTCTGTCTGTCTGTCAAGACCCTTTATCTAGGGAACGCGACAAATTTGACTTTTTCACAGTTTCAGGAGACCGCAAAGAGTATATGGTTTTTAATTTCAACTCAATACCCCTACGCGTTCCCAATATAAAGGTTCTTGACAGACAGACAAACAGACGGACGGACAACAAAGTGATCCTATAAGGGTTCCGTTTGTTCCTTTTAAGGTACAGAACCCTAAAAAATCAGTATACAACATATGTTATAAAACCTACATCTATCCTTCTTTCATTCTATCGTTCCTTCCTTCTTTCGTTGCCAATTTACATGCCCGGCTTGGAAAGAACAACACCATGTCCTCGTGGAGGCGATCGGCGGCAGCGATCTCTCGTGCCGGGCCTTGGTTCAGGCCATGATCCGGAGTGATAGGGAATGGGTGGCGGTCGCCTCCTTTTGCATGTCAGTAATGCTAGCGAAGGAGACGGCCGCACGCATCAGGGAACGGACTTTCTCACGGCCCAGTCATCAGAGATACCCGTTCACCGGCTCGGGTTTGCGGACGATGGGTAATTCGCCGTCCGGCCATTGGGTCCAAGCCCGAGTCGACGGCACTTAGTGCTTTACGCGCTCCTCAAAGTTATTTTTATAATAATAATAATAATTTTTATTAATTCAGACAACATTGATCCAATGGTTAGTAGAGAACTTATCATCTAGGTGTTAGTAAATTAAAAGATTAAAAATTTCAGATTATAATTAGTTCAACCCTATTCCATCAGCGCCCTAATTTGATGCTTTAGTATAGGGCAGTCAAATTTATCAACAACAACCGCCAGAATGCCATTGCCGCTCGTACGAACCCTGGTTAATAAGGAGGCCACATTCTTGCGCAAAATGGCTACGAATCCATCTGTACGCGCCTCCATGAACATTCCAGATGCGCTGCAAAACCGTGGTAGCCGCAATAACATCCTAAAGGCGTTGTTGTATTGGACGCGCAAGGCGTCAAGGGTTTTTTGCGAATACGTTGCCCACAAGCTACTGCAATAGAAGTTTTGGCAGTATGCCTTAAACAGCGTAATCTTAACCTACTTCGAGCAATTAGCAAATCTTCTGACCAACATATTCGCTCTCACCGTCAACGCCCGCGATATTAGCATAGCATAATTGGCTTTACAATTTTTCCAATTGACTCAGGCCTCCTCTCTAGGATGGTTTTTATATCACCGAAGTTTATTTTCCATTATTTCTGTTTCAGCTCACAAATGCAAGGATCCAAATGCAATATACAAAAAATGCCCCAATCCGTGTCCTTTATCATGTCATCATCCATTTCCAAAGATATGTACTAAAGCGTGCATAGAAAGTGGTTGCGAGTGTGCTCCCGGATTTATCCTGGACTGCAATGGAAAATGTATTAGACCTAAGGATTGTCATAGTATGTATACCTTAAACTATTTTATTTTATTTTTTTAGGGTTTCGTACCTCAAAAGGAAAAAACGGAAATCTTAGTCTAGACAGATAGACAGGCGGACGGACAACAAAGTGATCCTATAAGATTTCCTTTTGAGGTTTTTTTTTTATTTTTATTTATTTATTTTTATTTATTTTTTTATAGGTGGGAAAATCATCTTATGACAAATCTTGGGCGGAGCGTGAGATAGTGTCAGACTTTTACTGACTAAAAACCCACTCCTGTTCCTTCGTTGCCCTTGTCCCAGGGCCCGGGTTTCGTTTTCACACTACCCATGGCCCCAGTAGGCTTCGATCCTGCTGGGCCCCTACGATTTGCTGACATCTCCCTGAGGCGCGCGCGGAACAATACGCGCCGTTGACGACTTGGGCTCGGTCCGGACGGCGGGCCACCCATTGCCCGCCGTCCGCAAGCCCGCGCCTACGGTGGCCGGAAATCGGGATCGGAATCCCGGCGGCGGTTGGGGCGTGAGGACCGTTGCCGTTGCCTCACGCGATCGGCCGCCTCCTTTGCTAGCATTACTGCTTCGCAGAAGGAGGCGACCGCCTGCCACTCCTCCTCGCTCCGGACCATGGCCTGTACTAAGGCTCGGCGCGAGAGATCACCGCCGCCGATCGCCCCCACGAGGACACGGCGTTGCTCTTCCCAAGCGGGGCACACCTCCACCGTGTCCTCCGGGTGGTCCACACAGTGGCGACACCCGGGCGTCGCTTCTGCACGAATCCGGTGCAGAATCTTCCCGAACTTTCCGTGTTCAGTGAGAACCTGCGTCATGCGGAAGGTGAGGACGCCGTGAGGTCTTTCCAACCACGCCTCAAAGAAGGGACTTACCGCCATAATTGGTCGCGACAGTCGCTGTCGCCATTTCTCCATGAGAACCCGCCGGAGCTCTGTCCGCTATGCTGCGACTTATCGCGGCAGCGGAGTTTCGCCTTCGTTTGGCGTTGCATCTCCATGCGCAGATCGTGCATATGAGCAAGGCCTGTTGCTACCAGATCCCATGGTGGCTGGCGAGCAAGGATGCTCGTCGCTTCGCGGGAAATCGTCCGGTATCCTCGCACCATCCGTATGGCCATGACCCTCTGGCATGCGTTCAGCCGGGCGGCCGGCTGCTTCCGCAGCGCCGGCGGCCATATCGGTGCGCCATAAAGGGCCATGGACCGAACGATTCCCGCGTAGAGCCTCCGGCGGGAGGCGTCTGGACCCCCAAGGTTGGGCAGGAGCCACCCGAGGGCAGCGCCAATCCGATTTAGTTTGGGAGCCAGACGTCGGAAGTGCTCCTCGAAATCCCATCGGCTGTCGAGAACGAGTCCCAGGTACTTCATCGTTGACCCGACGCCGATGTGGACTCTTCCTACCGTCAGTTGGGAACCTGGTGGTGGCGCGTTCCGAGGGCCGTGAAAGCACATGGCCTCGTACTTGTGCAATGCCACCTCGAGTCCCAACTCCTGGATCCTGCCCACGACTGTCGCAACCCCGCGTGTCGCTAGTTCGACCGCCGCCTGGTACGACTCTCCCTGCGCCAGGACCAGCGTGTCGTCCACGCTGACCCCGCCAGGGAGGTCGCCGCGCAGCACGTAGTCGTATCCGATGTTCCACAAGGGCGGCCCTAGTACCAATCCCTGCGGAACACCGCACGACATCTCTCGACGTTCCCACTCTCCCTGGTGACCAGTGTAGATGATGTACCTGTCCGACAGGTACTACTCGAGTGGCCTCGACCACCCGACAGAGGTAGTCGGGTTTCCTTTTGAGGTACGGAACCCGTACGGTCTGTCTGTCAAGACCTTTTATCTCTGGAACGCATAGAGGTATCGAGCTGAAATTAAAATCATATTCTTAGGCCTGCAATCCCTTGAAGCTGTGAAAAAATCAAACTTATCAGTTAACGAAAAAAAAAAAGATACGGCCGTTTATGTCTCAAAAAACGTATATTTCGACACTCTCGAGGAAATCAAATTTCAAAAGGTATTTCCCGTTGCCCTAGAATCCTGAAATTTGGCATGAAGCAAGTTCTTATAGTACAGGTATAGGAATAAAACTGAAAACTGTAAATTTGTTGTTACGTCAAGAAAAAAAATTTTGCGAATCGAAAAAATCTTCGAGACTCCATTCAGGAATTGAACTGTTTACATAAGTAAGTTTGTACGGAACCCTCAGGGCGCGAGTCCGAATCGCACTTGCCCAGTTTTTTTGTTACTGTCCTACACTTTCCTATTCTATGGAGAAGGCCTCTTTCTACTTCTCTCATATACACATTGTACGTTATCTTTTTCCAGTCTGATAGTTTCAAATTTCTTACAGAACCAATACATTGTCCAAAGCATTCACATTACGTTATAAACGATAAACAATGTCCAAAGACTTGTGGAAATAGATTGTTGCCTAATAATGATGAAACGTGCGATTGCCCCCCATTCACTGGCTGTGCATGCAAACCTGGCTATGTTAGAAAGTATGATAACGCTACTGGACCTTGCATCAAAGAAGAAGACTGCCGTAAGTATATACCTTTTTATGGACAAACTAGAAAACGCGTAAATGAATCCATCAATTCATTGAACACTTTAAATTTTTATACACTTTCAAGATCAGACTGGCAGCTGGAAGGGAATACCATCATACTGGCAGAGTGGTAAACCTTGTGGACGCAAGAGGTTTTTTTTTATTTGGGGTTATTTTTGGTAAATTAACTTAGCCTGGACTTATGCTCGGTAGATAGCAATGACATGAACTTAAACTTAACTAGCGAATTGTGTGACCATAAACGGTATGCACCGAAAATAAAGTTCCTCTTGGGCCGACCAATATTATATAATTAAATTTTATTCAATTTACGTATAAACAAAAGAGTGACACCTTTTTTATTCGAAAATCATCAAATAACTTCTCTCGCTCAGGATGGAGTGAGAGGGATCATCAAATTTTTACTAATTTTAGTTGATGGGATTTAACCCACCTGTGTCCTTGATGGCCACGCTATAATCATGGCAGTAAGTTCCGGCGGCGACCTCTCGCGCTAAGCCTAGGTTCAGGCCATGATTCAAAGAGAGAGGAGGGAATGGGAGGTGGTCGCCTCTTTCTGCAAAACAGTAATAGCTAGTGAAGGAGACGGCCGCACACGTGATGAAATAGACATCGCAGGTGGTAGCCGGGCGATCTACGGCACTGTTTGCGAACGAGGAGCATTGGATCGCTCGCCATCCGGCCGTCCGGTCCAAACCCGAGTCGACGGCGCGTAGTTTTTCACTCTATTTTTATACTTTATTTTTGTATTACCGAGGTTTATTTGCCATTATCTCTGTTTCAGCTAACAAATGCAAAGATCCAAATGCAATATACAAAAAATGCCCCAATCCATGTCCTTTATCATGTGATCATCCATTTCCAAAGAATTGTACTAAGGTGTGTTTAAAAAGTGGTTGCGAGTGTGCTCCCGGATTTATGCTGGACTGCAATGGGAAATGTATTAGACCTGAGGATTGTCCGAGTATGTATACCTTAAACTATTTTTTTTTGTTACTGTCCTACACTTTCCTATTCTACGGAGAAGGCCTCTTTTCACTTCTCTCATATACACATTGTACGTTATCTTTTTCCAGTCTGATAGTTTCAAATTTCTTACAGAACCAATACATTGTCCAAAGCATTCACATTACGTTATAAACGATAAACAATGTCCAAAGACTTGTGGAAATAGATTGTTGCCTAATAATGATGAAACGTGCGATTGCCCCCCATTCACTGGCTGTGCATGCGAACCTGGCTATGTCAGAAAGTATGATAACGCTACTGGACCTTGCATCAAAGAAGAAGATTGCCGTAAGGATATACCTTTTTATGAATAAACTAGAAAACGTGTAAATGAAACTGAATAATTTTTCATACAATTTTTATACTTTAAGTTATTTTTGTATTACCGAGGTTTATTTGCCATTATCTCTGTTTCAGCAAAGAAATGCAAAGATCCAAATGCAATATATAAGAAATGCCCCAATCCATGTCCTTTGTCATGTGATCATCCATTTCCAGAGAATTGTACTAAGGCGTGCATAGAAAGTGGTTGCGAGTGTGCTCCAGGATTAATCCTGGACTGCAATGGGAAATGTATTAGACCTGAGGATTGTCCTAGTATGTATATCATAAACTATTTTTTTTTTTTTTTTTTGTTACTGTCCTACATTTTCCTATTTTATGGACAAGGCCTGTTTCTGATCCTTTTATATACACATTGTACGCTATCTTTGTCCAGTCTGATAGTTTTCAAATTTCTTACAGAACCAATAATTTGCCCAGAGCATTCATGTTACGTTATAAACGATACACAATGTCCAAAGACTTGTGGAAATAGATTGTTGCCTAATAATGATGAAACGTGCGATTGCCCCCCATTCACTGGCTGTGCATGCGAACCTGGCTATGTCAGAAAGTATGATAACGCTACTGGACCTTGCATCAAAGAAGAAGATTGCCGTAAGTATATACCTTTATATGGACAAACTAGAAAAAGCGTAAATGAATCCGTCAATTCATTGAACTCTTTAAATTTTTATACACTTTCAAGATCAGACTGGCAGCTGGAAGTGAATACCATCATACTGGCATAGTGGTTAACCTTGTGGACGCAAGAGGTTTTTTTCATTTGTGGTTATTTTTGGTAAATAGCTCTTAGCCTGGACTTATGCCCGGTAGATAGCAATAGCATGAGGTTTAATTTAACTAGCGAATTGTGTGACCATAAACGGTATGCACCGAAAATAAAGTTCCTCTTGGGCCGACCAATATTATTGTGCGCGACGATAGGTCGTGGTAGATCAAATGAAAGAGATGAGTGGACTGTATAACAAGTATAATGTTTAAATAAAAAGAAATTACAACGGTCGGTTAAAGTTACGTAAATATGAAAATAAATTTGGAAGAAATGCGCATGCGCAGCTGTGCGTGGAGGCGTGCAACAGCTGACTCTTGGCCGATGTGCAGTGCGGGGCGCGCCACGAGCCGGGCGGCCGTCGCCGGCCAGCTGACTCCCCGCTGCACCCGCTCCCCTCGTTTACTCCCGCCGGCGCGCGGCGGCGCGCGGCGGCGCGCGGCGATGTTGAGAGCAGTGGTCTCAACAATTATACAATTACATTTTATTCAATTTACGTATAAACAAAAGATTGACACCTTTTTTTATTCGGAAATCATCAAATATCTTCTCCCGCTCAGGATGGAGTGAGAGGGATTATCAGACTTTTACTAATCTTCACAGGTGGGTTAAAACCCACCTGTCTCCTTGATGGCTACGCCATAATCACGGCGGTAAGTTGGCACACCACAATCAAGGCAGTAAGTCTATTGAGCTGCCGGTATATGCACGCATCGTCTGAAGACTGCAGAATCATCTCACGCCTCTTCTTCATTAGTTCGAGGGTCGGATCAGAGAGCCTCTTGTTCTTATTTGTACGGTGAGTCTTGAAAAACTTAGACCCGACCGTATGGACAGTTTCCACGAACCCATCGTTATATTCATCCACGGAGCTTCCTACGCACTCGAAACGATTGTGGAGTTCGAGCTGAAAGCTCTCGGGGTTTTGGATCTGGATCTGTGCTGGACGGAGCGTAGACTTCATCAGTCGAGACCTTTCAAGCTTAATGTTAATATTCAATGTGCCTCTTACCACGCGGTGATCACTTCCAGTTTTCACCGCGTTGATCACAGAGACATCATTGTATATTTGCTTTTTCGTCGGCAGGATGAAGTCAATCTCATTTCTAGTTGCACCGTCAGGACTTTGCCAGGTCCACCTTCTATGCTCACGATTTTTGAAGAAAGAATTCATCATATAGAGGCCCTCCTATAATCCTCCAATATTACATTATTGTCAACAAATTATTAATAAATGACAAATAAGTTACATTATTAAACAATCACCATCATCATCATCATTTCAGCCGAAAGACGTCCACTCTTGGACATAGGCCTCCCCAATTCAACAATGTCAAATAATAAAAGATGTCAAACCTAAGAAAATACAAGAAACAAATAAATAGAAGTCAAAATTACACATAAAAATAAAACAAATCAAAATAAAAATCTCAATAAATTACAATCAAAATTAATATTCATGTCAAAGTTTAGATCATCTTAAATTCGTCAAAAGAATAAAAAGCTTGCTCGATAAGCCATTTTTTCAAACAAGCTTTGAAGCTGCCTGTAGTGGGGCCACCAGAAATAGCTGCAGGCAGTTGAATAATCAACTACGACTCATGTTATGGCCCATAACATGGGTCGTCTTGGAAGATTTTTGAATACAACAAAATAAACTTTATTGTACACCTAAATAGTAACAAAACTTTTACACAAACTTAAGTCCATCTTAAAAAAACGTAACTAATTAAAACTGGTCAATTATTTTTTACCGGCTTTTTTCTAAATTAAAAATTTGAAATTGACTTTTCGCCAAACTTTACTTTAGCCAGAAAAACCTGTGGAACTTTGAAATTCAAGTAAATTTCGATGCGTATTTATTTTCTATTAAAAAGAAAGAAGACAACAGAAGTTTTTCATAGCTGTTACTTTTTTTTTGTAGTAGATATTTTTTTATTATGTTTTAGCACCACTTTCATGTAATGGCGACTACAATGCAACGCTGACAATCTGTCCAAACCCTTGTCCTAAGACCTGTGATGATCCAGATGCTGGAGACGGCGGGTGCATTAAAATATGTCTAAAGACAAACTGTCAGTGCAATGATGGATATTTTTTGACAAAAAAGGATGGAGGAATATGTATCAAGCCCGAAGATTGTGAAAGTAAGATTTATTCATCCTCACAGGGATTTTTGGTGGGGATTCGCAAACTACTGTTAGTAGGGACACAAGCAAGGTATTGTTCGTGTCTTCAGTAGAAAGTCTGTGTCTTAGTTTTGATATTTTGTGAGCAATTTTTAAACTTTTTCTGTAATCGATGTTGTTAAAGGGAAGGGAGAATCTATATTATTATTACAGGAAATAAAAAATTAGCTATTTCCTAAATTTTGTCGACTTCTGTGTACAATAATATATTAAGTTTATTTCTCAATAGCAACAGCTGATTTTTATTCTCTTTTATTTAGGGTTTGATTTTTGTATAATTCTTGTCTTTGATTGCTACGATATCTGGAAAAGAAAAAAAATTAGATGGTGGAAATATAATTTTAATGACCCTCTTACTGTCCCAATAGGTTGTAAAGGAGATCCGAACGCAGTCTACAGCTACTGTCCCAGTGATTGTGAACCGACTTGTGAAAAACCGGACCGTGATCAAGGATGCACCAAACGATGCATGCCACCAGGCTGCATTTGCAGGGATGACTTTGTTCTAAATAAAGACACTGGAAAATGTATCAAGCTCGAAAAATGTCCAAGTAATAGTTCCTTCAATTTATTTTAGAACGGCTGTAATGATATGCATATAAAAAGAAAAAATGGATGGGTTGTTTGAGAAGTGATATGAAAAAAAAGGGAGTTAGTGATAGCGTGACGAGTGACAGGATAGAATGGAAAAAACAGATGTGTTACGCCGACCTCAAATAAAACGGGACAAGAGCAGGAAGATGAAAATGAGTAATGATATGCATATGAGCTGTGGTCTGAAAGATCCACTTATTGCGTTCCATTAAACGCAAGGTGACATTGCGGTAGACCGAACCGACGGTGGAGAGATTTTTTTTTTCTTTACAAAAAAACAAAATCTTTATTTAAAACTTTCAAGTACAGACTTATAACTACTCATAGAATTTGAAAGCCATGTATGCAGCTCGCAACGGGTGAGAGAACGAATCCCAATTCTATACTTTTTTTTTTTTTTTTTTTTTTTTTTTTCGTTGGGAAAATCATCTTATGACATCCCCCGCCCTTGGGCGGGGCGGGAGATAGTGTCAGACTTTTACTGACTAAAAATCCACTCCTGTTCCTTCATTGCCTTTCGTACCAGGGCCGAGTCTTCCTTTCAGAATCAGACCCTTGGCCCCAGTAGGCTTCGACCCTGCTAGGCCCCTGCAGTTGCTGACATCTCCTTGAGGCGCGCGTGGAACAGCACGCGCCGTCGACGACTTGGGCTCGGTCCGGACGGTTACCGGACGGTCGGAAGGCGAGCCACCCATAGCTCGCCGTCCGCAAGCCCGCGCCTACGATGGCCGGAAATCGGGATCAGAATCTCGGCGGCGATTGGGGCGTGAGGACCGTTGCCTCACGCGATCGGCCGCCTCCTTTGCTAGCATTACTGCTTCGCAGAAGGAGGCGACCGCCTGCCACTCCTCCTCGCTCCGGACCATGGCCTGTACCAAGGCCCGGCGCGAGAGATCGCCGCCACCGATAGCCCCCACGAGGACACGGCGTTGCTCTGCCCAAGCGGGACATACCTCCACCGTGTGCTCCACCGTGTCCTCCGGGTGGTCCACACAATGGTGACACCCGGGCGTTTCTTCCGCACGAATCCGGTGCAGGAACCTCCCAAACTTACCATGTCCGGTGAGGACCTGCGTCATGCGGAAGGTAAGGACGCCGTGTTGCCTTTCCAGCCACTCCTCAAAGAGGGGACTTACCGCCATAATTATGGCGTGCCCAGCACTGGGTTGCGATAGTCGCTGTCGCCATTCCACCATGAGACCCCGCCGGAGCTCTGTCCGCCATGCCGCGACTTGTCGTGGCAGCGGAGTTTCGCCCCGACGTTGCATCTCCACGCGCAGATCGTGCATGCGTGCAAGGCCTGTTGCCACCAGGTCTCATGGTGGCTGGCCAGCAAGGAGGCTCGCCGCTTCGCGGGAAACCGTGCGGTATCCCCGCACCATCCGTATGGCCATGACCCTCTGGCACGCGTTCAGCTGGGCCGCCGGTCGCTTTCGCAGTGACGGCGCCCACACCGGCGCCCCATAAAGGGCCATGGACTGTACGATGCCAGCGTAGAGCCTCCGGCAGGAGGCGTCTGGACCCCCAAGGTTGGGCAGGTCCCAATTCTATACTAGGATGAGCTTGACTCTCACCAGAGGTCCGCAATGGCCGTGGTTAAATATGTGTGGATAAGGGAAAAGAAGGCCTTCGCCCAGCAGCGGGACATAATAAGTTAATTATTTAGATAAAGAGTCGGGTTTTTATGTACACTTTTTTGATATAGGTTTTTTGGATCATTATTTACGATCTTCGATATTGTCGTGTTAATTTTAATTGATGCCATAGTGATATCACCATCTTTGGCAGGGTTTAATTAATCTAATAACTTCTCTCGCTCTAGCGTTGAGCGGGAGGACATATCAGCCTTTTACTGACTAAAAGGCTAACAAAGAGCTAAAGCATCTTCACTTACAGTCACCCCCTTTTTTCTATCAGAAAAAGGTTGCGGAGGGGACCCCAATGCAGTATACAGCCACTGACGGTCTGCTTGTGAACCAACTTGTGACAACCCGGAACCAAAAATATGCACTCATCAGTGCTTAAAACCTGGTTGTGTTTGCAAACCAGGCTATGTTAGATCCACTTTTTCTAATCCTTTTATATACACATTGTACGCTATCTTTGTCCAGTCTGATAGTTTTCAAATTTCTTACAGAACCAATAATTTGCCCAGAGCATTCATGTTACGTTATAAACGATACACAATGTCCAAAGACTTGTGGAAATAGATTGTTGCCTAATAATGATGAAACGTGCGATTGCCCCCCATTCACTGGCTGTGCATGCGAACCTGGCTATGTCAGAAAGTATGATAACGCTACTGGACCTTGCATCAAAGAAGAAGATTGCCGTAAGTATATACCTTTATATGGACAAACTAGAAAACGCGCAAATGAATCCGTCAATTCATTGAACTCTTTAAATTTTTATACACTTTCAAGATCAGACTGGCAGCTGGAAGTGAATACCATCATACTGGCATAGTGGTTAACCTTGTGGACGCAAGAGGTTTTTTTTCATTTGGGGTTATTTTTGGTAAATAGCTCTTAGCCTGGACTTATGCCCGGTAAATAGCAATAGCATGAGGTTAAACTTAACTAGCGAATTGTGTGACCATAAACGGTATGCACCGAAAATAAAGTTCCTCTTGGGCCGACCAATATTATTGTGCGTGACGATAGGTCGTGGTAGATCAAATGAAAGAGATGAGTGGACTGTATAACAAGTATAATGTTTAAATAAAAAGAAATTACAACGGTCGGTTAAAGTTACGTAAATATGAAAATGAATTTGGAAGAAATGCGCATGCGCAGCTGTGCGTGGAGGCGTGCAACAGCTGACTCTTGGCCGATGTGCAGTGCGGGGCGCGCGACGAGCCGGGCGGCCGTCGCCGGCCAGCTGACTCCCCGCTACACCCGCTCCCCTCGTTCACTCCCGCCGGCGCGTGGCGGCGCGCGGCGATGTTGAGAGCAGTGGTCTCAACAATTATACAATTACATTTTATTCAATTTACGTATAAACAAAAGATTGACACCTTTTTTTATTCGGAAATCATCAAATATCTTCTCCCGCTCAGGATGGAGTGAGAGGGATTATCAGACTTTTACTAATCTTCACAGGTGGGTTAAAACCCACCTGTGTCCTTGATGGCCACGCCATAATCACGGCGGTAAGTTGGCACACCACAATCAAGGCAGTAAGTCTATTGAGCTGCCGGTATATGCACGCATCGTCTGAAGACTGCAGAATCATCTCACGCCTCTTCTTCATTAGCTCGAGGGTCGGATCAGAGAGCCTCTTGTTCTTATTTGTACGGTGAGTCTTGAAAAACTTAGACCCGACCGTATGGACAGTTTCCACGAACCCATCGTTATATTCATCCACGGAGCTTCCTAGGCACTCGAAACGATTGTGGAGTTCGAGCTGAAAGCTCTCGGGGTTTTGGATCTGGATCTGTGCTGGACGGAGCGTAGACTTCATCAGTCGAGACCTTTCAAGTTTAATGTTAATATTCAATGTGCCTCTTACCACGCGGTGATCACTTCCAGTTTTCACCGCGTTGATCACAGAGACATCATTGTATATTTGCTTTTTCGTCGGCAGGATGAAGTCAATCTCATTTCTAGTTGCACCGTCAGGACTTTGCCAGGTCCACCTTCTATGCTCACGATTTTTGAAGAAAGAATTCATCATATAGAGGCCCTCCTATAATCCTCCAATATTACATTATTGTCAACAAATTATTAATAAATGACAAATAAGTTACATTATTAAACACTCACCATCATCATCATCATTTCAGCCGAAAGACGTCCACTCTTGGACATAGGCCTCCCCAATTCAACAATGTCAAATAATAAAAGATGTCAAACCTAAGAAAATACAAGAAACAAATAAATAGAAGTCAAAATTACACATAAAAATAAAACAAATCAAAATAAAAATCTCAATAAATTACAATCAAAATTAATATTCATGTCAAAGTTTAGATCATCTTAAATTCGTCAAAAGAATAAAAAGCTTGCTCGATAAGCCATTTTTTCAAACAAGCTTTGAAGCTGCCTGTAGTGGGGCCACCAGAAATAGCTGCAGGCAGTTGAATAATCAACTACGACTCATGTTATGGCCCATAACATGAGTCGTCTTGGAAGATTTTTGAATACAACAAAATAAACTTTATTGTACACCTAAATAGTAACAAAACTTTTACACAAACTTAAGTCCATCTTAAAAAAACGTGACTAATTAAAACTGGTCAATTATTTTTTACCGGCTTTTTTCTAAATTAAAAGTTTGAAATTGACTTTTCGCCAAACTTTACTTTAGCCAGAAAAACCTGTGGAACTTTGAAATTCAAGTAAATTTCGATGCGTATTTATTTTCTATTAAAAAGAAAGAAGACAACAGAATTTTTTCAATGCTGTTACTTTTTTTTTGTAGTAGATATTTTTTTATTATGTTTTAGCACCACTTTCATGTAATGGCGACTACAATGCAACGCTGACAATCTGTCCAAACCCTTGTCCTAAGACCTGTGATGATCCAGATGCTGGAGATGGCGGGTGCATTAAAATATGTCTAAAGACAAACTGTCAGTGCAATGATGGATATTTTTTGACAAAAAAGGATGGAGGAATATGTATCAAGCCCGAAGATTGTGAAAGTAAGATTTATTCATCCTCACAGGGATTTTTGGTGGGGATTCGCAAACTACTGTTAGTAGGGACACAAGCAAGGTATTGTTCGTGTCTTCAGTAGAAAGTCTGTGTCTTAGTTTTGATATTTTGTGAGCAATTTTTAAACTTTTTCTGTAATCGATGTTGTTAAAGGGAAGGGAGAATCTATATTATTATTACAGGAAATAAAAAATTAGCTATTTCCTAAATTTTGTCGACTTCTGTGTACAATAATATATTAAGTTTATTTCTCAATAGCAACAGCTGATTTTTATTCTCTTTTATTTAGGGTTTGATTTTTGTATAATTCTTGTCTTTGATTGCTACGATATCTGGAAAAGAAAAAAAATTAGATGGTGGAAATATAATTTTAATGACCCTCTTACTGTCCCAATAGGTTGTAAAGGAGATCCGAACGCAGTCTACAGCTACTGTCCCAGTGATTGTGAACCGACTTGTGAAAAACCGGACCGTGATCGAGGATGCACCAAACGATGCATGCCACCAGGCTGCATTTGCAGGGATGACTTTGTTCTAAATAAAGACACTGGAAAATGTATCAAGCTCGAAAAATGTCCAAGTAATAGTTCCTTCAATTTATTTTAGAACGGCTGTAATGATATGCATATAAAAAGAAAAAATGGATGGGTTGTTTGAGAAGTGATATGAAAAAAAAGGGAGTTAGTGATAGCGTGACGAGTGACTGGATAGAATGGAAAAAACAGATGTGTTACGCCGACCTCAAATAAAACGGGACAAGAGCAGGAAGATGAAAATGAGTAATGATATGCATATGAGCTGTGGTCTGAAAGATCCACTTATTGCGTTCCAATTAACGCAAGGTGACATTGCGGTAGACCGAACCGACGGTGGAGAGATTTTTTTTTTCTTTACAAAAAAACAAAATCTTTATTTAAAACTTTCAAGTACAGACTTATAACTACTCATAGAATTTGAAAGCCATGTATGCAGCTCGCAACGGGTGAGAGAACGAATCCCAATTCTATACTAGGATGAGCTTGACTCTCACCAGAGGTCCGCAATGGCCGTGGTTAAATATGTGTGGATAAGGGAAAAGAAGGCCTTCGCCCAGCAGCGGGACATAATAAGTTAATTATTTAGATAAAGAGTCGAGTTTTTATGTACACTTTTTTGATATAGGTTTTTTGGATCATTATTTACGATCTTCGATATTGTCGTGTTAATTTTAATTGATGCCATAGTGATATCACCCTCTTTGGCAGGGTTTAATTAATTTAATAACTTCTCTCGCTCTAGCGTTGAGCGGGAGGACATATCAGCCTTTTACTGACTAAAATGCTAACAAAGAGCTAAAGCATCTTCACTTACAGTCACCCCCTTTTTTCTATCAGAAAAAGGTTGCGGAGGGGACCCCAATGCAGTATACAGCCACTGACGGTCTGCTTGTGAACCAACTTGTGACAACCCGGAACCAAAAATATGCACTCATCAGTGCTTAAAACCTGGTTGTGTTTGCAAACCAGGCTATGTTAGATCCACTTTTTCTAATCCTTTTATATACACATTGTACGCTATCTTTGTCCAGTCTGATAGTTTTCAAATTTCTTACAGAACCAATAATTTGCCCAGAGCATTCATGTTACGTTATAAACGATACACAATGTCCAAAGACTTGTGGAAATAGATCGTTGCCTAATAATGATGAAACGTGCGATTGCCCCCCATTCACTGGCTGTGCATGCGAACCTGGCTATGTCAGAAAGTATGATAACGCTACTGGACCTTGCATCAAAGAAGAAGATTGCCGTAAGTATATACCTTTATATGGACAAACTAGAAAACGCGTAAATGAATCCGTCAATTCATTGAACTCTTTAAATTTTTATACACTTTCAAGATCAGACTGGCAGCTGGAAGTGAATACCATCATACTGGCATAGTGGTTAACCTTGTGGACGCAAGAGGTTTTTTTCATTTGGGGTTATTTTTGGTAAATAGCTCTTAGCCTGGACTTATGCCCGGTAAATAGCAATAGCATGAGGTTAAACTTAACTAGCGAATTGTGTGACCATAAACGGTATGCACCGAAAATAAAGTTCCTCTTGGGCCGACCAATATTATTGTGCGTGACGATAGGTCGTGGTAGATCAAATGAAAGAGATGAGTGGACTGTATAACAAGTATAATGTTTAAATAAAAAGAAATTACAACGGTCGGTTAAAGTTACGTAAATATGAAAATGAATTTGGAAGAAATGCGCATGCGCAGCTGTGCGTGGAGGCGTGCAACAGCTGACTCTTGGCCGATGTGCAGTGCGGGGCGCGCGACGAGCCGGGCGGCCGTCGCCGGCCAGCTGACTCCCCGCTACACCCGCTCCCCTCGTTCACTCCCGCCGGCGCGTGGCGGCGCGCGGCGATGTTGAGAGCAGTGGTCTCAACAATTATACAATTACATTTTATTCAATTTACGTATAAACAAAAGATTGACACCTTTTTTTATTCGGAAATCATCAAATATCTTCTCCCGCTCAGGATGGAGTGAGAGGGATTATCAGACTTTTACTAATCTTCACAGGTGGGTTAAAACCCACCTGTGTCCTTGATGGCCACGCCATAATTACGGCGGTAAGTTGGCACACCACAATCAAGGCAGTAAGTCTATTGAGCTGCCGGTATATGCACGCATCGTCTGAAGACTGCAGAATCATCTCACGCCTCTTCTTCATTAGCTCGAGGGTCGGATCAGAGAGCCTCTTGTTCTTATTTGTACGGTGAGTCTTGAAAAACTTAGACCCGACCGTATGGACAGTTTCCACGAACCCATCGTTATATTCATCCACGGAGCTTCCTAGGCACTCGAAACGATTGTGGAGTTCGAGCTGAAAGCTCTCGGGGTTTTGGATCTGGATCTGTGCTGGACGGAGCGTAGACTTCATCAGTCGAGACCTTTCAAGCTTAATGTTAATATTCAATGTGCCTCTTACCACGCGGTGATCACTTCCAGTTTTCACCGCGTTGATCACAGAGACATCATTGTATATTTGCTTTTTCGTCGGCAGGATGAAGTCAATCTCATTTCTAGTTGCACCGTCAGGACTTTGCCAGGTCCACCTTCTATGCTCACGATTTTTGAAGAAAGAATTCATCATATAGAGGCCCTCCTATAATCCTCCAATATTACATTATTGTCAACAAATTATTAATAAATGACAAATAAGTTACATTATTAAACAATCACCATCATCATCATCATTTCAGCCGAAAGACGTCCACTCTTGAACATAGGCCTCCCCAATTCAACAATGTCAAATAATAAAAGATGTCAAACCTAAGAAAATACAAGAAACAAATAAATAGAAGTCAAAATTACACATAAAAATAAAACAAATCAAAATAAAAATCTCAATAAATTACAATCAAAATTAATATTCATGTCAAAGTTTAGATCATCTTAAATTCGTCAAAAGAATAAAAAGCTTGCTCGATAAGCCATTTTTTCAAACAAGCTTTGAAGCTGCCTGTAGTGGGGCCACCAGAAATAGCTGCAGGCAGTTGAATAATCAACTACGACTCATGTTATGGCCCATAACATGAGTCGTCTTGGAAGATTTTTGAATACAACAAAATAAACTTTATTGTACACCTAAATAGTAACAAAACTTTTACACAAACTTAAGTCCATCTTAAAAAAACGTAACTAATTAAAACTGGTCAATTATTTTTTACCGGCTTTTTTCTAAATTAAAAATTTGAAATTGACTTTTCGCCAAACTTTACTTTAGCCAGAAAAACCTGTGGAACTTTGAAATTCAAGTAAATTTCGATGCGTATTTATTTTCTATTAAAAAGAAAGAAGACAACAGAATTATTTCAATGCTGTTACTTTTTTTTTTTGTAGTAGATATTTTTTTATTATGTTTTAGCACCACTTTCATGTAATGGCGACTACAATGCAACGCTGACAATCTGTCCAAACCCTTGTCCTAAGACCTGTGATGATCCAGATGCTGGAGATGGCGGGTGCATTAAAATATGTCTAAAGACAAACTGTCAGTGCAATGATGGATATTTTTTGACAAAAAAGGATGGAGGAATATGTATCAAGCCCGAAGATTGTGAAAGTAAGATTTATTCATCCTCACAGGGATTTTTGGTGGGGATTCGCAAACTACTGTTAGTAGGGACACAAGCAAGGTATTGTTCGTGTCTTCAGTAGAAAGTCTGTGTCTTAGTTTTGATATTTTGTGAGCAATTTTTAAACTTTTTCTGTAATCGATGTTGTTAAAGGGAAGGGAGAATCTATATTATTATTACAGGAAATAAAAAATTAGCTATTTCCTAAATTTTGTCGACTTCTGTGTACAATAATATATTAAGTTTATTTCTCAATAGCAACAGCTGATTTTTATTCTCTTTTATTTAGGGTTTGATTTTTGTATAATTCTTGTCTTTGATTGCTACGATATCTGGAAAAGAAAAAAAATTAGATGGTGGAAATATAATTTTAATGACCCTCTTACTGTCCCAATAGGTTGTAAAGGAGATCCGAACGCAGTCTACAGCTACTGTCCCAGTGATTGTGAACCGACTTGTGAAAAACCGGACCGTGATCGAGGATGCACCAAACGATGCATGCCACCAGGCTGCATTTGCAGGGATGACTTTGTTCTAAATAAAGACACTGGAAAATGTATCAAGCTCGAAAAATGTCCAAGTAATAGTTCCTTCAATTTATTTTAGAACGGCTGTAATGATATGCATATAAAAAGAAAAAATGGATGGGTTGTTTGAGAAGTGATATGAAAAAAAAGGGAGTTAGTGATAGCGTGACGAGTGACTGGATAGAATGGAAAAAACAGATGTGTTACGCCGACCTCAAATAAAACGGGACAAGAGCAGGAAGATGAAAATGAGTAATGATATGCATATGAGCTGTGGTCTGAAAGATCCACTTATTGCGTTCCAATTAACGCAAGGTGACATTGCGGTAGACCGAACCGACGGTGGAGAGATTTTTTTTTTCTTTACAAAAAAACAAAATCTTTATTTAAAACTTTCAAGTACAGACTTATAACTACTCATAGAATTTGAAAGCCATGTATGCAGCTCGCAACGGGTGAGAGAACGAATCCCAATTCTATACTAGGATGAGCTTGACTCTCACCAGAGGTCCGCAATGGCCGTTGTTAAATATGTGTGGATAAGGGAAAAGAAGGCCTTCGCCCAGCAGCGGGACATAATAAGTTAATTATTTAGATAAAGAGTCGAGTTTTTATGTACACTTTTTTGATATAGGTTTTTTGGATCATTATTTACGATCTTCGATATTGTCGTGTTAATTTTAATTGATGCCATAGTGATATCACCCTCTTTGGCAGGGTTTAATTAATCTAATAACTTCTCTCGCTCTAGCGTTGAGCGGGAGGACATATCAGCCTTTTACTGACTAAAATGCTAACAAAGAGCTAAAGCATCTTCACTTACAGTCACCCCCTTTTTTCTATCAGAAAAAGGTTGCGGAGGGGACCCCAATGCAGTATACAGCCACTGACGGTCTGCTTGTGAACCAACTTGTGACAACCCGGAACCAAAAATATGCACTCATCAGTGCTTAAAACCTGGTTGTGTTTGCAAACCAGGCTATGTTAGATCCACTTTTTCTAATCCTTTTATATACACATTGTACGCTATCTTTGTCCAGTCTGATAGTTTTCAAATTTCTTACAGAACCAATAATTTGCCCAGAGCATTCATGTTACGTTATAAACGATACACAATGTCCAAAGACTTGTGGAAATAGATCGTTGCCTAATAATGATGAAACGTGCGATTGCCCCCCATTCACTGGCTGTGCATGCGAACCTGGCTATGTCAGAAAGTATGATAACGCTACTGGACCTTGCATCAAAGAAGAAGATTGCCGTAAGTATATACCTTTATATGGACAAACTAGAAAACGCGTAAATGAATCCGTCAATTCATTGAACTCTTTAAATTTTTATACACTTTCAAGATCAGACTGGCAGCTGGAAGTGAATACCATCATACTGGCATAGTGGTTAACCTTGTGGACGCAAGAGGTTTTTTTTCATTTGGGGTTATTTTTGGTAAATAGCTCTTAGCCTGGACTTATGCCCGGTAGATAGCAATAGCATGAGGTTAAACTTAACTAGCGAATTGTGTGACCATAAACGGTATGCACCGAAAATAAAGTTCCTCTTGGGCCGACCAATATTATTGTGCGTGACGATAGGTCGTGGTAGATCAAATGAAAGAGATGAGTGGACTGTATAACAAGTATAATGTTTAAATAAAAAGAAATTACAACGGTCGGTTAAAGTTACGTAAATATGAAAATGAATTTGGAAGAAATGCGCATGCGCAGCTGTGCGTGGAGGCGTGCAACAGCTGACTCTTGGCCGATGTGCAGTGCGGGGCGCGCGACGAGCCGGGCGGCCGTCGCCGGCCAGCTGACTCCCCGCTACACCCGCTCCCCTCGTTCACTCCCGCCGGCGCGTGGCGGCGCGCGGCGATGTTGAGAGCAGTGGTCTCAACAATTATACAATTACATTTTATTCAATTTACGTATAAACAAAAGATTGACACCTTTTTTTATTCGGAAATCATCAAATATCTTCTCCCGCTCAGGATGGAGTGAGAGGGATTATCAGACTTTTACTAATCTTCACAGGTGGGTTAAAACCCACCTGTGTCCTTGATGGCCACGCCATAATCACGGCGGTAAGTTGGCACACCACAATCAAGGCAGTAAGTCTATTGAGCTGCCGGTATATGCACGCATCGTCTGAAGACTGCAGAATCATCTCACGCCTCTTCTTCATTAGCTCGAGGGTCGGATCAGAGAGCCTCTTGTTCTTATTTGTACGGTGAGTCTTGAAAAACTTAGACCCGACCGTATGGACAGTTTCCACGAACCCATCGTTATATTCATCCACGGAGCTTCCTAGGCACTCGAAACGATTGTGGAGTTCGAGCTGAAAGCTCTCGGGGTTTTGGATCTGGATCTGTGCTGGACGGAGCGTAGACTTCATCAGTCGAGACCTTTCAAGCTTAATGTTAATATTCAATGTGCCTCTTACCACGCGGTGATCACTTCCAGTTTTCACCGCGTTGATCACAGAGACATCATTGTATATTTGCTTTTTCGTCGGCAGGATGAAGTCAATCTCATTTCTAGTTGCACCGTCAGGACTTTGCCAGGTCCACCTTCTATGCTCACGATTTTTGAAGAAAGAATTCATCATATAGAGGCCCTCCTATAATCCTCCAATATTACATTATTGTCAACAAATTATTAATAAATGACAAATAAGTTACATTATTAAACAATCACCATCATCATCATCATTTCAGCCGAAAGACGTCCACTCTTGAACATAGGCCTCCCCAATTCAACAATGTCAAATAATAAAAGATGTCAAACCTAAGAAAATACAAGAAACAAATAAATAGAAGTCAAAATTACACATAAAAATAAAACAAATCAAAATAAAAATCTCAATAAATTACAATCAAAATTAATATTCATGTCAAAGTTTAGATCATCTTAAATTCGTCAAAAGAATAAACAGCTTGCTCGATAAGCCATTTTTTCAAACAAGCTTTGAAGCTGCCTGTAGTGGGGCCACCAGAAATAGCTGCAGGCAGTTGAATAATCAACTACGACTCATGTTATGGCCCATAACATGAGTCGTCTTGGAAGATTTTTGAATACAACAAAATAAACTTTATTGTACACCTAAATAGTAACAAAACTTTTACACAAACTTAAGTCCATCTTAAAAAAACGTAACTAATTAAAACTGGTCAATTATTTTTTACCGGCTTTTTTCTAAATTAAAAATTTGAAATTGACTTTTCGCCAAACTTTACTTTAGCCAGAAAAACCTGTGGAACTTTGAAATTCAAGTAAATTTCGATGCGTATTTATTTTCTATTAAAAAGAAAGAAGACAACAGAATTATTTCAATGCTGTTACTTTTTTTTTTTGTAGTAGATATTTTTTTATTATGTTTTAGCACCACTTTCATGTAATGGCGACTACAATGCAACGCTGACAATCTGTCCAAACCCTTGTCCTAAGACCTGTGATGATCCAGATGCTGGAGATGGCGGGTGCATTAAAATATGTCTAAAGACAAACTGTCAGTGCAATGATGGATATTTTTTGACAAAAAAGGATGGAGGAATATGTATCAAGCCCGAAGATTGTGAAAGTAAGATTTATTCATCCTCACAGGGATTTTTGGTGGGGATTCGCAAACTACTGTTAGTAGGGACACAAGCAAGGTATTGTTCGTGTCTTCAGTAGAAAGTCTGTGTCTTAGTTTTGATATTTTGTGAGCAATTTTTAAACTTTTTCTGTAATCGATGTTGTTAAAGGGAAGGGAGAATCTATATTATTATTACAGGAAATAAAAAATTAGCTATTTCCTAAATTTTGTCGACTTCTGTGTACAATAATATATTAAGTTTATTTCTCAATAGCAACAGCTGATTTTTATTCTCTTTTATTTAGGGTTTGATTTTTGTATAATTCTTGTCTTTGATTGCTACGATATCTGGAAAAGAAAAAAAATTAGATGGTGGAAATATAATTTTAATGACCCTCTTACTGTCCCAATAGGTTGTAAAGGAGATCCGAACGCAGTCTACAGCTACTGTCCCAGTGATTGTGAACCGACTTGTGAAAAACCGGACCGTGATCGAGGATGCACCAAACGATGCATGCCACCAGGCTGCATTTGCAGGGATGACTTTGTTCTAAATAAAGACACTGGAAAATGTATCAAGCTCGAAAAATGTCCAAGTAATAGTTCCTTCAATTTATTTTAGAACGGCTGTAATGATATGCATATAAAAAGAAAAAATGGATGGGTTGTTTGAGAAGTGATATGAAAAAAAAGGGAGTTAGTGATAGCGTGACGAGTGACTGGATAGAATGGAAAAAACAGATGTGTTACGCCGACCTCAAATAAAACGGGACAAGAGCAGGAAGATGAAAATGAGTAATGATATGCATATGAGCTGTGGTCTGAAAGATCCACTTATTGCGTTCCAATTAACGCAAGGTGACATTGCGGTAGACCGAACCGACGGTGGAGAGATTTTTTTTTTCTTTACAAAAAAACAAAATCTTTATTTAAAACTTTCAAGTACAGACTTATAACTACTCATAGAATTTGAAAGCCATGTATGCAGCTCGCAACGGGTGAGAGAACGAATCCCAATTCTATACTAGGATGAGCTTGACTCTCACCAGAGGTCCGCAATGGCCGTGGTTAAATATGTGTGGATAAGGGAAAAGAAGGCCTTCGCCCAGCAGCGGGACATAATAAGTTAATTATTTAGATAAAGAGTCGAGTTTTTATGTACACTTTTTTGATATAGGTTTTTTGGATCATTATTTACGATCTTCGATATTGTCGTGTTAATTTTAATTGATGCCATAGTGATATCACCCTCTTTGGCAGGGTTTAATTAATCTAATAACTTCTCTCGCTCTAGCGTTGAGCGGGAGGACATATCAGCCTTTTACTGACTAAAAGGCTAACAAAGAGCTAAAGCATCTTCACTTACAGTCACCCCCTTTTTTCTATCAGAAAAAGGTTGCGGAGGGGACCCCAATGCAGTATACAGCCACTGACGGTCTGCTTGTGAACCAACTTGTGACAACCCGGAACCAAAAATATGCACTCATCAGTGCTTAAAACCTGGTTGTGTTTGCAAACCAGGCTATGTTAGATCCACTTTTTCTAATCCTTTTATATACACATTGTACGCTATCTTTGTCCAGTCTGATAGTTTTCAAATTTCTTACAGAACCAATAATTTGCCCAGAGCATTCATGTTACGTTATAAACGATACACAATGTCCAAAGACTTGTGGAAATAGATCGTTGCCTAATAATGATGAAACGTGCGATTGCCCCCCATTCACTGGCTGTGCATGCGAACCTGGCTATGTCAGAAAGTATGATAACGCTACTGGACCTTGCATCAAAGAAGAAGATTGCCGTAAGTATATACCTTTATATGGACAAACTAGAAAACGCGTAAATGAATCCGTCAATTCATTGAACTCTTTAAATTTTTATACACTTTCAAGATCAGACTGGCAGCTGGAAGTGAATACCATCATACTGGCATAGTGGTTAACCTTGTGGACGCAAGAGGTTTTTTTCATTTGGGGTTATTTTTGGTAAATAGCTCTTAGCCTGGACTTATGCCCGGTAGATAGCAATAGCATGAGGTTAAACTTAACTAGCGAATTGTGTGACCATAAACGGTATGCACCGAAAATAAAGTTCCTCTTGGGCCGACCAATATTATTGTGCGTGACGATAGGTCGTGGTAGATCAAATGAAAGAGATGAGTGGACTGTATAACAAGTATAATGTTTAAATAAAAAGAAATTACAACGGTCGGTTAAAGTTACGTAAATATGAAAATGAATTTGGAAGAAATGCGCATGCGCAGCTGTGCGTGGAGGCGTGCAACAGCTGACTCTTGGCCGATGTGCCGTGCGGGGCGCGCGACGAGCCGGGCGGCCGTCGCCGGCCAGCTGACTCCCCGCTACACCCGCTCCCCTCGTTCACTCCCGCCGGCCCGTGGCGGCGCGCGGCGATGTTGAGAGCAGTGGTCTCAACAATTATACAATTACATTTTATTCAATTTACGTATAAACAAAAGATTGACACCTTTTTTTATTCGGAAATCATCAAATATCTTCTCCCGCTCAGGATGGAGTGAGAGGGATTATCAGACTTTTACTAATCTTCACAGGTGGGTTAAAACCCACCTGTGTCCTTGATGGCCACGCCATAATCACGGCGGTAAGTTGGCACACCACAATCAAGGCAGTAAGTCTATTGAGCGGCCGGTATATGCACGCATCGTCTGAAGACTGCAGAATCATCTCACGCCTCTTCTTCATTAGCTCGAGGGTCGGATCAGAGAGCCTCTTGTTCTTATTTGTACGGTGAGTCTTGAAAAACTTAGACCCGACCGTATGGACAGTTTCCACGAACCCATCGTTATATTCATCCACGGAGCTTCCTAGGCACTCGAAACGATTGTGGAGTTCGAGCTGAAAGCTCTCGGGGTTTTGGATCTGGATCTGTGCTGGACGGAGCGTAGACTTCATCAGTCGAGACCTTTCAAGCTTAATGTTAATATTCAATGTGCCTCTTACCACGCGGTGATCACTTCCAGTTTTCACCGCGTTGATCACAGAGACATCATTGTATATTTGCTTTTTCGTCGGCAGGATGAAGTCAATCTCATTTCTAGTTGCACCGTCAGGACTTTGCCAGGTCCACCTTCTATGCTCACGATTTTTGAAGAAAGAATTCATCTTATAGAGGCCCTCCTATAAGCCTCCAATATTACATTATTGTCAACAAATTATTAATAAATGACAAATAAGTTACATTATTAAACAATCACCATCATCATCATCATTTCAGCCGAAAGACGTCCACTCTTGAACATAGGCCTCCCCAATTCAACAATGTCAAATAATAAAAGATGTCAAACCTAAGAAAATACAAGAAACAAATAAATAGAAGTCAAAATTACACATAAAAATAAAACAAATCAAAATAAAAATCTCAATAAATTACAATCAAAATTAATATTCATGTCAAAGTTTAGATCATCTTAAATTCGTCAAAAGAATAAAAAGCTTGCTCGATAAGCCATTTTTTCAAACAAGCTTTGAAGCTGCCTGTAGTGGGGCCACCAGAAATAGCTGCAGGCAGTTGAATAATCAACTACGACTCATGTTATGGCCCATAACATGAGTCGTCTTGGAAGATTTTTGAATACAACAAAATAAACTTTATTGTACACCTAAATAGTAACAAAACTTTTACACAAACTTAAGTCCATCTTAAAAAAACGTAACTAATTAAAACTGGTCAATTATTTTTTACCGGCTTTTTTCTAAATTAAAAATTTGAAATTGACTTTTCGCCAAACTTTACTTTAGCCAGAAAAACCTGTGGAACTTTGAAATTCAAGTAAATTTCGATGCGTATTTATTTTCTATTAAAAAGAAAGAAGACAACAGAATTATTTCAATGCTGTTACTTTTTTTTTTGTAGTAGATATTTTTTTATTATGTTTTAGCACCACTTTCATGTAATGGCGACTACAATGCAACGCTGACAATCTGTCCAAACCCTTGTCCTAAGACCTGTGATGATCCAGATGCTGGAGATGGCGGGTGCATTAAAATATGTCTAAAGACAAACTGTCAGTGCAATGATGGATATTTTTTGACAAAAAAGGATGGAGGAATATGTATCAAGCCCGAAGATTGTGAAAGTAAGATTTATTCATCCTCACAGGGATTTTTGGTGGGGATTCGCAAACTACTGTTAGTAGGGACACAAGCAAGGTATTGTTCGTGTCTTCAGTAGAAAGTCTGTGTCTTAGTTTTGATATTTTGTGAGCAATTTTTAAACTTTTTCTGTAATCGATGTTGTTAAAGGGAAGGGAGAATCTATATTATTATTACAGGAAATAAAAAATTAGCTATTTCCTAAATTTTGTCGACTTCTGTGTACAATAATATATTAAGTTTATTTCTCAATAGCAACAGCTGATTTTTATTCTCTTTTATTTAAGGTTTGATTTTTGTATAATTCTTGTCTTTGGTTGCTACGATATCTGGAAAAGAAAAAAAAATTAGATGGTGGAAATATAATTTTAATGACCCTCTTACTGTCCCAATAGGTTGTAAAGGAGATCCGAACGCAGTCTACAGCTACTGTCCCAGTGATTGTGAACCGACTTGTGAAAAACCGGACCGTGATCGAGGATGCACCAAACGATGCATGCCACCAGGCTGCATTTGCAGGGATGACTTTGTTCTAAATAAAGACACTGGAAAATGTATCAAGCTCGAAAAATGTCCAAGTAATAGTTCCTTCAATTTATTTTAGAACGGCTGTAATGATATGCATATAAAAATAAAAAATGGATGGGTTGTTTGAGAAGTGATATGAAAAAAAAAGGGAGTTAGTGATAGCGTGACGAGTGACTGGATAGAATGGAAAAAACAGATGTGTTACGCCGACCTCAAATAAAACGGGACAAGAGCAGGAAGATGAAAATGAGTAATGATATGCATATGAGCTGTGGTCTGAAAGATCCACTTATTGCGTTCCATTAAACGCAAGGTGACATTGCGGTAGACCGAACCGACGGTGGAGAGATTTTTTTTTTCTTTACAAAAAAACAAAATCTTTATTTAAAACTTTCAAGTACAGACTTATAACTACTCATAGAATTTGAAAGCCATGTATGCAGCTCGCAATGGGTGAGAGAACGAATCCCAATTCTATACTAGGATGAGCTTGACTCTCACCAGAGGTCCGCAATGGCCGTGGTTAAATATGTGTGGATAAGGGAAAAGAAGGCCTTCGCCCAGCAGCGGGACATAATAAGTTAATTATTTAGATAAAGAGTCGAGTTTTTATGTACACTTTTTTGATATAGGTTTTTTGGATCATTATTTACGATCTTCGATATTGTCGTGTTAATTTTAATTGATGCCATAGTGATATCACCCTCTTTGGCAGGGTTTAATTAATCTAATAACTTCTCTCGCTCTAGCGTTGAGCGGGAGGACATATCAGCCTTTTACTGACTAAAATGCTAACAAAGAGCTAAAGCATCTTCACTTACAGTCACCCCCTTTTTTCTATCAGAAAAAGGTTGCGGAGGGGACCCCAATGCAGTATACAGCCACTGACGGTCTGCTTGTGAACCAACTTGTGACAACCCGGAACCAAAAATATGCACTCATCAGTGCTTAAAACCTGGTTGTGTTTGCAAACCAGGCTATGTTAGATCCACTTTTTCTAATCCTTTTATATACACATTGTACGCTATCTTTGTCCAGTCTGATAGTTTTCAAATTTCTTACAGAACCAATAATTTGCCCAGAGCATTCATGTTACGTTATAAACGATACACAATGTCCAAAGACTTGTGGAAATAGATCGTTGCCTAATAATGATGAAACGTGCGATTGCCCCCCATTCACTGGCTGTGCATGCGAACCTGGCTATGTCAGAAAGTATGATAACGCTACTGGACCTTGCATCAAAGAAGAAGATTGCCGTAAGTATATACCTTTATATGGACAAACTAGAAAACGCGTAAATGAATCCGTCAATTCATTGAACTCTTTAAATTTTTATACACTTTCAAGATCAGACTGGCAGCTGGAAGTGAATACCATCATACTGGCATAATGGTTAACCTTGTGGACGCAAGAGGTTTTTTTCATTTGGGGTTATTTTTGGTAAATAGCTCTTAGCCTGGACTTATGCCCGGTAGATAGCAATAGCATGAGGTTAAACTTAACTAGCGAATTGTGTGACCATAAACGGTATGCACCGAAAATAAAGTTCCTCTTGGGCCGACCAATATTATTGTGCGTGACGATAGGTCGTGGTAGATCAAATGAAAGAGATGAGTGGACTGTATAACAAGTATAATGTTTAAATAAAAAGAAATTACAACGGTCGGTTAAAGTTACGTAAATATGAAAATGAATTTGGAAGAAATGCGCATGCGCAGCTGTGCGTGGAGGCGTGCAACAGCTGACTCTTGGCCGATGTGCAGTGCGGGGCGCGCGACGAGCCGGGCGGACGTCGCCGGCCAGCTGACTCCCCGCTACACCCGCTCCCCTCGTTCACTCCCGCCGGCGCGTGGCGGCGCGCGGCGATGTTGAGAGCAGTGGTCTCAACAATTATACAATTACATTTTATTCAATTTACGTATAAACAAAAGATTGACACCTTTTTTTATTCGGAAATCATCAAATATCTTCTCCCGCTCAGGATGGAGTGAGAGGGATTATCAGACTTTTACTAATCTTCACAGGTGGGTTAAAACCCACCTGTGTCCTTGATGGCCACGCCATAATCACGGCGGTAAGTTGGCACACCACAATCAAGGCAGTAAGTCTATTGAGCTGCCGGTATATGCACGCATCGTCTGAAGACTGCAGAATCATCTCACGCCTCTTCTTCATTAGCTCGAGGGTCGGATCAGAGAGCCTCTTGTTTTTATTTGTACGGTGAGTCTTGAAAAACTTAGACCCGACCGTATGGACAGTTTCCACGAACCCATCGTTATATTCATCCACGGAGCTTCCTAGGCACTCGAAACGATTGTGGAGTTCGAGCTGAAAGCTCTCGGGGTTTTGGATCTGGATCTGTGCTGGACGGAGCGTAGACTTCATCAGTCGAGACCTTTCAAGCTTAATGTTAATATTCAATGTGCCTCTTACCACGCGGTGATCACTTCCAGTTTTCACCGCGTTGATCACAGAGACATCATTGTATATTTGCTTTTTCGTCGGCAGGATGAAGTCAATCTCATTTCTAGTTGCACCGTCAGGACTTTGCCAGGTCCACCTTCTATGCTCACGATTTTTGAAGAAAGAATTCATCATATAGAGGCCCTCCTATAATCCTCCAATATTACATTATTGTCAACAAATTATTAATAAATGACAAATAAGTTACATTATTAAACAATCACCATCATCATCATCATTTCAGCCGAAAGACGTCCACTCTTGAACATAGGCCTCCCCAATTCAACAATGTCAAATAATAAAAGATGTCAAACCTAAGAAAATACAAGAAACAAATAAATAGAAGTCAAAATTACACATAAAAATAAAACAAATCAAAATAAAAATCTCAATAAATTACAATCAAAATTAATATTCATGTCAAAGTTTAGATCATCTTAAATTCGTCAAAAGAATAAAAAGCTTGCTCGATAAGCCATTTTTTCAAACAAGCTTTGAAGCTGCCTGTAGTGGGGCCACCAGAAATAGCTGCAGGCAGTTGAATAATCAACTACGACTCATGTTATGGCCCATAACATGAGTCGTCTTGGAAGATTTTTGAATACAACAAAATAAACTTTATTGTACACCTAAATAGTAACAAAACTTTTACACAAACTTAAGTCCATCTTAAAAAAAACGTAACTAATTAAAACTGGTCAATTATTTTTTACCGGCTTTTTTCTAAATTAAAAATTTGAAATTGACTTTTCGCCAAACTTTACTTTAGCCAGAAAAACCTGTGGAACTTTGAAATTCAAGTAAATTTCGATGCGTATTTATTTTCTATTAAAAAGAAAGAAGACAACAGAATTATTTCAATGCTGTTACTTTTTTTTTTTGTAGTAGATATTTTTTTATTATGTTTTAGCACCACTTTCATGTAATGGCGACTACAATGCAACGCTGACAATCTGTCCAAACCCTTGTCCTAAGACCTGTGATGATCCAGATGCTGGAGATGGCGGGTGCATTAAAATATGTCTAAAGACAAACTGTCAGTGCAATGATGGATATTTTTTGACAAAAAAGGATGGAGGAATATGTATCAAGCCCGAAGATTGTGAAAGTAAGATTTATTCATCCTCACAGGGATTTTTGGTGGGGATTCGCAAACTACTGTTAGTAGGGACACAAGCAAGGTATTGTTCGTGTCTTCAGTAGAAAGTCTGTGTCTTAGTTTTGATATTTTGTGAGCAATTTTTAAACTTTTTCTGTAATCGATGTTGTTAAAGGGAAGGGAGAATCTATATTATTATTACAGGAAATAAAAAATTAGCTATTTCCTAAATTTTGTCGACTTCTGTGTACAATAATATATTAAGTTTATTTCTCAATAGCAACAGCTGATTTTTATTCTCTTTTATTTAGGGTTTGATTTTTGTATAATTCTTGTCTTTGGTTGCTACGATATCTGGAAAAGAAAAAAAATTAGATGGTGGAAATATAATTTTAATGACCCTCTTACTGTCCCAATAGGTTGTAAAGGAGATCCGAACGCAGTCTACAGCTACTGTCCCAGTGATTGTGAACCGACTTGTGAAAAACCGGACCGTGATCGAGGATGCACCAAACGATGCATGCCACCAGGCTGCATTTGCAGGGATGACTTTGTTCTAAATAAAGACACTGGAAAATGTATCAAGCTCGAAAAATGTCCAAGTAATAGTTCCTTCAATTTATTTTAGAACGGCTGTAATGATATGCATATAAAAATAAAAAATGGATGGGTTGTTTGAGAAGTGATATGAAAAAAAAGGGAGTTAGTGATAGCGTGACGAGTGACTGGATAGAATAGAAAAAACAGATGTGTTACGCCGACCTCAAATAAAACGGGACAAGAGCAGGAAGATGAAAATGAGTAATGATATGCATATGAGCTGTGGTCTGAAAGATCCACTTATTGCGTTCCATTAAACGCAAGGTGACATTGCGGTAGACCGAACCGACGGTGGAGAGATTTTTTTTTTCTTTACAAAAAAACAAAATCTTTATTTAAAACTTTCAAGTACAGACTTATAACTACTCATAGAATTTGAAAGCCATGTATGCAGCTCGCAACGGGTGAGAGAACGAATCCCAATTCTATACTAGGATGAGCTTGACTCTCACCAGAGGTCCGCAATGGCCGTGGTTAAATATGTGTGGATAAGGGAAAAGAAGGCCTTCGCCCAGCAGCGGGACATAATAAGTTAATTATTTAGATAAAGAGTCGAGTTTTTATGTACACTTTTTTGATATAGGTTTTTTGGATCATTATTTACGATCTTCGATATTGTCGTGTTAATTTTAATTGATGCCATAGTGATATCACCCTCTTTGGCAGGGTTTAATTAATCTAATAACTTCTCTCGCTCTAGCGTTGAGCGGGAGGACATATCAGCCTTTTACTGACTAAAAGGCTAACAAAGAGCTAAAGCATCTTCACTTACAGTCACCCCCTTTTTTCTATCAGAAAAAGGTTGCGGAGGGGACCCCAATGCAGTATACAGCCACTGACGGTCTGCTTGTGAACCAACTTGTGACAACCCGGAACCAAAAATATGCACTCATCAGTGCTTAAAACCTGGTTGTGTTTGCAAACCAGGCTATGTTAGATCCACTTTTTCTAATCCTTTTATATACACATTGTACGCTATCTTTGTCCAGTCTGATAGTTTTCAAATTTCTTACAGAACCAATAATTTGCCCAGAGCATTCATGTTACGTTATAAACGATACACAATGTCCAAAGACTTGTGGAAATAGATCGTTGCCTAATAATGATGAAACGTGCGATTGCCCCCCATTCACTGGCTGTGCATGCGAACCTGGCTATGTCAGAAAGTATGATAACGCTACTGGACCTTGCATCAAAGAAGAAGATTGCCGTAAGTATATACCTTTATATGGACAAACTAGAAAACGCGTAAATGAATCCGTCAATTCATTGAACTCTTTAAATTTTTATACACTTTCAAGATCAGACTGGCAGCTGGAAGTGAATACCATCATACTGGCATAGTGGTTAACCTTGTGGACGCAAGAGGTTTTTTTCATTTGGGGTTATTTTTGGTAAATAGCTCTTAGCCTGGACTTATGCCCGGTAGATAGCAATAGCATGAGGTTAAACTTAACTAGCGAATTGTGTGACCATAAACGGTATGCACCGAAAATAAAGTTCCTCTTGGGCCGACCAATATTATTGTGCGTGACGATAGGTCGTGGTAGATCAAATGAAAGAGATGAGTGGACTGTATAACAAGTATAATGTTTAAATAAAAAGAAATTACAACGGTCGGTTAAAGTTACGTAAATATGAAAATGAATTTGGAAGAAATGCGCATGCGCAGCTGTGCGTGGAGGCGTGCAACAGCTGACTCTTGGCCGATGTGCAGTGCGGGGCGCGCGACGAGCCGGGCGGCCGTCGCCGGCCAGCTGACTCCCCGCTACACCCGCTCCCCTCGTTCACTCCCGCCGGCGCGTGGCGGCGCGCGGCGATGTTGAGAGCAGTGGTCTCAACAATTATACAATTACATTTTATTCAATTTACGTATAAACAAAAGATTGACACCTTTTTTTATTCGGAAATCATCAAATATCTTCTCCCGCTCAGGATGGAGTGAGAGGGATTATCAGACTTTTACTAATCTTCACAGGTGGGTTAAAACCCACCTGTGTCCTTGATGGCCACGCCATAATCACGGCGGTAAGTTGGCACACCACAATCAAGGCAGTAAGTCTATTGAGCTGCCGGTATATGCACGCATCGTCTGAAGACTGCAGAATCATCTCACGCCTCTTCTTCATTAGCTCGAGGGTCGGATCAGAGAGCCTCTTGTTCTTATTTGTACGGTGAGTCTTGAAAAACTTAGACCCGACCGTATGGACAGTTTCCACGAACCCATCGTTATATTCATCCACGGAGCTTCCTAGGCACTCGAAACGATTGTGGAGTTCGAGCTGAAAGCTCTCGGGGTTTTGGATCTGGATCTGTGCTGGACGGAGCGTAGACTTCATCAGTCGAGACCTTTCAAGCTTAATGTTAATATTCAATGTGCCTCTTACCACGCGGTGATCACTTCCAGTTTTCACCGCGTTGATCACAGAGACATCATTGTATATTTGCTTTTTCGTCGGCAGGATGAAGTCAATCTCATTTCTAGTTGCACCGTCAGGACTTTGCCAGGTCCACCTTCTATGCTCACGATTTTTGAAGAAAGAATTCATCATATAGAGGCCCTCCTATAATCCTCCAATATTACATTATTGTCAACAAATTATTAATAAATGACAAATAAGTTACATTATTAAACAATCACCATCATCATCATCATTTCAGCCGAAAGACGTCCACTCTTGAACATAGGCCTCCCCAATTCAACAATGTCAAATAATAAAAGATGTCAAACCTAAGAAAATACAAGAAACAAATAAATAGAAGTCAAAATTACACATAAAAATAAAACAAATCAAAATAAAAATCTCAATAAATTACAATCAAAATTAATATTCATGTCAAAGTTTAGATCATCTTAAATTCGTCAAAAGAATAAAAAGCTTGCTCGATAAGCCATTTTTTCAAACAAGCTTTGAAGCTGCCTGTAGTGGGGCCACCAGAAATAGCTGCAGGCAGTTGAATAATCAACTACGACTCATGTTATGGCCCATAACATGAGTCGTCTTGGAAGATTTTTGAATACAACAAAATAAACTTTATTGTACACCTAAATAGTAACAAAACTTTTACACAAACTTAAGTCCATCTTAAAAAAACGTAACTAATTAAAACTGGTCAATTATTTTTTACCGCCTTTTTTCTAAATTAAAAATTTGAAATTGACTTTTCGCCAAACTTTACTTTAGCCAGAAAAACCTGTGGAACTTTGAAATTCAAGTAAATTTTGATGCGTATTTATTTTCTATTAAAAAGAAAGAAGACAACAGAATTATTTCAATGCTGTTACTTTTTTTTTTGTAGTAGATATTTTTTTATTATGTTTTAGCACCACTTTCATGTAATGGCGACTACAATGCAACGCTGACAATCTGTCCAAACCCTTGTCCTAAGACCTGTGATGATCCAGATGCTGGAGATGGCGGGTGCATTAAAATATGTCTAAAGACAAACTGTCAGTGCAATGATGGATATTTTTTGACAAAAAAGGATGGAGGAATATGTATCAAGCCCGAAGATTGTGAAAGTAAGATTTATTCATCCTCACAGGGATTTTTGGTGGGGATTCGCAAACTACTGTTAGTAGGGACACAAGCAAGGTATTGTTCGTGTCTTCAGTAGAAAGTCTGTGTCTTAGTTTTGATATTTTGTGAGCAATTTTTAAACTTTTTCTGTAATCGATGTTGTTAAAGGGAAGGGAGAATCTATATTATTATTACAGGAAATAAAAAATTAGCTATTTCCTAAATTTTGTCGACTTCTGTGTACAATAATATATTAAGTTTATTTCTCAATAGCAACAGCTGATTTTTATTCTCTTTTATTTAAGGTTTGATTTTTGTATAATTCTTGTCTTTGGTTGCTACGATATCTGGAAAAGAAAAAAAATTAGATGGTGGAAATATAATTTTAATGACCCTCTTACTGTCCCAATAGGTTGTAAAGGAGATCCGAACGCAGTCTACAGCTACTGTCCCAGTGATTGTGAACCGACTTGTGAAAAACCGGACCGTGATCGAGGATGCACCAAACGATGCATGCCACCAGGCTGCATTTGCAGGGATGACTTTGTTCTAAATAAAGACACTGGAAAATGTATCAAGCTCGAAAAATGTCCAAGTAATAGTTCCTTCAATTTATTTTAGAACGGCTGTAATGATATGCATATAAAAATAAAAAATGGATGGGTTGTTTGAGAAGTGATATGAAAAAAAAGGGAGTTAGTGATAGCGTGACGAGTGACTGGATAGAATGGAAAAAACAGATGTGTTACGCCGACCTCAAATAAAACGGGACAAGAGCAGGAAGATGAAAATGAGTAATGATATGCATATGAGCTGTGGTCTGAAAGATCCACTTATTGCGTTCCATTAAACGCAAGGTGACATTGCGGTAGACCGAACCGACGGTGGAGAGATTTTTTTTTTCTTTACAAAAAAACAAAATCTTTATTTAAAACTTTCAAGTACAGACTTATAACTACTCATAGAATTTGAAATCCATGTATGCAGCTCGCAACGGGTGAGAGAACGAATCCCAATTCTATACTAGGATGAGCTTGACTCTCACCAGAGGTCCGCAATGGCCGTGGTTAAATATGTGTGGATAAGGGAAAAGAAGGCCTTCGCCCAGCAGCGGGACATAATAAGTTAATTATTTAGATAAAGAGTCGAGTTTTTATGTACACTTTTTTGATATAGGTTTTTTGGATCATTATTTACGATCTTCGATATTGTCGTGTTAATTTTAATTGATGCCATAGTGATATCACCCTCTTTGGCAGGGTTTAATTAATCTAATAACTTCTCTCGCTCTAGCGTTGAGCGGGAGGACATATCAGCCTTTTACTGACTAAAAGGCTAACAAAGAGCTAAAGCATCTTCACTTACAGTCACCCCCTTTTTTCTATCAGAAAAAGGTTGCGGAGGGGACCCCAATGCAGTATACAGCCACTGACGGTCTGCTTGTGAACCAACTTGTGACAACCCGGAACCAAAAATATGCACTCATCAGTGCTTAAAACCTGGTTGTGTTTGCAAACCAGGCTATGTTAGATCCACTTTTTCTAATCCTTTTATATACACATTGTACGCTATCTTTGTCCAGTCTGATAGTTTTCAAATTTCTTACAGAACCAATAATTTGCCCAGAGCATTCATGTTACGTTATAAACGATACACAATGTCCAAAGACTTGTGGAAATAGATCGTTGCCTAATAATGATGAAACGTGCGATTGCCCCCCATTCACTGGCTGTGCATGCGAACCTGGCTATGTCAGAAAGTATGATAACGCTACTGGACCTTGCATCAAAGAAGAAGATTGCCGTAAGTATATACCTTTATATGGACAAACTAGAAAACGCGTAAATGAATCCGTCAATTCATTGAACTCTTTAAATTTTTATACACTTTCAAGATCAGACTGGCAGCTGGAAGTGAATACCATCATACTGGCATAGTGGTTAACCTTGTGGACGCAAGAGGTTTTTTTCATTTGGGGTTATTTTTGGTAAATAGCTCTTAGCCTGGACTTATGCCCGGTAGATAGCAATAGCATGAGGTTAAACTTAACTAGCGAATTGTGTGACCATAAACGGTATGCACCGAAAATAAAGTTCCTCTTGGGCCGACCAATATTATTGTGCGTGACGATAGGTCGTGGTAGATCAAATGAAAGAGATGAGTGGACTGTATAACAAGTATAATGTTTAAATAAAAAGAAATTACAACGGTCGGTTAAAGTTACGTAAATATGAAAATGAATTTGGAAGAAATGCGCATGCGCAGCTGTGCGTGGAGGCGTGCAACAGCTGACTCTTGGCCGATGTGCAGTGCGGGGCGCGCGACGAGCCGGGCGGCCGTCGCCGGCCAGCTGACTCCCCGCTACACCCGCTCCCCTCGTTCACTCCCGCCGGCGCGTGGCGGCGCGCGGCGATGTTGAGAGCAGTGGTCTCAACAATTATACAATTACATTTTATTCAATTTACGTATAAACAAAAGATTGACACCTTTTTTTATTCGGAAATCATCAAATATCTTCTCCCGCTCAGGATGGAGTGAGAGGGATTATCAGACTTTTACTAATCTTCACAGGTGGGTTAAAACCCACCTGTGTCCTTGATGGCCACGCCATAATCACGGCGGTAAGTTGGCACACCACAATCAAGGCAGTAAGTCTATTGAGCTGCCGGTATATGCACGCATCGTCTGAAGACTGCAGAATCATCTCACGCCTCTTCTTCATTAGCTCGAGGGTCGGATCAGAGAGCCTCTTGTTCTTATTTGTACGGTGAGTCTTGAAAAACTTAGACCCGACCGTATGGACAGTTTCCACGAACCCATCGTTATATTCATCCACGGAGCTTCCTAGGAACTCGAAACGATTGTGGAGTTCGAGCTGAAAGCTCTCGGGGTTTTGGATCTGGATCTGTGCTGGACGGAGCGTAGACTTCATCAGTCGAGACCTTTCAAGCTTAATGTTAATATTCAATGTGCCTCTTACCACGCGGTGATCACTTCCAGTTTTCACCGCGTTGATCACAGAGACATCATTGTATATTTGCTTTTTCGTCGGCAGGATGAAGTCAATCTCATTTCTAGTTGCACCGTCAGGACTTTGCCAGGTCCACCTTCTATGCTCACGATTTTTGAAGAAAGAATTCATCATATAGAGGCCCTCCTATAATCCTCCAATATTACATTATTGTCAACAAATTATTAATAAATGACAAATAAGTTACATTATTAAACAATCACCATCATCATCATCATTTCAGCCGAAAGACGTCCACTCTTGGACATAGGCCTCCCCAATTCAACAATGTCAAATAATAAAAGATGTCAAACCTAAAAAAATACAAGAAACAAATAAATAGAAGTCAAAATTACACATAAAAATAAAACAAATCAAAATAAAAATCTCAATAAATTACAATCAAAATTAATATTCATGTCAAAGTTTAGATCATCTTAAATTCGTCAAAAGAATAAAAAGCTTGCTCGATAAGCCATTTTTTCAAACAAGCTTTGAAGCTGCCTGTAGTGGGGCCACCAGAAATAGCTGCAGGCAGTTGAATAATCAACTACGACTCATGTTATGGCCCATAACATGAGTCGTCTTGGAAGATTTTTGAATACAACAAAATAAACTTTATTGTACACCTAAATAGTAACAAAACTTTTACACAAACTTAAGTCCATCTTAAAAAAACGTAACTAATTAAAACTGGTCAATTATTTTTTACCGGCTTTTTTCTAAATTAAAAATTTGAAATTGACTTTTCGCCAAACTTTACTTTAGCCAGAAAAACCTGTGGAACTTTGAAATTCAAGTAAATTTTGATGCGTATTTATTTTCTATTAAAAAGAAAGAAGACAACAGAATTATTTCAATGCTGTTACTTTTTTTTTTGTAGTAGATATTTTTTTATTATGTTTTAGCACCACTTTCATGTAATGGCGACTACAATGCAACGCTGACAATCTGTCCAAACCCTTGTCCTAAGACCTGTGATGATCCAGATGCTGGAGATGGCGGGTGCATTAAAATATGTCTAAAGACAAACTGTCAGTGCAATGATGGATATTTTTTGACAAAAAAGGATGGAGGAATATGTATCAAGCCCGAAGATTGTGAAAGTAAGATTTATTCATCCTCACAGGGATTTTTGGTGGGGATTCGCAAACTACTGTTAGTAGGGACACAAGCAAGGTATTGTTCGTGTCTTCAGTAGAAAGTCTGTGTCTTAGTTTTGATATTTTGTGAGCAATTTTTAAACTTTTTCTGTAATCGATGTTGTTAAAGGGAAGGGAGAATCTATATTATTATTACAGGAAATAAAAAATTAGCTATTTCCTAAATTTTGTCGACTTCTGTGTACAATAATATATTAAGTTTATTTCTCAATAGCAACAGCTGATTTTTATTCTCTTTTATTTAGGGTTTGATTTTTGTATAATTCTTGTCTTTGGTTGCTACGATATCTGGAAAAGAAAAAAAATTAGATGGTGGAAATATAATTTTAATGACCCTCTTACTGTCCCAATAGGTTGTAAAGGAGATCCGAACGCAGTCTACAGCTACTGTCCCAGTGATTGTGAACCGACTTGTGAAAAACCGGACCGTGATCGAGGATGCACCAAACGATGCATGCCACCAGGCTGCATTTGCAGGGATGACTTTGTTCTAAATAAAGACACTGGAAAATGTATCAAGCTCGAAAAATGTCCAAGTAATAGTTCCTTCAATTTATTTTAGAACGGCTGTAATGATATGCATATAAAAATAAAAAATGGATGGGTTGTTTGAGAAGTGATATGAAAAAAAAGGGAGTTAGTGATAGCGTGACGAGTGACTGGATAGAATGGAAAAAACAGATGTGTTACGCCGACCTCAAATAAAACGGGACAAGAGCAGGAAGATGAAAATGAGTAATGATATGCATATGAGCTGTGGTCTGAAAGATCCACTTATTGCGTTCCATTAAACGCAAGGTGACATTGCGGTAGACCGAACCGACGGTGGAGAGATTTTTTTTTTCTTTACAAAAAAACAAAATCTTTATTTAAAACTTTCAAGTACAGACTTATAACTACTCATAGAATTTGAAAGCCATGTATGCAGCTCGCAACGGGTGAGAGAACGAATCCCAATTCTATACTAGGATGAGCTTGACTCTCACCAGAGGTCCGCAATGGCCGTGGTTAAATATGTGTGGATAAGGGAAAAGAAGGCCTTCGCCCAGCAGCGGGACATAATAAGTTAATTATTTAGATAAAGAGTCGAGTTTTTATGTACACTTTTTTGATATAGGTTTTTTGGATCATTATTTACGATCTTCGATATTGTCGTGTTAATTTTAATTGATGCCATAGTGATATCACCCTCTTTGGCAGGGTTTAATTAATCTAATAACTTCTCTCGCTCTAGCGTTGAGCGGGAGGACATATCAGCCTTTTACTGACTAAAAGGCTAACAAAGAGCTAAAGCATCTTCACTTACAGTCACCCCCTTTTTTCTATCAGAAAAAGGTTGCGGAGGGGACCCCAATGCAGTATACAGCCACTGACGGTCTGCTTGTGAACCAACTTGTGACAACCCGGAACCAAAAATATGCACTCATCAGTGCTTAAAACCTGGTTGTGTTTGCAAACCAGGCTATGTTAGATCCACTTTTTCTAATCCTTTTATATACACATTGTACGCTATCTTTGTCCAGTCTGATAGTTTTCAAATTTCTTACAGAACCAATAATTTGCCCAGAGCATTCATGTTACGTTATAAACGATACACAATGTCCAAAGACTTGTGGAAATAGATCGTTGCCTAATAATGATGAAACGTGCGATTGCCCCCCATTCACTGGCTGTGCATGCGAACCTGGCTATGTCAGAAAGTATGATAACGCTACTGGACCTTGCATCAAAGAAGAAGATTGCCGTAAGTATATACCTTTATATGGACAAACTAGAAAACGCGTAAATGAATCCGTCAATTCATTGAACTCTTTAAATTTTTATACACTTTCAAGATCAGACTGGCAGCTGGAAGTGAATACCATCATACTGGCATAGTGGTTAACCTTGTGGACGCAAGAGGTTTTTTTCATTTGGGGTTATTTTTGGTAAATAGCTCTTAGCCTGGACTTATGCCCGGTAGATAGCAATAGCATGAGGTTAAACTTAACTAGCGAATTGTGTGACCATAAACGGTATGCACCGAAAATAAAGTTCCTCTTGGGCCGACCAATATTATTGTGCGTGACGATAGGTCGTGGTAGATCAAATGAAAGAGATGAGTGGACTGTATAACAAGTATAATGTTTAAATAAAAAGAAATTACAACGGTCGGTTAAAGTTACGTAAATATGAAAATGAATTTGGAAGAAATGCGCATGCGCAGCTGTGCGTGGAGGCGTGCAACAGCTGACTCTTGGCCGATGTGCAGTGCGGGGCGCGCGACGAGCCGGGCGGCCGTCGCCGGCCAGCTGACTCCCCGCTACACCCGCTCCCCTCGTTCACTCCCGCCGGCGCGTGGCGGCGCGCGGCGATGTTGAGAGCAGTGGTCTCAACAATTATACAATTACATTTTATTCAATTTACGTATAAACAAAAGATTGACACCTTTTTTTATTCGGAAATCATCAAATATCTTCTCCCGCTCAGGATGGAGTGAGAGGGATTATCAGACTTTTACTAATCTTCACAGGTGGGTTAAAACCCACCTGTGTCCTTGATGGCCACGCCATAATCACGGCGGTAAGTTGGCACACCACAATCAAGGCAGTAAGTCTATTGAGCTGCCGGTATATGCACGCATCGTCTGAAGACTGCAGAATCATCTCACGCCTCTTCTTCATTAGCTCGAGGGTCGGATCAGAGAGCCTCTTGTTCTTATTTGTACGGTGAGTCTTGAAAAACTTAGACCCGACCGTATGGACAGTTTCCACGAACCCATCGTTATATTCATCCACGGAGCTTCCTAGGCACTCGAAACGATTGTGGAGTTCGAGCTGAAAGCTCTCGGGGTTTTGGATCTGGATCTGTGCTGGACGGAGCGTAGACTTCATCAGTCGAGACCTTTCAAGCTTAATGTTAATATTCAATGTGCCTCTTACAACGCGGTGATCACTTCCAGTTTTCACCGCGTTGATCACAGAGACATCATTGTATATTTGCTTTTTCGTCGGCAGGATGAAGTCAATCTCATTTCTAGTTGCACCGTCAGGACTTTGCCAGGTCCACCTTCTATGCTCACGATTTTTGAAGAAAGAATTCATCATATAGAGGCCCTCCTATAATCCTCCAATATTACATTATTGTCAACAAATTATTAATAAATGACAAATAAGTTACATTATTAAACAATCACCATCATCATCATCATTTCAGCCGAAAGACGTCCACTCTTGAACATAGGCCTCCCCAATTCAACAATGTCAAATAATAAAAGATGTCAAACCTAAGAAAATACAAGAAACAAATAAATAGAAGTCAAAATTACACATAAAAATAAAACAAATCAAAATAAAAATCTCAATAAATTACAATCAAAATTAATATTCATGTCAAAGTTTAGATCATCTTAAATTCGTCAAAAGAATAAAAAGCTTGCTCGATAAGCCATTTTTTCAAACAAGCTTTGAAGCTGCCTGTAGTGGGGCCACCAGAAATAGCTGCAGGCAGTTGAATAATCAACTACGACTCATGTTATGGCCCATAACATGAGTCGTCTTGGAAGATTTTTGAATACAACAAAATAAACTTTATTGTACACCTAAATAGTAACAAAACTTTTACACAAACTTAAGTCCATCTTAAAAAAACGTAACTAATTAAAACTGGTCAATTATTTTTTACCGGCTTTTTTCTAAATTAAAAATTTGAAATTGACTTTTCGCCAAACTTTACTTTAGCCAGAAAAACCTGTGGAACTTTGAAATTCAAGTAAATTTCGATGCGTATTTATTTTCTATTAAAAAGAAAGAAGACAACAGAATTATTTCAATGCTGTTACTTTTTTTTTTGTAGTAGATATTTTTTTATTATGTTTTAGCACCACTTTCATGTAATGGCGACTACAATGCAACGCTGACAATCTGTCCAAACCCTTGTCCTAAGACCTGTGATGATCCAGATGCTGGAGATGGCGGGTGCATTAAAATATGTCTAAAGACAAACTGTCAGTGCAATGATGGATATTTTTTGACAAAAAAGGATGGAGGAATATGTATCAAGCCCGAAGATTGTGAAAGTAAGATTTATTCATCCTCACAGGGATTTTTGGTGGGGATTCGCAAACTACTGTTAGTAGGGACACAAGCAAGGTATTGTTCGTGTCTTCAGTAGAAAGTCTGTGTCTTAGTTTTGATATTTTGTGAGCAATTTTTAAACTTTTTCTGTAATCGATGTTGTTAAAGGGAAGGGAGAATCTATATTATTATTACAGGAAATAAAAAATTAGCTATTTCCTAAATTTTGTCGACTTCTGTGTACAATAATATATTAAGTTTATTTCTCAATAGCAACAGCTGATTTTTATTCTCTTTTATTTAAGGTTTGATTTTTGTATAATTCTTGTCTTTGGTTGCTACGATATCTGGAAAAGAAAAAAAATTAGATGGTGGAAATATAATTTTAATGACCCTCTTACTGTCCCAATAGGTTGTAAAGGAGATCCGAACGCAGTCTACAGCTACTGTCCCAGTGATTGTGAACCGACTTGTGAAAAACCGGACCGTGATCGAGGATGCACCAAACGATGCATGCCACCAGGCTGCATTTGCAGGGATGACTTTGTTCTAAATAAAGACACTGGAAAATGTATCAAGCTCGAAAAATGTCCAAGTAATAGTTCCTTCAATTTATTTTAGAACGGCTGTAATGATATGCATATAAAAATAAAAAATGGATGGGTTGTTTGAGAAGTGATATGAAAAAAAAGGGAGTTAGTGATAGCGTGACGAGTGACTGGATAGAATGGAAAAAACAGATGTGTTACGCCGACCTCAAATAAAACGGGACAAGAGCAGGAAGATGAAAATGAGTAATGATATGCATATGAGCTGTGGTCTGAAAGATCCACTTATTGCGTTCCATTAAACGCAAGGTGACATTGCGGTAGACCGAACCGACGGTGGAGAGATTTTTTTTTTCTTTACAAAAAAACAAAATCTTTATTTAAAACTTTCAAGTACAGACTTATAACTACTCATAGAATTTGAAATCCATGTATGCAGCTCGCAACGGGTGAGAGAACGAATCCCAATTCTATACTAGGATGAGCTTGACTCTCACCAGAGGTCCGCAATGGCCGTGGTTAAATATGTGTGGATAAGGGAAAAGAAGGCCTTCGCCCAGCAGCGGGACATAATAAGTTAATTATTTAGATAAAGAGTCGAGTTTTTATGTACACTTTTTTGATATAGGTTTTTTGGATCATTATTTACGATCTTCGATATTGTCGTGTTAATTTTAATTGATGCCATAGTGATATCACCCTCTTTGGCAGGGTTTAATTAATCTAATAACTTCTCTCGCTCTAGCGTTGAGCGGGAGGACATATCAGCCTTTTACTGACTAAAAGGCTAACAAAGAGCTAAAGCATCTTCACTTACAGTCACCCCCTTTTTTCTATCAGAAAAAGGTTGCGGAGGGGACCCCAATGCAGTATACAGCCACTGACGGTCTGCTTGTGAACCAACTTGTGACAACCCGGAACCAAAAATATGCACTCATCAGTGCTTAAAACCTGGTTGTGTTTGCAAACCAGGCTATGTTAGATCCACTTTTTCTAATCCTTTTATATACACATTGTACGCTATCTTTGTCCAGTCTGATAGTTTTCAAATTTCTTACAGAACCAATAATTTGCCCAGAGCATTCATGTTACGTTATAAACGATACACAATGTCCAAAGACTTGTGGAAATAGATCGTTGCCTAATAATGATGAAACGTGCGATTGCCCCCCATTCACTGGCTGTGCATGCGAACCTGGCTATGTCAGAAAGTATGATAACGCTACTGGACCTTGCATCAAAGAAGAAGATTGCCGTAAGTATATACCTTTATATGGACAAACTAGAAAACGCGTAAATGAATCCGTCAATTCATTGAACTCTTTAAATTTTTATACACTTTCAAGATCAGACTGGCAGCTGGAAGTGAATACCATCATACTGGCATAGTGGTTAACCTTGTGGACGCAAGAGGTTTTTTTCATTTGGGGTTATTTTTGGTAAATAGCTCTTAGCCTGGACTTATGCCCGGTAGATAGCAATAGCATGAGGTTAAACTTAACTAGCGAATTGTGTGACCATAAACGGTATGCACCGAAAATAAAGTTCCTCTTGGGCCGACCAATATTATTGTGCGTGACGATAGGTCGTGGTAGATCAAATGAAAGAGATGAGTGGACTGTATAACAAGTATAATGTTTAAATAAAAAGAAATTACAACGGTCGGTTAAAGTTACGTAAATATGAAAATGAATTTGGAAGAAATGCGCATGCGCAGCTGTGCGTGGAGGCGTGCAACAGCTGACTCTTGGCCGATGTGCAGTGCGGGGCGCGCGACGAGCCGGGCGGCCGTCGCCGGCCAGCTGACTCCCCGCTACACCCGCTCCCCTCGTTCACTCCCGCCGGCGCGTGGCGGCGCGCGGCGATGTTGAGAGCAGTGGTCTCAACAATTATACAATTACATTTTATTCAATTTACGTATAAACAAAAGATTGACACCTTTTTTTATTCGGAAATCATCAAATATCTTCTCCCGCTCAGGATGGAGTGAGAGGGATTATCAGACTTTTACTAATCTTCACAGGTGGGTTAAAACCCACCTGTGTCCTTGATGGCCACGCCATAATCACGGCGGTAAGTTGGCACACCACAATCAAGGCAGTAAGTCTATTGAGCTGCCGGTATATGCACGCATCGTCTGAAGACTGCAGAATCATCTCACGCCTCTTCTTCATTAGCTCGAGGGTCGGATCAGAGAGCCTCTTGTTCTTATTTGTACGGTGAGTCTTGAAAAACTTAGACCCGACCGTATGGACAGTTTCCACGAACCCATCGTTATATTCATCCACGGAGCTTCCTAGGAACTCGAAACGATTGTGGAGTTCGAGCTGAAAGCTCTCGGGGTTTTGGATCTGGATCTGTGCTGGACGGAGCGTAGACTTCATCAGTCGAGACCTTTCAAGCTTAATGTTAATATTCAATGTGCCTCTTACCACGCGGTGATCACTTCCAGTTTTCACCGCGTTGATCACAGAGACATCATTGTATATTTGCTTTTTCGTCGGCAGGATGAAGTCAATCTCATTTCTAGTTGCACCGTCAGGACTTTGCCAGGTCCACCTTCTATGCTCACGATTTTTGAAGAAAGAATTCATCATATAGAGGCCCTCCTATAATCCTCCAATATTACATTATTGTCAACAAATTATTAATAAATGACAAATAAGTTACATTATTAAACAATCACCATCATCATCATCATTTCAGCCGAAAGACGTCCACTCTTGGACATAGGCCTCCCCAATTCAACAATGTCAAATAATAAAAGATGTCAAACCTAAAAAAATACAAGAAACAAATAAATAGAAGTCAAAATTACACATAAAAATAAAACAAATCAAAATAAAAATCTCAATAAATTACAATCAAAATTAATATTCATGTCAAAGTTTAGATCATCTTAAATTCGTCAAAAGAATAAAAAGCTTGCTCGATAAGCCATTTTTTCAAACAAGCTTTGAAGCTGCCTGTAGTGGGGCCACCAGAAATAGCTGCAGGCAGTTGAATAATCAACTACGACTCATGTTATGGCCCATAACATGAGTCGTCTTGGAAGATTTTTGAATACAACAAAATAAACTTTATTGTACACCTAAATAGTAACAAAACTTTTACACAAACTTAAGTCCATCTTAAAAAAACGTAACTAATTAAAACTGGTCAATTACTTTTTACCGGCTTTTTTCTAAATTAAAAATTTGAAATTGACTTTTCGCCAAACTTTACTTTAGCCAGAAAAACCTGTGGAACTTTGAAATTCAAGTAAATTTCGATGCGTATTTATTTTCTATTAAAAAGAAAGAAGACAACAGAATTTTTTCAATGCTGTTACTTTTTTTTTTGTAGTAGATATTTTTTTATTATGTTTTAGCACCACTTTCATGTAATGGCGACTACAATGCAACGCTGACAATCTGTCCAAACCCTTGTCCTAAGACCTGTGATGATCCAGATGCTGGAGATGGCGGGTGCATTAAAATATGTCTAAAGACAAACTGTCAGTGCAATGATGGATATTTTTTGACAAAAAAGGATGGAGGAATATGTATCAAGCCCGAAGATTGTGAAAGTAAGATTTATTCATCCTCACAGGGATTTTTGGTGGGGATTCGCAAACTACTGTTAGTAGGGACACAAGCAAGGTATTGTTCGTGTCTTCAGTAGAAAGTCTGTGTCTTAGTTTTGATATTTTGTGAGCAATTTTTAAACTTTTTCTGTAATCGATGTTGTTAAAGGGAAGGGAGAATCTATATTATTATTACAGGAAATAAAAAATTAGCTATTTCCTAAATTTTGTCGACTTCTGTGTACAATAATATATTAAGTTTATTTCTCAATAGCAACAGCTGATTTTTATTCTCTTTTATTTAGGGTTTGATTTTTGTATAATTCTTGTCTTTGATTGCTACGATATCTGGAAAAGAAAAAAAATTAGATGGTGGAAATATAATTTTAATGACCCTCTTACTGTCCCAATAGGTTGTAAAGGAGATCCGAACGCAGTCTACAGCTACTGTCCCAGTGATTGTGAACCGACTTGTGAAAAACCGGACCGTGATCGAGGATGCACCAAACGATGCATGCCACCAGGCTGCATTTGCAGGGATGACTTTGTTCTAAATAAAGACACTGGAAAATGTATCAAGCTCGAAAAATGTCCAAGTAATAGTTCCTTCAATTTATTTTAGAACGGCTGTAATGATATGCATATAAAAAGAAAAAATGGATGGGTTGTTTGAGAAGTGATATGAAAAAAAAGGGAGTTAGTGATAGCGTGACGAGTGACTGGATAGAATGGAAAAAACAGATGTGTTACGCCGACCTCAAATAAAACGGGACAAGAGCAGGAAGATGAAAATGAGTAATGATATGCATATGAGCTGTGGTCTGAAAGATCCACTTATTGCGTTCCATTAAACGCAAGGTGACATTGCGGTAGACCGAACCGACGGTGGAGAGATTTTTTTTTTCTTTACAAAAAAACAAAATCTTTATTTAAAACTTTCAAGTACAGACTTATAACTACTCATAGAATTTGAAAGCCATGTATGCAGCTCGCAACGGGTGAGAGAACGAATCCCAATTCTATACTAGGATGAGCTTGACTCTCACCAGAGGTCCGCAATGGCCGTGGTTAAATATGTGTGGATAAGGGAAAAGAAGGCCTTCGCCCAGCAGCGGGACATAATAAGTTAATTATTTAGATAAAGAGTCGAGTTTTTATGTACACTTTTTTGATATAGGTTTTTTGGATCATTATTTACGATCTTCGATATTGTCGTGTTAATTTTAATTGATGCCATAGTGATATCACCCTCTTTGGCAGGGTTTAATTAATCTAATAACTTCTCTCGCTCTAGCGTTGAGCGGGAGGACATATCAGCCTTTTACTGACTAAAAGGCTAACAAAGAGCTAAAGCATCTTCACTTACAGTCACCCCCTTTTTTCTATCAGAAAAAGGTTGCGGAGGGGACCCCAATGCAGTATACAGCCACTGACGGTCTGCTTGTGAACCAACTTGTGACAACCCGGAACCAAAAATATGCACTCATCAGTGCTTAAAACCTGGTTGTGTTTGCAAACCAGGCTATGTTAGATCCACTTTTTCTAATCCTTTTATATACACATTGTACGCTATCTTTGTCCAGCCTGATAGTTTTCAAATTTCTTACAGAACCAATAATTTGCCCAGAGCATTCATGTTACGTTATAAACGATACACAATGTCCAAAGACTTGTGGAAATAGATCGTTGCCTAATAATGATGAAACGTGCGATTGCCCCCCATTCACTGGCTGTGCATGCGAACCTGGCTATGTCAGAAAGTATGATAACGCTACTGGACCTTGCATCAAAGAAGAAGATTGCCGTAAGTATATACCTTTATATGGACAAACTAGAAAACGCGTAAATGAATCCGTCAATTCATTGAACTCTTTAAATTTTTATACACTTTCAAGATCAGACTGGCAGCTGGAAGTGAATACCATCATACTGGCATAGTGGTTAACCTTGTGGACGCAAGAGGTTTTTTTCATTTGGGGTTATTTTTGGTAAATAGCTCTTAGCCTGGACTTATGCCCGGTAGATAGCAATAGCATGAGGTTAAACTTAACTAGCGAATTGTGTGACCATAAACGGTATGCACCGAAAATAAAGTTCCTCTTGGGCCGACCAATATTATTGTGCGTGACGATAGGTCGTGGTAGATCAAATGAAAGAGATGAGTGGACTGTATAACAAGTATAATGTTTAAATAAAAAGAAATTACAACGGTCGGTTAAAGTTACGTAAATATGAAAATGAATTTGGAAGAAATGCGCATGCGCAGCTGTGCGTGGAGGCGTGCAACAGCTGACTCTTGGCCGATGTGCAGTGCGGGGCGCGCGACGAGCCGGGCGGCCGTCGCCGGCCAGCTGACTCCCCGCTACACCCGCTCCCCTCGTTCACTCCCGCCGGCGCGTGGCGGCGCGCGGCGATGTTGAGAGCAGTGGTCTCAACAATTATACAATTACATTTTATTCAATTTACGTATAAACAAAAGATTGACACCTTTTTTTATTCGGAAATCATCAAATATCTTCTCCCGCTCAAGATGGAGTGAGAAGGATTATCAGACTTTTACTAATCTTCACAGGTGGGTTAAAACCCACCTGTGTCCTTGATGGCCACGCCATAATCACGGCGGTAAGTTGGCACACCACAATCAAGGCAGTAAGTCTATTGAGCTGCCGGTATATGCACGCATCGTCTGAAGACTGCAGAATCATCTCACGCCTCTTCTTCATTAGCTCGAGGGTCGGATCAGAGAGCCTCTTGTTCTTATTTGTACGGTGAGTCTTGAAAAACTTAGACCCGACCGTATGGACAGTTTCCACGAACCCATCGTTATATTCATCCACGGAGCTTCCTACGCACTCGAAACGATTGTGGAGTTCGAGCTGAAAGCTCTCGGGGTTTTGGATCTGGATCTGTGCTGGACGGAGCGTAGACTTCATCAGTCGAGACCTTTCAAGCTTAATGTTAATATTCAATGTGCCTCTTACCACGCGGTGATCACTTCCAGTTTTCACCGCGTTGATCACAGAGACATCATTGTATATTTGCTTTTTCGTCGGCAGGATGAAGTCAATCTCATTTCTAGTTGCACCGTCAGGACTTTGCCAGGTCCACCTTCTATGCTCACGATTTTTGAAGAAAGAATTCATCATATAGAGGCCCTCCTATAATCCTCCAATATTACATTATTGTCAACAAATTATTAATAAATGACAAATAAGTTACATTATTAAACAATCACCATCATCATCATCATTTCAGCCGAAAGACGTCCACTCTTGAACATAGGCCTCCCCAATTCAACAATGTCAAATAATAAAAGATGTCAAACCTAAGAAAATACAAGAAACAAATAAATAGAAGTCAAAATTACACATAAAAATAAAACAAATCAAAATAAAAATCTCAATAAATTACAATCAAAATTAATATTCATGTCAAAGTTTAGATCATCTTAAATTCGTCAAAAGAATAAAAAGCTTGCTCGATAAGCCATTATTTCAAACAAGCTTTGAAGCTGCCTGTAGTGGGGCCACCAGAAATAGCTGCAGGCAGTTGAATAATCAACTACGACTCATGTTATGGCCCATAACATGAGTCGTCTTGGAAGATTTTTGAATACAACAAAATAAACTTTATTGTACACCTAAATAGTAACAAAACTTTTACACAAACTTAAGTCCATCTTAAAAAAACGTAACTAATTAAAACTGGTCAATTATTTTTTACCGGCTTTTTTCTAAATTAAAAATTTGAAATTGACTTTTCGCCAAACTTTACTTTAGCCAGAAAAACCTGTGGAACTTTGAAATTCAAGTAAATTTCGATGCGTATTTATTTTCTATTAAAAAGAAAGAAGACAACAGAATTATTTCAATGCTGTTACTTTTTTTTTTTGTAGTAGATATTTTTTTATTATGTTTTAGCACCACTTTCATGTAATGGCGACTACAATGCAACGCTGACAATCTGTCCAAACCCTTGTCCTAAGACCTGTGATGATCCAGATGCTGGAGATGGCGGGTGCATTAAAATATGTCTAAAGACAAACTGTCAGTGCAATGATGGATATTTTTTGACAAAAAAGGATGGAGGAATATGTATCAAGCCCGAAGATTGTGAAAGTAAGATTTATTCATCCTCACAGGGATTTTTGGTGGGGATTCGCAAACTACTGTTAGTAGGGACACAAGCAAGGTATTGTTCGTGTCTTCAGTAGAAAGTCTGTGTCTTAGTTTTGATATTTTGTGAGCAATTTTTAAACTTTTTCTGTAATCGATGTTGTTAAAGGGAAGGGAGAATCTATATTATTATTACAGGAAATAAAAAATTAGCTATTTCCTAAATTTTGTCGACTTCTGTGTACAATAATATATTAAGTTTATTTCTCAATAGCAACAGCTGATTTTTATTCTCTTTTATTTAGGGTTTGATTTTTGTATAATTCTTGTCTTTGATTGCTACGATATCTGGAAAAGAAAAAAAATTAGATGGTGGAAATATAATTTTAATGACCCTCTTACTGTCCCAATAGGTTGTAAAGGAGATCCGAACGCAGTCTACAGCTACTGTCCCAGTGATTGTGAACCGACTTGTGAAAAACCGGACCGTGATCGAGGATGCACCAAACGATGCATGCCACCAGGCTGCATTTGCAGGGATGACTTTGTTCTAAATAAAGACACTGGAAAATGTATCAAGCTCGAAAAATGTCCAAGTAATAGTTCCTTCAATTTATTTTAGAACGGCTGTAATGATATGCATATAAAAAGAAAAAATGGATGGGTTGTTTGAGAAGTGATATGAAAAAAAAGGGAGTTAGTGATAGCGTGACGAGTGACTGGATAGAATGGAAAAAACAGATGTGTTACGCCGACCTCAAATAAAACGGGACAAGAGCAGGAAGATGAAAATGAGTAATGATATGCATATGAGCTGTGGTCTGAAAGATCCACTTATTGCGTTCCATTAAACGCAAGGTGACATTGCGGTAGACCGAACCGACGGTGGAGAGATTTTTTTTTTCTTTACAAAAAAACAAAATCTTTATTTAAAACTTTCAAGTACAGACTTATAACTACTCATAGAATTTGAAAGCCATGTATGCAGCTCGCAACGGGTGAGAGAACGAATCCCAATTCTATACTAGGATGAGCTTGACTCTCACCAGAGGTCCGCAATGGCCGTGGTTAAATATGTGTGGATAAGGGAAAAGAAGGCCTTCGCCCAGCAGCGGGACATAATAAGTTAATTATTTAGATAAAGAGTCGAGTTTTTATGTACACTTTTTTGATATAGGTTTTTTGGATCATTATTTACGATCTTCGATATTGTCGTGTTAATTTTAATTGATGCCATAGTGATATCACCCTCTTTGGCAGGGTTTAATTAATCTAATAACTTCTCTCGCTCTAGCGTTGAGCGGGAGGACATATCAGCCTTTTACTGACTAAAAGGCTAACAAAGAGCTAAAGCATCTTCACTTACAGTCACCCCCTTTTTTCTATCAGAAAAAGGTTGCGGAGGGGACCCCAATGCAGTATACAGCCACTGACGGTCTGCTTGTGAACCAACTTGTGACAACCCGGAACCAAAAATATGCACTCATCAGTGCTTAAAACCTGGTTGTGTTTGCAAACCAGGCTATGTTAGATCCACTTTTTCTAATCCTTTTATATACACATTGTACGCTATCTTTGTCCAGTCTGATAGTTTTCAAATTTCTTACAGAACCAATAATTTGCCCAGAGCATTCATGTTACGTTATAAACGATACACAATGTCCAAAGACTTGTGGAAATAGATCGTTGCCTAATAATGATGAAACGTGCGATTGCCCCCCATTCACTGGCTGTGCATGCGAACCTGGCTATGTCAGAAAGTATGATAACGCTACTGGACCTTGCATCAAAGAAGAAGATTGCCGTAAGTATATACCTTTATATGGACAAACTAGAAAACGCGTAAATGAATCCGTCAATTCATTGAACTCTTTAAATTTTTATACACTTTCAAGATCAGACTGGCAGCTGGAAGTGAATACCATCATACTGGCATAGTGGTTAACCTTGTGGACGCAAGAGGTTTTTTTCATTTGGGGTTATTTTTGGTAAATAGCTCTTAGCCTGGACTTATGCCCGGTAGATAGCAATAGCATGAGGTTAAACTTAACTAGCGAATTGTGTGACCATAAACGGTATGCACCGAAAATAAAGTTCCTCTTGGGCCGACCAATATTATTGTGCGTGACGATAGGTCGTGGTAGATCAAATGAAAGAGATGAGTGGACTGTATAACAAGTATAATGTTTAAATAAAAAGAAATTACAACGGTCGGTTAAAGTTACGTAAATATGAAAATGAATTTGGAAGAAATGCGCATGCGCAGCTGTGCGTGGAGGCGTGCAACAGCTGACTCTTGGCCGATGTGCAGTGCGGGGCGCGCGACGAGCCGGGCGGCCGTCGCCGGCCAGCTGACTCCCCGCTACACCCGCTCCCCTCGTTCACTCCCGCCGGCGCGTGGCGGCGCGCGGCGATGTTGAGAGCAGTGGTCTCAACAATTATACAATTACATTTTATTCAATTTACGTATAAACAAAAGATTGACACCTTTTTTTATTCGGAAATCATCAAATATCTTCTCCCGCTCAGGATGGAGTGAGAGGGATTATCAGACTTTTACTAATCTTCACAGGTGGGTTAAAACCCACCTGTGTCCTTGATGGCCACGCCATAATCACGGCGGTAAGTTGGCACACCACAATCAAGGCAGTAAGTCTATTGAGCTGCCGGTATATGCACGCATCGTCTGAAGACTGCAGAATCATCTCACGCCTCTTCTTCATTAGCTCGAGGGTCGGATCAGAGAGCCTCTTGTTCTTATTTGTACGGTGAGTCTTGAAAAACTTAGACCCGACCGTATGGACAGTTTCCACGAACCCATCGTTATATTCATCCACGGAGCTTCCTAGGCACTCGAAACGATTGTGGAGTTCGAGCTGAAAGCTCTCGGGGTTTTGGATCTGGATCTGTGCTGGACGGAGCGTAGACTTCATCAGTCGAGACCTTTCAAGCTTAATGTTAATATTCAATGTGCCTCTTACCACGCGGTGATCACTTCCAGTTTTCACCGCGTTGATCACAGAGACATCATTGTATATTTGCTTTTTCGTCGGCAGGATGATGTCAACCTCATTTCTAGTTGCACCGTCAGGACTTTGCCAGGTCCACCTTCTATGCTCACGATTTTTGAAGAAAGAATTCATCATATAGAGGCCCTCCTATAATCCTCCAATATTACATTATTGTCAACAAATTATTAATAAATGACAAATAAGTTACATTATTAAACAATCACCATCATCATCATCATTTCAGCCGAAAGACGTCCACTCTTGGACATAGGCCTCCCCAATTCAACAATGTCAAATAATAAAAGATGTCAAACCTAAGAAAATACAAGAAACAAATAAATAGAAGTCAAAATTACACATAAAAATAAAACAAATCAAAATAAAAATCTCAATAAATTACAATCAAAATTAATATTCATGTCAAAGTTTAGATCATCTTAAATTCGTCAAAAGAATAAAAAGCTTGCTCGATAAGCCATTTTTTCAAACAAGCTTTGAAACTGCCTGTAGTGGGGCCACCAGAAATAGCTGCAGGCAGTTGAATAATCAACTACGACTCATGTTATGGCCCATAACATGAGTCGTCTTGGAAGATTTTTGAATACAACAAAATAAACTTTATTGTACACCTAAATAGTAACAAAACTTTTACACAAACTTAAGTCCATCTTAAAAAAACGTAACTAATTAAAACTGGTCAATTATTTTTTACCGGCTTTTTTCTAAATTAAAAATTTGAAATTGACTTTTCGCCAAACTTTACTTTAGCCAGAAAAACCTGTGGAACTTTGAAATTCAAGTAAATTTCGATGCGTATTTATTTTCTATTAAAAAGAAAGAAGACAACAGAATTATTTCAATGCTGTTACTTTTTTTTTTTGTAGTAGATATTTTTTTATTATGTTTTAGCACCACTTTCATGTAATGGCGACTACAATGCAACGCTGACAATCTGTCCAAACCCTTGTCCTAAGACCTGTGATGATCCAGATGCTGGAGATGGCGGGTGCATTAAAATATGTCTAAAGACAAACTGTCAGTGCAATGATGGATATTTTTTGACAAAAAAGGATGGAGGAATATGTATCAAGCCCGAAGATTGTGAAAGTAAGATTTATTCATCCTCACAGGGATTTTTGGTGGGGATTCGCAAACTACTGTTAGTAGGGACACAAGCAAGGTATTGTTCGTGTCTTCAGTAGAAAGTCTGTGTCTTAGTTTTGATATTTTGTGAGCAATTTTTAAACTTTTTCTGTAATCGATGTTGTTAAAGGGAAGGGAGAATCTATATTATTATTACAGGAAATAAAAAATTAGCTATTTCCTAAATTTTGTCGACTTCTGTGTACAATAATATATTAAGTTTATTTCTCAATAGCAACAGCTGATTTTTATTCTCTTTTATTTAGGGTTTGATTTTTGTATAATTCTTGTCTTTGATTGCTACGATATCTGGAAAAGAAAAAAAATTAGATGGTGGAAATATAATTTTAATGACCCTCTTACTGTCCCAATAGGTTGTAAAGGAGATTCGAACGCAGTCTACAGCTACTGTCCCAGTGATTGTGAACCGACTTGTGAAAAACCGGACCGTGATCGAGGATGCACCAAACAATGCATGCCACCAGGCTGCATTTGCAGGGATGACTTTGTTCTAAATAAAGACACTGGAAAATGTATCAAGCTCGAAAAATGTCCAAGTAATAGTTCCTTCAATTTATTTTAGAACGGCTGTAATGATATGCATATAAAAAGAAAAAATGGATGGGTTGTTTGAGAAGTGATATGAAAAAAAAAGGGAGTTAGTGATAGCGTGACGAGTGACAGGATAGAATGGAAAAAACAGATGTGTTACGCCGACCTCAAATAAAACGGGACAAGAGCAGGAAGATGAAAATGAGTAATGATATGCATATGAGCTGTGGTCTGAAAGATCCACTTATTGCGTTCCATTAAACGCAAGGTGACATTGCGGTAGACCGAACCGACGGTGGAGAGATTTTTTTTTTCTTTACAAAAAAACAAAATCTTTATTTAAAACTTTCAAGTACAGACTTATAACTACTCATAGAATTTGAAAGCCATGTATGCAGCTCGCAAAGGGTGAGAGAACGAATCCCAATTCTATACTAGGATGAGCTTGACTCTCACCAGAGGTCCGCAATGGCCGTGGTTGAATATGTGTGGATAAGGGAAAAGAAGGCCTTCGCCCAGCAGCGGGACATAATAAGTTAATTATTTAGATAAAGAGTCGAGTTTTTATGTACACTTTTTTGATATAGGTTTTTTGGATCATTATTTACGATCTTCGATATTGTCGTGTTAATTTTAATTGATGCCATAGTGATATCACCCTCTTTGGCAGGGTTTAATTAATCTAATAACTTCTCTCGCTCTAGCGTTGAGCGGGAGGACATATCAGCCTTTTACTGACTAAAAGGCTAACAAAGAGCTAAAGCATCTTCACTTACAGTCACCCCCTTTTTTCTATCAGAAAAAGGTTGCGGAGGGGACCCCAATGCAGTATACAGCCACTGACGGTCTGCTTGTGAACCAACTTGTGACAACCCGGAACCAAAAATATGCACTCATCAGTGCTTAAAACCTGGTTGTGTTTGCAAACCAGGCTATGTTAGATCCACTTTTTCTAATCCTTTTATATACACATTGTACGCTATCTTTGTCCAGTCTGATAGTTTTCAAATTTCTTACAGAACCAATAATTTGCCCAGAGCATTCATGTTACGTTATAAACGATACACAATGTCCAAAGACTTGTGGAAATAGATCGTTGCCTAATAATGATGAAACGTGCGATTGCCCCCCATTCACTGGCTGTGCATGCGAACCTGGCTATGTCAGAAAGTATGATAACGCTACTGGACCTTGCATCAAAGAAGAAGATTGCCGTAAGTATATACCTTTATATGGACAAACTAGAAAACGCGTAAATGAATCCGTCAATTCATTGAACTCTTTAAATTTTTATACACTTTCAAGATCAGACTGGCAGCTGGAAGTGAATACCATCATACTGGCATAGTGGTTAACCTTGTGGACGCAAGAGGTTTTTTTCATTTGGGGTTATTTTTGGTAAATAGCTCTTAGCCTGGACTTATGCCCGGTAGATAGCAATAGCATGAGGTTAAACTTAACTAGCGAATTGTGTGACCATAAACGGTATGCACCGAAAATAAAGTTCCTCTTGGGCCGACCAATATTATTGTGCGTGACGATAGGTCGTGGTAGATCAAATGAAAGAGATGAGTGGACTGTATAACAAGTATAATGTTTAAATAAAAAGAAATTACAACGGTCGGTTAAAGTTACGTAAATATGAAAATGAATTTGGAAGAAATGCGCATGCGCAGCTGTGCGTGGAGGCGTGCAACAGCTGACTCTTGGCCGATGTGCAGTGCGGGGCGCGCGACGAGCCGGGCGGCCGTCGCCGGCCAGCTGACTCCCCGCTACACCCGCTCCCCTCGTTCACTCCCGCCGGCGCGTGGCGGCGCGCGGCGATGTTGAGAGCAGTGGTCTCAACAATTATACAATTACATTTTATTCAATTTACGTATAAACAAAAGATTGACACCTTTTTTTATTCGGAAATCATCAAATATCTTCTCCCGCTCAGGATGGAGTGAGAGGGATTATCAGACTTTTACTAATCTTCACAGGTGGGTTAAAACCCACCTGTGTCCTTGATGGCCACGCCATAATCACGGCGGTAAGTTGGCACACCACAATCAAGGCAGTAAGTCTATTGAGCTGCCGGTATATGCACGCATCGTCTGAAGACTGCAAAATCATCTCACGCCTCTTCTTCATTAGCTCGAGGGTCGGATCAGAGAGCCTCTTGTTCTTATTTGTACGGTGAGTCTTGAAAAACTTAGACCCGACCGTATGGACAGTTTCCACGAACCCATCGTTATATTCATCCACGGAGCTTCCTAGGCACTCGAAACGATTGTGGAGTTCGAGCTGAAAGCTCTCGGGGTTTTGGATCTGGATCTGTGCTGGACGGAGCGTAGACTTCATCAGTCGAGACCTTTCAAGCTTAATGTTAATATTCAATGTGCCTCTTACCACGCGGTGATCACTTCCAGTTTTCACCGCGTTGATCACAGAGACATCATTGTATATTTGCTAATTCGTCGGCAGGATGAAGTCAATCTCATTTCTAGTTGCACCGTCAGGACTTTGCCAGGTCCACCTTCTATGCTCACGATTTTTGAAGAAAGAATTCATCATATAGAGGCCCTCCTATAATCCTCCAATATTACATTATTGTCAACAAATTATTAATAAATGACAAATAAGTTACATTATTAAACAATCACCATCATCATCATCATTTCAGCCGAAAGACGTCCACTCTTGGACATAGGCCTCCCCAATTCAACAATGTCAAATAATAAAAGATGTCAAACCTAAAAATATACAAGAAACAAATAAATAGAAGTCAAAATTACACATAAAAATAAAACAAATCAAAATAAAAATCTCAATAAATTACAATCAAAATTAATATTCATGTCAAAGTTTAGATCATCTTAAATTCGTCAAAAGAATAAAAAGCTTGCTCGATAAGCCATTTTTTCAAACAAGCTTTGAAGCTGCCTGTAGTGGGGCCACCAGAAATAGCTGCAGGCAGTTGAATAATCAACTACGACTCATGTTCTGGCCCATAACATGAGTCGTCTTGGAAGATTTTTGAATACAACAAAATAAACTTTATTGTACACCAAAATAGTAACAAAACTTTTACATAAACTTAAGTCCATCTTAAAAAAACGTAACTAATTAAAACTGGTCAATTATTTTTTACCGGCTTTTTTCTAAATTAAAAATTTGAAATTGACTTTTCGCCAAACTTTACTTTAGCCAGAAAAACCTGTGGAACTTTAAAATTCAAGTAAATTTCGATGCGTATTTATTTTCTATTAAAAAGAAAGAAGACAAGGTTGCGGAGGGGACCCCAATGCAGTATACAGCCGCTGTCGGTCTGCTTGTGAACCAACTTGTGACAACCCGGAATCAAAAATATGCACCCATCAGTGCTTAAAACCTGGTTGTGTTTGCAAACCAGGCTATGTTAGATCCACTTGTGGAAAATTAAACCTGAGGCCTGTTCGGGTAATCCATACTTCCATACTATCCATACTTCCATATCCATACTAATATTATAAATGCGAAAGTAACTCTGTCTGTCTGTCTGTCTGTTACGCTTTCACGCTTATACTGCTGAACCGATTTTGATGAAATTTGGTACAAAGATATCAGGCCTGATACATTTTCCACGTGCCCAAACGTAGCCCAGACAAATTCTAGTTTGCAAACAGATAGGTGACTCCATCCGTTCACAAGGACATTCGCTGTAAACTCTGTATGAATCTCTACTGCAATGTAATGGTAATTCAGTAGTAGTTGAAATAGTAGTAGTAGCTAGTATAGTAAACAAAATCACATGTTGCGCGAGTTCAACTAAACATAACAACGAAACTCTATTTCTCAAAACAAAGCTTTTAAAGTAATCGAAATAAAACTGTGATGATTCTCTGCTTAGCCTTTTGCCTACTTCGATAGGATTGGTTTCTAGTCTAACAAAATGCAGCTGAATATCAATATTTTACATGGAACATGCCTATAGACGTCTAAATGCATAACCGCTGGATTACTATCATGTATAGTGAAGGTATCTGCTAAACTGCTTCGAAAGCGCTGATGTAGAAACCAGACTGTCAATAAAATAATAGTAGTAAGAGCCAAAGACATTAAATATATACTACCAATAGACAGGAAATAGTGAACAAAATCGTAATCCGATACTTATTACCTAGTGGTCATAAGTCACTCAGTCTAGTATGACACCCCTACACGTCAAGTCGTGTTTATTTCCGCTCTATGCACTAAAAAAAATAATTTTCTATGAATGCTGCGCTTTACGCATTATTGCAAATCTTGTTATGGTAAAATGACTGGACCTAACTTCGGTTTATTTTCGTAAATATTCTTGGTATTTACGCAGTAATTAATTAGAACTCAATAATTTTCATGAATAGTTCTAGAACATTTATTGATTTTGTGATAACGACATCTATCGCTGAAAAGCTTAATCTTACCTTTATCACACACTGAGGCTCTACCAAGAGCTCATAACGTGATCCATTTTACGATCTAAACCGAACTGTTAAAGGGATGGAGCTATATAGGGTGTATAGCTCTATCACTCTTTTTCGCTCGTACGACTGACATTTTAACATTATCATGATAAGGCCCCTGGCCACCTACCGAACTATAGTTAAATAATTATAAATTTTGACAAATTTAATTCGCGTGTTTTCTATTCAAAGCCAGATGGCGTCACTGAGGCATAGGATGACAGTTTTTTTTAGACATTTTTTCTGATAGCCGCTCTATTATATCTGATTGAATATCTTTACATCTCTTTGGTAAGAACGCAAAAGTATATAAGAATTTCTTGTAAAATAAAATAAAACAATCACAAAAAAAAAAAACTGAGACTCGAACCTCTGTCCGCTTCCGTGCCAGTCATACCCTGAGACCACTCTGCCACGGTGTCCGTTGAATCCTGTCTAAAATATGTGTTCTTATATAAACGTCATCATTGTCTGCTTAACCCTTTGTTGATGATAGCGTGATGATTTTCATCTAAGATATTAAATTTGTAGCTAAGTGAAAAAAAAGATATTATTTTCGTTTCACCGCTTCGATTTTATCACATGTTTTGATTACTTTTTTACAAAAATATGAAGAAAAAATGTCTATGATGTGTTAAAAATATGCTAAAAGTCCTATTACTATTGTAATTTAAGTAACATCGTATATTATATACAAAAACGATGACAAAATACTCACAAAAATTATTACTATAACTGGGGATCGAACTCACGGTATGTCGTTCAATACCGACATTTTGGAATATTGCTCACCCCCATAGCAAATAGCGTGATAATTTATAGCCTATGTCCTTTCTCAAGCTCTATTGTGATCTCAAGCTCTATTGAAATGTGGAATATATGACTATTGAAATTATATAAAATGGATAGTGATGATGATAGCTTCGTAAGTGCTCCCTCTCTTTCCGAAACTCTTGCTTCATTATTTTCAGATGTCTCTGAGAACTTTAATGTAGTCCACATAAATGCCTAAAGTATTCCGGCCCATTTTACTGATATGCTGGCCAGTTTTGACTGTAAAAATATTCATGCGATTCTGGTTTCAGAATCATGGTTAAAGCCTTCTCTGCCCTCTTCCTCCTACTCTCTTCCAGGGTTCAAACTTTATAGGAATATTCGCGCGGTGGGTGGTGGTGGCGGAGTGGCCATTTATCTTCGCGATTACTTTCCTTTTTCTATTGTTAGCATGTCCACTCAGCCGCCTTCGCCGAATGCCGGTGACCATCTTTTCCTGGAAGTTGAACTTCATCATTCTAAAATTCTTTTTGGGGTCTACTACTGTCCTTCTCTTCGTATTAACTTCTTTTCTTCTTTTGAAAGTATTTTAGAAGCTTTAAGCTGTTGATCCCCGCATTAACGCCGGCGTTCACGCGCCATTGCCTTACTATTGTGTCTCTAATTACGCACTCAAAAGGTTAATTCCTTCTTACAGTCAAAGTATTATAATGGGTGACTTTAACACATGTCTCCTTAAAAAAGACTCCCGTTCTACTTCTCTTCGTCACATTATAGAATCTACTAACCTTTCTATTCTCGATCTTGGTGCTAAAAGTATGTTTCCATTAGAAACCACTGCAACAAGGTGTGTAGAAACGCAAAACGCCAACATATTCATGCTTCAGTTCAAAATGGTGATCCAGCTAAGGTCTGGAATTTTCTTAAATCATTAGGTATTGGATAAAAGTCTCATGACACAATTCCTAAAGACTTAGACTTCAACTTACTTAACAGTCATTTTTCTACTTCGCCCTTATTAAATAGGACCACCAAAGCAATTACACTAAGTCATCTTTCAAACCTTCCGATACCTGATTATTCCCCTTTTGTCATAAGTCAATTCACTGCTTGTGATGTTAAAAAGACTATTTTATCGATTACATCCAACGCTGTTGGTAGTGACTGTATCAGCTGAAAAATGATTATACGAGGCATGCCTTTTAAGTTTTGTCGTTTGAAGAAAAAAACACAACTAGAACCTTATAGTACTTTTTATTGTTTTTCAAAGTATTCACCACGTAGCTTAATACACTTTTCCATTCGCTCAAACCAGTTATTATAACATTTATTCCACTCTGAAGTGGGGGTGTTCAAAATGGCTGACTTGAAAGCGTCGACTGCTTCTTCACCGGGCTCTTCTATCTCTTGATACGTCACATGACGATCTTCGAGAATTAGTTGTCTCACAGCAATTATGTTATCTTCAGTGAAGGCGGATTTTGGGCGTCCTTCGCGAGATTTGTCACTAACACTAGTATGTCCACGCTGGAATTCTAAATACCAGCGTTCAAAAGTCCGCAGACATGGGGCTTCATCACTGAACACAGATGTTAGCTCTTTAAAACACTAAAGCCGTGTCAGGCCTCTTCTAAAGTTGTAGAAAATTATTACACGAACATTTTCCTTAGAAATATTCATTCTCGTACGTAACCTGACAGATTCCAATTGATGCTGTGACTAAACAATAGCATTAATCCTAATACTTTCAACTTTTTTGAGATTCAGAATTTAAACACATTCGAATATAGAACAGTTCCAAATTCAAAATTGCCGGGAAATATGAAAACGACAGAACTTAAAAGGCATGCCTAGTACCCATCCTTGATAACATTCTTCCTGTTATCCTTTACATCCTGAACTTCGCTATTTCTAGTAGTATCTTTCCAAAAGTTTGGAAAGATGCTCAACTTATACCTTTGCCTAAAAAATCTCATCCTGCGTCTTTCTCTGACTATCGTCCTATTTCTATTCTTCCATTCCTGTCCAAAGTCCTTGAAAAACTTGTCCACCAGCAACTTAGCATGTTCCTTTCCAAGCATAATCTACTTAATCCCTTCTAAACATCCCTTTCAAACATTCCATAAATAAATGGTGTGATCTTTAAGCTTTACAAAATATTGCTTCTAATGATCACAACGCCATCAATTCTGAAACTAGTATCATTTTTAGATCCATCGACTCCCGTTTGTGGGATAAACGAAATAGCCAGAGACTGCAGACGGATTTGTCCACCACAAACTTGCCTGAGCAAGTACGCGCTATTCCGATGTGTTGAGGACTTACCCTGCGAGCCAGGGTGTGACTGTGTTTCTAATTATCTGAGGGACGAAAGAGGAATATGTATAGGTACCGAGTGAAAAGTGTCCTGCGCGTAAGATTTTTCAAGTTGACTGTCTTTTCTTTCTACTTCTTCTTCATCTTCTTCTTTGTTTTTTATGTTCTTCTTCTTCAATAGTATTAAGTCAATAACGGATATTAATTCATGCTATTACTATAATTGCGAAAGTAACTCTGTCTGTCTGTTACCTCGTCATGTTTTTAAGGCAGAACAGATTCAGAAGAAAATTGGCACACCCACCTTGGTACACTAGGTCCTGAAATATGGGAAACTTTTTATACTGAGAGTAGGTGCAAGCAAAACCATTGCTAGTGTGAAATAAAGAAAAATAGTAGAATTAGCTCTTGTATATTTTTTTCAATTGTTCGTCTACCAGCTCAAACATAATGACGAACCATTTCTTCTGTGGAATGTGTATGTATTTATTAGCATATTTAAGTGTAATTTAAAACATATGGTTTACATTTATAGTAATTACCAGTAGAGTATCGAGACTTTCAGCCTTGTTAAGAATTTTATTTGTTAACTAGCTGTTGCCCGCGAATTCGTCCGCAAATAACCATTATATTTCTAACACAATTTGTTTTTGCAGATAAATCATAAACCAAAACTTTACTTTTCTTATAAAACTTCTCTGTAAACCACATTTCTAGTCCTACTTTCAGAAGCCAAAATGTACAGAGATTCAGGACTGGTGACGCGGGAGCGAGCGATATACAGCTATCCGTGTGAGAAGCAGCTGTCCTGAGAACAACACCTGCAGCCTTTAGATTATTATGATTGCGAAGCATATGCTTACAGGGAACTGCACACGCTTGAATTAGAAGGGGTAATTGTGAGAGATTAGTGGTATTCGGGGTATAAACACTGTTTCCTCGACGCCACAACCCTTTAGAATTTCCACCTCAATAGAATTTGAGAGACGACTTTGAGCTAGGTCCAGTTAGTTACATAGCTTAGGTGGAGTTAAATTCCGTAGCAGCATGATCGGGACACCGACCTTCGGCTGGATATTGTGCGCCGGTAGTTCTTGTAGTACTTGCTGTTCCAATACAGAAACTCTACGGGATAATATATAGCGTCATCTTGCTCTACAAAAGTATTTATAGAGGTATAGAATTACCACTTCGTTCGCATCAATTTGCGAGAGAACGCTTTCGTTAATTGCTGCAGCTTGATCATTTTTGGGTGTTAAAATGGCCCGTTCACACACCCAAGAATTCTCTTGTAGCGGTATTCGACCGACGTCCCCGTACACCAGACAAATTATATAATCTTCAATAGTTGGAACTACTTTGCTTAGAGTCTCTGGTAGCACTTCAGAGCTCTCTTCTGGTAAGTTGCCTTCACCAAACTTTTAAAAGAACATCCAAGAATTCTTCAGTATATCCGTCAAGCGCAGTCTGTAAACTCGTGACCATAGATTCCATGGTTTTAACGAAGCATTCACCTCGTCAACCCTAATTTCTCGCAACACCACAGGCAAAGTTTGCCGAAAATCGCAGCTAAACAAAACAGTGACACCTCCTTCTGTTCTCTCCTTCTCTTCGGTTCTGTTTACAGCCTTCACTACTTTTCTATTCGCCATAGTCCATTCATCCCATACGATTAAAGAGCAATCCTTGAGTACCCAACCTTTGTCTCAGTTGCGTGATAGCCCACACACTGGCATTTCGTTGCTCTCTAAATCGATGGGAATGTTAAACATTACGTGCGCTGTTTTGCCCCCTGGAAGCAGTGTGGCAGCAATTCCAGAAGAGGCAGTTGCAATCACTATTTTGCCTTGTCACCTTATTTCTGCAATGATGCCAGTGGCAATGAATGTTTTTCCTGTTCCACCTGGAGCATTAATGAAAAATATTTTACCATGGCTGAGCCTAACGCTTTGTATGACGATGTTCAAAATGAAGGGACATTTTGTTCTGAGGTGAACTTAGAGTCGTGATCATTGACGATATCACCCCGATTTCCTCGATCTTGATATGCCAATGATTGCGGGGCTGGTAATCCATATTCGACCAGTCCAGTGGATTACCACCGATGGAAATGACCATGTCTTGAAGTGAACCTAGACAACTATTCGAAACGCGTTCGTTGTTCTGTTCAATGTCACCCTCAGTAGTACATCTTAAAGCACGTAAAAAGTCTTCGGACAGATGATGGCGATGATTTACCCACAACCGACCTTTTTTTTTCGGTGGGATAATCACCCAAAGACATCCCTCGCTCTTGGGTGGAGCGTGAGATAGTGTCAGACTTTTACTGACTAAAAACCCACTCCTGTTCCTTCTTTGCCTTCGTTCTAGGGCCCCGGGGTTCTGTTTTGCATCACATGGCCCCAGTAGGCTTCGACCCTGCTGGGCCCCTACGGTTTCGCTGACACCTCCACCGGACGGTTACCGGACGGTCGGACGGCGAGCTACCCATTGCTCGCCGTCCGCAAGCCAGCGCCTACGGTGGCTGTAAATCGGGATTGGGACGGCGGCGGGGCGTGAAGGCCGTTCTCTCGCACGTGCGGCCGCCTACTCTGCTAGCATTACTGCTTCGCAGAAGGAGCCGACGGCCTGCCACTCCTCCTCGCTCCAGACCATACCTTGTACCAAGGCCCGGCGCGAGAGATCACTGCCGCCGACCGCCCCCACGGGGACACGGCAGTGCTCTGCCCAGGCAGGGCAGACCTCTACCGTATGCGGATGTGGACGGTATGTGGACCTCCCGGAGGACACGTTGGAACGTGTCCTCCGGGCGGTCCACACAATGGTGGAACCCAGGCGTTTCTTCCGCACGAATCCGGTGCAGGAAGCTCCCGAACTTACATACTAACTAACTGTCATGAGGAAGGTAAGGACGCCATGTTATCTTTCCAGCCACTCCTCAAAGAGGGGACTCACCGCCATAATTGTGGCGTGCCCAGCACTGGGCTGCGACAGTCGCTGTCGCCATTCCACCATGAGACCCACAACCGACCTGGGTTTGTGACTCCACAAAATACTAAAATAATGGCAAACAAATGTCGCAATCGTCTGGGGCTATCGGTGATGCTGGCCTCTGTCACTGTCAGTGTTGATCGTGATGACGTTGGGGCCCGTACAGTGTGAAGCAATCATCGCAAATAATAACACTATCCATTATTGGGATGAACGGTGTAAACCCTTTCCAATGCGGTGTCTTTAAAGTGATGATAGAAGTTCTGAAGTTAAATTTAAAAAATAATAAGATGTAAGTAGTACTTTATAAGAAATCAATGAAGTTTTTAATTCGCTTCGATATTAATACGAATTGATTACTTTCTAGAGATACAAATAATACGTATAAATATATCAACGTTTTGTTAGATACGTATATGCAAAAACTAATTTTGTGATTGTGTTTCAGTGTCCATCGCTAATATAATTTGTTTTTCAAAAATAATACGACTTTTGTACAATTTCATTTCTATAGCTTACATTTCATTCGAAGTAAAAAGTAGTAAGAAAACAAAAATAAGTAAGCAATAAATAAATAAAAAATAAAAGAAAAAAATCACAAAAAATTATGCGAGGTTTGAACTCGCAACATAGCAAACGCAGATCCGTCACGATATCACTGCGCCACGGTCCTTGAAGAATCTAATTCTAAATAGCCGTTCCTAAATACACGTCATTGCTTGTCTGCTTGACTCCTTGTACAAAATAGCGTGATAATTTTCATTTTTGACCTTAAATTCCTACCCAAATTTTAAAAAAAAGGTTATTTTTTACCTCCGGTTCCATTTTAATATGAGTTTTGATGGGTTTTTACTGAAATATTTGGAAAAATATCGAATAAAAATGTCGACGGCAATTTAAAAATACATAAAAAGCCATTTTATTATTGTTCTGGAAATATCATTCTATATTATGTACAAAAAAACACCAAAACAATCACAAAAATATTAACTGTATCTGGGGATCGAAGTCAGAGCAATTGTCGTTCAATATCGACATTTTGGAATATTGCTCACCCCCCATAGCAAAAAGCGTGATAATATGTAGCCTAACAGTTGACCCGGCCTATAAGGATCATGTATGCCAAATTTGAACAGGATTGGTTCAGTAGTTTTTGCGCCAATTAATACCAACGCTCCACCATTTTACTGTTTTATTATATGTATAGATATTTCAATTTAGATTGTACAAGGTCAAGGTCTTCATATTAAACTTTATCAAGAATCAACAGGATTCAAGAAAATCGTTCACACTATATTTTTATCAGGCACGTGTAAGCAAAACGTGTTTGAATATCTCGTTTTACTGAATCGATTTGAACAACGTTACGATCGTCATAGTTTTACGGGTCAAAGGGCAAGTTCCTTACTACATGCTTAATCTACTGGATTGGCGACACTGCACCGCTATCCAGGTAGCATTTTGGTTTTGACGGTATTCCAGTCGTTAAACCGCTAAGGAAACCATAGTACACCCGACTCTCATCGACACAAATGTGGAAATCCAAAAATACTACCTGGTGGGTGTAACGTCTGAAAAGGCAGTACACACACTAGTACACCACTTCAAATAAACGTATGTTTAATCAATGGAAACCACTTTTTTGCTTTTGTTACAGCCTGTGAAATTCCCGATGAGTGCAAGAGAACCTGCGCAAAACCGAATCCACCAAACTGTGTTTATAATCCACCAAAAGAGAATTTAGACTGTTGTGATTGTAAAGATGGACATATTCTAGAAAAAATAGGAGGAAAATGCATTCCTATTGACCAATGTCCACGTAAGTGTTTTAGTCTGGTATAGTATACTTTTGAGTTTATTTTGTCCTGTTTAGGTTTCTGCAGCACTTTGCAAGACGACTTAGTCAGACCGGGGTACTCCAATGAGCCACAGTGCGATTGTGGAGCTACTTCAGTAACAATATCTCACTTCTGTCTTGTTCACTGTTCAACAACGCCAATAACGCCTGTAATTCAAATGACCTTTCCACCTACTGTACGTACCTACCAATGAAAGACAATAATACTTATAAGTATTCTGTCATCTTCTAGCTAATAATATAGAAGTAGAAGTTAAATAGTTAAAATATTGTGATGATGTATTGTTCAACCCGCATTTGGCCCGCGTGGTGAATTACGGCTAATTCTCTCTCCTAAAAAAGAAGCCCGTGTACCAGCAATGAGAAAATTATAAAACTGATTACGCTTCATGCTATTGAACAGAAATATAGAAGATATCTGATAGTCCAAAGTGGCAATCCCCTTTCGACTATCTCACTATCAAGTCGAGGTACAATGCTACACAATGTAGGCTCAATGTAGCAGTCTCGTTCAAAATAGTCTCTATAAAACGTCTCTTTTGATTATTTTCAGCTGATATAGCCTGCCACGGTGATCCCAACGCGAGACCCAAACGTTGTCCAAAGCCATGTCCATCTACATGCGAGTCACCAGACGAATTTCCCTGCAAGAGAAAGTGTGAACCCATCGGTTGTGAATGCAAATCTGGCTACATATTGTCTAATAACACTGAATCTGCACGTTGCATCTTACCTGATAAGTGTAAAGGTACTGTTACAGCCTGTGAAATTCCCGATGAGTGCAAGAGAACCTGTGCAAAACCGAATCCACCAAACTGTGTTTATAATCCACCAAAAGAGAATTTAGACTGCTGTGATTGTAAAGAAGGACATATTCTAGAAAAAATAGGAGGAAAATGCATTCCTATTGACCAATGTCCACGTAAGTGTTTTAGTCTGGTATAGTATACTTTTGAAGTTTATTTTGTCCTGTTTAAGTTTCTGCAGCACTATGCAAGACGACTTAGTCAGACCAGGGTACTCTAATGAACCACAGTGCGATTGTGGAGCTACGTCAGTAACAATATCTCACTTGTCTGTCTTGTTCACTGTTCAACAACGCCAATAACGCCTGTACTTCAAATGACCTTTCCACCTACTGTACGTACCTACCAATGAAAGACAATAATACTTATAAGTATTTTGTTATCTTCTAGCTAATAATCTAGAATTAAAAGTTGTAATGGTGGCGGTGTGGAATGAAACCAACGTTGGATGACAGATAGGGTTTATTTACTTTACTTCAAACACTTGACAGATTTTAGCAAACAAAGTTAGACTGATGTGAGATCTATTAGTGGTCCTAGGGATGGACTGCGGGGCTATCCTATCCCTTAACCTCCTAGCTCGGCTGTTCCTGAGGGCGACGGGGCCTCCGCTCAGGTCAAGCTTTCGACAACAGTAGTGACTGCGGGGCTATCGACCACTGTGCCTTCTAAGTAGCGAGTGTCTCCTAGTTCCTTCGTGGTGCCGGTTTATATAGGTGGTTGGACAGCTTAGTGTGTATCTTCAACATCTCATGCTTGTATGTAGTAGTAACTCGTTGACGTCACGGACACTTCACACGTCGTATCATAGATGTCGCTAGTAATCTGTAGATACTGTCGAATGTTATCGTTTTATCGATGTTTAATCTTATTTGTGCTTTGATCAACTTGGGTGGCGTAGTGTTGTCCCCATAATCCGATAGATGGCGTAAGGCGTCGTGTTATATTCTCCCCCTCTGGTACTCTATGGTCGTCCCGACTGAGTACCAGCAATAGATTGTTTCCGCGGCCTTCCTCTTTGGCGTATCGGATAAGTTGGTTTAGATATCATGTCGTTTCTCTTTTCAAATTTTGTTATTGCTGAAGTATGATACTTTCCAATAGGCTTGTCTGGCGTTTCTGAATGAGCAATCTCATAAGTCGAGGTGCCATGTTTCTTTAATATAACATATGGTCCATCTCGTCGAGGAGCAAATTTTGCAGTAAAATGTTTATCGATGTTGCTAACGGGATGTGATTCTATCAATACCAAATCTCCAACTTTATAGTCTGGGTCAGGTCTTCTCTTGCTATTTGCTCTTTGTCGTGACTTTTCTTTGTTACACTCTATATTTTCCTTAGCTAACTCCAAGTCCTGGGCTAGTTGTTTTAACTTTGGGGTGATTTCTGCGACAAAGTTTTCTGATTCTACAACCGAGCTTAGATCATGTGTCAACTCATATGGTGTACGCAATTCTCTCCCGAATGTAAGATAAGCTGGTGAGAAGCCTGTAGTTTGACACTTAGCTGTATTCATTGCAAATCTTATTGTTGGTAAAGTTAATGGCCAGTTTTTATGCTTGTCTTTCACCATAATTGCAATTTGTGACTTCATGTCTTTATTTTTCCTTTCAACCACATTGGGTTCCGGGTGATATACGGGTGTGAATATTTGTTGAATTTCTAAGCAATATGCCAGTTTTTGCATTATTGCTGATATAAATTGTACTCCATTATCACTGATAATTTTCCTCGGTAACCCATACCGAAGAAATATTTCATTGAGTAAAATGATGGCACAATTTTCACTAGTTGCTTCATTTAGTGGGAATAATTCTACCCATCTTGAAGTAGTATCTTCGATGATCAGAATCCACTTTTCTCCTGATGGTCCCTTTGGCAAAGGGCCAAAAAGATCAACGGATAATACCTCAAATCGTTGCGAGTTTGGGGTTGACTGGTATAAGCCTGCTGGTTTCTTATTAGATGGCTTATATTTTTGGCATTCAACACATGTTTTTACATATTTTATTATATCTTTTCGCAGTCCCGTCCAATAAAAATTATTTGTTATACGTTGCACTGTTCTTTCTACTCCCATATGACCTGCAGTAGGTGAGTCATGGTAAGCGTTCAGTACGTTTTGTATTTCGTGACGTGGGACTACTAACTTTGCACTGTCGTTTTCTTGTTCTGGCATGTAAAAATATAGGACACCTTTATGGACTAGGTACCCTTTTTTAATGTATTCTACATAACTTGGTGTTTCTTCTCCTTCTAATATTTTTATAATAGTTTGAATGGTTTCATCTTTCATTTGTTCCTCTCTTAACTGTTTTTCATTGTATCTGGGTAGATCTACCTCTGTACTGCATATGGTACATTTTACATCATGCTGCTCACATGGCGGGCGAGACAATGTATCAGCTACTACATTAGTTCGTCCAGGGGTATATTGGATTTTGAATTCGTATGGTTGCAGCTGTAGTGCCCATCGTGCTAGGCGACCAGTAGGTGTTTTAAGATTCATTAACCATTTCAGCGGTTGATGGTCTGTAACAGTTATGAACTTTGTTCCTTCTATATAGCCACGAAATTTTGAAATAGCCCATACTATCGCTAATGCTTCTTTTTCTGTGACACTATAATTCCGTTCTGCTTGCGTTAAGAGTCTACTTGCGTATTCAACAGGGTGCTCATTTTCTCCCTCCCCCTGCACCAAAGCTGCGCCGATGGCATACTGGCTGGCATCAGTCTTGATTGCAAAGGGTAAATCGTCACTTGCTTGTTTTAATACTGGTGACGTAGTCAAGGCTTCTTTTAATTTTATAAATGCTTCTTGTTGCTCTCGTTCCCACTTCCAGCTTATTTTCTTCTTTGTTAGGTTAGTAAGTGGTCTAGCAATGTCTGCAAAATTATGAATAAACCTTCGATACCATGATGCGGTTTGCAGAAATGATATTAATTCTTTTAAGTTTTTAGGCGCCTGACGGTTTGCAATAGCAGAGATTTTCTCTGGGTCGGTTTTGATACCGTCAGAAACTATAAGGTGGCCAAGATATTTAATTTCTGAACACATAAATTTACATTTCTTTCTGTTGGCTCTTAGTTTGTATTCTCTCAGTTTTATAAATACTTCTCTTAAGTCGTTTATATGGTGACTGAAAGTCATAGATCTTATTATAAGATCATCTAAATAGCTTAAAACAAACTCGGCTTGCAATCCTTGTATGAGTTTGTCCATTAATCTTTGGAACGTAGCTGGCGCGTTTCGAAGACCGAATGGCATTCGCTTGAAACGGAACGTTCCAAATGGTGATACAAAGCTTGTTTTATCGTAATCATCTGGATGTACCATTATTTGCCAGTAACTTGACTGTAAATCAATTGTTGACATGTACGGCATCGCTTTTGCCTGATGTATTAAATCGTCAATACGAGGCAACGGATATCTGTCAGGTTTAGTTATCTCGTTGAGTCGTCGGTAATCTACGCAAACTCGAACATCGGTTTCTCCTTTTGGAACTAGAATTACAGGTGCTGACCATGGGGAATCGCATTCCTCGATAATGTCATCATTTATCATATCATCCAGCTTTTGTCTTAGTTGTTTTTGCCTTGTAGGTGACAATCTATAGGGCTTAACACTAATAGGAGGGTGACTGCCTGTGTCGATTCTATGTTGTGTAAATGGAGTTGGTTCCGTGTTTTTCTCAAAGATGTCGCTGTACTCAATTAACAGGTCATTGAACATCTTTCGCTCATTGTTTGTAAGTAAGGTTCCTTCATCGGGATTTAAATAAATATCTACAGAGTACATAGAAGTAGGATTTATTGGTAAATAAACAATACGTGGATCTACACAAGATTGGTTGTCAGCAGGTTCCCGCGGACGTGTAGGTCCTGGTGGCGTGTCCAATTTATGTAATGTCCATCTTGGTCGTTTGTTTACTGGTGGACTGTCTTGTACGTCGGATAATGTCGGTGTTGTGGGTAAGGGTGACAACATGTCCAGCTCGCTAGCCCAACGGATGAACTCCGACACTGCCTTCAGTTCTACTGGCTCCTTTTTATCTTCGAACGTTAACCGCTTCACTGCCTTCAATGGAATGTCGTCATCGTTGAGTTGAATGAAGTCGTATGATGTTTGTGGTTCGTCAATAAAGTTCCAGCTACGTTGCGGTGTGTTAAGTATGATTCCTGCCTGTTCTAGGAATTCGATACCTAACAGCGTACGATTGTCCACAGCTTCAGGTATGACTGACAATGTTATTGGTAGTGTGCGTTCTCCAATACGTATGTCTGTTGTCGTTGTCAACAAGTTTGTCGTTTTCACCGTTCCATCGGCTAATTTAATGTCGGTTACTCGCTGATCAAACTGTGCTCCATATCGTAGCAACATTTTATACAGCTGCATACTGGCAATACTGCGACGGGCAGCAGTATCTACGTATGCATAACCCTCTTCCCCTTTTATATGTACCTTGATTGTCGGTATCTTTGCGTGGATTTTCAAATAATTTTGTACTGTACAAAAAGCAACGGGCTTTGGTGGCGTTTCCTTTGTTTTACAGGTACTGCAGTTGCTTCTGTAAACACCCGGGGCTCCACATCCATAGCACGTGATGACTGGTTTCTTTTCCTGTTCAGTACTGACTGCCTTTTCTTTTTGTTCCGCCAACCTTTTGCGGCAAACGTCGAAAAGATGGCCCTTCTTACCACAGAACGAACATCGTTTGAGTGGCTTTCGTTCTATTTGTGTTGAAGCTGTTACTTCACCAGCTTGTTTGGCCAGACTCACAATATGGCGACCTCGTTCCAAAAGGTCAGCAAAAGTCTTCACTTCCGTGCGAGCAATTTCCTTTTTGTAGGTTATATTGAGGAGTCCGTACACAAAATCCAAGTGTTCCTCTTCCTTATGCCTTTTTGCAGGTAACTGTGACAATAAGGCACGTTTTTCACACACAAACGCGTCAATGGTTTCAGTCGTTTGCCTCTTCGAGTAGACTTCTAAATAAATTTCGTGTGGCTGCATTTTCGGCGCAAAAGCAGACTTAATGGCGTCGAGAGCTTGGGACCACTTTTTGATATCGCTTTTTATACCGTTCCACCACGTTGCAGCAGCATCAGACAATAATAAAGTTAAACCTTCCAAAGCGTCTTCGTCACAAATTTTTTCAATTTTTTTGTACACTGAGATACTTGTTACGAATTCTTCAACTTTATTAAAATTTCTTTCACCGTCGTAACGTTTCGTACACGCAGCAAAACTTTTAGAATGTCTATTTCCACTCTCGTTCGCTTCTGTCACTTTTGTTATGAGTGCAGTGAATTGTTCCTGAGTCATCACCACCATCTCTGGTTTTTTCTCAGACATGTCAATAGTGTCAAAATAATATAAATTCTCTAGAGGGTAGGCTTCTATTTATCCGCCGATATGTGGGTACACCGTAAAAATGTCGGTGATCCGAAAACTTGTTTGCGGGTAGAAGAATATTTCGTTGGGCGCCAATGTAATGGTGGCGGTGTGGAATGAAACCAACGTTGGATGACAGATAGGGTTTATTTACTTTACTTCAAACACTTGACAGATTTTAGCAAACAAAGTTAGACTGATGTGAGATCTATTAGTGGTCCTAGGGATGGACTGCGGGGCTATCCTATCCCTTAACCTCCTAGCTCGGCTGTTCCTGAGGGCGACGGGGCCTCCGCTCAGGTCAAGCTTTCGACAACAGTAGTGACTGCGGGGCTATCGACCACTGTGCCTTCTAAGTAGCGAGTGTCTCCTAGTTCGGGCAATCGCTACGTCCCTCTAGAGGGGCGCGGCAGGCGAGATCGGGGCATTGCCCCCTGCTCGCGGTCTCTATTGGCACCCGCAACAACGGGTGCTTCACTGTGGTGCCTATAGGCATAGAGTCACTGGTTTTGTACAGTGGGAGCGTCACGACTCTATTTTATAATAGAGTCGTTTCTTCGCGACACCCCGGCGGTCAGTCCCCGCCAGGTGGGACCTCCGGTTGCCCGGAGGAGGCCCAGCGAGTGACGACCAGCGACGAGGGTGCCGATTTTGTTGACGCTCCCCACTGTTGGTGAGTGACCCCCGTCTGTCACGCTTCCAGGTCTAGCCGGTCACGCTCCAGACTAAGGGGTCGTGTGGGTGTGTGTGTGGGCGGTATTGGGTGTGTTACGCCGCCCATGTATGCAACCGAGTGCGCGTCCACGCCGCGCAGCTTGGTGCGTGAGGTTACACGAATGTAGAGTCGCGATTGTCTGAGATTCGGCACACGCTATGCCTATATTAACTTAGCACACAGCGCGCACCGAGTGTATGTAGTGATTGTAGAGTCTATGTGAGTGATTAAGTCGCGTGTAGGTGCGTGCGACTTAATCGTGGGTCAGTCCGGTGGAGCATGGGCGTCATCGTCCGGCAGTAGGTCGCGGGGGAGTCTCCTAGTTCCTTCGTGGTGCCGGTTTATATAGGTGGTTGGACAGCTTAGTGTGTATCTTCAACATCTCATGCTTGTATGTAGTAGTAACTCTTTGACGTCACGGACACTTCACACGTCGTATCATAGATGTCGCTAGTAATCTGTAGATACTGTCGAATGTTATCGTTTTATCGATGTTTAATCTTATTTGTGCTTTGATCAACTTGGGTGGCGTAGTGTTGTCCCCATAATCCGATAGATGGCGTAAGGCGTCGTGTTATAAAGTTAAATAGTTAAAATATTGTGATGATGTATTGCTCAACCTGCATTTGGCCCGCGTGGTGAATTACGGCTAATTCCCTCTCCTAAAAAAGAAGCCCGTGTACCAGCAATGAGAAAATTATAAAACTGATTACGCTTCATGCTATTGAACAGAAATATAGAAGATATCTGATAGTCCAAAGTGGCAATCCCCTTTCGACTATCTCACTATCAAGTCGAGGTACAATGCTACACAATGTAGGCTCAATGTAGCAGTCTCGTTCAAAATAGTCTCTATAAAACGTCTCTTTTGATTATTTTCAGCTGATATAGCCTGCCACGGTGATCCCAACGCGAGACCCAAACGTTGTCCAAAGCCATGTCCATCTACATGCGAGTCACCAGACGAATTTCCCTGCAAGAGAAAGTGTGAACCCATCGGTTGTGAATGCAAATCTGGCTACATATTGTCTAATAACACTGAATCTGCACGTTGCATCTTACCTGATAAGTGTAAAGGTACTGTTACAGCCTGTGAAATTCCCGATGAGTGCAAGAGAACCTGTGCAAAACCGAATCCACCAAACTGTGTTTATAATCCACCAAAAGAGAATTTAGACTGTTGTGATTGTAAAGAAGGACATATTCTAGAAAAAATAGGAGGAAAATGCATTCCTATTGACCAATGTCCACGTAAGTGTTTTAGTCTGGTATAGTATACTTTTGAAGTTTATTTTGTCCTGTTTAAGTTTCTGCAGCACTATGCAAGACGACTTAGTCAGACCGGGGTACTCTAATGAACCACAGTGCGATTGTGGAGCTACGTCAGTAACAATATCTCACTTGTCTGTCTTGTTCACTGTTCAACAACGCCAATAACGCCTGTACTTCAAATGACCTTTCCACCTACTGTACGTACCTACCAATGAAAGACAATAATACTTATAAGTATTTTGTTATCTTCTAGCTAATAATCTAGAATTAAAAGTTAAATAGTTAAAATATTGTGATGATGTATTGCTCAACCTGCATTTGGCCCGCGTGGTGAATTACGGCTAATTCCCTCTCCTAAAAAAGAAGCCCGTGTACCAGCAATGAGAAAATTATAAAACTGATTACGCTTCATGCTATTGAACAGAAATATTGAAGATATCTGATAGTCCAAAGTGGCAATCCCCTTTCGACTATCTCACTATCAAGTCGAGGTACAATGCTACACAATGTAGGCTCAATGTAGCAGTCTCGTTCAAAATATTCTCTATAAAACGTCTCTTTTGATTATTTTCAGCTGATATAGCCTGCCACGGTGATCCCAACGCGAGACCCAAACGTTGTCCAAAGCCATGTCCATCTACATGCGAGTCACCAGACCAACTTCCCTGCAAGAAAATGTGTGAGCCCATCGCATGTGTATGCAAATCTGGCTACATATTGTCTAATAACACTGAATCTGCACGTTGCATCTTACCTGATAAGTGTAAAGGTACTGTCAAATATTGTTTATTTTTGAAAAATACTTTGCATGTATCACAGGTTTCTTTTAGAACCTATGATGTGTTAGTAATGATATCTTTGGCTTTCTTCCTTCATAAGAGTGTGTCTTAAATATAGATTCAATAAGTCAATATAGCACTCATATCGCTTGTTTCAAGAGGGAACATTTTTCTATCTTCTTCTTCTTTTCGTGTCGATGTACTCTAACTAAATTTTTTCTGACCAGTATTTGGCAACCTCTACGGCTCTGTTATTGGCCTCGTATAGATCCTGAAAATTTTCTATTTAATTCGGGTATTGAAAGCTTTCTGACTTATGCCATCAAATGAGATTCAAAAATAATATCGACATATAAGCCTATTTCTATTATTTGTAGGTGGAAATCCATGCGGCAAGAATGGTAGTTTCGTTGACTGCAAGACTGATTGCCAACATGATTATTGCCCAGTGGATGACCGTCGGGACTTAGTATTCTGTGATCCTCCAGCAGAACATTGCCTGTCTGGCTGCATTTGTAACATAAATTACAAAAGGAAAAGCCGAGCCGATCCCAGATGTATCATGTCGTCCAAATGCCGTAAGTGATTTTTAATGTTAATTGCATTTTCCTTTAGCAATAGCAACACAAATAGCAGTTGAAATAGAAAATCGATTGTTTTTAATGTTTCCTAGATGCAATTTTGCTTTGTAATGTTCGCCAACAACATAACTTACCATTCTGATAATTACTTATTAAATCTTTGCAAGAAATTTCATTTACAACCACTAATAAATCGTCGTCGATTAGCAGATTGCACTTTCCTACTAAAAAAATTATCTAATGAGATTGACGTCCCGATCTCTTACATAAATTATGCTTTAATGTCTCCCAGAGATCGGTTAGATTTAATCCGCCTATCTCTGTTCCTTCTTCTAGCGGTGCAACTCCTGCATGGTGCGAGCGTATGAGGACTTTAATGTTCTTTGTAATGAGTTCTCTTTTGCCCCGTTTACTACTAAAACCTATTCGGCACGCACTCAGCTAAATGCGGACTTTTTCAAAAGTGCATAGTATGATTGTACTTAAGGGATGTTTAATTATGTTCATTTTTTATCGTGCTTATTAGTGATCGTAAATTTTTTATTACTTTACCTGTTTCTACCCGTGAGAACCTGTAATTGGCTTAATGTCTCTCATACTATTATAAAATAAACAAATAATAAATAAAATGATTTTAGAGATGTTCTCACTGATAGTGAATATAATTTTAGAGCAAAGTATATGTTAGACAAATCACACTATCTGTGTTCAATAACAGGATGTTGCAGTAAAGTTGAAGATTAAATTGTTCTTATAAAATTACAAAATATTATTTTTGATAAAGAAAATTACGTATAAATTATAAAAAGTTGGAGCAAGAAAACATTTATCTATATCTTATATATTTCATTTATTTCAACCTTATAGCTCCAGTAAATTGCACAAGACCTAACGAAGAATGGTGTTCCTGTCCATTAGCATGCCTTGCTGAAAATTGTGAAGACAAAGACAACCAACCCTCAGTTTGCAATACTTTGGTTTTTAACTGTGAACCTAGATGTGTTTGTAAGAAGCATCATTTCAGAAATTCAAGTGGAATTTGCGTTTGTGCTAAGCATTGTCGTAAGTTGAACATTACTATAACAGTTTTTTCATTTAAACTCAGTGAATAGATTGCGGAGGGCAATTGGGCAGTCCATGTATTTGTCATATATTCAGCAGTTCCAGGTTGGATTAGGAACCAACCAACCTTAAATTGAGATGAGTTTGGATTGAATCTGATGACGATTTTGATTTCTTTTTCGGGTGCGAAACCATCAAATGTCTTCTCCTGCATTGAATGCAGTGAGAGGGAGTCTCGGGATTTTTCGAGTTCTGATTAAAACCGAGTTAGTCTATGTAAAATACTGGCATTCAGCAGCATCAGGTTGGATTGGGAACCAACCAACCTTAAGTTGGTTTGGGATTGGATTTGACGACGATTTCGCTTGTTTTTAGGGTCCCGTAAGTACGGGACCCTAAAAACAGCCAAAACAATAAACGAGAACCAATTAACCGAGGTTTTTTTTTGAGGTCAAAAGGAAAAAACGGAACCCTTATGGGGTCACTTTGTTGTCCGTCTGTCTGTCTGTCTGTCAAGACCCTTTATCACTGGAACGCGTGGAGGTATCGAGTTGAAATTAACACATATACTCAGGTCTGCGATCCCTTGAAGCTGTAAAAATCAAACTTCTAAGTTAACGAAAAAAAAAAAACATATACGACCGTTTGTCACAAGAAACGTTAATTTCGATACTCATAAGGGAATCAAAATTCATAGGGTACTTCCCATTGACCCAGAATTCTGAAATTTGGCATAAAGTCTTATAGCACGGGTATAGGAATACATCTGAAAACAGGAAATTTGTTGCTACGTTACAAAAACAAATTCGATTCGGAAAAATCTTCGAGACTCCATTCGGAATTAAACTATTTACACAGTTAAGTTTGTACGGAAACCTCAATGTGCGAGTCCGACTCGCACTTGCACTGGAGTGAGAGGAAGTCTCGGGCTGTTCCGAGTTCTGACTAAAACCCACTGGTGTTCGTGTAGTTTGGTCATCGTTTGCGTTCCAGCTCTCCTAGCCAAGTTACAATCGTTTCGTTTCGATTCTCTTTTCGTTGATCGCCTCGAGTCGGCCACGCCTCCTATTTCCTTGTTCTGTCCACGTGACTGAGCGTTGAGATGACGTCACAATAAAGGAATCGGAGGCGTGGCCTACTCGAGGCGATCGACGAAAAGAGAATCGAAACGAAACGGTTGTAACTTGGCTAGGGGGGCAGGGCTGCGGTAACGCTTTCGAACAATCCCGCTGCCCATGGACTCCATTCTTAAGTTTAACTAGCCTGTGGGTCTAGTGGTTAGTAGCCCTGACTGCTATGCCAGAGGTCGTGGGTTCAATTCCCACTCAGGACAAATGTTTGTGCGATGAGCACGATAATTTGTTCTGTGTCTGGGTGTAATTTATCTGTAGTATGTATGTATTTATATAAGTATGTTTATTAGTTGTCCAGTACTCATAGCACATGCTCTGCTTAGTTTGGGACTAAATGGTGTTGTGTAATAGTTGTGGAATATTATAAAAAATAAATAATATGTGTTTTTTTTTTTTACTTTAACAGCACCACCTGGTTGTGGAGGAGATCCAAACGCAAAGCACAGCGATTGTCCAAGTGCTTGTCCGGCGACATGTACCAACCCGGACCCTAAAATATGCAAAGCACAGTGCATGCCACCCGGCTGTGTTTGTAAGGACGGATTGGTTCTAAACGAGGATACTGGAAAATGTGTCGAACGAGAGAAATGTCCAGGTAATAGTCCCTATAAATATTTTTGTGAAAATATATAGTATAGTCGGCTTTATAATGTTCCCACTATTGGGACTCAGGTTTCCTCTCTAGGAGAAGGAATGGGCCGTAATCCACCACGCGGGCCCAGTGCGGGTTGGTGGATGTCACATGTCTTCGAATTTTTGGTTCTAGGACATGCCGGTTTCCTCACGATGTTTTCCTTCACCGTTTTGCGAGCAGTGGTTATGAAATAAATTACACGAAGTAATGCGCCTGGTTAGGTTTGAACCCGCGACCTACAACTCGTAAGTCGAGCCGTTACCATTGGGCCACCACTGCTCTAATTGTGAAAATATATGATCGTATTGTGACATTTTGGTTTTGTTGTTGTTTTTCCACACAACAATAAAAACTTTTTTTTTAAATTTTGGACTTTCTTTATACCAACAGTGCCAGTATGTAAAGATCCCCACGCAGTCTACAAAAAGTGTCCAAGTGCTTATGAACCAACGTGTGCTAATCCAGAACCCAAAGTGTGTAGAGATCAGTGCATGCCACCCAGATGTGTATGCAAGAAAGGATTTTTACTTAATGAAAAAAATGGAAAATGTGTCGAAAAATGTGACTGTCCAGGTAAATAAAAGAGTAAAAGAAATGTGTTGTTATAAATTTATTGCATTAAAATTTATGACACGAGGCTAATGAATTAATGGTGTTTTTTCAGACCACTGAGGAGGAATTAATGGTATCACCAATGCTCAAGACCATAATTCTACAATTAATTGTCCAAAGAAAATTACCTATTTCTATTAATCTCCATTATAATTAAGTTCTAGTTCGAAACTAATAAAAATAATCATAATTCTGTTTTGTTCAAAATCTAATTTTAGGCTTTATAAATAAATTACTATCGGAAGAACTGAAGATATTTTTATTACGCCAAGTATTATTCTAGTTTTCCAACAAAAAAAAGTATCAGCCTCGTAAATAAATACTAATTAGTTCTTCGTAAAGTTTTGCTTGGGAAGACTAATCGGCCCATCCATCTTACGCAGGTTCGCTTCGAAAATTGTCGATTATGGTTTATAGAAGACCAGACTATGTTCCTATGCGAGTATGAGTATTTTACGCCATGTAAAGAGGACTTTAACTACACTTATACCTAATGACAAAGTAGCTTACAATGAGTCAGGATAGATCACCTCTTCCTTTTTATTACATTAGAATAGAAATAATATACAAACTTATAGGAAAGAATTTTAAAAGTCCGAAATAGACTCTAACGTCAAAGTCCATCTCGCTCACCACGACCACCATAGAAAGCGGCGTTTTTACGAGACACATTTGAAAAAGTTTGCTTTTCGATAAATTTTGATTTTATTTTCCATACTATTTTAATTTAGCATAGTGAAAGGGGTGACCAGACGATTGCAAACTAGCGCTCCAACCAAGGTGACCTTGGTTTATGTGTTTGGATTTGATTTGCGTTGGTTTGCAACCGTTTGGTCCACCCTTAAGGGGTGACCAGGCGGTTGCAAACCAATGTCTCATCCAAGGTGACCTTGCTAGTTTCAATCCGTGTAGACAGCAGTTGTAATCCATGACCTACAACGCCCTTGGTTGGGAGACACGTTTTCCCAACCACCGAATGTGTTGGCGCGTGGTTTACATCCATGTAGCCGCAACTCAAAAACAAACACATAAACCAAGGTCACCTTGGTTGGAACGCTAGTTTGCAACCGTCTTGTCACCCCTTATTGATAAATTGGTTACGCAACAAATATTTTTTCATCAATGTTTCTTATTGACCTGATGCCACTAATCCAGAATAAGTGTGTTTAAAGAAGTTTATTCTCATAAAAGACTACAGTTACTTACAAGCAAAAAAATAGTATACAAATAGGGCTCATTATTAGTATTTTCGTCGTTCTTATATAATATATAGGGTGACTGGCAATTAGTGTACGATACTTAAACACGTGATTGTGCTCATGATAATAAACAATTTTTATTATGGGAGCAAAGCCGAAATCGCGAAAAAAATATCAGCTGTACAGTACATTAGGCAAACATAAATGTACTGAACAGCTGATTTTTTTTTGCGGTTAAGGTTTGTTCCCATAGTAAAAGTTGTTGGTTATCATGAGCACAATCACGTGTTTAAGTATCGTACACTAATTACCAGTCACCCTATATATGCCGGCTGAGGATACCGATCATCATTGAAGCTCTGTCCTGGGACTCTGTTTTGTAGGCGATAGCTGGGTATCGAGCAATAAACAAATTATTCCAGATCACACAACTGATTTATTATGATACAAGCTTTAGGTATTCACTTCACACAACGAGCCGTGAGACAGTCGCCGAGACTAGACGTTGTTCGCACGGCTGCCGACAGAGGAAAGAGCTCCGGACATATGTATAATCTATGCTCCTGACCTCTGCGGTCGGCACTTGTAACTGCTCGGTTCGTGCAAACGTCCGCGCGGATTCTGTCAATGTGACATGTGTCACTTTTCACTTAGCTCGTTCATTCGTTCTCAAGCTTCCATACTATTGACTTCATATATTTTACAAGCTTTTTATATTATTATATTATATATTATATGTATGTTCGGCTCAAATCTTGCAACCTAATTTTGGAGCAGATATCTTCAACCGATTGACCTGAAATTTTGTATACATATGTAAGTTGCATGACAATGCAATATTATGATGACATGGAGCTGATCTGATGATGGAGCTAGAATGTGGCCATAGGAACTCGGCAATAAAACTACACAAACCCATCGAGTTTGGACACGTTTGATTCGTATTGATGAGTACATTGATCCTATATGGTAACCAGGGTCTGATGATGGAGCTGGAAGGTGGCCATAGGAACTCGGCAATAAAACGACACAACCCCTTCGAGTTCGGGCTCGTTTGATTCTTATTGACGAGTACTGTCTCGTATTGGACATAAATGAAAGCCCTCGGGTATGTTTTAGCTTGTATTTCAAGAGTAATACAATTTTACAATAAATTTGCACGGAGCGATATCGAAAACGTTTTTTCTTTTGTGGATTTATATAAAGAGTAATGTAGTGTAAAGGAAAGACTCCATAAACAGTTCAGAAAATATATTTACTTCATAATATCAAAACACTTTACAATATTAGGCACTTCATAGTAGAAATAACATATAAGGGTAAATATAATTATTATTACCTTAAATTAACGCCAATTAAACGCGTACACAATTTCTTTAGATGTTCACTGGGAGCCGCTTGACGATGGAATGCCGCCGTATTCCAGACATTATTCCTTAACAACTTAAACCCCCGCCACAACGCGTGCCTCGCTCTGATTGGTTCGATATGCGCCAATTGAAACCACTGACCAATAAGAGCGGTTCGGTGTTGCCAGATAATAAAAACTGAATTCTGACAAGTTGCGAAAATGAAATGTTGCCAGATAATAAAAAGGTATAATATAAAATACAGACGCTAACAGCTCGGCCATCCTGCGAAAAGCGAGTCCCTTCGCGACAGCAAAAAAAAAAAGAGAAGTAACATTTACATGCACAATTCTATTTTAAGTTAAAAGTTAAATTAAAGTCTGTTCGACAAATTCTAGTACCTACACGAGTCTACATAATTAGCTTTGGAATCTACAAAGTTTTACAATCATAAATTATGGTAACATTGCCATCGTAAAATAATAATTAGTACTAATATTATAATCTAATATATATGTGAGATCCATCAGATTTAACTACAAAATCTAAAAAAACAATTTTTTATTTGATAACCTAGTTGACAGCTTTATATTTAATTACCGGGAATTCATCTCAAATCAAACTATGATCAAGCTTACTAGAGCTAAGTTAGACTTATAATAATATAAACATTACATAATATTAACATGATATCAATTCTAATAATATTATCGTTGTACATCATTATTAAATATTACATTTATTATATTTCATAAATCAATCTATTCCAATTTAGATGTGCTCTCGTTAGTATATGGAACTAATTGGTAAGGTTATTACAGTCCTGATTATATTATCTTCAGACTCAGACTCTGTAGAGTTATAATTCCTATCGAAAGCGAGCCACGGCTTAATTCTATCAATCGCTATTACATTTTCATATCGACGTTGGCCATGATTGCGGGTTAACGGCGTATCTTCTATTAAAAACCTATCGTTAGGCAGTACTTTCAAAATTCGGTATGGACTCGGACCCCCGCCACAACGCATGCCTCGCTCTGATTGGTTCGATATGCGCCAATTGAAACCACTGACCAATAAGAGCGGTTCGGTGTTGCCAGTTAATAAAATTTGAATTCTGACAAGTTGCGAAAATGAAATGTTGCCAGATAATAAAAAGGTATAATATAAAATACAGACGCTAACAGTAGGTAGATGTACCCACATATTAAAAAATAATATAACTCCCTATAAAAGTTGGCTGCTTGCTAGTGGTGTGATATAGGCGCCAACATCCAGCCTTTGAAATCTTCGATGGTTTCAACTCTTTAATTCATCTGCAGTAGGCAATGGGCAAAGACGAACTAGAGGTCGACGAACAACTCCACGTTGCGTTTTCACGTCAGCAACTCTCGTGACACCATCTGTACCAGGAAATAATCTCTGTATGCGTCCAAGTCTCCAATATAGGGGTGGCGTGTTGTCTTCCTTCAAGAGTACTAAATCATCGATGTTCAGGCTTGATTTTTCGGTCCTCCATTTGCTACGTTGCTGTAAGTCTGCGATGTATTCCCGTTGCCACCGACGCCAAAAGTGTTGATGAATTTGCTGTATTCTTTCGTAACGTTGTAAACTGTTACAGTTGCGGTCTTCTAGGTTAGGTGATGGAAGAGCAGTAAGGGCCCGACAAATGAGAAAGTGACCAGGGGTGAGGCATTGTAGATCATCAGGAGAAGAGGATAGGGGGCAGAGCGGACGACTGTTAAGAATCGATTCGACATGTGCAAAAAGGGTACCTAGTTAATTCTTCAAACGTTAGGTGGGAATTTCCCATTACGCGTTTTATATGGTATTTTGCGGATTTAACACCGGCTTCCCAAATTCCACCGAAGTGAGGGGCGTAAGATGGAGAAAAAATAAAATTAATGCCTTCTTCGCTTGCAAAATCAAACAGAGAATCCGCGTTATGTTTAAAAAACTGATTTAATTCCCTTGCACCAGATATAAAATTGCCACCATTGTCACAGAATACCTCCGAAGGCCTTCCTCGTCGTGACACAAACCGTCTAAAGGTAAGGATAAATGCATCCTTGGTCATATCGCTTACGGCCTCAAGGTGTAAGCATTTGTACGTCAAACAAATAAAGAGACAAAGATAACCCTTCACTAATTTAGAGCCGCGACCCTTCCTATTTAAAATAAGAAAAGGACCGGCGAAATCTATACCTACAGAAGTAAATGGGAACGTTGCCGTGATTCTTTGTGAAGGTAGGTTACCCATCATAGGTTCTAATGGTTTAGCTTGAAATCTCCGACACTTCATGCAATGCCGAACAGTTTGTCGAGCGAGTCGTCTACCAAATGTAGTCTCTAATTATGCCCAATAGCAACTGTGGTCCAGCATGCAAGTTACGAATATGTTCGTATTTAAATATTATTTTTGTGAAATGATGAGATGCGTTGAGTAACACAGGGTGTTTTTTATCGTAGGTATATTTCGAGGAATCTATACGACCGCCTACTCGAATTAGTTTGTTGTTGGGACAAAAGGAAAGAGATAATGATAAATATTTAGATTTAGAGTTTAATAAACGGCCCTTGGCGAGCATTTCATATTCATGTGGGAATGTCTGTTGCTGCGCTAAACGACACAAGGTAATAAATGACTGACGTAACTCGCTTGTTTTTAATGTGCCATAGACTAAAGGTTCTTTACAAGATCTAAGTTTTAGGTTTTTAATATAACGTAATACGTATGCAAATGTTCGTTTTAAATGTGAGTAACTTTGGTAGTTTTCAAAATTAATAAATAGTTCCGTTACTACTTCTACATTAGCAATGATTGTACAATTTTGTTTTGTTTCAGGTAAGGTTAATTTATTATTGTTTAAAGTAGGCCATGAGTCTTCCGATTTCAGCAAATATTGTGGGCCTGACCACCAAAGATTGTTGTCCTTGATAAGATTCGGATGGACGCCCCTGGAGATGAGGTCAGCTGGGTTAATTGATGTTGGAACGTGACGCCATGAGTGTACGTTCGGTTTCGTAATGTCAGTTCAGAAATTTCTAAAACTCTATTGGCAACAAAGGTTTTAAGGTTGTTGAAACTCGAATGAAGCCATACCAGTACAATACTGGAATCACTCCAATAAACCTCACCATGTACCTTACAGCGCAAGGAGTCCCTGACCGTCTTACACAATCTAGCACACAATACCGCGGCACAGAGTTCTAAGCGCGGGATTGTGGTAGGTTTCGTGGGTGCGACCTAGGACTTAGCACACAACAATTATACCGTGACTTCACCAGTAGAGTTTATTGAACGTGCATAAATGCAAGCTCCATACGCGCTCTGTGACGCATCACAGAAGGCGTGTAGTTCTATAGCTACTGGTTCGTCACAAATCACATGTCTAGGAATCCTTAAGGCCTCAAGAGCTGATAAGGAATCATTAAACTTAGTCCAAGTCATAGAAATATGTTCGGGAATTGGATCATCCCAGCCTAACTTCTCCAGCCAAAGCTGTTGTATTATGACCTTTGTTTGTATCACACAAGGACTGAGTAAACCCAAAGGGTCAAAGATTTTAAACAGCTTGGATAATATTGACCGTTTAGTAGGGCGATTGTTATCAATTGGGAGTGGGAATTGTATTGGAAAATGCAATGTATCTGTTACCGGATCCCAATCTAAACCTAACGTGCTAGAGGACTCGCTGAGTGCTAATTTTTCATTAATATCTGACGAGGACGTATCAAATATACTAGGTAAATTAGTTTTAAGTTTTCTTAGATTAAAACAACCCAATTTGAGTGCTGCAGTAACTTCTTGCATAATGTATTTTAATTCTTGCTTGCTGTCACTAGAGGTTATCATGTCACACGTAAAAATCATGTTGATTAATGTTTTTAATAGTCTTATCTTGATGTTCTTCGCCAAGCTGCCACAAACAGCGCGTGCTTAAATAGCTGGAACTTGCCATACCATAAGTAACAGTATTCAACCTTAGCGTTCTGATAGGTTGGGACTCGTCTTCTCTCCACAGTATGAGTTGAAGATTTCGGTCCTCCTCATTTATTTGTATCTGACGATACATTTTTTGTAGATCGCCAGTCAGGAGGTACTTATGTTGTCTGGCTCGTACTAAAATGGAGAAGAGACAGTCCTGCATATTTTGACCTTTCATGAGTATATCATTGATAGACAGTCCAGATGAGGTAAGAGAAGAACCATCAAAAACAACACGAATTTTAGTGGATTCACTGCTTTCTTTAAATACTTCATGATGAAACAAAAAGTATGATAAATCAGGTCATAATATATTTGATTGTGAAAGATGACTTAACTGTTCATATTCTCTTATAAAATCAGCATATTGTATTTTAAGTTGCGGATGTTTACTAAACCGTTTTTCTAAGTTATAAATCGTTTCTTTGCTAATGTGTAAGATTCACCGAGACAATCAGGGGAATCTATAAGTGGTAATCTAACATTAAATCTGCCCGTATTTAACCTTGTCATGTGACTTACGAAATGTCTTTCACATAACTCTTCATCATGGCTTAGCGGGGATTTTAATGGAACTTCCACGAGCTCCCAAAATTTTGTCATTATTACAAGCTTTTTATTAACTTGCAATGTATGTATGTAAATATGTATGTTCGGATCAAATCTTGTAACCCAATTTTGGAGCAGATATCTTCAACCGATTGACCTGAAATTTTGTATACATATGTAAGTTACATGACAATGCAATATTATGATGATATGGAGCTGATCTGATGATGGAGCTGGAAGGTGGCCAAAGGAACTCGGCAATAAAACGACACAACCCATTCGAGTTCGGGCTCGTTTGATTCGTATTGACGAGTACTTTGATCTTATATGGTAACCAGGGTCTGATGATGGAGCTGGAAGGTGGCCATAGGAACTCGGCAATAAAACGACATAACCCCATCGAGTTTGGGCTCTTTTGATTTGTAATCAGGAGTACTTTGATCCTATATGACGACCATGGTCTGATGATGAAGCTGGAAGTCGGCCACAGGAACTCGGCAATAAAACGACACAACCCCATCGAGTTTGGGCTCTTTTGATTTGCATTCACGAGTACTTTGATCCTATATGGTGACCACGGTTTGATGATGGAACTGGAAGGTGGCCATAGGACCTCGGCAATAAAACGATACAACCCCATCGAGTTTGGACTCTTTTGATTTGTATTCACGAGTACTTTAATCCTATATGGTAACCACGGTCTGATGATGGAACTGGAAGGTGGCCATAGGAACTCGGCAATAAAACGACACAACCCCCTCAAGTTTGGGCTCTTTTGATTTGTATTCACGAGTACTTTGATCCTATATTATGACCACGGTCTGATGATGAAGCTGGAAGGCGGCCATAGGAACTCAGCAATAAAACGACTCAACCCCATCGAGTTTTGGCTCTTTTGATTTGTTTTCACGAGAACTTTGATCCTATATGGTAACCACGGTCTGATGATGGAGCTGGAAGGTGGCCATAGAAACTCGGCAATAAAACGACACAACCCCATCGAGTTTGGGCTCTTTTGATTTGTATTCACGAGTACTTTGATCCTATATGGTAACCACGGTCTGATGATGGAACTGGAAGGTGGCCATAGGAACTCAGTAGGGTATTATTGGGCATTCTATGCCACTGTCGGCAAGTAGCTCGGCTAGTGCGCCTCGCTATCCGACAGTGGCATAGAATGCCCAATAATGAACGATCGACTCGACTGTGTAGTATATTACTGTACTCACCTGGAGATCATGTGAGTTATACCACTGGCCGCCAGTAGCCGGGCGAGTTCACCGTGCTGAGGACGATGGTATGACATGCGTTTCGTTGTTAGAAACGACTTGATGATTTTGATATGCGCTTCATATATGGTGGAAACGACTTGTTGGGTTTTGTAATGCGCTTCAGCATGGAAACGACTTGTTGAGTTTTGTAATGCGCTTCAGCTTGGAAACGGCTTGATGAATTTGGCACGTATTTTAGTATTAGAAACGACTGGTGTTACTGGACTCATACAAAGATCATGCGAGTTATACGACTGGCTGCCAGTAGCTAGGCAAGTTTGCTTGGCATCGGACAGTAATGATAACCATCGACATGATCAATGATTAAGATTTAACTTAGTCATTTTGACATGCGTTTCGTGGTTAGAAACGACTTGTTGGTTTTTGTAATGCGCTTCAATGATAGAAACGACTTAGTGATTTGGTCATGCATTTCAGTATTAGAAACGACTTGTTGGGTTTTGTAATGCGCTTCAGCATGGAAACGACTTGATGATTTTTGTAATGCGCTTCGTGGGTTGAAACGACTTGGTGTTTTTGAAATGCGTTTCAGTATTAGAAACGACTTGTTGGGTTTTGTAATGCGTTTCAGCAGGGAAACGACTTAGTGATTTGGTCATGCATTTCAGTATTAGAAACGACTTGTTCACTCACTGCTTTGAAGGGGATCTGCATAATAAACAAGATACATTTTATATTTGGTTTATTTGTCGTAAAACATTGGTTTTTCTGGAAATAATGTATCTACCGAACGCACGAGCTCTTGTAGTTTTCGCCACTGAGACGAATCCGAGTCGGTCTGGAACTTGAGTCGCACAAGCGCCTTCTTCCACAGCTCCTGGGAGTCGGTGTGGCGCGCGTCGTCAGCCTTGTATACCTTGCAGTCGACGTAGTACTCTCCGTTGATGCTCGCTGCTCGCCGCTCGCAGCCGTTGGCAACTCGGTTAACGAAGAATGATGATAGACATGTACTCGATGAATCGTCTTTTGGCAAGGTATCAGACCCGTAGTTGTTACTGATACCGAATACATCATTATCAGTACTGGTTTTTTTACTGAAACAACAACGAAAACTTCTATTAGTTCATCATACACTTACAGGGTACATTTACCGTTTAGATACGCACAGGAAAAAAAATACACTATCTCAGGCATATTGACTAAGTTCAATATGCCTGCAGAACATGAGAGACGTACAAATAAAAATATATCAGGCACTTATAAAGTCATATCTGTCAGCAGACTTGTAACATTACACGAATAACTGATGATTTTTAACTGGTATGGCGAACTAAATTATTGAATAGTTTGTTTACCTCGTACGAATTAAACTCGTTGATGGTGGGTGCAACTTGCGTTTCTTATTGTTGTCTGCAGACGGCTTGCGGCTGGGTTTCGTTTTCTGGTCGGGGATCGGAGCTAGTTGAAAGTACTCGCACTCAGAATCAGACCTGAAATAAAGATACAACAAAATAATAGTCAAACATAATTATTACTATCACCTGCATCGGGTCAGATCTCTGAGCTATGAACCGAGCGGGAATGTTTTATACTTACATTTTCCAATTATCTCCAATCGATATGGCAGGCTGATGAAAGCAGTCGTAGTGACTGACAGCAGCAGGCAGCGGTTAGCTATCAACACTGATATTGACAGAATAACGCAGCAGGATCGCAGAGCACTTCTTGAAGATTACTTCCACACTTGTAGACTTCAGTTAGTTTGTACCGAGTACATCGAAAACATGTAGCTTATAAATCGGAAAACGAACGATAATTCACCATATTAAAAATGACGGCAACCGTTCATACAATATTGTGTAAAACAACTTTTATCCTTAGACGTATTATACTTGTTCAAAAAGTGCACAATAAGGTTGTCTCAGGTAGCATCGAATGACGAGACAGTGAAGCGACTTAGGGTTGACAAAACGTTAACCAGTAGATAAGTTATCAACAACGCTAATAGGGAATATTCTTGCAAGTAATTTAAATATTTGGCAATCTAGAGACAATCATTAGATTAGTATTTATTATGTTATACATCCAAGTTTTACTTCTAATACTTTTATGCTCGAGTGGGTACAGGAAATAAGTTAACGTTTCTAAGGTACTCATTTGACCATCTACGTTTTGGTCTCGTTGTACTTTGCTAGACTTCCTAAAATAAATCAATAATATAATTCCCATAACCACACTAACAGCCATGAGTGAAACCACGCTCATCAATATCTAACGATATACTATGATATATTATAATCGTAATAGTGCATTGTATAAAATTTGTATATTGCTTATACATAAAATGCGTACCAAGTTATTACCAACCCTAACTAAAATAGCTGATTATTGTGAATGTGAATTAAACAATTAAGTTTGACACGCGTGTTACATTTGTGCAAAAACAACTTTTATGATGAAATATTTTTCTGCTTGTAGACAAAAAAATAAAATTTCGTAAGGCATCAATAATATGTTGCTATGTTGTAAACTCTAAAATATTAGATACTTATTGTTTCAAAGGTACGATGGAGTGAGCACCTTTCTAAACTATCACAGAACAATTAAGTAAATTATAAATAATGACTTACTTAATTGTTCTGTGACAGTTGAAGAAATGGAGCTCCCTCCATTTTTTGTCTAGCAGTGGGATAGCATAGACTTATTATTCAATAATTAATATTAATAATTATTATAAATAAATATTGTATTGATCACACGAACGATTTCATCTCCTGGAGCAGCTGTAATCGCTATATTTTGGGACCCGAAATATATCTACATAATTGGAACACGTGTATAAATCATTTCATACTGAGCAGGTAATTATCAAATATCAGAACATAATGACTATTTTTCTATACCCAGAATATATAATTACATGTATACCTAATTATTTATCGATACATCAAATAAAACCATTTTTTTATTTCAGATACATTGCTTAAACTTACCAGTGAAGAACTATGTAATGACCCGAAATATAACAACATATTTGAACCAAGCAGATGCACATTCCTATGTTTAAAACATTTCATATTTTGCTGGTAATTATTACTCATTACTAATTATTAATACATTTTTCTTCCCAGAACATACAATTATCTACCTAATTAAATTGTGTACCTAATGCATCCATTTTTTTTTTTCAGATAAATTCTACCTAAACATAATTACCGACTTGCATGTGAAGAATTATACAAGGAATCTTGGAACGAACGTAAAATAGTCCTGATCAAGTTGTACTAATAATTTAAATATTTTGTAACCTAAGATCGTGATTATTAGTTGTAACTGTTGTAAGTATTACCTAATCTATTTTATTTAAATAAGCAATTATTTTAAGTGTTCTTTAATTTTAAAAATAACATAATGCCTTACTGTTCTGATTGCAAAGTATTTGTGGTAAATCGTCGATGGTCTGGTCATTTACGTAGCAATGTACATAAAAACAATAGCTCTACCTCTATTTATGATAATGTTGCAATTATTAATTCTTCTTTTAAAGAACGAATCATAAGTTACAAAATCATAGCAGCTGGCGAACAAATAAATAATTTTCCTGAAATGTTTCTTAATAATATTAGTAAACAAGTTGAAACTCTAATAAACCGATCATTATTGAAACATACAGCTCTGAAAATAAATTTTGAACTTTTTTCTTTTTTTCTTATGTTTAAAAATGATCAAAAGGAAATGAAATCGTTCGCCACAAAAAACATTATTATTAATTTTAATTACGATTTTGATTCAATTTATAAAGCAACGGTTGATTTACTGTTAAAGAAAATTGAAGAGTTTCAGGAGAGAGATAGTGGTTGGACATTTTTGAGCAATTCCCATATAGAAATAAATATGAATAAATATCAGCCTCTCGGTGGATCTAAATTTATAACTTTACCAAAATGTATAAAAAATAAAAAAGCTTGTTTGAATATTCGTAACAATGATGAGTATTGTTTTTTATGGTGCGTAGTGGCGGCTCTGTACCCTGCTAAACAACACCCCGACAGAGTTTCATCTTATCCCTACTTCCAGGATGTTTTGAATGTTGATGGTTTGACATTTCCGATAACATTTTCGGGTATAGCTATATTTGAGAAAAATAATCCGTTTTTGAATATTTACGTGTATGGTTTAAAAAATAATAAGACTATCGTTGGACCTTTGTATTCAACATCGAATCAAAAATCTAAGAGTATCCATCTATTGTTCTTAGAAAATAATACTAATACCCATTATTGTCTTATCAATGATTTACCTCGTCTAGTCAGAAATCAGATAACTAAACATCATGGTAAACTGTACTTTTGCGAAACGTGCTTATTGTTTTTTCCGACGCGCATTCAAATTGAATCACACATGTGTGGAGGGATTGCCACGGTATTACCAGAAGAAGGAACATTTTTAAAATTCAAAAATTATGATAGAAAACAAAACATTCCTTACGTCATATATGCTGATTTCGAAACGATACTCGAACCGATTTCCGGCGATAATTTCAACACCACTAACACGTCATACTCACATCGTCACGTACCGGCCGCGTTCGCCTATAATGTAGTGTCATCATTTAACGATAGGGTTGGCGGCTATAGAAGTTATCGCGGAAAAGATTGTGTTTCAAAATTTATACATTTACTGATTGAAGATGCTAAAGCAATACACAGAATTCTAACTAAAAGCGAGCCTATGATATTCACAGAAATAGATGCTCTTGATTTCAAACGCGCTATTAAGTGCTACCTTTGTGAAAATTTACTGTTGACAGATCGAGTAAGGGATCACTGTCATATTACAGGCCGGTACCGAGGTGCAGCACATCGACACTGCAACCTACAACACAAAGTACCAAAATTCATCCCAATATTTTTTCATAACTTATCCGGATACGATTGTCATTTATTTATTAAAAAGTTAGGCGAAATTCCAGGACAAATTAAAATAATACCCAAGACTAAGGAAAAATATATATCGTTTACAAAGTTTATTCCTATTGCTGATAATGAGTTTATACAAATAAGGTTTTTAGATTCTTTCAACTTTCTAGGAACTAGTTTAGACAAACTTGCTAAAACTTTGCAAGTAGACGATTTTGTTAACCTTAAATCAAATTTTTCTGATGAAACACAATTTAGTTTGCTAATTCGTAAAGGTGTGTACCCCTATGACTATATGAAAGATTGGAAATGTTACGAACAAAAGTCATTACCATCGAAATATTATTTCCATAATTCTTTGACGAACGAAGGTATAAGCGATGAAGATTATAATCATGCTCAGAATGTATGGGCTGAATTCAATATTACTGACCTAGGCGAGTATACAGATCTATACTTAAAAACTGACGTGCTTTTGTTGACAGACATATTTCAAAATTTTCGGAAAACATGTAAACAATATTACAAACTCGATCCTGCCTTTTACATAACTGCACCCAGTTTATCGTTCGATGCAATGTTGCTAAAAACAGGTGTTCAGTTAGAACTGATTTCGGATCTAGCTATCATCAGAATGATTCAAAGCGGTATACGAGGTGGCTTGTGCATGTGTTCCCATCGGTATGCAAAAGCAAATCACAAATACATGCCAGAACATGATGCATCACAGCCTCAGAGTTTTATAGTATATCTAGACTGTAATAACCTATACGGCTTCAGCATGTGTCAGTATTTACCATATTCTAGTTTTAGATTTCTTGATGAAATTGAATTAACTAATTTTCGTGTAGAAAATATCGAGAATAACTCTGAGTGGGGCTTTATATTAGAAGTCGATCTTTTTTATCCTGAACATTTACACAAACACCACAATGATTTACCATTTTGTCCTGAGAAATGTATACCTCCAGGAGGTAAAACGAAGAAACTAGTTGCAAATTTGCATAATAAGTACAACTACGTAATACATTACGTTCATTTAAAAAAATGTTTAGAACATGGTTTAATATTACGTAAAGTTCATAAAGCTATTACTTTTAGACAAAGTCCCTATTTAAAACAGTACATAGAATTAAACACTCGATTAAGACAAAAGGCAAAAAGTTCTTTCGAACAAGACTTTTTTAAGTTGTTAAACAACAGTGTTTTTGGCAAGACATTAGAAAATACTGAAAATAGAGTAACCGTTCATTTAGTTAATCAATGGTGTGATCAATCTAATCGAACTAAGAAATTTATATCCTCCGAGAGACTTGTAGCCAACCCCTATTTCCATAGCGCTTCTATTCTAACTGAAAACTTAGTTGCAATACAAATGAAACCTGACCAAATTATTTTAGATAAACCTATTTATATTGGATTCACTGTATTAGAACTTTCTAAGACACACATGTATGACTTTCATTATAATATTGTTAAACCTTTTTATGAAGATCGAGTGCAGCTGTGTTATACAGATACCGATTCGTTTGTTTATAAAATATTCACGTTTGATTTTTACCATGACTTGAAGTGTAATTTTTTGCAATATTTCGACACCAGTAACTATGATGATAAAAATGATTTTAACATACCAATTATGAACAAAAAAGTGCCAGGTTTGTTCAAAGACGAAATGGGAGGAAAATATATCTCAGATTTTGTTGGTTTGAGATCGAAGCTTTACTCAATAAAAACCGTCGATAAAGTCATTAAAAAAGCAAAAGGAGTAAAATCAAGTGTAGTAAGAGACTTAAATATAACAGATTATGAAAATATTTTATTAAATGGTGGAATTATTCGTAGAAAAAATATTATGTTTAAATCTATAAAGCACGAAATATTTACTAAGAGTGTCAACAAAATTGCTTTATCTCGAAATGACGATAAACGCTCAATATCTGTAGATGGAATATCAACGCGTGCCTGGGGTCACTCACTTATTTTAAAGAGCGAAAATGTATTTTAAGATTAAGCTAATTAGTGATAGAGTTCGAATATGATTTATGTAACGTACGTAATCTTAATATAGCTTTTAAAATATACCTAAATAACTTTTTAATGTATGATAAATATAATTCATAGTTTTAAAAACCTAAGTTATTGTAAAAATATAAATAAAATGTGAATGACTATGACTACTTGTTTAATTTATGATTTAAGACATCATCCTCCTTTTTTGTAGTTGGTTAAATAAAATGAAACCCGACCAAGATTCAAGTTGCAACATGAACTGCGCGTTGAAACTTGGATCGATCATTTTTCAGAGGCAAAATGTATTTTGTACGTAATACAATAAGACTGATTATACAAATTTTGAAGAGCCATGTTTGCGTCAATTGCATAACGCTGATCATACAAAATACCTATTACAAACACGTAACAGTGCATTACCCTCAGAAAAGCTTAGTTAACATTTTAATCTAAATTGGGAATCGTTGCGATGGTATTTTTTTTTTTTGTCATTTACGAAATAAAACTCACCTTGAGTACTTGTACGAAGCACACAACGTATTGCTTATCGCGAGCATGTCATTGGTAAGTTTCTCAATTTATTTTTATTTTGTTTAGTAACTAGCGATAGAGTTTTCAGCAATTTTGCTCAAAGCTATTAGTGAATCTGCTATGAATGTTGTAACCCGCTGACAATTCGTTTATGCAGCACTATATCAACGTCTACGGTTTAGTTTAAACTTAATGAGCGTCTATTTTTGTTCCAGAATACAGAATCAGAGATTATGTTTAGCTAGTACGCCCAAAATCCTTATGAAGGATTCTCCGAAACGCTTCACAACGAACCCGAGCACAGCAAACATGTGACGAAAGAAAAAAAGTCAAAACAGCGATGCAGGGAAAAGTCGAAGAAGCACAATCCAACTAAATCTTTTGTGATGAGCCGATTACAGCGACGAGGCATGAAATTAATAAAAATATCAGTCGTAGATCTAACCAATAACAATCCGCAAACCAGTGACACTGACAGTGACAGTGAGAACGTTATTATAAGTGCTCAATACATTGTTAAAGACGCTATCGACAATGTTATGGACGAAACTGAATCTTTAGTTAAAAAAATATCTAAATCTTTAATAGATAGTGATTTTTAATATATATCTGTTTGCGTAAGAAGTTGATTAGGCTAATATTTAGTACTTATTATGTTGTTTTATTTAATTTTAAAGTAGAGTGTTTTATTTGAAGAAGTGTTGGGTGTTTAACAAAATAAAAGCAGTTTTACTATACAAATGATTTTTTATTTATAAAACCAATAACCATATAAGTAGGTACACATTTATAACTCTAAATACTTTCTTATACATAACACATTTTTAAGAGCACAATGCTTTAAATGTTTTATACAATTTAAATTAATTCTTCCTTCACAGTATTTTTTATGTAAAATATAGAAATTAGGACATCCTTCGGTACCAAGGTCTGATACTTTACAGTTCTCACAAAGTTCCTTTATCCACTTTACTTTCTCCAAACCATTAACAACGATTTCCTTATTTTCTAGATAGGGAACGATTACACGATGAAATTCTTTATAGTCGATATACCCTTCGTTCCAATAAATGCCTCTGTTTCTTTCCAGCCATTTAACTTGCCTCTTTTCGTCACTTGTTAAGTATTTAAACAAGTATGGTGGTTTTATTAAAAATGTTTGCGTATAATCACGGGTAGCAAAAGCTAACTCTTTTATTATAAAATTATTGTACAGATCTTTAAACCCTTGAACATCTAATATGACAGTATTCGGATTCATGATATTTTCCTGACTGTATTACTTAAAGGTTTATATTCAATAATACAGTCATTCAATATAAGACAATACGCAGAAGTTTGATCGGGTATTTCTGAATCACTCTCGATTTCCACTCTTACGTCTACAACAGGGCCTGTCTTTACATTATCAGCTTGTCTAGAGCAATCGATGACAAATAGTGGCGCCAAATCTTTAAATTGTTTTTCACTTAATAAGGGCTCCGGTCGACGCCCGTAATAAGACTGTTGAAATCTGACGTATTGCTCGTATAATAAAGCGATTCTGTTATTCGCGAAACTCACATTTAAGTTTTCATACGGAAAGTAAGTAGAGTTGAGGTACACTTTTACATCACGAACATGACAATGATCGAACTGAGACATATCAGAACTGCTATTGTTTTTTCTATTTGTCTGTAGTCCCATAATAATGTATCTTGGTTTCTCTATTTGCGAGGATGTTTTGATTGACCAGGTATGTTTTGTAGTTTTAGGTAAAGCAGGATATTCGTACAGATCCCAATTTCTGAATATCATCTGGAGTGGTCGATCTTTTTCTAATAGTTTCAGCAAACTTATTTTTTCCTTGTCAGACACTTTAACGTGCGGCACGCGCCAAATGATTTTATTTATCTGTACGTCTTCTACAATTTCACCAGTGTTAAGTTTTACAGCATTCAGGTTAGTGTTACTTCGTAGCAATATCAGTTCGTGCCTACAATTTATCACGACTTTCTTGAAATCCTCTGCGAAACCGATAATATTACAGAGTGGTATAGAAGCAGAAAAATTACCTCCGTTAATGTTTTTTGTACCATCTATATTCCAGCCCCATGAATTCGATGTCTTTGATTCGTTCTCATTCATTGATATCAATGATTTCATGGTGGTAGTTACGCCAGCATTTTTTATTCTATCAATTTCTACTCCATTTAACTCGTACCTTATGTCTTGAAACAAGTAGAGTAAAGCATTATTCGTGAAATGAACACTAGTGGCTTTATCTTTCATATCCTTTTTGCTAACGATAACGGATCCTTCCAAATACAAGGTACTCGCTGATGGGAGAATGTACAAGTCCTGTTGATTAATAGGTATGCGAATTTCGTCGTTTCTATTAAAACTAGTTACATAGGGCTTGTAAGAATGAAATTCAATTCCTTCAACCGTATTATCATAAGTTGGAGCGGATAAAACGTCTAAGATATTCATTTTAGTAAACCAATCACTTTGAGAAATGTCTTGTTGTCTTTAGTTAATTTTATTTTCTTCTTACAGCGAGCTCTTAATGGGGTGGATGCTTGAGCGGGACTGATATTTTGAATTTGTTGATGCACATATTTATTGTAGTCAATCATTTTTTGATTCTAAGATGCAAATACAGCTGCACTTCTTCACCGCGTAAATTTATTAAGCGGTTATTTATATCTATCAATCGGATATGTATGCAGCTTATGTTGTTTTGGTTGACTGGAAAGTATATTGCGTTTTTTGGAATTTCTATAATTCTATAGCCAGGAGGTACGTTAAGCGCGAATTCGTGAATTATGTGACTCGGTTTTCCGTTTGTGTACGAGCCGCTTACGATATCACATTCGATCCTGATCACTGTCGTAGGTAAAATGTTGACTGGAAACTGTGACACATGCCATTTATTTGGTTCCAAGATCTGCTTATCAAAACCTAATAAATTTCTGATAGTATCCTCTTTACTAAAATTTATGTTTTTTGTACAGAATACAGTAGTTTTTAATGTATTGTTATTGCACTGCAGTTTGATTGACGCATCTTTAATTTTAGATTTTAAGTAATCATTAATATCTTGCAATTCGTAGGTGCCTTCAGGTATTTCAATAACTTCGTTAGATCCATAATAGAATTTGTTATTTGTTTTGTCGATGTTTGGAATAGAATTAAATGTTGAGAAATGCAATAAGGCACACTCATACTGTTCATTTAGTTGCAATGTGTTAGGATAGTACGTAGATAAAGTTGACGAGTTTCCAGTTATTGACAATGTGAATGACATCTTGCAAATGATAGAAATAAAAGAAAATTATAATTTTTATACGTTTTTATTCCAAAAAGTCCTTAGATATTCTAAACATAAGTGACCACAGTTTTCTGTGTTAAATTTCTGATATCTAGTATAATTATAAAAAATATTACATTTATTAAAATATCGCATTAATTCCAATGGAGGTTTCAAATCCCCAAAGCTATCAAAATATTCACAATAGTTGTTAACTTTAACATAAGCTACCCAATGTGTTCCAACATTCTTATAATTATCCAAGTTAACGACACCACATTCAATCCGTTTTGGCATCCTTGGTAATTGATCTTTCATGTAGACTCCTCGAAAGTAGGGGATGTTACGTGCATACTTTTGAATATCTACATTAGTTAGAGGACGATTAGGTAGCTTATTTCTTAGTTTTTTGAAGATTTTATAAATAAACCTTTACCATTTTTATGTGACTTAATGTATAAGCCCTTGCCTAACTTTAAAGACTCCATGGCCTTATTGTGTCTTACTGTTTCTTGCAAATTTTGCTGACTAGTTTTGTAATCGTTTACAGTTTTTGCAATACCCGCCGCACCACCAGCTAAAGTACCTAAAGCCGATAAACCAGCAAAAATTGGGATTAAAGGTAGAATTCCTCCAGTTTTTGGCAATGGTATCACACGCGGTACTCGAATTTTTGAAATTTTTGGAAATATTTTTTTTGCCGCTGCGTAAGCAACGTTGATTAATGTTTTGTTATCCTTTGGGTTCAGTTTCTTGATCGTTGAACTTATTTTTGACACGAAACTCTTAAACGTTTTGACGCCGGCACCAGATTTTAATTTAGCTTTCATAACTTTGCTCACTATCCATGAACTCAGTTTTTCACCTTTTCTGGCATCTTTCGACTTAAGTCTTTGTTTAGCCATATTTAATAGTTGTAAATCGGCTTTGTGGCGATTGGGTAAGTCTGTATGGTTTGCATAGGCAATGTCGTGATGCATACAAGCTTCGTCTAGCTTATTCACACCGCGATCACCTCGTTGTAATCGTTTCTGGAGTTTGGTTCCTGGCCCGCAATAATTGTAACCAGGCAAATAAAGTTCGAACGGCAGATTATTAATTAATGAATTAACTAGTTCACCTCCTTGCATTGTCCGAATTGCAATGATGAAAATAGTGCAAAAATAATGTTTATATTAATATTATTTTAACCCACAATTGCATTTTTGTCTATCCAACTGTTTTCTGAATTGTTTAGACCCAACCATTTTACGAACATTTTTGATCCTTTTCTTTTTAAAACTCTTTCTATCAAATAAACACCAGGATAGTTAGATTTTTGAAGTTCTTGCTCGTAAAAAGTTCCCAATATAGCTTGCTTTCGCTGATCTTCTAAATGATATGTAACAGGTTTGGTAAAATTAATCTTTTTTATGGTAAATATTTCAGTTGACCAATTAGGTGTATAACCTTTCTCAAACTGGTGTTTGTATTTACTGATCCGAACGAAATCACCCACTTTGAACTTAGGTTTTCTACAAATAGGGACATGTTTTAATGATTTTTTTATATTTTCTTCTATAACTGATACATTAGCTTTATTCACTTCGATTGGTTTAACTCTAATTGTTCGATGTTTTGTGTTGTTATATGTATTTAATATATCTTGTAACGGTAAATCTAACCATTTATAGTTTCCATTCAGACTAAAACATTTATATAATTTATTTTTAATAGTTTTAATGAGTCGCTCTACAATCGAAGCTTTTTTGGTAGAATATGATGAGTAATGGTTAATATTGTATGACTTCATAAGCATCTGAAATGAGTTGTTATAAAACTCTGTTCCCATATCCGTTTGTAAATTATCAGGTTTGCGTTTGCTGTTTATCAATATTTTTTTGAATGCTCGAGTAACATCGAGTTTATTTTTTGTTTTTAATGGCTCTGTCCAAGCATACTTTGAGAAGCAGTCAATCACCACTAAAATGTAATTATAACCTTTATTATATTTCTTTAGGTTTTGCATGTCCATCAGATCAGCTTGCCACAAGTCATCGACTCCCTTTAGAATGACAGGACGTCTAAGGAAATTTCTTCGTGCTGCTTTGTGTATTTCATTAACAATTTGCTGTTTTGTCATTACTGAGTTTTTTGAAGTAATTTGTCGACCTCTTCTTTAGTATAAAACTTATCTTGCAAATGACTTATAATTGCAGGTATCTTGGCTTTTAAAGTAACTTGAACTGTTTCCCGTGCATCTATAATACTTTGTGAACGCAATGTACCAATAAGTGTATTAAATTCTTTTATCATATTAGCACTCATTCGATCTACATAATCCTTGTTCACTGCATCACCAGCTTCTACTGGATTTTTTATTCCTCTCAGTCTCGATGTTTTTAAATCAAAATCTCCGTTTTCTGATTTTAATAAGGTATTTTCATTAATCTCAAATAACTCTGATAATCGCATTCTTTTATGAATATGATGTCCGAATTTATCTACGTTCATGTTTAAGGTGTATTGTGTTGTGAGGTTTATGATAAAATGAACACACGTTTTAAAATATGTAGGTGTTTTATTTATTTATAATTTTACTTTCACGTAAGTCTTCAATGATAGATATAATTTCATTATCTAATCCTGTGTTACCAGCATCTCGAGATGCAATTAATAATTTTAATCTATCCACCAGTTCATTTGGATCGTTCCAATATACAAAATCAACCTTTTTCTTCCACATTTTTGTTAAGGGTAATCCTTTTCCCTTCGATTGAGGGGTCTGAATAGTACTTTGTAGTTTGAAAATAGGCTTAATAACTTGCATATACTTTTGACCTTTATTACTTTTTATTGGTTTATCCGGCTCATAGTCTCGTCGATGTGCATTTGTATCAAGTAGCATTGACTTATAATGCTGCATGTCACTCTCTGTAACCATGTTTAAATCTACGGTCTTCTTCAATAACAACTGTTTCAAACCAGACGTATTTCGGTATTTGCGTCCAGCTACAGTGATATATTCATCGCCGATCGTTATACGAGCAGAACCTAACATCAATTTCCCGTTCTCTACTCTGACACCGAATGGAATATCTGACAGTGCTTCTGAGGATACAGACCAGGATGACGTGTCACGACCTGGGTTGTTTTCAACTAATGATTTATATGAAGAGTCACTTTCGATATCAGATTCATATTCATCTGAATTGTCTTTTTTATCATTGGCTTCTTGATTCTGCAAAGTTTTATCAATAAACGGAAGTTCTTCATTTTTTGTAGGACACAGTGAAGAAGTCTGCTTACTGGCTTTAGCAATCTGGTTGAGTGGTCCTGTTACAGGCTTGAAAACTGATTCCAGTGTTTGCTGATTGTTAATGTCAACATCTCTCATTTTACGTACTTTTTTCTTAACAGCTTCGGCTGCAACTACTATTTGTCTTTTTAACGATTTTTCCATTGCAGAAAAACAAGCCGATAGTGATTGATTAAGCGATGATTGAAGAATAATAATATCACGAAGGTAACGGACTTAAATAACTATATTCTTAATCAAAGACTACAAAGGTATCAAATTTGTTTCTGTAACATCCCTTATTTTTTAAACAATCTTTATTAATTACTACATAATTGAAGGGCTCATTCCATATTTTTGAACACATTTCACGAAATTCAATCCACGTCATATCAGTGTTGACATGTTCTTCATAAATATGACGTAAATTAATGTCATCTTGTTTAAAAATTATGATTAAGTTCGCGTTGTCTCTTACTAACTGCTTAGGGATTTTACTATAAGTTTGATTTAGATAAAAACAATCGATGAACTTATGTCTTCCCATTGCGAAATAATCACGCATGCTATCTTGATTTTCGCAAGCAACATCATCAAATATTATCACAGAGTTAGGTTTCGCGTCTTGAACTCTTAGCACTTCCTCATTTCCATGATATTTCTGAAGTGAAATACCTGGTACTCGTTGTAAAACTTTTTCTAAAAAAATGTATTTGGGTTGGTGCAGAGTTTTCGAATAAACATAAACATTTTTAAATCTTAATCCATTTTCGTGTATGAGAAGACCAATCAATAAATTGGTTTTTCCACAATTGGATGGTCCGCAAATGATACATCGAACTGAGTCAGGTAACAATTCTCCGTGACGAAAACTAGTCTTACAAACATCCTCGCAGATTGTTGTAACATGTAGTGATTGTGGTTGCTTTACAAACTTCATGATTACACTTGGAAACCAACTGATTGCTAATGAGTAAATGTATCTGATACATTAATATTTATAAACTGAAATAGTACTCTATCTTTTTCGCGATAGTGCGATCGTTTGAACAATGACAAACTCGCAAGATCATTGATTATGTGGTTTGGAAGCGATCGTACATTATTCGGTATTCTACGCGAGTTTTGTAGCAATGAGAACTCGCCCTAGCTACTGGCGGCCAGTGGTATAACTCGCAAGATCTCGAAGAGAGTACAGTAATTTGCTCTACCGTCGAGTCAATCGTTTATTATTGGGCACTCTATGCCACTGTCGTGTAGCGAGGCGCACTAGCCGAGCTACTTGCCGACAGTGGCATAGAATGCCCAATAATACCCTACTGAACTCGGCAATAAAACGACACAACCCCGTCAAGTTTGGGCTCGTTTGATTTGTATTGACGAGTACTTTGATCCTATACGGTAACCACGTTCTGATCTTGGAGCTGGAAGGTGGGCATACATAGGATTTCTGCAATAAAACGACACAACCCCATCGAGTTTGTGCTCGTTTGATTCATGGTGACGGGCATTTTGATCCTACATAGTTATTAGGCTTCAGAGCCTAATAACTATGTAGGAGTTAATCGAGTTTAGGCTCGTTTGATTTTTATTGACGAGCACTTTGATCCTTTATGGTATCAACGGTCTGATGATGGAGCTGGAAGATGGCCATAGGAACTCGGCAATAAAACGACACAACCCAATCGAGTTTGGGCTCGTTTGATTCTTATTCACGAGTACTTTAATCTTCATTAACAACAACTAACAACAACAGCGTCGTGTTCACGTTGCCTGTTGTTAGTTGTGTGTTAAGTTATTACATTTTCGAGCTAGTGGGGTATCTATTAACAAAATAATAGCACAGGATAGCCTAGTAAATTGTATTTGCAAAAATGACAACGTAGATTTAAATAATATTATACCATCCGACATAAACGAGACAGGAGGGCTATCTAAAGAGTTGGAAATATTCGATGGGGCCAAGGTGATGTTGCGTTACAATATAGATGTGTACGAACGTCTGGTAAATGGTGCCATTGGACCGATTACAGAAATTATATGGCCCTACTTCCGGAGAGCACAAATGTATAACACTGACATACCATGCGTCCGTATAGACTTTGATAAAGACGGTATTCATCTCATTTTACCCAAGACTGTGCAATTTCCAGCAAAATATAGTCACGATAATGCAGAACGAAGAATGTTGCCAATTATATTATGTTGGGCTTGTACAGTACACAAAATGCAGGGTAGTACTGTCGACCATGCCGTTGTATACTTGAGCTCGAAGCTCTTTGCTGCTGGTCAAGCATACGTGGTTTTAAGTAGAGTAAAATCATTAGAAGGTCTTCTTTTTGAAGAACTAGACTATTCGAAATTAATCGGCAAACGACCTTACAACAATGATGCGTTGAATGAGATGAACAGACTGAGAAACCTGTTCAGAGATAACTAAAAACTTAAAAATAAATTAAAATAAAAAAACTTTTTAAAAACAAGCTTTTAATTAAATGCGCTAAAAAGAATAAAATAAACTTTTCCTTTAAAACTTTTACTATAAACTTATAACGACATTACACAATTTATATGATATAAAAGCTTGTCGCGAGATTTACCTGTGAAGATAAGCAAGTCAATTAAATAATATGATCTAATTGATTTTAATCTTTTAAATTTCCGAACTAAGTAAATACGAGTACCTACTTAAATATCGCGACAAGCTTTTATATCATATAAATTGTGTAATGTCGTTATAAGTTTATAGTAAAAGTTTTAAAGGAAAAGTTTATTTTATTCTTTTTAGCGCATTTAATTAAAAGCTTGTTTTTAAAAAGTTTTTTTATTTTAATTTATTTTTACATTCAAGTCATTCTCTAAATTCTCTGAAATCAAAGAATGATGACATTGAGCGTTAATTTTATTATTTGAATTATCTATTTTGATTGGACCTGAGATAAGCCAACTAAATTGAGAATTTCTAAGTGACGGATTATTAGGGCCTAAAGAACGCTGCTCGCAGCCAAGTATATCCCAGAACAAGTCTGCTCCGATGAGCAAGTCAATAGCGGAGGATTTATTAAAGGTAGGGTAAGCAAGGTATATTTCAGAAGGTATCTGTAGTTGCTGAGTGTTTAAAGTGTATCTGGGAACATTGGTAGTTAACTCCGGTAATATAAGAAAAGCTGTTGTGACTTGAAACGGTTTGATTAAAGATTTAAGTTTCGCCACACAACTCTCAGTTACCTTATTGTTAACTTGATTGCCGATACCGACAATATCAATATGTTTAAATGACGAAGAAGCTGATAATGATAATTTGTCTCTAAGTGATTGTGTCATAAATGACAATTGACTTCCGCAGTCTAATAAAGCGCGAACCTGTTCAGTTTTATTTGTTGTAGGGTTAGTCACCTCAACTATGGCAGTGGATAATAAAATATGTTTTGAACACGGTGCAGTACCTATGATTAGCTATCGTCCCACATGATGACGTGGTAGCCGCAGCAGTGGTTTCATTTACAGTCGGAATATGCAAAAGAACGTTGTGCTTCTTCTTGCACTCGCGACATGGTCTAAGGTAGCATTTACGCGTAGTGTGCCCAGACCTTAGGCAGTTTGCACAAAGATTTAATTTATTAATTTCAGCTATACGATCTTCCACACTCTTGGCCTTAAACATAGGACAATCGTAAATTCTATGCTCACCTTGACAAACAACACAACCTGAAGAGGAAGAAGAACTCTGATTCTCAGACTGACAAGATAATTGACATATAACAGATTGATAGTGGTGATGGTCATTTTTATTGTTTGAAACTTTAGATGATGTGGAAGCTGAGGGTTTACTATTATGATTATTTGATGAAGACTGGTTAAGAGATACAAGGACATATTCTGCTCGGTCAATTAAAAATTTATGAAATTGTTCTAAATTAAGTACCACCTCATCCAAAGTACCACGCCACTCTTCCCACTTGGTACGTGTGCGGTTATCTAGCCTTGAACACATAATATGTATAAGCAAGGCATCCCAATTATCAGTAGCTAAACCTAGGATAGACAACGCTCTCATGTTCTTGGTCACGTGATCCACCAAAAAACGAAGGGACTTATCCGACTCACGATTCATTTGATGTACGGCCAAAAGCAAAAGTGCATAGGTACTACAGAAATAAAATCGTGTGAAGCGAGAAATGACGCCATCTAGCGTAAAACCAGATTGAAATGTTGCTATCGACAACATTACATTATACTGTTAATAGATGGCGCCGCTCTGCTTCAAATGATTAATGCTTAATTAATGCTTATTTTTGTACTTTCTTTTTGTTTCTTCAAACATTGAAATAATTTATAATTTCTTTTAAAGAGATGAAGATATTAAAATTGAATATCAATTTATAAATATTTGATTATCTATGTGTTAGTTTTCAAACTTGAGAGGGTAGGTTGAATATGGATTTACAGTGAGGCCGCAAAAGTCCATAAGAACGCTAAAGATTACATTGCTACGAACCGAGCGAGCACGATACTTCCGTGCGTATGTGTGCGCGTGTACGAGTATCCACATTCCACAGATAACACACACTAAGGAACTGTCGTCGCACTGAGCTTAAAACATCATTATTATTTTTCTGTGCCATTGAATACGCATCACACAGTCACAGAGGCGACTTGTTCTTACCATTGCATTGATAAAATTCACGCAAATATGTCATGTGCTGGTAGCCGTATGAACTAAGTGTTGGATTCGCAAACAACGTAGCCCGAGTTCAAATCATGGTCGGTCCGTTGTGGTTATTTCTTACTTTGAAAATTCCCAATCTATATTAATATAGTTGTTTTTTATAATTCTATGAAAAATACTATTGCATTTTTTTGCACTAAATAGTTGCAAATTACTAATATGATCTATTAACCACAAGAAGAAGACATTCGTAATTTTCAATTATTTAGTTGTTACATCTTTTCGATGTTGTAAGGTGGAAATAAAAAGACGTGTTTAATAAAAAAATTATTCTTTATATTTACAAATTAAACATTTATGAGAATTGTGACGTCGAGTTGTTACCTAGACAAAAAAATTATCTTGTAACCGTTATCTATGTTACGTGTAAGATTGTTTGTTGGAAGTATACCCACTTAGACCATTCATAATATGAATAACGTAACAATGAAAGGATATTAAAATTTAAAAAAAATAAAATATAATTGTTTATATCCAGTTATTTATTGAAAAGTGAAATATGATTTAGATTTTGTAAACATTTTATTTTTATGTAACGTCACAATGAATGTATTGAGGTCATAGCTTAATTGTTCATTTTCTTGACGAAAAGAAGATTGAAACTAAACCTCAATTTCTGTTAAAAGAACTTTAGTTCTCACAAGATAATCGTCAATTAGATGAGAAAAATAAATTGAACTATTATGTTAGAACAGTGTGGGTAGAAGAATAAAAAAACGAAATAGAATCATGATTATTGTCAACAAAATTGATAGCGAGTTCACTGCATTCTTAAGATAAGGCGATGGCACAAGTTAAAAGATATAGCTGTTTTAAACGAAAGTAAACACAATACATATAATACAGTGTTTGTTAACGAATAATCATGGATATGTTAAAATAAAATGGCCTACTAAATATTTAATTACACCGACTGATTTTACTAAAACTTAATATTTTGTATAACCCCCATTATTTTCGATACAGTCAAGTAGACGTTTGCGCATGGACCCAACCATATTACCGCATATTTCGCTCCCTCTAAAACTTTCCCACACCTCCATGCAATGGGTTTTTAATTGTTCCGTAGACCTCTCATTCCGCGAGTCCCACCTTTGCACCATCAAACCCCATAGATTTTCTATGGGGTTGAGGTCGGGTGATCGCGCTGGCCATGGAATAACAATTACTTCCGGGTGATTGTGAAACCACTCATGCACAGTACTCGCTCGGTGAATAGGAAAATTGTCCAGGACAAACGGAAATTGTGCTAACTCATCAGCTGGGTAAATTTTGCGCACAGTAGGTAGCATAATTGAGTCTAACACTTCCACATAAGTTGAACTGTTTGCGCGTGGAGGAATGAAAGCCAATTCTCCTGGTCCTGCTGCACTCATCCATCCCCACATATTAATTGTGATTCGACCTGATTCGGTGTTAGGAATAATGTTGTTATCACACCAGCGAGTGTTATTCTTGCGCCATAAGTGAAGCCTGCCCTTTTGACTGGATTTAAATGTTCTTTCATCTGAAAATACCGCAGTATTCCAGTCAAAATCTAAATAACCACGTGCGAAACGTAATCGTTCTTGTTTATGCCTCTCTGACCAGTATGGCTTTTTAGCAGGTTTTCTGTGATGCACGCCTTCAGCGTGAAGTGCACGGTGAACAGTATCCATCGAGGTGTCATATAATTCCGCAAAATGTCTCGTTGGTGCGAAACCATTCGTTTCGTATACGTCCACCATATGTCGTCGCTGCGCCTCGCTAATAAGCTTCGGTCTCCCACTTCTCTTTCGACTAGCAAGGCTACCTTCTTCCTCATATCTTTTTATCCAAAGACTTACAGTATTTTTCTAAAACAAAAAATATATATTAGGCAGCTATACCTACTTGACTTCATTTTCATTTTAAAATAAAACTGCATTTATAAATCCAATAACCAATCCAATAAACCTAACGATTTATGTATTTCTCTTTTAAGCCTCATAAAGATACGATGGATGGATTCATAAATGGCATACATTTTAATTAGAAGATTAATTTATAATAAAGTTACAATTCATTAATAGCTATTATACTCACATTCAGTCCGGTTTCTTCAGATATTTGTGTTTTATTAAGACCGCTTTTATGCAGCCCAATGATAGTCGCCCTCACTTCAATACTAATATTAGCCTGCATTTTGCGAATATTACAATACTGTTAACCACACGTCACTAACCAACAACTACAACCAAACGACAGTTCATTTCGGTCAAGTTAAAACTTATGTCTACCTCGCAGAAATCTAATTCTTTATTTAGTTTTTTTGTGATCCCTTTCTAACTCTAAGAAATGTGTAAACAAGTTAAAGAATAATTTAATATATGTAATGCTAATCCATAACTTCCAATCGGGTAAGAACTTACAAAAAGTCAACAATTGCGTGGGATTTGAACTTGCGGCACACTGATTTGCGCTTCAATCTGTGTGCTCTATATCACTAGGCCATCTTGACTTATGTTAAGTTGATGAAATTATGAACTACAATCAGTTGTTGACGACAATGATGACGCATGTGTCTATTATTTGTTAAACTAAAAGTCAAGTTTATACTTTGTGAGATTGCCTTTGCTCGCCACTTAGCTGTGAAGAAACCAACGCCATCTAGTTTAATTTTCGAAAACTTGAACTCTAACGTGCAAGGGAAATAGGCGTTAAGGTATCTAAGCACTTTTGCTGGGTCACTGTACACTTAACAAAGAATTTAAATGAAAACTAATTAATTGTCGCTTGTTATCATACCGGTCGCATAGCAATTTCCAGGCAATACTGTAATTAGAATTGGAAACCTCCAAGTTACTCACTATTCTAGCTGCGTCTCCTTCCAAATATGATAGAAGATAATGAAACTTGTTGATAGGTGCAATGCGATCGTTATTGTGAACAACAGACTTAAAGGTATCGCGAAATTCCAGCCAACGGAAGTATGTACCGTTAAATTTAGCAAGGCTACCCACTGACCGCAATTTGTATCTGTGGTAATTTAAACCCTGCCTCATGATTGTCAGGAGCAGATGAGATATGGCTAGAATTATGTATGCCAGATTCATCGTGACGTTGATGACCTTGAATAAAACTTTGAGCATTCGCAATGTTTGATATTATAAATAAGTGTTCAATATCATCACGTTCATCTAGTTCATTTGACAAATTATTAGAATTTAGGACCTCAATTTGATTCTGCAAGTCATCAAATCTAGCGGACAGTGACTCAAATTTACTATGTTTAAGTGTTAACTCGGCTATTTCAATGCGCGTAACCGAGTCATTTCTCATCAAATTCGTTAAATAATTCTTGAACTTAGTAATTTGGCCCTTTATCGAACTACGTTTGACAAAAAGTTCTTGTAATTCCTGCACGTCTTTTGCGGAGCTATCATCTTTGCCCATTATAATGTTTGAAACAACAAATAAGTACAATAATAGTTAACTAAATATGTGGCAGGTAATGAAACTCTAAACTAAATTAAATATTTCCACAGTAAAACTATGCAAGAACACAATTAAACGTTAATAAAAATGTTATCTTACGTCCCTCAATCGATGTCACCTGTGAAGTCGCCTTGAAGTACTGGTGCTCAGTGGTAAACCCGCTGGAAAGTCTGATGAGGACGCTTGACCTTAACACTATTGTAGTAGGACGCTGCGATTCCTGGAATGTTCGGCGAGTAATGTGAATGACTTGCGGAAAATATTGCAATTATGTTTGATCTCAACTATATTTTATGGTTTCAATTTAATGATTGGGTAGACAAGTAATCTAGCAAAGTATTTTAAACTATAAAACCAAAAAATATCAAGCAAATTCTCTTCAATGTAGATGAAACAATAAGAGGTCAGAAGGTTAAAGAACAAAATATTGATGTGGGTGGCAGTAAATGAGTTTTGAAAAATACGTAATTTAGAGATTAACTGGGTATATTTTTGAGTTATTTTGTCATTGATATTGAAATAAGCACATGTAATGGTAGAAGTAACCTAGTACTAACTATGTTAGCTATAAATTTAAAGAGTTTGCCAAAGAATGGAATTTTGATCATAAAACTTATCAAACATATCATCACCAATCTAACGGATTAGCAGAACGGTTTGTACAAACAGTTAAAAATATATTTAAAAAAGTTGACTATGAAGGAAAAGATAAATATTTAGCATTGCTGGAATACAGAAATACACCTATTTCTAAAGAATTAAATTATAAGTGTCCGTCTGAATTACTAATGGGAAGAAAAATACAAGGATTGTTGCCTACTGTATACAATTATGAAAATGACAACTATGAAAATTGTAATGTACAATCAAAATTGTATAAGAATGCCTTGAAACAAAAAGTATACTATGATCAAAGAAACACAAGAAAGTTGAAGCCCTTAGCTAAAGATCAAAAAGTTCTTATATCAGATGAAAAAAGCCAAAAACCATTAACATATGCTCAAGTTTTACATAGAAATGAACATCCAAATTCTTACACAGTTTTGACTGAGAAAGGAAAAATGTTAGACAGAAATAGAAGGGACCTAATAGAGAGTAAGAATACTGATAAATTTATTATAAATAAAGAGGTAGAGATAGATGAAAGTAATAATGATTGTAATATTGATGATAGCATAGATAACAGTAATGATTCTGAAGTTACAGATGTAACATCTGAAAGTAAAATTGATTCTGAAAATACAGATAATAATTATGTAACTAGATCAGGTAGAAATGTAAGAAAACCTAGTTATTTGTCTGACTATTTGTAGTTTACTTGTCTCTAACGAATTATGTGTTTACTTCATTGCATTGCTGGAGATTGTTACTGGTAGATGTTAAACAAAATTAAATCTACATTAAATTATACTTGTTATATAGATGTAATAAATAGTTGAGTTGTATTGCTTTATACAATTATAATAATAACTTTTCATCTGAAGAAAATGGAGATGTAATAGATTAATTGAGTAGTATGTCTATGGTTTGAAAGTATAAGGTTTGTCTATGGTAACGCCCCAGGCTCTGCATCATGGAACAGGAACCGCAATGCGTGTATGTCATCCATCATGATGATATAAGTAGTTTATTAAAAGTGATTAGCAACTTGAAGAAATCCTTTTATTAACATAATTACAACTGCTTCACATTTTTTACCATTAAAAATATTATTTTGTTAAACATGAGCACTTACACATTTTGTGTGAGATTGATAATAGATTGCTGTATCTTATATAAACCAAATGGGAGGAATATGGTATCAACAATTAAATAATATAGCCAGAAATATGGAGCAATGGTGTGAAAATAAATAGATTTGTCTATTTGGTTCATATACGGATTCAAAAGACAACAAAGAGACCAATTAACAATCTCATACAGTCAACCCTAACACAGAGTGGGAACAGAATATCTCTACATTTTAGTAGGTATATTGTGTCTCAGTTTGGTCAAACTGATTGATCTTTTCCCTTCTACAAGTAATGCAAAAATGTGATGCTTGTGTTTTCTGGAAACCAGATTCAAAATACATTTAATTAGATGTTTTTTACTGCCCTTGGACATGATAATTTATTTCTTTTATGTGTTCTTTCCTCCATTTAGCCCAATATTGGGGAGGCTACAAAAATCAAGAATGAAAAGGTGATGTCATATTGACCTTCACAAGCTTGATACCCACTATTGAAAACAATGTTAGTTTTTTCAAGCTGTTAGTCTTTATAGGTACTCAATAAAAAACTATTGCATTCCTCTTTTAAAGAGTGTCATCTTACACACCTCCTTACACTAATTTCCAGAATATTGACATGCTGTTCTTCCATCAGCCATAGAGGTTACATTAGGTTACCTTCCAAATAATGCCTCAATTCAATGTTACTTATAGGATCTGACTCATTCACACAGTCTATACAAATTAATAAATTAATAGACTCATAAATTGGTGGTAATGATCACATCCAGAGATTGTGTTAAGGTTTCTATAAAAATCAAATTGTCTAAAAAGTTAGTGAATTTGTTTGCATTTAGCAGAGCCCAAGTAGCACAGATTTATCATTTATAAAAATACCCAATATTATCGTTAATAATAATAATAATAATCTGTGGCTCGGCTGTCAACCAAGTGACAAGCTAAAATTTTCTCTGCACAATTTTTTTATAACAAATTTACCTAATAAATCCCAAAACACCCTAAAATCATGAAATTAAAAAGAAATAGATAACTTCAGAAATAATAAATATGAGAGAAGAAAAAATTACACCAAAACAAACACATACAAAGATGAAATCATCAATAATAGAAACTATGGAAAATTGAAGCTGAAAACTGCTGAAAAGTGAAAAGACCGCAAAAATGTTGACCAGAGCCGCAGCTCGCCGTGCACGCCTACCACCTCCGGCCTCGTCGCTCAGCTCCGCCTCGCCGCCGCCGGAATCCAGCCCCACCGTGAGTGCTGTGACACCGGCCGTGGCAGTTGCGTCGAGCTCCAGCGACGAGTACTTTTCTCCGCCCACGTCACCACCACCTGCGCGTCGACGGAGAGGACGCCGGCCGCCGAGTGGCTTAGGACCTCGAGGCCCACCGGCCTCTGATAGGGTCCCAGCTCCCGGCGGAAGTGTGCAGCGCATGCGATGGACGCAATCCATCAATGAGAATGTCATGCGCGCATACTATGGGGCTACAGAGGGAGGAAACAACCTGACCGCGTACCGTGTTCGGATGCTCTCTTTGTTTCAGGTGCTTGAGCCAGCCGTCAACGTTTCGGCCCAACGACTGTCGGATCAGGTGCGGGTTATCCAGCGTAATCATATGTTGGACGATACTGTACTTGATCGCCTCCGTACGGAAATGAGTAACCATGCCATTGCTCCTTCGTCGCAGCCTGTGGTACCAGTGATGGTACCACCGTCCTACCATCTTTCCGACCATGCTGACGAAGAGATTACTGACATGGTTACACATGTAAGTACCCAGTGCAACAATGAATTGAGGAGTGCTTTGGAGTGTGCTATTCGGGAGTATCGCAACATGCCGCTCGAACTTAGGCCGCGCTTACCTCGTTTGCCCATGCATAATAAGAATAAGGCGCTGGTGGCTGCTCTGGATTTGCAGTTGTCAAACTATTTTGACGACTGCGAAGATCTCACTGATACACACTCGATAATGTACTGCGCAGCTGTTGCGGCATGTCGTGTAGCTCACGTCAAGTTTCCAAGCTGTGACGTATCTACACGACCGAAACCAGCCGTGCCGGCTTGGCAGTGCAGGATCGAGCGTCGTATTGGTGGGGCCAGAGCACTCATCGGCAAACTAATCTGCTTCAGGGAGGGCAACACTCGCCCAAGAGTGATGCGCTTTGTGAGGCGGGCGTTTTCGGGGACTGACATCAGCCCCCGAGACTATATGTCCCGTGTCACAGAGCGCATCGACTTCCTGAAGCAGAAGGTGTATGCATGGGCAAACCGTATCCGCAGGTATAAGCGGCGGGTGGAGCGATACACCCAGAATCGCACATTCCGGAGTAATGAAAGGTGGGTTTATAGGGCTTGGGAGAGACCGGACCAAGGTGTGACTGATACGCGCCTCCCGGATGATGACGCCATGAGTTCATTCTGGCGCAGCATCTGGTCGGTGCCTGTCAGTCACACCGAGGGTGACTGGACTCGAGAGGTCGAGCGTGCGTGCGATCCAATACCACAAATGGGGGCAATTGACATCAGCCCCCAAGATGTAGCTCGTGCAGTCCGTCCGTTGCCAAACTGGAAATCTCCAGGGCCGGATGGGCTGCACAATTTCTGGATTAAGTGGTTTACAAGATCGCACGCTCGCTTGGCATATCAGTTTCAGTCTGCCTTAGAGTCAGGGTCGCTACCCCAGTTCCTAACAACAGGAATAACCCACCTGCTCCATAAGTCAGGTAGTACTGCGGAGCCTAAAAATTATAGACCGATCACCTGTTTGCCAACGGTCTATAAAGTTCTTACATCCATACTGAGAAGCAAAATTAATAGTCATATCGACAAAAATCTGATCATGTCACCTTCTCAGAATGGATGTAGGAACGGGTCCCGCGGTACTAAGGAGCTGCTCCTCATTGATATGACCATTAGCCAACAGGTTCGACGTTTCCGAAAGGATCTGTCGACGTGTTGGATAGATTATAAGAAGGCCTATGACTCTGTTCCTCATACATGGCTCATGAGGGTGCTGGAATTGTATAAAATTGATACAACACTACGCACCTTCCTGATGTCTTGTATGAGGCAATGGAGTACGGTCCTCCGCTATCCAGGATGTCGACATATCCAGAGGAATAGCGAACCTGTAAGGATCGAGCGAGGTATATTCCAGGGTGATAGTTTGAGTCCACTTTGGTTTTGCCTAGCCTTGAATCCTCTAAGCACACTGCTGGAGAATTCAGGTCTAGGCTATCGGTTGAAGAGAGGTGGTCAGGTAATATCTCACCTACTTTACATGGATGACCTGAAACTTTTTGCCCCCAACAATCTGCAACTGATGGAGCTACTGAAGGTAACTGAAACCTTCAGTAGTGCCATCAGGATGGAGTTTGGTGTGGACAAATGTGCGGTCATGCATGTAAAACGAGGGGAGGTTGTGGAATCCGTGGGCACTCAACTCACGGATTCCATAAACCTGAGATCCCTCTCTCCAACCGAAACCTATAAATATTTGGGTATGTCGGAAGCTCTAGGCATCAATATCACTGACATGAAGCAATCGTTGAAGGAACGTTTCTTTGGACGCCTGAAGAAGGTATTCAATAGTCTTCTTTCAGGCGGAAACAAGGTGCGTGCCTTCAACGGTTGGGTCATGCCGGTATTGATGTACTCTTTCGGCGTACTCAAATGGACTCAAACGGAACTTGACGCCCTGGATAGGAGGGTCCGCACACTGCTGACTGCATACCGAATGCATCACCCACGATCGTCGGTGATGAGACTGTATATCCCGCGGAAGTGTGGAGGTCGAGGTTTTTTAAATGCTAAGACCCTACACAACCGCGAGGTATGCAGTCTCAGGGAATATTTCCTAGCTACCGACGTGGGTATGCATCGAGATGTAGTGGCAGTGGACAAGGGACTCACCCCGCTCTCTCTGGCTAACGAGAACTGGCGTAAACCGGTAGTGCTTGACACTAACGATCGCAGGGAAGTATGGCAGAGCAAGGAACTTCACGGACGCTTTTTCCGGGCCTTTCACGGGCCCGATGTAGACCAATTGGCGTCCGTAGCCTGGCTGCGTTTCGGTGACCTCTTTGGGGAAACCGAAGGTTTTGTCTGTGCAATTATGGACGAAGTTATCATGACGAATAACTACCGGAGATTTATTGTGAAGGACGGCACGGTTGACATCTGTCGGGCATGTCACCGTCCGGGAGAATCAATTCGTCACATTATCTCTGGTTGTTCTCGTCTAGCTAACGGAGAGTACTTGCATAGACACAACCTTGTAGCCAGGATTATCCATCAGCAACTTGCTCTGAAATACTCTCTTGTGGAATCGGAAGTGCCGTACTACAGGTATGAGCCCGACCCAGTTCTTGATAATGGTCATATCACTTTGTACTGGGATCGGTCCATCATCACTGACAGGACTATTGTAGCCAATAAGCCTGATATAGTGGTGGTGGACCGAAGCGAGAGGCGTGCAATGATTGTTGACATATCCGTTCCGCATGACGAGAACCTCGTGAAAGCCGAGAAAGATAAACAAATCAAGTATATTGACTTGGCTCGCGAGGTTGTCGACATGTGGGATGTGGACTCAGCGATCATTGTACCGATAGTCGTGTCAGCCAATGGCTTAATAGCCAAGAGCCTCGACCAACACCTTAGGAGGCTCGCGTTAGGCGGCTGGATCAAGGCCTTGATTCAGAAAGCGGTACTCCTGGACACGGCTCGTATCGTTAGGAGGTTCCTTTCTCTGGAGCCCTGACCGCCGGTAGCTTGGACCCTGTTCCCGATACCGGTGGGGTACTATTTTTTATATTTTTAAATGTTTTTTTTTTTTATTTATGTTTTAAGAAATATTTAAAAATGTACAAAATATTTGTATATAAAGTAAATAAAGGAAATAATAATAATAATAATAATAATAATAATTTGGTACAACTTCCCATTAAAAGCGTCTAAAAGGGCATCTGCGAGTTGGTTTCGGCTCCTCGTACGCCTTCCAAAGGTCCAGGACCTTAGGGTGCTGAGATAAATAAATGTATAAAAATAATAATAATAATTTTATTAATTCAGACATCATTGATCCAATGGTTAGTAGAAAACTTATCATCTAGGTGTTAGTAAATTAAAATATTAAAAAGATTAAAAATTTCATATTATAATTATTTTAACCCTATTCCATCAGCACCCTAATTTGATGCTTTAGTATAGGGCAGCAAAATTTGTCAACGACAACCGCCAGAATGCCATTGCCGCTCGCACGAACCCTGCTTAATAAGGAGGCCACATTCTTGCGCAAAATGGCTGCGAATCCATCTGTACGCGCCTCCATGAACATTCCAGATGCGCTGCAAAACCGTGGTAGCCGCAACAACATCCTAAAGGCGTTGTTGTATTGGACGCGCAAGGCGTCGAGGGTTTTTCGCGAATACGTTGCCCACAAGCTACTGCAATAGAAGTTTTGGCAGTATGCCTTAAACAGCGTAATCTTAACCTGCTTCGAGCAAGTTGCAAATCTTCTGACCAACATATTCGCTCTCACCACGTCACGTTAATGATACCGGTGTAAACATTTCTATCCTAGACATTATAAAAACATTTGGTTCTGGTTGCAGCGGACCGAACCTTTTTTACCTTTATTTGAAAAAACCTGAAATCTGCCCTGCCACAACTTTATTTTATTACATTAAGTATACTCAAGAGTATTAGGGAAGATAATACTTATTTAATACTTCCATTGAATAACCCACACAAGCCAATTTCTTCGTCTACCATTAGTAGATGGATAATAATAATAATAAAACCTGGCAACACCCGATGTCAACAGGAGCTGTATTTTTTTCAATCACAGTTTTAAATTTTAAAATATTGATTTCTGGACCCATCTATATCTAATCAAAATTCAACAATAAAGATAACAAGGAAGATACATATAAAAACTAAAAGAAATACACTTCTGGACACATCTATTGGCCCACCTTGTATTTTCAGTTTCGTTTGGTCCTAGCTATAATTTTATATTAGGTCGAGCAAAAAGTTTTTATGCAGTTTTGAACCTGGCACATTCACAATTTCATTCAATAGTCTTTTTTTGAATTTCGAACACAGAATTTAAAGAAACAAAAGACAATTTGGAGCCTGTTTGTTGATATCAAACAATCGAATACTAAGAAAACTTGGTTTTATTGGTTTACTTGAATTTAATTCTTGAAAAAGTGATTGATATCTTTGGTTTTGCAACAAACATTACTTATTCTTAACATTAAGGTGAGGTTCTATCAATAATCTATGGATACTTCACCTGAAGTCGCCGCCCAAGCTGTGGCACTTATTCAGGCCGGACACAGCCAATGAAACGTGAGTGCTCAACTTAAAAGTCGATCTGCGGTCCGAAATGTTTATCGGAGGTACCTAGAGACTGGCGGCTTTGTTCGTCGCCAAGGAAGGCCACGATCTCGGGTCACAACTGAAAGGCAGGATCGATTCATCGTGACGACCAGCTTGAGAAATCGTCACCTTACCTCCATTGAGATACAAAACCAACTTCGCGACTTCCACGGAGTATCTGTGAGCGCTCGAACTGTTCGGAGAAGGTTAAAAGAACGCGATATGGTACCACACAAGCCAGCTAATGGGCCCAAACTAACGCGAGCCCACCGAACAGCGCGCCTTCATTTCGCACGCAGTCATTTAAATTTGACACAGCAAGATTGGAGCCGTGTACTCTTTTCTGATGAGTCTAAAATTGTGTTACATGGCAATGATGGAAGGAAGAAGGTCTACCGACGTAAGGGAGAGCGTTTCGCACAATGCTGCTTTGAAGAGAGGGTTGCTTATGGCGGTGGCTCATGGACTGTCTGGGGCGGTATATCCGCGAGCGGCAAAACTCAACTTGAGGTTGTTACAGGACCACGGCTGCCAACATTAAATGCTGAAAGGTACATTCGTGAGTGCTTAGAACCTCACGTGATACCATACGCGGACTATGTGGGCCCAAATTTCCTTTTTATGCATGATAATGCAAGAGCCCATGCGGCCGGCATCGTCAGGGAATATCTTCGGGATGTGAACATCACAGTTATGGACTGGCCAGCCAGAAGCCCAGACATGAACCCCATTGAGCACATGTGGGACGAGCTAAAAAGACGTGTTAGGGCTCGTCAGCCAGTTGCCCAACCGATGCAGGAGTTGAAAACTGCCATAGAAGAGGAATGGGAGATGATCCCTCAAAATTTCATAGAGCGGTTGATAAACTCTATGCCTAATCGTATGAGAGCTGTGGTAGATGCCCATGGAGGCAACACGCGTTATTAAATTAAACCTTTATTTGATAAAATATTTTTTTTTATTCAAAAATCAATTGCCTTTAACAAGGCGCATATCCGACTTGTTAGGCGTAGCTCCATGTCGTATGGTATTCTGAATTCAAATTTAAAACAATACGATCGAAAAAGATGGTAAAATATATCAGGTTTAAAACTGCATCAACAGTTTTTGTTCAATCTAGCAATCATATTTCGGTAGGGGCCATCGAAACCTAAACTCTAAGGTGGGCCAATAGATGTGTCCAGAAGTGTATATATTCAATACCACGTATAAGAGAAGAGAAAAAATGCATAAACCAGACAGATGACATATGTCACCAGCATGAACGATAATAAAATAGACGAAACCTAGCCGAAATGAAAATCATACAACCATGTTGACGAGAGCCGCAGCTCGCCGTGCATGCCCACCACCTCCGGCCTCGTCGCTCAGCTCCGCCTTGCCGCCGCCGGAACCCAGCCCCACTGTGAGTGCTGTGACACCGGCCGCGGCAGCTGCGTCGAGCTCGAGCGACGAGTACAACTTGCCGCCCACGTCACCACCACCTGCGCGTCGACGGAGAGGATGCCGGCCGCCGAGTCGCTTAGGACCTCGAGGCCCACCGGTCTCTGATAGGGCCCCAGCTCCCGGCGGAAGTGTGCAGCGCATGCGATGAACGCAATCCATCAATGAGAACGTCATGCGCTCATACTATGGGGCTACAGAGGGAGGAAACAATCTGACCGCGTACTGTGTTCGGATGCTCTCTTTGTTTCAGGTGCTTGAGCCAGCAGTCAACGTTTCGGCCCAACGACTGTCGGATCAGGTGCGGGTCATCCAGCGTAATCATATGTTGGACGATACTGTACTTGATCGCCTCCGAACGGAAATGAGTAACCATATCATTGCTCCTTCGTCGCAAATTGTGGTACCAGCACAGCCAGTACCACCGTCCTACCTTCTTTCCAACCACGCTGACGAAGAGATTACTGATATGGTTACACATGTACGAGTAAGTACCCAGTGCAACGATGAGTTGAGGAGTGCTTTGGAGTGTGCTATTCGGGAGTATCGCAACATGCCGCTTGAACTTAGGCCGCGCTTACCTCGTTTGCCCATGCATAATAAGAATATGGCGCTGGTGGCTGCTCTGGATTCGCAGTTGTCAAACTATTTTGACGACTGCGAAAATCTCACTGATACACACTCGATAATGTACTGCGCAGTTGTAGCGGCATGTCGTGTAGCTCACGTCAAGTTTCCAAACTGTGACGTAGCTACACGACCGAAACCAGCCGTGCTAGCTTGGCAGTGCAGAATCGAGCGTCGTATTGGTGGGGCCAGAGCACTCATCGGCAAACTAATCTGCTTCAGGGAGGGCAACACTCGTCCTAGAGTGATGCGCTTTGTGAGGCGGGCGTTTTCGGGGACTGACATCAGTCCCCGAGACTATATGTCCCGTGTCACGGAGCGCATCGACTTCCTGAAGCAGAATGTGTATGCATGGGCAAACCTTATCCGCAGGTATAAGCGGCGGGTGGAGCGATACACCCAGAATCGCACATTCCGGAGTAATGAAAGGTGGGTTTATAGGGATTGGGAGCGACCGGACCAAGGTGTGACTGACGCGCGCCTCCCGGATGATGACGCCATGAGTTCATTCTGGCGCAGCATCTGGTCGGTGCCTGTCAGCCACACCGAGGGTGACTGGACTCGGGAGGTCGAGCGTGCGTGCGACCCAATACCACAAATGGGGGCAATTGACATCAGCCCCCAAGATGTAGCTCGTGCAGTCCGTCCGTTGCCAAACTAAAAATCTCCAGGGCCGGATGGGCTGCACAATTTCTGGATTAAGTGGTTTACAAGATCGCATGCTCGCTTGGCATATCAATTTCAGTCTGCCTTAGAGTCAGGGTCGCTGCCCCAGTTCCTAACAACAGGAATAACCCACCTGCTCCATAAGTTAGGTAGTACTGCGGAGCCAAAAAAATATAGACCGATCACGTGTTTGCCGACGGTCTATAAAGTTCTTACATCCATACTGCGAAGCAAAATTAATAGTCATATTGACAAAAATTTGATCATGTCACCTTCTCAGAATGGATGTAGGAACGGGTCCCGCGGTACTAAGGAGCTGCTCCTCATTGATATGACCATTAGCCAACAGGTTCGACGTTCCCAAAAGGATCTGTCGACATGTTGGATAGATTATAAAAAGGCTTATGACTCTGTTCCTCATACATGGCTCATGAGGGTGCTGGAATTGTATAAAATTGATACAACACTACGCACCTTCCTGATGTCGTGTATGAGGCAATGGAGTACGGTCCTTCGCTATCCAGGATGTCGACATATCCAGAGGAATAGTGAACCTGTAAGGATCGAGCGAGGTATATTCCAGGGTGATAGTTTGAGTCCACTTTGGTTTTGCCTAGCCTTGAATCCTCTAAGCACACTGCTGGAGAATTCAGGTCTAGGCTATCGATTGAAGAGAGGTGGTCAGGTAATATCTCACCTACTTTACATGGATGACCTGAAACTTTTTGCCCCCAACAATCTGCAACTGATGGAACTACTGAAGGTAACTGAAACCTTCAGTAGTGCCATCAGGATGGAGTTTGGTGTGGACAAATGTGCGGTCATGCATGTAAAGCGAGGGGAGGTTGTGGAATCCGTGGGCACTCAACTCACGGATTCCATAAACCTGAGATCCCTCTCTCCAACCGAAACCTATAAGTATTTGGGTATGTCGGAAGCTCTAGGCATCAATATCACTGACATGAAGCAATCATTGAAGGAGCGTTTCTTTGGACGCCTGAAGAAGGTACTCAATAGCCTTCTTTCAGGCGGAAACAAGGTGCGCGCTTTCAATGGTTGGGTCATGCCGGTATTGATGTACTCTTTCGGTGTACTCAAATGGACCCAAACGGAACTTGACGCCCTGGATAGGAGGGTCCGCACTCTGCTGACTGCATACCGAATGCATCACCCACGATCGTCGGTGATGAGACTGTATATCCCGCGGAAGTGTGGGGGCGAGGGTTTTTTAAATGCTAAGACCCTACACAATCGCGAGGTATGCAGTCTCAGGGAATATTTCCTAGCTGCCGACATGGGTATGCATCGAGATGTAGTGGCAGTGGACAAGAGACTCACCCCGCTCTCCCTGGCTAATGAGAACTGGCGGAAACCGGTAGTGCTTGACACTAACGATCGCAGGGAAGTATGGCAGAGCAAGGAACTTCACGGACGCTTCTTCCGGGCCCGTGAAGGGCCAATTGGCGTCCGTAGCCTGGCTGCGTTTCGGTGACCTCTTCATGGGTGAGAATCAATTCGTCACATTATCTCTGGTTGTTCTCGTCTAGCTAACGGAGAGTACTTGCATAGGCACAACCTTGTAGCCAGGATTATCCATCAGCAACTTGCTCTGAAATACTCTCTTGTGGAATCGGAAGTGCCGTACTACAGGTATGAGCCCGACCCAGTTCTTGATAATGGTCATATCACTTTGTACTAGGATCGGTCCATCATCACTGACAGGACTATTGTAGCCAATAAGCCTGATATAGTGGTGGTGGACCGAAGCGAGAGGCGTGCAATGATTGTTGACATATCCGTTCCGCATGACGAGAACCTCGTGAAAGCCGAGAAAGATAAACAAATCAAGTATATTGACTTGGCTCGCGAGGTTGTCGATATGTGGGATGTGGACTCGGCGATCATTGTACCGATAGTCGTGTCAGCCAATGGCTTAATAGCCAAGAGCCTCGACCAACACCTTAGGAGGCTCGCGTTAGGTGGCTGGATCAAGGGCTTGATTCAGAAAGTGGTACTCTTGGACACGGCTCGTATTGTTAGGAGGTTCCTTTCTCTGGAGCCCTGACCGCCGGTAGCTTGGACCCTGTTCCCGATACCGGTGGGACACTATTTTTTATATTTTTAGATGTTTTTTTTATTGTTTATTGAAATATTTAAAAATATAATTTATATGTATCTATACGAATAAATGAAATAATAAAAAATAAAAATAAATATAATAATATATATATATACTTTCTCTATGTGTGGCATAGATATTAGCGTTTTTTCAGGGCATAGTACAAGACATGTATCCACGTCAACTGCTAAAGCTAAGGGAGTATCATTAGATGTAATTAGGCAAACGGCTGGACAATTGGACATACAGTTCTTCAACTTTTGCAAGATTTTATAATATACCTATTTCCAACAATTCATCTGAATTTGCTCATGCTGTGCTTAATTCTGAATAAAATATTTGCTTATAAATGCCTTTATATGTTTAAAATAATTATATAAAAAAAACATATATATTATATAATATAAAATGTATAAGTATGTCAAAAAAGACTGATTGTCTCTTATTACCATTATACGTAGCTTCGTTCGAAGGTATAGGGAACCCTCCCTACCCTACCCAGCAAAACTTAAGATTTATCTCTAACTCTGAAAGAATGACATTTGACATAACTGTCAGATACTCGCAGGATTCGGTGCGTTTTGTTTTTGCTTTTAGGCTCTAAAAAGTTGCGTTTGGTTCGCCGAGTATCCGGAGAGCTGCATTGTAAATTAAGTATAATCTTCGAAACGAAGCTACGTATAATAGTAGGTTAGAATTGGGGGTTCTGTATCACTTGCTCTCGCTTCTCCCCAATTCTATTTCGGTCCTACACATTATCTTGCAATTGTATTATAAGAGCGTCTTGCGTTGTAGCGTCTGCATGGGATTGACTCATGCTTGTGCACTGACGAATGGCGACCGCACAGATTGCATTTATTTCATCGGGTATCGGGCGCCTATCCGATATCGATGGCGCGATGCAGTACTTTGCAAATAGTTATCCCGTCTGTTCATTTAAAGCCACAATACAATAATTGAGTTCTGTGTATGTTATGACACGAATTATGTGATGGGCAGCGAAGGAGTCCAAAAATAACCCATAATTTCCAATAAATGAATTTAATAAAATAATTACAATTAATTCTTAATATTAGGTGAGTAGGTACTAAGAGGTTGTCCTAACGACCGATGTATGTGACGAAAGGCCCCGCGCTGAATCTGCTGCTTAATTTTATTGGATGCATCAAGTTGGGTTGCGCAATCCATTCACAGTGACCGAATATATGGTGATGACGTATCTGGGTGGCACTCACAGATATAACACCTTCCCCCTTAGATGAGCAACTATTTGCCAATTTCTACGGCAAAAGTTGCGGCTTTCTTGTTCCTCTGCGACAACTCGATGGCTTCTTTATTTGATTCAATTTTAATGAGTTTTGCTCGATGATGACGAATAAGGTAGATGGTAAAAAGTGCACCTGCACTTAACAATGCAAGTACAATCACATACAATGGTATTGTTGTGTGGTAGAGACTCGAAGAATCCGCAGTATCGATTTCGACAGACGTTTCCATTGTAATTTGTTTCTGTATCTTGTGCAATGTACTGAGATCAATTGAAGCCAGGTGGTAATTTGGTTGAATCTTCCGAGAATCATTAGTCATCCGTGGGAGCGCTGAGATTTCAATTGGAATTCCGTTGACTTTGTCATCGATGTTGGCTAATGTGAATTTCGGGGTTTTTATTTTGCAAGACTTCGGAATTGTAGCCAGAAAACTTCCTTCCAGAATTTGATGTTTTTCAGGGCCGCAGTAAAGTTGAACCTTGGTGGGCTTCGGGAACGAAACTATGTAGTGCTTGCTATCTAGCTCCAGCAGGGCTTCCTTGGCCAGAGAGATAGGCGTGATTTGACACGTTTCATCTATCTCCTGGGAATGTATTAGTCTTTCTATGCAATCCTGACCGGAGCGAATTTGGTGACATGTTTTCCGCTCGCAGATATGCCAGTTATTTACCTTCGGGCATTTAGCTTCCATGTACACATATTCCTTTGAATTGATCGCTATATATATATGGATGGAAAGGCAGGATGACGACAAAGTTTTTATTAGGAACTGGACAAAGTTTAAATAGTTCAAAAGTACTGGGAAGAGTGATAGGGAATTGAAGGACAACCATGATTTTCTTATCGACATAATATGAACCTAAACTAATTATGTCATAGTAATATCTAATGTCTAGGTCTATGACCTGATCGGTGCTATATAAGTGCTGTAATTTGCTTATCATAGTTCTTAATTCCCTAACAGATAGAATAGAATGGTGCAAGGATACCGTGCGACTAAAAGCTAATATATTTTCTAGCCTACTTATTTCACCGGATAACTCTTGTACGTTATCGTTAAGTATAACGAAGAGTTGCGCAAGGTGAGCATATCTTAAAGTACGATCGCTCTCTGACATAGTCATATTGATGACGTACGAAAGGGCTTTATTTAAATACATTAGCCATTGCAACGGTTTATGGTCGGTGACTACTTTAAATTTGCGTCCAAATAAATATGGCCTAAAGTACTTTGTTGCCCAGACGATCGCAAGGAGTTCTTTTTCGATCGTTGAATAATTGGTTTCGCTATCGTTTAGCGTCCTAGATGCATAAGCTATGGGCCTATCAGCTCCTATTGGGCCTTGGGATAGTACAGCGCCCAGTGCGAATTTGGATGCATATGGAATGAATTCCTTTGAGAAGTCTGGATACTGTAGTACCGGGTCGTTAGTCAGAAGAGTCTTACAGTGTTCAAAATGTTTTATATAATCAGGTGTAATATTAATTTTAGCTCCTTTTTTCAGACATGTGGTAAGAAATTTTGTAACCCGAGCGAAATCGGGAATAAATCTACGGTAATAATCGATAAGGCCTAGAAAACATTTAATTTGTTTCGGAGTTTTTGGGATAGGATAATTTACAATTGCCGAAATTTTGTCGGGATTCGGTCTGACACCTTCAGCGGTAATAACATGCCCTAAATATGGTGTTTCACGTTTTAGGAACTCGGACTTATCCATCTAGATCTTAAAATTGGATTCCCTAAGACGCTGAAATACTTTACCTAAGTTATCTATGATTTCCTATAAAGAAGTACCAAACACTAGGATATCATCTAAATAAACAACACAAATTTTATTCAGAAGACCTTGAAGTACATTATCCATTACTCTCTGAAAGGTGGCTGGCGAGTTTTTCAAGCCCATGGGCATTCGCAGGAATTCATAATGTCCATGCTCAACATTGAATGCCGTTTTATGAATATCTTTAGGGTCTAATTCTACCTGGTAAAACCCATTAGTTAAATCAACAGTAGCAAAGTATTGACACTTCCCTAGCTTATCTAATATATCGGTGACATTTGGGATGGGATATTTATCATCAATTGTCTTCTCGTTCAGCTTACGGAAGTCAACGACTATGCGCCACTTAGTTTTGCCAGACGCGTCACTCTTCTTTGGTACTACCCATATAGGTGCGCTCCATGCGGAGGTAGAAGGTCTAATTATCCCTTGATCTAACATTTTACTGATTTGAGTTCGTACCTCATCCTTATGAATATATGGATACCTATAAGTTCTACTATAGACAGGTAATTCGTCTGTGGTATTAATGCTATGCTTAATTTGGTTTGTGAACGTTAAAGGTTCATCTTCAATATAGAATACGTCAGAGTATTCTCTGCAGAGGTTAGTCAAATTGATTGTCTCCTCTGGATTTAAATGATCAATGCGCAATCGCGATAACACCTGCTCGGCTCGACAAGTATTGTTATTGTAAGTATCCGATGTCACTGCAGGTACAGTTTGTTCGCTAAATACATGTGCGACGATTGGTTCTGACAAAGATAAAATTACATCATTATTCATAGGGTTGGATATTTCTAAAAAAGCTCGATTATTTTCCGCTGTAGTTACACATTCAGTTATGTTACAACTCTGTATACTTTGCTGATCTATGTGTATATCTCCTTGGCCAATATTAATAGGCAAATTTAATATTTTAGAAGATTGTGTCGGAATAATGTTCTCATACAAATTTACACTCTGGGAGGTATACATATGTATAGGGTTGCTAGAAAATTCAGTTTTAAGTACGCGAGAACTTAAAATCAATTTTCGCTAAAAACCGTTCAAGAAGATCGCACCCTATTAGTCCATCAAAGTAATCGTGGAATCTATATATGTTCAATTTGATTGGATTATTGTCTTTAAATTCTTCGAAACAGGGTATAGTGATTGAGTAATAATTCATGGTGGATGCATGCACGTTAGCGACTATAAATGGTTCATAGTTAAGTTCATAGTCGGGATAGTACTTTGCTACAGTTTCAGGACTTATGAACGACTGGTTAGCTCCCGTATGATCAATTAAAAATTTTAAAGGTGGAAAGTCGGGCCTAACATTTAATTTTAAAAAAGGTAATTGTCTTTTCCCCTGTACATTAATTTCTATTCGGGGGCATTTTTCGGGGCTTCCTTTGGAAAATTTGACGACTTTGGATTTTCAGGTGGAACTGTGGGTATGGGTTCACCTACGGAGACGTCCTGTGTCAGTGTCAAGTGAGTAGTCGGGTCGCTAGTTGGGACACAGTCTGTGACATAGTCATAGTCATAGTAGTAAAAGTCTTCTGGGACATAATAGTCAAAGTCGGGTTCTTGTACAAAAAATTGGTTCACGTTTGCTTCTCGTGTTTTAAAGTAATTACTAGGGGGTGGATTACCGTAATTACGCCAATCATGCATATTGGTCGGTGGCAGAAGGAGGTGGTTCGGTGCCTGCTGAGACGTTGGGGGTCTAGGGTTGACTCTAAAACCGGTGGACATATTGGATCACGGTAAAGCTTTGAACATTTGTTGGGTTCTAGAGGGTCCCTGATAAAATGGTCTAGATTGCTGTGGAATAAAGCGATTTGCATCAACATTTCGAGGGATCAAATTTCTATTCATCTGAGGATACTGAGCTAGCACATTTGGGAATATTGGAAGTAACCGTTTACTTGAAGGTATAATTTTTTGTTGGATGTAAACAACGTTCATCTCCTCTTGGGCATATTCTAATGCTTTCTCCAGGGAAGGAGGCCTCATGCATCGAATCCTAGATCCAAGAGGTTCCGCTAAACCTCGTAGATACGTCTGCAAAGCTAGTTTTTTGTACAAGGTTCTTTTTGCTTCGACGGTGGTAGCGACAGCATCGTGTATTTCTACATATGTCATGATGGTGCTTAAAAGGTTTAAGACGCGCTCATAGAATACTTGAGGCGTATCTGATCCTTGAGATAGTAACGATTAATGTACAGGGGAAAAGACAATTACCTTTTTTAAAATTAAATGTTAGGCCCGACTTTCCACCTTTAAAATTTTTGATTGATCATACGGGAGCTAACCAGTCGTTCATAAGTCCTGAAACTGTAGCAAAGTACTATCCCGACTATGAACTTAACTATGAACCATTTATAGTCGCTAACGTGCATGCATCCACCATGAATTATTACTCAATCACTATACCCTGTTTCGAAGAATTTAAAGACAATAATCCAATCAAATTGAACATATATAGATTCCACGATTACTTTGACGGACTAATAGGGTGCGATCTTCTTGAACGGTTTTTAGCGAAAATTGATTTTAAGTTCTCGCGTACTTAAAACCGAATTTTCTAGCAACCCTATACATATGTACACCATTTGTTACTAGTGTTCTAGCGGCATTCCCGGTGATTTTATTTAATATACCATTTAATAATGCTAAGTTGGTTAGTTCGTGACCAGGTGCTGGATCAATATAGCTCGCAACAAGATGGTCGTACAGTGATAAAAATCTAATTAGAGTATTACTATTACCGTCAAATTCTGGTACTAATCTTAATGTTTTAACAATTTTATTGATCATATCGTCTTGATTTTCCATGATTACTTCTAAGCTATCTAACTCTAAATCTCGGGTAGCGTCCCTCAGCGCGATGCGAGAGGACAACCGATTGTCCAGAGGTTCGATACCCCTGATAGATCGTGATGATCGTGGGTGAAAAATTTTGTGGGCGGGAAATACCGACCGACTGTAAGGAATTTGTGCAACTCACATAAAGTACATATCGGCGGCTCCCGTAGTATCGATGTCTGGATAGGGTCTGCAGGAACTCCAACGGCTGCTCCTGGTTCTTCTGGATTGTCGACGGCGCACGTTGAAACGTGAACAGCACGCACAAATGTCCAAATGTTCAGCTCGATCGTGAGATTATAGTCTTTGATATGCACGCACTGACTCGACAATCCTACCGACTGCGCCAATTATGTGATGGGCAGCGAAGGAGTCCAAAAAAAAACCCAAAATTTCCACTAAATGAATTTAATAAAATAATTACAATTAATTCTTAATATTAGGTGAGTAGGTACTAAGAGGTTGTCCTAACGACCGATGTATGTGACGAAAGGCCCCGCGCCGAATCTGCTGCTTAGTTTTATTGGATGCATCAAGTTGGGTTGCGCAATCCATTCACAGTGACCGAATGTATGGTGATGACGTATCTGGGAGACACTCACAGATATAAAACACGTAGCACGTAGTATCGATGCGGCCGACTGACTGTTGGCTGTTTTGAATAGTAATTATAATAACTTATTATATTTACATCGACCCATCTTCGTAAAGAAACTTATATCTTAAATGAATGCGTATATACAATTAATTTGATATAAGTGGAACTCTGTAATTTTATTGTATTATAGAACTTTTTTTATTTATTTTTTAGCATCTTGGACATTTATTTTATTGAATCATAGAGTATTATTATTATTATTGAATCATACAGAACTCTAATTGTTACCATGGACGTGCTGACTGTCCAAGTGCCAGAACTACCGCAATGTAACAACGAAAGCAGATTATCTATTCTTAATCAGAATCAGAATTATTTATTTCTTAACGATGTAGGTAGAGATACAAGATTATTATAGAGTATAAGATATTATACAAAAATAAGATCAGCGACATTCTATCTTACGGTACCTATGCAAATCATTATATTACTAAATTATAATATTTATAAAAACAAAAAACAGAAATAATTACATTTGAAATAAATAAATTTCTAATGATTTAGAAATCATTATATGTATACAAAGTCGATCGGTCAAATTCGTATAATGTAGTCCTGGTCTATAGATTTAGATAATCTCAGAAGTCTTTTATTGAGTAATCACATAATGTTTCAGTTAATTAAGCAGTGATAGCTTAGTGGTATAACCAGGAACTGCTAATTCTTAGGTTTGGTGATCGAACTGCACATAAGTAATTTATTAATGATCACTTGCTTAAACGGTGACGGAAAAACATCGTAAGAAAACCTGCATTCGACACAGCTAGTGATTTTTTTTTTTTCGGTGGGAAAATCATCTTATGACATCCCCCGCCCTTGGGCGGGGCGGGAGATAGTGTCAGACTTTTACTGACTAAAAACCCACTCCTGTTCCTTCGTTGCCTTTCGTATCAGGGCCGAGTCTTCCTTTCAGAATCAGACCCTTGGCCCCGGTAGGCTTCGACCCTGCTAGGCCCCTACAGTTGCTGACATCTCCTTGAGGCGCGCGTGGAACAGCACGCGCCGTCGACGTCTTGGGCTCGGTCCGGACGGTTACCGGACGGTCGGACGGCGAGCCACCCATTGCTCGTCGTCCGCAAGCCTGCGCCTACGATGGCCGGAAATCGGGATCGGAATCCCGGCGGCGATTGGGGCGTGAGGACCGTTGCCTCACGCGATCGGCCGTCTCCTTTGCTAGCATTACTGCTTCGCAGAAGGTGGCAACCGCCTGCCGCTCCTCCTCGCTCCGGACCATGGCCTGACATTTTAATTTGTATATTTATTTCAAGTATCATATTTATTTTTAAATTATTACTGAACAATTATGCGGTGCTTGAGTATTTAACAGACAACGTATGAACACATTATTATTAGGGGAGAAGGTAAAGTATTCATTAATATTGTCACTAAAATACGAACTTAAAATATGTTGCTGTTAAGTGCTATAAATCTAAACACAAACACAATATCTCAATATTAAACTATACAGATAATGTTAATAATATTTATATAACATTTTCTTTTCACTTCATGTTTCTACGTATACTATATTCGGATGAATATTGTTTGTGAATGACAATTGAAACGTAAACATAACCTTAGTTAGTTGGTGACAGAATTTAACTTTCTAAGTTTATTTTCTTTTATCTAACTATCTTTTAAACTTCTATCTCAACCTACCTAGTCTATTTTATTTTATTTTCAATTCCTTATAATCATGCCTACGACTCGTAGCGCCTATGCTCGTCAGGAGGAGTCCAAACTCAGTCTGGCTTTGAGCCAATTAAAGGCGTCAAAAGAGTACTGTGACCAACTGATTAAGGAAATGGATGACAATGAAAAGATACTCTTTGAAGCCAATGAAAATAATCGAAAGTTAAAAAATTAAATGGCTCAGGTATACATTCAATTCACTGAGGCCATAGAAGACCGGGATAGGCTCCAACTTGTTGTGGACGGGTTCAGCCAATGTAGCACAGAGTATGAGCATGCTCTAAGTCACAAATATTTATTGCAACAACAGCTGCAAGAGGCAAAAAGTCATATATCACAACTAGAGACAACAAATCTAAACATCACAGCCTCGATGAATCAAAGTCTATTCAGCGAGTTGGTGCCTATTGCCCCATCACTAGTTTCAGAAATTAACCCCTCTTATTCTATTGATTTGACAAGTGATGATGACTCAAAATCAAGTAAAACAGTGAGGAGGGTAGTCACTAGTAAAAATAAACTTAAAAAATGTATAAAAATTAACAAATATATAGTGAAAACCAAAAAAAATTTAAATTAAGTAGGGAAAGATTACATTTACTGAAACAATTAGATGTGTATTCTTCAAACTTAGAAAAAAGTACAAGGAAATACCAAACTGACACTGAGGACTTGCAGAGTGAACTAAACCGTCTACAACACAAATTAGATACAATGACCATCAAATATACAGACTCTGAAAACCAAATGAGGGAATATATTGGCAATGAATGAGCTGGTGAGCTCACAAAAAACCAACTGTGAGCATTGTCAACCAACATCTGTTGCATCTGCGCCGGCTCATTCATTGTCAATATGTGATACCCCCTTACCCCAGTCTAGTGTCAGTTTGCCAGTAGAAATTACTGATTGTTTTTCACAACAGTTCATAAATAAGGAAATAGTTATTTTTTGTGATGAAATTGGAAAAGATTTAGGCCACTTTTTGACAAATGAATATCCGGGACACTCGATAATAAATAACTGTATGCCTGGCTGTTCTTTATTTGATATAATGAAAAAAATAATTAAATGTAATTTTAACCAGGATGCCATACTTTTAATTTTTGTTGGAAATAGGGGTAATGTGAACAAAGGAGAATTACTCCAATATTATAGGACTTTGAATAACTTGTGTGTAAGAAAAATTGTGATGTTCACATTCCCATACAGCCAGAGTTTGCCACAGGAAGAAAATCGTATTAGATATAAGATTAATATGACATTGTACAATGTGATATTAAATAATGATCTGTTTCATTTAATTGACATCAACAATTATGTTGGCACTAATTTTTATTTGACAAAAGATAGGTATCTTGTAGATAGATACTATCTTTCAAACTTTTATAGGAGACAGATAGCTGTGTCGCTATCATATTATTTTTTTATTTCAGCCAAGAACTTGGCTAAACAAATTGCTCCTGTTGAGCAATGCAATGACATGTTATATGATTTTTCCAATAAATTGGCACCAAATGTTGACATAGATATTCGTTTAAATTAGAAATTAAGACAACAGAGACAATCTCTAGCATGAATGTACTAACGAACAAGTTTTAAAATCATTAAATAGTATCAACCTGGTACATCAAAATATTCAAGGACTTATGAACAAGGATTTAGAAGTAGACTTATTCCTTAATTGCAATAATATTGATATTCTATGCTTAACGGAATATTGGCTTAAGAGCCATCAGTTCATTTTCAATTTTAGTAATCACCAGGTTGGTAGTTCGTTTAGTAGAATTAATGCCATACGTGGTGGCTCATTAATTTTAGTAAGCAACAACCTTAAGTTCAAAGAACGAAAGGATATTGTGAGCCTATCTGTTGTGCGGTCAGTTGAAATAGCCTGTATTGAATTTGAGCAGTTTATTATATTAAGTGTGTACAAACCCCCTTCTGGATTGTATGACTGCTTTGAAAAGGTAATGGATGAAGTTTTCCACAAGATTTCCAATTCAAACAAGTACATAATCACTTGTGGTGATTTTAATGTTAATTTATTAGAAAACTCAGGTTTACGTAGTAAAATTTTAAGTCTATTTCAGTCCTACAATCTTGTTAACTTATTTTTGGAGCCCACAAGATTAACTCCTACTAGTGCCACATGCATAGATAATATTTATACGGATGTTGTACCAACTCACAAAGAAATTATAAATTTATTAGATTCTGATCATTGTGGACAGTTAATTACTTTTCAAAACCAAAAAAACATAGTGGCTAAAAAGAATATCACTGTTAACCCTAAAACTGCAAATCGTTTAGAAACTTTTAAAACTAAACTCATTAATAATTTACCAGACTTGTCTACATATGATGATCTCAATAACCAATATGAAGGTTTCTTTAACATGTACTGTAATCAATTTAATTCTACTTTTATACCTAAGACTATTTCGGTCAATAGTAACGTTTCGTTCTGTGAATGGGCTACCACTGGTATTCATAAAAGTAGAACTCGGCTTTACGAATTGTATGATGAAAAGGTTCTTGTTAATACTGCTGAATTTAGTTCATATGTGCGAAATTATTCAAAATTATTTAAAAAAAATTGTTCTATAGCGAAATCGCGTTATTTGAGTTCCAAAATTAAAAACAGTAATAATATAATTAAAACTACTTGGAATGTTATAAATAGTGAAATTGGAAAGTCTACAAGACCATCTAGTGACTATAAACTTGTAATTAATGACAATGTGATCACATCGGACTCACAGGTTGCCGCGGCTTTTGAGAACTTCTTTTCAGAGATCCCCATATCAACAACAAAATCTCTGAACTCGTCACCCACTGCTGCAGAGTCTCTGCTTAAAGAAAATGTTAAAGTTTGCGATTCTGATTTTAATTTCGAACATGTGACTTATGTAGATATTATTAAGACGTTTAACTCCTTGAATGTAAAAAAGACTGCAGATTTATGGGGTAATTCTGTGGACGTTGTTAAGTCTATAATCCACATTATAGCTCCTTCTTTAGCTTTTATTTTTAATAATTGTATTGATCGCGTTGAGTTTCCTGATCTAATGAAGAATAGTAAAATAATTCCATTGTTCAAAACGGGTAGTACATCTGTCCCCACGAATTACAGACCCAATTCAGTGCTGCCCACTTTTAGTAAAATATTTGAGAAACTTATTTTAGAGCAACTACAAAGATTTTTTAACAGACATATATTATTGCATACCAAACAATTTGGTTTTACAAGGGGTCGTTCAACAACCGACGCCGGTGCTGAACTTTTAGGACATATTTATAATGCATGGGAAGACAAATGCGATGCCCTGGGCATTTTTTGCGCTTTGTCAAAGGCCTTCGATTGCGTTCTCCATGAAACATTAATCAGGAAACTACACCATTACGGAATCCGGAACTCCTCCCTGGATCTTCTTACATCTTATCTGAGTGAAAGGATTCAGAGAGTTGATGTAAACGGAAAAAGATCTCCTGGATCTGTAGTAAAAATGGGTGTCCCTCAGGGTTCAATTCTTGGCCCATTTTTGTTTCTTATATATATAAACGATTTACCTTACCTCATAAAGGATAACCATAACATAGTGTTGTTTGCAGACGACACTTCACTTTTGTTTAAACTTAAACGTCAGCAGCCGGTTACTGACGATATAAATATAGCACTTTCAAAAATAGTACACTGGTTTGATGTAAATAACCTTCTTCTTAATGAAAAAAAAACTAAATGTATAAAGTTTACCATGCCTCATGTTAGGCAAGTAGAAACTAGTGTGCTAATAAAAGGTAATACAGATACATATATATATACCTGAAGATAATACAGTGTTCTTGGGCATAATTCTAGATGCTAAGCTGCAGTGGGGCCCACATATAGACAAATTATCAAAAAAACTTAGCTCTGCAGCATACGCTGTTAGACAGATTCGAAATTTAACTGATGTAGAGACTGCCCGTTTAGTTTACTTTAGCTATTTCCATAGTGTCATGTCGTACGGTATTCTACTGTGGGGAAATGTCGCCGAAATACAGTCAATTTTTGTATTGCAAAAAAGGGCTATTCGTTCTATTTATAAATCAAGTCCCAGATACTCCCTCAGAGATAAATTTAAAGAAATCAATATAATGACTGTACCTTCACAGTATATTTACGAGAACATTTTGTATGCACATAAAAATATAAACATGTTTAAAAAATACAGTGATGTTCATAATTTTAATACTAGGAACAAACACAAATTTGTGGTTCCTACAACCAGGCTGAAAAAATAGGGGGCTCATTTAGATGCCAATGTATACACTTCTTTAATAAACTTCCTAGTCATATTCAACAACTAAGCCTTAATAAATTCAAATTATTTGTAAAGCGAAAACTTTGCTAAAAGGCTTTTTACACTATAAAGGACTATGTTGAGGACCAAAAGGCTTGTGATTGACCTGCTCCAGTACGCACTGCAACTGTTGTCTTATTATTATTATTTTTTCTTTTGTTTTTATTTTTAATTGTGCTTTTTATTATTTATTACAATTCGATATTGTAGATTATTTTTATTTTGCAATTTGACTTTTTTTTTCTATTAATTTTTGACAAAAATGTTTACTTTGCTAAAGTATTACATTTTGTAAACTATATTTTTCCTTTTATTATTGTGAACGTGAGGACTATGTTGATTGTTTTAATGTATGTCTGGCAATTTGAGTATTTTCTGCGGCCTACCCAAATGTCCTTTCCTTGGTATTGTTCGTCAAGTCGTTGAGCTCTAGTCCTGAGTTGAGCTTTACGAATACTGACAAATGCTTGCACTGACTGGACAGGTCCACTCAAATCTGTATGGTTCTTTCTTCAAAAGACCATTTCAGACAAATCTGCATGGTTCTCATGTGATTTGACCATTACATATTTACTGTATGGACTTTAAAAGAGAGTTTGACCCCTGAGTTTGTTTCGGTGTTTCTTCTCAGGGTAGTCAGCTAGGAAACACCGGCCTCATCTAGTTTAAAAAAGACGAAAAAAAAAATTGACGTGTAAAAGTGTTTTTTAAAACTATTTACAAAATAAATATCATTTATCATTATCATTTATCACTAAATAAACTATATCAGGCTTCAAAACGATTCTATTCTTAGGAACCACGTTCTGTTTAACAACGTTTTATTTTCCTAAAATCTATTTTTTACGTTTTATCAATAAAATATTTCGGAGTTCAATTTATAAAAGTCAATTTCAATGTTGATATGAAATAACCATATGTAGTTGGTCTCTAGAATTGTTCATGATAGAGAGATCATTTGTTTGCAAGTACATACGATTACCTTATAAAAATTTCGTCTCAGTTTTCATCGACAGCGTGGCACCGTATAATTTATCCTCCTAAAATGGTAAGTAAGGGCGAAGTTACAATTGAGTACGAATGATGTTTAAAACAATAAGTGATTATAAATCTTATATACTACATGCATAAGGATTAAAAGTGTATGTCAGCATGATAGCACTTATTTTAAATAAACTATAACTAATTATCATTTCTCAAGTGTGTATACCGTTTTACAATTTGTGGGTATAAAATCAGTGTCATTTGGGATCATCTCACAGAATCTCTCATAAGCTCAGACGTCGCGAGTGTATTTAGTGAGAGTGATTTTATGAGTTCGATTCCCATGCAGGAAAATAGCTTGTCTGGACAGAGGGGTCTAATATTATCATGAATGGCCGGGGTTGATAACAGTTGTAAACAAACGAATGAATGTAAGTAGACCTGCTTTTCAATGTTTTATAATTTTGTTTTATTTCAGGTTTTCCAATCCATTTGACTCCGACACTGAAGTGATGCCTATATCACAAAAGCGGAAGCCAAATAAGTCTTCAACACCTAAGCCGTCCAAGCCGAAGGGAAAATCTAAAAAACGGGTGCAAGAACAGCTGTTGCCAGCTGCTGCCGGAAGTGAGTCTGAATCAGAGGCTGACCTTCCGACTGCGCCTGCCTCTGCGTCTACATCTGATAAAAGGAAAAGAAAACGAGCCATCTTCCCTGATTCCGAGGTAAATTTATTGTTATTTAATAATTAATGTAGAAAAACAGACCAAATTTTTTTTTATGTGGTGGTGTAAAGCATAGAACAGTTACTAATAAGTATGAAGTCTGAACAAGTGAAATTGGGTCAACTTTATAGAGCAATTTTATAGCAGCTGCATGGAGTTTAACTGTACGGAAAAAAGGACGATGTTATGAATGTTATAAATCAAAAGTTTGCGTCTACCTAATAACTTATAATTTGTCGAAGGAATTTTGTACGGTTTATACTTTTTAAGATCTACAAAGATTTAATTTATATGAGCTAAGCCGAAATAAATACATTTTAAATGAAGAATGATTATGTCCTGAGATATTATTATGATGGCTTATAATAATAATAATCGTCGGTTTGTACCCCCAAAATACTTACATTAATTGGGGATTAATGATTGTCATGAATCATCAGATTATGATAAAATTAGGTATTTATATTGAGAAATTGATTTGTTACATTAACTAATGTTTATTATTTTGTTTGTTTCCAAGATGAAGAGCAACGTGAACCAATTCGGGCAGCAAAGCTGAAGAGCTACCTAACTCGGCGAGTGGGTTCTGGTTACACTATGCAAAGTGACCCCTCAAGACGAGGAGAATTTTATATTGAGGTCCGCATCTCGAATTGTCAGGAGTTGGAGGCTATTTCAAGTAAACGCAGGAAACATTCACTGCTATGTTTCAAAACAGCGGTGAATGACAATAGTCCAACTTGGAAGGCGGTTCCTCAATTGGTTGGAACAGTTAAAGAGGATTACTCCTCTATCCAACCAATTTTGTACCCCCAAAATTATTTTTAAATGTTTTATCACAACTATTTTATATTGAGCCATGTTATCGATATTATACAAATTTTATAGCCATATTATCTAACCTAACCCTGTATTTTCGTATTAATTATTAATAATTAATGCATTGCTCTCTTACAGAATCTATTCGTTAGATAAAAAAGACCATAATTATAATTAAAAACTATAAATAAGTTAAGATCAAATCCTAATTTTACATGTATTTTCTTACAGAATCTACTTAGTAGATAAAATAAAACACTAAATAAAAACCTAAAAATAAAAACAATACAATATTTAATAATATAAAAATTCTGACTAACTATTTTATATTGAGCCATAATAACGATATTATACAAATTTTATAGCCATATTATCTAACCTAACCATGTATTTTTGTATTAATTATTATTATTAATAAATGCATTGCTCTCTTACAGAATCTATTCGTTAGATAAATAAAAAAGACCATATAAATAAAAACTTTAAATAAGTTAAATCCTAATTTTACATGTATTTTCTTAGAGAATCTACTTAGTAGGTAGATAGAATAAAACACTAAATAAAACCTAAAAATAAAAACAATACAATATCATATTCATACTATAAAAATTTTGACTAAGAAAAAATAGAAATACCTAAAGCTTTTCTGAAATTATTCAAAATGTTTTTAAGCTATTGCATAGCTTCTATCGCGGGCCTTGAGCGCGGGGACCGAATCCAGAAATTCCGTAACGAAAAATATACCTCACGCTCCCCACTCCGACGGGCACGGAGGTGTGGTTTGAAGGCCGACAGAGACCGAACACCTATTTTAGAAAAGTCGTTAACGACCTGTGTGGCGCATTGGTACAGCGTTCTACCTATGTTATCATCGTGCCTCGAGTTCAAATCTCGGTCAAACAAAATAGTCTTTTTGTATTATAATAGATTATAGTAATGTTCTATGATAACAACTGAACATACTTGTAGCAATTTATGAAGTAAACAAGAAAGAAAAAAATTTGTTTTCTTATCGGTCACCACGCTCAAAAAGTGTAACTTGAATTAATATCAAAGAAATACTGCATAAATAAAATAAATAAATAATTATAATTGCATAAGTTGATACAAAATGCTATGCAATAGCTTTACCACGGCAGTCCCCGAGTGGCACACTTATTTTTTTCTGTCAAGCTTGTAACATTAACGTTCACAATTATTCTTCTGACAAAAAAAAACAACATCCATAAATCTAATAACCTCATAAAAACGCAATTTGATAATATTCGTATAATAGCTTGTGCTTTTAAAAACAAAATAGTCAGTTATAAAATAACCCCTCAAAGTTTTATTATTACTCCTGAAATGTTTTTAACTGAAAAGAGATGGCTAAACGACTACCCCAGCATGAATAGGAATATCTCCCACGAATAGGAATCTCACACTAACCCTTAATATTTAAATATTCATTCATGAATTATTAAGTGTTTAATCATTTATTATAACTTTCGTGAATTATTAAACATAAAAAAGTTTCTTATTATTGTTTTTATGCTTTGTTTTGGTTTGACATGACAAGAACAAGGAGTACTGCAAGCTAGGGAGAGGAGGTCACATTTCCAGAATTTCGAATTGAAACTGTACCTACCTACTTATATCGATTGTAAATAACGGAATACCTACGTCAGTGCGAAAGCCGTAAACAGTTATCAAAACGATTTATATTCTGAAACTACATGATTGTGGCTAGACAAGCAGATTACTAACTTTTTTTTCTTTCAACCCTTTCGATTAGTTTTATCGATTCTGTTTGAACTTGAAGTCCAATCCCATTTCTACTCTATGAAAAAAACAAACGTGAGACGTCGTTTGAACGTTCTGCCGTTTACTTGTTCGTTTCCTTGGTTACTCAGTGCGTTCATAATCTAGTTGAGGTAGAATTGTTTACCTACCATAAATACAAAAATCTACAGATGTCTGGGTCAGTTAATCTTTAAAATCTTTTTCAAATACCTATTATTTCAACAATAATAATAATTATTTATATTGTCTGAGAAAACTTTTACTTTTACGACTGAATACTTATATTATTATGATTTTTACGGGGATTATACATCGAAAGTCCGTTGTATCAAGATTTTTTTGGCACAATCCCTTTGTAGATATTTATTTCAAGTACCTTAGTGCGAAATCGCTAGTCAAAAGCACAATTATAAATAAAAATCGCCGCAGAAACATTTAAACGCCTAGATAAAAGTTCATAGCAATGTCATCTGTTTGAAGTATTTTGTTCTTTTGTCGTAGGAGTTACACGATTTTATTTTCAGGATTGTGCAGATATAAAAAGTTCCTGATACTTTTTAAATACGAAATACTAATATTCAGCTATTCAAATTTGGAATAAAGCAAGCTCTTATAGCATAGGTATAGGAATTAAACTGAAAACTGTAAATTTGTTGTTACGTGACAACAAAAAATATTTTTTGCGATTCGGAAAAATCTTTGAGACTCTATTCGGTAATTGAACTATGTATTTACATAGGTAAGTTTGTACGGTTTCTCTGGTTTTTTTCAGTAGGTATACCATATCATTCATAAAGATGAACAAATTAATTAAGTACATTAAGGGTTGAAATGTTTCTTATTGTTAAAATATATGTACCTACTTGTGAAAAAAATACAGGGTAGCCAACTCGAACGTACGTACTACGTAAACGTGCTTTAAATTAAGATATATATATTTTTTTTTATTTTCATAATTATATAATTGAGGATTCGCTACTTAGTATGGTGTATAACAACATCTACCAAATCTTTACTTGTTACCTTTTAGTCGTGTTTATCAAAAACTGTTTTACGTATTTTATTAGTTATCTTACTATCAGAGTAGCTAACAAATATTCTGATTTTAGTGTTCAAGATAAACCACGACATTTTCCTTTAAATTAATAACCCTTCAGAAAAATTCAAGGTCTGTCAAAACTTTGAGAGTCACTTGATTCGTTAACCAATACATTCCGTGTAAAAAATTAGATAATTTTTTAACTAACGTTGAAGCTTTAGTTTACAATAAATTACTCACGTTAATACAGTGGTTTTTATACCTTGGCAATAATTTTCCTCAAATCGAAGTGGCAAATAAAATTTGTATGCATCGGAAAACAAAATGTATAGATTACACTTGTATTATTGCAAATTGCATTGTTAAATAAAATTATACATAATCTGTTTACCACAATTGTTTATTATAATGAAAAATCAATATACAAAAGTGAAAAAATGCACAGGTGGTTTTAATTAATGGTGAAGGTTAATGAATAAGCTTTATTTGTCTGATCAACAATAGTTATTGCATCTATACAATATACTATATAAGTTTAACCACCTCGTGCGTCCCTGTATTTGCCTTTGAAACTGATAACAATTATTGAAGGTTGAAAAATGGTAGTTGCTTGCCCTACTCTGATAGTTGACTACCATTTTGTAATTTTTTGAATTTTCATGTGAACATAAAAAATACATTTACAAATGTAATAAATCTTTATCAATTGAGAGATAAAATTGATAATCTTTATTTAGATATTGCAGCGACGACGGTAGAATTTTCATCTGGTGTCAAAAGGGTTTTCTTCTCAAGTAGCAGTTCGTACCCACATTCTATATCTAGGGTAACAGGCTTTGTGGAAGTAGTATCCTGTTGGCTTGGTTAGTGGTGGGTTGACTATCTATGATTTTTCATGAACTAGTGATAGAAACTATTACCCACTAGCTGACCCGGCGAACTTCGTACCGCCTAATAGTAAGGATAACGCCATCTACAGGCATTACCAGAACAGCATAATTCATTTTATAATGACATTTTGATTAGAGATGACGTTAGATTCGAATTTTTTTTTCGTAAGTTTTATAAACCTTCCCTGGACTATCACAAATATTTCAAGACCAGAATTAGCCAAATCGGTCCAGCCGTTCTCGAGTTTTAGCGAGACTGACGAGCAGCTATTCATTTATATATGTATATACGTATAGAAAGATAGATTTTATTTTATACAAAAAAGAGAAACAAAATATGTCAAGCATTTACCAGCGTATTTGCTCGACGTAAGTAGATATATTTCTTCTGTAAATACATTCTAGTTCTGTTGTTTAATTACTTTCATTCATGTTAATTATGTAAATTTAAATATTATTTCTTTTACTAGCGTCGCGTCGTTACCAATTAAACTTCATAGTATGTTTTATAGTCATAAACATAATGTTATGACATTCCGTGAGCCATGTTTTCCATTATTTGTTTTTCAGCTGGTAGAGGCAATCCCAAAAATCCAAGGGACCAAGTTTATATAACTGATGCAAAAGTTCTAGTTTTCGCAGAAGTTACTCAAGAAAAGCTATTTTCAGACTGACTGAAAATCTGTCAGTCAGTCTCTTTCCAAATCATCGGCTTCTTACACATCTGTTATATCTTGTGACTGTGTGTGATTTCTTTTTAGGGCTCCGTACCTCAAAAGGAAGGCGACAGCGACTATCGCAACCCAGTGCTGGGCACGCCATAATTATGGCGGTAAGTCCCCTCTTTAAGGAGTGGCTGGAAAGGCAACACGGCGTCCTTACCTTCCGCATGACGCAGGTCCTCACCGGACATGGTAAGTTCGGGAGGTTCCTGCACCGGATTCGTGCGGAAGAAACGCCCGGGTGTCACCATTGTGTGGACCACCCGGAGGACACGGTGGAGCACACGGTGGAGGTGTGTCCCGCTTGGGCAGAGCAACGCCGTGCCCTCGTGGGGGCGATCGGCGGCGGCGATCTCTCGCGCCGGGCCTTGGTACAGGCCATGGTCCGGAGCGAGGAGGAGTGGCAGGCGGCCGCCTCCTTCTGCGAAGCAGTAATGCTAGCAAAGGAGGCGGCCGATCGCGTGAGGCAACGGTCCTCACGCCCCAATCGCCGCCGGGATTCCGATCCAGATTTCCGGCCATCGTAGGCGCAGGCTTGCGGATGGCGAGCAATGGGTGGCCGGACCGAGCCCAAGTCGTCGACGGCGCGTGCTGTTCCAGCAAAAAAAAAAAAAAAAAAACCTCAAAAGGAAAAAACGGAACCCTTATAGTGGTCCGTCAGTGTTTCGGTCTGTCTGTCAAGACTAAGAAAAAAGATACGGCTGACGAAGAAAAAAGATACGGCCGTTTATGTCGCAAAAAATGTATATTTCGATACTCTCAAAGGAATCAAAATTCATAGGGTACTTCCCGTTCACCCATAATCCTGAAATTTCGCATAAAGCAAACTAGAAATAAATAGAAATTTGGTTTTTCCAGTTTCAAGAGACCGCAGAAATCAGATATCAGAAATCAGAATCGTTTATTTCAAATAGACCAATTACAGGCACTTTTGAATTGTCGAAATGTTGGTCAGTCAAAAAAAAAATACAAGTGAAGCTAAATTGCACGTTCCAAAGCGTAGATCTCTATGGAGAAGAACGTGTAAGAAACTCCATGGACACTCTTTTAAATCATATTATGAGTTACATAAATCTTTGTTACATATTTCTTGTCGCTTCTAATATGTGAGCACAATGTAGATAAGTAATAATAATTAACATAAAAAAAAACTAATTAAAAAAAATAGAAATTGAATTAAGTCACTGGCAGCTAAGAGATGACCAGTCTCAACTGACGGCACCCGTTCACGAGCATGACGCGTGCTTCAGCCTCACTCAGCTCAACCATTTTGAAGGGAACTGAATGACCCAATAACACGTGCCACCATCAGCGAGACATTTGAGTGAGCATGACAAACACTCAACTGCCATGCTCGTAATGTCAAACAAGTTGTAACCTAATAAAAATGCTCCATGGTACTTCACATTCACAAAACTTGAAAAACAAAGTGCTTCTACATTATACAATGCTATTGTTTCCAAATACAAAAGGTAATAAATTATCATATGCTCTATTGAAATAAACAAATAAAATAAAATAAAAAAACATTTCGAAAACAACAATACAAAAGGGGAATAGTATCTCTTCCAATATTTATTATATATATAAATCTAATTTGAAGGTAAAAGTGGCTGTGGCTGCGGAGCAGGACCGGCATTTAGCCAAGCGTTTTTATCAAGGATATAATCTTCCAGTTTATAATACGCTTGTCTACATAGTGTGCGTTTAATGCATGCTTTAAATTTGGACTCATTTAGTTGTAGAAAACGCAAATTTGAGTATATGGTTTTTAATTTCAACTCAATACCCCCACGCGTTCCCAATATATAGGTTCTTGACAGACAGGCAGACGGACAACAAAGTGATCCTATAAGGGTTCTGTTTTTGTCCTTTTGAGATACAGAACCCTAAAAAATCAGTAACTTTTAGTTGAATTTATCTTTTTTTTTTTTGCATTCTTTATAACATATTTTATAAAACCTACATCTATGCTTCTATCATTCTATCGTTCCTTCCTACTTTCGTTGCCAATTTACATGCCCGGCTTGGAAAGAACAACACCATGTCCTCGTGGAGGCGATCGGCGGCAGCGATCTCTCGTGCCGGGCCTTGGTTCAGGCCATGATCCGGAGTGATAGGGAATGGGTGGCGGTCGCCTCCTTTTGCATATCAGTAATGCTAGCGAAAGAGACGGCCGCATGCAACAGGGAACGGACTGTCTCACGGCCCAGTCATCAGAGATGGAGAGGTTACCGGCTTGGGTTTGCGGACGATGGGTAATTCGCCGTCCGGCCGTTGGGTCCAAGCCCGAGTCGACGGCACTTAGTGCTTTACGCGCTCCTCAAAGTTATTTTTATAATAATAATAATAATTTTTATTAATTCAGACAACATTGATCCAATGGTTAGTAGAAAACTTATCATCTAGGTGTTAGTAAATTAAAAGGTTAAAAATTTCAGATTATAATTAGTTTAACCCTATTCCATCAGCGCCCTAATTTGATGCTTTAGTATAGGGCAGTCAAATTTATCAACAACACCCGCTAGAATGCCATTGCCGCTCGCACGAACCCTGCTTAATAAGGAGGCCACATTCTTGCTCAAAATGGCTACGAATCCATCTGTACACGCCTCCATGAACATTCCAGATGCGCTGCAAAACCGTGGTAGCCGCAATAACATCCTAAAGGCGTTGTTGTATTGGACGCGCAAGGCGTCGAGGGTTTTTCGCGAATACGTTGCCCACAAGCTACTGCAATAGAAATTTTGGCAGTATGCCTTAAACAGCGTAATCTTAACCTACTTTGAGTAAGTAGCAAATCTTCTGACCAACATATTCGCTCTCACCGTCAACGCCCGCGATATTAGCATAGCATAGCATAATTGGCCTTACAATTTTCCCAATTCACTCAGGCCTCCTCTCTAGGATGGTTTTTATATCACCGAAGTTTATTTGCCATTATTTCTGTTTCAGCTCACAAATGCAAGGATCCAAATGCAATATAAAAAAAATGCCCCAATCCGTGTCCTTTATTATGTGATCATCCATTTCCAAAGATATGTACTAAAGCGTGCATAGAAAATGGTTGCGAGTGTGCTCCCGGATTTATCCTGGACTGCAATGGAAAATGTATTAGACCTAAGGATTGTCCGAGTATGTATACCTTAAACTATTTTATTTTATTTTTTTAGGGTTCCGTACCTCAAAAGGAAAAAACGGAAATCTTAGTCTAGACAGACAGACAGGCGGATGGACAACAAAGTGATCCTATAAGATTTCCGTTGTTTCCTTTTGAGGTTTTTTTTTTATTTTTTTTTATAGGTGGGAAAATCATCTTATGACAAATCTTGGGCGGAGCGTGAGATAGTGTCAGACTTTTACTGACTAAAAACCCACTCCTGTTCCTTCGTTGCCTTCATTTCAGGGCCCGGGTTTCGTTTTCATACTACCCATGGCCCTAGTAGGCTTCGACCCTACTGGGCCCCTACGATTTGCTGACATCTCTCTGAGGCGCGGGCGGAACAATACGCGCCGTCGACGACTTGGGCTCGGTCCGGACGGTTACCGGACGGTCGGACGGCGGGCCATCAATTGCCCGCCGTCCGCAAGCCCACGCTTACGGTGGCCGGAAATCGGGATCGGAATCCCGGCGGCGGTTGGGGCGTGAGGACCGTTGCCGTTGCCTCACGCGATCGGCCGCCTCCTTTGCTAGCATTACTGCTTCGCAGAAGGAGGCGACCGCCTGCCACTCCTCCTCGCTCCGGATCATGGCCTGTACCAAGGCCCGCCGCGAGAGATCGCCGCCGCCGATCACCCCCACGAGGACACGGCGTTGCTCTTCCCAAGCGGGGCACACCTCCACCGTGTCCTCCGAGCGGTCCACACAGTGGCGACACCCGGGCGTCGCTTCCGCACGAATCCGGTGCAGGAACTTCCCGAACTTCCCGTGTTCGGTGAGAACCTGCGTCATGCGGAAGGTGAGGACGCCGTGAGATCTTTCCAACCACGCCTCAAATAAGGGACTTACCGCCATAATTGTGGCGTGCCCAGCACTGGGTCGCGACAGTCGCTGTCGCCATTTCTCCATGAGAACCCGCCGGAGCTCTGTCCGCCATGCTGCGACTTGTCGCGGCAGCGGAGTTTCGCCCCGGCGTTGCATCTCCATGCGCAGATCGTGCATGTGAGCAAGGCCTGTTGCTACCAGATCCTATGTTGGCTGGCCAGCAAGGAGGCTCGCCGCTTCGCGGGAAATCGTCCGGTATCCTCGCACCATCCGTATGGCCATGACCCTCTGGCATGCGTTCAGCCGGGCTGCCGGCTGCTTCCGCAGCGCCGGCGCCCATATTGGTGCGCCATAAAGGGCCATGGTCCGAACGATTCCCGCGTAGAGCCTCCGGCAGGAGGCGTCTGGACCCCCAAGGTTGGGCAGGAGCCGCCCGAGGGCAGCCCCAGTCCGATTTAGTTTGAGAGCCAGACATCGGAAGTGCTCCTCGAAATCCCATCGGCTGTCGAGAACGAGTCCCAGGTACTTCATCGTTGACCCGACGCCGATGTGGACTCCTCCTACCGTCAGTTGGGAACCCGGTGGTGGCGCGTTCCGAGGGCCGTGAAAGCACTGGATCCTGCCCACGACTGTCACAACCCCGCGTGTCGCTAGTTCGACCGCCGCCTGGTACGACTCTCCCTGCGCCAGGACCAGCGTGTCGTCTGCGTAGCAGACCACGCTGACCCCGCCAGGGAGGTCGCCGCGCAGCACGTAGTCGTATCCGATGTTCCATAAGGGCGGCCCTAGTACTGATCCCTGCGGAACACCGCACGATATCTCTCGACGTTCCCACTCTCCCAGGTGACCAGGGTAGATGATGTACCTGTCCGACAGGTACGCCTCGACCACACGACAGAGGTAGTCGGGTTTCCTTTTGAGGTACGGAACCCGTACGGTCTGTCTGTCAAGACCTTTTATCTCGGGAACGCATAGAGGTATCGAGCTGAAATTAAAACCATATTCTTAGGCCTGCAATCCCTTAAAGCTGTGAAAAAATCAAACTTATCAGTTAAAAAAAGATACGGCCGTTTATGTCTCAAAAAATGTATATTTCTACACTCTCGAGGAAATCAAAATTCATAGGGTATTTCCCGTTACCCCAGAATCCTGAAATTTGGCATGAAGCAAGGTCTAGGACAGGTATAGGAATAAAACTGAAAACTGTAAATTTGTTGTTACGTCCAGACAAAAAATTTTGCGAATCGAAAAAATCTTCGAGACTCCATTCAGGAATTGAACTGTTTACATAAGTAACTTTGTACGGAACCCTCAGGGCGCGAGTCCGACTCGCACTTGCCCAGTTTTTTTGTTACTGTCCTACACTTTCCGATTCTATGGAGAAGGCCTCTTTCTACTTCTCTCATATACACATTATACGTTATCTTTTTCCAGTCTGTAGTTTCAAATTTCTTACAGAACCAATACATTGTCCAAAGCATTCAAATTACGTTATAAACGATAAACAATGTCCAAAGACTTGTGGAAATAGATTGTTGCCTAATAATGATGAAACGTGCGCTTGCGCCCCATTCACTGGCTGTGCATGCAAACCTGGCTATGTTAGAAAGTATGATAACGCTACTGGACCTTGCATCAAAGAAGAAGACTGCCGTAAGTATATACCTTTATATGGACAAACTAGAAAACGCGTAAAAGAATCCGTCAATTCATTGAACTCTTTAAATTTTTATACACTTTCAAGATCAGACTGGCAGCTGGAAGTAAATACCATCATACTGGCAGAGTGGTTAACCTTGTGGACGCAAGAGGTTTTTTTCAACTTAGCCTGGACTTATGCCAGGTAGATAGCAATAGCATGAGCGAATTGTGTGACCATAATCGGTATGCACCGAAAATAAAGTTCCTCGACCAATATTATACAATTAAATTTTATTCAATTTACGTATAAACAAAAGAGTGACACCTTTTTTTATTCGGAAATCATCAAATATCTTCTCCCGCTCAGGATGGAGTGAGAGGGATTATCAGACTTTTACTAATTTTAGTTGTGGGATTACACAGGTAGGTTAAAACCCACCTGTGTCCTTGATGGCCACGCCATAATCACGGCGGTAAGTTGGCACACCACAATCAAGGCAGTAAGTCTATTGAGCTGCCGGTATATGCACGCATCGTCTGAAGACTGCAGAATCATCTCACGCCTCTTCTTCATTAGCTCGAGGGTCGGATAAGAGAGCCTCTTGTTTTTATTTGTACGGTGAGTCTTGAAAAACTTAAACCCGACCGTATGGACAGTTTCCACGAACCCATCGTTATATTCATCCACGGAGCTTCCTAGGCACTCGAAACGATTGTGGAGTTCGAGCTGTAAGCTCTCGGGGTTTTGGACCTGGATCTGTGCTGGACGGAGCGTAGACAGTCGAGACCTTTTAAGCTTAATGTTAATATTCAATGTGCCTCTTACCACGCGGTGATCACTTCCAGTTTTCACCACGTTGATCACAGAGACATCATTGAATATTTGCTTTTTCGTCGACAGGATGAAGTCAATCTCATTTCTAGTTGCACCGTCAGGACTTTGCCAGGTCCACATTCTATGCTCACGCTTTTTGAAGAAGGAATTCATCATAATTATAGAGGCCCTCCTATAATCCTCCAATATTATATTATTGTCAACAAATTATATCATTATTTACGATCTTCGATATTGTCGAGTTTATTGTAATTGATGCCATAGTGATATCACCCTTTTTGTTTAATTCATCTAATAACTTCTCTCACTCTAGCGTTGAGCGGGAGGACGTATCAGTCTTTTACTGACTAAAAGGCTAACAAAAAGCTAAAGCACCTTCACTTACAGTCACCCCTTTTTTTCTATCAGAAAAAGGTTGCGGAGTGGACCCCAATGCAGTATACAGACACTGTCGGTCTGCTTGTGAACCAACTTGTGACAATCCGGAACCAAAAATATGCACCCATCAGTGCTAAAAACCTGGTTGTGTTTGCAAACCAGGCTATGTTAGATCCACTTGTGGAAAATGCATTAAACCTGAGGCCTGTCCGGGTCATCATCATCATCATTTCAGCCGAAAGACGTCCACTGCTGGACATAGGCCTCCCCCAAGCGTCTCCACAACGACCGATCCTGTGCGTCTCGCATCCACCGCACTCCCGCGACTCTCACCAGGTCGTCAGTCCACCTTGTGGGAGGCCTTCCGACGCTGCGCCTTCCGGTGCGCGGTCGCCACTGACCAGAACCTTTCGGCCCCATCGACCATCCGTTCTACGAGCAATGTGCCCTGCCCACTGCCACTTCAGTTTGGCAATTCTTCGGGCTATGTCGGTGACCTTGGTTCTACTGCGGATATCTTCATTCTTTATGCGATCACGCAAGGAAACTCCGAGCATAGCCCTTTCCATTGCCCTTTGGGTGACTGTGAGCCTTCTGATGAGGCCCATTGTAAGCGACCATGTTTCAGTGCCATATGTCATCACTGGCAACACGCACTGGTCATAGACTTTGTTGGACGAGAAGATACCGCGCAGCTTCCCGAACGCTGCCCAGCCGAGTCGGATTCGACGATTGACCTCTTTCTCAAAGTTAGACCTACCCAACTGGATTGTCTGTCCTAGGTAAACGTAATCGTCTACAACTTCGAGTGCAGAGTCTCCGATCTTGATCGGAGTGGGTGCTACATGGTTATTTACCATGACTTTGGTTTTGTCCATGTTCATTTTAAGACCCACTCTTTCGGAAGCTCTACTAAGGTCATCGAGCATTGTACTGAGCTCCTCCGCAGTCTCAGCCATGAATACTATATCGTCGGTAAACCGAAGGTGAGTGATGTACTCGCCATTAACATTAATGCCTAGTCCACTCCAGTCCAGAACCTTGGAGAGATCGCAGTACAGCCCAAGTCTCGATCGAATCAAAAGCTTTCTCGTAGTTCACGAACGCTAAGCATAGAGGCAGGTTATACTCCTCGGTCTTCTGTATAACCTGCCGGAGCGTATGTATGTGGTCTACGGTGCTGAAACCTTTTCGGAATCCGGCTTGTTCGAGAGGCTGGAAGTCGTCAAACCTGCGCGCGAGACGGTTCGTGATGACTCTGGAAAGCAGCTTTTAGACATGGCTCAGAAGTGAGATGGGCCGGTAATTCTTAAGCAGGGCATTGTCACCCTTCTTAAAGAAAAGTACCACCACACCTCTGCTCCATGCCTGTGGCGTCTTTCCCTCAAGTATGACGGAATCGAATAACCTCTGAAGGGCCTTTAGGACCGGTTTTCCACCCGCCTTCAGGAGTTCGGCTGTAATTCCGTCGTCACCCGACGCCTTGTTGTTTTTAAGCTGCTTCAGAGCCATCTTAATCTCGTACAGGCTGTCGTCCGGGATATCTTCGGTATAGTGCCGGGTTAATCTAGCTCTTGGGTCGTTTGCTAGATTCGTTGTGGGTTTTGTGATAGACGTGTATCGATCTCTCCCAGAAGCTCCGATTTGGCGGATATGACTCTGCCATCGTCGGTCTTCAGTTTCGTGAGCTGGCTCTGCCCTATAGACAGATCTCTTGCAAAAATCTTGGAGCCCTTATTCCGGTCGATTGCGTCTTTAATCCGTTCGGTATTAAAGAGGCGGAGATCGCGTTTTAAGGACTTGGAGATCCGTCTATTGAGCTGCCGGTAGATGCACGCATCGTCTGAAGACTGCAGAATCATCTCACGCCTCTCTTTCAAGAGTTCGAGATTTTGACTAGAGAGCCTTTTCTTATTTGTACGACGAGTCTTAAAAAACTTAGACCCGACCGTATGGACAGTTTCCACGAACCCATCGCTGTATTCGTCCACTGTCCGGGTAATATAATATAATAATAAAATAATACTCCACAACTTTCACACAACGCCATTTAGTCACAAACTAAGCAGAGCTTGTGGTATGAGTACTAGACAACTGATAAACATACTTATCTACACATTCCTGAATACATACATATTATAGATTAGCTGTTACCCGCGGTTTCACCCGCGTCTTTAGTTACTGCTCCGCTCCCGTGTGTTGTTGCATAATGTTATGTAGCATATATATAGCCTTTGTCGATAAATGGGCTATATAACACTAAAATATTTTTTTTAATTTCAACCAGTATTTCCTGGGATTAGCGCGTTCAAACAAAAAAACTCTTGAGCTTTATAATTTATAAGTACTGTCTTCAGTAAACACCCACGTGTCGGTCTCTGTAACCGGACATAACCAGTTAAAAACATTTAATTTTAGTGATGAAGAGGGCCCTTTACTTTTAGTAACTTACTTAAGACTCCCCAGTTAAGAACAGATTTTGGGACCATGACATAAATAGAGATCACGAAATTCATGGTATTAATGTTTACACCTCGTTTATTACGAGGTGTAAACGTTAATACCATGAATCCATGAGGGGGTTTTGTTTATATACGAGGAGTTGAGGATTTATTGTGGCTTGCATTTCAAAGATATTGCAATAGAATACCGCGACGGTTGGACACTGAATCTTAATACCATATTTTCCCCACCAACTGTGTTCCCACGTTGTCGTCGTGGTGGGGCTTGCGTGTCTCTGTGATCTTGAGGGCTATGCCGGTAGAGCTACTCATGCCGGAAGGCCTCAAGTGAGAGACCAGACCAAGAGGAACACACTGGCGGAGTCCAGACGGACCGCCACGGAGGGTGCGCTGTCCAGAAGCATCGGCACCAACAGCTGTTGGTGTTTTTGGACAGTGGTTTTGGGAGAGTGGGTTCGCCTCGGGTACGCGTCTGCTTATCAGACGTGACCATGATGGCGAACGTGTTATTGGGGACCCCACCCCAATGGGAAAAAAAAGGCAAAGCTGAGTTCAGCAACCACCATGAGCGCGGATAGTAAAGAAATGACTACCCCAGGAGGGTACCTGCATGCAGGAGAATCCCTCCCCGAGCAGAGCTCGGGCTGCCCCTCGTATTCTGGGGGGGCAACTACCGCCTCGGGTCTTCGGACCCTGTACCGTCCTTCGTGGACGCAAAGAGCCAGGGTGGCTCACCCACCGGTAACGTGGAGTCCCTGGGGCCTGTTCCCAGCACGTCCGCTGCGCCGGTGGGTCCTGCAGAGGCCGGCAGGAGCTTCGGCCTCAGGGAGGTGAGCGGAGACACGGCGTCGGACTCCGATGCCGCTTCGCTCAACTTGGAGAGAATCGAGGTGGAAGAGTCCACCTCCAGGAGGACGACCCAGTTCCTCAAACGCCCCATGTTGGGGGATGGCCGGAGGACATCCTCCGAGGACGAACTGGGTGCATCGGCCCGCAAAATCTCTACCACTGTGCGGGGTGCGGGCCGAAAGACGGGAAAGAGGAGCTGTCGCACCACCGAGGAAGTGATCCGGCGATCCCTCAAAATCGCCAGGGAGGGGCGCCACCCTGGGGCACCCAGTGGTCAGGCCAGCCCTTCAAAGCCAGAGCCTTCTGGCAGTGAGCCAGAAGGCATGGAGGAGGCGCTGACCAAGTTCACGGAGATCGTGGCAGCTGCCATAACAGGCGTGGCCAAGAAAAGGGAGAAGGTCTCCAAGAGGCGATCCATCGCCCAGGCCACGACCTCAATAAACGAAGCACTGGGGATCGTCCTGGAGCCACTCAAAAAATCCCTCAACAAGAGGATTGAGCGGCTCGAGGCGGACCTGGCCGGTCTCCGTGAAACTGGCACCCAGGTGGCGCCAAAAGGAGGACACAGGCAAGGGCAAGGTCAGTCGCATCCCCTGCCCCAGCCAGAGAACGAGGTGCTGACCCTGCTGCGGCAAGAGCTGGCTGCCTTCCGGCAGCAGCAGCAAGAGCAGCAGCAGCAGTTCCAGGACCGGGTCCGGCGGCAGTTCGCCGTCCTGGAGGGCATTGTGCTGCGCCCCCCGCTTGCGGTCTCCGGCCAGAAGAAGGCGGTGACGTACGCCACCACCGCTGCGGCCACGGCTGCTGCGCCCAAGGCGGGCCCGTCAGGGCAAGTTGGGCGCGGGGCCGTGTTGTTGGAACCTGCGAGGCCGGCCCCGGCGACCAAGCAGTGGCAGTGGCAGGAGAAGACTGCTCCTTCCCCGAAGGGTAGGGCGGCGAATGCTGCTAAACCGGCAGGAGCTCCTGCCGCGGCGGCGACTAGGCCGCGTCTGCCTGAAGAACCCTTGGCTGGCGCCAAATGGACGGTTGTCGGCGCCAGCAGGAAGGCGGGCAAGGTGGCTAGAGCGGCGAAAAAGCGCGAGCGGCGACAGCAGCGCAAGAAGCGGGCCATGGCAGCCAGACTTCGCGCCCCGAATTCCGCAGCTGTAGTGATTACACTACAGCCAGCTGCGGAAAAGAAGGGCGTGAACTATGACATGGTCATGGCAAAGGCGAAGCAGGCGGTGGTGGAGCATCTCGACGAATTCGGAGCCTCTGAAGGCTTTCGAATGAGGCGCACCGCAACCGGGGCCCGAATATTGGAGGTCCCTGGTGCGGACAGTGGCTCTGCCGCGTACGCCCTGGCCGCAAGGATCAGAGCGTCCCTGGACGTCGAGGAGGTCCGAGTGTCCAGGCCCACAAAATGCATAGACATGCGCATCATGGGCCTGGATGACTCCGTTAGGGTGGATGAGGTGGTGGCCGTCGTCGTCAGGACGGGAGGGTGCCAGGCCGATCAAGTGCGGGCGGGCACCATCCGTGCTGACAGCACGGGTATGCGAGCCGTTACGGTTAGCTGCCCCGTGTCGGCGGCCAAAGCCATCACGGGTGAAGGCCGAAGGCTCTTGGTGGGCTGGGTCTCCGCAAGGGTAAAAGAGTAATTGCAGACCGCCTCGTCGCGCACCTAACACGGGTGGGGCCGGATCTGGCGGACGGCCAGTTCGGTTTTCGCAGGAGGCGCTCCACGGTGGACGCCATCATGCGCGTTCGAGCTCTCACGACGGGGGATGCGGTGGCCCAGGGCAGGTGTGTCGTGGCGGTGTCTCTGGACATCGCCAACGCCTTCAACTCCCTGCCTTGGAGTAGCATTAGGAGGGCACTCCGGTATCACCGGACGCCCGACTACCTCTGTCGTGTGGTCGAGGCGTACCTGTCGGACAGGTACATCAGCAGGGCATTCAACAGGGCCGCCCTTGTGGAACATCGGATACGACTACGTGCTGCGCGGCGACCTCCCTGACGGGGTCAGTGTAGTCTGCTACGCAGACGACACGCTGGTCCTGGCTCGGGGAGAGTCGTACCAGGCGGCGGTCGAACTAGCGACACGCGGGGTTGCGACAGTCGTGGGCAGGATCCAGGAGTTAGGACTCGAGGTGGCATTGCACAAGTCCGAGGCCATGTGCTTTCACGGCCCTCGGAACGCGCCACCACGAGGTTCCCAACTAACGGTAGGAGGAGTCCACATCGGCGTCGGGTCGACGATGAAGTACCTGGGACTCGTTCTCGACTGCCGATGGGATTTCGAGGAGCATTTTCGACGTCTGGCCCCCAAACTAAATCGGACTGGGGCTGCCCTCGGGCGGCTCCTGCCCAACCTGGGGGGTCCAGACGCCTCCTGCCGGAGGCTTTACGCGGGGATCGTTCGGTCCATGGCCCTTTATGGCGCACCGGTATGGGCGCCGACGCTGCGGAAGCAGCCGGCGGCCCGGCTGAACGCATGCCAGAGGGTCATGGCCATACGGATGGTGCGAGGATACCGGACGATTTCCCGCGAAGCGGCGAGCCTCCTTGCTGGCCAGCCACCATGGGATCTGGAGGCAACAGTCCTTGCACACATGCACGATCTGCGCATGGAGATGCAACGCCGGGGCGAAACTCCGCTGCCGCGACAAGTCGCAGCATGGCGGACAGAGCTCCGGCGGGTTCTCATGGTGAAATGGCGACAGCGGCTGTCGCAACCCAGTGCTGGGCACGCCACAATTATGGCGGTAAGTCCCCTCTTTGAGGCGTGGTTGGAAAGACCTCACGGCGTCCTCACCTTTCGCATGACGCAGGTTCTCACCGAACACCCGAACACGGTAAGTTCGGGAAGTTCCTGCACCGGATTCGTGCGGAAGCGACGCCCGGGTGTCGTCACTGTGTGAACCGCCCGGAGGACACGGTGGAGCACACGGTGGAGGTGTGCCCCGCTTGGGCAGAGCAACGCCGTGTCCTCGTGGGGGCGATCGGCGGCGGCGATCTCTCGCGCCGGGCTTTGGTACAGGCCATGGTTCGGAGCGAGGAGGAGTGGCAGGCGGTCGCCTCCTTCTGCGAAGCAGTAATGCTAGCAAAGGAGGCGGCCGATCGCGTGAGGCAACGGTCCTCACGCCCCAACCGCCGCCGGGATTCCGATCCCGATTTCCGGCCACCGTAGGCGCGGGCTTGCGGACGGCGAGCAATGGGTAGCCCGCCGTCCGACCGTCCGGTAACCGTCCGGACCGAGCCCAAGTCGTAGACGGCGCGTATTGTTCCACGCGCGCCTCAGGGAGATGTCAGCAAATCGTAGGAGCCCAGCAGGGTCGAAGCCTACTGGGGCCATGGGTAGTGTGAAAACGAAACCCGGGGCCCTGGGACGAAGGCAACGAAGGAACAGGAGTGGGTTTTTAGTCAGTAAAAGTCTGACACTATCTCCTGCTCCACCCAAGAGCGGGATTTGTCATTAGATGATTTTCCCACCTAAAAAAAAAAAAAAATTACCATATTTTTCATTTGAATTTTGTCAGGACTCAAGGAGATCTTGAGCATAAATCTGTTCTAATAAAAAGGGAGAGATTTTTAGGATTCCATTGTAGTATGAAGAATGCTTGTATGCCATTCGGAAACTTTTCTCATCTAGGTTCAGAGTAACTTTCATAAATCATTGACATATTAGTTTTTAGCAAGACGAGATTGAGAGAAGATTTATTTTAAAGCTGACAAATCGTTTTCAATTTTATTAATTATATCGTAACAAATGTACGATGGTTTGGATCAAAATTATTTTAATTAAACTTCTAAAACAAATTGATTATTTGTCTTGAAACAATTCCGTTGCTGCTACGTCCAAGGGTTTAAATGAGAAATGCGTTTACTCTGACATCGTTTGGACAATTTAGAATTCCAACAGGTACCTATGTTTATTGAATCACTTTGTTTTCTGATTCCTTTGAGCGACTAACATGTAACTGAAAAGTGGAAATAAATCCCGGCTTTTTAAAAGGAAAGTCGATGGCTTACGTGAAAACTCAAGTGAAACAGGTTTCTTCGATTTAAGTAAATGTAATAGAACATATTACGAAGTTGGATTACGCTTTATCACCATCTTTCTTTTATGGATGACGTTCTTTTTTTTAAACGTAAAATCAAGGGATTTTACTTGTTTTGTAAGTTACACACAGTTTTATTAAAGGAGTCTTAATCGAAATGCAGTAAAACATAGTAATTGAAAATTGTGAAATTAATTTATTGTGAAGAGTGCTTGCTGTATCGAGCAGCAGTCAATTTATTCCTTGATAAGTTAATTATAGATACGTTAATTAAACGAAAAGTTCTTCCAATTATTTTTATGTAACTTGGAGTTACTTTATGTTTTTAGTGATCGGGGAGGAGGCATATTATTAACGTCAACTTAATATCGAGCAGCAGTCAATTTATTCCTTGATAAGTTAATTATAGATACGTTAATTAAACGAAAAGTTCTTCCAATTATTTTTATGTAACTTGGAGTTACTTTATGTTTTTAGTGATCGGGGAGGTGGCATATTATTAACGTCAACTTAATATCGAGCAGCAGTCAATTTATTCCTTGATAAGTTAATTATAGATACGTTAATTAAACGAAAAGTTCTTCCAATTATTTTTATGCAACTTGGAGTTACTTTATGTTTTTAGTGATCGGGGAGTAGGCATATTATTAACGTCAACTTAAGATTATGACTTTTTATTTCGTACACTTTTTATGACATAAAAAATGAATAATGCCAATTAATCTTTTATATAAAAGCGAAATACCACTCACTGATTAATTACGAAATCTCAGAAACTATAACACCTACCAACTTAAAATTTGGCAGTACCTCAGGTTCCTTATAGACATCCGCTAAGAACGGATCTTACGAAACTCAACCCATAATTCTAATTGAAAATCTTTAGCTAGAATGTATGGTTTAAAAGGTATGTTTTTACAAAACGAGAAAGAATTTTATATCAAATAAAAAAAAAAAAACAGAATTTGTAAATTTTAGAAACAACGTAAAATCAAAAAGAAATTTAAAAAAAGTTTTGTCAGTATGTCCTCCCCGGGCTCTAATGACTATTTCTATGCAGCTCCTTATTGAACAAATGCGGGTCACGATCTTGTGTTGTAGGATGTTATCCCACTTTTCTTGTATAGCTGTTTTAAGCTGGCCAAGCGTTTCCGTAGCAGGATCTCTCGCTCTTACTCATCTTTGCAACTCATCCCATAGAAGTGTGCCAATAAGATGAACGTAGGATACCATATTAAGCTCCAGACACTCTTTGATGTAACGTGACCCATTTATTGACGCTAAGCTAGGTTCAGATAGAAAAGCAAGTTCAATGTTTCTATCGGCGCTTATACCTCCCCAAACCGTTCAAGAATCACCACCGTAACTACTCTTTCTTTGATGCAGCACTATGCACTCCTCCTCTCTTTAATATACCTTTTTTATTTCGATGTTACCATGCAGCGTGCTTTTGCTAGGCACGTGAATCCTTTTTTCATTGTTTGTCTTCGTGGGATAGAACAATTATTAAAAATTATTGTAAATATCTAATACAAGCATGTAAGTTATTTGGAAATAAACCCCAAAACTTTGTACTTAGAATAGAATAGAATAAACTTTATTGTACACCAAAAAAAGTAACACAACTTATACATAAACTTAAATCTATGGGTACAATGGCGATCTTATCGCTGACAGCGATATCTACCAGACAACCTTAGGATGGATAGAAAGGTCTAAAATAATACAGAGGGTAGTCTGCGGTGCACTGCTAACAAATAAATCCATCATTAGATAGGCATATATATAAAATAATTACACACATATTACACTACTACATATACATTACATTATTATATTATTTAATTATTTATTATTTACTTAGACAAGTAAAACTAATGTCTAAATTAAGGAGATATGTGCAAACGAATATCAAGTGGAGCGAACGTTATCCAACAAAGTAACTTTATATGCACATTATTGCACATTTCTCCTCTTCCAACATAATGGACTGTCAGTTGATGTTACTAAGTTACAATCATAGACCATCAATACGCCTCAGCGGTCACTGCCAAAGTCGGCATTGTCAAAATTAAGGTAGGGCAAGCGTGTTTTGTCTGCCAGGGCTGCGGGGTTTTAGTCAGTAAAAGATTGACACTCCCTCTTGCTCTACCTAGAGCGGGTAGAGTCATTATAATTTCCCACCAAAAAAAGGTAAGTGTGTTTCATCGTAGACCATAAAATTGTTTATCATTAGGTGAGATAGCGGTCAAGCCATATTACGTAAGATATTAAAGATGATCAAGTTTTTAAACAATTTTTTCTTTTCTTCTTAACTTGGATAGAATTTACAGTATTTGAAATGATCTGTTCACAATATATCGAAACCTTATTATCTTATCAAGATTTAGATAAGATCGTTTGTATTTTATTTATTTTGCTATACATCGCCGACACAAAAAAAAAAAAACAAATTAATTTTGATGTTATGTTTTTTCAATATTATGTTCGTTATTTTTTGTGTTTAAGTGGTGCTAGAATTTTTTTATGAGCCTTAATTACTTGTTAATAAAGATTATTATTATTGTGTACAATCCAAGTGTACCAGTATCAGCGAGTGTCATGGATGACTCGCAAAAATTGTTGGCCAGTGACATATATGTCATAGGCAAATTTACTATGCTTTTAACCATTGTTACACCTTTCAACTCTAAGATACTTAAGCTGTTGATCCCCGCATTAACGCCGGCGTTCACGCGCCATTGTCTTACTATTGTGTCTCTAATTACGCACTCAAAAGGTTAATTTTGATTTGACATGATGTCTAATAAAGAATATCTAGATAGATATTCTTTAAAATTTAATTGTCATAGATCCTATCTATAGAGAATTTTGATAATTTGCTCAGCGCATTATAACGTAGCTACAAATGTCGCTGTTGGCTCGACTATTGCTTACTCTGTGGTTACACACCATTCAGTTCGTCTGTCTTTTGTTTACTTGTTCTTCTTTCGAAGTGTTGTGAACTGTATTGTTATGTATCGTGTTTTGTTTCTCCCTCTATTGTCTGTATTGGTTTTGGAGAGAAACAATGCATACATTGCGCTTTGGTGCCCTGATAAGTTAAGATTATGTCATATGACACGTGTAGATTTTATATCACATTGGCGTTTTTTATATAATGGCAATCGATAAAAAATGATGCGTGCTTGCAGCACTGCAGGCTTAGACAATTGACTTTTCTTTTAGCGTTCTCGCTAAACGCTAAGTAAAAAATGTATCGTAGCATATAGCATAGTCGGTCTTATAATGTTCCCACTGGTGGGACTCAGGCCTCCTCTCTAAGAGAGGGAATGGGCCGTAATCCACCGGGCCCAGTGCGGGTTGGTGGATGTCACATGTCTTCGAACAGTTTCCTCACGATGTTTTCTTTACCGTTTTGAGAGCAGTGGTGGTGAAATAAATTACACCAAGTAATGCGCCTGGCTGAGTTTGAACCCATGACCTACAACTCGTAAGTTGGAGCCGTTACCACTCGGCCACCACTGCCCTTTGCAAAAATGTACCGCAATGACATTACTTGTTATGTGACTTCTGCGCAAATAAAGGTAGTAAAGTCATTAAAATTTGTCTAAGCATGGTCTAAGCCTACAGGTCCTTTATCTCCTACAGTAAATAATCCTTTGTTGTTTTTATGTCAATCTAAGTTTCTAAATAAAGCTAGTACATTGGAAGTCCGTAAATCACAAAATAGAAAGTACTAAGTACATTTTATTCAACATTCAAACACAAAATATTTTAGCAAAGCCACAGCAGCCCATCAACGTCAAAATCGTATCAGTGCCAACTGAAATCTGGCCTTCTATTATTTTGGTCGTTATCAGGGGCTTTATAGGCCTCCAAATGCCTTAATGACAGCCTCTGAAGATGATAGTCGGGTACAGAGGGCTTAACGGCCTTCTCGAGTAGATATATTTTAACATCTTTGGAATTGATTTTAAGCTTGTATATACGTCTGTAAAGTATTGTTATTTATAGTTCAGGTAGCTTGTATATACGTCTGTAGGTTTGGGGTGTAGTAGGTTGTCAGCGTCGGATTTCGGCCAGTCGACCCAATTAGGTGGCGGAATACCTAGTTAAAATCGTTGATATCCTACAAACTCTCACCAGTGGCTCCAAGAAGCTGTACTGCACGCAGCGGCCACACCCCGGTAACCACGTCGGCTCGTGGGCTAAACCTGGTAGAGGGGGGCTCGAGTGTTTCGGCGCTCAAGTCTTGCGGTTGCTCCCCGTATAGTGCACAGGGTCTGTCTCGGCAATGAGAGCAAACCACCTCCGGTGGAGAGACAGCTAGGCATGGTAGAAGGCCTAAAGGGCGGCGATAGGAGACATATAGTTATCGTTCGGCCAGACACTGCATCCAGCCCTCTTCCGGTCGTAGCGGTTTCCGTTCCACTGGATTAAGGAGGGCACGGACGAGAGAGTGCATCTGTGGTTGCGCGTACACTTGTGCACTTTAATATATCCTGCGTAACTGACTGTTTCTGTAATACTGGACTCTGAGGTCCAGTAGTGATGCTCACTGGTCTTTGTCCGAAACCTGCACATGGGCGGCTTAGGGAGAGTGGTCGCTCTTACACTGCATTTAACAGTGTGGCTCGGCAGCACCCTATGTGACGAAGCAGCTCTATTTAGAGAGGCACTGCTTCCCCCGCTCAGCCGGGGAGGGGACTAGAAAAGGTGTCCCAAAAAAGTGCTTACTCCAAAAACAATATGGGAGGTGGTTACCACGGCTGCCTACGCATCCATTTCTTTGTGGTCGAAATAATAAAAATAATAAGCCCAAACAAACTTTTACTTGCGGTGCGTGGAATGTGCGCACCTTGTTAGACCGACCATCTAACTTATGCCCTGAGCGTAAAACTGCTATTGTTGCTCGAGAGCTCCGCCGCTACAATGTGGACATAGCGGCCCTAAGCGAGACACATTTAGCCGATGAGGGTGAGCTCATAGAGCGCGGTGGCGGTTATACCTTTTACTGGAAGGGAACTGATGTAGGTCAACCTAGACGGTCTGGGGTTGGGTTCGCTATTAAGACCGAAATAGCTTCAAAACTGAATGAATACCCAGTTTATATATCGGATAGGGTTATATCCTTGCGTCTTCATCTAGACACGGGCAATTTCCTAAACGTTATCAGTATTTATGCTCCAACTCTGGACAAAACCGATGAAATTAAAGATAAATTTTATGAAGAGGTTGCTCGGGCGTTAACAAAGATACCATCTCGGGAACAAATCCTGCTGCTCGGAGACTTTAATGCACGAGTTGGTCGTGATCATGAATCGTGGCCTAAGGTACTCGGTAGGCATGGGGTCGGGAACATGAACAGCAATGGTCAGCTGCTACTTAGTCTCTGTGCTCAATTTCAACTGAGCATAACAAATACCATGTTTCGACTCCGTAATAAATACAAGACCACCTGGATGCATCCGAGGTCCAAGCATTGGCACCTTATCGACTACGCAATAGTGCGTCAGACTGACCTAGCTCAGGTTTATGTGACTCGAGTGATGCGTGGAGCCAATGGTTGGACTGATCATAGGCTTGTTATCACCAAATTGGCACTACGACTGTTTAGACCCCGTAGATCTGTTAAACCTAAATGCCTTCATCTTAATCTGTCAAAATTACAAAATCGCGATTCCCGAGATCAGTTTGAACTGGCTATTAGTGACTTTTCGTCTAAACTCATCGTTGAGGGAGATGATCTGATACCAAAATGGCGGGAGCTGTCTTCGCAAGTAACCAGGATAGCCTTTAATACCTTAGGTCTGAAACCCAAATACCACAAAGATTGGTTCGATGAAAATGATACGCTCCTTACTGCCGCTATAGCTAACCATCGAGATCTCTTGCGCCGTACTGACTCTTCACCAGCAGTTCTTCAAAGTGACGCGATTAAAAAGAGCTCTGCAGAATTGCGGAGTTTCGTCCGAGGCGTAAAAGACAAGTGGTGGGAAGACAGAGCACACCGTATGCAGTGGCTTGCTGACTCTAATCAACTCGGTGACTTTTTCGGAGAATTGCGTCAGTTGATTGGCGCGCATCACCAAGTGAATGTGCCAATAAAGGCTGTCGATGGAAGTTTGCTCACGAGTAGAGAGGGGGTCCTGAAACGCTGGGTCGAACATTTTAATACCTTACTCAACGTTGATCGATCAGCAGATCTTAGTCATATATCAGCCATACCAGCACTTCCCCAAGTCGCGGCATTAGATGACCCACTATCTCTTGAAGAAGTCATTGAAGCCATAAACCAGCAGCGTAACAAGAAAGCAGCGGGTGGCGATGGAATCCCTGGCGAACTGCTTAAATATGGTGGGAGAGACTTGCAAGAGATTATTTGGAAGTTTTTCTGCCGTATGTGGGAGGAAGAGTTGGTGCCAGATACTTTTACTGTGTCTAACATCTGCACACTTTTCAAGGGCAAAGGCAATCGTGCCGATTGCAATTCGTATAGAGGTATTTCGCTCCTATCAGTCTCGGGCAAGATATTTGCTAGAGTCCTCCTAAATCGGCTATTGAAGTTGTCCGAGATTGTGCTACCTGAGACCCAATTTGGGTTTCGTCCAAACAGAGGTACCAGCGAGGCCATCTTCTCTATTCGGCAACTTCAGGAGAAGTGCAAAGAACAGTCGCAACCGCTGGTCCTGTGTTTTGTTGATTTGGAAAAAGCCTTCGACTGCGTGCCCCGTGAGGCACTTTGGATGGTATTGCAAAAGCTTGGGTGTACGGATAAGTTCATTAGATTGATCCGTCTCCTACATGATAATTTGCGTTGCTGTGTCGCAGTAAAGGGCGAACAGTCGGAATTCTTCCCTGTCACCTGTGGAGTAAAGCAGGGATGTGTGTTGGCACCTACCCTATTTGCTTTGTATTTTGCTGTTGTTGTGGGAGAGGTTCTGGAGGACAATGCAAAAGGAATATATATCCGCTTCCGTACTGACGGAAAACTTTTTAACTTGACCCGATTAAGAGCTCACACCAAAGTGTCATACGACCTTATCACCGAAGTGATGTACGCTGATGATCTGTGTTTTGTGGCAGAGTCCTCAGAGGACCTGCAAGAGTTGATGGGGAAACTTAATAAGTCATGTCGTACATTTGGACTTAAAATTAGCATCTCAAAGACTGAAGTCATGGCTTTAGATACTGCGAACTATGGCCCACTTGAAATACGACTCGACGGTGCCGTCCTCAAGCAGGTGGACAAATTCAAATATCTGGGTAGTACACTTACCAGTAAAGGTGACCTGGACCCAGAAATTAACAGCAGAATCGGTGCTGCTTCGGCAGTGTTTGGCAAACTTCGGGAAAAGGTATTCCGCTCACATGACCTTAAGTTACAGACTAAGGTTAAAGTATATATGGCCATTGTCATGCCGAATATTCTTTACGCTGCTGAGACATGGTGCGTGTACAGAAGACACATTCGTGCATTAGACCGTTTCCACCTTAGGTGCCTCCGTGACATTTTGAACATCAAATGGTCCGACCGTGTTAGGAACACGGATGTTCTACGAAGGGCTAGTGTCTGTGGTATTGAGGCCTATCTAATGCGTCGTCAGCTACGCTGGTCTGGACATGTTGTAAGGATGCCTGATGAGAGGGTAGCTAAGCGCATTTTCTTTTCTGAACTCAAGGACGGTAAGCGGAAACCAGGCGGCCAGTTCCTCAGGTATAAGGACGTTCAGAAAAGACATATGAAGAAATGCAATATAGACCCTTCTCGCTGGGAGGAGGCGGTAAAAGATAGACTTGGTTGGAGACGTGTAATTAAACAAAACGTCTATGCCTTTGAAGACCAACGTAAGAGAGATCTCGACTTCAGGCGAGATACCATCAAGAATAAGCCGCCCTCCAACATCCAATACCTATACAACAATGGTGTTTTAACGTGCCCGCACTGTGCACGCACGTTTACAGCAAAGATAGGCTTTATTAGTCACATCAGAGCACATGATCGCAACCCGTAGTTGCAATAAAACGGAATCCAGTCACCGTAGCCGAAATCGGCTAGGGGGGAGTATACAGAGGGCTTAACGGCCTTCTCGAGTAGATATATTTTAACATCTTTGGAATTGATTTTAAGCTTGTATATACGTCTGTAAAGTATTGTTATTTATAGTTCAGGTCATTATTTTCTCCACGATACTCTGGGATAAAAGAAAATTGATCTGGGATCCAGACTTTCTTTTGTTTCTAACTTTTGTTCAAGGATATTTGATCTCTAGAGAGCCCCACTTACGTATCACTTGACAACAAAACCACTTAAAACAAGTTTTTCTACTTAAGAATTAAGTTTATTGTTTGAGTGTTAAATGATGTTTCAATATCTAGTACAATTCGATGTACTTTATTGAAGTTATTTATATCTAAGGGCTCTTAAAAACTAAAAGAGATTTTTTCTTGTGTGATATTGTTACTCGACGTACTGGGCTATATATAGGCTGGCCATATTTAAAAAATGTATCAAATGAATGTCGTCATCGTCTCTTTTGTTTATTTTCAGCTGGTATAGTCTGTCACGGTGATCCCAACGCGAGACCCAAACGTTGTCCAAAGCCATGTCCATCTACATGCGAGTCACCAGACCAACGTCCTTGCAAGAGAATGTGTGAGCCCATCGCATGTGAATGCAAATCTGGCTACATATTGTCTAATAGCACTGAATCTGCACGTTGCAGGTAAGATACCTGATAAGTGTAAAGGTACTGTCAAACATTGTTTATTTTTGAAAAATACTTTGCAAGTATCACAGGTTTCTTTTAGAACCTATGATGTGTTAGTAACGATATCTTTGGCTTTCTTCCTTCATAAGAGTGTGTCTTAAATATAGATTCAATAAGTCAATATAGCGCTCATATCGCCTGTTTCAAGGGGGAACATTTTTCTATCTTCTTCTTTTTTTCGTGTCGAAAAATTTGGTTAGAGTACTCTAACTAAATTTGGTTAGAGTACTCTAACTAAATTTGGTTAGAGTACTCTAACTAAATTTGGTTAGAGTACTCTAACTAAATTTTTTCTGACCAGTATTTGGCAACCTCTACAGCTCTGTTATTGGCCTCGTATAGATCCTGAAAATTTTCTATTTCATTCGGGTATTGAAAGCTTTCTGACTTATGCCATCAAATGAGATTCAAAAATAATATCGACATATAAGCCTATTTCTACTATTTGTAGGTGGAAATCCATGCGGCAAGACTGGTCGTTTCGTTGACTGCAAGACTGATTGCCAACACGATTATTGCCCAGTGGATGACAGTCGGGACTTAGTATTCTGTGATCCTCCAGCAGGACATTGCCTGTCTGGCTGCATTTGTAATATAAATTACAAAAGGAAAAGCCGAGCCGATCCCAGATGTATCATGTCGTCCAAATGCCGTAAGTGATTTTTAATGTTAATTGCATTTTCCTTTAGCAATAGGAACAAAAAATAGCAGTTGAAATGGAAAATCAATTGGTTTTATTGTTTCCTATGTAGATGCAAATTTGCTTTGTAATATTTGCAAATAAAGTGATTTTAGAGACTGATGTTCTCACTGATAGTGAATATAATTTTAGAGCAAAATATATGTTAGACAAATCACACTATCTGTGTTCAATAACAGGATGTTGCAGTAAATTTGAAGATTAAATTGTTCTTATAAAATTACAAAATATTATTTTTGATAAAGAAAATTACGTTTAAATTATAAAAAGTTGGAGCAAGAAAACATTTATCTATATCTTATATATTTCATTTATTTCAACCTTATAGCTCCAGTAAATTGCACAAGACCTAACGAAGAATGGTGTTCCTGTCCATCAGCATGCCTTGCTGAAAATTGTGAAGACAAAGACAACCAACCCTCAGTTTCCAATACTTTGGTTTTTAACTGTGAACCTAGATGTATTTGTAAGAAGCATCATTTCAGAAATTCAAGTGGAATTTGCGTTTGTGCTGAAGATTTTCGTAAGTTAAACTTTACTGTAACAGCCTCCCTGGCCAAGTTACAACTGTTTCGTTTCTGTTCTCTTTTCGTCGACCGCCTCGAGTCGGCCACGCCTCCGATGACGATTTTACTTTCTTTTTCGGGTGCGAAACCATCAAATGTCTTCTCCCGCACTGAGTGCAGTGAGAGGGAGTTTTGTGATTTTTCGGGTTCTGATTAAAACTGAGTCAGTCCATGTAAAATACTGGCATTCAGCAGCATCAGGTTGGATTGGGAACCAACCAACTTTGGGTTGGGTTGGGATTGGAAAAACAGCCAAAAGAAAAAACGAGAACCAAGGAACCGAGGTTTTTTTATTGAGGTCAAAAGGAAAAAAAACGGAACCCTTATGGGGTCACTTTGTTGTTCGTCTGCCTGTCTGTCTGTCAAGACCCTTTATCTCTGGAACACGTAGAGGTATCGAGTTGAAATTAAAACCATAAATTCAGGTCTGCGGTCCCTTGAAGCTGTGAAAAAAATCAATCTTCTAAGTTGACGACAAAAAACCATATACGACCGTTTATGTCACAAAAAACGTACATTTCGACACTCTTAAGGGAATCAAAATTCATAGGGTACTTCCCGTTGACCCAGAATCCTGAAATTTGGCATAAAGTAAGGTCTTATAGCACGGGTACAGGAATAAATCTGAAAACAGGAAATTTGTTGCTACGTCTTAAAAAAAATCGATTCGGAAAAATCTTCGAGACTCCATTCGGAATTGAACTATTTACATAGGTAAGTTTGTTCGGAACTCTCAATGTGCCCAGTTCTTTTTCGGGTGCAAAACCATCAAATAACTTGTCCTGCTCTGACTGGAGTGAGAGAAAGTCTCGGGATTTTTTTAGTTCTGACTAAAACCCACTGGTGTTCGTGTATCGAAACGAAACGGTTGTAACTTGGCTTTAGCAGGGCTGCGGTAACGCTTTCGAACAATCCCGCTGCCCACTGAGTTTAGTTATAGCCCTGACTGCTATGCCAGAGGTCGTGGGTTCGATTCCCACCCAGGAAAAATGTTTGTGCGATGAGCACGATCATTTGTTCTGTGTTTGGGTGTAATTTATCTGTAGTATATATGTATTTAGAAAACCAATTGACAGCAAAAACTCTGTTTAATTTGGGATTAAATGGCGTTGTGGAATAGTTTTGGAATATTATAAAAAATAAATAATATGTGATGTTTTTTTTTACTTTAACAGCACCACCTGGTTGTGGAGGAGATCCAAACGCAAAGCACAGCGATTGTCCTAGTGCTTGTCCGGCGACATGTACCAACCCGGACCCTCAAGTATGCACAGCACAGTGCATGCCACCCGGCTGTGTTTGTAAGGACGGATTTGTTCTAAACGAGGATGCTGGAAAATGTGTCGAACGAGAGAAATGTCCAGGTAATAGTCCCTACAAATATTTTTGTGAAAATAGGTGATCGTATTGTGACATTATGGTTTTGTTGATGTTTTTCCACACAAAAATAAAAACTTTTTTTTTTAATTTGGACTTTCTTTATACTAACAGTGCCAGTATGTAAAGATCCCCACGCAGTCTACAAAGAGTGTCCAAGTGCTTGTGAACCAACGTGTGCTAATCCAGAACCCAAAGTGTGTACAGATCAGTGCATGCCACCCAGATGTGTATGCAAGAAAGGATATGTACTTAATGAAAAAAATGGAAAATGTGTCGAAAAATGTTACTGTCCAGGTAAATAAAAGAGTAAAAGAAATGTGTTGTTATAAATTTATTGCATTAAAATTCATGACACAAGCCTAATGAATTAATGGTGTTTTTTCAGACCACTGAGGAGGAATTAATGTTATCATCAATGCTCAAGACCATAATTCTACAATTAATTGTCCAAAGAAAATTACCTATTTTTATTAATCTCCATTATAATTAAGCTCTAGTTCCAAACTAATAAAAATAATCATATTTCTGTTTTGTTCAAAATCTAATTTTAGGCTTTATAAATAAATTACTATTGGAAGAACTGAAGATATTTTACAAGCTTTTATTATTATTATTCTAACTTGCAATGTACGAGTATGTATGTAAATATGTATGTTCGGCTCAAATCTTGCAACCCAATTTTGGAGCAGGTATCTTCAACCGATTGACCTGAAATTTTGTATACATATGTAAGTTGCATGACAATGCAATATTATGATGACATGGAGCTGATCTGATGATGGAGCTAGAAGGTGGCCATAGGAACTCGGCAATAAAACTACACAAACCCATCGAATTTAGGCTTGTTTGATTTGTATTGATGAGTACTTTGAACCTATGTGGTAACCAGGGTCTGATGATGGAGCTGGAAGGTGGCCATAGGAACTCGGCAATAAAACGACACAACCCCTTCGAGTTCGGGCTCGTTTTTTTCGTATTGACGAGTACTTTGATCTTATATGGTAACCAGGGTCTGATGATGGAGCTGGAAGGTGGCCATAGGAACTCGGTAATAAAACGACACAACCCCATCGAGTTTGGGCTCTTTTGATTTGTATTTACGAGTACTTTGATCCTATATGGTGACCAGAGTCTGATGATGGAGCTGGAAAGTGGCCATAGGAACTCTGCAATAAAACGACATAACTCCATCGAGTTTGGGCTCTTTTGATTTGTATTCACGAGTACTTTGATCCTATATGGTGACCACGGTTTGATGATGGAGCTGGAAGGTGGCCATAGGAACTCGGCAATAACACGATACAACCCCATCTAGTTTGGACTCTTTTGATTTGTATTCACGAGTACTTTGATCCTATATGGTAAGCACGGTCTGATGATGGAACTGGAAGGTGGCCATAGGAACTCGGCAATAAAACGACACAACCCCGTCAAGTTTGGGCTCTTTTGATTTGTATTGACGAGTACCTTGATCCTATATGGTAACCAGGGTCTGATGATGGAGCTGGAAGGTGGCCATAGGAACTCGGCAATAAAACGACACCACCCCATCGAGTTTGGGCTCTTTTGATTTGTATTGACGAGTACTTTGATCCTATATGATGACCACGGACTGATGATGAAGCTGGAAGGCGGCCATAGGAGCTCGGCAATAAAATAACACAACCCCATCGATTTTGGGCTCTTTTGATTTTTATTCACGAGTACTTTGATCTTATATAGTGACCACGGTCTGATGATGGAGCTGGAAGGTGGCCATAAGAACTCGGCAATAAAACGACACAACCCCATCGAGTTTGGGCTCTTTTGATTTGTATTCACGAGTACTTTGATCCTATATGGTAACCACGGTCTGATGATGGAACTGGAAGGTGGCCATAGGAACTCGGCAATAAAACGACACAACCCCGTCAAGTTTGGGCTCGTTTGATTCGTATTGACGAGCATTTTGATCCTACATAGTTATTAGGCTCTGATGACGGAGCTGGATGGTGGCCATAGATACTCCGCAATAAAACGACACATCCCAATCGAGTTTAGGCTCGTTTGATTTTTATTGACGAGTACTTTGATCCTATATGGTAACCAGGGACTGATGTTGGAGCTGGAAGGTGGGCATAGGAACTCCGCAATAAAACGACACAACCCAATCAAGTTTAGGCTCGTTTGATTCTTATTCACGAGTACTTTAATCTTCATTAACAACAACTAACAACAACAGCGTTGTGTTCAAGTTGCCTGTTGTTAGTTGTGTGTTAAGCCTCACCATCAATGATTGCATCGCTGCTTACCATCAGGTGGGATCGCAGTCAAGCACTGGTTTATATGAATTAAAAAAAAAAAAAAAAGTTATTACATTTTCGAGCTAGTGGGGTAACTATTAACAAAATAATAGCACAGGATATTCTAGTAGATTGTATTTGAAAAAATGACAACGTAGATTTAAATAATATTATACAATCCGACATAAACGAGACAGGAGGGCTATCTAAAGAGTTGGAAATATTACAGAAATTATATGGCCCTACTTCCAAGGAGCACAAATGTATAACACTGACATACCATGCGTCCGTATAGACTTTGGTAAAGACGGTATTCATCTCATTTTACCCAAGAGTGTGCAATTTCCAGCAAAATATAGTCACGATAATGCAGAACGAAGAATGTTGCCAATTATATTATGTTGGGCTTGCACAGTACACAAAATGCAGGGTAGTACTGTCGACCATGCCGTTGTATACTTGAGCTCGAAGCTCTTTGCTGCTGGTCAAGCATACGTGGCTTTAAGTAGAGTAAAATCATTAGAAGGTCTTCTTATTGAAGAACTAGAATATTCGAAATTAACCGGCAAACGACCTTACAACAATGATGCGTTGAATGAGATGAACAGACTGAGAAACCTGTTCAGAGATAACTAAAAACTTAAAAATAAATTAAAATAAAAAAAACTTTTTAAAAACAAGCTTTTAATTAAATGCGCTAAAAAGAATAAAATAAACTTTTCCTTTAAAACTTTTACTATAAACTTATAACGACATTACACAATTTATATGATATAAAAGCTTGTCGCGAGATTTACCTGTGAAGATAAGCAAGTCAATTAAATAATATGATCTGATTGATTCTAATTTTTAAATTTCCGAACTAAGTAAATACAAGTACCTACTTAAATCTCGCGACAAGCTTTTATATCATATAAATTGTGTAATGTCGTTATAAGTTTATAGTAAAAGTTTTAAAGGAAAAGTTTATTTAAACGTAAAATCAAGGGATTTTACTTGTTTTATAATTAACACGTAGTTTTATTAAACATGTCTTAATCGAAATGCAGTAAAATGTACTAATTGAAAATTGTGAAACTAATTTATTGTGAAGAGTGCTTGCTGTATCGAGCAACAGTCAATTTATTCCTTGATAAGTTAATTAAAGATACGTTAATAAAACGAAAAGTTCTTCCAATTATTTTTATGTAACTTGGAGTTACTTTATGTTTTTAGATCGGGGAGGAGGCATATTATTAACGTCAACTTAAGATTACCTATAACTTTTTATTTCGTACACTTTTTATTACATAAAAAATTAAAATAAAAAAACTTTTTAAAAAACAAGCTTTTAATTAAATGCGCTAAAAAGAATAAAATAAACTTTTCCTTTAAAACTTTTACGATAAACTTATAACGACATTACACAATTTATATGATATAAAAGCTTGTCGCGAGATTTAAGTAGGTACTTGTATTTACTTAGTTCGGAAATTTAAAAATTAGAATCAATCAGATCATATTATTTAATTGACTTGCTTATCTTCACAGGTAAATCTCGCGACAAGCTTTTATATCATATAAATTGTGTAATGTCGTTATAAGTTTATAGTAAAAGTTTTAAAGGAAAAGTTTATTTTATTCTTTTTAGCGCATTTAATTAAAAGCTTGTTTTTAAAAAGTTTTATTTTATTTTAATTTATTTATTTATTTATTTAAACTTCATGTACAGTAGTGGTACATAGGCGGACTTAATGCAACAAGGCATTCTCTACCAGTTAACCTTTGGGTTAAAAAGACAATACTGTGGTAGGTTTGCACAATAAACAAATAACAGATACTTCAAACAGAAAAAATAAAAAAAAAATATAGGAATAAAATACATTATATATGTTAAAATTATAAACTAATAAATACTATGAAAAATATCAAATCGTTAAGAGAACTTAATAATAATTCTGACGAATACCAAACTAAAGTTGAGAGGACTTCAAGTAGTAGTTCCGAATTTTACGCTTGAAGGAAAATTTACTTTCAGCTTTTTTGATGTCAAGGGGAAGCACATTCCAGAGTTTTATGGTGGAAACAGCGTATGAATTGGACATAAAGCCAGTACGGTGAGAGGGAATATGAAGGAGCATGTTTTTGGATGCACGAAGGTTAAGATTATGAGAACTGCCCAACACTTTAAAATATTGTTTTAAGTAATCAGGAGCACAATGATCGTTCATTATGGTGAAGAGCATGCAGAGGGATCTGAGGGATCTCCTGTGACGGATAGGCAGCCATTTAAGCTGAGAACGGAAGGAAGAAATGTGATCATATTTACGAAGGCCAAATATGAAGCGAATGCAGTTGTTGAGAAGTCGATCCAATTTGTTTAGAACTTCCTGGGAAAGATCAGAGTAACAAACATCAGCATAGTCAATTAAAGGTAACACAAGTGACTGGACCAAAGTAGTTTTAGTGCTTGACGGGAGGAAATTTTTGAATTTATAGAGAGACCGCAGCGTGAAGGTGACTCTCTGGCTAACCTGAGCAATCTGCTTATTCCAGCTTAACCTATCATCAATATATAAACCTAGGTCTTTAACGTAAGGCGAGAGAGGGATGACTGTATTGCCGAAAATAAGCGGCAGTAGTCGGCTAGAGTCCAAACTCCGTAAAAAGTAAGAACTGCCAATGAGGATAGCCTGGCATTTACTGACATCGACAGTAACCCCAAATCTGCTTGACCAATCAGCAATAGCCAGGAGGTCAGCATTTAGTAGAGAGATGCAGTCATCAAGGTTGTCAATGTCAGTTTGCGCGTAGAGCTGTAGGTCATCAGCATACAGATGGAAAGAGCACTTGAGAATAGCTGTGATAGAGTTAATAAATAAAGAAAATAAGAGTGAAGAGAGTATACCGCCTTGTGGAACCCCGGTTTGCAGGTCGCACCAGTCAGAAAATTTCTGATCAGCACGTACCGCTTGCTGACGTCCACGAAGATATGATGAAAACCAATCCCGTGCCGACGAAGAAACCCCAATTTGAGACAAGATTGCCAGAAGGATGTCGTGATCAACGGTATTGGAGCGTTGGAGAAATCTATTAAAACTAACACCGTTAACCTCGAGTTCTCCAGGCCATTCCTGACATCTTCTGTGACTTTAAGCAAGGCTGTGGCTGCACTGTGGCCAGGTCGAAAACCTGATTGAAAAAGGGATAACGGTTTATTCCTAAACACAAAGGATGAAATCTGTTTAAGAGCAACTGCTTCCAAGATTTTGGATAGGAAAGGAGGAATGGAAATTGGTCTAAAGTGATTTGATAAAGTGGGAGTGGGAATTTTAGGAAGAGGGATAATGAAAGCCTTACGCCAGCAACTAGGAAACACCCCAGTTTGGAGGGAGGAATTGATGATGTGTGTGATAGTGGGGAGCAAACTTTTAATCAAGAGAGTTAGCATAGTTCTGCTGACTCCATCACAGCCGACAGCCTTGGACTTAATCGCAGTGAAAATTTTGAGGATCTCCGAGTCGGTCACTGGGGAAAAAGAAAAAGAATTATGAGGTAAAATTGGCGTGGAAGTTATATCAAGAATTGTAGTGTTTTTGACAGGAATGGCAAGCATAGCCGACGATGAGAAGTGTTGATTCAAATCATTCAAAGATATATTAGAGGGAAAAATTTGAGAGGAGGACTTTGTTATACCAAGCGATTTGAGGAACTTCCAAATATCAGCCGGTGAAGAGTTGAGAACATTTTCGCAAATGTATCGGCGTTTTGAAGCTCTTACCATCTGGTTACAGCGGTTTCTAGCCAACTTGTACAGGTTCCAGTTCTCCCCGCTGCGATCTCTTCTATATCTACGAAAAGCCTTGTCACGCCGTCTCATCGCCATTCGAACTCCAGGGGTAATCCATGGAGCCGGGGGGCGCTTAACACGGACAGCCCTCAGCGGCGCATGCGCATCTATGAGCTTCAGTAAAGTCCTATTAAAAATCAACACTTTCTCATCCACAGTCGCTGCATTTTCGACATCGGCCCAACCAACACCACTCGCATCACTGTTGAGCTTGTCCCCGTCTAACCTCGCAAAATTACGGAGGAACACAATGGCAGGCCGCTGTTTTGGAGGCTTAATTTTATAAGATAAATAAACCAAATCGTGCCTCGATAACCCGGGGACTGCAATCTGGCCATGGTTGGCAACCAGATTCACAGATGACGCGAGCATGAGATCAAGCCAGGAATCGTCTGAGTCAATATTGTGATGAGTCGGATTGAGTGAGAGGAGTGATAGACTCGACGATTCCAGGATCGCTCTCAGCTTGCGCGATCTGGAGTTATCCCTCACAAGATCGGTGTTAAAATCACCCATGACTGTGAGATGTTTGTACTCTGAGGAAACAGAATCTAAGAGAGAATCAAGACTGGAGAAATAATCTATGGTAGGTGGGCAGTATAGTACTCCAAGAATAGCCTTAACCCCTTTTTATTACGCCAAGTATTATTCTAGTTTTCCAACAAAAAGGGAGTATTCACCTCGTAAATAAACACTAATTAGTTCTTCGTAAAGTTTTGCTTGGGAAGACTAATCGGCCCATCCATCTTACGCAGGTTCGCTTCGAAAATTGTCGATTATGGTTTATAGGAGACCAGAGTATGAGTATTTTACGCCATGTAAAGAGGACTTTAACTACACTTATACCTAATGACAAAGAAGCTTACAATGAGTCAGGATAGATGACCGCTTCCTTTTCCTCTTCCATTAGAATAGAAATAATATACAAACTTATAGGAAAGAATTTTAAAAGTCCGATATAGACTCTGACGTCAAAGTCCATCTCGCTCACCACGACCACCATAGAAAGCGGCGTTTTTACGAGACACATTTGAAAAAGTTTGCTTTTCGATAAATTTTGATTTTATTTTCCATAGCATTTTAATTTAGCATAGTGAAAGGGGTGACCAGACGGTTGCAAACTAGCGCTCCAACCAAGGTGACCTTGGTTTATGTGTTTGGATTTAATTTGCGTTGGTTTGCAACCGTTTGGTCCACCCTTAAGGGGTGACCAGGCGGTTGCAAACCAACATCTCAACCATGGTGACCTTGCTAGTATCAATCCGTGTAAACAGCAGTTGTAATCCATGACCTACAACGCCCTTGGTTGGGAGACGCGTTTTCCCAACCACCGAACGTGTTGGTGCGTGATTTAAATCCATGTAGTCGCAACTCAAAAACAAACACATAAACCAAGGTCACCTTGGTTGGAACGCTAGTTTGCAACCGTCTGGTCACCCCTTATTGATAAACTGGTTACGTAACAAATATTTTTTCATCAATGTTTCCTATTGACCTGATGCTACTAATCCAGAATATGTGCGTTTAGAGCAGTTTATTCTCATAAAATAAAAGACTACAGTTACTTGCATGAGAAACATGTTATACAAATGGACTCATTATTAGTATTTTCGTCGTTCTTATAAGTATGTAATATATGTCGGTGTGTGTCGGTGTGTCGGAAGCTTGAGAACGAATGAACGAGCTAAGTGAAAATGACACATGTCACTTTGACAGAATCCGCGCTGATGTTTGCACGAACCGAGCAGATAAAAGTGCCGATCGCAGAGGTCCGGAGCTCTTTCCTCTGTCGGCAGCCGTGCGAACAACGTCGAGTCTTCGAGGACTGTCTCACGGTCCGTTGTGTGAAGTGAATACCTAAAGCTTGCATCATAATAAATCAGTTGTGTGATCTGGAATAGTTTGTTTATTGCTCGTTACCCAGCCATCGCCCACAAAACAGATTACCTACAGAGCTTCAATGATGATCGCGCCTTGCGCCGACATATAAATGTATAAATATATATATGCATACCTATTTTTTTGTTAATAAGTTTTTGTTTTTAATAGGACTAAGATCAATAACATAGCGTAACTTTACAACGAAGAATAAACAATCTTCTCATCGATCATTAATTTAATAAAGAACTAGTGATTGATGAATCTTCTATTTAAAACATTCAGTATCATTATGAATCTAGTGTTGCCAGGTCCGATTGGATTAAAATCGGGAGAGATGGTAAAACAAATCGGGATTTAGGGAAAAAAAAAGTTTTTTTATTTGTCCCTATCTAAAAGATAGGGACAAATAAAAAAACTTTTTTTTTGAGGTGAAAAATCATTCATTGACTTCTCTCGCTTTAGGGTGGAACTATGTTCTTCAGTTGCTCTTTGCGTTCCAGAGCTACAGTCAGTCTTTCAAACGTTTCCGCGCAGCCCTAGCAGGCATCGGCATTACTGGGCCCCTTCAGTTTTGCTGACATGACTTTTTCTTTTTTTTTTACTTTGACTGGCTCCCGACGCAGACCTACTTATAATTATGTAAACTGAGTGAAGCAGAAGACATTATGGTCGCGCACAGGGTTGGGCAGTATTTGAATTACTTGTAATTAAAATACGTAATTGAAATACAAATACGTATTTGGTATTTGTATTTCAATTACTTCCTTAAAATGTAATTTGTAATTCGTATTTCAAATACCTGACGGCGAAGTATTTTGTAATTAGTATTTCAAATACTTGAGGCTTCAAAATACATTTTAACATTAAAATACATTTAACCCTTAAGAAAGATTGTTTTCTTTAGCAGGTTTTATTCACTCTCCAACAAGAGGCTGTTTGTCTGACAGTACATTTAAAAATCTAGTGTTCATGAAAGAAAACTCTGGTTTTACTGATTAATTAATCTTGTTTTCCTCTACTTTTCAGCCCATGCTGGTCTAGATTACTTATTTTGTAATATGTAATTTGTATTTTGTATTTCAATTAAAAATAGCTAAAATACTGTATTTTGTATTTTATATTTCAAATACCTTACTTAAAGATATTTTGTATTTTAATTACTTGCGATACTGTATTTTGTAATTTGTATTTCAATTAAAGTAAAGCATGTATTTTGCCCAGCCCTGGTCGCGCGTGACAGACGAAGACGATGCGGCTCCGAGCGAGAGAAACCAGCTAGTGATGTGCTGTGTGCCATTTTGAACGCACTTAGGTAACATGTGTGACAATGATGCGAATGCGACTAATATATGTTACTTTATAGTATGTAATTATAATGGCTTTTAATAAAATTAATTTATCGGGACATTTAGCGTCCCGATCATGCGCAAATCGGGACGCGTCCCTCGAAATCGGGACATCCCGCGCAAATCGCAACACTATATGAATCTCATTTCTGGCAATGGTACTCAAGGTTACATAAACAAAGGCACAAAACAAACTCAGACTTTAATATCCCTACGATTTTAAAAATGTTTCAATAAGTGCACTTACTCAATGCCAACGGGCACTTTGGCTAAAGTGCAGATTTGGCTAATTGCTTAAAAGCATCGTTATTGTACTCCATGTTTCACACTTCCATTGATGAAAATTTAAGTCATATTTTGATCAATTAAACAATTGACCTTATTAAAATTAATATTAATGATGAAATTTGTTTTGTGTCTTTTTCAGTTATGTATTTGCCACTTGTTAACTGATTTTGATGAATTTTATTTATTTGGTGAAGATATGATGGAGAAATTCGGAGATAGTCAATGAAACTCTTCAATAAATGGCCGCGAATTTGCCGGGATTGCTGTAATCGCTTACTGGTGTTTACACAATTTCATAACATAATATCAAACTTGTATGTAGATTTGGACAGTTAGTTTATCTTGATACACCTTCGTTTCACCAGTTATGTCTCAATTCCATATACTTTGGGTTATCTATTCGGATATAACTTTTTAGGGTTCCGTACCTCAAAAGGAAAAAAAACAAAACCCTTATAGGATACCTTTTTTGTCCGTCTGTCTGTCAAGATTCTTCATCTTAAGAACGCGTGGAGGTATCGAGTTGAAATTTAAGCTAGGAAAAAAACTATACTCCTACTCAGGTCTGCGGTCCCTTGAAGCTATATAAAAATCAAACTTCTAAGTTAACGAGAAAAAAAGATACGGCTGTTTATGTCGCAAAAACTGTATATTTTGACAATCTCAAGGGTATCAAAATTCATAGGGTACTCCCCGTTCACCCAGAATCCTGAAATTTGGTATAAAGCAAGGTCTTATAGCACAGGTATAGGAATAAATCTGAAAACAGTAAATTTATTGTTGCGCCACAAAAAAAAAAAAAATTTGTGATTCGGAAAAATCTTCGAGATTCCATTCGGGAATTTAAATAGGTAAGTTTGTTCCTACAGAACCCTCAGTGCACGAAAAACGTTCAAAAACGAAACAAGCGTGAGTACGACTCACGCTTGTTTCGTTTTTTGTTTATGGACCGACCTAGTTATAGCTCCGTGGTAGTCCCATTAGCACTCTTCATTTGGATTTGAATTTGAACTTCAAAGATACAGCCGTAGGTACATCATATTGTAATAGGAAATGAGTTATTGTGATATTATTAGGTCTTTGCCTAAATGAAGCTTCTTAAGTACTTCTTCCAGAAACTTATCCAAACCAAGAAACTCATTCTGTATTATTTTATAAGATATTTATAATAATGATACATTTACATAATTAAATTTACATAAGTAAATGCTCTGTTCGCGCGAGTAGTGTGCACGGTTCGCGCGCGCAAGGCGTCTACACTGCGGGAATTCTTTTACATTGTATGTTACATTGCGACAATATGGACGGTATTGTCACGGTAATATTATCTATACAGTATTGTAACTCGGCCGTATCTTTGAAATAAATGCCTACAGCCGCGCGGTACGTAAACATGCGACAGGGCTGCCCGCACTATGGCTGCCCGCCTCCAGCATTTTAATTACATTTGCCTACTTTGTGTTTCCATTTAGTTTTGTGATTGTAAATATACTTTTTTTATATAAACAAATAAAATACTTTGTGAATTGAATAGGAAGTGTTCAATATTTGCGACAGAAAAATATTTGCGCCTCGACTGAGACGTACCTACGAAATGCTTTATTATTAAATTTTAAAGTACAAAAATCCGCATTCTAAAGCTTAATTAAAAATTGTTTTGGGAAACATGGACAAGGTGGAGATAAAGGAATATCTTTTACTTGGTTATAGATACCTGCAGCTACTTTACAATTTATATGTTTGGTTTTAAATGAAGAATTCATGCAACCAAAAACAGCACAATATATCCTACTCGTCATATTAAATGTATAAATATGTACTTGAACTTATTTTTAACCGACTTCAAAAAGGAGGAGGTTATATGTTCGGTTGAATGTATGTTTTTTTTTTATGTATGTTCACCGATTTCTCGGTCAATTGTGGACCGATTTTGAAAATTTTTTTTTATTGAAAGGTTATGCTTTCGAGTTGGTCCCATAGAAATATTGTTATGATCTGATCATGAACTTCGAAGATATGGAACAGAACTCCTCATAGGATCACAGCAGAACCGTCGTAACAAGTAAAATTGCTTTATTTATACGTGTAGTCGATGACTGACTGAAAGTAGAGGGGGAATATATTGAACTGATCTGATGATGAAGCCTGAAGTTAGGCACCGGAACTCTGTAATAAATTAATGTAACCTAACCGTGTTTGGGATTATTAGAATTGTCATGAGATGCACTCTGGCTATAAGGTATTTAAGTTTGGCTGAGGGGTACTTTTTAGTGGTGGTACCATAACTAAAAAGTGTAAAATAAAAAACTTTTTCCAAAAAAAAATACAACCGCCTTCAAAGTAAAAAAAAAACACTGAAAAGTCCAAAATAACTTTAATTTCGGAAGTCGGTGTTAAATAACGAAGAGACTAAACTATTATAGAAACACCGACTTCCGAAATTAAAGTTATTTTGCACTTTTCAGTGTTTTTTTTTACTTTGAAGTCGGTTGTATTTTTTTTTTGTAAAAAGTTTTTTATTATTGAAAAAATCGCACGGCACAGACGCGACTGTCTGCATCTCGAGCGCACCCCGAGATCGAGGCGCGTAGGTATAGCTCGCGTTTCGTCCGTTTGTATGAAGTTGGAATACTGTATAGATAATATTACCGTGGTATTGTCAGGTTGGGGACGCAATGAAAGGCTTTGCTTTTAGATTAGAACTATTATTGATTAGTATTAAGCACTTTCAAGTATGTTTTCTATAAAAAATACGACCCGACCTTTGTATGACGTCTCCCTATCTATTGTTTGAATATCATTCAAACCTAAACTTTTTATAACATAGACCTTAAAAGTATAACATGCCAGTTTGCAAGTTAATAATAACTGTGACCTCCATAGTCGTCACATGAGCTACGCCCCTACGAATAGAAATGCTGAGGATGGCAAAGCAATTCTATTCCCAAAAAAAACTTTTAAGGTACTCATTGAAGACGAACATGAAACAAAAAGAAATGATTAACTATTCATGCCCTGGTGATCTCACAAAAATAATGCAGTGACATGATAAAAAAAACAAAAACCAAAATATTTACAAAATTCTTAAAATGAATCGTTTCCTTAAAATTCCTAAAAATAAAGTTTAATTTCTTTTTATAGAATTTCCAAAACTTAAATTTCAATAAAAATTATTGTTTTAAGAATTTATAATGACAAAATTTCAAATTTGATGAATATGGTTTTATTTTATAAATATTTGAATGAAGTTGACGGATGGACTTTCTTCTGACCATACCCTTTTTTGCCATACATTTTTGATTTTTTATTTGGGCACTACGATTCAACTTAATGTGGAAGGACTTCCTTGATGCCATACTTTTTTTTGGTTGACATGCGTCACGACGAGAAAATTTGTTATGTAAAATAAACTCAAAATTAAAATTATCTTATTTTGTTGTTACAAACAGAGAATGGACCTTATCCCTTGTACTACGAGTATACTGGACCATAATTATTATCTGCTTCAATCTGGAAAAAAATCTGCCCAGTTTCGTTATTATTATTTTCGTAATTGATTTCTAAATCGTGATCATTGTCGATGTGATTTTCGTTCATTTGTTCAGCCTGATCACATTGCGATTCTAAAAAAAAAAATCTTGGTTCCCTGAAAATAAACTGGGTGAACAAATGATTAGAATAGACACGCCCGGGTTTTTGACTTCATCCGTACACTCCAATCTCGTTTCGTCATCGACTAAGCTGCTTACATTACAGCTCTGGTCATCACTCTGGTCATCATTCTGCTCATCAGTTTGTGGATCGTCCATCATCATGCTAGAATATAAAACAGCATTATCATCTTCATTTAAAATATTTGATGGTCCGCCTTCTCCAAGTAAATCTGCGGTTTCATCCTCAATATTATATACTTCTAATGTTGCAGTCGCTGCACGTTGTTTACAATAAAAATATTCGCATGGGAGTTCATTTCTAAATAATCCGCATAACGGTGCGAAGTCCATATCATCACTATACGTATATCTGTAAAAGTGGTTTGCCGCCCCATGCAGGAATCCCCCTAATATGAGAGCGTAATCACTCTCCAACCATTCGTTTGACCTGGCGGTCTGCCTAAAATCGGCGATAAATTCCTCGAAGCATACTTCGTCTACGCCTGAGAACATTATCTCTCCTTTTACAAATTATTATTCTACTAATATAAAAAAAACACTCAGCTTTCATATATCCAGGCGTATATTCCTCGCCTGCTGCGCTAGCTCACTCGCCACCATTTGTCAGGTTGGGGACGCAATGAAAGGCTTTGCTTTTAGATTAGAACTATTATTGATTAGTATTAAGCACTTTCAAGTATGTTTTCTATAAAAAATACGACCTGACCTTTGTATGACGTCTCTCTATCTATTGTTTGAACATCATTCAAACTTAAACTTTTTATAACATAAACCTTAAAAATATAACATGCGAGTTTGCAAGTTAATAATAACTGTGACCTCCATAGTCGCATGTTACGTTACAGGAGTCTGAACCCAGCTTTATATCCAACGAAAATAAAAAAACATACATGCGTTGTTATCATTTGCTTACAAAAAAATTAAATAAATAATAATAATAATATTAATGATGCGGCCTGTTATTTTATTTGACTAATAAACAGTAGGTACACATATTTTTTTATTGAACAATCGTGCAAATGTTTGCTCGACTTTTAATTATTTTATCGAATTTGTTCAAGTGTTTTGCAGAATGTTTTTTTAATTGTTTAAAACCTTTTCAATAGATAGTGAATAATTAATGTTTGCTTAACGATGATAATAAATACTATGGCAGTTGTGAAAAGTACAGACAGTGTTCACTTGTAATGTTGGTGTACGTTGGTTTTATTATTCTGACTTTTGCAGGAAGTGTTTTGGCAGGTAGCAAGCCACCAAAACACCCAGGTACGATTTCTTTAAGCATATTAATTCGTGCATAGTAACTTTTTATCAAAGATTTTTTTTTTTAATATTATGACTCGGTTGGCGCTGTGGTTAGGCCTTTAGCTGCTGCGCTTCGTGTCGTGGATTCGAATCCCGCTCGGTACAAATATTTGTTTGGCCTATAGATAGATGTTCCGGGTCTGGGTGTCTTTTGTATGTGAGTTTATATATTAGTGAACGCATCCACGATACCTAGTAAGTAATACCTAGTTTGGGGCAATGTTTTTTTTAAATAAAATAATAAATGCAAGAAAAATTTCTACTCTATTTAGAGCAGTGGGGTAAAAGCAGTGTACATTATTCCCGATCCACGAGTAATAGATATCTTCTCGAAAAGGCAATGCGCTGCATTCACTTAGCTTTGGTGGCCTGTATTTCTATAAAACAGCTAGCATCGCCCCGCGGCGTCGCCCGCGTGGAGGTAGGTTTCTCCATACAAACTTTGGAACCCGTTTCATCCCGTTAGGGGGAGAATTTTGAAAAATCCTTTCTTAGTGCTCGCTTACGTCATAAAAGGAAACCTTGTGCAAAATTTCACACGCCTAGTCTCAGTAGTTTTGGCTGTGCGTTGATATGTCAGTCAGTCAGTTTTTCCTTTTATATATATCGATAATCATAAAATATATTGCAGTGTTTACCACCTTCTTTATGGGCCTACCACATGCACAAACTGCACCACGGTTATGTCTGCGTAGGTCGGGTTTGTACATGAAACCTCGTGCGTGTGGTTAGTAAAATTCATAAAGCTTTACACGGTGTTTCGTGTAATTGTGTACAAACCGGCCAGCACAGGGAAAACTGTCATGAAGCTTGTGCGTATGGTATGCCCATAAGATTCTCTCATTAATTTCATCTTTTACTATTACAGAGCATTCATGCCCCAAAAATGAACACTTTACGCGAAATAATCGACGATGTATAAGGACCTGCGCTAACAAGTGGGCGCCTATCTCCGATGACTGTAAACCCTTTACTGGATGTGTCTGCAATGATGGCTTCGTAAGACTGAACGATAATGGCAGTGGTCCTTGTGTTCCTGAACGTAAATGTCGTAAGTAGAGACATATTTTTTTTTTGCTATGAATAGGCTCGCGTTTGACCATTATCTCACCTGATGGTAAGCGGTGTTGTGGCCGACGATGGAGCATGATTGTCTAGAAGTAACCTATTCAGTCTTGATTTAAAGACCCCAAGGTTATAGCTATCAGGAAGCCAGACTCCAGCAGGAAATTCTACTCCCTAGTTGTATGCATGATGAATGTGTTCCCAAAACGTTTTGTGAAAACTTCCTACCTAAAAAAAGGGCTATGAAAATCAGATTTTTAAGTTATAGGAAAGATTTAAAAACTTAAAAAAAAAAAATTTTTGATTCGTTTACAAATCGAGTCGTCGACGGCGCGTAGTGTTACATGTCTCAATGAGATGTCAGCAAACCGTAGGGGCCCAGCAGGGTCGAAACCTACTGGGGCTATAGGTTGTACGAAAGAGAATCCCGGAGGCTCTGGAACGTAGTTCATTTGAAACATTTAGTCTACTTAAATCCAGTCACGTCTATGGAATTTACGTAAAATTCTGGTTTTGAGGTGCAGTCTCTTATCAATACTATTTAATTGTACATTTGTCTACGATTTTTCTTTTGTTTTATTAACTGTGTTGATAGAGTAACAAAATTTAATTCGGACGACGATATCTAAAACTTAAACTACGAGTTAGTGTGAAAGAAATCGAGTATGCAAAATATGTGGATTGCAGTCTGTGCATAGTTTTGAACTTAGAAATGCAAGCAGATTGAGATTTTGGATGTTGCCAGGTTTATTGGTTCATTTTTTTTTGTACACCCGGGTTGCGTGTATAAAGATATCAAGTAAATGTAGGTACTGAACAAATACTTCGTAATCATTTAGATTTGTTATATATATATATGTTATATGTATGTTTTGTGTTATGTGTAATTATGAGTCCTAGATAATTTGAATAAATGAAATGATATACCTATATATATATATATATTTAAGTTTTTTTTTTACATTTCCAACTTATCGTATATTATATTTATATATATACAAAATTATATACAAAAACACTTAACTAATTAAAACTATATAATTATATACATTAAAGGCTACTCCAAACTAAAATATGGCGTCATAAAACTCCTCCGCATCGCTGTCGGCTGGAAGTGAGCCCAAAAGGCTGGCGGCATTGCCACGTTGTATGGCAATGCTTAATCTCTGACCGAGGTAAAAGCCAGCCCTTGGGTCACGTTTTTAAGTTATGTGCCATGTTTGTCGTAAATAAACTCTTTTTCTTTCTTTCTTTTCTTTCTTTCTAATGATTATTGTACTGACAATATCCAATTGTTTCTTATTATTAAATATATTAATTTATAGTTAGTAGCGTGATTGTACCTGTTTTGTAGCTGTTCATTATATGGCTTATTTTTTCTCAACCATGAACACGAACTAAGCCCATATTTGAATATTTGAGATTAGGTTAAAGTTTTTCACGATTATTAGGTTCCTTCATATGTCACACATTACCAAGATCACATTCATTGTGCGCACAGCTAATGATTGGAATTCCTTACTCCCGGAGTCTGTGTTCCCAGATAGCTATAACTTTGAGGGTTTTAAGTTAAAAGTGAATAGGTAACTTCTAGGCAAACGTGTTCCACCATCGAGCACATCATCGCTTACCACCAGCCCCCTTAGCCAAGTTACAACCGTTTTGTGTCGAATTCCGTTCTCCAAATCGGTAACGCCTCGGTGTCAGCAATTGTAGAAAACGATAAGTTGGTAGCCATGTTGACGCACCTGAGTCGGCCGCTCGTTCTACAATGTCGTTCTACAATAACAAAGGATGTAGCGTTGCACATTGTAGAAACGATAACAATTCATTCTATCGTTTTGACAATAATAATAATACTTTATTAGGAAAAATACAGGAAAAAGCAATGATAAATCATCACGAAGCATCAGGCGTCGGTAAATGTTTGAATATTTATTTATTATAAATATATCTATTTATTTATTTTTTCGGTGGGAAAATCATCTTATGACATCCCCTAGTGTCAGACTTTTACTGACTAAAAACCCACTCCTGTTCCTTCGTTGCCTTTCGTACCAGGGCCAAGTCTTCCTTTCAGAATCAGACCCTTATTATAAATATATCTATGTGTTGAAAATTTTAATACTGTACTTTTTTATTTACATATTTTTTTAAGTTTATTATAATTGTACCCAGCTATTTTATTTGTCTCTGTATTCCGAGAGTGTGTCCGTGGCATCATCAGGCCCTTTCAGAATACCAGCGTTGTGTTATTTTACTTTTTATTTAAATATCGCAGCATATGCTGAGATAGGCGCCGTTTTGGCCTCCCACAGGTCTTTTTTAGGGTTCTGTACCTCAAAAGGAAAAACTGATCCCTTATAGGATCATTTTGTTGTCCACAAAAAACCACCTGTGCATTTTTTTCACTTTTGTATAAAAAGTGAAAAAAAAATGCACAGGTTTTAAATAACGGTGAAGGTTAATGAATAAGGTTTATTTATCTGATATATAAGTTTAACCACCTCGTCCGTCCCTGTATTTGCCTTTGAAACTGATAACAATTATTGAAGGTTGAAAAATGGTAGTTGCTTGCCCTACTCTGATAGTTGACTACCATTTTGTAATTTTTTGAATTTTCATGCGAACATAAAAAAAACATTTACAAATGTAATAGATCTATAAAAGAATAAATCTTTATCAGTTGAGAGACAAAATTGATAATCCTTATTTAGATATTGCAGCGACGACGGCAGAATTTTCATCTGGTGTCAAAAGGGTTTTGTTCTCAGGTGGCAGTTCATGCCCACATTCTATATCTAGGATAACAGGCTTTGTGGAAGTAGTATCCTGTTGGCTTGGTGGGTAGACTATCTATGATTTTTCATGAACTAGTGATAGAAACTATTACCCACTAGCTGACCCGGCGAACTTCGTACCGCCTAATAGTAAGGATAACGCCATCTACAGGCATTACCAGAACAGCATAATTCATTTTATAATGACATTTTAATTCGAGATGGCGTTGTATTCGATTTCTTTTTCGTAAGTTTTTTAAACCTTCCCTGGATTATGACAAATATTTCAAGACCAGAATTAGCTAAATCGGTCCAGCCGTTCTCGAGTTTTAGCGAGACTGACGAGCAGCTATTCATTTATATATGTATATACGTATAGATAGATAGATTTCATTTTATACAAAAAAGAGAAACAAATGTCAAGCATTTACCAGCGTATCTGCTCGACGTAGGTAGATATATTTCTTATGTAAATACAGTCTAGTTGTGTTGTTTAGTTACTTTCATGCATGTTAATTATGTAAATTTAAATATTATATCTTTTACAAGCGTCGCGTCGTGACCAATTAAACTTCATATTATGTTTTATATTCATAAACATAATTTTATGACATTCCGTGAGCCATGTTTTCCATTATTTGTTTTTCAGCGGGTAGAGGCAATCCCAAAAATCCAAGGGACCAAGTTTATATAACTGATGCAAAAGCTCTAGTTTTCGCAGAAGTTACTCAAGCTATTTTCAGACTGACTGAAAATCTGTCAGTCAGTCTCTTTCCAAATCATCGCCTTTTTACACATCTGTTATATCTTGTGACTGTGTGTGATTTCTTTTAAGGGTTCCGTACCTCAAAAGGAAAAAACGGCACCCTTATAGGATCACTTTGTGGTCCGTCAGTCTGTCTCCTCAAAGTTATTTTTTATAATAATAATAATAATTTTTATTAATGCAGACAACATTGATCCAATGGTTAGTAGAGGACTTATCATCTAGGTGTTAGTAAATTAAAATATTAAAAACTAGCTGTTGCCCGCGACTTCGTCTGCGTTAAGTTTGTAAAAACGTACAATCATTCTGAGCTTGCAATTCATTTTGAAAGCAACGCAATTATTTATTGTACTTTAACATAAAACGGTTAAAAGAAAAAACGCAAATTACCTTCAGGAAACATGTTATGTACTCGTCCAGATCCTAGTATGTAAGGGTCGTAGCAGTTGGCATTTCTGCCTACTCCAAAAGAAAAGAAATTAGTTTATGTATGTTTCTGGTTTATGTTCTGGTGAAACAACATTGTATGATTTTAACCCCTCGCCACAGTGAGCACGTCACAATCGCAGCGGTAATGCCTGTCTTTGAAGAGTGTCTACAGAGGCGTCACGGCATCCTCTCTTTGTGCAGGACTCACCGGATGTGGGTGTTTTAGGAGGTATCTGTATCGAATTCAACAGGAAGAAACACTCGGGTATCACCATTGTGCGGATCGCCTGGAGAATACGATGGAGCATACGGTGGAAGTCGGTCCCGCTTGGTCGGAGCGCCAGCACCGCTGTGTCCTCATGGAGGCGATTGGTGGAGAAAATGTCAACCAGTAGCCTCCTTCAGTGAAGCACTACGATCGAAGAAGGTGGCTGAAACTATGAGGGATAGGACATTCTGACTCTTTAACTGTCGCTGCAAGTGATACTCCGGGTGTTGAAAGCCGCAGGGCGATTACCAGCCATCGCAAACCGGGATTGCGGTGGTGCCGTCCGGCCGTCTGGTCAAAGCAATCCTGAATCGACGGCGCGCTGTATTCTACACCGGACTCAAAGAGATGTCAGCAAATGGATAGGGCCCTCTAGGGCCGATGTCTGCGAGATTGTTCGAAAGAGTTACCTCCCGTAAAATTTTCGCCTCAATAATTTTTCACTGAAGAGTTTAAGCCGTTAGACAGCTTTGGTAGAGGTAAATGAAGGAGCATAATCAGGACACCGACCTTCAGCTGAATAAAGTGCACTGATAGTGCAAAGCCAAAAAGCCAGTGAATCCAAAAACTACCATCATCATCATCAACTATCTTCCTCCACAACAGTACTTATGAAGAATTTGCGAGAGCATGCTTGCATTGATTGTTGCAGCTTGATCATTTTGGGCATAAAAATTACTTGTTCATTTACCTAGGATTTTTTGGTGTGTATTTAACTGACGTCCCCGCTGAATGAATTTCGGCGAAATCTTGAGCGCGTGTATCCCCGCCCAATCAAACTCGCATATTGATGGCCAAACCGAGAGGTCACTGTCGCCGATTGCCTCTATGAGGACACGGCGGTTCACCCAAATATGATAGACCTCCACCGCATGTTACACCGGGTCCTCCGGGCGATTCGCAAAATGGTAATATCAGGATACTTCCAACCGAATCCGGAACAGAAACCGCTCGAAACACCCTCAACAGTCCTGAGCTTGTGTATCCATAAAACAATGAAATTACGGTAAACAAATGTAGCAGCCGATTAGTGTTATCTCTGAGACTGGCCTCTCTCAGAGGGTTGTTCCAGTGTTGGTCACCACTCACTGCAAGGAGGTAACGTCCAGATGTCGACGTAAGGCTGCCAGGAATCTGAGATACATCAGTGATCAGGAACGTAAACCACTTTCGACCCCGTTTTATATGGAGCAGAAACTGCAAACAATAAATCACGCTATTATTAGGCCGCAAGGTGCCATCCCGGAGGACATAGTGGAGCATACAGAGGTGTGTCCCGCAAGGGCGGATCACCGCCGTGTCCTCGTGGAGTCAATCGGCGTCAGTCACCTCTCGCGCCGGGGCCTGATTTGGGCTATAGTCCAGAGCGAGGAGGAATGGTAGGCGGTCGCCTCCTTCTGCAAAGCCGTAATGCTAGCGAAGGAGGAGGCCGCACGCGTGAGGGAACGAACGTCCTCACGCCGAGCCGAGATTCCGACCCCGACGACCAGCCACGGTAGACGCAGGCTTGCAGACATCGAACAAAGGGTAGCTAGCCGTCCGGTCGTCCGGTAATTAACCGAACCGAGCTCAGTCGTCAACAGCACGTAGTGATCCACGTGCTCCTCAAAGAGATGTTTCAAAGCGCAACTGAAGGGCACAAGTGTGGTTTTAGTCAGTAAAAGTTTGACACGCCCTCTCGCTCCAACCAGAGAAGTCATTGGATGATTTCCACTCTTAAAGAAAGAAAAAAAAAGTACCATCATTATCATTATCATTATCATGGACATATGCCTCCCCAAGTATCGCCATAATGACTGATCCTTTGTGTCTCGCATCCATCGGATTCCCGCAACCCTCACCAGGTCATCGGTCTACCTGGGGGCCTTCTAACACAAGGTGCCATGCAACCCCTTACGAAAATTTGGCCGTGTTATTTTAAAATCAATAATTAAATACATATACTTGTTTACTTTTATCGCCTTTTTTGGTTGGTATCCCTTGAATAATCATGGTCAATTATCTTGTTACAATCATGGAAAAAAAAGCAGTAGGATTGTTAAAAATGCCTCCGTCTAACACCAGTTTAACCATAACTATTTTCCTCCAATTTTGAACAATAGAACTGTCTGCAAACGTGGGCGATGGTCACTTCTTCCGCCAATTAGAAAATTACGTAAAATACACAATGCCATCTATCAAATATGAAGTTCAACTGTCATTGTCATCATTATTTCTACTTTGAGTCTTTAGATGGCGTTGCGAGTATCTGAATTGCGTGTGGTACCATATAGCTGGGAATCGAACTCGCGGCAAATGTCGTTCAACACTGACGTTTTGGATTATTGCTCACCCCCCATAGCAAATAGCGTGATAATTTATAGCCTAACAGATGCACTGACTTATAAGGATTATGTATGCAAAATTTGAACAGGATCGGTTCAGTAGTTTTTGCGCCAATTAATACCATCGCAAAATAATTTTACTGTTTTATTATATGTATAGATTTTAGATTATAATTAGTTCAACCCTATTCCATCAGCACCCTAATTTGATGCTTTAGTATAGGGTAGTCAAAATTATCAACAACAACCGCCAGAATGCCATTGCCGCTCGTACGAACCCTGCTTAATAAGGAGGCCACATTCTTGCGCAAAATCCATCTGTACGCGCCTCCTGCAGCGCATCTGGAATGTTCATTTCCAGATGCGCTGCAAAACCGTGGTATCCGCAATAACATCCTAAAGGCGTTGTTGTATTGGACGCGCAAGGCGTCGAGGGTTTTTCGCGAATACGTTGCCCACAAGCTACTGCAATAGAAGTTTTGGCAGTATGCCTTAAACAGCGTAATCTTAACCTACTTCGAGTAAGTAGCAAATCTTCTGACCAACATATTCGCTCTCAACGTCAACGCCCGCTATATTAGCATAACATAATTGGCCTTACAATTTTCCCAATTGACTCAGGCCTCCTCTCTAGGATGGTTTTTATATCACCGAAGTTTATTTGCCATTATTTCTGTTTCAGCTCACAAATGCAAGGATCCAAATGCAATATACAAAAAATGCCCCAATCCGTGTCCTTTATCATGTCATCATCCATTTCCAAAGATATGTACTAAAGCGTGCATAGAAAGTGGTTGCGAGTGTGCTCCCGGATTTATCCTGGACTGCAATGGAAAATGTATTAGACCTAAGGATTGTCCGAGTATGTATACCTTAAACTATTTTATTTTATTTTTTTAGGGTTCCGTACCTCAAGAGGAAAAAACGGAAATCTTAGTCTAGACAGACAGACAGGCGGACGGACAACAAAGTGATCCTATAAGATTTGAGGTTTTTTTTTTTTTTTATACTTGGGAAAATCATCTTATGACAAATCTTGGGCGGAGCGTGAGATAGTGTCAGACTTTTACTGACTAAAAACCCACTCCTGTTCCTTCGTTGCCTTCGTCCCAGGGCCCGGGTTTCGTTTTCACACTACCCATGGCCCCAGTAGGCTTTGACCCTGCTGGGCCCCTACGATTTACTGACATCTCCCTGAGGCGCGGGCGGAACAATACGCGCCGTCGACGACTTGGGCTCGGTCTGGACGGTTACCGGACGGTCGGACGGCGGGCCAACCATTGCCCGCCGTCCGCAAGCCCGCGCCTACGGTGGCCGGAAATCGGGATCGGAATCCCGGCGGCGGTTGGGGCGTGAGGACCGTTGCCGTTGCCTCACGCGATCGGCCGCCTCCTTTGCTAGCATTACTGCTTCGCAGAAGGAGGCGACCGCCTGCCACTCCTCCTCGCTCCGGACCATGGCCTGTACCAAGGCCCGGCGCGAGAGATCGCCGCCGCCGATCGCCCCCACTAGGATACGGCGTTGCTCTTCCCAAGCGGGGCACACCTCCACCGTGTCCTCCGGGCGGTGCACACAGTGGCGACACCCGGGCGTCGCTTCCGCACGAATCCGGTGCAGGAACTTCCCGAACTTCCCGTGTTCGGTGAGAACCTGCGTCATGCGGAAGGTGAGGACGCCGTGAGGTCTTTCCAACCACGCCTCAAAGAAGAGACTTACCGCCATAATTGTGGAGTGCCCAGCACTGGGTCGCGACAGTCGCTGTCGCCATTTCTCCATGAGAACCCGCCGGAGCTCTGTCCGCCATGCTGCGACTTGCCGCGGCAGCGGAGTTGCGCCCCGGCGTTGCATCTCCAAGCGCAGATCGTGCATGTGAGCAAGGCCTGTTGCTACCAGATCCCATCGTGGCTGGCCAGCAAGGAGGCTCGCCGCTTCGTGGGAAATCGTCCGGTATCCTCGCACCATCCGTATGGCCATGACCCTCTGGCATGCGTTCAGCCGGGCCGCCGGCTGCTTCCGCAGCGCCGGGGCCCATATCGGTGCGCCATAAAGGGCCATGGACCGAACGATTCCCGCGTAGAGCCTCCGGCAGGAGGCGTCTGGACTCCCAAGGTTGGACAGGAGCCGCCCGAGGGCAGCCCCAGTCCGATTTAGTTTGGGAGCCAGACGTCGGAAGTGCTCCTCGAAATCCCATCGGCTGTCGAGAACGAGTCCCAAGTACTTCATCGTTGACCCGACGCCGATGTGGACTCCTCCTACCGTCAGTTGGGAACCCGGTGGTGGCGCGTTCCGAGGGCCGTGAAAGCACATGACCTCGGACTTGTGCAATGCCACCTCGAGTCCCAACTCCTGGATCCTGCCCACGACTGTCGCAACCCCGCGTGTCGCTAGTTCGACCGCCGCCTGGTACGACTCTCCCTGCGCCAGGACCAGCGTGTCGTCTGCGTAGCAGACCACGCTGACCCCGCCAGGGAGGTCGCCGCGCAGCACGTAGTCGTATCCGATGTTCCACAAGGACGGCCCTAGTACCGATCCCTGCGGAACACCGCACGACATCTCTCGACGTTCCCACTCTCCCTGGTGACCAGGGTAGATGATGTACCTGTCCGACAGGTACGCCTCGACCACACGACAGAGGTAGTCGGGTTTCCTTTTGAGGTACGGAACCCGTACGGTCTGTCTGTCAAGACCTTTTATCTCGGGAAAGCATAGAGGTATCGAGCTGAAATTAAAACCATATTCTTAGGCCTGCAATCCCTTAAAGCTGTGAAAAAATCAAACTTATCAGTTAACGAAAAAAAAAAGATACGGCCGTTTATGTCTCAAAAAACGTATATTTCGACACTCTCGAGGAAATCAAAATTCATAGGGTATTTCCCGTTGCCCCAGAATCCTGAAATTTGGCATGAAGCAAAGTCTTATAGCACAAGTATAGGAATAAAACTGAAAACTGTAAATTTGTTGTTACGTCAAAACAAAAAAATTTTGTGAATCGAAAAAATCTTCGATACTCCATTCAGGAATTGAACTGTTTACATAATTAAGTTTGTACGGAACCCTCAGGGCGCGAGTCCGCACTTGCCCAGTTTTTTTGTTACTGTCCTACACTTTCCTATTCTATGGAGATGGCCTCTTTCTACTTCTCTCATATACACATTGTACGTTATCTTTTTCCAGTCTGATAGTTTCAAATTTCTTACAGAACCAATACATTGTCCAAAGCATTCACATTACGTTATAAACGATAAACAATGTCCAAAGACTTGTGGAAACAGATTGTTGCATAATAATGATGAAACGTGCGCTTGCGTCCCATTCACTGGCTGTGCATGCAAACCTGGCTATGTTAGAAAGTATGATAACGCTACTGGACCTTGCATCAAAGAAGAAGACTGCCGTAAGTATATACCTTTATATGGACAAACTAGAAAACGCGTAAATGAATCCGTCAATTCATTGAACTCTTTAAATTTTTATACACTTTCAAGATCAGACTGGCAGCTGGAAGTGAATACCATCATACTGGCATAGGTGTTAACCTTGTGGACGCAAGAGGTTTTTTTCATTTGTGGTTATTTTTGGTAAATAGCTCTTAGCCTGGACTTATGCCTGGTAGATAGCAATAGCATGAACTTAAACTTAACTAGCGAATTGTGTGACCATAAACAGTATGCACCGAAAATAAAGTTCCTCTTGGGCCGACCAATATTATATAATTAAATTTTATTCAATTTACGTATAAACAAAAGAGTGACACCTTTTTTTATTCGGAAATCATCAAATATCTTCTCCCGCTCAGGGTGGAGTGAGAGGGATCATCAGACTTTTACTAATTTTAGTTGATGGGATTTAACCCACCTGTGTTCTTGATGGCCACGCTATAATCATGGCAGTAAGTCCCGGCGGCAACCTCTCGCGCTAAGCCTAGGTTCAGGCCATGATTCAAAGAGAGAGGAGGGAATGGGAGGTGGTCGCCTCTTTCTGCAAAGCAGTAATAGCTGGTGAAGGAGACGGCCGCACACGTGATGAAATAGACATCGCAGGTGGTAGCCGGGCGATCTACGGCACTGTTTGCGAACGAGGAGCAATGGATCGCTCGCCATCCGGCCGTCCGGTCTAAACCCGAGTCGACGGCGCGTAGTTTTTCACTCTATTTTTATACTTTATTTTTGTATTACCGAGGTTTATTTGCCATTATCTCTGTTTCAGCTAACAAATGCAAAGATCCAAATGCAATATACAAAAAATGCCCCAATCCGTGTCCTTTATCATGTGATCATCCATTTCCAAAGAATTGTACTAAGGTGTGTTTAAAAAGTGGTTGCGAGTGTGCTCCAGGATTTATCCTGGACTGCAATGGGAAATGTATTAAACCTAAGGATTGTCCGAGTATGTATACCTTAAACTATTTTTATTTTTTTTTGTTACTGTGCTACACTTTCCGATTCTATGGACAAGGCCTTTTTCTAATCCTTTTATATACGCATTGTACGCTATCTTTGTCTAGTCTGATAGTTTTCAAATTTCTTACAGAGCCAATAATTTGCCCAGAGCATTCATGTTACGTTATAAACGATAAACAATGTCCAAAGACTTGTGGAAATAGATTGTTGCCTAATAATGATGAAACGTGCGATTGCCCCCCATTCACTGGCTGTGCATGCGAACCTGGCTATGTCAGAAAGTATGATAACGCTACTGGACCTTGCATCAAAAAAGAAGACTGCCGTAAGTATATACCTTTTTATGGACAAACTAGAAAACGCGTAAATGAATCCGTCAATTCATTGAACACTTTAAATTTTTATACACTTTCAAGATCAGACTGGCAGCTGGAACGGAATACCATCATACTGGCAGAGTGGTTAACCTTGTGGACGCAAGAGATTTTTTTTTATTTGGGGTTATTTTTGGTAAATAGCTCTTAGCCTGGACTTATGCCCGGTAGATAGCAATAGCATGAACTTAAACTTAACTAGCGAATTGTGTGACCATAAACGGTATGCACCGAAAATAAAGTTCCTCTTGGGCCGACCAATATTATATAACTAAATTTTATTCAATTTACGTATAAACAAAAGAGTGACACCTTTTTTTATTCGGAAATCATCAAATATCTTCTCCCGCTCAGGGTGGAGTGAGAGGGATCATCAGACTTTTACTAATTTTAGTTGATGGGATTTAACCCACCTGTGTCCTTGATGGCCACGCTATAATCATGGCAGTAAGTTCGGCGGCGACCTCTCGCGCTAAGCCTAGGTTCAGGCCATGATTCAAAGAGAGAGGAGGGAATGGGAGGTGGTCGCCTCTTTCTGCAAAGCAGTAATAGCTAGTGAAGGAGACGGCCGCACACGTGATGAAATAGACATCGCAGGTGGTAGCCGGGCGATCTACGGCACTGTTTGCGAACGAGGAGCAATGAATCGCTCGCCATCCGGCCGTCCGGTCCAAACCCGAGTCGACGGCGCGTAGTTTTTCACTCTATTTTTATACTTTATTTTTGTGTTACCGAGATTTATTTGCCATTATCTCTGTTTCAGCTAACAAATGCAAAGATCCAAATGCAATATACAAAAAATGCCCCAATCCGTGTCCTTTATCATGTGATCATCCATTTCCAAAGAATTGTACTAAGGTGTGTTTAAAAAGTGGTTGCGAGTGTGCTCCAGGATTTATCCTGGACTGCAATGGGAAATGTATTAGACCTAAGGATTGTCCGAGTATGTATACCTTAAACTATTTTTATTTTTTTTTGTTACTGTGCTTCACTTTCCGATTCTATAGACAAGGCCTTTTTCTAATCCCTTTATATACACATTATACGCTATCTTTGTCCAGTCTGATAGTTTTCAAATTTCTTACAGAGCCAATAATTTGCCCAAAGCATTCATGTTACGTTATAAACGATAAACAATGTCCAAAGACTTGTGGAAATAGATTGTTGCCTAATAATGATGAAACGTGCGATTGCCCCCCATTCACTGGCTGTGCATGCGAACCTGGCTATGTCAGAAAGTATGATAACGCTACTGGACCTTGCATCAAAGAAGAAGATTGCCGTAAGGATATACCTTTTTTATGAATAAACTAGAAAACGTGTAAATGAAACCACCTTTTAATTGACTGCTTTAAATTTTCCAGCTCCAATACCAACATGTTGTGGAGTTAATGAAGTACCAACTAGCTGCGCAATCGTCTGTCCACCGCAAACATGTGATAGCATCTTCTCTAAATACTTCTGTCTCCCAACCGAATGTGTGCCAGGGTGTGACTGTCTGAACGGCTATCTGAGAAATGACAAAGGCGTTTGCATCCGGTCTGAAGATTGTTTTAAAACTGATCGTATGTATCTTGTCTTGTGTGTCCTTAATATTTTTCATTTATTCGTTAATTATTGTCGCCTCCCTAATATCTACTACTACTTTTGTAAGACGAAGAAGACTAGTCTCCACAACACACTAGGAGATCCCAGTGTGGAGACTAGGGCCATATAAATTTGTGAATCATTTTTCTGAACAAAAAATGTTATTATTATTGTTTGGGGTTATTTTTGGTAAATAGCTCTTAGCCCGGTAGATAGCAATAGCTTGAACTTAAACTTAACTAGCGAATTGTGTGACCATAAACGATATGCACCGAAAATAAAGTTCCTCCTGGGCCGACCAATATTATACAATTAAATTTTATTCAATTTACGTATAAACAAAAGAGTGACACTTTTTTTTATTCGGAAATCATCAAATATCTTCTACCGCTCAGGATGATACGAGAGTGAGATGATATGAGGGCGCATAGTTTTTCACACTATTTTTGTACTTTAAGTTATTTTTGTATTACCGAGGTTTATTTGCCATTATCTCTGTTTCAGCAAACAAATGCAAAGATCCAAATGCAATATATAAAAAATGCCCCAATCCATGTCCTTTGTCATGTGATCATCCATTTCCAAAGAATTGTACTAAGGCGTGCATAGAAAGTGGTTGCGAGTGTGCTCCAGGATTTATCCTGGACTGCAATGGGAAATGTATTAGACCTAAGGATTGTCCAAGTATGTATATCTTAAACTATTTTATTTTATTTTTTTGTTACTGTCCTACATTTTCCTATTTTATGGACAAGGCCTTTTTCTAATCCTTTTATATACACATTGTACGCTATCTTTGTCCAGTCTGATAGTTTTCAAATTTTTTACAGAGCCAATAATTTGCCCAGAGCATTCATGTTACGTTATAAATGATAAACAATGTCCAAAGACTTGTGGAAATAGATTGTTGCCTAATAATGATGAAATGTGCGATTGCCCCCCATTCACTGGCTGTGCATGCGAACCTGGCTATGTCAGAAAGTATGATAACGCTACTGGACCTTGCATCAAAGAAGAAGATTGCCGTAAGGATATACCTTTTTATGAATAAACTAGAAAACGTGTAAATGAAACCACCTTTTAATTGACTGCTTTAAATTTTCCAGCTCCAATACCAACATGTTGTGGAGTTAATGAAGTACCAACTAGCTGCGCAATCGTCTGTCCACCGCAAACATGTGATAGCATCTTCTCTAAATACTACTGTCCCCCAACCGAATGTGTGCCAGGGTGTGACTGTCTGAACGACTATCTGAGAAATGACAAAGGCGTTTGCATCCGGTCTGAAGATTGTTTTAAAACTGATCGTATGTATCTTGTCTTGTGTGTCCTTAATATTTTTCATTTATTCGTTAATTATTGTCGCCTCCCTAATATCTACTACTACTTTTGTAAGACGAAGAAGACTAGTCTCCACAACACACTAGGAGATCCCAGTGTGGAGACTAGGGCCATATAAATTTGTGAATCATTTTTCTGAACAAAAAATGTTATTATTATTGTTTGGGGTTATTTTTGGTAAATAGCTCTTAGCCCGGTAGATAGCAATAGCTTGAACTTAAACTTAACTAGCGAATTGTGTGACCATAAACGATATGCACCGAAAATAAAGTTCCTCCTGGGCCGACCAATATTATACAATTAAATTTTATTCAATTTACGTATAAACAAAAGAGTGACACTTTTTTTTATTCGGAAATCATCAAATATCTTCTACCGCTCAGGATGATACGAGAGTGAGATGATATGAGGGCGCATAGTTTTTCACACTATTTTTGTACTTTAAGTTATTTTTGTATTACCGAGGTTTATTTGCCATTATCTCTGTTTCAGCAAACAAATGCAAAGATCCAAATGCAATATATAAAAAATGCCCCAATCCATGTCCTTTGTCATGTGATCATCCATTTCCAAAGAATTGTACTAAGGCGTGCATAGAAAGTGGTTGCGAGTGTGCTCCAGGATTTATCCTGGACTGCAATGGGAAATGTATTAGACCTAAGGATTGTCCAAGTATGTATATCTTAAACTATTTTATTTTATTTTTTTGTTACTGTCCTACATTTTCCTATTTTATGGACAAGGCCTTTTTCTAATCCTTTTATATACACATTGTACGCTATCTTTGTCCAGTCTGATAGTTTTCAAATTTTTTACAGAGCCAATAATTTGCCCAGAGCATTCATGTTACGTTATAAATGATAAACAATGTCCAAAGACTTGTGGAAATAGATTGTTGCCTAATAATGATGAAATGTGCGATTGCCCCCCATTCACTGGCTGTGCATGCGAACCTGGCTATGTCAGAAAGTATGATAACGCTACTGGACCTTGCATCAAAGAAGAAGATTGCCGTAAGGATATACCTTTTTATGAATAAACTAGAAAACGTGTAAATGAAACCACCTTTTAACTGACTGCTTTAAATTTTCCAGCTCCAATACCAACATGTTGTGGAGTTAATGAAGTACCAACTAGCTGCGCAATCGTCTGTCCACCGCAAACATGTGACAGCATCTTCTCTAAATACTACTGTCCCCCAACCGAATGTGTGCCAGGGTGTGACTGTCTGAACGGCTATCTGAGAAATGACAAAGGCGTTTGCATCCGGTCTGAAGATTGTTTTAAAACTCATCGTATGTATCTTGTCTTGTGTGTCCTTAATATTTTTAAACTTTCCAGATCTGCAGCTTGTGTGTATTTTTGTTTTCAGCAATTGAATGCAATGGACCAAATGAAATATACTCTGACTGTGCTATTACATGCCCTCCTCAGACTTGTGAAAGCTTATTCGTGACATACCTGTGCGCAGCGGAAGCAGTATGTGCAACGGGATGTAACTGTCTTGACGGATATCTTAGAAACAGTCTTGGAATATGTGTAACTATTGAAGAATGTTATAACGGTCAGTGCTGTCCTCAACTATAGATTCAATGATAATAACGTTTAAGTTTTTGTGTTGGTAACCTTAAGGGAGTCGCTTACAAATTGAAGAGGTGAGGTCGGTGCCAAGGTGCGTGCCGTCGTCTTTTTGACTTTAGAAAGCATACATGGTAATGTTTTTTTTTAGTCACCGTCCTCACCTCGACACCAACTCCAGTCTTTTGTGTGTGACCTTTTGTAAATCCGTCATTATTGACTCTTACATAGAAAGCACCATTTAATTAAAGCACTTAACCCTTAAGGTAACACAATGGTAAGTTATACTTATTTCGTGGACATTTGTGTGAGTGAATGTGTATCACCTAGTTTAAATGTTTATTCTGGAATACCTGAATTGTAATGTGTAACTGTTTTATGTCCCAATAAAGTAAAAAAACAAAATGTTTTCGAGGTGACCCATGAGGTTCAACCCTAGGACTTGTTCTAAATTTATTTCTACGTATCATATTATAGATCCAGGAGGATGCAATGGAGATCTCAATGCGACACGTGCGCATGGATGCGCTAAAGTAAATCCTCCGACCTGCAAAAACCCGGAACCTAAAGGAACTGATGTTGATGTTTGCGTAATAAACGGATGTCAATGTAAAGAGGGATACATTGTGTGTGACGATGGGAATTGTATTGCAACAAAAGATTGTCCCGGTAAGTGATACTGATTTTATTTATTTTACATGGTTTTTTTTTAGGTGGGAAAATCATCTAATGACAAATCTCGCTCTTGGGCGGTGCGGGAGATAGTATCAGACTTTTACTGACTAAAAACCCACTCCTGTTCCTTCGTTGCCTTCGTCCCAGGGCCCCGGGTTTCGTTTTCACACTACCCATGGCCCTAGTAGGCTTCGACCCTGCTGGGCTCCTACGATTTGCTGACATATCCCTGAGGCGCGCATGGAACAATACGCGCCGTCGACGACTTGGGCTCGGTCCGGACGGTTACCGGACGGTCGAGCCACTTATTGCTCGCCGTCCGCAAGCCCGCGCCTACGGGAATCCCGGCGGCGGTTAGGGCGTGAGGACCGTTGCCTCACGCGATCGGCCGCCTCCTTTGCTAGCATTACTGCTTCGCAGAAGGAGGCAACGACCTGCCACTCTTTGCTCCGGACCATGGCCTGTACCAAGGCCCGGCGCGAGAGATCGCCGCCGCCGATCGCCCTCACGAGGACACAGCGTTGCTGTGCCAATTATTTTACATGGTAGACATCACACCTATACGCACAAAGCGTTTTGGGATCAAATTCATTGTGCGTACAGCTAAAGAGTGGAATTTCCTGCCGGAGTCTGTTTCCTGATGGCTAAAACCCGGGAATCTTTAAGTCAAGAGTGAACAGGTTACTTTTAGGTAAACGCGCTCCATCGTCGACCGCATCGTCACTTTCCATGAGGTGAGATAGCGGTCAAGCGCCAACCTAACAACACAAAAAAAAAATTGGAACAGATTTTTTCAGTCACATAAATTTTTCTCGTCAAGTCGTTGACCCAACGCGAAGATTATTTAGCAAGTTGTCTTTAATAAGCCATTAAAATGTGCACCATCTACTCGATTGACATTATAATGAGCTTTGAACTGTTTACCTTCCAATAAACTCTATAAACTCATGTAGTTATAGAGTATCTGTTTCTCATCATCATCATCATCATCTAAAAAAAATAATTGACCAGGCCCTCCAACGTTAAAGCCGCAGAAGGGTCTGCCCCCCTAGCCAAGTTACAACTGTTTCGTTTCTACTCTCTTTTCGTCGATCGCCTCGAGTCGGCAATGCCTCCGAATCCTTTGTTCTGACTTCATCTCAACGCTCAGTCACGTGGCCAGAACAAAGGAATAGGAGGCGTGGCCAACTCGAAGCGTTCGACGAAAAGAGAATCGAAATGAAACGTTTGTAACGTGGCTAGGGGGGCTGGTTAGTTATTATTTTTCTCGTTTGTGCATTGGCTTATTTCTTATCTCCACTTTTACAGTCTTTTGAATCTTATCTTATGAGTATCTGCCACTAAATCCTAATAATTTCACTTAAATAACTTCTTAATTATTTCTTTAGGTGGATCACCAAACTGTGGAGAAAATAAAACATACGTTGACTGCAAATTTAATTGCCCAACTAACTACTGCCCAGTTGATGATAGCCGAGCTCAGGTAGCATGTTCCTTGGCATATCCTTGTCAAGGTGGCTGTGCTTGTAAAGCGGGCTATTTGGTAGTGAGTCCTGAAGACCCGCGGTGCGTCTTAGCTTCAGATTGTCGTAAGTAAACATTGAGTATTATTTTTTAGGGTTCCGTACCTCAAAAGGAAAAAAACGGAACCCTTATAGGATCACTATGTTGTCCGTGCGTGTGTCTGTTTGTCTGTCAAGACCCTTTATCTCGGGAACGCGTGAAGGTATCGAGTTGAAATTAAAACCATGTACTCAAGTCTGCGGTCCCTTAAAGCTGTGAAAAAATCAAACTTCTGAGTTGACGAAAAAAAAAAGATACGGCCGTTTATGTCGCAAAAAACGTATATTTTGACACTCTCAAGGAAATCAAAATTCATAGGGTTCTCCCCATTGACCGAGAATCCTGAAATTAGGCACGAAGCAAAGTCTCATAGCTCAAGTATAGGAAAAAATCTGAAAACTGTAAATTTGTAGTTACGTCACAAAAAAAAAACTTTTTTTGCGATTCGGAAAAATCTTCGTAACTCAGTTCGGGAATTGAACTGTTTTCATAGGTAAGTTTGTACGGAACCCTCAGTGCGCGAGTCCGAATCGCATTTACCTGGTTTTTTTTATACATTCTAAACCTGAGATGATTACGATTAAGGTGTACAGTATACAATATACATAGTGTAACGCAAATATTTTAAATACGGCTCTTGTCCAAAGAAATAAACCACTTTCTTCAAGGAGTCTAATGCAATTTAATTTAACTTTAATAATTTAACGTAATGTGTATTTATTTGTATTAGTCATAGTGGGGATTTAAGTATTAACTATAAATACTATTATACTAAACCTAACTATGTACATTTAATACTAATACACAAAATACACTCAGGCGTCGAAGTACTCCTCCACATCGCTGTCATCCGGAAATGTGCCCAGAAGGCTGGCAAAGAATTAGCACTGCCACGTTGAATGGCAATGCAAAGGCAAAGCCCTCTGGTCACGCAAAGTGTCGATCAGACGGCGTGAAATTTCCTTGAAAAGGAGACGTGCACTCGGACCCCATGTCCCAAGCGTTTCGACCCCAAACGGCTCAAAACTGTAATTAATTGCCTAACTAACGACTGCCCAGTTGATGATAGCCGTTATACATTTTAATAATTTAGATTTTATGTAATTTTATATATTTGTGCTGTAGTTTAATTTATCTGATATAATTTAATTGTAATTGGAATAGTATGGTTTTGATATAAGTACCTAAAATGATTCTATGAAAATCGAATAGTCAATTTAGAAAGAAATATCAGCCGCTGATAACTTAGTGTGGAAAGTCCAAAAGGACAGTGCTAAAAAAAAATCCAGGCTTGGCGCGAATGGAATGTATCTATATCTTTTTTGTAAAAATGTGAAATGAAATACATAGGTGGCATAATCAAAATCGATGGCTAAATGTAAAAAAATGCTATTTGTTTAGGGTTTTTTTTACTTAATTGTTTTTCTGTGTGAAACTATGTAAAATCATATGACTTTCTTTGATTATTGGTACGTATTCATCGTACGCATCACTACAGCGCTCCATAAGACGCTATTTCAATGATGCCTCCTATGTGGCATTTTTTTACAGGGTCATACTAAAAATCTGAGATAAGTTTCATTTGCGCCAAGCCTGGGTTTTTTTTCATACTTCGTGAGCATTCTCCTTTTTTTTGGTAATTGACCATGACTTCCTTCAAGAAAGTTGTTTACTTACAAGAAGCAGTACCTAAAGTATGACCACCCATCTCCGTGACACCTTGCGCTATTATTATCCTGAAGTACAGTTTTACATTATTATGCTGATTTTATATCTGTGTCTAAAAACGCATCTAAATAATTTTGTTTGTTTCTAGCTGAAGTTAAATGTACAAGACCAAATGAAGTGTGGGATCCCAAACCCTCTGGTTGTTTCTTTGAAAGATGTGAAGAGAGAGACAATGAATGCGATTATCCTTATTCGTCTGGGCCAAGATGTGTCTGCAAGGAAGGTTACTATAGAAATGAAGATGATGTTTGTATTCCGGCTTCAAAATGCCGTAAGTAATTAAAACTTAAAATTAATTTTATATTGTAAAACGTTAACAGAAAAAGCCTGGCCAATTGTCATAGTCACAGTAGTTTATTTGTAAGGGATTCTTACAAGTCATATCCAGAATATTACATTATTTGTCAACGAATTATTAAAAAATGACAAATAAGTTACATTATTAAACAATCACCATCATCATCATCATTTCAGCCGAAAGACGTCCACTCTTGGACATAGGCCTCCCCAATTAAACATTGTCAAATAATAAAAGATGTCAAACCTAAGAAAATACAAGAAACAAATAAATAGAAGTCAAAATTACACATAAAAATAAAACAAATCAAAATAAAAATCTCAATAAATTACAATCAAAATTAATATTCATGTCAAAGTTTAGATCATCTTAAATTCGTCAAAAGAATAAAAAGCTTGCTCGATAAGCAATTTTTTCAAACAAGCTTTGAAGCTGCCTGTAGTGGGGCCACCAGAAATAGCTGCAGGCAGTTGAATAATCAACTACGACTCATGTTATGGCCCATAACATGAGTCATCTTGGAAGATTTTTGAATACAACAAAATAAACTTTATTGTACACCAAAATAGTAACAAAACTTTTACACAAACTTAACTCCATCTTAAAAACATGTAACTAATTAAAACTGGTCAATTATTTTTAACCGACTTCAAAAAGGAGGAGGTTATATGTTCGGTTGAATGTATGTTGTTTTTTTTTTATGTTTGTTCATCGATTTCTCGGTCAATTGTGGACCGATTTTGAAAAAAATTTTGTTTGATTGAAAGGTTATGCTTTCGAGTTGGTCCCATAGAAATATTGTTATGATCTGATCATGAACTTCGAAGATATGGAACAGAACTCCTCTTATGATCACAGCAGAACCGTCGTAACAAGTAAAATTGCTTTGTTTATACGTGTAGTCGATGACTGACTGAAAGTAGAGGGGGAATATATCGAACTGATCTAATGATGAAGCCTGAAGTTAGGCACCGGAACTCTGTAATAAATTAATGTAATCTAACCGTGTTTGGGATTATTAGAATTGTCATGAGATGCACTCTGGCTATAAGGTATTTAAGTTTGGCTGAGGGGTACTTTTTAGTGGTGGTACCATAACTAAAAAGTGTAAAATAAAAAACTTTTTACAAAAAATACAACCGACTTCAAAGTAAAAAAAACACTGAAAAGTGCAAAATAACTTTAATTTCGGAAGTCGGTGTTAAATAACGAAGAGACAAAACTATTACAGAAATAACGACTTCCGAAATTAAAGTTATTTTGCACTTTTCAGTGTTTTTTTTTACTTTGAAGTCGGTAATATTTTTATGTAAAAAGTTTTTTATTACCCGCTTTTTTCTAAATTAAAAATTTGAAATTGACTTTTCGCCAAACTTTACTTTAGCCAGAAAAACCTGTGGAACTTTGAAATTCAAGTAAATTTCAATGCGTATTTATTTTCTATTAAAAAGAAAAAAGACAACAGAATTTTTTCATTGCTGTTACTATTTTTTTTGTAGTAATTATTTTTTTATTATGTTTTAGCACCACTTTCATGTAATGGCGACTACAATGCAACGCTGACAATCTGTCCAAACCCTTGTCCTAAGACCTGTGATGATCCAGATGCTGGAGATGGCGGATGCATTAAAATATGTCTAAAGACAAACTGTCAGTGCAAAGATGGATATTTCTTGACAAAAAAGGATGGAGGAATATGTATCAAGCCCGAAGATTGTGAAAGTAAGATTTATTTATCCTCACAGGGATTTTTGGTGGAGATTCGCAAACTACTGTTAGTAGGGACACAAGCAAGGTGTTGTTCGTGTCTTCAGTAGAAAGTCTGTGTCTTAGTTTCGATATTTTGTAAGCAATTTTTAAACTTTTTCTGTAATCGATGTTGTTAAAAGGTGGAAGGGAGAATCTGTATTAATATTACAGGAAATAAAAAATCAGCTATTTCCTAAATTTTGTCGACTTTTGTGTACAATAATATATTAAGTTTATTTCTCAATAGCAACAGATGATTTTTATTCTCTTTTATTTAGGGTTTGATTTTTATATAATTCGTGTCTTTGATTGCTCGTAGCAATCTAGTACCTATCTGGAAAAAAATTTGAATGGTGGAAATATAATTTTAATGACCCTCTTACTGTCCCAATAGGTTGTAAAGGAGATCCGAACGCAGTCTACAGCTACTGTCCCAGTGCTTGTGAACCGACTTGTGAAAAACCGGACCGTGATCAAGGATGCACCAAACAATGCATGCCACCAGGCTGCATTTGCAGGGATGGCTTTGTTCTAAATGAAGACACTGGAAAATGTATCAAGCTCGAAAAATGTCCAAGTAATAGTCCCTTCAATTTATTTTAGAACGGCTGTAATGATATGCATATAAAAAGAAAAAATGGATGGGTTGTTTGAGAAGTGATATGAATGAAAAGGGAGTTAGTGATAGCGTGACGAGTAAGAGGACAGAATGGAAAAAATAGACGTGTTACGCTGACCTCAAATAAAACGGGACAAGAGCAGGAAGATGAAAATGAGTAATGATATGCATATGAGCTGTGGTCTAAAAGATCCACTTATTGGGTTCCATTAAACGCAAGGTGATATTGCGGTAGACCGAACCGACGGTAGAGAGATTTTTTTTCTTTACAAAAAAAACAAAATCTTTATTTAATTAGGGCGAGTTTCTGAATTGAGTATTTTGAGTTAAGTATGTCTCAAACCGTACTTAGATGCCAAATTTTCATCTAAGTACGAGGTTTGCAGGCTAAAGTAGAGTTTGAGAAATACAAACATCAAATGCTTAAATCAGAAATCGGGGATTAAACTTTCAAGTACAGTCTTATAACTACTTATAGAATTTGAAAACCATGTATGCAGCTCGCAACGGGTGAGAGAACGAATCCCAATTCTATACTAGAATGAGCTTGACTCTCACCAGAGGCCCGCAATGGCCGTAGTTAGATATGTGGGGATAAGGGAGAAGAAGGCCTTCGCCCAGCAGCGGGACATAATAAGTTAATTATTTAGATAAAGAGTCGAGTTTCAATGTACACTTTTTTGATATAGGTTTTTTGGATCATCATTTACGATCTTCGATATTGACGTGTTAATTGTAATTGATGCCATAGTGATATCACCCTCTTCGGGAGGGTTTAATTCATCTAGTAACTTCTCTCGCTCTAGCGTTGAGCGAGAGGACGTATCAGCCTGTTACTGACTAAAAGGCTAACAAAAAGCTAAAGCATCTTCACTTACAGTCACCCCTTTTTTTCTATCAGAAAAAGGTTGCGGAGGGGACCCCAATGCAGTATACAGCCACTGCCGGTCTGCTTGTGAACCAACTTGTGACAACCCGGAACCAAAAATATGCACCCATCAGTGCTTAAAACCTGGTTGTGTTTGCAAACCAGGCTATGTTAGATCCACTTGTGGAAAATGCATTAAACCTGAGGCCTGTCCGGGTAATATAATATAATAATAAAATAATACTCCACAACTTTCACACAACGCCATTTAGTCACAAACTAAGCAGAGCTTGTAGTATGAGTACTAGACAATTGATAAACATACTTATCTACACATTCCTGAATACATACATAATTATAGATTAGCTGTGCCCCGCGGTTTCACCCGCGTCTTTAGTTACTGCTCCGCTCCCGTGGGTTGTTGCATAATGTTATGTAGCATAGCCGTTGTCGATAAATGAGCTATCCAACTCTAAAATATTTTTTTAAATTCGAACCACTATTTTCTGAGATTAGCGCGTTCAAACAAACAAACTCCTGAACTTTATAATTTATAAGTACTGTCGTCAGTGAACACCCACGTGTCGGTCTCTGTAACCGGACATAGCCAGTGAAGAATATTTGATTTTAGTGATGAAGAAGAAGCTTTACTTTTAGTAACCTTACTTGAGACTCACCAGTTTAGAACAGATTTTGGGACCAAGATATAAATAGAGATCACGAAATTCATGGTATTAAAGTTTACACCTTAACCGTTTCAAGGATCAGTTCTTTAGTAAAATTAGTTCAGATTGACGAATTTTTTTAACGAAATGGCTCGACTGTTGTTTGTACAGCTGCGGCAATCGCGTAACTATTTAATTCGGTTAGAGTGCTAGACGAAGCGTACGGTGCTAAATCCCCGTGCGTGCGCTTATGATTTTCGTATTATCTCTTTAACCATTCGTCCAATTGATATGCAGTAAAAAGCAAAAAACACATGTATTTAGTAATTGTGCTGAAAAATCTGCTTATTTTCATGAGGATTAATAGATAGTTGATAATATGACCGGTTAAACATCATTCGACAATTTTATTTATTTCTAATACATTTTTAAAATCATGGTATCTCTTGAAATGTCCAAATTGAATTATTCTAAAAGTAATGTACAGGCACTGAACCAGACTTAAATATGAAATAATTTATTTTGATAAGGATTAATACAAAGCTGCAAAAAACGGCCTTTTCTGGAGGCAGTGCTTAAATTCAGTTTTTTAACTAAAAATCAGTTATTGGGACATAACTATAATCGTTAGACATATAGTGTTACAAGATTTTTTGTAGATAATGATATGTTCTGCAAAATCGTAGTACATTATTTAGTTCTATCATCAATAGTTTTTGGCACCGCATGCGTTGTAAGGAAATTAATAGGACATTTATTTACATTTTGGTTTACCTTATTGGAGTTTTAGTAGGGAACCATATTGTTTTTTAAAATAAAATATAACCTATGTCATTTTGTGATAAATTAGCTTTTCATTAATGAAAGATATTTGTAAATGGATCAGTAGTTTTTGAGTTTATCCGTTACAAACAAAAATACAAACATATAAAAATCCAAAAATACAAATATTTACTCTTTATAATATTAGTATAGATAAATTACACCCACAGCCCACACACACAACAAATGATCGTGCTCATCACACAAACGCTTGTCCTGGGTGGGAATCGAACCCACGGCTTATCAGTCAGGGCCACTGACCACTGACCAACAGGCCAGTCAATATACATATACGACTTTACAAGAGAAGGCTGAAATACTTTAAACAAATTAACTAACGATTTTTTTTTTCATTAGGTTTTGGATGCAACGGTGATCGCAACGCAACATACAAAGAATGCCCCAGCCATTGCCCCCTGACTTGCGATGATCAGGATCCAAACAAAGTTTGCAGAGACAAGTGTGCACCCAGTGGCTGTGAATGTAACCCAGGATATGTACTGACGGTTATAGGAGTTGGCGGAAAATGTATCTTGCCTAAAGACTGTCCAGGTGAATATAAACACAATTCGTAATTTTATTGCGTGCAGGAATCGAACATGCCGGCTGCTGTCGGCCAGCTAGGTCAACTACTTCGCCAACTGTGCCTACAAGACATTATTAATATTTCACTGTGTAATCAGTTGTGTGTTTTGTTTATTTAGAGGGGTATTGGCTCTTGTTGGCTTAGTTTAGGGTGCAATAGTTTGCCCTTGAATTCGTCTCACATTTTGCTTGCATAATAATAATAAAGTCCTTTATTCCGAATTTTTACAGATTTTTAATTAAACTCTGAAATTACAGTTATGAAAAGTCCCTTAATTCGGTGTGCCTAATGGCAAAAGTCTCCTCCAATACTTTCCACTGTTGCCTGTCATGAGCAACCCTTTTCCAATTTGGTCCTGTAGCATTTTTTTTTTCATCTTTCCACTTTGTGTGTTGTCTTCCTTGTCTCCTTTTATCATATAATGGTAAACGGCAAAAGTCTCCTCCAATACTTTCCACTGTTGCCTGTCACCTTCTCCAATTTGGTCCTGTAGTCAATATTTTGTCATCTTTCACTTTGTGTGTTGTCTTCCTTGTCTCCTTTTATCATATAATGGCAAACGGCAAAAGTCTCCTCCAAAACTTTCCACTGTTGCCTGTCATGAGCAACCCTTCTCCAATTTGGTCCCGTAGTCAATATTTTTTCATCTTTCACTTTGTGTGTTGTCTTCCTTGTCTCTTTTTATCATATAATGGCAAACGGCAAAAGTCTCCTCCAATACTTTCCACTGTTGCCCGTCATGGGCAACCCTTATCCAATTTGGTCCTGTAGTAATTTTTTTTTTCATCTTTCCACCTTGTGTGTTGTCTTCCTTATCTCCTTTTATCATCCTTGGGTGCCATTCAGAGACCCGCTTGCTCCATTTTCCCACTTTATCTTGCATCATATGGCCTGCCCGTCTCCACTTCTGTTGGTCAATTCGCAAAAGTATGTCGGGGAGTTTTGTTAGTGAACTTAGATCAGTGGTTCGAATTTTATACAGGCGCTTATAACCAGTCATACTTTTCTCCATTGCTCTCTGTGTTACGGTAAGCTTTTCTCTCAATGTTTTTTTGAGGGTCCAGGTTACGCATCCATACAGTATGCAGTTATTGAATGTTTCCCTTTCTATTTTTGCTTGTATATTATTAACAAGTAAAAATAATGTTATACGAGTAAATAAAATATGTGCTGTGTGTTTTCTATACTTCTTAAATATTGATTTGCTTTATGTTTTTGTTAATAAAGACAAAGGATGCAACGGTGATCTTAATGCAACATACAGTGAATGCCCAAGCTATTGCCCAGCTACTTGTGAAAATCTACATAGCAAAGAAAAAGTATTTTGTCCCGCTGTGTGTGATCCTAGTGGCTGTGTATGCAAAAAAGGATACGTTTATACCAAGAAAGGTGGAAAATGTATTAAGCCTGAAGACTGTCCAGGTATGTTATAGGTACACTTTATAATGGGTGAACGATCGGCTGCTACGCTGCGCTCCGTGTCGCAGGTGTCGATTCCTTACCGCACGGAACAAACATTTGTATAATAATATTCCAAAACTATCACACAACGCCATCTAGTCCCAAACTAAGCAGAGCTTGTGCTGTAGGTACTAAACAACTAATAAACCTATTTATATATTAAATTTCTAAATACGTACATATCTACACTAATATTATAAAGAGGTAAAGTTTGTTTTTTTGTTTGTAGGAGATAATCTCTGGAACATGCAATTTAGCTTCACTTTTTTTTTGACTGACCGACATTTTGACAATTCAAAAGTGCCTGTAATTGGTCTATTTGAAATAAACGTTTCTGATTTCTGACTTCTGGAAGTACTGGTCCGATTGCTAAAATTTTTTCACCGATAGAAAGCTGCTTTATTTTAGGTACACGGGCGAAGCCGCGGGCAAAAGTTAGTTATAGATAAATTACACCCAGACATAGAACGTATGATCGTGCTCTACACACGATCATTTTTCTTAGGTGGGAATGGTGCCGAACGACCTCCGGCATAGCAGTCAGGGCCACTAACCACTAGAACAACAGGCCAGTCTAAATGTTTATGTATGTATGGCCTACAGATACTTGTTCCGGGTGTGGGTGTCTTGTGTACGTGAGTGTACATATTTGTGAGTAAATCCTAACGTACAGTAAAAGGATCATCATTTGATTGGACACTCACTCACTCACTTTTCTTCATATTGTATCTGTTCTCACATCAATATCAACCTTAGGTGTTAATTTAATATTATCAGTTTTGGCGTTACTTTTGTTGCGGTAAGGAGGTTTTATTAATCCATGTCTTTACTTCTATAGTGCCATGTTGCAAAGATCCCAACGCAGAGTACAAAGAATGTCCGAGTACATGTGAACCAAATTGTACAAATCCGGATCCTAAATTTTGTACCAAGCAGTGTGGTGAAGCGTCAATGCCTTTTCTCAATGTGTATACATTTTTAGAGAATAAATAATATAAATTAGTTGCCTCTCCCGCATTCTCCGCAATTTAATAAAAACATTATTTAGTTTAAGAAAAAGTAAGACAATTGAGTCTCTGTTGAGGGTTCCATTCACCAATATCTACGACCGCAGCGCCCATTGGTCGTATCGAATGTTTCCTTGAGACGCTCGCTAAAGACGACAGAGGGCGTCTTCCCGCAAAAGAAAAAAAAGTGCCCGCTCCGCCGCCATTCGACATGCGTCGAATGTTTACCGCTCCGCTATAGAAAATCCCATATATGTTAAAAACCTGAGAATTCTCGTGTAATAAGTGTATCTGCTACTGTGAGACATTGAGACCTTATAGTGCAGTGTTGGTTTCACGAGTTCTGACCAGTCCACCGGTGGATGAATCAAGATTAGCTCGCCGGCCGGCAGCCCACACACCGACCACGCACCCGTGAACGAGGCTCCTTCCTACCTTCAAGTGGGGTCCCTGGATTAGCAAGTTACGTGGGCTTTGTTACTGCAAATAGGTGTAGTGGGTATTGGTGTCTAAGGGAATCGTCAACAGGGATTTAATTTTGTGTAATTTAAATATACTTTCACCGCCATATTGGTCGTCTTAAAACACCACTTTTCTTAGGTGAGGCTATTTACACGCCTCATCACAGTACATGCCACCCGGCTGTGTTTGTAAAAAAGGATTTCTTCTGAATGTTTGTGTTGTTGGGTTTATGTGTCGAACGAAAAAATTGTCCAAGTACCTAACAGTTTCTATAATTAATTTTAGAACGAGGAAGGATATACTAGTAGTAACATTTTAAAGAAGACCTTCTTTATAATAATTATAGTACTATAATTCTAATTATTTACTTCTACAATGCCAGGTTGCAAAGGAGATCCCAACGCAGAGTACAAAGAATGTCCGAGTGCTTGCGAACCAACTTGTTCAAATCCGGATCCTAAATTTTGCACCAGACAGTGCATGCCACCCGGCTGTGTTTGTAAAAAAGGATTAGTTCTAAATGAAAATACTGGGAAATGTGTGGAACGAGAAAAATGTCCAGGTACCTAACAGTTTCTGCAATTAATTTTAGAACAAGGAAGTATATACGTATGATTATATAAGTAAGATTTTTAAGAAGACGTACTTTATAATTATAATAGTATAATTCCAATTATTTACTTTCACAGTACCATGTTGCGAAGATCCCAACGCAGAGTACAAAAAATGTCCCAGTGCTTGTGAACCAACTTGTAAAAATCCGGATCCTAAAATCTGCACCTTGCAGTGCATGCCACCCGGTTGTGTTTGTAAAAAAGGATTTGTTCTGAATGAAGTAACTGGTTTATGTGTCGAACGAAAAAAATGTCCAGGTACTTAACAGGTTTTGTAATTAATTTTAGAACAAGGAAGGATATACGTAAGATTATATAAGTAAGATTTTTAAGAAGACGTACTTTATGATTATAATAGTATAAATCCAATTATTTACTTCCACAGTACCATGTTGCAAAGATCCCAACGCAGAGTACAAAGAATGTCCGAGTGCTTGTGAACCTAATTGTACAAATCCAGATCCTAAATTTTGCACCAAGCAGTGCATGCCACCCGGCTGTGTTTGTAAAAAAGGATTTGTTCTGAATGTAGTAACTGGTTTATGTGTCGAACGAAAAAATTGTCCAGGTACCTAACAGTTTCTATAATTAATTTTAGAACAACGAAAGATATACTAGTAGTAAGATTTTTAAGAAGACGTACTTTATAGTTATAATAGTATAATTCTAATTATTTACGTCTACAATGCCAGGTTGCAAAGGAGATCCCAACGCAAAGTACAGCGAATGTCCAAGTGCTTGTGAACCAACTTGTAGTAATCCGGATCCTAAAATCTGCACCTTGCAGTGCATGCCACCCGGCTGTGTTTGTAAGATTGGATTTGTCCTAAATGAAGCAACTGGAAAATGTGTAAAACGAGAGGACTGTCCAGGTACCTAACAATTTTTACAATTAATTTTAGAATGATAGCTTGAAATGATAGCATGAAATAATTATACATGGAACATACCTATGGTCCATGTAAAATATTGATATTCAGCTGCATTTTGTTAGACTGGAAACCAATCCTATCAAAGTAGGCAAAAGGCTAAGCAGAGTATCGTCACAGTTTTATTTAGATTACTTTAAAAACATTGTTTTGAGGGATAGTGTTTCGTTGTTATGTTTAGTTGAACTCGCGCAACATGTGATTTTGTTTACTGTACTAGCTACTACTACTATTTCAACTACTACTGAATTACCATTACATTGCAGTAGAGATTCATACAGAGTTTACAGCGAATGTCCTTGTGAACAGATATGTGAGTCACCTATCTGTTTGCAAACCAGAATTTGTCTGGGCCACGTTTGGGCACGTGGAAAATGTATCAGGCCTGAAGACTGTCCCGGTACTTTGAAAAATATTATTTTATAATAAACTAGCGACCCGCCCCGGCTTCGCACGGGTGCAATGCAGATCACTTCATAGTATAAAACAAAGTCGCTTCACGCTGTGTCTCTATGTACGCTTAGATCTTTAAAACTACGCAACGGATTTTGATGCGGTTTTGTCCAGCATTGCACCAGGGCGGGTCGCTAGTACTAAATATACTACAGAATGTCTTTATACACAACGTTCACAGATTTTTGGTCATTAGACAATACAAACATATTTTCTTTTGAGGTTACTCTTGAAAGAGCGACATATAATTGGCCATGTGAAAAACATTCAACGCTCAAATCAAAGCCTGTAACGTTGAAAGTTTGACCCTGCGATTTATTGATAGTCATTGCAAAAGATATCTTTAGCGGAAATTGTAGGCGTTTATATTGGAACGGTAAATTCAATGGTATTAGAATTCAATTCAATTAGCCCAAAAACTGCTAGGTTACATTGTTTTATTATGAATTTCCTGTCTCTTCGTTCCACCTTCCTCCATCATCAGATCAGTTCGATAGTACATTATAGCCAAAGTGCATCTTATGGCAATTCTAATAAGCCCAAACACGGCTAGGATACATTGATCAATTACAGAGTTCCGGTGCCTATCTTCCGGCTCCATCATCATCATCACGTCACTTCGATGATACCATTTTCAACATAACTATTCAGAACCATTTATTTATTTGTATTGTCATAGTCGCTTAACTGTCTTCATTGTAATATCTATGTGAGTATGAAGTTCCGTTGGCCATTCCTGGTCTTCTTCATCAGTTCCACTTCATCAAATGATACTTTTTGACTGTAAATGCTTATGTTCTCGATGAAAATACCAAAATCACTATATAGTTGCCTATAATATTTGAGGAGTTCCCTCGATTCCCCATGGATTCCATCATTAGAACTGAATTTTGAAAAAAATTGGACCAATCTGGAAGCATATTCTTTAAGAAGAAAAAAAAATTTGCATATTGGTCCTTAAACGACGGAGTTCTGAGGTAACACACAACAAAAAGTAAAAAAGAAAAATCATACAACCGAATTGATAACCTCCTCCTTTTTTTGAAAAACACTATAACGATCAAAATAACTTTAATTTCGGAAGTCGGTGTTTCTGGTATTGTTTGCTTGTTATTTAACACCGACTTCCGAAATTAAAGTTATTTTGATCGTTTTAGTGTTTTTTTTTTTTTTTGTGAAGTAGGTAATTTTATTTTTTTTAGTGTAAAAAGTTTTTTATTTCACTCTTTTGAGTTGTGATGCACTTATAGCCAGAGTACCTATTTCTCATGACAATTCGAATTAACCCAAACACTGCTAGGATACATTATTTTATTATGAAGTCCCCATCCACCTCCCGGCTCCATCATCAGGTTAATTCGATAGTAGGTACCTTATAGCCAAAGTGCATATAATGACAATTCTAATAAGCCCGAACACGGCTCGGTTACATTGATTAATTACGGAGTTCCAGTGCCTACCTTCCAGTGGCTCCATCATCATCATTAGATCACTTCGATGATACCATTTTCAACATAACTATTCAGAACCATTTATTTATTTATATTGTCATAGTTACTTAACTATCTTCATTGTGATATCTATGTGAGGTTGAAGTTCCGTTGGCCATTTCTGGTCTTTTTCATCAGTTCCACTTCATCAAATGTTACTTTTTTACTGTAAATGCTTTTTTTGGTATTCTCGATGAAAATATCAAAATCACTATATAGTGCCTAGAATATTTGAGGAGTTCCCTCGATTCCTCATGGATTCCATTATCAGAACTGTATTTGAAAAAAATGGGACCAATCTGGAAGTAGCCGAATAGTAGGTATATTTACCATTCGCGCGGCGCATCAATCTTTGAAAGAATCAAGTTATTTATCGCAACCGCTATTTCCCTGCATTTTTAATCTGTAATATCTTTGAAAATATTCACTTAAATTACACGCTGTAAAGGGCCATATTGATCTATATTAAATGCACAATTTATTTAAGGTACTTAGTTGGATAAAGATTAATGCTGTATTGCTTAAAATCGTTTCGTAAATAACCCATTATTTCTAGTAAAAAGTAAAGGATAAAAAATGGTTATTGTGGGTTATACCTAAAAGATAGACATATACCATCGCGGACTTTTTTGTAGAGCTTTTTAAGGCGTACAATACTGTAGTACATTATTTTGATCTAGCTCTTAGGGTTCAGCCAACGTTTGCAATGTAAGCGCAAAAAAATGTGTTTATTTACGACATCACATTAGAAACCTCTAAAATCATCAGTGTTCCTCTACTATATTGTGCATGTATTATACACATAAACCTTCCTCTTGAATCATTCAATCTATTAAAAGAATCCACATCAAAATCCGTTGCGTAATTTTAAAGATCTAAGCATACATAGGGACAGACAGACACGAAAAGCGACTTTGTTTTATACTATGTCATTGTAGTGATACAACAAAATAAATCCCAATTCTAAAATCAAAAATTTCGCGATTATAGTATGCATCAGAGTTTAGGATTTCACACGATATATTATAAACGTACGGAGTTTGTAACAACACGGCGACTTATCTATCTTATCTATTCAGACTTCTTCTTCTCGAATCGATAGTTTTCTTTTTCCTTCAAAGTTTTTGAACCCAGTAGGTTACCACGTTTATAGCGGCATCAGTAGCGTTTTCAGGTTCTCTAAAGTGCAGGTGTAGGGACACTTTGGGCATTCTAATAAGTGGTCCATCGTCTACCATATTAGACTAATTAATAATCTTATTTCTCACTTTACAGACCAATGTGATGGGGATCGCAATGCAACTTACGTAAAGAGTCCAAGTTACTGTCAAGCAACCTGTGAGAATCCTGACCCCGAAGAACAATGTATGGATATGCCAATGCCACCGGGCTGTGTGTGCAAACACGGATTTCTTAGGAGGAAAAAGGGTGGCAAGTGTGTCAAGCCCGAAGACTGTCCTGGTGAGAAACAGTAGCATTGATTTTAAAACTCACATGTATAGGGTGACTGGTAATTAGTGACCGATACTTAAACACGTGATTGTCCTCATGATTACAAACAACTTTCCCAAAGAAACTTTTTTATATACTCATTAGTTTTATGACAATAACAAAACAGCTGTTTTAAATTCGCATGCGCGCGCCTGCGACCACTCAGCTGTTAGCCGCTTAACGCCGTTGTTTCATGTACTTTTTGTACCTTACCTAGTTTGTGATCATGAGTACAATCACGTGTGTAAGTATCGGTCACTAATTACCAGTCACCCTATATAAATTAACATGTTTTAAAAATAAATTGCTCATTTAAATCTCTGTCTGTCTGTCTCTGGTATCTAACCAATCAATCTCCTTTAGCTAACCAATCAATTGGTTTTAATTGAGTGTTATGATAAGTAGTTTTTGATTAAAATTTTGTAAAACCGGTTAAGTCCACAGTCATAAATCAACGAGTAGCGTTTGAAATTATGCCTTCTAGCTTACAAAAAATCTGCTCCTTTGATTAAAGGGGTTGCACCTTAAACATTTTTTGTTATGAGAAACTAATAGAAGGTAATTGCAGAACCACTATTAAGGTCTAAAACTGGAGTAATATGTACACAAAGGATTCTTTCTGTCAAGTTGTCCATTACATAAATTACGAGAAGCTATTATTGATATTTTGTTTTTCATAGGTGGCTGGCCAACTTGTAGACAAAATGAAACCTACGTCTACTGTAAGGTAGGCTGCCCAAATAACTACTGCCCGGTCGACGACAGCCTGGCCATTATCGCTTGTGATCCTATGTTCCCATGCCCTGGAGGTTGTGTTTGCCAAGGAGGTTATTTGATGTACAGTGTAGACGATGATAGATGCATCCTGTCTTCAGAATGTCGTAAGTACAATTGAATATATTTTTTAACCAGACCAAGTAAACGAAATTGGCTAATTATAAATGATGTGAATATGTAATGAAAATCGATTGCATAAACATACAAGTTTCGAATCTGGCAATGATGGTCTATTTATGGAAAAAACGCTCATCATCTTTCTGCCCTTGTCCCATTTTATTTGAAGTCGGTGCACTACGTTTTTCCTTTCATTCAGTCCTGTCAACCGTCACGCTATCACTGACTACCTTTCCTTCCATATCACTCCTTACACAATCCATTCATTTTTCTTTGGCCTCTCTATTTCTATCAATTCACGGAATAAACACTGAAGCTGATTTCTTGTGATAATAGAAAAAACCCTCACTAAAAATACAAATTTTGCCTTTTTAGCACGAGTAAATTGCACTAGACCGAACGAGGTATGGGATCCCCATGCTCCAGGTTGCTTGCATGAAAGATGTGACGACAAAGACATACCTTGCGACTTTCCATACCCCGGTCCACCAAGATGTAGGTGTATTAAGGGCTACTACAGAAACCAGGACGGTATCTGTGTACCAGAATGCGAATGTCGTGAGTATTCAGTCCTTGGTTAAAGATTCTAATTAGGGCAAAACCATGAAGTGTCTTTATATATTAACGGATTTATAGATCGATGAGACGATTATTTATTGCAAAAAAAACCATATGTCACTTTTTTAAATTTAAATAATAGTGACAGATATAACACATTATTTTTATCCTACGATATTACGGCTTTTGCTGAGGAATTTATACATCACAGACCAGTAACAAAGGCCAAATACATATTGCAGCTAAACCAGGATGTAATGGTGATATGAACGCAACATTCTCGAAGTGCCCAAGCAAATGTCCTGCAACCTGCTGCAATCCTGATTCTGATAGAATCTGCACCACTGATTGTGCTAAACCCGGCTGTGTATGCAATGAGGGATTCATGCAGTCTAAGCCTGGCGGCCCCTGCATAAGTCCCTACGACTGTGATGGTAAACTATTATTGTAATTTTTTTTTTAAAACCGCCGTAAGTGTTTTCTAAACCGTTAATGCTGCCCTGATTTTTCTGTACTATTACAGAAAAATCAGGGACACTAAACTTTAATTCTGTGAAAGTTGACAGAAATTTGTTCTGACAACAATGGCACTTCATTGTTTAACATAATAACTCTAGAAAATAAGGAAAATATTGTGGCAAATTAAGTGGCATATAAAAATGATACTAGACTTTGAACAACAACTACATGTAATACAACTGTTCGTACAGCCATCGTCTATTGCTGAACACACCATTTTTTTTTTGTAATAATAGCCATACAGTTTGTACATAATAATGGTTATACTTTTTAGGCGGATCACCACACTGTAGTGACAATATGACCTACACTAGTTGCAAGATCGATTGTCCAACGAAGCACTGTCCACAAGACGAAAATGAAGTAATGGTAATTTGTGATCCGATATGGCCCTGTCCTACCGGCTGCGAGTGTAAAGAAGGCTATTTGATGACGAATACAGGGAATAAAACTTGCATCTTGGCTAAAGACTGTCGTAAGTATTTATTTTGTTTTGTGGTAAGTATGTAAAAATAAAACTTGAAATGACTGTGTTACCATTGTGTGGACCGCCCGGAGGACACGGTGGAGCACACGGTGGAGGTGTGCCCCGCCTGGGCAGAGCAACGACGTGTCCTCGTGGGGGCGATCGGCGGCGGTGATCTCTCGCGCCGCGCTTTGGTACAGGCCATGGTCCGGAGCGAGGAGGAGTGGCAGGCGGTCGCCTCCTTCTGCGAAGCAATAATGTTAGCAAAGGAGGAGGCAGCACGCGTGAGGCAACGGTCCTCATGCCCCAATCGTTGCCAGGATTCCGATCCCGATTTCCGGCCACCGTAGGCGCGGGCTTGTGGACGGCAAGCAATGGGTAGCTTGCCGTCCGACGTCCGGTAACCGTCCGGACCGAGCCCAAGTCATCGACGGCGCATACTGTTCCACGCGCGCCTCAAGGAGATGTCAGCAAACTGTAGGGGCCCAGCAGGGTCGCAGCCTACTGGGGCCAAGGGTCTGATTCTGAAAGGAAGACTCGGCCCTGGAACGAAAAGCAACGAAGGAACAGGAGTTGGTTTTTAGTCAGTAAAAGTCTAAAACTATCTCCCGTTTCGCCCAAGAGCGGAGGATGTCATTAGATGACTTTCCCACCGAAAAAAAAGCCTCGCTGAACGAAAGTTTTTTTATTGACTCTTTTAACTGGCCTGTTGGTCTAGTCGTTAGTGGGCCTGATTGCTATGGCGGAAATTGTGAGTTCTTTTCCCACCAAAGACAAATGTTTGTGTGATGAACACGATCATTCGTTCTGGTCTGTAATTTATATATAATATGTATGTATTTAGAAATATATAAGTATGTTTATCAGTTGTCTAGTACTCATAGCACAAGCGCTGTTTAGTTTGGGACTAGATGGCGTTGTGTGATAGTTGTGGAATATAATATATATTATTATATGAATATTATTTTTTTTATCCAACTTCAATCGTCGCATCGGTCTGCAACCCATTTTGGTCTGAGAATCATTCCATTTTCATGGGGATTGAGGATTTTTTAGTTCTGTTTCTTTAACCTGTAAAATATTCAAACATAATGACGGAAATAAGAATGCTCAAGTTTCATATTTATATAAGTAGAACAAAAAGAAAATATGTGGAACAGCTATGAAATCAGTGCTGTCCGAACATGTAAGAAAATTTTAAACGCACTTTTTTATTTGCAGCTCTCGTAAATTGCACTCGTCCTAACGAAGTATGGGATCCTAGTCCATCAATTTGCCACTCTGATAGATGCGACGAAATGTATTATGAATGCAGTGATCCAACCCCTGGACGGCCCAAATGTGTTTGTAAGCCAGGATACTACAGAAACAAGCATGGTGTTTGTATTCCTGCTAAAGAATGTCGTAAGTAACCGTATATTTTTCTGGATTAATAGTCGAAGGAAACCTTTAAAGATAGATTCTGGGAAATCTATACAATGATCATCGCTTTTGAAACTGTTCTAAGTTGTCTACGAAGTATATCAATTTAATTTTGTAATTACAAGACACACAATCAAAAGAGATTAATCATACCAAGAAAACGAGCAGCACATCGTTTCTCAGTACTTACCTGAGAAGTTGTCTTAAGTAGCTGCACGGTGTAGTTGCGGTAGAAGGTCTGAGTTTTCGCTTCATGTCACCACACCCGTCCGCTCAGTGCAGTCACGAGTACCTCAGGCACCGCACACACACTTTTATTTCATCTTTGTTATGTGATTCTGGTGGTTGCCGCAAAATAAATATATTTTCTATCTTTCATCTAAATATAAAAAAAAAAAACTTAAACAACCGACTTCAATGTAAATAAAAAACACTGAAAAGTGCAAAATAACTTTAATTTCGGAAGTCGGTGTTTCTATAATAGTTTTGTCTCTTTGTTATTTAACACCGACTTCCGAAATTAACCTTTTGAGTGCGTAATTAGAGACACAATAGTAAGATAATGGCGCGTGAACGCCGGCGTTAATGCGGGGATCAACAGCTTAAAGTTATTTTGCACTTTTCAGGGTTTTTTTTTTACATTGAAATCGGTTGTATTTTTTTTTATAAAATGTTTTTTATTTTACACTTTTTAATTATTGTACCACCGCTAAAAAGTACCCCTCACCCAAACTTAAATACCTTATAGCCAGAGTGTATCTCATGACAATTCTAATAATCCCAAACACGGTTAGATTATATTGATTTATTACAGAGTTCCGGTGCCTAACTTCAGGCTTCATCATCAGATCAGTTCAAAATATTCCCCCTCTTCTTTCAGTCAGTCATCGACTACACGTATAAACAAAGCAATTTTACTTGTTACGACGGTTCTGCTGTGATTCTATGAGGAGTTCTGTTCCATATCTTCGAAGTTCATGATCAGATCATAACAATATTTCTATGGGATCAACACGAAAGCATAACCTTACAATAAAAAAAAAAAAATCAGAATCGGTCTACAATTGACCGACAAATCGATGAACATACATAAAAAAAATATATATATTCAGCATAGCATAAGCATAATCAGCCTTTTTATGTTCCTACTGCTGGGACTCAGGCCTCCTCTCTCTAGGGAAGAGATATACATTCAGCTGAACATAAAACCTCCTCCTTTTTGAAGTCGGTTAAAAAGAGGCTACATTACCTCCTTGGCACAAAATTACCACGATTCTAAGCAAAAAGTCCACAGAATTCAGTTCTATATACGAGGAGTTGAGAAGGATTTATTGTCGCTTGCATTTCAAAGATATTGCAATAGAATACCGCAACGGTTGGACACTGAATCTTATTACCATATTTTTCATTTGAATTTTGTCAGGACTCAAGGAGATCTTGAGCATAAATCTGTTCTAATAAAAAGGGAAAGATTTTTAGGATTCCATTGTAGTATGAAGAATGCTTGTATGGCATTTGGAAACTTTTCTCATCTAGGTTCAGAGTAACTTTCATAAATCATTGAAATATTAGTTTTTAGCAAGACGAGATTGAAAGAAGATTTATTTTAAAGCTGACAAATTGTTTTCAATTTCATTAATTATATCGTAACAAATGTACGATGGTTTGGATCAAAATTATTTTAATTAAACTTCTAAGACAAATTGATTATTTGTCTTGAAACAATTCCGTTGCTGCTACGTCCAAGGGTTTAAATGAGAAATGCGTTTACTCTGACATCGTTTGGACAATTTAGAATTCCAACAGGTACCTATGTTTATTGAATCACTTTGTTCTGATTCCTTTGAGCGACTAACACGTAACTGAAAAGTGGAAATAAATCCCGGCTTTTTGGAAGGAAAGTCGATGGCTTACGTGAAAACTCAAGTGAAACAGGTTTCTTCGATTTAAGTAAATGTAATAGAACATATTTCGAAGTTGGATTACGCTTTATCACCATCTTTCTTTTATGGATGACGTTCTTTTTTTTAAACGTAAAATCAAGGGATTTTACTTGTTTTGTAATTTACACACAGTTTTATTAAAGGAGTCTTAATCGAAATGCAGTAAAACATACTAATTGAAAATTGTGAAATTAATTTATTGTGAAGAGTGCTTGCTGTATCGAGCAGCAGTCAATTTATTCCTTGATAAGTTAATTATAGATACGTTAATTAAACGAAAAGTTCTTCCAATTATTTTTATGTAACTTGGAGTTACTTTATGTTTTTAGTGATCGGGGAGGTGGCATATTATTAACGTCAACTTAACATCGAGCAGCAGTCAATTTATTCCTTGATAAGTTAATTATAGATACGTTAATTAAACGAAAAGTTCTTCCAATTATTTTTATGTAACTTGGAGTTACTTTATGTTTTTAGTGATCGGGGAGGAGGCATATTATTAACGTCAACTTAAGATTATCACTTTTTATTTTGGTACACTTTTTATGACATAAAAATAGAATAATGCCAATTACGCGTACCCATCGGTGGCTTAGCTCACCCATGGTTCAACGCCGATTGCGTTCAAGCTGAACAACGTAAGCATTCGGCGTTTCTCGCCTGGGTTGACGCTCGTGATCACAAAGCTCCGGATCTGAGTTCAAAGAAGAGAGCCTTCAACCATGCTGCCAAGTCCTACAAAAAGGCACTAAGGAAGGCTCGCTTCGACCGCATTACCCATATTGGTACAAAGCTCTCTGCGCAGCCGTCCGGTAGCAGAGCATTCTGGTCCCTTGCCAAGTCGGTCGAAGCGAACTTCTGTCGGCCCTCATTGCCTCCGCTGGTTAGACCTGATGGTACACTGGCTCATACGGCGAGAGAGAAAGCGGGTCTATTTGCATCTTTCTTCGCCCATAATTCTCGTCTTGACACTGGTAGTGCTACTCCACCGACTTTACCTCACTGCGATACTTCGATGCCCGAGGTCCGCATAAGGAACAAGGAGGTTCTGAGAGCACTGTGTCGTCTTGACGTGAATAAAGCTAGTGGACCAGATGGTATACCAGCGATTGTTCTCAAGGCTTGTGCGCCCGAGTTGTCTCCTGTATTGACGCGTTTGTATCGCCTCTCATTTGGGACTGGTATAGTGCCCAAGTCCTGGAAGCTTGCCAACGTGCAACCCGTGCCCAAAAAGGGCAGTCGTACCGATCCTACCAACTATCGGCCGATTTCAATAACCTCCATACTCTGCAAGATTATGGAGCGTGTATTGAACTCGCGCCTCTTGGCATACCTGGAAGGTAACGATCTCCTCAGTGACCGACAGTACGGGTTTCGCCGCAATGGATCTACTGGGGACCTACTAGTTTATGCCACCCACTTGTGGGGCGAGACCCTCGAGAGGAATGGGGAAGCGATTGCTGTTTCCTTAGACGTCTCGAAGGCCTTCGACAGGGTATGGCACGCTGGTCTATTGAGTAAGCTTTCAGCGTACGGCATTTCCCCTGGTCTGATTAACTGGGTAAAAGACTTCCTGAGTGAACGTTCTCTCCGAGTTGTTATCGATGGATGCTCATCAGAGCCCATGACGACTAATGCCGGAGTTCCTCAGGGGTCTGTTCTCTCTGCAACTCTCTTCCTGCTGCATATCAACGATCTGCTGATGCCCGGTATCTATGGGTATGCAGATGATAACACAGTTGTAGAGAGATACCTGCCAGGTGCTCGAGCTAGTAAGGAGCTAATCCGGTCCGAAAGAGAGGCTATGGTAGAGCGTACGAATGTCTCACTTCAGGCAGTCTCCAAGTGGGGTGAAGCCAATCTGGTGGGATTCAACGCCGCCAAAACACAAGCCTGTCTATTCACCGCTAAAAGGAGCCCGTTCACCTTGGCTCCTGTTTTTCAGAATGTATCCCTGGAGTACACTGACTGCCTTCAGCTCTTGGGAGTTGAAATTTCCTCAGACCTTAACTTTGGGCGGTTCATTGAGTCCAAAGCCAAGGTAGCTGCTAGGAAACTCGGCGTACTTGCAAAGGTCCGGCGGTACTTCACACCAGGACAGCTTCTAATGTTATACAAAGCACAGGTCCGTTCGTGTGTGGAGTACTGCAGCCACATATGGGCTGGTGCTGCAAAATGCCACCTGGCAGCTTTGGACTCGGTGGAAAGGCGTGCAAAGAGGCTAATTGGTGATCCAGATCTGGTTAATTCCAATCTACAAAGTCTTGAGCACAGGCGTAGGGTAGCCAGCCTTTCGGTGTTTTACAGGATGCATTTTGGAGAGTGTGCGCAGGAATTGCATGACTTGATTCCACCATCTCATTTCTACCATCGGACAAGCCGACGAACGGCGAGTATCCACCCTTACGTTGTTGAAACCTCTACGGTCCGGACCAAGCGTTTCGCCTCGTCGTTTATACCGCGTACATCGAGGGACTGGAATAATTTGCCTGCTGCGGTTTTCCCGTCCGATTATAATTTGGGTCTCTTCAAGGCTAGAGTGAATAGGCTCTTAATAAATTAGTGCGCCTCACCATCTACGATTGCATTACTACTTACCATCAGGTGGGATCGCAGTCAAGCACTAGTTTATATCAATTAAAAAAAAAAAAAAAAAAAATCTTTCATATAAAAGCGAAATAACACTCACTGATTAATCACGAAATCTCAGAAACTATAACACCTAAAAACTTAATATTTGGCAGTAAGGTTCCTTATAGACATCCGCTAAGAACAGATCTTACGAAACCCAACCCTTAGGGGGTAAAACGGGGGTTGGAAGTTTGTATGGAGAAACCTACTTTTACGCGGGCGAATAATTCAAATTGAAAATCTTTAGCTAGAATGTATGGTTTAAAAGGTATGTTTTTACAAAACGAGGAAGAATTTTATATCAAATAAAAAAAAAAAAACAGAATTTGTAAATTTTAGAAACAACGTAAAATCAAAAAGAAATTTAAAAAAAGTTTTCTCAGTATGTCCTCCCCGGGCTCTAATGACTATTTCTAAGCAGTTCCTTATTGAACAAATGCGGGTCACGATCTTGTGTTGTAGGATGTTATCCCACTTTTCTTGTATAGCTGTTTTAAGCTGGCCAAGCGTTTCCGTAGCAGGATCTCTCGCTCTTACTCATCTTTGCAACTCATTCCATAGAAGTGTGCCAATAAGATGAACGTAGGATACCACATTAAGCTCCAGACACTCTTTGATGTAACGTGACCCATTTAATGACGCTAAGCAAGGTTCAGATAGAAAAGCAAGTTCAATGTTTCCATCGGCGCTTATACCTCCCCAAACCGTCCAAGAATTACCACCGTAACTACTCTTTCTTTGATGCAGCACTATGCACTCTTCCTCTCTTTAATATACCTTTTTTATTTTGATGTTACCATGCAGCGTGCTTTTGCTAGGCACGTGAATCCTTTTTTCAAATGTTTGCCTTCGTGAGATAGAACAATTATTAAAAATTATTGTAAATATCTAATGCAAGCATGTAAGTTATTTGGAAATAAACCCTAAAACTTTGTACTTAGAATAGAATAGAATAATCTTTATTGTACACCAAAAAAAGATAGATAGATAGATAGATATATTCTTTATTGTACACCAAAAATACAAATTACATTAGGAACTTAAAAAGTAACACAACTTATACATAAACTTAAATATATGGGTACAATGACGGTCTTATCGCTAACAGCGATATGTACCAGACAACCTTAGAATGGATAGAAAGGTCTAAAATAATACAGAGGGTAGTCTGCGGTGCACTGCTAACAAATAAATCAATCAATAGATAAGCATATATATAAAATAATTACACACATATTACACTACATACACATTACATTACATTATTTAATCATTTATTATTAATTATTTACTTAGATAAGTAAAACTAATATCTAAATTAAGGAGATATGTGCAAACGAATATCAAGTGGAGCGAACGTTATCCAACAAAGTAACTTTATATGCACATTATTGCACATTTCTCCTCTTCCAACATAATGGACTGTCAGTTGATGTTACTAAGTTACAATCATAGACCATCAATACGCCTCAGCGGTCACTGCCAAAGCTGGCATTGTCAAAATTAAGGTAGGGCAAGCGTGTTTTGTCTGCTAGGGCTGCGGGGTTTTAGTCAGTAAAAGATTGACACTCCCTCTTGCTCTACGTAGAGCGGGAATAGTCATTTTATAATTTCCCACCAAAAAAAGTATTTATTTATTTATTTAATGCTTTATGCACACAAAAAGTACAGAGGCGGACTTAATGCCTTAGGCATTTTCTACCAGTCAACCTTTGGGTGATGCAGAGAAAAGTAGTGGTAGGTGCAATAAAAGAGAGAGAAAAAGGCGAATACAGGAATAGATTTACTTATAGACCATAGAATAGATATACTAATAAACCATAGAATAAATATAATACAATTATACAATATATACTCAAATTAATACACTACATACATACACTAAAATACTTAAACAATTGGTCCAAATCGACAATGGGAAAACTTTAACGCTGTGATGATACTACTGCCAACTTTTTATGAATTAGCTCGCGAACTTTGGTTTTGAATGATAATCGGGTTGTTGCCATCCTGATTTCCTGGGGGAGCGCATTCCACAGAGAAATCGCTTGAATAAAAAAGGAATGGTGAAGAAAGTCAGTACGATGAGTGGGACAATAGAGAAGGCGGTTATGAGATGAGCGCAGATTTATATTGTGGTTGGCGCAAATGTATTGAAAGTGAGGGGCTAAATAACTAGGGGAATTAGGAGAATCAAGAAATGAAAATAAGGTGGTGAGTGCCCTTTGCTCTCTGCGCTGACATATGGGCAACTACTTTAGAAGCGACCGATGCGCTGAAACATGATCATATTTACGCAAATTGAAAACAAATCGAATGCAGTAATTTAGAAGACGGTCAAGTTTATTGAGGAGATCTGCATTCAGGTCATAGTAGCACACGTCACCATAATCGATGATTGGAAAAATAAGGGTCTGAACAAGCATTGTCTTCGTGCTAGATGGTAACAGGTTCTTCAACCGAAACAGAGCCCGCAGCGTTCCAGTAACCCTCTGACTAACACTAGCCACTTGAGTACGCCAGTTCAGGGTATTATCAATGTGCAAACCTAGATCCTTTACACTGGTGCTGAATGGGACGATCGTACCGTCGAACCGAATTGGTGGCAAAGTTGCACTGTCCACCCTAGCAATGATTTGAGGACTCCCAATAATTATAGCCTGACATTTGTTGGGGTTTACTGCAACACCAAATCTATCGGACCAGGCTTTAATGGCTGTTAAGTCCTTATTTAATTGGTCGATAGCGCCAGGTATTTCCTCGATCCTCGCTTGACAGTACAATTGCAAGTCATCTGCGTATAGATGATACGAACACTGAAGTACGGTAGTAATGAAATTAATAAAAATAGAAAACAGAAGAGGAGAAAGGATACCGCCTTGAGGACGCCAGTTTCCAAACCACACCAGCGAGATGAAGAATCTCCGACGTGAACCGACTGCTGACGTTCCTGAAGATAGGAAGTGAACCAGTCCAGCGTTTCGGGAGAGACCATAATATAGGACAGAACAGCTAAGAGGATTTCGTGACTGACGGTATTAAAGGCGTTCGAGAAGTCGACCAACACTAGCACAGTGACTTTGGTATCTTCCAGTCCTGCCCTTATGTCACCAGTCACTTTAAGGAGGGCGGAAATAGTGCTATGGCCTGGCCTGAATCAAAGCAAAGGGCTTATAAGTGAATTATATTGCACAAATTTTGAAAGTTGTTTGTGGACACAGGCCTCAAGCACTTTGGATAGGAAGGGAAGGATAGAAATTGGGCGGAAGTGGGTTGGAAGAGTGGGATTAGAAGCTTTGGGTAGAGGACGAACATAGGCTTTACGCCATAAGGAGGGAAATACTCCAGAATACAGGGAAAAATTTACAATATGGGAAATGGCAGGTAGGAGGTGATCAAGGATCGTAATGATCATACCACGAGAGATATTATCACATCCTACCGCCTTGGATTTTATGGACAGAATTATTTTTTTGATCTCTTCCGGTGCAGCTGGAACGAAACGAAAAGGATTAATTTGAGGACGCGTTAGACCAGAGATTAGAGACAGAGTTTGTAATTTAGTCAGATGGTCCAAGGTAGGCACAGTGGAGAAATGACGGTTAAGATCATCTAAGTCAATAGAATTTGGAAGGTCTAAATGACGCGGTTTGCCGATACCTAGTGTTCCAAGGAACTTCCAAATATCGGCAGAAGAGGAAGAAGAAATATTTTCAAGAATATGGCGGCGTTTAGCATTGCGTATCATCTGGTTACATCTATTCCTTGAAGACTTAAATAGAATCCAGTTCTCGTCAGTACGATTCCTTTTATGATTGCGAAATGCACGGTCTCTGCGTCGCATGGCCATCTGTATTTCTCTTGTCATCCAAGGTGCGGGAGGACGTTTCAATTTTACTTTTTTGATAGGGGCGTGGATGTTATAAAGGTTGACCACAATATCATTAAAGATCAACCATATCGTCAACTGAAGTGGCCTCCGTCATTGGCTCCCAATCAACCATAGAAGCATCCTTCTTGAGTTTTTCAACGTCCATCCTCGCAAAACAACGCCTGTACAGAATTTTGGGTTTAGGTTTAGGAGGTTTAAGGATATAGGAAAGGAAAATCATGTCTTGATGAGAGAAACCAGGAGCGTCATGTTGACCATGGAAAGGGACGAGGGAAGGATTTGAGGTATAAGTGTGTTTCATCGTAGACCATATAATTGTTTATCATTAGGTGAGATAGCGGTCAAGCCATATTACGTAAGATATTAAAGATGATCAATTTTTAAAACAATTTTTTCTTTTCTTCTTAACTTAGATAGAATTTATAGTATTTGAAATGATCACAATATATCGAAACCTTATTATCTTATCGAGATTTAGATAAGAACATATAGCGCTATACATCGCCGACACAAAAAAAAGAACAAATTGATTTTGATGTTATGTTTTTTCAATATTATGTTCATTATTTTTTGTGTTTAAGTTGTGCTTTATTTTTTTTCTATGGACCTTAATTCCTGGTTAATAAAGTTTATTATTAATGTGTACAAACCAAGTGTACCAGTATCAGTGAGTGTCATGGATGACTCGCAAAAATTGTTGGCCAGTGACATATGTCATAGGCAAATTTACCATGCTTTTAACCATTGTTACACCTTTCAACTCTAAGATACTTAATTTTGATTTGATATGATGTCTAATAAAGAATATTTAGATAGATATTCTTCAAAATTTAATTGTCATAGATAGATAGATCCTATCCGTTATAACCTATCTATGACAATTGAATTTTGATAATGTGCTCAGCGCATATAACGTAGCTACAAATATCGCCCAGACGCTGTTGGCTCGACTATTCCTTGCTCTGTGGTTACACACCATTCAGTTCGTCTGTCTTTTGTTTACTTGTTCTTCTTTCGAAGTGTTGTGAACTGTATCGTTATGTATCGTGTTTTGTTTCTCCCTCTATTGTCTGTATTGGTTTTGGAAAGAAACAATGCATACATTGCGCTTTGGTGCCCTGATAAGTTAAGATTATGTCTATACGTATGTATGTCAAATCTTTTGATATACTGATCAAATCAACATATTTATCTGCTCTTTAATTTTGGTAAGATTATTTCAATACACTTACTCGAAAACTCGCTCTTATCCCTAGCTATTATAGGCACGGAATTTACTGTTTTCTGCACTTTTGCGGAAAAGACCATTCAGCTCCATAACACCCTCGCCTGCGGCTCAGGCGAATTCTGACTCAGTTGCAAGGACAAACTTTCTCTTTTTATATCAAAATGTACTATTAGCGTCAAGGAAACAACTGGCAAATTTTTGTTTGTTTTTCAATTCACTTTAGTTTTTTTTCATTTCACTACACTCTTGTCACTGGCAAAATCAGTCATTACATATTATTTATCATATGTACCGATCAATATACTGTTAATATCACTTCGACTGTGACGTAAACTAAAAATACCAATGTTGCCAGGAAATACTCGTTCTAAATTGGTACTTTTAAGCAAAAAAATCCCCGCGTTTACTTACCTACGTCACTCGGTTCATAGTACCATCTAACGTCCTCTGACTCATATCCCCGTTGAGTTCAGTGTTTTTATAACCTCATACTATGTTATATACCACACTATGTTTTGACGAGTTCATAATATAAGTGGTATTTTATTGAGAGGAATAGTGTTGAACAATGTTGTTCACGTATCTTTCTGTTTGTGTGGTTTGTTTATTTCGTAGTGGTGTTGCAAAATATGTGGACGGCGAAGGTATTTTTTTTTTCTGTGTTGTGTACTATTTTGGTCACAGACGTTAACATACGAGTATAAGATATTTGTAGAGTTTGATTTCTTGGCTTGATTCATTAACTTGTTTTGTTAACAAATAATTATCATCAATTTTAATATTGTTAGTCGTGTTTATTGAATTACCGGTGTCTGCGGTTAGTGTCAGATTGCTATACAAAATTGTATGGTTCAATTTTTTTTAAGGTTATAAGGTTTTGACTGTTGGGAAATGTAAATCTACATCTATTAAAAGATTATTTTCGTTGTTGTTACGGTTCTTATGTTCGTTTTTCTCTTCTGTCAAAAAATATCACTTAATCGAATTGTTTTATTCATGGTAGAACTGTTAATTAACGGTAGAAAGTTCAAGCATGCTTTTGAAATAAAAGTAATTAACTCCTCTGTTCATTGGGTGTTTTCGTGTGGAAACTAATATTACATTTCTGTGGCTTCTCAGTACCCAAATATACTTCATCAGTTCAGCCAGAAAATTTCCACTTCTGGACATAGAGCTCTCCAAAGAGTCGCCACAACGACTGGTCTTACGTGTCTTTCATCCTTCTGATTTCCACGACCCTCACCAGGCCATTGCATAGCCTTGTGGAATCTATTCCAAGCTACATCTTCCTTTGTACAAGAAAAGAAAGGGTTAGAAGGCCTCTGACTAGTTGGACTGATGACTTGGCGAAGGCTGAGCTGGGTGCGAGTAGCTGGACCAGTTATTTTGGTGCCAATTGGGGCTCATGTGCAGCAGTAGACGTCCTTTGCCTAAAATGATGATGTTGACACAACGAACAGTGTCATCATCATAATTTCAGCCAGTTCCCCCAAAGATGCATTGGTTTGAATTTGAAAATATGCCAGATGAATTAGCGTGACTAAATTTGCTATCATCTGACATGTTTTGTCATCAGTGAACTGGAAGTGTGCGATACTGCACTTCTGTTACACTTTATTTAACTGAATCGAACTTGGATTTATTTAGGGTGTGAAATTAATTTCTGTCAGGGAGAAAAAGTTTAATAGGAACTTGGAATTCGTTCGCTGCAGTTTTCAGTCCGATGAAATAAAAATAAAAAAAATTATTGCGTGTATTTTGTTAAAAACCTATTCGGTTTGATTTTTTTCTGTTATGGTTTTTCCATTTATAGGAATGAATACTAACCTGGTTGCTAGGTACAATCAGGTCGGTGCTGATTTCTGTATGTGATAGAAAACAGTTGTCAAAGCACTTTTCTTTTAATGATCGAATTTTTATTCTTGTCATTTTTATAGTTCAATTTTCGTCATATTGATTAACATTGTCATAGAATTATGTCAACCAAGGTTTGAGTCTTTATTGACGGTATTATCTTTTTGGACTTATCATGTGTAGATTTTATAACACATTGGCGTTTTTTATATAATGGCAATCGATAAAAAATGATGCGTGCTTGCAGCACTGCAGGCTTAGACAATTGACTTTTCTTTTAGCGTTCTCACTAAACGCCACGTAAAAAATGTATCGTAGCATATAGCATAGTCGGTCTTATAATGTTCCCACTGGTGGGACTCAGGCTTGCTCTCTAAGAGAGGGAATGGGCCGTAATCCACCGGGCCCAGTGCGGGTTGGTGGATGTGACATGTCTTCGAACAGTTTCCTCACGATGTTTTCTTTACCGTTTTGAGAGCAGTGGTGGTGAAATAAATTACACAAAGTATTGCGCCCGGCTGAGTTTGAACCCATGACCTACAACTCGTAAGTTGGGGTCGTTACCACTCGGCCACCACTGCCCTTTGCAAAAATGTACTGCAATGACATTACTTGTTACGTGACTTCTGCGCAAATAAAGGTAGAAAAGTCATTAAAATTTGTCTAAGCCTACAGGTCCTTTATCTCCTACGGTAAATAATCTTTTGTTGTTTTTATTTCAATCTAAGTTTCTAAATAAAGCTAGTACATTGGAAGTCCGTAAATCACAAAATAGAAAGTACTAAGTACATTTTATTCAACATTCAAACACAAAATATTTTAGCAAAGCCACAGCAGCACATCAACGTCAAAATCGTATCAGTGCCAACTGAAATCTGGCCTTCTATTGTTTTGGTCGTTATCAGGGGCTTTAAAGGCCTCCAAATGCCTTAATGACAGCCTCTGAAGATGATAGTCGGGTACAGAGGGCTTAACGGCCTTCTCGAGTAGATATATTTTAACATCTTTGGAATTGATTTTAAACTTGTATATACGTCTGTAAAGTATTGTTGTTTGTAGTTCAGGTCATTATTTTCTCCACGATACTCTGGGATAAAAGAAAATTGATCTGGGATCTAGACGTTCTTTTGTTTCTAACTTTTGTTCAAGGATATTTGATCTCTAGAGAGCCTCACTTACGTATCACTAGACAACAAAACCACTTAAAACAAGTTTTTCTACTTAAGAATTAAGTTTATTGTTTGAGTGTTAAATAATGTTTCAATATCTAATACAATTCGATGTACTTTATTCAAGTTATTTATATTTAAGGGCTCTTAAAAACTCAAAGAGATTTTTTTTGTGTGGTTGTTACTGGGCGTACTGGGCTATATATAGGCTAGCCATATTTAAAAAATGTATCAAATGAATGTCGTCATTGTTTCATAGCAAAATCTGAACCACCAATCTGTGGTTACAACGAAGTAGCAGTACCCTGTAGACAGATATGTCCACCACAAAACTGTGAGATTGCATACACCGACTACGCTTGCACTGAAGAATCAAAAATATGTGAACCAGGGTGCAACTGTCTCCCCAATCACCTTAGGAATGGAAGCGGAATATGTATACCAAATGACCAGTGTCCTTGTAAGCATTCTTTTTCTAAAAATATTGATCTGTTGCTGTTTATGGAAAAAAACTGCACATTTGAAAAGTGAGAATCTTTTGTTCGTCTATTTAAAGGCTGGACCTTCATGGCTCTTATTTAGTTTGATGCAAATGAAGCACTGCGAATAAACACTTCATTGATCAGTGAGATTTCAGAAGGAAAAGATGACGATGCAGTTTCAGTTCTCCGATGAAGCTTGATGAAGATATAATCACCATCAAGCTTCATCGTTCCATAAATGGTGTGATCTTTAAGCTTTACAAAATATTGCTACTAATGATCACAACGACATCAATTCTGAAACTAGTATCATTTTTAGATCCATCGACTCCCGTTTGTGGGATAAACGAAATAGCCAGAGACTGCAGACGGATTTGTCCACCACAAACTTGCCTGAGCAAGTACGCGCTATTCCGTTGTGTTGAGGACTTACCCTGCGAGCCAGGGTGTGACTGTGTTCCTAATTATCTGAGGGACGAAAAAGGAATATGTATACCAAGTGAAAAGTGTCCTGCGCGTAAGATTTTTCAAGTTGACTGTCTTTGCTTTCTACTTCTTCTTCATCTTCTTCTTCATCTTCTTCTTTGTTTTTATGTTCTTCTTCTTCTTCAGTAGTATTAAGTCAATAAGGGATATTAATTCACACTATTACTATAATTGCGAAAGTAACTCTGTCTGTCTGTTACCTCGTCATGTTTTTAAGGCAGAACAGATTCAGAAGAAAATTGGCATATCCACCTGGGTACACTGCATGACGCAGGTTCTCACCGAACACGGTAAGTTCGGGAAGTTCCTGCACCGGATTCGTGCGGAAGAGACGCCCGGGTGTCGCCACTGTGCGGACCGCCCGGAGGACACGGTGGAGCACACGGTGGAGGTGTGCCCCGCTTGGGCAGAGCAACGCCGTGTCCTCGTGGGGGCGATCGGCGGCGGCGATCTCTCGCGCCGGGCCTTGGTACAGGCCATGGTCCGGAGCGAGGAGGAGTGGCAGGCGGTCGCCTCCTTCTGCGAAGCAGTAATGCTAGCAAAGGAGGCGGCCGATCGCGTGAGGCAACGGTCCTCACGCCCCAACCGCCGCCGGGATTCCGATCCCGATTTCCGGCCACCGTAGGCGAGGGCTTGCGGACGGCGAGCAATGGGTGGCTCGCCGTCCGATCGTCCGGTAACCGTCCGGACCGAGCCCAAGTCGTCGACGGCGCGTATTGTTCCACGCGCGCCTCAGGGAGATGTCAGCAAATCGTAGGGGCCCAACAGGGTCGAAGCCTACTGGGGCCACGGGTAGTGTGAAAGTGAAACCCGGGGCCCTGGGACGAAGGCAAAGAAGGAACAGGAGTGGGTTTTTAGTCAGTAAAAGTCTGACACTATTTTCCGCTCCGCCCAAGAGCGGGATTTGTCATAAGATGATTTTCCCACCTAAAAAAAAAAAAAAACCTGGGTACACTACGTCCTGAAATATGGGAAACTTTTTATATTGAGAGTAGGTGCAAGAAAAACCCTTGCTACTGTGAAATAAAGAAAAATAGTAGAATTAGCTCTTGTATATTTTTTTCAATTGTTCGTCTACCAGCTCAAACATAATGACGAACCATTTCTTCTGTCATTATCAGGAATGTGTATGTATTTATTAGCATAATTAAGTGTAATTTAAAACATATGGTTTACATTCATAGCAATTACCAGTAGAGTATCGAGACTTTCGGCCTTGTAACTAGACTCATAAATTTTATTCGTTTATACAAGGTTCATTTATTTGGTTATATAATTTTGATTGTACAAGGTCAAGGTCTTCCTATTAAACTTTATCAAGAAACAACAGGTTTCAGGAAAACTGTTCACACTATATTTTTATCAGGCACGTGTAAGCAAAACGTGTTTGAATATCTCGTTTTACTGAATCGATTTGAACAACGTTACGATCGTCATAGTTTTACGGGTCAAAGGGCAAGTTCCTTACTACATGCTTAATCTACTGGATTGGCGACACTGCACCGCTATCCAGGTAGCATTTTGATTTTGACGGTATTCCAGTCGTTAAGCCGCTAAGGAAACCATAGTACACTCGACTCTCCTCGACACAAATGTGGAAATCCAAAAAGTATTTTTGGATTTCCACATTTGTGTGTGTACACCTGGTGGGTGTAACGTCTGAAAAGGCAGTACACACACTAGTACACCACTTCAAGTAAACGTATGTTTAATCAATGGAAATAACTTTTTTGCTTTTGTTACAGCCTGTGAAATTCCCGATGAGTGCAAGAGAACCTGCGCAAAACCGAATCCACCAAACTGTGTTTATAATCCACCAAAAGAGAATTTAGACGGTTGTGATTGTAAGGAAGGACATATTCTAGAAAAAATAGGAGGAAAATGCATTCCTATTGACCAATGTCCACGTAAGTGTTTTAGTCTGGTATAGTATACTTTTGAGTTTATTTTGTCCTGTTTAGGTTTCTGCAGCACTATGCAAGACGACTTAGTCAGACCGGGGTACTCCAATGAACCACAGTGCGATTGTGGAGCTACGTCAGTAACAATATCTCGCTTGTCTGTCTTGTTCACTGTTCAACAACGCCAATAACGCCTGTACTTCAAATGACCTTTCCACCTACTGTACGTAGGTGGAAACGTACGTACCTACCAATGAAAAACAATAATACTTATAAGTATTCCGTCATCTTCTAGCTAATAATCAGTAGTTAAATAGTTAAAATATTGTGATGACGACCCAACCCGCATTTGGCCCGCGTGGTGAATTACGGCTAATTCCCTCTACTAAAAAAGAAGCCCGTGTACCAGCAATGAGAAAATTATAATACTCATTACGCTTCATGCTATTGAACAGAAATATAGAAGATATCTGATAAACCAAACTGGCATTCCACTTTCGACTATCTCACTATCAAGTCGAGGCACAATGCTACACAATGTAGGCTCAATGTAGCAGTCTCGTTCAAAATAGTCTCTATAAAACGTCTCTTTTGATTATTTTCAGCTGATATAGCCTGCCACGGTGATCCCAACGCGAGACCCAAACGTTGTCCAAAGCCATGTCCATCTACATGCGAGTCACCAGACGAATTTCCCTGCAAGAGAAAGTGTGAATTCATCGGTTGTGAATGCAAATCTGGCTACATATTGTCTAATAGCACTGAATCTGCACGTTGCATCTTACCTGATAAGTGTAAAGGTACTGTCAAACATTGTTTATTTTTGAAAAATACTTTGCATGTATCACAGGTTTCTTTTAGAACCTATGATGATAATGATAGTAATGATATCTTTGGCTTTCTTCCTTCATAAGAGCGTGTCTTAAATATAGATTCAATAAGTCAATATAGCGCTCATATCGCCTGTTTCAAGAGGGAACATTTTTCTATCTTCTTCTTCTTTTCGTGTCGTGTTTTAGAGTACATAACAATTTTTTTTTCTGCTTAGTATTTGGCAACCTCTACGGCACTGTTATTGGCCTCGTATAGATCTTGAAATTGTTCTATTTCATTCGAATATTGAAAGCTTTCTGACTTATGCCATCAAATGAGATTCAAAAATAATATCGACACATAAGCCTATTTCTAATATTTGTAGGTGGAAATCCATGCGGCAAGACTGGTCGTTTCGTTGACTGCAAGACTGATTGCCAACACGATTATTGCCCAGTGGATGATAGTCGGGACTTAGTATTCTGTGATCCTCCAGCAGAACATTGCCTGTCTGGCTGCATTTGTAATATAAATTACAAAAGGAAAAGCCGAGCCGATCCCAGATGTATCATGTCGTCCAAATGCCGTAAGTGATTTTTAATGTTAATTGCATTTTCCTTTAGCAATAGCAACACAAATAGCAGTTGAAATAGAAAATCGATTGTTTTAATGTTTCCTAGATGCAATTTTGCTTTGTAATGTTTGCCAATAACATAACAGACCATTCTGATAATTACTTATTAAATCTTTGCAAGAAATTTCATTTACAACCACTAATAAATCGTTGTCGATTAGCATATTGCACTTTCCTACTAAAAAAATTATCTAATGAGATTGACGTCCCGATCTCTTACATAAATTATGCTTTAATGTCTCCCAGAGATCGGTTAGATTTAATCCGCCTATCTCTGTTCCTTCGTCCGCTAAACTCCTGCATGGTGCGAGCGTATGAGGACTTTAATGTTCTTTGTAATGAGTTCTCTTTTGCCCCGTTTACTACTAAAACCTATTCGGCACGCACTCAGCTAAATGCGGACTTTTTCAAAAGTGCATAGTATGATTGTACATAAGGGATGTTTAATTATGTTCATTTTTTATCGTGCTTATTAGTGATCGTAAATTTTCTATTACTTTACCTGTTTCTACCGTGAGAACCTGTAAATGGCTTACTGTCTCTCATACTATGATAAAATAAATAAATAATAAATAAAATGATTTTAGAGATGTTCTCACTGATAGTGAATATAATTTTAGGGCAAAGTATATGTTAGACAAATCACACTATCTGTGTTCAATAACAGGATGTTGCAGTAAAGTTGAAGATTAAATTGTTCTTATAAAATTACAAAATATTATTTTGGATAAAGAAAATTACGTATAAATTATAAAAAGTTGGAGCAAGAAAACATTTATCTATATCTTATAAATTTCATTTATTTCAACCTTATAGCTCCAGTAAATTGCACAAGACCTAACGAAGAATGGTGTTCCTGTCCATCAGCATGCCTTGCTGAAAATTGTGAAGACAAAGACAACCAACCCTCAGTTTGCAATACTTTGCTTTTGAACTGTGAACCTAGATGTGTTTGTAAGAAGCATCATTTCAGAAATTCAAGTGGAATTTGCGTTTGTGCTGAGCATTGTCGTAAGTTAAACTTTACTATCAGTTTTTTCATTTAAACTCAGTGAATAGATTGCGGAGGGCAATTGGGCAGTCCATGTATTTATCATATATTCAGCAGTTCCAGGTTGGATTAGGAACCAACCAACCTTAAATTGAGATGAGTTTGGATTGAATCTGATGACGATTTTGATTTCTTTTTCGGGTGCGAAACCATCCAATATCTTCTCCTGCATTGAATGCAGTGAGAGGGAGTCTCGGGATTTTTCGAGTTCTGATTAAAACCGAGTTAGTCTAATGTAAAATACTGGCATTCAGCAGCATCAGGTTGGATTGGGAACCAACCAACCTTAAGTTGGTTTGGAATTGGATTTGACGACGATTTCGCTGTTTTTAGGGTCCCGTAGGTACGGGACCCTAAAAACAGCCAAAAGAATAAACGAGAACCAAGTAACCGAGGTTTTTTTTTTGAGGTCAAAAGGAAAAAACGGAACCCTTATGGGGTCACTTTGTTGTCCGTCTGTCTGTCTGTCTGTCAAGACCCTTTATCACTGGAACGCGTGGAGGTATCGAGTTGAAATTAACACATATACTCAGCTCTGCGATCCCTTGAAGCTGTGAAAAAATCAAACTTCTAAGTTAACGAAAAAAAACCATCTAAGACCGTTTATGTCACAAAAAACGTTAATTTCGATACTCTTAAGGGAATCAAAATTCAAAGGGTACTTCCCATTGACCCAGAATTCTGAAATTTGGCATAAAGTAAAGTCTTATAGCACGGGTATAGGAATAAATCTGAAAACAGGAAATTTGTTGCTACGTTACAAAAACAAATTCGATTCGGAAAAATCTTCGAGACTCCATTCGGAATTAATTGAACTATTTACACAGATAAGTTTGTACGGAAACCTCAATGTGCAAGTCCGACTCGCACTTGCACTTTTTTTTCGCCAAATGTAATATATTTAAAAAAAAAAGTGTGTGTGTGTGATATATAAGTTAGGGGGTCGATGATGTACCAGAAAAATAAGAAAAGGGTTAATAATTCAGGCGCCAGGTATATCAAGCAAAAAAAAAAAATTGGAATTACTCTAATTCGGATAGAATGGCCTTCTAATCTGCCAGCGGGGGGCAATGTAGAAATAAAACGATGAATTTAACTTCTATCTTTTATTTTCCGGCCCTTATTATATCATATCGGGTATATATCAAATAATATATCGGCAGCGAAACCATCAAATAACTTGTCCTGCTCTGACTGGAGTGAGAGGAAGTCTCGGGCTTTTCTGAGTTCTGACTAAAACCCACTGGTGTTCGTGTAGTTTGGTCATCGTTTGCGTTCCTGCTCTCCTAGCCAAGTTACAATCGTTTCGTTTCGATTCTCTTTTTGTTGAACACCCCGAGTCGGCCACGCTTCCTATTCCCTTGTTCTGTCCACGTGACTGAGCGTTGAGATGACGTCAGAATAAAGGAATCGGAGGCGTGGCCTACTCGAGGCGATCGACAAAAAGAGAATCGAAACGAAACGGTTGTAACTTGGCTAGAGGGGCTGGGCTGCGGTAACGCTTTCGAACAATCCCGCTGCCCATGGACTCCATTCTTATGTTTAACTAGCCTGTGGGTCTAGTGGTTAGTAGCCCTGACTGCTATGCCAGAGGTCGTGGGTTCAATTCCCACTCAGGACAAATGTTTGTGCGATGAGCACGATAATTTGTTCTGTGTCTGGGTGTAATTTATCTGCAGTATGTATGTATTTATATAAGTATGTTTATCAGTTGTCCAGTACTCATAGTACATGCTCTGCTTAGTTTGGGACTAGATGGCGTTGTGTAATAGTTGTGGAATAATATAAAAAATAAATAATATGTGATGTTTTTTTTTACTTTAACAGCACCTGGTTGTGGAGGAGATCCAAACGCAAAGCACAGCGATTGTCCAAGTGCTTGTCCGGCGACATGTACCAACCCGGACCCTAAAATATGCACAGCACAGTGCATGCCACCCGGCTGTGTTTGTAAGGACGGATTTGTTCTAAACGAGGATACTGGAAAATGTGTCGAACGAGAGAAATGTCCAGGTATTAGTCCCTACAAGTATTTTTGTGAAAATAGATCGTATTGTGACATTTTGGTTGTGTTGTTGTTTTTCCACACAACAATAAAAACTTTTTTTTTAATTTGGACTTTCTCTATACCAACAGTGCCAGTATGTAAAGATCCCCACGCAGTCTACAAAAAGTGTCCAAGTGCTTGTGAACCAACGTGTGCTAATCCAGAACCCAAAGTGTGTACAGATCAGTGCATGCCACCCAGATGTGTATGCAAGAAAGGATATGTACTTAATGAAAAAAATGGAAAATGTGTCGAAAAATGTGACTGTCCAGGTAAATAAAAGAGTAAAAGAAATGTGTTGTTATAAATTTATTGCATTAAAATTTATGACACAAGCCTAATGAATTAATGGTGTTTTTTCAGACCACTGAGGAGGAATTAATGTTATCACCAATGCTCAAGACCATAATTCTACAATTAATTGTCCAAAGAAAATTACCTATTTTTATTAATCTCCATTATAATTAGGCTCTAGTTCGAAACTAATAAAAATAATCATATTTCTGTTTTGTTCAAAATCTAATTTTAGGCTTTATAAATAAATTACTATCGGAAGAACTGAAGATATTTTTATTACGCCAAGTATTATTCTAGTTTTCCAACAAAAAGGGAGTATCAGCCTCGTAAATAAATACTAATTAGTTCTTCGTAAAGTTTTGCTTGGGAAGACTAATCGGCCCATCCATCTTACGCAGGTTCGCTTCGAAAATTGACAATTATGGTTTATAGCAGACCAGACTATGTTCCTATGTGAGTATGAGTATTTTACGCCATGTAAAGAGGACTTTAACTACACTTATACCTAATGACAAAAAAGCTTACAATGAGTCAGGATAGATCTCCTCTTCCTTTTTATTACATAAAAATAGAAATATATACAAACTTATAGGAAAGGATATTAAAAGTCCAAAATAGATTCTGACGTCAAAGTCCATCCCGCTCACCACGGCCACCATAGAAAGCGGCGTTTTTACGAGACACATTTGAAAAAGTTTACTTTTCGATAAATTTTGATTTTATTTTCCATAGCATTTTAATTTACACCAAGACATGACATAAACCAAGGTCACCTTGGTTGGAACGCTAGTTTGCAACCGTCTGGTCACCCCTTATTGATAAACTGGTTACGTAACAAATATTTTTTCATCAATGTTTCCTATTGACCTGATGCTACTAATCCAGAATATGTGCGTTTAGAGCAGTTTATTCTCATAAAATAAAAGACTACAGTTACTTGCATGAGAAACATGGTATACAAATGGACTCATTATTAGTATTTTCGTCGTTCTTATAAGTATGTAATATATGTCGGTGTGTGTCGGTGTGTCGGAAGCTTGAGAACGAATGAACGAGCTAAGTGAAAATGACACATGTCACTTTGACAGAATCCGCGCTGATGTTTGCACGAACCGAGCAGATAAAAGTGCCGATCGCAGAGGTCCGGAGCTCTTTCCTCTGTCGGCAGCCGTGCGAACAACGTCGAGTCTTCGAGGACTGTCTCACGGCTCGTTGTGTGAAGTGAATACCTAAAGCTTGCATCATAATAAATCAGTTGTGTGATCTGGAATAGTTTGTTTATTGCTCGTTACCCAGCCATCGCCCACAAAACAGATTACCTACAGAGCTTCAATGATGATCGCGCCTTGCGCCGACATATAAATGTATAAATATATATATGCATACCTATTTTTTTGTTAATAAGTTTTTGTTTTTAATAGGACTAAGATCAATAACATAGCGTAACTTTACAACGAAGAATAAACAATCTTCTCATCGATCATTAATTTAATAAAGAACTAGTGATTGATGAATCTTCTATTTAAAACATTCAGTATCATTATGAATCTAGTGTTGCCAGGTCCGATTGGATTAAAATCGGGAGAGATGGTAAAACAAATCGGGATTTAGGGTTTTAGATAGGGACAAATAAAAAAAACTTTTTTTTTGAGGTGAAAAATCATTCATTGACTTCTCTCGCTTTAGGGTGGAACTATGTTCTTCAGTTGCCCTTTGCATTCCAGAGCTATAGTCAGTCTTTCAAACGTTCCCGCGCAGCCCTAGCAGGCATCGGCATTACTGGGCCCCTTCAGTTTTGCTGACATGACTTTTTCTTTTTTTTTTACTTTGACTGGCTCCCGACGCAGACCTACTTATAATTATGTAAACTGAGTGAAGCAGAAGACATTATGGTCGCGCGTGACAGACGAAGACGATGCGGCTCCGAGCGAGAGAGACAAGCTAGTGATGTGCCGTGTGCCATTTTGAACGCACTTAGGTAACATGTGTGTGACAATGATGCGAATGCGACTAATATATGTTACTTTATAGTATGTAATTATAATGGCTTTTAATAAATTTATTAATTTATTGGGACATTTAGCGTCCCGATCATGCGCAAATCGGGACGCGTCCCCAGACCCCTCGAAATCGGGACATCCCGCGCAAATCGCAACACTATATGAATCTCATTTCAGGCAATGGTACTCAAGCTTACATAAACAAAGGCACAAAACAAACTCAGACTTTAATATCCCTATGATTTTAAAAATGTTTTAGTAACTGCACTTACTCAATGCCAACGGGCACTTATATTTCCTCAGAACGGCTGTAAAGTGCAGATTTGGCTAATTGCTTAAAAGCATCGTTATTGTACTCCATGTTTCACACTTCCATTGATTTAAGTCGTATTTTGATCAATTAAACAATTGACCTTATTAAAATTAATATTAACCTTTTGAGTGCGTAATTAGAGACACAATAGTAAGACAATGGCGCGTGAACGCCGGCGTTAATGCGGGGATCAACAGCTTAATGATGAAATTTGTTTTGTGTCTTTTTCAGTTATGTATTTGCCACTTGTTAACTGATTTTGATGAATTTTATTTATTTGGTGAAGATATGATGGAGAAATTCGGAGATAGTCAATGAAAGTCTTCAATAAATGGCCGCGAATTTGCCGGGATTGCTGTAATCGCTTACTAGTGTTAACACAATTTCATAACATAATATGAAGCTTGTATGCAGATGTGGACAGTTAGTTTATCTTTATACACATTCGTTTCACCAGTTATGTCTCAATTCCATATCATTTGGGTTATCTATTCGGATATAACTTTTTAGGGTTCCGTACCTCAAAAGAAAAAAACGAAAGCCTTATAGGATACCTTTTTTGTCCATCTGTCTGTCAAGATTCTTTATCTTAAGAACGCGTGGAGGTATCGAGTTGAAATTTAAGCTAAGAAAAAAACTATATACCTACTCAGGTCTGCGGTCCCTTGAAGCTATATAAAAATCAAACTTCTAAGTTAACGGTAAAAAAAGATACGGCTGTTTATGTCGCAAAAACTGTATATTTTGACAATCTCAAGGGTATCAAAATTCATAGGGTACTCCCCGTTCAACCAGAATCCTGAAATTTGGTATAAAGCAAGGTCTAGGAATAGGCACAGGTATAGGAATAAATCTGAAAACAGTAAATTTATTGTTGCGCCACAAAAAAAAAACTTTGTGATTCGGAAAAATCTTCGAGATTACATTCCATATTGCATTTAAATAGGTAAGTTTGTACAGAACCCTCAGTGCGCGAGTACGGCTCGCACTTGTTTAGTTTTATGTTTATGGACCGACCTAGTTATAGCTCCGTGGTAGTCCCATTACCACTCTTCATTTGGATTTGATTTTGAACTTCAAAGATACAGCCATGTACTCCTCAAATCAGTGAAGGACAACATCGTGAGGAAACCGGCATGTCTTAGAACCTAAAATTCGAAGACATGTGACTTCCACCAACCCGCACTGGGACCGCGTGGATTCCCTCTCCTAGAGAGGAGGCCTGAGTCCCAACAGTGGGAAAATTATAAGGCCGACTATGCTATGCTATGTACTCCTCAAATAGGTACATCAAATTATAATAGGAAATGAGATATTGTTAGGTTTATGCCAATTACGACTTTTTATCACACGCACACTCATTATCTTTTGCTTGAAGCTTCTTAAGTACTTCTTCCAGAAACTTATCCAAATTAAGAAACTCATTCTGTATTATTTAAAAAATGTCTTATAAAATAATACAGAATTAGAGATTACATTGCTCGTAGAACGGATGGTCGATGGGGCCGAAAGATTCTAGAGTGGTGACCGCACACCGGAAAATGCAGCGTTGGAAGGCCTCCCACAAGGTGGACCGGCGACCTGGTGAAAGTCGCGGGAATGCGGTGGATGCGAGACGCACAGGATCGGTCGTTGTGGCGACGTTTGGGGGAAGCCTATGTCCAAAAGTGGACGTCTTTCGGCTGAAATGATGATGATGATGAGGGATTACAGAATAGGATTCCCTAATTCTATGCTGCTTTCGTCTAGCGCAGTTTACTATAAAATTGATAGTGAACCAGTCTTATATTAAGTTATTAGATGACACCGCTGTTCTTGAACAAAATACCTCTCAAATTTTCAAAGTTGTAAAAGTTTTAGTACCAAGAGAATAAACTTCGGCGAACGTTAAGGCGTCAAATTGATATTTTAATATTCCCCTGTTGTCTGTTTGAATCAAATTTTAAAGTAATCTCCGTATTATTTAAGTTATGTACTTGAGTATACAGTTATTTAGCATCCCCTGTTGTATTCACAAAAGTTTATAAGAGGTTGTTTGTCAAGCCATTAAACATGTATATTAAAATTTTTAAATTGCTTTGGTAAAATGTGAAGATTTATAAGAAAAGCTTAGCTTAGCTTCTGTGTCTTCTTCTCTCGTTAAAGCATCACTACATAGTATAAAATAAAGTCGCTTTTCGTGTCTGTCTGTCCCTATGTATGCTTAGATCTTTAGAACTACGAAACGGATTTTGATGAGGTTTTTTTTTAATAGATAGAGTGATTCAAGAGGAAGGTTTATGTGTATGATACATGTTCAATATAATAGAGGAACACTGATGATTTTAGAGGTTTCTAATGTGATGTCGTAAAGAAACACATTTTTTTTCGCTTACATTGCAAACGCTATCTGAACTCTAAGAGATAGATCAAAATAATGTACTACAGTATTGTGCACCTTAAAAAGGCCTACAAAAAAGTCCGCGATGGTATATGCCTATCTTTTAGGTGCAACCCACAATAACCATTTTTTATCCTTTACTTTTTACGAGAAATAGTGGGTTATTTACGAAACGATTTTAAGCAATACAACATTAATTTCTATCCAATTAAGTACCTTAAATACATTGTGCATTTAATATAAATCAATATGGCTCTTTACAGCGTGTAATTTAAGTGAATATTTTCGAAGATATTACAGATTAAAACGCAGGGACATAGCGGTTGCGGTAAATAACTTGATTATTTCAAAGATTGATGCGTCGACGCAAATATACTACTCGGTTACTTCCAGATTGTTCCCATTTTTTTCATAATCCAGTTCTGATGAGGTGAGTTCCATGAGGAATCGAGGGAACTCCTCAAATATTCTAGGGAACTATATAGTGATTTTGGTATTTTCATCGAGAACTAAAATTTGATGAAGTGGAACTGATGAAGAAGACCAGAAATGGCCAACGGAGCTTCACCCTCACATAGATATCGCACTGAAGATAGTTAAGACACTATGACTGTAGCGACATCTATGGCGTCATATAAGAACTAACCCTGCATCGCGCAATTAAAGTTCTCCGCGCGATTGGAACATATAGAACAGCCCGAAATCATCTATCGGGCAGTTGCCCACCAGATATAACACCCGTCTGGCCGGAGAATCCTCTCTTTTCAACGGAGGTTTGCGGGACTTTACACTCTGTTCCGCTTACCTCCAAACTGGTTACCCCCGACAATGAACGTCAGCGCGGCCTTCGTGCAACCACTACTTCGTGACGTCATCATCACTTCCTCAAGCTTTCGAGCAGCGAGCCATACAGCCAGCACCCACGGCTTTAAAGGGCATACCTGGTCATCACCCTCAGCCTCATCAGCGATCTTGGCGAAGCACACTGCACCTTCGGCAAGTCACATGAAGAGCCACGAAGAACCTCCCCTGATCGACGCCAGCAGTCAAGCCACTACGTCACACAGCACCACTCCGACTCACTGGAGTCAGCAGCATTACTCCGACTCACTGGAGCCTGCAGCATCATCCCGACTCACTGGGACATCATCACCCCGACTAACTGAGGCATCATCCCGACTCACGTTTGGAGGTATGCGGGACAGAGAGTAAAGTCCTGCATCGTGCAATTAAAGTTCTCCGCGCGATTGGAACATATAGAGCAGCCCGAAATCATCTATCGGGCAGTTGCCCACCAGATATAACACCAGTCTGGCCGGAGAATCCTCCCTTTTCAACGGAGGTTTGCGGGACTTTACACTCTATTCCGCTTACCTCCAAAATGACAATACAAATAAATAAATGGTTCTGAGTAGTTATGTTGAATATGGTATTATTGAAGTGATCTGACGATGATGATGGAGCCGGAAGGTAGGCACTGGAGCTCCATAATTAATCAATGTAACCTAGCCATGTTTGGGCTTATTAGCATTGTGTGTTGTTTGGAGGTAGGCGGAACAGAGAGTACAGTCCTGCAAACCTCCGTTGAAAAGGGAGGATCCTCCGACCAGACGGATGTTATGTCTGGTGGGTAACTGCCCGATAGATGATTTCGGGCTGTTCTATATGTTCTAATCACGCGGAGAACTTTAATTGCGCGATACAGGATTAGTTCTTATATGACGCAATAGATGTCGCTACAGTCATAGTGTCTTAACTATCTTCAGTGCGATATCTATGTGAGGGTGAAGCTCCGTTAGCCATTTCTGGTCTTCTTCATCAGTTCCACTTCATTTAATGTTATATAACGAAGAGAGAACAAAACTATTATAAACACAGACTTCATAAATTAAAGTTATTTTGCACTTTTCGGTGTTTTTTTTTTTATATTGAAGTCAGTTGTATTTATTTTTATTGGAAAAAGTTTTTTTATGCTATGACGTGATCAGCATTGCGAACCCGTGCGAAGCCGGGGCGGGTCGCTAGTGATGAATAAATTAGCAAATCATTAAGTCCTAATTGATCTTGTAGAGCAGTGGTGGCCGAGTGGTAACGGCCTCGACTTACGAGTTGTAGAGCGCGCGTTCAAACTCAACCAGGCGCATTACTTTGTGTAATTTATTTCATCACCACTGTTCTCAAAACGGTGAAGAAAAGCATCGTTAGGAAACCGGCATGTCCTAGAACCAAACAAATCGAAGACATGTGACATTCACCAACCTGCACTGGGCCCGCGTGGTGGATTACGGCCCATTCCCTCTCCTAGAGAGGAAGCCTGAGTCCCAGTAGTGGGAACATTAAAAGGCTGATTATGCTATTATGCTATGCTATGATCTTACAGGAATAGCGTAAGGAGTTCTTGTTGTCTCCTTGAGATGGTTTAATAAATCATCGATGCAGTAGTCTCTATATCTTTCCATCATTTTTGTGCCATCAATAACTCAGTTTTTTCAGTTTATAGTTTTTTGTGTCGATTTTTAAATATTCTAACATATTACAGTGAAGTGGGTTACTCGATCCGGCGGCAGCCATTAAATATTTTATAGCCTTTAATGGATTTTCGCCGATTTTATAGATACACACACTGCCTTTAATAACGCTTACCAAACACATTTTTGTTCGTTAAAACTGACGGTGAGAGCTTCCGCTGTTGGTTTAAAATTTGCAGAAAATGTACGATTACTTATACAAAGGAAAACATTCTCGTAAAATATTAATGGACTGACTGTCTTCCTAATAGTCTTTGAGGCTGCAGTATCAGTCAAAATCGAGAGAGAGAATAGAATAGGATAGGATAGGATAGGATAGGATAGGATAGGATAGGACAGGATAGGACAGGACTGGACAGGACTGGTCAGGACAGGACAGGACAGGACAGGACAGGACAGGACAGGAATAGGATAGGATAGGATAGGATAGGATTGGATAGGATAGGATAGGATAGGATAGGATAGGATAGGATAGGATAGGATAGGATAGGATAGGATGGGATAGGATAGGATAGGAAAGGATAGGATAGGATAGGAAAGGATAGGATAGGATAGGACAGGACAGGACAGGACAGGAATAGGATAGGACAGGATAGGATAGGACAGACAGGATAGGACAGGATAGGATAGGATAAAGGATAGAATAGGATAGGATAGGATAGGATAGGATCGGATAGGATAGGACAGGACAGGACAGGACAGGAATAGGATAGGACAGGATAGGATTGGACAGGATAGGATAGGATAGGATAGGATATGATAGGATAGGATCAATGCAACGCGATGAGCAACTAAAGGAACACATGTGAATTTTAGTCACTCAAAGTTCGACATCCCCTTTCGCTCCACCTAGAGCGAGAGAACTTATTCGTTGATTTCTCACCTCAAAAAGTGTAACTATTGAGAATAAAATAATTCCTTAGACGGAGATTTTTTTAAAGTGTATACAAAGCAGATCAAACTAAAGCTGAAACTGTAAAAGTTTATAAGAACAAGGTCGTAAGAAACAACTAGTTCCACTATATTTAATTACAAACTAACTTTTAAGGCTAAAGTAGTCAAGATTACCCTTGACAGGGTATTCCCCAAGTCCCTAAACATTGTCTTGTTACTCATACTGATAGTGAAGCCTTCCAGTCTAACCCGTTGCGGCTGAATATTTTACAAAGAACGACTACGGTCTGACCTCCGCAACGTAATCTTAAAAGAGACCTTAAAGTTTGGGTTTTTTCTGTGTTTGTGTGAGATAGGTAACACGGGTCTGGTCCCATCTAGGTTTGAAATGAATTCGACGATAAAAGTCATTAGAACAGAATAATATTTTATTCGGTATATAGGGTGACTGGTAATTAGTGACCGATACTTAAACACATGATTGTACTCATGATTACAAACCACTTTCATAAATAAACTTTTTTAATATTCTCATTAATAATAATAATAATCACAATAATAAAACAGCTGTTTTAATACGCGCGCGCAAACACTCGCGCAGCTTGCAAACCCATAGGTGTACGTACCTAATCAGTGAATGTACCTACAAACTAGTGAGTATATAAAAAAAGGTTATTTGTGAAAGTTGTTTGTAATCATGAGTACAATCATGTGTTTAAGTATCGGTCACTAATTACCAGTCACCCTATATATGTCGTGGCCAGATCTCAGAATTGATCACTTCATGATGTGACCGGCCATATCATGAAATGGTTGCATCTCATGATATTGCCAACTAAAACTGACCAGATCGTTTAAACGTCAACGTTTGATGATATTTCGATCCACGTTTGGCCATATCATTAATTTAGGATTAATGGACTTTTTACAATAATAAGGGAGTTGGGGCACCCCGACTCGGACAGGTTAGGTTAGAACAGTGGTTCTTAACCGGTGGTCCCTGGAAGCATCCCAAGTGGTCCGCGAAGCCACCCTAATAAATAAGAATGGTCGGGAATAAATCTAGAGGAATGTTGGAACCAACAGGCAATTTCTTTACAAAACTTCGAGACGTTGATATTCGTTACCTACCTTTATTTTCATCGACATATCTATATGAGCAGCTATTCTCGGTGCTTCTGGTTATTCAAAATAAGCACTTAAATCGGTTTGATGCCACTGCTGATATGCATTTGGCTTTGAGTAGCACTGAACCAAGGATTCAGAAGTTAGTAAAGAGTATGCAGTCACAAAAATTGCATTAAAATCATAACTGTAATTTAGATAATTTACCGTAAAGAAAATAAAATACTGAGGGCTTTAAATAATTTTATGCGTGTTTTATTTATATATGAATTGGAACAACCCTTCATTTATTTAAATTTAGGTACTTTATATTAAATACAAACTATAAATTAACCAACTTGATGGTCCATGGCAAGACAAAAATTTTATCATATGGTCCCTCATGACTATAAGGTTAAGAACCACTGGGTTAGAAGGAGATTCGTGGTTGTTTTTTTTCTGAACCACCCAGAAAGGCATAAAATATTTTAAGGCATAATTAGTATTTTTTATGAAACAGGCATATTTTGTAGTAGTAAAAAAAAATTAACCACGAATCTCCTTCTAACCTAACCTAGGTTCGGGCTTGCGGACGTCGAGCAATGGGTAGCCCGCCGTCCGGCCGTTCGGTAATTAACCGGACCGAGCCCAGTCATCCACAGCGCGTAGTGATCCACGCGCTCCTCAAAGAGATGTCAGCAAACTGTAGGGGCCCAGCAGGGCCGATGCCTGCTAGCTAGGACCGCGGGGAATTTCTGAAAAGGGAACCCGTAGTCCTAGAACGCAAAGGAAAATTGAAGGACACAGGTGTGGTTTTAGTCAGTAAAAGTCTGACACGCCCTCTCGCTCCACCCAGAACGCGAGAAGTCATTGGATGATTTCCCACCTTAAAAAAAAAACCTAACCTAGGTTAGAAGGAGAGTCGTGGTTGATTTTTTTTGAACCACCAAAAAAAGCATACAATATTTTAGTGCACAATTAGTATTTTTTATGGAACAGAGGCATATTTTGTAGTAGAAAACAGAAATAAATTGAGGATCAGTTAAATGCGACCCCAATTAAAATCATATATAATGTCGTTGACAAATCTGTACCATACTGCATTCTGACTGCTGTTTGACTGCAGGCTTGTAGTAAATAATCAAATAACGCAGCTTTGTATCGTAATTGTATTTTTTTAGACTTTTAACGCCCGTTTGAAAATTGTTATTCTCTTCACTATCACTACATAGTATAAAACAAAGTCGCTTTTCGTGTCTGTCTGTCCCTATGTATGCTTAGATCTTTAAAATTACGCAACGGATTTTGATGTGGTTTCTTTTAATAGATTGAATGATTCAAGAGGAAGGTTTATGTGTATAATACATGCATAATATAGTAGAGGAACACTGATGATTTTAGAGGTTTCTAATGTGATGTCGTAAATAAACACATTTTTTTGCGCTTACACTGCAAACGTTGGCTGAACCCTAAGAGCTAGATCAAAATAATGTACTACAGTATTGAACGCCTTAAAAAGCTCTACAAAAAAGTCCGCGATGGTATATATCTATCTTTTAGGTATAACCCACAATAACCATTTCTTATCCTTTATTTTTTACTAGAAATAATGGGTTATTTACGAAACGATTTTAAGCAATACAGCATTAATCTTTATCCAATTAAGTACCTTAAATAAATTGTGCATTTAATATAGATCAATATGGCCCTTTACAGCGTGTAATTTAAGTGAATATTTTCAAAGATATTACAGATTAAAAATGCAGGGAAATAGCGGTTGCGATAAATAACTTGATTCTTTCAAAGATTGATGCGCCGCGCGACGGTAAATATACCTACTACTCGGTTACTTCCAGATTGGTCCCATTTTTTTCAAATACAGTTCTGATAATGGAATCCATGAGGAATCGAGGGAACTCCTCAAATATTCTAGGCACTATTGGGCACGCCACAATTATGGCGGTAAGTCCCCTCTTTGAGGCGTGGTTGGAAAGACCTCACGGCGTCCTCACCTTTCGCATGACGCAGGTTCTCACCGAACACGGTAAGTTCGGGAAGTTCCTGCACCGGATTCGTGCGGAAGCAACGCCCGGGTGTCGCCACTGTGTGGACCGCCCGGAGGACACGGTGGAGCACACGGTTGAGGTGTGCCCCGCTTGGGCAGAGCAACGCCGTGTCCTTGTGGGGGCGATCGGCGGCGGCGATCTCTCGCGCCGGGCCCTGGTACAGGCCATGGTCCGGAGCGAGGAAGAGTGGCAGGCGGTCGCCTCCTTCTGTGAAGCAGTAAGGCAACGGTCCTCACGCCCTTACCGCCGCCGGGATTCCGATCCCGATTTCCGGCCACCGTAGGCGCGGGCTTGCGGACGGCGAGCAATGGGTGTCTCGCCGTCGGACCGTCCGGTAACCGTCCGGACCGAGCCAAGTCGTCGACGGCGCGTATTGTTCCACGCGCGCCTCAGGGAGATGTCAGCAAATCGTAGGGGCCCAGCAGGGTCGAAGCCTACTGGGGCCATGGGTAGTGTGAAAACGAAACCCGGGGCCCTGGGACGAAGGCAACGAAGGAACAGGAGTGGGTTTTTAGTCAGTAAAAGTCTGACACTATCTCTCGCTCCGCCCAAGAGCGAGATTTGTCATTAGATGATTTTCCAACCGAAAAAAAAAAAAAAAAAAAAAGGCACTATATAGTGATTTTGATATTTTCATCGAGAATACCAAAAAAAGCATTTACAGTCAAAAAGTATCATTTGATGAAGTGGAACTGATGAAGAAGACCAGGAATGGCCAACGGAACTTCATACTCACATAGATATTACAATGAAGACAGTTAAGCGACTATGACAATACAAATAAATAAATGGTTCTGAATAGTTATGTTGAAAATGGTATCATCGAAGTGACGTGATGATGATGATGGAGCCGGAAGATAGGCACCGGAACTCTGTAATTGATCAATGTATCCTAGCCGTGTTTGGGCTCATTAGAATTGCCATAAGATGCACTTTGGCTATAATGTACTATTGAACTGATCTGATGATGGAGGAAGGTGGAACGAAGACACAGGAAATCACTACATAGTATAAAACAAAGTCGCTTTTCGTGTCTGTCTGTCCCTATGTATGCTTAGATCTTTAAAATTACGCAACGGATTTTGATGTGGTTTCTTTTAATAGATTGAATGATTCAAGAGGAAGGTTTATGTGTATAATACATGCACAATATAGTAGAGGAACACTGATGATTTTAGAGGTTTCTAATGTGATGTCGTAAATAAACACATTTTTTTGCGCTTACATTGCAAACGTTGGCTGAACCCTAAGAGCTAGATCAAAATAATGTACTACAGTATTGAACGCCTTAAAAAGCTCTACAAAAAAGTCCGCGATGGTATATATCTATCTTTTAGGTATAACCCACAATAACCATTTTTTATCCTTTACTTTTTACTAGAAATAATGGGTTATTTACGAAACGATTTTAAGCAATACAGCATTAATCTTTATCCAATTAAGTACCTTAAATAAATTGTGCATTTAATATAGATCAATATGGCCCTTTACAGCGTGTAATTTAAGTGAATATTTTCAAAGATATTACAGATTAAAAATGCAGGGAAATAGCGGTTGCGATAAATAACTTGATTCTTTCAAAGATTGATGCGCCGCGCGACGGTAAATATACCTACTACTCGGTTACTTCCAGATTGGTCCCATTTTTTTCAAATACAGTTCTGATAATGGAATCCATGAGGAATCGAGGGAACTCCTCAAATATTCTAGGCACTATATAGTGATTTTGATATTTTCATCGAGAATACCAAAAAAAGCATTTACAGTCAAAAAGTATCATTTGATGAAGTGGAACTGATGAAGAAGACCAGGAATGGCCAACGGAACTTCATACTCACATAGATATTACAATGAAGACAGTTAAGCGACTATGACAATACAAATAAATAAATGGTTCTAAATAGTTATGTTGAAAATGGTATCATCGAAGTGACGTGATGATGTTGATGGAGCCGGAAGATAGGCACCGGAACTCTGTAATTGATCAATGTATCCTAGCCGTGTTCGGGCTCATTAGAATTGCCATAAGATGCACTTTGGCTATAATGTACTATTGAACTGATCTGATGATGGAGGAAGGTGGAACGAAGACACAGGAAATTCATAATAAAACAATGTAACCTAGCAGTTTTTGGGCTAATTGAATTGAATTCTAATACCATTGAATTTACCGTTCCAATATAAACGCCTACAATTTCCGCTAAAGATATCTTTTGCAATGACCATCAATAAATCGCAGGGTCAAACTTTCAATGTTACAGGCTTTGATTTGAGCGTTGAATGTTTTTCACATGGCCAATTATATGTCGCTCTTTCAAGAGTAACCTCAAAAGAAAATATGTTTGTATTGTCTAATGACAAAAAATCTGTGAACGTTGTGTATAAAGACATTCTGTAGTATATTTAGTACTAGCGACCCGCCCTGGTGCAATGCTGGACAAAACCGCATCAAAATCCGTTGCGTAGTTTTAATGATCTAAGCGTACATAGAGACACAGCGGGAAGCGACTTTGTTTTATACTATGAAGTGATCTGCATTGCACCCGTGCGAAGCCGGGGCGGGTTGCTAGTTTAGTATAAAATGTCTGTCGCCATATTATGTCATGAAAACTAAGCGTAATCAGCACCTCTATCGGTGGAAAAATTATGTACGATATGATCAGCCAGGTTTGACTATAACATAAAATAATCATGCGTTTAGTTGTACATATCGTTAAACGCAGAGTGTTCATTATCCCATAGGCCAATATCATGATGATTGTGGCCAGCGGACAAGGTTCATCATATCAGGAAATCTTTCATGATATGGTCGATCATATCATGAAGTGATCAATTTTACGATCTGGCCGACATATACAACACTACAGCAACAACACAAAATAAACGGAACATAGTTTTTACAATACAATTGCGCTGAGCTTGCCCGGACCAAAAAGGTTGCCATCTCAGCAATTGATAGTATATCTCGTTGTTGGTATATTTATATCAGTTACGGAAGCATAATTGGGTAAACCAGTTCTTTGGGTATTTTTTTTTATATCCTAATTCTTATGAAATCTGGAAACAGAGTTAATAGACGATGGGCTTTACGATTCTTCCGAGTGAGCAACACGCCCCAGCCGCCGAGACAGGAGACTCCTGGGGCGTCGGGAATCGCAGAGTGATCACCGACCACCGTAGGTGCTTGCTTACGAGCAATGGGTAGGTCACCGTCCGCTCGTCTTATAAGGACCGACTTCAGGGCCGATGCCTGCTAGGGCCATGGTAAAACTTTTGAAAAAGAAATTCGTGGTCCTAGAAAGCAAAGAGTAATTGAAGGAACATACCTAGGTGTAGTTCGAGTCAGTAAAAGTCTGGCACGCCCTCACGCTCTACCCTAGAGCGAAAGAGATTATCAGAAAATTTCCTTCGTCAACAAAAAGACGCTTTACAGATAGACTAACTCGTTGACCTTGTATGAGCCTCTCAGTAAATAGTTTTGGTGATAGAATTTCAAACAAAGTTACTCAAACTTACTTCACCTAATTTGAGATGTCTGTTCTGTCCTCCAGAGAACATTGTTTGATCAGACAATAATAATATTCCCAAAAAAATATTTAAACAAAATAGAACATTTATTGCTACCACATAAAATATATTCCTCCTACTTTCTAAAGCAAAAACTACATTTACTTACGTCACCAGGTATCAAAATAGAAGAAGAAAAATTGCACGGTGTCTACGTCTCGTTTATAAGCGAACAATCTCTGCATTGTGAAAGGAAGTTTTTGTTAGAGTCATAAATCAATCCGCGGCGAAAAGATTCCCCTAAAGTTTTTGCTACTGTCCATGTACAGATATAGAAAGTCAGATTTTTTTTATGGGAATATATGGCCTGCTGATTTTTGAACATCACTTTAAATTTTGATATTTCTTATAAAGATTTCTGGAATTGTCCAATTGTGATCCAAGTTATACACTAAATAAAAAGAAACGAGAGCAGAACAGCGGTGGCCGAGTGTAATGACCCCGACTTAAGAGTTGTAGGTCGCGGGTTCAAACCCAGCCAGGCGCATTACTTTGTGTCATTTATTTCATCACCACTGCTCTCAAAACGGTGAAGGAAAACATCGTGAGGAAACCGGCATGTCCTAGAACCAAAAAATTCGAAGACATGTGACATTCACCAAACCGCACTAGGCCCGCGTGGTGGATTACGGCCAGACATTCTCTCTCCTAGCAGTGGGAACATTAAAAGGCTGATTATGCTATGCTTAAGAAGAGTGCCCACAAATTGTTTAAAGACATTTCCATACGCTTTATTGACACTTCGTGTGACCCAAAGGCTGGCTTTTACCTTGGGTAGAGGCAATACTTATGTATTGCCATACATTGTGGCAATACCACTAGTCTTTTGGGTACATTACCAGTCGACAGCGATGCGGAGGAGTTTTTCGATGCCATACTTTAAATTACTTTATATAGATAGTATAATTATTCTTTATTGTACATCAAAAATAAAAATTAAATTAGGAACTTAAAATTAAGTAATACGGTGTCACAATGGGTGGTCTTATCGCTAAAAGTGATTTTTTACAGACAACCTTTGGATGGATTTGACAGAGAAGGAGAAAAAATATACGCAGGTAGTTCGTGGTGTACTATTTACAATTATATACAATACATAAATAAACTAATAAATTGCATATAATACAATATACTTTAGTAAGTTCTTACAGGGTAAATATATTGTTAAACTATGTTTTTGTAAAATATTGAAAACATTGCATCCCAAGCGTTAAATTTAAAACTGTACATGTGGAAAAAATAACTTGGTTAGATTTCATCTTCAATCATACTCGTATTTCACATTAAACTGAGAAAAGAGGTTTTAGAAATCCGTGTCTATTAAGGACATGTAGCTGTCTAAAAAATGGACCTGTGATTTTTGCGAATCACAGTATTTTATTTTATACACAATATTCTAGCAGAGTAGGCCCCAGGGCAAATTACATTGTTCAATAAAATAACCCCGGTTTTTCGAAGCATATTTTTTCTAGGTATTTTTTTGCATAAATCTAGTAGCATGTCAACTTTGCATATCCATACGAACCGTAAAAATGTCCTGTAAAGTTACTATGGCCTACAGTAGCTTATAAAAGAAAGCCTCATCTGAGTCTGCTTTGTCTGTACCCGTACGAGGCTGGCCGTCAACCAAGTAACATTCGATTAATCAGTCTTATTAGTTCCTCCTGAAACTCTAACTAAATAATTGGTTACGATAAATGTTATTCTGCGAAGTGTAATTGGTTTTCGTCCTATTTGTTTGTTCCCCGTTGATTTTTCTTTTATTTCTTTGTTTGATTATTTCTGTGTGGCCGGTATTTTTGTTTGTTCCTTTTGTGATTTATAGAGCGTCGATGGCCGGAGAAATTGTCTGACGTCTTAATTTGATTTTCAGACTCTCATTCTGAGTTGTTCATTGGATTATTTTTTTGGGAATAATATTTGTGACTTGGCATTGTAAAATCTATTACAATAACCTTCATTCTTGAGTTTCTTACTAAGTGAGCAGATTTTACATATTATTATGGCATCTTTAGAATGGTACATAATCACTTTATCTGAAGTATTATTAATTGTAGGTAGGTACCTATTCGATGTAGTTCATTAAAGGAGAATTGGATCTGATTACAGAATAATCTTGGCTAATAAATGTTGTACATACGAATATTTGGTAAATACCTACGTTATATTAATTTATTAGACTACAATAAACTACAAGAGAATTGTAATTACGCTCTTGTTATTAGAAATATCATTCACCAAGGTTTTTGTGAAAGTTATTTCGGATATGGTTCTGCTTTCAGAAATAGCTTTCTGATTATAAAAGACTGAATCGAATAATTATCAATATTGTTTTTCCATTATTACTGTCCTAGTTTTATATGGAGTGACAAGTGAACCTAGATCTTACTGTTTAGAAGAGAAACTAGATTTTGAGGTTAAAATATTCATAGAAGCTGGGGATTTTTCCTAAGGCTATTTAAAATATTATGTAATAAAAGAAACTTCAAACTTGCCACTATCGAGATCATTTTGTCTTTTTTTCGTTGTACTCTTATTTGAATTTATTCTTTTCTTTATTGCTGTGTTTGTTTTGTGACAAGTCCATTTACATATCGTGCAGTTGAAAAAAAAATTGTCATAAAATATGCTAACTACATGTAACTGTATGTAAGAACTACAACGTAATTTTCCTTAAAATATTTTGTATTATAAAAGCAAGTTATACAAAAAGCGAGGTTTCCTCAAACATAGATATCTCAGACTGGGTTTTGCTAGCGATTACCTCAACAAGGATGTTTTGTACGGAACCAAGTCGTTAGGGAGGCATGATGGTAATATATTTTTCTTTTACTTAGCTCTTGAAACTCAGGCTTTGCTGATATTATTTTCTCTGCAGCAAGTATGTTACATAAACGGAGAATAATCTAAAAAGGAATATGTTGATTATGAAATCGTTTAGTTTTTAGAAAACAAGGAAAAAAAGACTATTTAAATTACCTTATTTAGAATAGGAATGTTGTTCACGGATGTGATTAAAACAACTTAAAAAATCACACAGAAAAAAAACTAGAAATATTTTTGGATTTATTTTCCTCAATCGATCGTCTAAATTATTGTTACTTATGATCATTTATACAATGCTTAGTTAGCTGGTCAGTCTTGTATATCCCTCGTAATTATCTCAGAGGGTAAGTTTTTTTCAATTTTTTCTCTTGAAAACTTCACGTTCCTTGAATTCCTCTTTCGGAGTTCGCAACAACAATTTTCCTGTAAATTAAATAAAAGGTTTCGTCATGAGAAAATTCCTCAATTAAGTTTTTAAGGTTCTGTTGATAGAAGATTCATTGAAGAGTGAGTATTTATATTTATTTATTGATCACAGTCTTAACATTAGTCAAACGAAAACTGAATATTAAAATTTATAACTATATGTATTACTAATTTAAAAAAAGCAAATAACACGGGACAAGGGCAGGAAGATGATGATGATGATGATGATGATGTATTACTAATTTTAATGTGCTCTCTAAACATACTTGCAGCTCATTTGGTGATATTTGAGGATTTTTATTGCCAAAAAAAAATCAAAAAGATCTATAATAATAACTTAGTAGAAATTTCAAGCCTAGAGCCAAGTTCCCACATAGCCACAGTTATAATTGTTGCTTCAACAATACTAATTACAAAGGTCGTATCTTATAATATTACCAGATACTTCCAGAACATGGCCACTTACACAATTCCCCATCATTACCAGGAAGCGAAGCTATCAAAACAATTTTCAAGCAAAAACCCTTTAAAACATTTTTGGGAAAATTAATATTTTGTTCTTAATGGTGACAAAAATTCTTTCGAATAATTAAATTAAAGGGTGTAATAAAAATAGCAGTCATCCTGTGTTTTTCGTTGAGGTTGAAATGGAATTTCTGAATGCTCTAGGTAACATATTTGGTTTGTTGAATGATAACATACTTATATAGCTAAGGTCTTTTTTACATAGTAGGTATGGGTAGGATGATAGCAGGACGAAAATATACATCTTTAAGATGAAAGAAAAGGATAGGTAGATACATTGTAAGAATTCGACAGCTGTCACCACCATCGCACCATCTTATAGCAATTGTAGTGTAGAAATAACCTAAATTCATTTCTTAATGATGACATATCTACATAGCTAGAAGTAGTCTAAACTGACCATTTCAACTCAACAAAGGATCAAATTTAAATTAATTGATGAAACTCTGCAGACTTGATGAGTATCAAAATATAAAAACGATATAATACGAAAATGCCAGTTAATTACCAGACCCGAAGAGTATCGAACCCGAAATTAACAGTATAGATTTAATTATACATTTCGTTATATAAAAAAAGAAAACTATACATATATCTGCAGAGTTGTTTTAGTAAAAACTTGCCCTGTGTATTTTTGGACATGAACATTAACTAAAGTTGAGGTTAATTCGATTTTCATTTGACTTTAATAATATAATAATATTCCACAACTATCACACAACGCCATTTAGTCCCAAGCTCAGCAGAGCTTGTGTTATAAGAACTAGATAACTGATAAACATACTTATATATTTCTAAATACATACATATTATAGATAAATTACACCCAGACACAGGACAAATAATCGTGCTCATCACACAAACATTTGTCCTGGGTGGGAATCGAACCCACGACCTCCGGCACAGCAGTCAGGGCTACTAACCTAAAGTTATGAAAAAGAAAATTTACCAAAAATATTAATACTTACAACAATCAACAGGCAAGACGCATAAACTCAATCCTTCATGGAACACATAACCAGACTTGCAGTCACAGCTGTTATACCGACAACCGCTGAAGCAAGTTTTGTTGACATCTTGGAAGTCGGAGCAAGAGTTCCCGCAGTGGTTACCACAGCCAGATGTGGCATTGTAGTCCCCATCGCAGCTAGCTGTAATAGTGAAGAAGGGCTTTTTTAAATGAGGTGATGAAAGATGGTAAAAGTCGGATTGAAAAAAAAGGGATATAGGAGTAATACTCAGTTGTTAGAACGAGCGTGTGTAAATTGTTGTGATTAGCTGAAAGAATTGCATCAATTAACATATATTAATTTTAATAGAATGACATTTAGACTGGCCTGATGGTCTAGTGGTTAGTGGCCCCGACTACTATGCCGGAGGTCGTGGGTTCGATTCCCACCCAGGACAAATGTTTGTGTGATGAGCACAATCATTTGTTCTGTGTCTGGGTGTAATTTATCAATAATATGTATGTATTTAGAAATATTTAAGTATGTTTATCAGTTGTCTAGTACTTATAACACAAGTTCTGCTTAGCTTGGGACTAGACGGCGTTAAGTGATAGTTGTGTAAATATATATATATATATCAGCCTTTTAATGTGGCCACTGCTGTGACTCAGGCCTCCTCTCTCTATGAGAGGGAATAGGTCTTAATCCACCACGCGGGCCCAGTGCGGGTTGATGAATGTCACATGTCTTCGAATTTTTGGTCACCACTCGGCCACATCTTCATAAATAATTATAATCGTTGACGTGTCTATTAGGCTTCCAGCCTTTTCTTTGTGATAGTCAGTGAAGAGTCGGCTTCACTGACTTTTGAAATTATTTGTTCGAAAATATATGCCTATGTCACTCAGTGTCAAAGTGATATTTTACTAGTGCAAGAACTTAAAATTGGTTTAGTAGTTTTTGAGTTTCCTCAAGCTCCATGGTTTCATCCACTCTTATTGGTCATAGCATGATAATATATAACGTCTAGCCTTCATCGATTAATGGGCTAACCAACACTAAAAGATTTTTTCAAATCGAACCAATAGTTACTGAGATTATGCGCGTTGAAACAAATTCTTCAGCTTAATAATTTTGAATTATAGTATAATCCATACTCCATACTAATATTATAAATGTGAAAGTAACTCTGTCTGTTTATCTGTTACACTATCACAGATAAACTGCTGAACCGATTTTGATGAAATTTGGTATGGAGTAAGCTTCAACCCTAAGGAAGACTTCGACTTCGCGTCCGTAATAACCGATATTCACGCGATTTAACCGCTGGCATAAGCTAGTAGGTAGTATACATATAATAGCATATAGCATAGCATAATCAGCCTTATAATGTTCCCACTGCTGGGACTCAGGCCTCCTCTTTAGGACAGGGAATGGGCCGTAATCCACCAAGAGGGCCCAGTGCGGAGTGATACATATAATATATAAAACTATAGGTAATGAATTTAATATCACGACATGAGTATGACATATCTTAGCGCCTACGTGAGGTTTGTTGAACTATTGATGACGTTTAATGAGTATTACTAATTATGCGCGTGGTTGGGTTTATAGTAAACCTACCTAAATGATATCATTATAATTGAATTAGTTAATCCTTGCCTTTATTGTGGTTTCAATTATGAATATAGTACCTTTTCCTTCTGTTTGTCATGTGGTGAACAGAGACGCTATTTGGTTTAACGTTTATTGTGTGTTATATTAGCTTTAATATAATACAAAAACATGCTACTTCATATTCCTTCTCACCGTACTGGCTTTATGTCCAACTCATACGCTGTTTCCACCATAAAACTCTGGAATGTGCTTCCCCTTGACATCAAAAAAGCTGAAAGTAAATTTTTCTTCAAGCGTAAAATTCGGAACTACTACTTGAAGTCCTCTCAACCTTAGGTCTTCGGTCTTCGTCAGAATTATTATTAAGTTCTCTTAATGATTTGATATTTTTTATAGTATTTATTAGTTTATAATTTATTATTATAAACAACTATTATTTTTTTTCTGTTTGAAGTATCTGTTATTTTAACCCAAAGGTTGACTGGTTGGGAATGCCTTGTTGCGTTAAGTCCGCTTATGTACCACTACTATACATGAAGTTTAAATAAATAAATAAATACTCTACAACTTTCCTACATCGCCATCAAGGCCCAAACTAAGCAGAGTTTGTGGTATGTGTACTAAGACAACTTATAAACTTATTTATTTCTAAACACATTAGATAAATTACACCCAGAGAAACAAATAATCGTGCTCATCGGCATGGCAGTCAGGGCCACTGACCACTAGACCAACAGGCCTGTTAAATTATTTAAAAAGCAGACAACAGGTATTTCTTTTACTCTTGTGACCTGTTCCAGCTATTTTTTAATACTTTTGGTCAACTTATCAGTCACATAATACTGCGTGTATCTAGTGGTTCTGCTAGGTAACTTTTGAACAGGCCCTCAGTTTTATTCTTCTTCTTTTTGTGTCAATATACTCTAACCAGGGGCGTAACTACCGCCGTATCAATCGTATCAATGATACAGGGGTCCCCGAGCTACAGGGGCCCCGACACGTGCTATAATTCGTAATATGTTCATTCATCCACAATCTTAATATCTATATAACGATGAAATCTTCGTTTTTCGTAAGGTCTGTCCGAAACGAAAAATTTCGTATAATGACGTCCGCCGTAGTTCTATTTGACGAGCGTGCGAAAAATCGCGGGAAGGGTTAAAGGGCTTATTAGAAAAGGTCTCGTTGTTATTTGAGTAAAGTCTCAATAAATAATATTCATAAACAGCAAAGTTATTAGAGTTTGTTTATATCCCAAAATGTCACTCAATTTATGGAAATATTATATTATACAGTACAGACATGTATTGTAATTATGAATGAAAAACAATGGAAAAACACTGTGCGCAGTATTTTCTAGTAGTAATTGTTATAATTGATCCAATTATGAATTTACTAATTATGACTTCGTGGACAATTTTGGAATTTTGTTTTTATTTTTACAAAAAAAAATATGGGTGTAAGTATAAATATTTTTTTCTCATTTGGTTTCTCAAGAAATATGCAAAAATAGAATACTAACAGTGACAACTAAATTAAAATTTATCGCAAAGCTAACGACAAAATAACAATTTTTAACAAATAAATATCAGTCTATCTTACAAAAATGCAGTTCCCAATGGCTGTTTTTGACTATGAGAGTAGGAGACTTTGACGTCAGAGTCCATATAGAACTTTATTCTATTTATGTTATTATCAATCGTGAAGTTTAATAGTTAACAAAGATATGTATTTTTAAAATTCTTCTACATTAGTTTATCCGAGGTAAGAATGATATTATTTAGAAAATAAACAAATACAAATATCTATTGAAAAGTAGGCCAAGTAGGTTGTATGAACTCTTGGTACGCTACAATCATGGCGATTAGTCTCCCCTGTGAGGAGTGGCTAGAGAGGCGCCATGGCCTCCTCACTTTCCACTTGACGCAGGTTTTTACCGACATGGCCAGATCGGGAGATTCTTGTTTCGGATTTAGGTGGAAGAAACGCCGGGGTGTCCACATTATGCGGATTGCCCGAAAGACACGGTGGATCATATAGTGGAAATCTGGGCGGAGCACTGTTATGTCCTCGTGGAGGCGATTGGCGGCGGCCATGGTCCGGATTGAGAGGGAATGGATAGCGGTCGCCCCCGTCTGCGAAGTGGTTATGCAGGCGAAGGAGATGGCCGCAACCATTAGGGAACGGACTTACTCACGCCCCAGCCACCACCGAAGGAGGCGCTTCGGGCGTTGTGAGTCGCTGGGCGACATCCAACCACCATAGGCGCGGGCAACGGGTAGCTCACCCGGTAAGAACCTAGCCCGAATCAACGTCTAGTAGTTAAGACACACGTGGAAGCGTGTCTTAAAGAGTTGTCTTTGACAAAACTGAAGGGGCCCAGTAGGGCCTATGCTTGTTAGGACTACAGGAACTTTTGAAAGAGTAACTGTGCCCTTAGAACTAGATTGTGGTGCGTAATGTATCTGGCGCGCTCCTCTTAGACGTATAAGAGAGTCACTCCCCATGTCCCAGGGCAGAGGACTTCTATTCTTTGAGGATTTCCACTCCAAAAAAAAGGCCCATCTGAGATAGGTATATAATGTGTAGGTACGTGTTTTTGTGCTTTGTTTCCTTGGAATTGCCTCTTAAAACTTGAGGTAACGTTATGTAGGGAAAAGTTGCGTTTGTTAATGACATCATGACATTATATAAATTACGAGTTGCAAAATTCGCTCCACTAAGGAAATATTTATTTAAAACTTTATGTACGATATTGCTACTTACATTAATACCACATAATATATTCTGTCATTCGTGTATCATTGTTATGAGTCTACCACCATTAATTGTCTCTATTCTGAGTAAACGTATAAGGTTAACATCTACCTTAGAAACATCTGTACAGGATACACGATCCTGAGTGCACACTTTCCGGTCCACACCGGTAAGTGGCTTTCCTACCACCTCCGAAGAGACCCAAAATTGATATATTATTGTTGGACTATCTATTGAAACTATCATTGAACACCATAAATTATTTATGATGCCACGTTGCCGTACGGTTCTGCTGCGACGTAGGTATGTCAACCATTTCGCGAATACTAGTCGCACTCAACACTTTTCTTGAATGTCTGTTGATTTGCGAGTAGACTGAGTGAAAAGCTTATTTATAAAATAAATGTATTGCGTTTTTTGTATTATTAGGGTTCCATACCTCAAAAGGAAAAAAACGGAACCCTTATAAGGATCACCTTGTTGTCCGTCTGTCTGTATGTCTGTCAAGACCCTTTATCTCGGGAACGCGTAGATATCGAGTTGAAATTAAAACCATATACTCAAGTCTACGGTCTCTTGATGTTATAAAAAAATCTAAATTCTAAGTCAACGAAAAAAAAAGATACGGCCGTTTATGTCGCAAAAACATGTATTTCGACACTCTCAAGGGAATCAAAATTCATAAGGCACTTCCCGTTGAGCTAAACCTTCGTTATTCAATTCGGCAATTGAGCTGTTTTCATAGGTAAGTTTGTACGGAACCCTCAGTGCCCGAGTCCGACTCGCACTTGCCCAGTTTTTAATATCTTTCAAAGATAGTGCTTTAGTCTGGGTTAGAGTCAGTGTAGCGACATCTATGGTGTCACACAAGAACTACGAAATCCTGCATCGCGAAATTAAAGTTCTCCGCGCGATTTGGACAGCCCAAAATTATCTATCTGGCAGTTGCCTACACCAGACATAACACCCGGTCGGAGGATCCTCCGTTTTCAATGAATGTTTGCGGGACGTTACTCTCTGTTCCACATAACTCCAAACCAGTAAAAGTCTGACATGCTTTCTCACTGCACCCAGAGAGGGAGAAGTTATTTGGTATGTCGCACCTCAAAAAAAAAACTCTACTGATTCACATTGATACCCAATCAATCTGCTTAGCCTTTTCAGACTGCCACACTAACATTCCCTAGGTTTAAAATACATAATTACTACATGGATTCTCTCAGGACTATCTCGAAGTTACCATATACTACAAACTATCGTTTAAAATATTTTTTACATTTTTAGATATTTTTCATAGTAATGGTTGATTATTATTTTAGCATTAATATATGTATTTTATTCGTGTACGCTCGACGATTATAATTTTAATATTATATATTTGATGCTTTATATCTACAAGTAGTAGTTTTTTTTTAACCTAAAGGTTCACTGGAAGATAATGGCCTCGTAGTACTTATTTCGCTTCTGTACCATAATAAACTTTGTATAAAAATATTTTCTACATAAATAAGCAATCCAAAACATCCAACTTACGGCAGTCCGTCTTCGGTATGCAAGTTCCATTGGCGTCGCGAACCATGCCGTCTATGCATACACATTCCGGTTTGCAGAGCGAAGTGGCCCCCCCACACCGGATCGGGTGGCCCAGGTCATCACATGTTTTTGGCCCACAATGGGAACACTCAATGTTCACTTCATTTTCTTTGCATACTTCCCTTTTCACGACTGGAAAAAATAAGGAAATTAGTTTTCGATTATGTTATTATGTGAATTGTGGTATGGATGATTTATTTTTATTAATTTAATTTCAAATATTAAATACTTGTTCGTGGTGTGGCTGTTTATTATTTCATATTAGAAAACCTGCTTTTGAGACCAACGTCTTAAATACCCTACAGAAAAATTTAGGAGTCGAATCAATTGACCCCGACATTTGATTAATTACAAAAAAAATATTATTGAAAAACTTTTATCGTTTTTAAATATAAGTTGGAAATTGTAGAATTAAATTATTATGTTACTGCAGTGGCATGACCACTACAATATATATCTTCATTTTAAAAACTATTCAAAACAAATTACAGCTCTTTAATTAAAAAAAAAATATCATACAAATGCAATAATGACCTTAAATCAGAACAGAGGTAAACCCGGATATCTATGGGTAAACCAAAGTTGTATATATGTTCCCAGCAATTTGTATAATCCGGTTACAAGTCTTCAAACCTAACCCTAGCCCTAAAATTACGTCACCTCTTTCCCTGCTCTAGTCTTTTACACACTTTACTGGCTGCGCATTCGGAATTGTATAGAATACCTAGGCAAAATATAAAATAAATAATATTTCATACATTACACGTTGTAAGTATTCTTTATACTGCCTAGGTATTGTATATAATACCGGATTACACAGATTGCCGGTACCATATACATCCTATTTAGTCACACTATATTGTTATTGGGTGGCTAAATTGGATGTATACAACTTTGTTTGCTTTAATGTTTATGCATTACCAAGTGATTGTCAAAAAGTCAAAATGTAAGAGATAGACCATTTCACATTTCGGTAGGGTATCGTCGCTTAAGGGGATGCAACTTGACAATTGTTACATATGCACGAATTGATTTTCACTGTTTTTCATACAACCGTTTTTACGCGATTATGACGTTATTACAACAATGTATCTTGTATTACCAAACACTGTATCTTGTAGATATTATCTAGGCTTCTTTTGAAATTAATTTATAAATTTGTGTTTTTTTTTAGGTGGGTTATCAACCAATGATTTCTCCCACCCTTGGACGGAACGGGAGGGCGTGTCAGAATTTTACTGACTATAACCCATCCTTATGTTCCTTCGTTGTCTTGCATTCCAGGGCCCCGTGTTTTTCTTTCTGAAAGAAACCATGGCTCCAGTAGGCTTCGAGCCTGCTGGGCCGCTACGGTTTTGATGACATTACCATAAGGCGCGCGTGGAACACTATGCGCCATCGACGACTTGGGCTCGGTCCGGACGGTTATCGGACGGTCGAACGGTGGTCATTACTCGCCATTTCTGTTCAACACTAACTTACGTATTGTTTTTAGGGCCCGGTAATCGTCCGGACTGAGCTCAAGTCGTCGACAGCTCGTAGTGTTTCACGCGCTCCTCAAAGAGATGTCAGCAAACCGGGCAAAGCAAGGCCGATACCCGCTAGGGCCGCGGGGATTTTCTGAAAAGATAACACGTGATCCTTGGACGCAAAGGACAACTGAAGGAACACAGGTGGGTTTTGGGGACAGTAAAAGTTTAACACTTCCCCATGGTCCAACCAGAGCGAGAGAATTCATGATGATTTCTCAACCTTAAAAAACCCGTATGGTAAGTTATGACAATCAAAATATTTTGGACATGACAATCTAACTTCATCAAAAATCTCAGATCAAATATATCGGAAATATACGTGTTATTAACGATAAACACTCGATCTTAGAAAAAAAAGTTTGGATGCCATTCTTCCGAATAGGAATATCGGAATTCCTGCATTAAAAATGTACTTACGTCCGCAAAATTAAATGATTGGTGGCAAGGGGATGCTGTTCCGCATTTTGGAACTAAACTCTTGGAAATAGAATTTATTTTTTAACGAACTATACAGAAAGATCAGCTTTAACATTTTCATTCTACTTATTTGCTTTTTAAAAGTAGGTCATTAAATATAGTGCTTTTGGAACTGTAAGACAAAATGTGTTGTACCTGACGATATTAAATAGCACGTCTTTGTACCACGCGTACACTGCAACTAGTTTTTTATTACTAGGTACGTTGAATATGAACGAGCAAAGTGTTCACTTTGGGGAATAAAAAACTTGAAAATTCATGTACAACTTTCAGGAACATATAAATGTAAAAAGTTTAGGAACTAAGCACGTTTATTATGTACATTGTAAATACTATCTTGAGCTAGTAGCTTCGCTCGCGTAAAACTCGAAGAGTATCCCATGAGAATGTACTACCGGAAAAAAAAATGTCACATCTCGTTTCAGGCCATGTACCAAGTTATATCCAAAATTCAGCCATTGATGAGCGATTGATCAATAAACATCCAATACACAGATTTCGCATAAAACAAAGTTCCCCACTACGTCTGTCTGTATGAATACGATAAACTCAGTATATGCCGAACAGATTTTCTTGTCGTTTTTATCAATAGACAGAGTGAATAATGAGAAAGGTCTAGATGTATAATACATTTATATTACAGCAGAAAATAGCCGAGAATTTCAGAGATTTGAAACATCAGTGCGAAGGTAGGACAGGTAAGTTTATAATATTAGTATGAACTAATACGAACAATCGAGATATAAGTACTAACGTTAGTACTTATATCTCGATGGTATGAACGTACCTAAAAAAGCTGAAATTAAATGGAAGACTGCGTTTACACGGTACGAGTTCAATCGATTTACATATGCACGAATAGATTCTTCGCTGGCATTGTGGGAACCAGTGATCCGAGAGGTCTTGGAAGTTTGGTTTTCGATTGCACTACTTTTTCGCTTTAGATGTGGCAAAATATATTTAAAAAATAAAGGCTAATAGAACACTGTACAATAAAATTTATGAAGTGAGTTTCTGTGAGTGTGAGTAAAAATTGAATGTCTGATCTACTTTTTAGCAGTAAAATTCTTAAATTTATTTGATGATAGACAACGCACAGCAAAAATTGTTGTATGCATAGAATTTTGCACAAGATTTTTGAATAAATATATTTACCATGTATAATCGGGCACACGGCTTGTTGTGACATAATTAACATTACAATATTGTAGGTGAAACGTTAATGTTGTTTAAACAAATGACCTCTAATTTTTTCAAATGAATATAATAAGTAAGTTATTAGCATCAGCCACCGCTATACAGGCTTCGCCCGCGTGAGACTAGAAAATTATCCCACGTGAAAAACGTATCAGCGTGAAAGAGTAAGAAACATAAACACACACATACAAACTTACGCTTTTATAATATTAGTGTAATTGTAGGTGGATTTTCCAGGGACCCGCATATTTCAATATTTGGACGGTGAAATTCATATATCTATAGTACCTACGTATGAGTATCTCAACTATTTAATTCAGAATGCGTGCATACCGGCAAACTACGTGTTTCTTGCTCTACCTCATAAAAATGCAACGGGAAAGATTTGCAGTAAGATGTTATAGGTATGTTGCATACCTTTAGTAGATATATTTTACAGTATACAATAATATATGTTCGATGAGTATCTTAGTATGTATCAATATTTAGAAAGTATTTTCAGGGAATTTATATTTTTTACAATGAGGTGTAAAAACCGGTCAAGTGCGAATCGGAATCGCTCACCGAGGGTTCCGTCCAGTATGTACTAACCTTACCTATATTAATAGTTTTTCCCCGGATCGAGTCACCAAGATTTTTCCGAATCGCAAAAGACTAATTATTTTCTGATGTAATAACAAAATTAAGGTTTCAAGAATTGCCCGTTTATTTGTGCTATAAGAGCTTGCTTCTTGGTAAATTTCAGGATTTTAGGTCAACAGAAAGTACCTTATAGAATTCCTTGCGAGCGTCAGAATATACGCCATTAACGAAGAATAAACGGCCCTATCTTTAGATTGGCTTAGAAGTTTGAATTTTTCACTGCTCTTAAGGGTAAAAGACCTGAGTATTTGATATTAATTTCAGTTTTACCCCACACGTTACTGAGAATTAGGAACATTCGGACAACAATGTCCTGTAAGGGTTCTGTTTTTGCCGATTGAGGTACAGATCCCTAAAAATCACCACGTAATAAAAAAAAAACCGATAGTGATTAGAACACTGGTCTTTTCCAGCGTGAGCGTTGTCATATAGGACACGATAGCGCAAACATTGCAGACAAAATTAATGTCAAAGTCAGAAGCTAGTGCACGGTTCTAAATTGGTCGTTTACTATGGAAAAGAACCGGCAAGAAACTCCATGGTTACTCTTTTAAAAAAAGTGGTTGTTTACAATATTTTCATATTACAGTATTAATAGATGATCCGAAAACATTTGTTGTTGCGCCTAAAAACTACCGGTTTGTAATTCGGACTGCTTTTATCTGATTAGTTATACTTAATAACTAATCATACAAACTAAACATTTTATTGTAAGTAAAAACATAAACAGAACAAGGCAAACTTACCTTCACTATGTATAAAATAAACCCAATAGGTGGTCACAAGAACTATCACAAACAACTTAGACATCGTAACCAACAAACGTCCACTACAACCGTCGAATACAACAAGAATGATAGTAACATTTCCAAACAACTATAATATATTTTAATTCAACTCCAGACTCTTGACATTCAACTTTTTCCTTTTGAATGAGTAATTCACAACATTACAAAATCTGACATGACGTTTTCCTTTTATTTCTTGACGTAGTCCAAGTTCGATTGCAATCTTAGTAATTAATTTGTTTGTTAATATTTGAATGAAATCTAGTTTAATTTGACATGGTCATTGTCTAGTTAAAAGGAAAAATCTGCTTAAATCACGTGAAATTTTACTCGTCTTTTGTTTTTGCTCGCATTTTCCTTGTGATGTAGGGTAATGTCCTTTCCTATGGCTGTGGTGATAAGAATGCGGTATATGTGGGATTATCTTATGAGTATGAGTACGTAATTCCAGTATTTATGTTTGTGCTGATGGTTCGGAATTTACAGAATAATACTTGGATACTATTTAATTTTCCCTTTAACTTTTTGGGCAGTCGTGGAATAAAATGAAGATTTTTTTGTTATCAATTTCATTTCTAACAAGAATCACTTTTGCCTATAGCCCCAAAATTTGGGAATAGAATTTTGAATAAAAGGCGAATTCAAATAAAGAACAAATAAAGCTGTCACGACTTCACGACGCCATTAGAGATTTTTGAAAATCGAATAACAATATGTGCAGAATATGCTGTTCAAAATGCGAACCCGAAAATTCGGCAAAAGCCAAATATGAAATTCTAAGAAATGGTACAGTGACAAAATATCTCCGAGCAAAGACAGTTTCCCCTCAATTCCCTCTATTTGTCTCAATATACTCTCGGCGTCTATCGGATTTCTTTTCAAAAGCCTCTTATCCCGTTTCCTCTGTGTTTATAGTTTTTGGCCGAATAGTGAAGTGATTGAATGCTCAGGTGTAGCTATACGTTTTTACATCCTCGATAGCTTTTGATCTTAATATAATATCGGAATTTGAAGAGGTAGAAGTTTTCATTAGATCATGATCGAATTTTATCTAAACTTTAGAAATAAAAATATAATTAAGATATCTAAGTAGGTGATAATAATAAATTGTTTTTTTAGCAAGTTCTACGATATAGTTTGTGAAAAATATGGTCAGAGGCCCTTTTTTTAAGGGTGGGAATCATCCAATGGCTTCTTCCGTTCTAGGCGGTGCGGGAGAGCGTGTCAGACTTTTACTGACTAAAACCACACCTATGTCTTTCAGTTGCCCTTTGCGTTCTAGGACTACGGGTTTCCTTTTCAGAATTCGCGGTCGTCAGACTACAAGCTCATAACGATATCCATTTTATGACTTAAACTGAATTATTGAAGGGATGGAGCTATATAGAGTGTACTCCATCCCTCGTTCTAGCTCGCTAGAGCGAGGGATGTCATTGGATGATTTTTTCACCAAAAAAAAAAATGGTAAGGCCCCTGACATTTATCATCTTTGTAAAAAATTTCTTTTTGTATTTATATGTAACGAAAGATATTATGAATCACTATTATGTATTCGCAAATTATTTATTGCTTATAAATGTTATACAACTGAAGTATTAGATTGGGTATTACCCTATAATAAATTAGTTCGCTGTTGTGAGTAAATTGTAAACAATTTCAATGAACATGAGAGTTCATTAACTGGAATGTCAATATAGCTCGCATTCGTAAATAAATTCTCTTGACAAATACACTCAGGGAAACACTTTTGTTCCCTATATTACAGTTTTCTGAAGAGACACACAGGAGGGCAATTATACCATACGTCGTTGGGTTTTTTAGGGGCTACCCATAAATTACGGTACATGTTAAGGGGAGAGGAGGGTCGACTAAGTGTGACTTTGTGTGACACGAGGTGGGAGGAGTCAAAAGTTTCGTGAAGTTAAAATTCAAAATCTATAACTAAACGCGATATATTATGTTACAAAAAAATTTGAAAATATTTACTACTTTATCTGTGCTGAGATGTTTCGTTGGTTTTATTATTATTATTATTTATCGTTTATTTCAACGAAACATTATTGAACTACATTAAGTTAAATTGTTACATCATAATAGATGAATTAAATAAATTAGTTTAGATAAATTATTGAATTAAATTAACAAACATCTAAGTAGTACCTACACACAGCAAAATACTTGAGATATTATCAGATTATTACACAGGGTCAGTCGAGTCAGAAAAGATGCCTTGAGTGTCCTTAAGAGTCCGATGATTTTTAGATGTAAAATAATTGTCGTTACACTAGGAACGGTCTCATAAATGTGATCAACTGTGACAAGGACGAGGAAAGGGTTTTTTTCCGGTTAGGAAAATCATCCAATGACATCCCGCGCTCTTAGGCGGAGCGGGAGATAGTGTAAGACTTTTACTGACTAAAAACCACTCCTGTTCCTTCTTTGCCATTTTTCCAGGGCCCCGGGGATCTCTTTCGCATCACCCATGTCCCCAGTAGGCTTCGACCCTGCTGGGCCCCTACGGTTGCTGACATCTCCTTGGGGCGCGCGTGGAACAGTACGCATCGTCGACGACTTGGTCCCGGTCCGGACGGTTACCGGACGATCGGACGGCGAGCCACCCATTGCTCGCCGTCCGCAAGCCCACGCCTATGGTGGCCGGAAATTGGGATCGGAATCTCGGCGGTGGTTGGGGCGTGAGGACCTTTGCCTCACGCGATCGGCCGCCTCCTTTGCTAGCATTACTGCTTCGCAGAAGGAGGCGACCGCCTGCCACTCCTCTTCGCTCCGGTCCATGGCCTGTACCAAGGCCCGGCGTGAGAGATCGCTGCCGCCGATCGTTCCCACGAAGACACGGCGGTGCTCTGCCTAGGCGGGGCACATCTCTACCGTATGCTCCACTGTGTCCTCCGGGCGGTCCACACAATGGTGGCACCCGGGCGTTTCTTCCGCACGAATCCGGTGCAGGAACCTCCCGAACTTACCATGTCCGGTGAGGACCTGCGTCATATGGTAGGTAAGGACGCCGTGAGGTCTTTCCAGCCACTCCTCAAAGAGGGGACTTATCGCCATAATTAATGGCGTGCCCAGCACTGAGCTGCGACAGTCGTTGTTGCCATTCCACCATGAGATCCCGCCGGGAGTCTTTCCGCCATGCCGCGACTTGGCGCGGCAGCGGAGTTTCGCCCCGGCGTTGCATCTCCATGCGCAGATCGTGCATGCGTGCAAGGAATAAGGACGAGGATGAGGTCAAAAAATTATGATATTTGCTTGGCATGATGTATGGTTGGCCCCTTACTGGTAATTGGCACTGCAACATACGACACGACAAATTGATGTAGGTATACGGAATCGTCGTGAAAATAAATTGGCAACTCTTGTATGTTGACTTAGAAAGACTTTTCACAATTTATATTGTCATCGAACATGCATCTATAAGTATCTTGATCAAAGGAAGGATATGAGAATGTTGAGATGGATATGTGGTGTGAAGAGAATAGATAAAGTGAGAAATAAGTATATTAGATGAAAGGAGATTGACCAAAAGCAGTCTAGCAAAGATGCGTGAACGAAAATCAAATTAATATAGAAATTATTTGCTTATTTTTTTACAGCTTTTCACTTCAGGAATTCTGTTTTCGTATCCGGAATTATGATTTTAAGATAAACAGTAAATTAACGATTGCTCGGTACATTTCCAGTCATGATTGACGTTTCGTTCTCTTCATTTGTACGAGTTACGTAAGCTATATATTACTATACTCTTTGTACGTAAGTATGAACCTTTAGACAAAAACACCACAAAAATGATAATCAATATCTTAAATAGCCAAGTAATTAGTAATACCATAACGTACTGTATATGTATTTTATCGTTTCGATAATATAATATTTAATTTGTACTTCGTCTCACGCAGATGCAGCTGTCAAGCCAGATGACAGACGGATGATAACTAACAATGTTGTTTTGTACCTACATGAGTGATCTGTGGTCATTTTACAAGTTGCGAGTTGGTTAGACATAATTTGTAGGTTATCTCCGTTTTTGTTTAATTACTTTAAAACTCGGGTGTTTGTGTGAAAATGAACACTTTTATTTAATAGTATATAAAGCGTAGTCTATATTAAATAAACATTTATTGTGCTTCAACTTAAGACGGATTTCCATACATCGTTGGTCATGATCCTTTGTAAGTGGCGCCAGTAACTGAAAAGTTGACGGGGAATCGTTTGTCTTGGTATAGTCATGTAAAGAGGAGGGATGAAACGCATGTTACTAAAAGATTTATGAGTATATATGTGGATGGAGTAGAGGGAGAGGGAGGCAAAAGAAAAGATAGATGGATAGACTAGCCCAGTAACTGGACTGTGGGGGTCTGATAGGCAGTCGCTCCATGTACACGGGTATTCAGCTGCATCCGGTTAGACTAAAAGCAGACCCCAAGATAGTTTCGAAAAGACTAGTGAGGTGATACAGGGTGTTTCTGAAAACTACAATAAATTTACCGAAAACACTGAAAATATCATAAAACATAAAGCCCTACCTACAAATACTGACGCGAATCTGACTAAAGAGTTTAGATAGAAAACAACCATTCACAAGTTACAATAATATAAATAACGCTAGCGAAAGCCGAAGCTGTTGCAAACTACTTAACTTTTTACGTCAGTGTAATCTATTTTAGTCGTATGAAGGAACTAAGTGTAGTCAGAAAACTTCTAGGAAAATAAATATCGTCGAATAAGAGCAGTTCGAGTAACTCCGAAGTTGTGTGCGGAAGTAGTTTGAGTTTCAAACGTACCAGTGTGTTCGTTTAGTGAAAACAGGTACAGTATTCCCATGTGTAAAGAGCTTTTTGAACCAGTTTTGTGTATGTTTAAAACATTTGTGAAGCTGTTTGAAAGTTCACTATTTGAGTGAGCGATGCGTTGCTAATATTGAAACTTTGATCAACTTTGCGCTGAATGACTGTTTATTGCTTGAATTATTTATAAACGTGATTCCGTTAGTAGCGAGTAGTGTTATTTGCTTGTAATTTATGGCAGGCGTTATCCAAATTAATATCGTTCAGAGATAAAATGAGATGTTTGTTTAAGTTATTTATTTATATAATTAAACTTCATCTACAGTAATGGTAACAAGGCATTCTCTACCAGTCAACCGTTGGGTTAAAAAAAGACAACACTGTGGTAGGTGTGCACATGTTACAGTTAATAAATAACAGATATTTCAAATAGAATGTAGTATCATTAAATTAAGTTACCGCGTACATCGAAGGACTGGAACAATTTGCCTGCTGCGGTTTTCCCGTCCAACTATAATTTAGGTGTCTTCAAGGCTAGAGTGAATAGGCTCTTAATAAACTAGTGCGCCTCACCATCAATGATTGCATTACTGCTTACCATCAGGTGGGATCGCAGTCAAGCACTGGTTTATATCAATTTAAAAAAAAAAGTTATTATGATAAAATACATGTATATACATGCTAATAATTATAATTAAGAGAACTTAAAATATAAAAATTATGACGAAGACCGAACTAAGGTTGAGAGGACTTCAAGTAGTAGTTCCGAATTTTATGATTGAAGGAAAATTTACTTTCAGCTTATTCTTTGGAAGTACTGTTACGATTATGAAAAATCTTTCGATGATAGAAAGTTGAACTATTGTGCCATTTCCGACTTCCTTCTCGTCCTCTATCTAACAAATATAGTAAATTTTTCCGGGATAAACAGTGAGCCTAAAGTACTAAAGAGCCTAAAGTACTATACTCAAAAACTTTATTTGTGTCTGGTCTTCTTTGGCCAACTTGTCAGGAACGAGTTTTGAACGTTTTTAGGCCTGCCTCGGTGTTGCCATCCATCTTCAGGTAAATCCCACTGCGTAACAAACTTTGCCCATTTGCCATGTGTGACCTACCTAGTCCCTAGACCCACTTGGAGACATTACCAACTAAAATCAAAAATACCAATTATAGGTACCTTTTTAATGATTGATCTGTTGGTCTAGTAGTTAGTGACCCTGACTGCTATGCCAGAGGTCGTGGGTTCGATTCCCACCCAGGATAAATGTGTGTGCGATGAGCACGATCATTTGTTCTGTGTCTGGGTGTAATTTATCTATAATATGTATCTATTTAGAAATATATAATTATGCTTATCAGTTGTCTAGTACTCATAACACAAGCTCTGCTTAGGACTTGAACTAACTTTGGACTAGACGGCGTTGTGTGATAGTTGTGATTTATTATATTACTAGCTGTGGCCCGCGACTTCGTCTGCGTTAAGTTTGTAAAAACGTACAATCATTCTGAGCTTGCAATTCATTCTGAAAGCAACACAATTATTTATTGTACTTTAACATAAAACGGTTAAAAGTAAGAACGCAAATTACCTTCAGGAAACATGTTATGTACTCGTCCAGATCCAAATGTATGAATGTCAATGAATAGAAAGAGTGTGTAAGGGTCGTAGCAGTTGGCATTTCTGCCTACCCCAAAAGAAAAGAAATTAGTTTATGTATGTTTCTGGCTTATATTCTGGTGAAACAACATTGTATGATTTTAACCCCTCGCCACAGTGAGCACGTCACAATCGCAGCGGTAATGCCTGTCTTTGAAGAGTGTCTACAGAGGCGTCACGGCATCCTCTCTTTGTGCAGGACTCACCGGATGTGGGTGTTTTGGGAGGTATCTGTATCGAATTCAACGGGGAGAAACACTCGGGTATCACCATTGTGCGGATCGCCTGGAGAATACGATGGAGCATACGGTGGAAGTCGGTCCCGCTTGGTCGGAGCGCCAGCACCGCTGTGTCCTCATGGAGGCGATTGGTGGAGAAAATGTCAACCAGTAGCCTCCTTCAGTGAAGCACTACGATCGAAGAAGGTGGCTGAAACTATGAGGGACATTCTGACTCCTTAACTGTCGCTGCAAGTGATGCTCCGGGTATTGAAAGCCGCAGGGCGATGACCAGCCATCGCAAACCGGGATTGCGGTGGTGCCGTCCGGCCGTCTCGTCAAAGCAATCCTGAATCGACGGCGCGTTGTATTCTACACCGGACTCAAAGAGATGTCAGCAAATGGATAGGGCCCTCTAGGGCCGATGTCTGCGAGATTGTTCGAAAGAGTTACCTCCCGTAAATTTTTCACCTCAATAATTTTTGACTGAAGAGTTTAAGCCGTTAGACAGCTTTGGTAGAGGTAAATGAAGGAGCATAATCGGGACACCGACCTTCAGCTGAATAACGTGCACTGATAGTGCAAAGCCAAAAAGCCAGTGAATCCAAAAACTACCATCATCATCATCAACTATCTTCCTCCACAACAGTACTTATGAAGAATTTGCGAGAGCATGCTTGCATTGATTGTTGCAGCTTGCTCATTTTGGGCGTAAAAATTACTTGTTCATTTACCTAGGATTTTTTGCTGTGTATTTAACTGAAGTCCCCGTTGAATGAATTTCAGCGAAATCTTGAGCGCGTGTATCCCCGCCCAATCAAACTCGCATATTGATGGCCAAACCGAGAGGTCACTGTCACCGACTGCCTCTATGAGGACACGGCGGTTCACCCAAATGTGATAGACCTCTACCGCATGTTACACCGGGTCCTCCGGGCGATTCGCAAAATGGTAATATCAGGATACTTCCAACCGAATCCGGAACAGAAACCGCTCGAAACACCCTCAACAGTCCTGAGCTTGTGTATCCATAAAACAATGAAATTACGGTAAACAAATGTAGCAGCCGATTAGTGTTATCCCTGAGACTGGCCTCCCTCAGAGGGTTGTTCCAGTGTTGGTCACCACTCACTGCAAGGAGGTAACGTCCAGATGTCGACGCAAGGCTGCCAGGAATCTGAGATACATCAGTGATCAGGAACGTAAACCACTTTCGACCCCGTTTTATATGGAGCAGAAACTGCAAACAATAAATCACGCCATTATTAGGCCGCAAGGTGCCATCCCGGAAGACATAGTGGAGCATGCAGAGGTGTGTCCCGCAAGGGCGGATCACCGCCGTGTCCTCGTGGAGGCAATCGGCGTCAGTCACCTCTCGCGCCGGGGCCTGGTTTGGGCTATAGTCCAGAGCGAGGAGGAATGGTAGGCGGTCGCCTCCTTCTGCAAAGCCGCAATGCTAGCGAAGGAGGAGGCCGCACGCGTGAGGGAACGAACGTCCTCACACCGAGCCGAGATTCCGACCCCGACGACCAGCCACGGTAGACGCAGGCTTGCAGACATCGAACAATGGGTAGCTAGCCCTCCGGCCGTCCGGTAATTAACCGAACCGAGCCCAGTCGTCAACAGCACGTAGTGATCCACGCGCTCCTCAAAGAGATGTTTTAAAGCGCAACTGAAGGACACAAGTGTGGTTTTAGTCAGTAAAAGTTTGACACGCCCTCTCGCTCCAACCAGAGAAATCATTTGATGATTTCCACTCTTAAAAAAAGAAAAAAAAAAGTACCATCATTATCATTATCATTATCATGGACATACGAGTAGGCCTCCCCAAGTGTCGCCATAATGACTGGTCCTGTGTGTCTCGCATCCATCGGATTCCCGCGACCCTCACCAGGTCATCGGTCTACCTGGGGGCCTTCCAACACAAGGTGCCATGCAACCCCTTCCGAAAATTTGGCCGTGTTATTTTAAAATCAATAATTAAATACATATACTTGTTTACTTTTATCGCCTTTTTTGGTTCGTATCCCTTGCCATCTATCAAATATAAAGTTCAACTGTCATTGTCATCATTATTTCTACTTTGAGTCTTTAGATGGCGTTGCGAGTATCTGAATTGCGTGTGGTGCCATATTTGACTAATTCGATTTTATTATGTGTTTTGATTAGTTTTTACAATATATTTAGAAGATATCGAATAGAAAAGTCAATTTTATTTTGAAAAAATGGTAAAAGTTATTTTATTACAAAAAAGAAGATAAAATAATGACAAAAATTTTAACTGTAGCTGGGAATCGATCTCGCGGCAAATGTCGTTCAACACGGACGTTTTGGATTATTGCTCACCCCCCATAGCAAATAGCGTGATAATTTATAGCCTAACAGATGCACTGACCTATAAGGATTATGTATGCAAAATTTGAACAGGATCGGTTCAGTAGTTTTTGCGCCAATTAATACCATCGCAAAATAATTTTACTGTTTTATTATATGTATAGATTATTATACCTCATTCTAATACGTATTGATATAGAATTATACATAAAAATTGAAGATTACAATGACTTACCCTTGCCCAAAACCTAAATGTACTCGTATATATTAATTTTTATATTCTACCTTTCCTGTTGTCTCGTTATTCCACTAAATTTACTTCCAATTAGTGAAATACTTGGAACGAATGGCGTAGTTTCCTTGTCTTAATTGAAGTACGCCATGCAATTACTAAAACTTAGAATAGAGTTGTATGCAAATTATATGCGTCATAGTTTTCGTTTTAATTCCTTCTACATTGTTGCCTTTTGAGGTAATTATTTCGTATATTACGTTCGTACCTAGCCTTACTTTGTAATTAGTTAGGAACTTACTTTATTAGGTAAGGTTAAACTTTTGTCTTTATTATACAGCTGTTAGCTGCTGCCAGCAGCTGTGTTTATTTATTATATACTTTATTTTACACCATTACACATACAAAAGGATACTAAAACACATACATGCAATGGGCGGCCTTTTCGCATTCCGCGATCTCTTCCAGGCAACCTGGAATGGACAGTAATTGCCCGGACAAGAAAATGGGGCTGTTATTGGTGTTGTTGGCTTTGTCTGCGTGATAGTAGAATATTATCCCAAAGGAACATACTTAACTCCTGGAATAAAATGTATCCTATGTGCAATTTCAGGACATGATGACCCGTGTTTTATTGAAATCCGTTCCGGCTGAACGGATTTCAATGAAGAGTTGAATTTCGAGCGTGAATAATTACAAACATACATACACTCACAAACTGTCGCTTTTATAATGTTAGTGTGATAGCTACAATATCGCTGAGTGTAGGTACTTTTTTGGAGGTATGCGGAACAAAAAGTAGTCCCGCAAACCTCCGTTTGTCAGGCACCTGCCCGATAGATGATTTCGGGCTGTTCTATAATTATGTTCAAATCTCGCGGAGAACTTTCATTGCGCGATGCACGATTAATTCTTATATGACACCATAGATGTCGCTGCAGTTTAGGCTTACTATTTATCCCGGAAAATGTACTGCGTTTGTTGAGTGGGACACGAGAAGTGCAGTTTCATTGCCATCCGTTCGACCATTCGAACTTAAAGAAATAACAAACGTAGGTACGCATAAACTTTCGCCTTTATTATAATTATTATAAGTTTGACGGCACGGTGCGTGGATTCTATTCCCGAACGGAACGAATATTTGTATAACCTACAAATAGAGCTTCCGGGTCTCATCCAGACCCTGAAGCACTATTGTTACATTTGTGTATTTTATGTGTTTTGCTCTTGCTTAGGTGAGTTTACATGTTTCTAAACGCACCCACGATGAAGGAGTAATTAGTTACTTTCCTAGTATTGGGCAATGTTTAAAAAAAATTGAGTAGAATATTTTGTAGAACATTCCGAAACATTAACACTGAGGACCATCACAGTGTTATGGATTCTGGAGATGTAAAAAAGATAAACTGACGACACTTGGGGGAGGCCTATGTAAAACAGACGACGTCTTTCGGTGCTGAAATGATGATGATGAAGTAATACCTACTTATCGTCGATTTTTTAACCGACTTAAAAACGGAGGAGGAATTTTTTTTATGTGTGTTCACCGATTTCTCGGTCAAAGTTGAAATTTTTTTTTTTGATGAAAGTTTATGCTTCCGAGTTGGTCCCATAGAAATATTATTATGATCTGATCATGAACTTCGAAGATATGGAACAGAACTCCTCATAGGATCACAGCAGAACCATCGTAATAAGTACAATTGCTTTGTATATACGTGTAGTCGATGACTGACTGAAAGAAGAGGAGGAATATATCGAACTGACCTGATGATGAAGCCTGATGTTAGGCACCGGAGCTCTATAGTAAATTAAATGTAATCTAACCGTGTTTGGGATTTAATCCCAAACACGGTTAGATTACATAAATTTTATTAGAATTGTCATGAGATGCACTCTGGCTACAAGGTATTTAAGTTTGGCTGAGGGGTACTTTTTAGTGGTGGTACCATATCTAAAAAAGTGTAAAATAAAAAACTTTAAAAAAAAAAATACAACCGACTTCAATGTAAAAAAAAAACACTGAAAAGTGCAGAATAACTTTAATTTCGGAAGTCAGTGTTAAATAACGAAGAGACAAAACTATTATAGAAACACCGACTTCCGAAATTAAAGTTATTTTGCACTTAACAGTGTTTTTTTTTTTACAATGAAGTCGGTTGTATTTTTTTTTTTTAAGTTTTTTATTAGTTTTGAGATTTGCCGATTTTATCACAAAATTTTCCTCTATTAGCGCCTTGAACTTTTATCGCTGCACAAAAGTTACTGCTGTGCTTAACTGCAGGTAAAATACAGTCATCATCAATTTTATACCTCTAATAATAATTATATTATATTTAAGATTGCCTTGATCTCTTAAAGATTAATTGTATTCTGAAGAATTATAAAAAGAGTACAGGTAGTAGGTACCTATGATTACTACCTAGTTGACACATAAAGCTTATGGTTGTCAAGATACTTGTATTTATTTTTGACAATAACAATAAGTAAGTCAACTATAATTACTCAAGTTCTCTTCATCAGTAATAGACGCACTGGTATCAATAAATATATTACAAAACAATGTCCTCTACCGCGTCTGTCTGTCTGCTCGCGATAAACACAAAAACTACTGAATGCGTGTCATGCGGTTTTTACCAATAAACAGAGTGATTCATGAGAACGGTTAGTAGAGAAAAACCGAGAATTTCAAAGATATGCAAAACCCGTGCGAAGCTGGGATAGGTCGCTAGATTAATATATTTACCTAATCATTGTTACGGTGTATCAACACATATGTAGCTTAGGTAGGTACTGTTACGCTGGGCGTGCAATGAAAGGCTTTATATATTCTTTACGACTATTATTATATAGATTTAAGCACTTTCATATCATATTTTCTATATAAATATTTTCCGACATTTCTTGACGTCTCCTTTTCTTATTCATTGAACATCAATCAAACTAAACTTTTTATAACGTAAACCTTAAAAGTCTAACATGCGAGTTTTTCAAGTTAGTAATTATTAGTGGAACCAGCACGCACGCAATAACAGTCAATCGCAATGCAGTACCGAGCAATAAGATACATACATTGTCACATTTCCTATCTATCTTTACTATTGCCATTCAAGAAATATGTGTACGAAAATAAGTTCCGAATTACCTATTTGATCTAAGAACCATTTGTCCTACACTTATTTAATGAATATAAGAAGTTAAGATAGATTGAAAATATGACAATATGTATTCTTATTGTTCGAACTGTACATTACAAATGAATACAACCATTACATTTTGGAGTATAGGGGCTTATTTAGGGTATAAAGTCCCGCAAACCTACATTGAAAAGGGAGGATCCTTCGACCAGATGGGTGTTATGTCTGGTATGGGCAACTGGCCGATGGATGATTTCGTATTTCTTGTAGTTCTTATGTGGCGCCACAGATGTCGCTACAAACATGTTTGCTGTATGGACTTAAAATACGCTTTGACCTCTAAGTTTTCTTCGGTGTTCTTCTCAGGGTAGTCAGCTAGGAAACACCGGCTTCATCTACTCTAAATTGACGAAAAAATTGACGTGTATAATGTATAAGTATTTTTTTAAATCTATTTTTGCAATAATTATTATTTGTCATAACATTTCCGTAAAAAAGTACCTAATACTATAGCAAAAATGTTGTATCGTCATCTAATAGTAGAATTCTTAACATTGCTTTAAATTAAATTATAAGTAAAAAAAAGACAAGCTTTCTTACTTAGGGAATCCACGTGAATGGTGAAGGTTAATAAGACTTTCAAAGAAATACATTTCAAGGAATGTTTTAAAGACAGTCTTTTTCGTAGACAAAGCAAAAGAAAAAGTTCGCGAATGATATTCTCGTTACGCACACAATTAAAAACAGCAAAAGAGAAAAAACCTGCCAAGAGCGAGACGGACTCGCGCACGAAGTGTTTCGTACTGTCCGTAGCAAAAACGGCAAAGAAACACGTTTGTTGTATGAGAGCCCCACTTAAATATTTATTTTATTCGGTTTTTAGTACTTGCTATGTTGTTATAGTGGCAACAGAAATAAATTATCTGTGAAATTTTCAACTGTCTAACTCTCTGTCTTATTGGTGTACAATAATGAGTATATCTATCTATCACTTTTGAGATATATCCTGGTGACAGACAGACGGACAGCAGAGTGATAGCAATAGGGTCCTATTTTTACCCTTTGGGTACGAAATCCTAAAAACCATACAAGTGCGTTTCGGGCTACGCACAATGCAGGGTTCCGTAGTTGCACGTCCTGAAAACCATGAAAATGACAACCATCGGAATCGGGTTTAAAGACAATTTGAAAAATGGTTTTCCCATACATCGTTATACCATACATTATAATCAATTCTCTAACTGCAGAAGACATGTCCGGATCCGGCCCTCAGAATCAATTCAGAATTTAAATTATTATTATATGAAAAGTACTTCTAAAATAAACAAAAATAAATCGAAACAGCATTTCAAGTACGTAAACGTAAAAATAAATTATTTTTGTATTATTGACGGTTTTCGGGCGTTTTTCCTTTATTTGTGCTTGAGACCTTGCTTTTTTCAAATTTTCATAATTTTTAGTTAATGGGAAGTACTCTATCTTTTTTTTAATATACGTTTTTGTAATGTAAACGGCCGTATCTTTTTTATTCGTTAACTTAGAAGTTTGATTTTTTCACAGCTTCAAGGGACCACAGACTTGATTTTTTTTTTTAACCACAGGTTTTAATTTCAACTCGATACCTCTCTCGGAACTCGTAGGTTCCCGAGATAAAGGGTCTTGACAGACAGACAGACGGACAACAAAGTGATCCTATAAGGGTTCCGTTTTTTCCTTTTGAGGTACGGAACCCTAAAAAACACTACTCAATAAAATCAGAACCATCCAACATAATTTAATAAGCCGATCTAACTTCCGAGTTTCCATTCAAAATTGTGCGCCGGTTACAAAATTGCATAACTTGATGCAATTAAAGATGACTTGCTTTAAAAAATCCGACTCAGCTCTTTCAATATAAAACTTTATTATGAAGGATGGAAAGTTTTAATAATCCCAAACGGCAGGCGGCGGGAACACAGAATAGGTAGGTCCTACAGAAGGCTTGTTCCGTACAACGAGCGAGAATACAGACGCACGCATAAAGCCAGCCAGAGCTGCAGGATTGTTCGGATGAGTTATCGCGGCCTTGGAATGTCGAACGCGCAAAAGACAACTGAAGCACGGACTGAAGTGATTCTTCTTTTTCTCCCACTAGTTAGCTGCACTTGCACTCGTTGAACGTGAAGTATGTCAATGTGTGCGTGCGTTTTATTTAATTGCAAAGAGCCGACCACAGAGCAATATTGTGCATTCTATTAGGGACAATATAAGGGGAGTATAAAAAAATTCAAACAAACTAAGCGTGTCAGCAAATACCACCGTTATCTCGTTCAAATTGACGGTCTATGATAATTTTCAACTAAGCTAAGGTAGCAGAAAGAACTCAGCATGGTGGTTTCAGTGATTTCAGTGGCTGCAAATATTTATTAGCAATGGCGGTTCTAGTCACTGACAGCACGGTGGCGGTGTTCCGTGCTCTATGGATCCGACCTTCTGTACATATCTACTCTATGATTAGGACGTCCGAATCGAGATTCTGTAACCTCATTTCACACCGGGTGGGTCCTACTCATTCATTTTTAAGGTGATAAGTAAGTTTATTATTAATGAGGTCATTTATTTTGCACCCAACGAGATTATAAGGGGGTCGAAAATTTTAGTTACGTCTCGTTTTAATGTAAGTTGGTTTTCAGCCGCCGAAAAATAATTCAGTTTAGGTACTTTCTTTTCGGTCTGTGTATGCGGTGGAAATGTCGAAGTGATCGTGACCGTAGGAGAGTCCTTTTTCACTCGCCTATCGTCAACATCGAGCATGGTTTAAAAGCTTGTTGCTTCATCTAACGCAATCTAACGCGATGTTTGAAGAAAACGGCAACGCAAATAAAGAGAAAATTTTCAGTCGTTACCTGAAAACTTTGTTAACATTCGGTAATTCAGTGATTTACTCGAATATTTTACAAAACTTGTTCCAGGAAATACGTGTCTTTTTTTTTAAAACCTTAAAAGTTTTTGAAAAATATTCTGTTGTTATACTTTGTTGACTTTTTTATTTTTTGAGTAAATTATAAAGTATCAAAGTTCATGCAAAATAGCAGATTTTCATAGGTCTTTACTGGATTACTTTTACACAAATTTATAAATTGATTTAAATAGAAGCCTAGATAATATCCACAAGATACTGTGTTTCCAAAATATCTAATGAAAAATGTGTAATATATAACGTCATAATCGCGTAAGAGCGGTTGTATGAAAAACAGTGAAAATGTATGTCGAGTTGCATCCCCTTAAACGATGCTATGTTATAGGAGCTAATGTATTTAACTTCATCTTCTTCTTTTTTTACCTTATTATTAGTTGACAGGATAGCGTCTGATATAATCGTCACATTGGTGTTGCTATGTCGCATCCCGCCATTCTGCGGGATCCTTTTTATAGATAGTTAAGAAGCGGACTGTTTAAAACTTCATCATCATCATCATTTCAGCCGATAGACTTCCACTGCAGGACATAGGCCTCCCCCAAATGTCGCCACAATGAACGGTCCTGTGCATGTCGAATCCTTCGGATTCCCGCAACCTTCACCAGGTCATCGGTCCACCTTGTAGGGGGCCTTCCAACACTGCGTCTTCCGGTACGCGGTCGGCACTCCAGAACTTTTCGGCCCCAACGGCCATCTGTTCTGCGAGCAATGTGCCCTGCCCATTGCAACTTAAGTTTGGCGATTCTTCGTGCTATGTCGGCAACCTTGGTTCTCCTGCGGATATCTTTATTTCTGATTCGATCACGCAAGGAAACTCCGAGCATAGCCCTTTCCATTGCCCTTTGGGTGTCTTTGAGCTTTCTGATGAGGTCCATTGTGAGCGACCACGTTTCGGAACCATATTTCATCACTGGCAACACGCACTGGTCATAGACTTTCGTCTTGAGACACTGTGGTATATTGGATGAGAAGATACCGCGCAGCTTCCCGAACACTGCCCAGCCGAGTCGGATTCGACGGTTGACCTCTTTCTCGAAATTAGATCTATCCAACTGGACTGTCTGTCCAAGGTAGACGTAATTTAAAACTTAAAGGTTGAAAAATCCATTGCTGGGACTCAGGCCTTCTCTCTATGAGAGTATATGTGCCGCATTCACCACGCGGGCCCAGAGCGTTGGTGAATGTCACATGTCCCAGAATTTTTGTTTCTAAGACATGTCTATCCATGTTCATTTTAAGTCTCACTTTTTCTGAAAGGTTCTGGAGTGGCGATTACCGTACTGGAAGACGCAGCGTTAGAAGGGCTCCCACAAGGGGTGCCAATGACCTAGTGAGGGTCGTGTGGGAATCTGATGGATGCGAGACGCACAGGACCGGTCGTTATGGCGACACTTGGGGGAGACCTATGTCCAACAGTGGACGTCTTTCGGCTGAAATGATGATGATGATGAAGACATGCCAGAAGACATGTAAGTAAAGAGCCTGCCTGTTTGAACCCACGATGTACAACTCGTAAATCGAGGCCGTTATTTATTAAAAGAATTTATGTCACAAAATTACAGCAAAATCTGTGTAAGTATAACAAGACTTATTTTATAATCTTGTTAGCCTCACAACTTGTTATCAATGAAGTTCTCTGTCCCACAAAGTTAGTAAGCGTGATGGACCTACAGCGGCTGACTGTTAATAACACTAACTAGTCTCGCTGCCACCGACTTTCGCTGAAGTAGGAAACGATATTACGTTCGTTCGTCGCCATTTTTCAAACTTAGAAACAAGTTTTCTAAGTTTTTTTTTTCTTTTTCTAAACAGCCAGTGATTGCCTTGTCGCGAGATTGCTTGTCAAGTGATTTAATTGAGAAGACGGCCAGTTCCTTTTTTGAAAGTTTTTATTTTTATTTTAACAATGTTGTGGTTATTTTTTGCTTGAGGTTAGGTATATGGTTATTACTCGTAGGTAGGTAGCGGATAAATCTGAAACAGCGGTCATTGACCCTGCTCTCTACATTGACATTCTTAATTTGAAAAAAGGAAACAAAGACACAAAACTGTCTTAAATCGACATCTATCGTGAATTCGTGATCCTTTATATTTTGTAGTAATAAAAAACAGTTCATTGTTTATTTTTCGGGTACCTATGCCAAGATATTAGAGAAAAGGTCAATGTAAGCACTTTATCTGGCGCCTACCATAGTTATGTTATGTTATTACGACGAATAAAATAATGTCAAGGTTATGAAAATCGGGTTGCGGGATTATTCAAAAGAGTAACTGCGGCCCTGCCTAGCCAAGTTACGACCGTTACGTTTCGATTCTTTTACGTCGAATGCCTCGAGTAGGCCACGCCTCCTATTCCTTTGTTCTGACGTCATCTCAACGCTCAGTCACGTGGTCAGAACAAAGGAATCGGAGGCGTGGCCTACTCGAGGCGTTCGACGCAAGAGAATCGAAACGAAACTGTCGTAACTTGGCTAGAGGAGCTCGAACGCAAAGGGCAATACTGAAGGAACATAGTTGGGTTCCTTCAGTTGCCCTTTAGGGTAATCAGTAAATAAGTGACACTTCCTCTCCTCCACCCAGATCCCGCTCTGAAGTATAATTAGATGATTCTTTAATTGATTCGTTGTTTTACACCATAACAAATTATAATATAAGTGGATTGTAACGTCAATAAAATACGTGGGTCAACGACAGACTGGTGTATTTCATAAAATCCTATTAACTACCCACCACCTTATAATTATAAGTGACGACCGATGTCACATCTCTCCCCGTCAAATCCACGAATCACATTAGGTACTACATCTAACAACAAACTATTTGATACAACCAATTTATTCAAACAATTTTTTACTTTGCGGCTTTTCTTGCTCGGTTAATCGCACGCAGTGCGCGAGCTGACGCACCCTGCGGTGGAGGTGATACCGACAACGAAGGCCGTTCAGGTTGAACTCGCATCGGCTTTGGCGGCGTGTCTTTTATATCACTATCACCGCTGGATGCGTCCTCAAACACCTCACCTTCGGCTCCACTATCGACCCCCGGTTTGGCTGCCCCAGAGCACGTAGCCTCGGCTGCGACTGCGTCACTTACACGTGATAATGAGAACCTATTTTTACTATTAGCTGGAATAATTTGGTCGGCATGTCTACGCCATTCAACCCCATTACCTAGGCTAACTTTATATGAAATAGGTCCTGTCTTTTTAACAACAGTGGCTTCGGTCCACTTGTCCCCCCTCGCCGTATAATCGCGAGCAATTACCGCATCCCCCACACGGAATTCTCTATTAGACCCCGAAGAGCGAGCGACCTGACGCTCTTGTTTCGCACGTACCGCTGCGGCTACGTCCGGTCGTAGTGAATCAAGTCGGCTGCGCAGGCGCCGCCCTTGAAGCGCTACTGCTGGCGAGACCCCTGTGGTTGCGTGTTCACAATTCCGGTACTGAAGAAGAAATATGCTTAGGGCGACGTTGACGTCCTCGCCTTCGTACATCGCTCTCTTTATTGCCTTTTTTATAATTTTGACTGCGTTCTCAGCCGCGCCATTCCCCTGGGGCCTATATGGTGCCGTAGTTGTGTGCTTGATGCAATTTTTTTCACAATACAATTTAAACTCATGTGAAGAGAATGGTGGGCCGTTGTCAGTCACGAGCTGCGATGGTAAGCCAAAGCGCGCAAACGTACTTCTAAAAACCTTAATAGTAGTGGCTGCGTTCGTACCACGCATAGGCAGGGCCTCTATCCATTTAGAATGCGCGTCCACTATAATCAGATATCGTACACCCCCACAGTCTGCGAAGTCAGCGTGTATGCGCTGCCACGGGTGCAGCGGGAACTCCCAGGGATGCAGCTGCGCCCGTGGTGGCGCGTCCAGCACGATGCGGCAAGCAGCACATGACCTACACATTTCTTCGATGTCATGATCTAAACTCGCCCAATAAATATAACTTCTTGATAAAGCTTTCATTTTGTTCATCCCTAGATGGCCCTCGTGGACTTCTTCTCTTCTTTAATATTTTCTTTTACAGAACGTGAGGGACCACTATCCTATATTTATAAAGGACACATCCTTGATCTACTAGTAAATCATTTTTTCTAGCAAAGAGTGGTGTTTCCGCGTCGCAACTCGGGACTGTCGGCCAACCGAATAGTACATATCCTTTTATTTTGCACAGCAATGTATCGCGCTCTGTCTCTTTTGCAATGTCTTTAAAACAAATAGGTAGCGACTCCTCTACTAGATTTAAGTAATCTATCGTGTCGACGAAGCGACCCTCCCGAGGTAACGGTAATCGCGACAACGCATCAGCCGGACCGTTATCTGCCGATCGCACAAATTCTATGTCAAAGTCATAAGCAGCCAGGCGTGCCGCCCATCTTTGTAGACGACTGGCAGCCGTCTGAGGAATTCCCCCCTTTGCCCCAAAAATATGAGTCAGAGGCTGATGGTCAGTGCGCAGCGTAAAACGCCTTCCGTACAAAAATTGGTGATGTTTCGTGACCCCGAACAGAATAGCCAGCGCCTCTTTATCGAGCTGGCTATAGTTGCGCTCGGGCGCACTGAGTGTGCGCGACACGCAGCTGACGGGCCGCTCGCTACCGTCCGAGTACCGGTGCGCCAGCACGGCGCCCAGTCCGTACGCGCTGCTGTCCATCGACAGCACTAGGTCGCGTCCCTCCTCGTAATGTGCTAATACGCGTTCGCTCAAGAGTGATCGCTTTGTCTCCTCGAAAGCCCTATCACACTTGGAGTCCCATTTCCAACCGCAATCCTTTTTTAATAAATTGTGTAGTGGTTGTAACAAGGTGCTCAAATTAGGAATAAATCGCCCGTAATAGTTCACCATCCCTAAGAAACTTTTTAATTGTGGCACGTTTTCTGGTCTAGGTGCGCTGGAAATGGCCTCCAGTTTCTCGGTATCCGGTCGCAAACCTTCCTTATTGATAATAAAACCTAAATATTTCACGCTATCTTGTAAAAAATTACATTTATTTAGTTTTACAGTAAGTCCCATGTTACGTAACCTTTCTAGTACCGCTCTCAGATTCTTCATGTGATCAAGTGTGTTAGACCCGGTCACACAAATATCGTCTAAGAATACTACACACCCTGGCACTCCGCGTAGCGTCTCTTCCATAATTTTTTGGAACTTTTCCGGTATAACCGACAACCCGTACGGTGTACGTCTATACACAAACGTACCCATATGCGTAGTTATAGCTGTGTAGGGTTGCGAGTCGTCCGTTAACATACACTGTTCATAAGCGTGTTTCAGATCAATCTTTGTGAATTTATCACCCCCACTAAGATTTGCAAATAGTTCTTCGATACGCGGCAACGGATAATAATCTCTCTTTAACTTTGGGTTGATAGTTATCTTATAATCCCCACAAACGCGTATGTCTCCGTTTTGTTTGACAACGGGCACTATTGGGGTCCCATACGTCCCATAGTCTGAATAGTCGACGCGGTAGATGGAACCGTCCGCCTCGAGACGTTCCAGCTCCCGCTCGACACGCGCGCGCAGTGCCAGTGGCATGGGTCTCGCTCGCACATAAACCGGTTCCTTATCTGACAGCTGTAGTCGTATGGGCTGTTTGCATGTACCTAACTTATCGCTAAATACTTGTGGGAATTCGTTACATAATTTGTTCACCACGTCATCATCTACGATTTCATTGAGGTTTATTTGCGTTATCTTTAAAGCGCACATCCACTCTCGTCCTAACAAAGGCCGCGCCCCACCAAATAAAATAAAATAATAAAAAAAAATAATAATATAATGTATAATCGTAATGATTTAGCTTTAAATTCGCCAAGCCGAACGTCTACCTCAATGTAACCGAGTGATTCAATTCTTGAACCCGAGTAACAACGTAAAACTAAGTTATCAGGTACAATGTTTTTATGTGGAAAGATACATCGATACATCTCCTGACTTATTGCTGATATACCTGTATCCACTTCACACTCAATATTAATGTTCTCAACAGTCAGTTTAATAAAATATGGTTTGTTACCTCGAGCTGCGACGTCCAAGTTGAACATACCGTCATCCGATTCATCACTCACATAATTATGCCGACCGCCACTACCGCGCACTTGTTTGCACATTACTTTTAAGTGTCCTTTTTTCCCGCACTCATCACAACTGTAATTTCTAAACCGACACCTCTCGACCGGGTGCGCCTTGCCGCAGCGCCAGCAGGCCCGCGCGCGACCGTCCGCCGAGCTCGCGCACGCGCCGCTCGCGCCTGCCGCGCCCGCTGCTGCCGCTGCTCCGTCGCCTCCGCTGCCGAGCGCCCGCTGCGACCCGCGCGGGCGCGTCCGTCCGCCGCGCGCGTAATGCAGGCCTTCGCCCGCCTCGCCGCCCGTCGACTTTGATGAGTCCGCCGCCGCCGCCGTTGTCGTGGTGCCACTCACTTCGGCATGCTTCTCCGCTGCCTCCAGTGCCAGTGCCAGCTCCACTGCCTCTTTGTACTGTACTTTTTTTTCAGCGAAGATCCTCGATCGCATTACGTCACTTGCCAGCCCGGACACAAACTGGTCGCGCAAATTCTCTTCAAGTGTCGAACATGACTTGCACTTTCCAAAACTGCACGTAGATGCCAGGTGTTTCAATGCCTGTAGGTATTCCGTAAGGGACTCGCCCGGACGCTGTCGGCGCAACCTAAACACGTGGCGTTCGGCGATTTCGGATCGTTGAGGTTCCAAGTGTTCCGTCACTAATGTCACTAATTCGTCATATATTTTGTTCTCCGGAAAACTAGGTGAACACAGATCACACATAAGAGCATACGTCTCTTCCCCTACGACCGTTATTAACATAGGCACTTTCAAGTCATTATCAATTTCGTTAAGTCTTATGTACTGATTTACTCGACGAATATAAGCTGGCCACTGTTTCGAGCTCAAATTGAATGGTTCAATTTTACCAATAGGCATCTTGACACACGCGAAATCACGTAAATCGAAAAGAAATTTCACAAAAATCCCGTTCTCGTCGCCAATGTAACGTCAATAAAATACGTGGGTCAACGACAGACTGGTGTATTTCATAAAATCCTATTAACTACCCACCACCTTATAATTATAAGTGACGACCGATGTCAGAAGATTTCATGTACCTACATAGGCGAGCTGAACCCGAGACGAAAATCAAATTTTTAAGTCTTGGGAAATCTAGAAATCTAATCTAGATTAGTATTGGTCAACCCCATCTGCAAGAAATTGGATAATTACCACCACTACTCTTCGACCCCAATTAAACTTAGGTTCGAGGTCTTGAAACAACCGTAAATGACAATTAACTTTTAAATCAACATAATAATTTAGAAACGTAGTCGCTTACGACGGGCCTCATCAGAATGTTTAAAGTTACTCAAATTGCAAAGGAAAGGGCTATGGTCGGAGTTTCCTTGCGTGATCGCATCAACCCCCCTAGCCAAGTTACGATCGTTTCGTTTACGTCGAACGCCTCGAGTAGGCCACGCCTCCGATTCCTTTGTTCTGACGTCATCTCAACGCTCAGTCACGTGGTCAGAACAAAGGAATAGGAGGCGTGGCCTACTCGAGGCATTCGACGCAAATGAAACGATCTTAACTTGGCTTAACTTGGGCAGGAATGAAGATATCTGCAAGAGAACCAAGGTCATCGACATAGTTCGAAGAATCGCCAAACTTAAGTGGCAATGGGCAGGGTACATTGTTCGTAGAACAGATGATCGGTGGGGCCGAAAGGTTCTGGAGTGGCGACCGCGCACCGGGTGACGCAGCGTTGGAAAGTTTCCCACAAGGTGGAACGATAACCTGGTGAGAGTCGAAAAGGACCGGTGTCTGTGGCGACACATTTTTTTTTTCCTCAACTATCACACAACGCCGTCTAGTCCCAAGCTAAGCAGAGCTTGTGTTATGAGTACTGACATACTTAAATATTTCTAAATACATATTATAGATTAATTACAGAACAAACGATCGTGTTCATCGCACAAACATTTGTCCTGGGTGGGAATCGAACCCACGACCTCCGGCATAGCAGTCAGGGCCACTAACCACTAGACCAACAGTCCAGTCGAAGACCAACAGCACAGTCGAGGAGGAGGCCTATCGGAGTCCAACAGTGGACTGCTTTCGGCTAAAATATAATGATGAATAATTTGAAATAGTAAGTTAGCTTTTGGTCATTGGCAAAGATAACGTCTCGCTTCCTTTTAAGCCAACTTACTAAAATAACTACCGAACATTCATTTCCGCTCTAGGTCTGGCCCTCTTCAAATAAATCTCCCTAATCTGTTGACCGACATCTTGAACTGTTAGCTTAATACAATTATTTGTTTGTGTAATTGAATGAATTACTGAAAGGCTCAATCAAATCATTGGTGCGAATTATGTAAAATAATTGTGAAGGCGGAAATGTAAATACACAGTTTCTGAGTATATTTTTAGTTTATATATATTTTCAAGAGTACCTACTTTAAGCTATATTATTTAAAAAATCGTTTACTTCTAGCGACTTGACAGCCGACCAGACTTGACTGACATAAAAAAAAACGATCTCCTTTTCTTCCAATTAAATACGAACTGGGTGTTCGTATTTAATTATTTTATATAAAGCATAAACTTTAAAAAGTATAATTATCTTGCCAATTTGCTAGTTATTAAAAGTAAATAACTAGCAAACTGGCAAGCGACCTCTTTCGATATCACAATATTAACAAAGTTACGATTAAGGTGAATGATAGATTAAAAGCGACAAGAAATATGTCATCTTGGTAGATTTATGTAACTCATAATATGATTTAAAAGAGCATTGGAGTTTCTTGTACGTTCTTCTCCATAGAGATCTACGCTTTGGAACGTGCAATTTAGCTTCACTTGTTTTTTTTTTGACTGACCGACATTTTGACAATTCAAAAGTGCCTGTAATTGGGGAACACCCAAACACTCCGAAATATTTTATTCCGAATTTCGATATTCCGATTTTCAAAAGTCCGAATTTCATAATACCTAAAAATTATTATGTCTATTATTAAAAATCACGAAATTTATTTTACCGAAAGTCGTAAATGCGATTTGTTAGTTCTCCGATTTTCATACGTTCGAAGAATCAAATGCTCGAAGGGTTCTCGGTCCGAAAAACGATACTCCGATTTTCAATACTTCGAATAAACTAAAAGTCAACATGTTGTGCTACAAAATTTAGTGTCAGAAACGAATCGCTGCAAAACCGACTTCACGCAGTCTTGTTTGCCCTACCCCTAGAGTGTAATTTAAATCCGCGTTGGCGCGGAGGGGTAGGGTGGCCCGCGAGCTGAGGAGCAGGTGGTTTGAAGGCCCGCCGCCGCGGCTGAGGCTGGCCGGCCAAGCCGGCCAGCAAGCCGAAGCTGCGGTGGTGAGCGTTAAAACCATCTGCGACGATAAGCTCGCGTGGGGCCGCCCAAACCCCGCAGCGCCGGAGCTGTGACAGAAACAATGCTTGCTGCATTTTGCATGCCTGCTTTCATGCTGCATGCCTGCTTGCATGTTGCATGCTTGCTTGCATGTTGCATGCTTGCTTGCATGTTGCATGCCTGCTTGCATGTCGCATGCTTGCTTGCATGCTGCATGTCTGCTTGCACGCTGCATGCCTGCTTGCATGCTGCAATAAATCCCCTGCATGCTGAAAAACGTATCTGTCATTAGTTTTTTAATTCTACCCCCTCATACTACGACCTCTGACGAGCATTTATGTGTTTATTTGTCTTGCTATACAGTTTTATGAGGCGTTTTTATTTCGGAATTTTATTAATCGGTATTTTAATAATCGGATTTCGTATTTTTGATGTTTCGAATTATCATTAAGTCGGACTTTTCGTTATTCGATCTATTGAAACTCGGTATTTTGAGAATAGTAATTATAAAAGTTAGGAAAATTGAAATTTAGGAATTATAAAAATAGGAGTAATGATAAGTAGGAGTTGTTATATTCGGAATTTTGAACCATTAGGAATTATGAAAATCGGTATTTTGAAATTCGTATTTGTGACTGTCGGAATTAAGTTTTTCGTATTTATGTAGTGTACCCCTGTAATTGGTCTATTTGAAATAAACGTTTCTGATTCCTGATAAAAAAGGGTAAGCTGCGAAATTCAGTATTTTGGAGGTCTGTATGAGGTTCTATGTTCATTAAAATATGATATTCGGCCGTAACAAATATGGTTTTACGGTATGATAAATCATTAAATCCACATACAAAACTTTCAGTTTGTCTTACCCTACTGAATGAACATTTCATAGAAAAGTCATTCAATAGGCTACGATGAACTAAGAGGGTTGTATTGATGAATTTAATGATTTCAAAGCACAGGTACGGTCGTGTGTGGAGGACTGCAGTCACATATTATGGGCTGGTGCTGCAAAATGCCATGATCTAGCAGCTTTGAATTCAGTGGAAAGGCGTGCGAAGAGGCTAATCCAGATTTGGTTAAGTCCAATCTACAAAGCCTCGAGCACAGGCGCAGGGTAGCCAGCCTTTCGGTATTTTGGTTGCAGCAGGTTGCATTTTGGAGAGTGTGCGCGGGAATTGCACGACTTGATTCCGCCATCTTTTTTCTACAATCGGACAACCCGACGTAAGGCAGGTATCCACCCTTACGTTGTTGAATCTTCAACGGTCCGGACTAAGGGTTTTGCTTTGTCGTTTTTACCGCGTACATTGAAGGACTGGAACAATTTTCCTGCTGTGGTCTTCCCGTCCAACTATAATTTAGGTGTCTTCTAGGCTAGAATGAATAGGCTCTTAATAAACTAGTGCGCCTCACCATCAATGATTGCATCACTGCTGTCTAAATCAATTTTAAAATAAATTAAAATAAAAAACTTTTTAAAAACAAGCTTTTAATTAAATGCGCTAAAAAGAATAAAAATAAACTTTTCCTTTAAAACTTTTACTATAAACTTATAACGACATTACACAATTTATATGATATAAAAGCTTGTCCAAACTCGATGGGTTTGTGTAGTTTTATTGCCGAGTTCCTATGGCCACCTTCCAGCTCCATCATCAGATCAGCTCCATGTCATCATAATATTGCATTGTCATGCAATTTACATATGTATACAAAATTGCAGGTCAATCGGTTGAAGATATCTGCTCCAAAATTAGGTTGCAAGATTTGAGCCGAACATACATATTTACATATATACATTGCAAGTTAATAAAAAGCTTGTAAAAAGATTGTTACTCCGTAAATAAATACATATTGCTCCCACCAATTATGTTTTAATCAACATACAATATGATACTGACCTGCCAAATGTCTTCTAATTTCTCAGACTACCTATGAGCATCCTCCTTAAGTTCTATTTTTTGAAGGACTCATTAACTATTGAGTTAAAAAATAAACTACACTATATACTTAATGAGTAAGCTCACACTATAAAAGCTCTTGAAAAATCCTCAATGAATAAATAGTGTAAAAGCATTATTCGGAAGTAAATAAATATTTACGACCGAAAAATAAAATTAATTAACAACGGAAATTGTACAGTTACTACGAATTATGTGAATTCAACTTTAATAATGTTTCTCTTAAAGCTGATTAATTATTTCTTTTTGTGTTAAAATATTCATAACTTTTGCATTTAATTGTTTCTTTTTTATTTAACCGAACGTAATTGTTTAATATGGTATGAATGATAATAAAAATATATATTTCTTTATTGGTTTAGGTTTTCTTTTTAAGTTTTGAGTGGGATATCATCAAATAACGTCCCCCACTCTGGGTTAAGAGAAGTGGTGGCCCAGTGGTAATGGCCCCAAATTACAAGTTCTAGGTTGCGGGATCAAACCCAGCCAGGTCCGTTACTTTATGAAATTTATTTCATCACTACTGTTCTCAAAACGGTGAAGGAAAACAGTGAGGAACTAAAAAAGAACTAAAAAACCGGAGACATGTGACATCCACCAATCCGCACTGGGCCCGCTTGATGGATCACGGCACATTCCATGAGATGATTTCCATGAGGAGGCCTGAGTCCCAGCAGTGGGAACAGTACAAGGTTGTTTGTGCTGTGCTATGCTATGCTGTGCTCTGGATGGGGCGAGAGGGAGAATCAGACTTTTACTGACTAAAACCCACAGGTGCCATGTTTGTTCAGTGCCTTTCCAGGGTTGTGGTGACTCTTTCGATCAGTCCCGCAACTTTGGTAGACTTTAGCGGGCCCTGTCTGTCGTTAGCTTTGAAAAATAAAATAAAATAAAAAGGGCTGCTGGGAACTTTGTGGATTGAATTCATAGTGGCAACTCTACTAGTATAGGCAATAGCAGTGTGTAGTTTTGATTTTCTTTATCTATTTGATCGTTCTTTAACTGATCTTCTTTTTCGTTATACTAAGAGGATCATGATTATCAGATCCCATTTGCACGGCATTACCAATCATACCTAAACACGAGGAATAGCACAAATATTTTCATTCTAAGATAATCCAAAACTAGATAATGCTATAAATCATTTTTAAAAACAAGATTTTGAAAATTCGTCTGCCATATTGTATTTATTATGACGTTGCCATATTGGATTTTAGTTTTTTTCGTATTCTTTTCAATTAACCTTTTGAGTGCGTAATTAGAGACACAATAGAAAGACAATGGCGCGTGAACGCCGGCGTTAATGCGGGGATCAACAGCTTAATATGCCTAAAAAAAAATATTAGTCCACCATTTTCAGTAGTGATCGCCGTCATCAGCTCTGTACCATATTGGATTTAGAATTACGTTACTTAGCTAAGCATGCATTGCTATCTAAACTAATCATGTGTGCAGCTCAGTCGGTCAGAGGTTTTAAAATTCATTTCCAAGATTTGAGCTAAACAAACATACATAGAAACTTTTCAAATTAATAAAACGCTTATAAAAAAATCTATACCAACTTAATTTAATTTCAAAGCCACATCTGCAGTAACACACAGCCTACCAACCTACACACGAGTTATAATATAATAACGTTACAACGTAATAAAGTGAAACACACGACGTCCGCTGTCCCGACTTTATATTTATGAACACTTGTGTGACCAGCACTAAGCAGGCTTAGGACGCTATTATGATACTGCTGGCCCGCAAGAAAATGTTAGAAAAGTGTGCGGTGAACGAAATATTGTTTGAACAATTGAATGTAGGTAATCGTATTATTGTACGACACAATTTAGATGTTCCATCGGAAAAATTGTCATACAATCAATCTGACTTGTCTTTTCCCGTCGATTGGCTTCCAGTCTAAACGGATGCAGCTGGATAACTGTTATTATATAGAGCGACTACCTATCTGAACTCCACAACCCAAACATTGGGTAACATAATATCCCTTGGTAAGGACGAACTCGCCAGAAGGTGTTCGAGTATGGCGGCGATAGGACCTAAATTCATTGTGCCGCTCCCCTTCGCAATCTGGTAAGAAAATGCACCAAAGATATTCCTCGAACTATGGGTACATCATAATGAATGCAGGCAGGCCAAGGAGGCACTATCTCTATTGATAGCCGCTTCACGAAACAGGCCCTGCGACGGATTAAACCTCAGTTCCTCAAAGTCACGACCGTTAAACAATGCATAAAATAGTGTTTGCTTGCTATTCTAATATGATAGGTGCCAGATAAAGCCATAGCAATCATTGACACTTATATTTATAGACATTCTTGATTTCAGAAATGGAAATTAAGACACACAGTTTTCTATCATGATTTTAAATTTTCTAGTAATGAAAATCAGTTCATTATTTGTGTTTCGCAGGGATGTTAAAAAAAGGTCAATGTATTTTATTGCAATTTTATCTGATATTCATTCGTATTTTTTATTTTGTATTTTGCAGGCCCACAGTAGCACAATTAGGGAAGACTATGTCTGGCTGATTGATAGTTTCATTTAATTTGGTACATCAATGGAACCTTTACCTCGTGTCTTACTCGAACTGTAGTAATGCCTGATTTTTACAGACAGCGTTCAAAGTACAATAGTTTAAGACTCTGGTATTTCTACCGTTAAGAGCAACTATTTTCTTAAATACAAACCCTTTCATCTTCAAAGACTTTATTCACAAGTGAGGATCACCGACACGGTTTTTTTACAGGATTAGTTTTACAAAGGCTTCGCTTGGTTGAACAAGGATTCGTTTTTAGGTTTCTTTGTGAATTTTGCTTATAGTTTGGACACTAATATCTAATATAGATTTTATAATATTTTTTGATAAAGCTATTGTGCGAGTAATATAACAATCGGCTGCTTTGCGATGTATGCAGAAATCTTATTCTTACAAGATTTTTATTTTATCTGAGAAACCACTGATTTTGAAAGTAATTCCATCTGTCTGTCTGTTTATTTGTTAAAATGATAAATGATATTTATTTTGTAATTATTGGTTAAAAAAAACACTTTTACGAGTCAATTTTTTCGTCAGTTTCAACTAAATGAGGCTGGTGTTCAGTGTTTCTTCTAAGGGTAGTCAGCTAGGTGAAACGAACGCAGGGGTCAAAGTCTCTTTTAAAGCCCATACTGGAAACATGTAATGGTCAGATCATTACTTACTTACTCTTTCACACATCATCAGCATTATCATTTCAGCCGATAGACGTCCACTGTTGGACATAGGCCTCCCTCAAGTGTCGCCATAATGAACGGTCCTGTGCGTCTCGCATCCATCGGATTCCCGCAACCTTTCTTCTTTCCTTGCAAAGTGAACAAGTGCAGTGAAGTGTTACTAACATAGTCATTAGTCATATTTATTAACAATAAATTGTATTTAATTTACTTTGTTTACTATGTTAGTCTATAAGGTATTTATCTATGGGCCAAGATGCCTGAAAATAAATGATTTATTATTATTATTATTTACCAGGTCATCGGTCCACCTTGTAGGAGGCCTTCCAATGCTGCGTCTTGCGGTACTCGGTCGCCACTCCAGAGCTTTTCGGCCCCAGCGGTCATCTGTTCTGCAAGCAATGTGCCCTACCCATTGCCACTTAAGTTTGGCGATTCTCTTTCACACCTGTTACTTTTTCACTTCTGAAAGCTGAAAGGATTTCCATTAAACTTGCTGCATAGTTATACCCTGTCCTAGATTAGGACATATATGTTTTTATACTTTTTACTACGGGAGAACGTTCAAATTGGATAATTTCCGACTATCATGCGGGCAAAGTTTCCGGCAGAAGCTACCTAGAATTATAAAGGCGAAAGTTTGTGTATATCTTTGTTACTTCTTCACGCCCGAACGGGTGAACGAATTTTTTTATTATTATTGATAGGCTCGCGTTTAACCACCTTCTCACCTGATGTTAAGCAATGATGTGGCCGACGATAGAGCACGCTTGCCTGGAAGTAACCTATTCACTTTTGACTTAAAGACCCCTAAGTTATAGCTATCAGAAAACACAGACTCCGGCTGGGAATTCTACTCCTTTGCTGTACGCACAATAAATGTGTTCTCAAAACGCTTTGTACGCTTTGGATTTGAATGAAATTGAGCACACGGGTAGATCATGTCATGGGATAGCAAAGGATACTTTTTTATCAAGGGAGTATAAGGGAAAATTTAGTGGTTTGTTGCGGGTGAAGCCGAAGGCAGCAGCTAGTTAGTTATTCGTAGACGTAGTGAAAATCATGGTATATTTACTAACCAAAATTGTAACATGCAAATGCAAATTCAATGAAAATTACATAATAACTGTCTCATTAAATAATTTCGTTGTCTAACCAAAACCACAACGCAGAAAAGAGCAAAAAAAAGAAGAAGTAAAAGCGAGGAAATCCCTTGCATTTTAAACTACACATTACCTGGAATAATGAGGGAACAAAACGAGTGGTTCATAATAACTCTGTACTGCCGTCCAAGAAAAAAGGGCATATCTACCATTTTAGGCAATATTGTGTTACTAGCTTCTCGCCGCGGGATAGTGGGTTTCTTCATACAAACTTTGTACCCCCGTTTCATCACCTTAGGGATTGAATTTTGGAAAATCCTTTCTTGTTCTTTGTATGCGAATTGCTTGTTTTGTTGTAAGGAACCTCTGTGCAAAATTTCAGCACTCTAGGTCTAAGGATTTGGGCTGGGAGTTGGTGAGTCAGATTTTTTAGATTTGCCTTTTATAGACAAAAGCTAGCCAGAAGACAGGATCAGAATGTTGGGCTGTGAAGAAGACGGATGAAAAAAGCGTAGTGGAGATGAGAATATTAAGATGGATGTGGGGTGTGACGAGAATGGATAAAGTAAGAAATAAGTATATTAGAGGAAGTTTAAAAGTGGAGCTAGTGAAAAGTTGAAAGGGAATCGTTTGTCTTGGTATGGTAAAAGAGTTATGAGTTTTCATGTAGATGGATGGAGAGGGAAAGGGAGGCCAAAAAAGATGGATGGATTGTGTGAGAAGTGATATGAAAGAAAGGGAGTTAGTGATAGCGTGACGAGTGACAGGACAGAATGGAAGAAAAGAACGTGTTGCGCCGACCCCAAATAATACGCGACAAGGGCAGGAAGATGATGATGAGACAGAAGCCCGTTTTCAAATTATTTAATTAAAGGTTAAGCTAATACCTAAGAAAGAAAAGAAAGAAAACATGTTTATTCTGCCCAAATAGACGCACAATAAAATAAAGCAATCTGACGGGCCATGTGCAAACCGGGCATAACTGTGCTGCACTATAGACACTAGACGACAATAAACACAGTACTACAAACAGTATCCCTGCCAATAGTCCAAAGTACGATGCAAAACAAAAAAAATAAACACAGCTTATATGTTCAATAGGTGATGTAGAGATAAACCGCAAGATGGCTCTTTAAACGATTCCCTCCACAGATCGATCAGTAGTTTACTGTGGGCAAGACAGATGGCACTGCTATCCAATAATGAAACCCAAATAAAGTGATAATGGCGGGTAAACTATTAATTAGGTAGGTCACTTTCACTAATTGATAGAACTGATTCCAAATGTTTTTTTTGCAATTAGCAGTCCAAGGGTGCACTATTTATAATATACTACAAAGGTATGTAACGACACTTATCAATATATCTGTCAATAAACTAGTTATTTTGCACTTTAACACGGTTTTTTAATTTTCCTCGAATAAAATTTGGGCTAAGACACACCGATACCGACGTCAAACGTCAAACTTTTGTTAAACGTCAACATGTTATAATAAATAAAGATTGTTATTTGTACGATCCGTAACTATAAAGTTTTTTAAAAAATAATCTAGTGGTGATTTTTGAGATCAATGTTACATCATACTACACCTACTAATTACAAATACACGTTTAAAATACCATACAAAAGTTTTTTGTCATTTTACGGAACGAGTTCTTGTATTTGTTGAAATACCTAGATTTGTTCAGGGAAATGATAAAATAGTGTTGTTATTTTAATATCCTCCGTGATTTGATCAAATCACTTAGGGAATTGACCAAATGTCTGTTTTTATCATATCCCTGTGACATATGGATATGTCGCAGGGATAAATTATATATGTTACCGGTAATCTGCTTAATGCAGGTATTCATAATAACTAGGCAATGTATAGAATACATGGGGCGTCCAGGCAATGTATGAAATATTATTGTCCATTACATACTTTTCCTAGGGATTGTATAGAGTACCAGCTGGTCCACCGGCAATGTGTAAAATAAATAGATTTTGGTCTATATTTATCAAGGTTATCCGACCTACCTATAAAATGACGGGCAAATGAAACATTCTTTTACTTTAAATTAATGTGTGTAAAAGAAGAGGAGCAGAAAAGGAATTGGTTAGACTAGAAGGCTTTTGTTCTTTTTTTTCGTTGGGAAAATCATCTTATGACATCCCCCGCTCTTGGGCGAGGCGGGAGATAGTGTCAGACTTTTACTGACTAAAAACCCACTCCTGTTCCTTCGTTGCCTTCGTCCCAGGGCCCCGGGTTTCGTTTTCACACTACCCATGGCCCCAGTAGGCTTCGACCCTGCTGGGCCCCTACGATTTGCTGACATCTCCCTGAGGCGCGCGTGGAACAATACGCGCCGTCGACGACTTGGGCTCGGTCCGGACGGTTACCGGACGGTCGGACGGCGAGCCACCCATTGCTCGCCGTCCGCAAGCCCGCGCCTACGGTGGCCGGAAATCGGGATCGGAATCCCGGCGGCGGTTGGGGCGTGAGGACCGTTGCCTCACGCGATCGGCCGCCTCCTTTGCTAGCATTACTGCTTCGCAGAAGGAGGCGACCGCCTGCCACTCCTCCTCGCTCCGGACCATGGCCTGTACCAAAGCCCGGCGCGAGAGATCGCCGCCGCCGATCGCCCCCACGAGGACACGGCGTTGCTCTGCCCAAGCGGAGCACACCTCCACCGTGTGCTCCACCGTGTCCTCCGGGCGGTCCACACAGTGGCGACACCCGGGCGTCGCTTCCGCACGAATCCGGTGCAGGAACTTCCCGAACTTACCGTGTTCGGTGAGAACCTGCGTCATGCGAAAGGTGAGGACGCCGTGAGGTCTTTCCAACCACGCCTCAAAGAAGGGACTTACCGCCATAATTGTGGCGTGCCCAGCACTGGGTTGCGACAGTCGCTGTCGCCATTTCACCATGAGAACCCGCCGGAGCTCTGTCCGCCATGCTGCGACTTGTCGCGGCAGCGGAGTTTCGCCCCGGCGTTGCATCTCCATGCGCAGATCGTGCATGTGTGCAAGGACTGTTGCCTCCAGATCCCATGGTGGCTGGCCAGCAAGGAGGCTCGCCGCTTCGCGGGAAATCGTCCGGTATCCTCGCACCATCCGTATGGCCATGACCCTCTGGCATGCGTTCAGCCGGTGCGCCATAAAGGGCCATTGACCGAACGATCCCTGCGTAAAGCCTCCGGCAGGAGGCGTCTGGACCCCCCAGGTTGGGCAGGAGCCGCACGAGGGCAGCCCCAGTCCGATTTAGTTTGGGAGCCAGACGTCGGAAATGCTCCTCGAAATCCCATCGGCTGTCGAGAACGAGTCCCAGGTACTTCATCGTCGACCCGACTCCGATGTGGACTCCTCCTACCGTTAGTTGGGAACCTCGTGGTGGCGCGTTCCGAGGGCCCTGAAAGCACATGGCCTCGGACTTGTGCAATGCCACCTCGAGTCCCAACTCTTGGATCCTGCCCACGACCGTCGCAACCCCGCGTGTCGCTAGTTCGACCGCCGCCTGGTACGACTCTCCCCGCGCCAGGACCAGCGTGTCGTCTGCGTAGCAGACTACACTGACCCCGTCAGGGAGGTCGCCGCGCAGCACGTAGTCGTATCCGATGTTCCACAAGGGCGGCCCTAGTACCGATCCCTGCGGAACACCGCACGACATCTCTCGGCGTTCCCACTCCCCCTGGTGACCAGGGTAGATGATGTACCTGTCCGACAGGTACGCCTCGACCACACGACAGAGCTAGTCGGGCGTCCGGTGATACCGGAGTGCCCTCCTAATGCTACTCCAAGGCAGAGAGTTGAAGGCGTTGGCGATGTCCAGAGACACCGCCACGACACACCTGCCCTGGGCCACCGCATCCCCCGTCGTGAGAGCTCGCACGCGCATGATGGCGTCCACCGTCGAGCGCCTCCTGCGAAAACCGAACTGACCGTCCGCCAAATCCGGCCCTACCCGTGTTAGGTGCGCGACGAGGCGGTCTGCAATTACTCTTTCAAAGAGCTTGCCCACCTCGTCGAGCAGAACAATGGGCCGGTACGCGGACGGAGAGTCCGCAGGGCGTCCCGGCTTCGCGATGAGGACCAGTTTCCCCGTCTTCCAGCGAAGTGGGAACTGGCCCCTCTCCATGCATGCGCTGAAGAGCCCTCTCAGTCGAGGCTCGAGAGCCTCCATGGCCAGGACCCAGGCCTTCCCAGGCAAGCCGTCGGGTCCTGGGGCGGTATTTTTGGCACTCAGCCTTCGTACCGCCACTCTCAACTCTACCTCGGTCACTTCTGGAGCATTTTCGTCGTCGTCGCCATCGTGGTCCACGTCGGACACCGCTGGTGGCGGAGCCATGGGCGGGGGAGAGTGTTCCCCTCGCGCGGGGAACAGAGTGCTCACCACACCCTCCACAAGCTGGGGCCGGAGACTCTGCGTCAGCGGGGGAGCCCAGGGGCGGATTTTGTCCCGCACCACCTTATAGGGGCGTCCCCATGGGTCCCCATTCAGAGTCCCCAGCCACACGTTGCGGGCCTCGAGTTTGGCCCGCCTTATCTCCGCTCGGAGGGTGCGCTTTGCCTCTCTGTATCCCTCGTACAGCTCCGCCTCTCTGGCCTCCGCATCCGGTGGACGGATGCGGCGCCTGCGGTACCTGGCATACCGGCGTCGCGCGGCATTGCACGTGTTGCGCAGTGCCGCAATCTCCGGCGACCACCAGTATACCTGGCGCTGAGCACGTCCTGGATGGACTCGGGGCATTGCCGCGTCGCAGATTTGCGACATGGCCTCCCGGAACCACTCTGCCTCGACGTCGATGTCGACAGGCCTGTCCGGTGCTTGCACCCAGGCCTGTACCGTCGCGGCTTCCAGGAGGAGCTCCCGGTCCATCTGCCTCAGCGCCCAACGCGGACCACAAGGGTTCCGTCGGACCGGCGCGGTCGAGGTTTGGGCGGAGACGTCAAACCGGATGTACCGGTGGTCTGAGTACGTCTCCACCCCCTCCATAACGCCAGTTGACGACACGCGGTGACAGAGCGGGGCTGGCAAACGAGAAGTCCACCACTGAGTCACCCCGCATCCGCACACACGTGGGGACAGAACCCCGGTTTAGGGCGACCAGGCCTGTCTCCAGAGCCCAGTCCTCTACCATCCGACCCCGCTGGTTCGTGAACCGGGAACCCCAAGCCAAGTTCTTGGAATTGAAGTCCCCGCACACGACCACGGGGAGGGAACCAAACCCAGCGACGACGGCTTTCAGCTCCATTAGGGAGATGTGAAGATCGCCGAGAGATCTGTTCGGGGACAGGTAGACGCCTACCACTGCAATGTCCCCGAACCGTGCCGCCACGCAACCCGGCCCCCTCGTGACAGCCTCGAGGGTCGGGGTACCGGTGGCGGCCGACGAAATTAGGGTCACCGAGCCGTCCAGGTCCTGAACCCAGTCTCCCCTGCGCAGGACATAGTACGGCTCGGAGACCACGGCGATATTGATCGACCACTGCGCTATGCTCTGGAGCAACAGATCCTGAGCGGAGGCACAGTGGTTGATGTTCGCCTGGAGGAGACGCAGTGGAGTCGTTATTGACAGTCCATTACAGTCTTCTCCCGAGCCCCCCGTGAGGGCTCCGCCACGGCGGGTGCGGCGGCGACAGCGGCGGCAGCCAAGGAGGCGGCTGCAGCGGTGAGTACGTCCGGGTGGATGGGCCTTCGTACCTTGCCCTTGGCCTTGGCGGGGGGGTCGCAGGACCTGCCCCCAGCCCGGTGGTCGGCTGGCTTGCCTGCCGCCGCACATGCGTAGCAGTGCGGCGTTGCACGGCATTCATCGGCCTTGTGGCCAGCCTGACCGCACTGGTAGCAGCGGTCACTGCGGTCCACCTCCGCGGCGCAATAGGCCCCCACGTGGTGCCCCACGTGGCAGCGGTAGCACCGCAGAGGTCTGGGCTCCAGCAGTTTTACCCGTGCGGAGACCCAGCCCACCAAGAGCCTTCGGCCTTTGCCCGTGATGGCTTTGGCCGCCGACACGGGGCAGCTAACCGTAACGGCTCGCATACCCGTGCTGTCAGCACGAATGGTGCCCGCCCGCACTTGATCGGCCTGGCACCCTTCCGTCCTAACGACGGCGGCCACCACCTCATCCACCCTAACGGAGTCATCCAGGCCCATGATGCGCATGTCTATGCATTTTGTGGGCCTGGACACTCGGACCTCCTCGACGTCCAGGGACGCTCTGATCCTTGCGGCCAGGGCGTCCGCGGCAGAGCCACTGTCCGCACCAGGGACCTCCAATATTCGGGCCCCGGTTGCAGTGCGCCTCATTAGAAAGCCTTCAGAGGCTCCGAATTCGTCGAGATGCTCCACCACCGCCTGCTTCGCCTTTGCCATGACCATGTCATAGTTCACGCCCTTCTTTTCCGCAGCTGGCTGTAGTGTAATCACTACAGCTGCGGAATTCGGGGCGCGAAGTCTGGCTGCCATGGCCCGCTTCTTGCGCTGCTGTCACCGCTCGCGCTTTTTCGCCGCTCTAGCCACCTTGCCCGCCTTCCTGCTGGCGCCAACAACCGTCCATTCGACGCCAGCCAAGGGTTCTTCAGGCAGACGCGGCCTAGTCGCCGCCGCGGCAGGTTTAATGGGCCCGCCTTGGGCGCAGCAGCCGTGGCCGCAGCGGTGGTGGCGTACGTCACCGCCTTCTTCTGGCCGGAGGCCGCAAGCGGGGGGCGCAGCACAATGCCCTCCAGGACGGCAAAATGCCGCTGGACCCGCTCCTGGAACTGCTGCTGCTGCTCCTGCTGCTGCTGCCGGAAGGCAGCCAGCTCTTGCCGCAGCAGGGTTAGACTAGAAGGCTTAGCTTTCGTGGTTATTTTTTATAACCACCCGGAAATATGAGTCTTACGTTTAAACCCCGCGGACAGAAATAGGACCTGAGTTGAGTAATAAAATTAAGGTAAATTCAAAAATTCTTCTGACCATAACAGCAGTAACATACTCGTAATGTATTTGTTACCTCCTTCCCTACCCTCGGCTTTTTCACACATTACCGGCTGTTCATTCAGTATTAAATAAGAAATAATTTTAATAGATTTCTACTGGCTTCTATGCTCGAGTTACCCTAGTGGAAAGTTCATTAGTTTCACTGAAGTTCAGATAATTTATATTTTTTTTCTCTGTTTTATATTTCTCTCAGATGCGTCCTTTTTCTTTATGGGGCGGCAGTGTACGAGTCCCCGGAATACTACAGTCGGTCGGTAAATTGCCTCATTACACTTAAAAACTTAATTTCTTCATTGTTGGATGAAATTTTGAATTGCGAGATTTATTCTTTTGAATATTTGGGTGTATAATTTTGAGGTGGAAATAAACTGCCTGTTAACCAAGGACCATGTTTGGCTTCACGGTTGGGGCAGTGGTTAACCGATTGGCTGCTGCGCTGAGTGTAGCAGTTTTTTTTTGTTTTCGGTGGGAAAATCATCCAATGACATCCCCCGCTCTTTGGCGGAGCGAGAGATAGTGTCAGACTTTTACTGACTAAAAACCCACTCCTGTTCCTTCGTTGCCTTTCATACCAGGGCCGAGTCTTTCTTTCAGAATCAGACCCTTGGCCCCAGTAGGCTTCGACCCTGCTGGGCCCCTACGGTTGCTGACATCTCCTTGAGGCGCGTGTGGAACACTACGCGCCGTCGACGACTTGGACTCGGTCCGGATGGTTACCGGACGGTCGGACGGCGAGCTACCCATTGCTTGCCGTCTGCAAGCCCGCCCCTACGGGGCGTATAGCGGGTTGGATTGCCGCTCGGAGTAAATATTTGTATGACCTATAGAATGATGTATATCGCGCCCACGATACAGGAATATTTCCTAGTATGAAACAAAGAAAGAAAAGAAAGAAAGAAAAACAGTTTAACAAAGTTTTAAACAAAAATAATGTGTTTAATCTCAGACTTTGTCATAAATCTGAAGGCAAAATTACAAAGCAAGCAAGCAAAACGCTCAAGTAATTGTCGTCCCTTACTTAAAGGACTATAAAAACACAATACTTCATGTCCATCTTCTTTCACAAAGTTAAATCCAACTTTATTTTTAATCAAACGACTTTGTCACTGAGATCATAAAAAATCCAGTCCTCAATTTCATGGTAAACAGTTTCTTATTTACTTCCAATATTGTGGGACGGTAAATTGTGATTTATGGCTTTAGAGACAAGGATGGGAATTGCGTGGGCTGACTTAATTCTGGAGGTATTGTTTTATTTTGATGAAGTGGGAGGGATAAATAAACAGCGGAGTACCGTGGTTGATTTGATGCAAGATATACAGAATATATGGTGGAGGAGATAGGGAAATACTGTTCAGTTAGTGGTTACCGTATTTTTATTGTCCTGAAGAAAGTTATTATCGTAGCACTTCGAAGAGGAATGCTAGTGTTTGTGAACAAATTATTTTGGGAAATAACAGAAAACTTTGGAGTACTAAATAAGGGTAGAGTGAGGCATGTGTTTAGTAGTAGATGTCTATCAGCTGAAATGATGTTGATGGTGATGATGAAATATGAATCTTCTTATTCTTATTTCGTAATCTTATATATATAAAAGCGAAATACCACTCACTGATTAATCACGAAATCACAGAAACCATAACACATAAAAACTTAAAATTTGGCAGGTAGGTTTCTTATAGGGAGTAGAAATCCGCTAAGAATAGATTTTACGAAACTTCACCCCTAAGGGGGTAAAACGGGGGTTGGAAGTTTGTATGGAGAAACCTACTTTTACTCGGGTGAAACCGCTGGCAGAAGCTAGTATTTAATATGGTCAATTCTGCTAACGAAAAGTCCAATTTATAAAGCCTTGAGCACGGGCTTAAGGTAGCCAGCTTTTCGGTATTTTACAGGATGCATTTTGGAGAGTATGACCGGGAATTGCATGACTTGATTCCGCCATCTCATTTCTATGTACAAGCTTGTATGTATGCTCCACGTGTCCTCCGGGTGGTCAACGCAATGTCGATAAACAGGCGTTTCTTCCGCACGAATCCGGTGCAGGAACCTCCCGATCTTACCATGTCCGATGAGGACCTTGCGTCATGCGGAAGTTAAGGACGCCATGTTGTCTTTCCAGCCACTCCTCAAAGGGGGAACTTACCGCCATAATTTTGGCGTGCCCATTTTGTCTCATGACTATTTTCCCTTAGAATAATATTCTACTATCACGTGGGCGAAGCCGCTGACAGTAGCTTGTAAATAAAGAAAGGAATACCTGATGCAGGTCTTCTTGAATTATACTTCAGAATCAGATCACTAACATGCAAGTATCGTCACAATAACCGTATCTACTTTGAAAAAAATTATAATATTAACATTATGATGCAATAGTAGACTACCTTTTAAACTAAGACTAGCCTGTATCTTAAAAGATAGGGTTCAGCCAAATGGATTATGTTATTTTTCACAACCAAAAACAAGTGCAGACAGTGTCAATGATTTATACTATCAATTATACCGAAAAAATAAATAAATAAATAAAATAATAACAAAAACCAATCCCAAGTTACAAAAAGAGTGTGAAAGACAGCAGATATGTATTTGTATGTAAGTATGTTTATAGGTGTGTTTGTTTGTTTGTCCGGTAACCGTCCGGACCGAGCCCAAGTCGTCGAGGGCGCGTAGTGTTTCACGCTCGTCTCAAGTAGATGTCAGCAAAACCATAGGGGCCCAGCAGGGTCGAATCTTACTGGGGCCATGGGTGATGCGAAAGAGAACCCCGGGGCATTGTAACGAAGGTAAAGAAGGAACAGGAGTAGGTTTTAGTCAGTAAAAGTCTGACATGCCCTCCCGTCCCGCCCCAGGGTGAGAGATGTCATTAGATAATTTCCCACCAAGAAAAAAACATGCAAGTATCATCAATATAACCGTCTCTACTTTGAAAATTTATCAGGCATTCGTTTTAGATTTTCCTGCCACCTTTGACTTCCCTTTATAGCAAGATGAAGAGACTTCGCAAATTCCATCAATAATTATATCATCTATCTTTTACATAAAATACGAGCCAAGAGCTTCACTGAAATACATTTGGTCCCATTATCAAAATTATAAATCATCTTTATCTTGCTATCCGTCGATTTCCTCGTCCCATTGTTTGTTAAGATCAACGTTTTGTCGACTACGAAATGGTTGGGATTTCCTGAGATAGCAAAAGCCAAAGAAAATTCAACTCTAGTTACATAAATATTGAGTTTAATTTATGTTTTGTTTGTTCAACATGTTCGTGGTAACTTCCGTGCCTAAACGATTGATTTCGGAGAAAACTGTTTTTTATGACGTATGCCAATAGATTGATAAGCTGTCGGTCACAACTCACCCTTGCGGGATGGACCCTTTGGAGGGTTTTATTAGTTTTTTATTGAATGTGAAATCGAAAAATCGCATCGAATAAAAGCTTGCCTAGAAAACTATCTTCTCAAGTGTCCGTAGCAAAAAAAAACGGAAAAAAATCACGTTTGCTGTATGGATGCCTGCCCCCAATAAAATATTTAATTTGTTCTGTTTTTAGTATTTTTTATTATAGAGGGAACTGAAATACATCATTTGTGAAAATTTCAACTGTCTAGCTGTCACGGGTCATGAAATACAATCTGGTGATAGACAAAGGACAGCGAAGTGATAGCACCAGGGTCCCGTTTTTGCCCTTTGGGTACAGACAGAACACTGAAAATCATAAATGTTTTTTTTTTGTGACGTTTGTGATTGAGTTTTTTTTTTTGCATAAATCATATCTATGATTGATAACAAATGCTGGAAAAATTCTGTACTACATGTTTTAATAGAAGTAATAGAATTTGAAGTGTGAATGCAACTATGTAGAGGTATTCAGCCACGTCTGGTCAGACTGGAGGCTGACTCCAAGCTAGTTGGGAAAAGGCTCTCGAGATGATGATGCAACTAAATAATAATAAAATTATACAACTTTCACACAACGCCATCTACCGCCAAACAAAGCAAAGCTTGTGGTATGAGTATTGGACAACTGATAAACATACTTATATATATCTAAATACATAGGTACCTACATATTATTGATGAAATAGGCATCCGGCCATAGCAATCAGGGCCACTGACCACTAGATCAACAGGCCTGTCAATAAAATAGTAAAAATAAGACTGGTTTGTTGGCCTAGTGGTAAGTGACCCTGACTGTTATGCTGGATGTGTGATGAGCACGATAATTTGATCTGTGTCTGGGTGTAATTTATCTATAATATGTATGTATTTAGAAATATTTATGTATGTTTATCAGTTGTTTAGTACTCATAACACAAGCTCTGCTTAGCTTGGGACTAGACGGCGTTGCGTGATAGTTGTGTTATTTATTCGTTATTAAAATAGCAGGTATTTACTTAAAGGATCGTCTATCAAGTAAGTACATGACTCTAAAACCCGGATGCCCACACCAGTATGACGTGACTATGATCCTTTGATATTTATCTATCCTCCGTAATTACAAAGTTGTGGCTTATAAAAATCATCCGGTAGATTATATTCTAATTACCATTTATCTTTATCTTGTTTGAACATGGTCATTATCGTCAATCATGGGAATACCGACTGACGCGTACATATGTGACGTGCCCGCTGTCAGTAATTATTAGATACTAGCTTTTGCCCGCGGCTTGGCCCGCGTACATAAAATATAGCATATGTCACTCAGGAATAAAGCAGCTTTCTATCGGTGAAAAAATTTTAGCAATCGGACCAGCACTTTCAGAGGTTACCTCCTACAAACAAAAAAAACATAAAAACAAACTTTATCTCTTTTATAATGTTAGCGTCAAGAATAGATGAAATGAAAATACGTGTTTTCATTGGAGATTCCCTGCATCTTTTGAATAGAAATTAGTAAGTTTATGTCGATTTAAGTAGAACAGATCATATTATTTGTTTTAATGTAAGCGTCTTTTTATAGACGGAAGATTATTTGTAGATGGTAAACTCTGAAAAAAAAAACGGATCCGGTTGCGAAAATAGCTTTAGTGGTAGAAAGCAACAGTATCCTTGAGGCGTGTTTTAGTGGAATAGGCTACGGAAGGATTGGGAAAATAACAATAAAAAAAATTATTAATTTACATTTTATGTTAGTAATTTCTATTGAAATTTTAATTGGCATTTTACATTCGTATTTTTTAAATTGAAAATTTTAATTGTATTTGACATTTTATATTTTACATTTGTAGTTTAAAAACTACAAATGTAAAATGTCAAATACAATTAAAATTTTCAATTTTAATCGTTACTTTAATATTTACATTTGTATGTACGTTATTGCTTATAAGATACTTAATATACTATCCTATGTTATACAAATAATTATTGCAATTCTATCCACATTTCTAATAATAATAAGTATTTATTTCACAAAAACATAGCACTTTGCACTGTATACATTGTTTGAAAATAATATTAACATTATGATTTAATAGTAGACCTTCCTTTCAAACTAGGACTAGCCTGTATCTTAAAAGATAGGGTTCAGACAGATGGATAGTGTTAATATTCACAACCAAAACCAAGTGAAGACAGAAGAAGTGTCAATGATTTATATCTACTAACAATAGTACCGAAAAAAAAAAAGAATAAAATAATAACAAAAACCAATCCCAAGTTACACAAACAGTGTGAAAGACAGCAGATATGCATGTTTAAATATATACATATGTATATAGGTGTGTGTAGGTGTGGGTGTGTTTGTTCAAGTGATTCTGTTAATGTAATATATAGTAATTGGATATAAAGTATGAGATGTGATCTTTGAGTATTTATGTGACATTATACTAAGAGATGTAAGTTAGCAGATAATTCTATCCACATTTTTTTAAAGTAGAATGTCTGATATATATTACATAAACTAACTAATCATTAACAGATTGTTAGCTGATCCTTCATCACGGTGTCACGAGCTAACTCGCCGATCGTTTGTGAGTTGTCTCTGCTCAAGCGAAATTCTACACCATTGTGATTTGTTTGCTGGGAGATATGCGTCGTGAATCTTTAAGGTTTTCTGAGAAAATGGATAATGATTTTAACCTTTTGACGTGCGTAATTAGAGACACAATAGTAAGACAATGGCTTGCGGACGCCGGCTACCGCCTGAGCGTTAATGAATTAATTTATTTTTTTCATTACCTACTCATACTCTGAAAGTAGCTCTGAAGTTGCCTAAGGAGCGGGTTGAAAGCTTTTCATCCCTAGGGAGAATCGCTTTCAACTGACAGCTGTCAAATTATTAAAAAAAAAAACTAGTTCTATCTTCACATTTCTATTGAACCATGGTCTAACTTTTCTATATAGCCAGTCAATTACAGCGCGATGTAAAATTGAAATAATAAGTTTTTTTTTTAATTCATATAAACCAGTGCTTGACTGCGATCCCACCTGATGGTAAGCAGCGCTGCAATCATTGATGGTGAGGCGCACTAGTTTATTAAGAGCCTATTCACTCTAGCCTTGAAGACACCTAAATTATAGTTGGACGGGAAGACCGCAGCAGGCAAATTGTTCCAGTCCTTCGATGTACACGGTATAAACGACGAAGCGAAATGCTTAGTCCGGACCGTTGAAGTTTCAACAACGTAAGGGTGGATACTCGCCGTACGTCGGGTTGTCCGATGGTAGAAAGGAGATGGCGGAATCAAGTCATGCAATTCACGCGCACACTCTCAAAAATGCAACCTGTAAAATACCGATAGGCTGGCTACCCTGCGCCTGTGCTCGAGGCTTTGTAGATTGGACTTAACCAAATCTGGATCCCCAATTAGCCTCTTCGCACGCCTTTCCACTGAGTCCAAAGCTGCTAGATGGCATTTTGCAGCACCAGCCCATATGTGACTGCAGTACTCCACACACGATCGGACCTGTGCTTTGTATAACATTAGAAGCTGTCCCGGTGTGAAGTACCGTCAGACCTTTGCAAGAACGCCTAGTTTTCTAGCAGCTACCTTGGCTTTGGACTCAATGAACCGCCCAAAATTGAGGTCTGAGGAAATTTCAACTCCCAAGAGCTGAAGGCGGTCGGTGCACTCCAGAGATACATTCTGAAAAGCAGGAGCCAAGGCGAACGGTCTCCTTTTGGCGGTGAACAGACACGCTTGTGTTTTGGCGGCGTTGAATCCTACCAGATTGGTTTCGCCCCACATGGAGACTGCCTGAAGTGAGATCGTACGCTCTACCATAGCCTCTCGTTATTTCAATTTTACATCGCGCAACTAAGATAACTATTAATTAAAGAATTTTTTTTAAATGACTAATAAAATATATTCAATTATTTTTTTTAAATACTTTATTTTAAAAAAAATATTTGGGAATAATATTTACTATTTTTTTAATAATGAAACTGAAAAATATCGCCTGAATAGTTACAGGCATTATTTGCTGGCCAGTTGGCCAGCCACAGAAAAAAAAAAACTAAATAGGCAGGGAAGTGGCAATCCGGCACTCCGGCACTCCTATGTTCATTTGTTTTTTCGACTTTTAGAGTTTTGTTTACATTTCCGTACAGCAGTGATTTGTATTATCACGATAAGATCATCAGATTCAAATATGGATTTAACGCCTGATTCCATAAGAGAAGAAGCCAAAGCAGTAGTGGAAAACCTTTTACCGCCTAAATCAGAAGAAAGATACCTAAAATCATACGACGACTCAGGTTTTACAAGGTTTTTATTTTATTTTATGTATCTCATTCTATTTATCACTTTTACTAAAACTAGAACTAACATCAAAACTAATAAATATTAATAAATAAATAGGAATTTATACTAACTAAAAATAATAATAATAATTTTATTTTTACTTTTCTTGTATTCGTAATGAAAAGCACTATGTTTACCTCGAGCTAAAGACTTATTTAGTCCCTCGAACTATCGGCGACCTCTCTACGCTCGGACGCTTCTTCTCGGGACTAAATAATTTACTTTCACCCCTAGGGTAACAATGTACCTATTATTGTATCTTTTTTAACCGACTTCAAAAAGGAGGAGGTTATATGTTCGGTTGAATGTATGTTTTTTTTTTTATGTATGTTCACCGATTTCTCGGTCAATTGTGGACCGATTTTGAATTTTTTTTTTATTGAATGGTTATGCTTCCGAGTTGGTCCCATAGAAATATTGTTATGATCTGATCATGAGCTTCGAAGATATGGAACAGAACTCCTCATAGGATCACAGCAGAACCGTCGTAACAAGTAAAATTGCTTTGTTTATACGTGTAGTCGATGACTAACTGAAAGTAGAGGGGGAATATATCGAACTGATCTGATGATGAAGCCTGAAGTTAGGCACCGGAACTCTGTAATAAATTAATGTAATCTAACCGTGTTTGGGATTATTAGAATTGTTATGAGATGCACTCTAGCTATAAGGTATTTAAGTTTGGCTGAGGGGTACTTTTTAGTGGTGGTACCATAACTGAAAAGTGTAAAATAAAAATCTTTTTCCAAAAAAATACAACCGACTTCAAAGTAAAAAAAAACACTGAAAAGTGCAAAATAACTTTAATTTCGGAAGTCGGTGTTAAATAACGAAGAGACAAAACTATTATAGAAACACTGACTTCCGAAATTAAAGTTATTTTGCACTTTTCAGTGTTTTTTTTTTTACTTTGAAGTCGGTTGTATTTTTTGGAAAAAGATTTTTATTAATAAGTGTTGAACTGATGTTTTATTTTTTGTTTTAATGTGAGTTTACATTTCTTTTATTTTTAAATTCTATTCAATATATTTTATTTATTTTTTGCTTTTATTAACATTTATATCATATTTATGTTAGTGGGTATCCTAGTCTTAGTTTAGGTGCTATTATATTTAATGTACATTTCTAGTTTGTAAGATCGTGCTGTACAACGCTCTGGATTTTTAATTTGTAATGTTATTCATCTATTTGTAAATAAATCATTAAATTAGTTCTAAGTGTAAGGGGTCTAGTCTATTGCATTCTATTATGAACTTTAACACGCAATTTCCTTCAATGTGATCGAAATTGCACGTTGATAATATTTAAAATTAGAGAAAAAGCTGTATAATTTCTATAGAGTTGTGTATTGTTGCCAAGGTCATAGAATTGTTATTTCATTATCACCGTGTGCTAACTCACGTGCAATCAATAAATACTAGCAGGTTGCTTACATTAGTAAGATGTTGTTTATTGTCAAAACAATCGTGACTTGTTCTTAGACCATTAACTATAAACTGGATTTGCTTAGCAACTAGCTCTTAGATATTTATATCGACATTAATTACACCTTGTGGGTAATGTTGTGATAATGTTTAACCAGAAATACTTTTGACATAATACGACGTATTGTACACGTGCACCGGTGCACACGTCTTTGTAGGTCAAAATTAATCCCTGGTTGAAAAGAAGGGAACGCATCTCTATAAATTTATTCTGTGGCTGACCGGACAGGGCGATCTCTTTGATATTGTTCAAGCTGCTTAATAGCTACAAAAAGTACCTACTGCTCGAGTACTGCAGTGCAAATCTAAAAACAGCACCTATTAAACTAGCTGCACCATATATCGACAACCGCAACGTTGGCAAAAGTTTTATGTATGGAAAATGCAAAATAGAAACACGTTTTCTATTTTAAATTGTTTGTGCGTTTTATTTATGAATACTAAAAGGGTTATAGTCAGAACAGTTTTGCAGATAGAGCATTTTACTTTAATTGAAATAAAATTGGCTCGTTATAAAATTTTTCAAACATAAATATTGATTTTATCACAGGTCCAATATTTATTTTATCATTGATCTGCTCCATTACATTGCTGAATATATTTATATTTTACATCAAATCTAAATTCGATATTGCAATCCGAAACTCACATAATTATAAATAGGTACTATACGGGTGGTAAATTTTAATAAATGGAAACAATTATGGACTCTGTTTGTCAGGAAAAGCAGACTTTTAAATATACTAATAAGTTTAAATAGAATAGAGATTTGTTAGAGAGACTAACAATAACTGTCAGAGATTAAGGCACTACAATGTATGAAGGAGTGAGTCATTAAATTTTCTTAAAATCAAACTCACAGATATCAGTAAAGCCATAAACGGACCAGATTATGATGTTTTCAGTAAAGTTTTATGGTTTTCCCTTACGAGAGTGTAATAAAATGACTCCCATATTTCAGTAGAAAAAGTTGCAATCTTGTTAAGAGATGACCCAGTAAAGTAATGCCGAAGTCTTTGAGTATCACTTTGCAATTTCTTCAGCAAAATCCATTAGTGTTATGATGTGTTAAAGTTGTTGTGGCTGGAATGGACAAAAATAATAACGATTTGTAGCAAAGCTGACGCCTTTTTTCTAATAGGTAATACATAGGCTAAAAACACAGTAAGAAGTTTTTTATAGGTCGTATATTGTTTAGAGTGTAAGCAAAAAATAGCGTGTTTTCCTACATTTGACGAGAAACCAATACATCAATAGCACCTTATAAGAAAAATGAGGTAGTATTAACCGTATACCAAACGAAAACATGGCATGTAATAAATAAAAATATATTGACATTTATTTTCCTCTTTGCTCACCAATCTTGGCAAGAACAAATGCTTACGAAAAGATTACATCATAATTTCCGGTGGATATTGTTACATCGAACTAAGATCAGTAATGTTCCTGTCTCTTATGTTATGATATTTTTTCAGAGATATTATTTTTGGTAATTGCATGGTAGTTTTCGTCGAGCTCGTTTGCTAAGTATGTTCCTTTAAATGTATTCTAAGTGTTTTATTTATGTGTTTATGCTCAACTACTTGGTGTTTTACTACGAATTTATAATATCAACATTAATAACATAATGTCAGTAGATTACTGTAAATAAATTTGATTTTTTTTTACTTTTTGGATGGAAGGGCCCTACGGTATTCTTGTGTTCTGTGTATGACCAATCAACAAATTTTCTTTCTACCATGAAGAAGGAAGAAAGAAAATTTGTTGATTTGTCTATTTCTTTGACTTCATCTATTTCTTTAACATAGACTTGGTCCCTTCCAGACATCTAACACAGCTACGTTTCATATGCTACGATTTGTCGCCTCATGGACACATTAAGAGGAATATCATTTCACTAATGGACCGTTGTTTATACGTATGTAGGTGTTAAAAGTTGGCACAAAAACATCGCTAGCGCTCATTAAATATACGGAGGTAGTGGCGTGCAAAATATCGTCATTACTATATGATTGTCGACGGTACTATGTTAAAGAAAATGTTTATTTCTTAGTTTTGTTTTTTAACACGTTGATGTAGTTTTTGGGAACATTTTTTTTCAGAACTAGTAATTGAGTTGATATTTTGGAAATACGACTCTATTCGTAAACATACTCAATATCAATTCGGGTTGGTTTGCTCTGCAAACAACTTCAGGTTATATAAAAGGTAGACGCTATGCTAAATTATTTTGTATCCTTCTTGTCTTTGTTTTCGATTGACATACTAGCCATGGCTTCTTACATATTGCCTATTATATTTTTGTTTGTTTTAACTATTGTTACTGCGGTTCCACCACATGATGTACCACTGCGTAAGATTTTATTGTTTCATTTAATTTATCTGTTGCTTATTAATTTTTTTTTTACATTCGATTTCCGGTAATATCGATATCTGTGTTTACCATGATTTGTTCGTTTATGCGTAAGCGACTTAACGTATCACGTAATACAATTTCTTTGAATCATTGTCTATTTTTACAAACGTAGTAAAATGATGGGTGATTAGTATTGAAATCAACCATCATGTTTCCTAAAAAAAGACCATCGCTTTGCTTTTCTGACTAATATTTCAGCGTCTCATTCTTCCATTATGCCACTTACCATTTTCCAAACTCTTTATTTTATTTCTTTTGACTTGATTTTTGATTTCTCATCTAATCGCGTCACTAAGCGTGGTTAATGCATAGCCGATACCTTTTCCTATCATGATCTAATTTTTCTTACATGAAAAACCCGTTCACTCAATATTTACGCTAAAATTATCAGGCAACACAATTTTGGCAGTATGAATGTTGAAAGTCTTTGCTAGGATATTTAATGTACATTGGTCTCGTCTGTTGGCCTCTGCGTTAGTTGACGATCAAATTAATATTTTTTCTGCTAAACTTGTTGAGCTATATGATCTTAATACACCTATTCCAGCAGTTAACAGTAGACATTTACTGGCACTGTTGGTGAAAGTTGATATTATGATATTAAATGATGAAAAACAAAAAAAGCTATATTTTTGATTTTAAAACTTTGCATGGTATATCCATTTTTTTTAGAAATTCACTATGTCACAAATATTCATTTCCATAATCAGAAGTAGTTTTTATAATATGACTACACCTTTCCATTGCAACCTGTATAAAATATTTCCTCATAAATTGAGAAGGATTTCTCATTGTAAAAGGAGTCTACAAAAATAGAAATAACTATTTTTGTACTGCTTAGTATGGATGTTATTAATAATGTCTTATGTTTTAGAGTGCCAGGAAAATGAAGAACACTACTCCTGCTATCTGTATCGTTGCCAACGGACCTGTGAACAGTTCAAGGAAAAGGCGCCTTGCTTGCCTTTAGCTCCTGGCTGTAATGTGCCCGGCTGTGAATGTGTCGATGGATACTACAAGAATTCAAGTGGAACTTGTATTCCTGTTAGTGAATGTTGTAAGTAGGGGTTTTAGAGAATTTATAGCCAACAATAGTCTGATGACAACTTGCATACCGTGCGTAAAATCTGCGTTGCGTTTTCGTTGTGCTTTAAATAACTTTAAATAGTAAAATTTTACTTTTGAATATTCACTTAACTCATTGATTTTTTTCTTTTTCAAAAACTTGGCTGTACGGACATGAAACCAATCCCGATTTATTTTCCTATCCAAAATGTTTCCCCTCCTTAATTCTAATTTACCGCCATCACTGACGGAGCCAAACTCGCGCGTACGGCTTCCGATTGGTTGACGCGCGCGCCAAAAAGAACTTTTAAAACATTCAAAAAAGAATACGCGTCTAATCGAATGGCTTGTGTGTGTGAATTTTTTTTTTTTCAATTTTTTTTTTGTATTTATGTATAACTAATGCCTCGCTATAAGTTCACTGACTGATTAGCTTACGATCAATCCTGCCTGACTTGGTGGATAGTGGTGAAAATCTGTGAGTTCGTTGTAACAACTGGCCGGCCAGCAGCAGCGTGCGACTGACGTGCTCCGTCGCCGGTAATCCCGTTAACTCCTGATTGATACTGACATCCAGGTTAGTGTTTATGCTTTTTCTCCCGTTACCATTGAGGGTCACAGGGTTTCGTCTAAGTAAGTCTCAGGGAAATGCAGTGGCTTCTCCAGCGAGGCCCATCCAAAGAAAAGTGTTACTTTCATGACTGCCTTCAGAAATCTGTATGGAAAAGTTGTAACCGTTTAGTTAACTTATTAAATAAAAAATCCTGAACTTACTATGGCTTATTTCTTTTTGTTTGATCACTACAGTTTGTCTGACTAATGAAATATAACTTTGTAATAGTTACCTTAATACATATTTAAAAATCAGATAGGTATGTAAAAATAAGTACAGTTTATTCACTTTTTGTGGAGCTTTAAAGCGTCTGACAGAAGTTTTGGTCCATAGAAAGTGTCTGACACTTATGATATTACTTTAGAATAATATTCTACAAAACATATAAAAATTAGCCATATATAAAAATCAGCCATAACAAATTAAGTTATGTAACTCGTTATTTCTAGTTCCATTTCTCACCTGGTACCTGCTCAGGGGGCCCAAGGGAGACCTCCACAAGTACACAGGTATTCAAAGCACATGAGACGCTACTGAGAACCTAAGGTTCCATGTGAAAATAAGTTATGTCTGACAGCTCTGGGATCTTAGTATATTTGTATATACAGAGGATATTATAATTTATAACAACACGATCCCTTAGTTTAAATAAAGTCATTGTTATTGAAAAACTTCTTATAATTACACAATTCAGTAAGTATTACTATAAAAGGCTGATGTCTATCTAGATCATTATCTTTGTTGGAAACATCTTCATCGAACGGTTCTGTAGTAATGGCGTTCTGTGTGATCTCTATTACACTGTTGATTGCAATTTTAATTATTACTTATGATGCAGCACCACCAAACGAAAAACCTTTTGGTAAGTTTTTCTTATTTGTATATTTTTGCTACTACGAATGCTTGCAGTTGTACGTATTAACCCAAATTTTAGACGTACCTCCAACTGCAAGCGGGGTTGGTACTGCAATTTTTGTCCATGCGTTGAACCAAGGGCTCAACTGAATGCAAAAAAGTGGCCAATGTGAGATGGTATGTTACACCGGAACTCAACCTTTATCAAGTGCATGTTTGATCGATGCACACAGCTAGGGAATAGAATTCCCTGCCACACTTTTTTTCTATGGGAAATCAATATATGACTTCCCCCGCTCTGGGTGGAGCGAGATGGAGTGTAAGGACCTTAACTCATTAAAACTAACTTGTGTATATTCAGTTGCCTTTTGCGTTCTATGGCCGCGGTAATACTTTCGAACAATACTGCATACAGCAGGCATCCGCTCTTCAATGTTGCTGACAGCTTTTTCACTTATTTGCTTGTTTGTTTCAGTTTTAAGCATTCCTTCTAATAGAACACGACCAACTGAGGTACCCTTTGGTAAGATTACTGAATATTTTTATTAATATTAATTAATATGATATTGGTTGAGTTTGATTGAATGGTGAACTAAACAATTGCTCAACTTTGAGATTTATTATCATCGTCAAAACGTTCTAATTTCAGTTTCTCGATTCTCAAATAGCAGTAGGTAAAAAAAAATTAAGAACAAAATCTCTCATAAATTTATTGTATTTTTTACTGTAAAAGTGGTGATTTTTCTATCTGTTTAAAAACAAAATTATCGTTATTTCTTCACAATTACTTAATTTTCATAAATCAACATATTATTTCTCTTCTCCACTCTTTACAATTTCAGAATGCCCTGAAAACGAGAAATATCACAAATGTGACATGGAGTTGTGTTACAAGACTTGTGAACATCTCATACGCCCGCCGACTTGTCCTTCCCTTGATAAGAATTGTTATAAACCTGCTTGTCTGTGTGAGAAAGATACTCTGAGGGATGCTCACGGTAAATGTGTTCCAGTGGATCAGTGTCGTAAGTAATTTTGCTGTTCTTTATGTTTCTATTAATGACATCATCAAAACAAAACAAAAGAACAACTAAAAAGTTCCAAATAGGTCACTTTTCAAGCAGTCTGATGCATTTTGTGCCATTTATTTTTATTTATTCACAATGCCACCAACTGCATGAGACTGCTAACATCCAAAGATTAAAATAAATTGAGTGACGTAAGAGTCATCAAAATCGGCGTATACTTTTGATCTCTAAAGTGCCATATAGGAATAGGAACCCTCCTTAACGTCGTGCAGTCGGATAAAAAACAGGTCAGTCCTCATCTGTGGTTGTTATTTTAACCATTGTGATGAAATCTTTACGTAATTGATTTAAAAGTATTTAAATTATCATTAGAGGATAATTAATAATTAACTTGTGCTGTGTAGTCGATATTTGTAATTCACTTAATTTGTCTCCAAATAGGTCAAGAGCAAGATATCGAAATAATATTCAAAGTGGGTATTTCAATGTTTTTTTTTTGTTTCAGCGTAACAAACAACAACTGTATCCGGAATCTATTAAACAAATCAATGTATTGATTTGATTTATTTCATCTAAATAAAAAACAGTTACTATTGTTTGAATGTGTTTTACTACTTTTATTATGAGTACAAAACGGAACAGTTATCAATAACACTAGGATGACTCAATTAGACGTGTACTATTCTGTTTAAACAATTCCACAGTATAAAAGGCGGATACTCAACTGAATTAGAATCCTTCCTAATTTTATATTCTTCGTGATAGAACCGGCCATGTCTTTACTATCAATAAGTTTGTCAGTTGCTGTTTTAAGTGTTGCTGCTACTAAACTGCAATCTGATATCAAACCATTGGGTAAGATTGTATTACTTGCATCCAAATTTTCTAGCATAATTAAATTCCAAATCATATACAACAAGTTTATAATTTAACTACAATGTCACCTTTATCATTTAAAAACTCTTTCATCTCTTTGTTTAGTTTTATTTTTAGTGCTCCCTTTATAAATTCATTTTTATTATTAATTTCCTTTTAAACGTTCCAGGTTGCCCGAAAAATGAAGTGTACTACTCTTGTGCTCTGCATCGTTGTCAGCGGACCTGTCATTTTCATAATAAAAACGTCCCTTGTCCCTCTCTACCTTTAGCTATCAGTTGCTATTTGCCATCCTGTGAATGTATTGATGGCTTCTACAGGAATTCTGCAGGGACTTGCGTGCCTGAAAGAGAATGCATTGATGAAAATGGTAATGACAATAAGTAGGTACGGCTAATGGCTGAATAGCCACGAGCCTCAACCAACACTTCAGGAGATTCTTGTTAGTCGGTTGAGATATGGACTTGACTCAGAAAGCGGTACTTCTGAACATGGCTCGTATTGTTAGGAGATTCCCCTTTCTGGAAACCTGAACCGTAGCTTGCTAGCGTAACTTGATTTTTAATTTATTAAATATTTTGTTTAATGTGCTTTTGTTTAAGAAATAATTAAAAATGTATATAGAAGGTTTTAATAATGAATAAAAGAATGTGTAGTGTTAAATATTTTAATCAAGACGCGATTGTATCGTTATCACAGACGAAGGTAACTCAACCGCCAAACTTAAATAGCAGCAGTGCTATTCTCTTAGAAAATAGGCTCAGTGCTGGCCGCAGCGACGAAATCCGAATACGTACAAAGGATTAACAATTGGAAGGAATAACATAGGATTAACAGAAAAAAGTGGAAAAAGGGAAGGGAGGCCTTTGCCCTGTAATGGGACACAACAGGCTTATAATAATAAAAATATCGCTCTCTAGTTGATAAAAACTAGCTACATTCAATAGTTACGCTTGAATATATGCGAAGTAAGGAAGCAATAGTCGCTCCTCCACTTTTTCCTTATTCGTTTTTAATAATAATTTTAAATTACAATCTACTTTAATTTTTATAATTGTAAATTCTAGTCAATGTATTAAAGGAATTTTTGATTGTGTGAAGAGTGATATGAAAGAAAAGGAAGTTAGTGATAGTATGACGAGTGACAGGGCAGAATGGAAGAAAAAAACGTGTTGCGCCGACCCCAAATAACACGGGACAAGGGCAGGAAGATGATGATGATGATGTATTAAAGGAATTTTTAATAAAATTTTTGCTTTATTTACCGAATTTTCGGGACATGACACTGATCCCTGTAACACATGAGTTCCTCACCTAGCACGGGAGTCAGAGCCTCACTCCATTTGTACACAATTTTTTTAAAGATGGAAAAAAAAGTTTGTTTCCCAGCAATATTTTTTGTTCAAAATGACTTAGTTATATGTACAGAATGTGTAGTTAACGGGTATGTGATCGGTCTTTTTACACCCTGTTATGCCAATAAGTTGATTTTACTAACTTTATTTTATATCTTAAATAATGAACTCATATCATTGTGACTAGAAATACCTTGTTTTTGAGGGTGGGACATCAATAAATATTTTTTCTGGCTCTGGGTGGAGCGAAAGGATCAGACTTTGACTAACTAAAATCCACCCATGTTAATATTGCTCTAATCACCGTGGCCCTGAAACCTCACGGGACCGCTGCGACTCTTTTACACGAACCCGCACCTTTAGTAGGTATCGGCCCTTTCAGGGCCCGTCAATCGACATCTCTTGTATGCATGGAACAAAACATGTCGTCGACTATTACTAATCGTAAGCTACAACTTCTCTAAATACGAATCAACCACACTAGCTCTCCTTGTAGATTCGTAAATCTTTGTGATTCAGTAGTACAATGTTTGATTTGGTGTAGTTTTACTTGGAGGCCGTGTTTGGGGTGTATGACATCCTACGCGACTGTTTACGAAAAAAAAAATACACAATAAGTTACGCAACAAAAAAAAAATGGGTCAGCCTATCGCTTTCATGCAAAATATACCATTTGTGGCCAAGAACCAAGGATAGGACTTCGTGCTCAACATGACAATTATTTGATGGTCTAGTATGAGATTTTGGGATCAAATCCTTTGTTGGGTAAAGTGATATTGGGTCTGTGGTACCCAAGGTAAGTATTTCAAAAGTTCCTACTTATAAATATAACATTATGACTGCAATAATTTTTAATGAATATGTTAGTTCATACCTACTCATTAATAAAGTGAATTGTTTCGTGCTTATGAAATTTTATTTCTGTACCTATACAAACGAAAATGGACAAATCTACCTCATTCCCAATAACGTTATGATATATCCATTAGATAAATCTCTTTAATAAAACATGTCATTATGACGACTTCTCTGGATTCTCAATACTTGAAGAGCTGAAGAGATCCAAATGTGAGTCATGAAATCTATGGAAAAACAGAAATGAGATGGCCGTCACCCCCAGTTTAAGCATCAAACTACACGATTAAAGAGCGGTAAAAGTGTAATGAGTTTATAACCTTTTCGAAAGACATTGCAAAGGACGAGATATAAGTGTGGAAACAGAAACTCTCAACTCTTTCACATCTCATTATTCCGCTTAGAACACCTACCCTTGAACTCGAACTGCATTGGCCAATATGAAAATCTCTAAACTGACTGCGGACTGAGGTTGGCCGTTGCACGAAAAATCTGGTCAAATGAGGCTTCGTCGATCTATCACAAACACAATGCTAGTGTGGAGCCCCTTCATAGGACAACCTGCACATTCCAGGATTTACGAAAGGTCAATGATGATTGTAAGTACTGTTCAGACAAGATTTGGTATATCTATTATGTATTTGTGTATTATTTTGATTAATTAGTAAATATAATAATTAACTTGTTTCTTCATTTCACTGTCTTCTTTGGTACCTATAGTTATTCTTCTCTGGGCGTCATTGGAAAAACTGCAATACAACATAATCATGGCTTAAAACCAAAACAAAGTATTGTACCAATTATATTAATGTTTTATCATTCTGCAGCAAATGATTCACATAATTGGTTAGTAAGAAATATTGTGTGTACTTGTTTTAAATTAATATTCAAATCAACTGTTGATATTACTAAATTAGTTATTATTTACTTTATTTACAACATATTAACAAGCCAAACAACTTATTGCTATATAAATAGAAGAAGGTCGTCTTGCTGGCTCATATTATTTGTTCATATTATCCTCGACTGACGTTACTACAACAATGGCGTCCTTTATACTACCTATTTGTTTGTTTGTTGCATTTTTGACTATTGTTTCTGCAGCACCAGCAGATGAAAAACCTCTTGGTAAGTTTATATCATTTGTATCTTTTTTTTTTTATAACTATAGTAAACTAAAAATATTATTTTTTCGTGGCTTTAGGTGTCTATAGTTCATTCAAGTAATGCCTTCATATTTTATTATTATAAATTTTCCAACAATAGAATTGCAGCACAACTGTTTCCGACTCAAACTTGACCCCTTGATCTTTAAAGACACTATAATGTGTAGAGGTTAGCATTTAGCATTAGAACTTTTTTTTTTTTTTTTGTCGTCTGACAGTGAGGATATCTGTTTTTAGTTTCTTGTTTCCTTTCTACATTTTGATTCTGTTAGCGTTAAATTTGTTTATTCTGTTTCAGAAATCAGAAATCAGAAACGTTTATTTCAAATAGACCAATTACAGGCACTTTTGAATTGTCAAAGTGTCGGTCAGTCAAAAAAAAATACAAGTGAAGCTAAATTGCACGTTCCAAAGCGCAGATCTCTATGGAGAAGAACGTGCAAGAAACTCCATGGACACTCTTTTAAATCATCTTATGAGTTACATAAATCTTTGTTACATATTTCTTGTCGCTTCTAATATGTGAGCACAATGTAGATAAGTAATAATAATTAAAATTAAAAAAACTAATTAAAAAAATAGAAATTGAATTCAGTCACTGGCAGCTAAGAGATGAACAGTCTCAACTGACGGCACCCGTTCACGAGCATGACGCGTGCATCAGCCCCACTCAGCTCAACCATTTTGAAGGGAACTGAATGACCCAATAACACGTGCCACCATCAGCGAGACATTTGAGTGAGCATGACAAACACTCAACTGCCATGCTCGTAATGTCAAACACGTTGTAACCTAATAAAAATGCTCCATGGTACTTCACATTCACAAAACTTGAAAAGTGCTTCTACATTATACATTGCTATTGTTTCCAAATACAAAAGGTACATTATCATAAGCTCTATTGATATAAACAAATAAAATAAAATAAAAATAAAAATTTCGAAAACAACAATACAAAAAGGGGAATAGTATCTCTTCCAATATTTATATATACATATTAAAAAAAAAAAACTAATTTGAAGGTAAAAGTGGCTGTGGCTGCGGAGCAGGACCGGCATTTAGCCAAGCGTTTTTATCAAGGATATATAATTATAATCTTCCAGTTTATAATACGCTTGTCTACATAGTGTGCGTTTAATGCATGCTTTAAATTTGGACTCATTTAGTTGTAGAATCTCAACTGGTATCTTATTATAAAATTTTACACAGTACCCCATGAAAGAACTATGTACTTTAGCCAATCTGAACCGAGGTTGATCTAATTTGTTCCTGTTCCTAGTATTAAAATTGTGCCTGTCACTTATCTTAGTAAAAAGATGAATATTTTTCCGAACATACATAATGTTTTCATAAATGTATTGACAAGGGACCGTCAGGATGTTTATTTCCTTAAATAGTTCCCTAAGAGAATCGCGTCTGCGAAGATTATATATATGGCTCTGATAGCTCTTTTCTGCAGAATAAAAATAGACTCTATATCTGCAGCCCGTCCCCATAGCAAAATACCGTAAGACATGATACTATGAAAGTAACTAAAATAAACTAGTCACGCAGTATCCACATCAGTAAATTGACGGATTTTTCTGACAGCATATGCTGCTGAACTAAGCCGACCGGCCAGAGATGTTAAATGTGGACCCCATTGTAGCCTCGAGTCAAGCGTGATCCCTAGGAAAACCGTATTCTCGACGAATTCAAGTTTCTCCTTGTTCAATACTATGTCGGAGTAATTACTTTTAACATTCGGTAACGCAAATCTTATGCACTTAGTTTTTTTTCCATTTAATACTAAATTATTAACAGTAAACCAGTTTTGGACTTGCTGTAAAGCATTGTTTACGTCATCAAGATTTGTGGAACGTCTATTGATCTTAAAAATGAACGACGTATCGTCAGCAAACAGTACAATATGTGGTTGTTTTTTTAATAGATGCGGTAGATCATTGATATATACTAAAAAGAGGAAAGGACCTAATATTGAGCCTTGTGGTACACCCATTTTGACTTTCAAACCCAGAGAATTGACACCATTTATCTGAACTTGCTGTTGTCTGTCAATTAAATAAGATTTCACCAAGCTGAGTGCAAGTTTACCTAGTCCATAATGTTCTAGCTTTAAAAGCAATGTTTCGTGATTAACACAATCAAAAGCCTTTGAGAGGTCACAAAAAATTCCTATTGCATCTTGGGCTTCTTCCCACGCTGCAAATATATGTTTCAATAAAGTGACACCAGCGTCAGTCGTACAACGTCCTTTGGTGAAACCATACTGCTGATCATGAAATATTTTATTGCGGTTAAAGCATTTGATTAAGCATAACTTTTTCAAACACCTTACTGAAAACCGGCAATACTGATACAGGTCTGTAATTATTAGTGTCATTATGGTCACCGGATTTAAAAAGTGGTATAACTTTACTGTACTTCATTATATCTGGAAAGACTCCTTGGTCCACACACAAATTAAATATTAAAGCTAAGTACGGTGCTATGGTCTCAATTATAGATGCGCATACTTTAACAGACATTCCCCATAGGTCTTCGGTTAATTTGACTTTTATTTGCCGGAAAGCCTTTATGACTGTCAAAGGGTTTATATGTTTGAATTGAAATTCAACCGGACAGCCTGGCAAGTTTGCTTTCAATAAAGCAACTGAAGCTTCAGGGGAGGAATTTAGAGCTTCCGTAGTCCTAAGAGGTATATCGGTGAAATAATTCACAAACTCTTGGGCTACTTCTATGTTAGAGCTTTTGGGTCTATGTGAAGTCTCCAATAAAAAATCCGTATTGCGTACTTTACTCCTACCAGTTTCACTATTAATAACTTTCCACACAGTTTTTATTTTATTGTCTGCCGATTTGATCTTATTGCTAATGTACAGGGCCTTTGCTACCTTGCAAATCTTTCTGAAAAGTTTAGAATATCTATTTACATATTTATTAAAAGTTTCAGTGTTGAAGAATGGCTTAAGGCCATACAGCTCATATAGTCTTTCCCTACTTACCCTAATATCTTTAGTCGCCCAGTCACTAAATACAAACTTAGGGAAAATATTTTTAGACTTCTTTTCAAAAGCTGTATTAAATTCATTGAGTACCACTGAAAAGAAATTATCATAAAATTTATTGGCATCATCAATATCATGGCCCAGAACATTTAACTTATTTTCTAAGTTACTATTAAACTTTTTTAATTTGCCTATTGTAATTGGCCTAAATTGTATTTGCGTTTTTTTCAAGGCTGCTTGAGACTTAAATGCAACAGTTTGTCCACTATGATCAGACGGAAGATAATTCACTATAGCTTTATCTAAATAGTCACAATTGCAGAAAACATTATCAGTACAAGTTGCAGAGGTTGGAGTTACTCTTGTTGGTTCTGTAAAAACATTAGTCAAATTAAATGATTTAAAAAGACTTAAAAATCTGCTGCTATTTGAAGTATTTTCTTAAATGTTAATATTAAAATCTCCACAAATAATTACGGATTTATTACTATCTGCAAGTTTAGCTAAAATATCTTCCATTGATGATTCAAAAAGACTAAAGTTCTGAGGGTTCGGGGGTCTATACACGCACACTATAACATGCTTATCCAGCTCAACACAGGACAGTTCAACGCAATGTTCCGTTGACAAGTTAACTACGTCATTACGTTGCTTAAATTTTAAGCATTTTTTTATTAAAATTAGGGAACCACCACGCAGCATAGATTTCCGGCTAAAACAACTACCCACACTATAATTTTCAAAACTGAGTAGCCCCTGGTAATCCTTCAACCAATGTTCACTAAGACATACAACATCAAACATTGTTTTTTCTAATAACATTTCAATTTCTAATAGAATATTTTGATGAAACAATTTCAATTCATGCTGTTGAGACCCTTTTTGCTGTTTACCTATTTGAGAGCAAGAAGATACCTTATTAATGGTTGATATAACTATGCTGTTACTGGTACCCTCTGTTGTCTTATGCATTAGTTTAAATGATCCGGAGTTTGTCCCAAATCTATATTATCACCTGGCGGTGAGTTGCAAGTAATTGTAGCCTCCACGTTAGTTAAGGAATTTTCCAAAGTGATATGTGGAACCTCCTCCGTACACTGTGTAAAAGTATTCATAGCAATTGTGCTACCGTTAATTTGGTCCAACATATGGTTTTTAGTATGATTACTAAACATTGCGGTGTCAATTATACAAGACTTCGACATACTACTTATGTCTGTGAAATGTTTGCATATTTTATAAGGTTATTGCATCAAAAAGTAGATTGAAGATTGTTATAATTCAAACACTTTATATTTTTTATTATGATTACGTGTTAAAGATGATCTCATGCTTAGTTCGATTGATATGAGTACCTTTGATTAGAATACCAAAACATACGTTCTTGTACGAAATAATAAATGGGAAATAGGTTCTTCATTATGGTAGAACATATGTTATGCATATGCATACTTAGCCTATAATCTTTCTGCTTCTGACACAAGCTTCCTGTCTCTGAGAGAAAGTGGTCAGTAACTTTGGTATACCTTAAAAAACAAATTTCATTGGTTTTCAGATTGCCCTGCCAATGAAAAGTATTACAAATGTGAACTGGAGGTATGTTACAAGACCTGTGATCATTTGAAACGCCCACCGCCCTGTCCCTCCATTGCTCCTGGTTGCTACAAACCTGCCTGTCTTTGTGAAAAAGATACCCTGAGGAATGCTGAAGGCAAATGTGTGCCTATTGATCAGTGTTGTAAGTGATTTTTACTTCATATTGTTAATCAGCTTTCGGGCACAGAACAACTGGCAGGAGCGTCAGCGACAGAACATTTTGTACCATCGCCATTACCCGGATGGTCAGCAATTCTCAACCGTTCATAGACATCTCCAGTAGAATTACCGTTACAGAAATATGTAATAATGCTGCCTCTATTACAAGTAACTACGTTTAACTTATGTGGTAAGTTACGACAGGTTAGGTTGGAAGGCTAAGGAGGGAGCGGAGAAAATTACCGTGAAAGTAGAAACTCTTCTGGCTATTAGTAACACAATGTCATTTGTTTTGTTTTGTCGTTTTGTTTACTCAGGTCCTAATTCTGTCTACGGGGTTTAAAGTAAGGCTTCTATTTAACAAAAAAAATCGCGTGTCCGGTTTTTTATAGGTGGGAAATAATCCAATGACTTCTCCCGTCTTGGGCGGAGCGCGAGGGTATGTCAGACTTTTACTAACTAAAATCCACTGACTAAAATCCACTTCTGTTCTTTATTTGCCTTCGTTCCAGGGCCCCGGGGTTCTATTTCGCACAACCCAAAGCCCCAGAAGGCTTCGCCCCTGCTGGACCCTACGGCTTTGCTGACATTTCCTTCAACGACTACTCGAGCTCTGTCCGGACGGTTACCGGAAGGCCGAACGGCGAGCTACCCATTGCTCGCCGTCCGCAAACCCACGACTGCGGTGGCTGTAAATCGGGGTCGGGATCCCGGTGGCTGGGGCGTGAGGAAGGCCGTTCCTTCACGCGCCTCCTTCGCTAGCATTACTGCTTCGCAGAAGGCGACCGCCGGTCTCACTCCGGACCATGGCTTGTACCAGGGCGTGGAGCGAGAGGTTACTGCCGCTGATCGCCCTCATGAGTACACGGTGGTGCTCCGCCCAAGCGTGGCACACCTCCACTGTATGCTCCACCGTAACCTCCGTTTCTTCCGCACGAATGCGGTGCAGGAACCTTCTGAACTTATCATGTCCGGTGAGGGCGCCGTGACGTCTTTACAGCCACTCCTCAAAGAAGGGACTTACTGCCATAATTATGGCGTGCCCAGTCCGTATCGGGGTGCCCTAAAATAACTTCAATTCCTTCCCTGCCCTCGTCTTTTACACACATTTTCCCCTCATTTTAAAGGTAGTTCGGTTAACATTGATAAATATAGACCAAAATCTATTTATTTTACACATTGCCCGTGGACCAGCAGGTACTCTATACAATCCCTAGGAATTTTATACATTACTTAAGTTTACCTACGGTAAACTTAAGTAATAATTTTAAATTCTTCAATTTACAGTTTTATTATAAGTAGGTAAGTAGTTAAGTATACCTAGGTTTAAAAAATATAAAATTATTTCATTAGGTGACAAATATGTGCCTATCCATTTAAATATGATTTTAAGTCCATCTGATTCTTTTCAGATGAATGTGTCTCAATCCTTTTCCTGTAATAATCTGTACGCATGCCCAATCTAATTTCCTTTCTAATTTGTTTCTGACTACCGACTATAAATAGTTCCACTCTTTGATTTTAAGTTGATACTTTGTGAATTAATTATTATTTTATTTTTTATGTAGGAATGTTTCTGCTTTTTCCCTAATTAACTCAACGTTTTATTTTTATTAATGTTGCTTCATTTAACGCAAATCAATTTATCACGGGACGCCATCTCTCGGTGATATCAACGCTCAACACTCAACTATGTGGTGTCATTTCCAATGCCATGACAGAGATATCGCTAGCAGTCCACTCTAATCGATTTGCAACGTCACACGATTTCTAATTTTTCCTTTACCGAGGAATTTAAAGCAGTTTTATTTTTTAATCTAATTATTTCAAAACATTAGGATTTTAAATCTTCATTGCATGGCTTTTAAACAAGCCTACTTTTTGAACCAGATATCAAACTACAAATTATTTTTTTTTGTTTCAGGATCTGAAACACTGCACATACAACTATATGAAATGTTTCTGCAAGTAAAATAAATGAAATATGATTTTGAATAAAAAGAAGAATTATATTTGCTAGATTTGTGTTTTTTTCCCCTAAGAAATAAAGAAAGACAATTCATTTATATATGTATAAGCATAAGCATAAGCATCGTTATCGTTAGATTATAATCAATCCGCCGAGTGAGCAGTGGTGGCCGAGTGGTAACGGCCCCGACTTACGAGTTGTAGGTCGCGGGTTCAAACTTAACCAGGCGCATTACTTTGTGTAATTTATTTCATCACCACTGCTCTCAAAACGGTGAAGGAAAACATCGTGAGGAAACCGGCATGTCCTAGAACCAAAAATTCAAAGACATGTGACATTCACCAAGCCGCACCGGGCCCGCGTGGTGGATTATGGCCCATTCCCTCTCCTTGAGAGGAGGCCTGAGTCCCAGCAGTGGGAACATTAAAAGGCTGATTATGCTATGCTTATGCTTATAATCTATCTCGTGAGAATGTAAACTGTCGAAAAAATGTGAACCGTAACATACTGCTCACAATTTAACGCATTAGTTTTCGATGGATGGATTATAATTAATCTATCATAAATAATTCTTGCACATTCTCCTCCATACAAATCTACGCTTTGGAACATTAACTGCATTAAATGCCGTTAACTTAGGTTGGTTTTCCACAATTTCCGAGCTAAGCGGCATTGCTCGCCTGCAAGTAGAAAACAATCCCAAAAGGTATTCTTTGTCTTATTCCTGAACATGGTCTACTCGTGTTCTAATTTTCATCCCAATCCACTCGGCCTTTTAAACGTGAAGGAGTAACAAAATAATATATGTACATACTGGCTGCTGTCAGTGGCATCGCCCGCATCATAGTAGAAAATTGTCTCAAGGGAACATTCTCTCGAGATAAAATAGTAGATTAAGTGACGGTGGGAAAATCATCTTATGACATCCCCCGGTCTTGGGCGGAGCGAGAGATAGTATCAGACTTTTACTGACTAAAAACCTACTCCTGTTTCTTCGTTGCCTTTCGTACCAGGGCCGAGTCTTCCTTTCAGAATCAGACCCTTCGCCCCAGTAGGCTTCGACCCTGCTGGGCCCCTACAGTTTCTGACATCTCCTTGAGACGGGCGTGGAACAGTACGCGCCGTCGACGACTTGGACTCGGTCCGGACGGTTACCGGACGGTCGGACGGCGAGCCACTGCTCGCCGTCCGCAAGCCCGCGCCTACGGTGGCGGGAAATCGGGATCGGAATCTCGGCGGCGTTTAGGGCGTGAGGACCGTTGCCTCACGTGATCGGCCGACTCCTTTGCTAGCATTACTGCTTCGCAGAAGGAGGCGATCGCCTGCCACTCCTTTCGATCCGGACCACGGCCTGTACCAAGGCCCGGCGCGAGAGATCGCCACCGCCGATTGCCCCCATGAGGACACGGCGGTGCTCTGCCCAGGCGGGGTCCACCTCTACTGTATGCTCCACTTTATCCTCCGGGCGGTCCACACAGTAGTGGCACCAAGGCGTTTCTTCCGCACGAATCCGGTGCAGGAACCTCCCGAACTTACCATGTCCGGTGAGGACCTGCGTCATGCGGAAGGTAAGGACGCCATGTTGTCTTTCCAGCCACTCCTCAAAGAGGGGAGTTACCGCCATAATTGTACCGTGCCCAATCCCCGTGTTGGATACTCTACTTTTTACACCATCTGTGAGATAATTAAAAGACAATTTAGTAAAACAAATCATCTCAACATGTTTTGAGATTTAAAACAAACAAAATTCGCTCCTCTAAGATTCTATAGTTTCAGTTTTCTTTATCGCCCCCCGCTTTTTCATTACTTTTTTTTTCCAACCTCATCAGTAACCACGACCACGTTTTATTCTGTTTTTTTTTTGTTAGTGGCCAGTTTGAATTTTTAATAAACTTGTTTGATGCACGTAAATTTAAAAAAAAAAAATGTTGACGGTTTTTGACATTCCAAATTCAAATCTCATTATTCCCTAGGGATCGCCCATACTGCATTATCTCCCTAGGGACAGAATGACTTGCTTTAAGTGTATATGCTTGCTTTAAGTGTGTATGACATATAAATGGGCATTATCGAGCAGGTGGTTTAAAAAGTATTTTTTACACCACCTGCTCGATAATGCCCGTTTATATGTCATACAACCATCACTTAAAGCAAGTCATTATGTCCCTAGGGAGATAATGCAGTATGGGCGATCCCTAGGGAATAATGAGATTTGAATTTGGAACGTCAAAAATCGTCAACATTAAGTGAACTAAAATGTACGTGCATCAAACAAGTTTATTCAAAATTCAAACTGGCCACTAACAAAAAAAAAAAACAGAATAAAACGTGGTCGTGGTTACTGACGAGGTTCGAAAAAAAAAAGTAATGAAAATGCGGGAGCGATATAGAAAATTGAAACCATAGAATCTTAGAGTAGTGAATTTTGTTTGTTTCAAATCTCAAAACATGTTGAGTGATAGTTAAGATTAACTTGTACATAATACTTATATTTCTCTAATATTTGATTTGTTTTACGAAATTGTCTTTTAATTATCTCACAGATGGTGTAAAAAGTAGAGTATCCAACACGGGGATAAAGCTGTCTTTATCTTGGGTGGCTTGAATTTCTCACTTCACTCAGGTTTTTTTATTAACTCCCTCGCAATGCTCGGGAGTTAATTATATAAATCCCTCACTATCGTTCGGGATTAAAATTAGAAACCTTCGTTTCGTTCGGAATTCAACATGCCGCCCGCGACTTAAAGACACTGCTTTATCCCCTAGTCACATAATCTACTATTATATTCTATTCCAGGACATGTTTTACACATGTGCCAAATTCATCCAAATCCGTTCAGCCGTTCGAGCGTGACGAAGGAACTAACATACACACTCACACACACACACTCACAAACTTTCACCTTTATAATATTAATGTGATAGTGTGATTATCAATTACGGTAGTCAACTTATGGATAAAGGTTTCTTCAATTCCACACTATTCAGTTTGATCCTCAGCCTTTTTCATTCAGCTGTTGTTAGCCACCATGCTTCTTTTTTTAATAGATATAAACTAGTGCTTGATTGCAATCCCACCTGATGGTAAGCAATAATGCAAACGTCGATAGTCAAGCGCACTATTTTATTAAGAGCTTATTCACTCTAGTCTTGAAGACACCTAAATTATAATCGGACTGGAAGAGCACATCAGGCAAATTGTTTTAGTCCTGATACCGATGTATGCTGTATAAACGACAAGGCAAAACGTCAGTTCTAATCTACAGACATCCTACCACCAGCTTATCTTCACTCAAAAAGACTACCGTACAATTCATAGTACGGATGGTAGGCCCATTAACGCTACAGTTTCCTCATTCTGATGGCTAATAAATAAGCGTGGAATTTCGTATACTGAAGAAACAAAATACCGACTGACAATCTACAACTTCGCTATACGAAAAAAAAGCAAGCAGCACTATATAAATAAAAAGACACACGAATTCTTAGATCATTGTCTGTGTTGGAATCATCTTTATTTAACGTTGCCATAGCAATGGCGTCGTATGTGTTAACTATTTGTTTGTTAGTTGCAGTTCTAACTGTAGTCTTTACTGCACCTGCTGAAGAGGAATCAATTCGTAAGTTTTTATTCTATTGTTTTCTAGACTCGAAATACGATTTCTTAGCAATCTGTTTTATCCCTCAAAAGGGAAGACTATTCTATATCAAAGAAGTCAAATAATTAAAGTACGAGTAACGTTTGATTTTTTTTTACTAGTCCTATGAAAAAATCTGCTTCTAATAAAGAAGATAGGCTTTATCAGTTCAGCTTCAATAATAATTCTGTTAGATTACAATATTTTTATAAACTTGTCCACATCGTAAAGTTTGAAATTAAGTATGAATTTACGATTTTTTTTTATTTTTATTAATTGATAACCTTGCGCTTGAAGACTATCTCAGCTGATAAAAAGTAACCTATCCACTCTTGACTTAAAGACCCCTAGATTGTAGCTATCAGGGAACACAGACTTCTGCAGAGAATTCCACTCCTTAGCTGTACGCACAATGAATGTTATATATCTTGCCTGTTTCAGAATGCCCACCAAATGAGCTGTACTACAAATGTCAACTTGAGATGTGCTTTAAGACTTGTGCTCATTTGAAGGAACCACCACCCTGTCCTTCGATTCACCCTGATTGCTATGATCCAGCATGTCTTTGTAATTATGGTGACCTTAGAAATTCTACCGGACAATGTGTCCCTGAAGACAAGTGCTGTAAGTGATAACATTTAATCTGATCCATGTGAATTGCTATTGTAGTTGCTTGTGATCGTAAAGGTGATTGCTGTGAGGTCCTGGGTTCGATACCTGGATCGGGTATCGTATCTTATCGTAAAGAGTTTCTCAGTATCTGCCCGGAGTTTTGAAATTGATGGTGTAACACCACCGTGCTTAGGAAAGCAACTAAAACCGTTGATACTGCACTTGACTTCTCCCCGATCGTGTCGGGTTTGCTGTCCCATCGGATTCTAAAAGTAAAAAACAAGAAATGCATTATGTGTTTGAGCACACGATTGTGAATAATAATAATATCTCCTTTGTATTTGATTAATCTCAATTTTGATTGGAAATCCAGTCAGAACGTCTCTTTAATGGTATTTGGTATTTCTTCAAGAATAATATTTTTTTTTTATCATATTACTTTGCATCATAGCCCTGTGTGATCATCACCTCAGTGATTATCAAAATTTGTATTAATGTTGGATTCATTATTTTTTGTTTCAGCGTAATTGGCAGCGAAAACTGATCGACTAAGGAAATCTAAACTAGAACTAGTAAAATATTGTAGTATCTTTGTATTAAAAATGTAATAATTACTGTGTTTGCTTCCTTAATTTAGTTTTAAGAATCGTAAAACAATGAGCGGAATGCATGATTGTAACTTACAATGTCTTCATTGTTACTATCGCTCAGCCGAAAGACTAGAACAAGACACTGCTGGAATGTAAATATATCTATAACTTAATAATGTGGTTTGTATTCTTGGAAATTATACATTCTGAAATTCTAAAAATAAATAATGATCATTGTGTTTGGTTGAGATTTAATTTCGTACCTAGCTACCTTTGTATGTATTTCATAATGACTAATAAGAAGAGGAAGCAGGGTGAAAACCTCTTTTTTTTGTACAAAACTGGAAAAATAATTTAAATAAATCCGACTTTCCAACGCATGCACACACACATACATACACTCTCTTTCTCACGACACACACTCACACACACACATACACACACACACACACGCAGACACACACCATGACATACTATCAATCACCCTCAGATATAAAATTGCTAGCGTTCAATAACTTAAGTATAAACAGCGACCCATTGTACGAACAGTATTGTTTACCTTTTTTGCGACTGAACACTGTCTCCCAAGATACAGGCTCCTGGCCTAGTTTGGGAATCAGTATCAGTACATTTACATTGTAACAAATATCCTAAGACTATGCATACTTAAATACAAATGTAAATTTTTGTGTCAATAAACAATTTTTATTTATTTAATTAGAAGAAAACTTAAAAACATAATAATTTAAATTACGATAGCTGATGTACGCAGAGTTTAAGCCACAATTGGATTTTCTTACACCAAACCTTAATGTGATACGAATTTTACACATCCCAACCCCTTTGTCCACATCTCTAGTTTGAGATTCTTAGTTATTACCGTCTGATCCCGAGCCTAGGCGTTGGCTTGCGGACGGCCAGCAATGGGTAGCTCGCCGTCTGGCCATCCGGCAATCGTCTGGACCGAGCTCCAGTCGTCGACGGCGCGTAGTGTGTAGATGTCAGCATAACCGTAGGGGCCCAGAAGAGTTGATGTCTACTGGGGCCATGGTTTGTGCGAAAGAGAATCCTGGGGCCCTGGAACGAAGTCAAAGAAGGAACATAGGAGTAGGTTTTACTCAGTAAAATTCTCTACATAAGGAAATGCCATTGGATAGTGATTATTGTTTTTGATAGCATTGTTTTCTTTCCCTTACATTGTAACACAAATCTCCAGAAGAAGCTGGCTTTCTGTAAAATACATTCTGTAGACTGAACCTAAGTCGCTCAAGATTAAAAATTAATAATCTTTAGCTTAATCTAGTCCACGATTGGGCATAGGTCTTTCCTAGTAAAGGCGCATATCATTTAGCGCAATTTTAGCCACTTTCATCCGGATCCAGCTGGTAGCAGCTGTGAACATCCTCAATCTACTTAGCCTAAGGGCCTCTAACGTTTTGCTTGCAACATTGGTAGTCTCTCCTTCAAAAGACTTGCACGAGTAATTATTTGTACAGTTAATTTGGTGAGACCATTTCATCACTAGCTTCCTAATTCAGTCTAGTAACAAAGTAGTGTATATTTTTTCCTATTATAAAACTAGTTTTATATATTATGTCGTGGCCAGATCATAGAAATTGATCACTTCATGATATGGCCAAGTAAAACTAGCCAGCCCCCCTAGCCAAGTTGCAAACGATAAACGTGAACGCTTAGTAATCTCCAATAGATTTTCAACTTTATACCTAAGAGCATAAAGTTGAAATCTATTAAAGACTACTGAGCGTTAGCGACCGGAACGAACGAAAACACTATGTAATCTTCAATAGATTTTCAACTTTATATCCAACTAGCTGTTACCCGCGACTTTGTCTGCGTCAAGTTAGTAAAAATGCACAAACGTAATTAATAATTCTGTGCTTGTGATTCGTGCTAAAAACATCTAATTCAAATAACGGAAATTAATTTCAGTAAATATATTATGTAAAATGTATTCCTTATGTCCAGATATATAATTTATTTTATTTATTTGGCTCACCAGTAATAGAATACCCGTTCATGATATACATCAAATAAATTACTTATCATCATCAATAAACAGAAACAGACATGTTGAGGTCGAAGTAGTTGATAAACTGTGGTTCTGCCTACCCCTAAAAGGAAAAGGTGATAGTTTAAGTTTGTTTTTGGTTTATTCTATGATGAAACAACGCTGTATGATTGTAATATGATTGGTTCATTATAATAGACTAAAAGTGTATTAAACCGTTGTTTTCTTTTAACAACACTAAATAAATGTTATTTAACGTAGGCTATAAAAAAGTGGATAAAGTAGTTTTCAAAATGTTAAATGTTGCTAAAATGTATAAAGAGTCTGTACGGATCTTGTTCTGAGGTCAATACCCACAGTTTTTAGTGTACGTTTTACTTTTAGGAAGAAAATCATCAAATACCTTCCCCCGCTCTGGGTAAAGCGAGAGTTTGTGCCAGACTTTTACAGACTGAAACCGACCTGTGTTCCTTTAATTGCCCTTAGTGTTCTAGAGCTACGGTAACTTGCACGCGGCGGCAAATCTTCCTTCTTTGAGGAAAAGAGAGGACGCTGTGGTGTCTTTCTAAAGACACCACAGCGTCCTCTCTTTTCGCCTGACGAAGATCTCTAGGGCCAATGCCTGCTAGAGCTATGAGATTTTTCGAAAGAATTACCTCCCATAAGAATTTGCCTCGATGATATTTCTCTGCAGACTTTTAGCCGGGTCCGTTATGCAACTTTGGCGGAGGTGAATTTCAAAGGAGCACAATCGGCTTCAGCCCATCTTCAGCTGGATAACGTGCACTGTGTACAGTAGTGGACTATCCACTACTGCTAGCGATTATTAAAATACTACTACTACTACATACTAATACTACTAAATACTACACTAATACTACCTACGATGTCATCTTGCTCCACAACTGTACTTATAAAGAATTTGTGAAAAAAATTGATGCAGTTTGATGTTGACTTACATCACGTCGAATTTGAAACAGAAACCTCTCGAAACACCCTAATACCCCCTCATTACTCCGTGTTTGTGACTCCACAAAACTATAAAATGACAGCGAACAAATGTCGCAACCAATTGGGGCTGTGACTGACTCCGGCATCCGTCAGAATGTTGTCCCAGTGTTGATCACCACTCACTGACCACTCTTAAGGAGGTAACGTCCAGTTGTCGACTTAAGGCTGCAAGTAATGTAGGATACATCATACGTAATCAAACTATCTTCAGGAACGCAAACCACGTCGGGGCCTTGTGTGAAATATGTCTTCATGGGTTTTTCATGAAATTCTTAATGATCTTCAATTTTTGGAATCTTTGAAATTAGGTACTTGTTCCAAACAGTAGGTTGTGGTCAAGTCCGAGGGAGAGACTACTTGAAGTACTGGTAACCTTCACGAACTACTCAAAAAGCATCTTTCTGTGATTAAGTACCTACCTATATTTGCTGGTTTTTTTGGGGTCCTTCCGAAACATCTACGTTCGATGAAGACCTGCGTCAGGCGGAAAGAGAGCCTTTTTAGACTTTCCTCAAAGAAGGTATTTGCTGCCGCAATCGTGGCGTGCAAGTTACCATAGCCCTGGAACGCTAAGGGCAAGTAAAGGAACACAGGTGGGTTTCAGTCAGTAAAAGTCTGGTACTACCTCTCGCTTTAACCAGAGCGGGGGAAGGTATTTGATGATTTCTTACCTAAAAGCAAATAGGCGCGGGCTTGCGGACGGCGAGCAATGGGTGGCTCGCCGTCCGATCGTCCGGTAACCGTCCGGACCGAGCCCAAGTCGTCGACGGCGCGTATTGTTCCACGCGCGCCTCAGGGAGATGTCAGCAAATCGTAGGGGCCCAACAGGGTCGAAGCCTACCGGGGCCACGGGTAGTGTGAAAGTGAAACCCGGGGCCCTGGGACGATGGCAGGGAAGGAACAGGAGTGGGTTTTTAGTCAGTAAAAGTCTGACACTATTTTCCGCTCCGCCCAAGAGCGAGATTTGTCATAAGATGATTTTCCCACCTAAAAAAAAAAAAAAAAACCTAAAAGCAAAAGGTGCACACACTAAAACCTGTGGGTTCGACCTCAGTATCAACTCCGTGACTCAGACTATTTATACATTTTGGCAACTGAAAACTTGATAGCCTACGTTAAATAACATTTATTTAGTGTTGTTAAAAAGATAATTCTACGGTATAATATACTTTTAGTATATCTAATGAACCAATAATTTTAAAATCATACAGCGTTGTTTTATCATAACATAAACCAGAAAGAAACATACATAAAACCCACTCCTGTTCCTTCTTTGCCATTGTTCCAGGGTCCCGGGAATCTCTTTAGTATCACCCATGGCCCCAATAGGCTTCGACCTTGCTGGGCCCCTACGGTTGCTGACACCTCCTTGAGGCGCGCGTGGAACACTACGCGCCGTCAACGACTTGGGCTCGGTCCGGACGGTTACCGGACGGACGGACGGGTACCGGACGGACGGACGGTGAGCTACCCATTGCTCGCCGTCCACAAGCCCGCGCCTACGGTGGCCGGAAATCGAGATCGGAACCCCTCGGTTCGGATCGGCTGGGTCGCGAGGGTTATTGTCTCGCGCGTGCGGCCGCCTCCTTGCTAGCGTTACTGCTTCGCAGAAGGAGGCGACCGCGCCCAAGGCCCACCGCGCTTTACACTATTACAAATCTTGTTATGATAAAATGACTGGACCTAACTGCGGTTTATTTTCGTAAATATTTTTGGCATTTACGAAGCAATTAATTAGAATTCAATAATTTTTATAAATAGGTCTAGAAACATTTGCTGATTTCGTGATAACGCCATCTATTGCTGAAAAGCTTAACCTTACCTTTATCACACACTGAGGCTCTACCACGAGCTCATAACGTGATCCATTTTACGACCTAAACCGGACTGTTAAAGGGATGGAGCTATATAGGGTGTACAGCTCCATCACTCTTTTTCGCTCGTACGTTTGACATTTTGACATTATCATGGTAAGGCCCCTGGCCACCTACCGAGCGATAGTTAAATAAATAGTCTGACAAATTTAATTCGTGTGTTTGCTATTCAAAGCCAGATGGCGTCACTGAGTCATAGGATGACAGTTTTTCTAAGACATTTTTTCTGATAGCCGCTCTATTGTATCTCTTTAGATCTCTTTGTAGACGTTTGAATGCATAACCGCTGGATTTCTGTCTTGTATAGTGAAGGTCAGTATAATCTGCCAAACTGCTTCGAAAGTACTGATGTAGAAACCAGACTGTCGATAAAAATAATAGTAAGAACGCAAAAATATGTAAAAATTTCTTGTTTACAGTAAAATAAAACAAAACTATCACAAAAAAGAAACTGAGTTTTGAACCACTATCCCCTTACGTGCCGATCTAATCCAGACACGACTGCACTACAGTGTTCGTTGACTTGTGTGTAAAATAGGTGTTCTTATATAAACGTCATCATTGTCTGCTTAACCTTTTGTCGATGATAGCGTGATGATTTTCATCTCAGATATTAAATTTGTAGCTAAATGAAAAAAAGAAATATTATTTTCGTTTTTCCACTTAGATTTTATTACATGTTTGATTACTTTTTGCAAAAATATGGAGTAAAAATGTCTAAGATGTATTAAAAATATGCTAAAAGTCCTATTATTATTGTAATCGAAGTAACATCGCATTTTATATACAAAAAAGACGACAAAATACTCACAAAAATTATTACTATAACTGGGGATCGAAGTCACGGCAAATCGTTCAATAACGACATTTTGGAATATTGCTCACCCCCCATAGCAAATAGCGTGATAATTTATAGCCTATGTCCTTTCTCAAGCTCTATTCTATCTTTGTACCAAATTTCATCAAAATTGGTTCAGCGGTATAAGCGTGAAAGCGTAACAGACAGACAGACAGACAGACAGACAGACAGACAGAGTTACTTTCGCATTTATAATATTAGTATGGATAACATAAAGTTGAAAATCTATTAAAGACTACTGAGAGTTTACGTTTATCGTTTGTGACTTGGCTAGGGGGGCAGATCGTTTTAACCTTAGTTTGATGATATTTCAATCCTCGTTTGGCCTACTTTCTTTGGACCTTTTATTATCATAGAAATCCTACATCAATGATATGGCTAAACGAGGATTGACATATCATCAAATGTTAGAGTTTAAACGATCTGGCCAGTTTTAGTTGGCCATTTCATGAAGTGATCAATTTCTATGATCTGGCCACGACATATATAAAACTAGTTTTATAATAGGGAAAAAATATACACTACTTTAGATAACTCGTGCTTTGTCAAACAACATGATATTATAAATAAGTCGGACACCTCACTTAATCATTATATTTGTCAGCATCATCTTTGAATAACGTTACTACAGCTATGGCGTCGTATGGACTACTTATTTGTTTGTCCGTTGCAGTTTTAACTATAGTTTCTGCTGCACCATCTGACGAGAAACCTTTTGGTGAGCCTTTGTGATTTGCATTTATTTTAAAACCTTCTTCTGACTTAATATCAATAATACGCTATGGATTTGAATGACCAAAGTGCGATAGAATGTCGGTTTTCAAAGTATTTACCTACTACCGTCAAACGGGGTGAATAGGAACGCAGGGGTTAATGGGAACAAAACTTTGGTTAGGTTTTTCACATTGGTATATATTTATATAAATGATGTCTATCAAATCATCTGTTTTTATTATAAATAATGCACAAATAGGAGTACTTGAATGCTGGGAAAAATTGTTAATTAATGCGAAGATCCCCTTCAAACTTTTGTTCCTATTCACCCCTGCGTTCCTATTCACCCCTGCGTTCCTATTCACCCCGTTTGACTGTATCTGTTTTTCCTCAAAAAATATCTACAGTAAAGTGTTTTGCATCTGACTTCTACGTATACTACTCGCGCTTCGATTCTGGTGTTTATATTTTAAAATACAATTCATACATATGATTTTTCGTCCATTGTCCGACCTCCATCGTCGGCTTCATCATTGCTTACCATCAGGTGAGATAGCGGTGGAGCAAGAGAGCGTCTCGGACTTATACTGACTAAAATCCACCTGTGTTCTTTTAGTTGCCCTTTTCGTTCCACCGGCACCGTGACGGTATCTATTAGCTTTTTGTGATAAATATATATCATACTAGCGACCCGCCCCGGCTTCGCACGGGTGCAATGCAGATCACTTCATAGTATAAAACAAAGTCGCTTCCCGCTTCTGTCCCTATGTACGCTTAGATCTTTAAAACTACGCAACGGATTTTGATGCGGTTTTGTCCAGCATTGCACCAGGGCGGGTCTTTATACACAACGTTCACAGATTTTTTGTCATTAGACCATACAAACATATTTTCTTTTGAGGTTATTCCTGAAAGAGCGACATATAATTGGCCATGTGAAAAACATTCGACGCCCAAATCTAAGCCTGTAACGTTGAAAGTTTGACCCTGCGATTTATTGATGGTCATTGCAAAAGAGATCTTTAGCGGAAATTGTAAGTGTTTATATTAGAAGGGTAAATTCGATGCTATTAGAATTAAATTTCAATTAACCCAAACCCTGTTGGTTACATAGTTTTATTATGAATTTCCTGTGTCTACGTTCCACCTTCCTCCATCACCAGATCAGTTCGATAGTACCTTATAGCCAAAGTGCATCTCATGAAAGTTCTAATAAGCCCAAACACGGCTAGGATACATTGATCAATTACAGAGTTCCGGCGCCTATCTTCCAGCTCCATCATCATAAGGTCACTTCGATGATACCATTTTCAACATAACTATTCAGAACCATTTATTTATTTGTATTGTCATAGTCGCTCAACTGTCTTCATTGTGATATCTATGTGAGTATGAAGTTCCGTTGGCCATTCCTGATTCTCCTTCATCAGTTCCACTTCATCAAATGTTACTTTTTGACTGTAAATGCTTAAGTTCTCGATGAAAATACCAAAATCACTATATAGTGCCTAGAATATTTGAGGAATTCCCTCGATTCCTCCTGGATTCCATTATCAGAACTGGATTTGAAATAAATGGGATCAATCTGGAAGTAATCGAGTAGTATATTTGCGTCGGTGCATCAATCATTGAAAGAATTAAGTTATTTACCGCAACCGCTATGTCCCTGCATTTTAAATCTGTAATATCTTCGAAAATATTCACTTAAATTAGACGCTATATAGGGCCATATTGATCTTGTATATTAAATGCACAATTTATTTAAGGTACTTAATTGGATAAAGATTAATGCTGTATTGCTTAAAATCGTTTCGTAAATAAGCCATTATTTCTCGTAAAAAGTAAAGGATAAAAAATGGTTATTGTGGGTTATACCTAAAAGATAGACATATACCATCGCGGACTTTTTTGTAGATCTTTTTAAGGCGTACAATACTCTTAGTATATAATAGCTCTTAGGGTTCAGCCAGCGTTTGCAATGTAAGCCCAAAAAAATGTTTTTATTTACGACATCACATTAGAAACCTCTAAAATCATCAATGTTCCTCTACTATATTGTGCGTGTATTATACACATAAACCTTCCTCTTGAATCACTCTATCTATAAAAAAAAACCCATCAAAATCCGTTGCGTAGTTTTAAAGATCTAAGCATACATAGGGACAGACAGACACGAAAAGTGACTTTGTTTTATACTATGTAGTGATTTATTATAATAATAGAGATATGCCTTTAAAAATAAAAATATGAATATTAGAGAGGTACTTTATTAACAATAGTACCTTTTCAATTCCAGATTGCCCTGCAAATGAGAGGTACTACAAGTGTCAACTTATACAATGCTCTAAGACATGTGATCACTTGAAACACATACCGCCTTGTCCTTGAATTCTGGCCGGTTGCTATGATCCCGCCTGTCTTTGTGATTTTGGTTACCTTAGAAACTCTGCTGGCAAAAGTGTCCCAAAAGATAAGTGCTGTAAGTTGTACTTATTATATGTATATTGAAAATTACCACATTTAGTTTTGTTTTAGTAGTTTTTATCATTAATTTTTTTATTTATGAAGTGGACTGTATAATTTTCTTGTCTTGTGTTCTTCTTGAACTTGAAATAAAACAAGGCTTCTTTCTTCCAGGTTTATTTCTTCTCAGGTATTCTTATTAGAATATTCGGAAAACGACTGTGTCTACGAACAAAACCGGTTCCAATTTATACATTACGCAGCTGATCGCTGATTGGTCGAACGGTCAGGAGGTGGAGCTTTTCAACCATTAAGGAACATTCCGGAATGCTCACGAATATTTCAACCAATCAGAATCAAGCCCGGAATAATCTCGAAATTACATGCAATAACCTTTAGTATCGCGAAACTTTACCTTAACGAGAGCCTTTACACTTTAAACATGCTTTTTACATAGAAATATCCATATTTCACATATAAAACCTTATATCATTCGACTTAGAATTCACTAATCTATCCTACAAAAATATAAAAACCTTAAAAAGTCACCATAACAAAACCTTAGTCCTTATCACTACGTAATATAATTACACGTTGTGTCTACACAATTAGGGCTCATTTTATGAGTTCCTCACTAAAAACTAATTAGGTTCACTTAGAAAACACTAATTATTCACATAATCACTCACTGTCCTATCAGTCTATTGTCACTTTGACACATATTAGGTCCGCAGGCTCGGCGTCCATTACATCTCTCCCCCCAGCGCAGCTTGCGTAGCTTCCTTCCTCAACACGACGACGAGCTTGCTAACTGGCCGCCGGAAGACGCCGGTCCTGGTCCTCACCTCGACGATCCTGACGCCGCCGTCCGGTCCTGGATGCGTGCGCTCGACTCGTCCCATCGGCCACGTGTTTCTGGGCAGTGTGCTGTCGACCACGAGGACCACGTCACCAACTTGCAGAGGACGCACGTCGCTCTGTGGCTCGCCTCGGGGTACCAAAGTAGGAAGGTACTCCCGGAGCCAGCGCCTCCAGAAGTGGTCCGCGAGCGCCATGCTTGCTCGCCACACTCGTCGATCAGCCTCGTCGCAGGGCCCCGTCGATGGTAGGCCGATGATCCAGTACCGCTGGCGCAGGTCGTTGGTCACGCGTTCTCGGTTGGCGTGACCCGCCGCACAGTGTTCCCGCATAACAAGGAGTTTTGTGATGCGGTGACGGCCGTCCAGGATGACTGGCCGCTTTGTCTCGATCGGCGCGGAGGAGGCTCCGATCCGGCCTCTCACTCGCAGGAGTCCATCTTCCATTACCGGATCTAGCCGGTAGAGTCGGCTCGCTCTTGGGAGGGGACGAGCAGACTGCATACGCGTGATCTCGTCGTAAAAACTGTCCTCTTGCGCTCGTCGGATCAGCTCGGTCTCAGCGCGTTCGATGTGTCGGTGTTCCAGCTGCGTCGCTCGTCGTCGGCAGATGTCGGTGAAGGCCAACACTCTTGCTGCGCTTCTCACCAGGGTCTCGTACTTGGAGAAGCGTTCCGGTTCTGGTAGCCAGCTTTCTCGCCCCGATGTCTCGCTCACGTGCAGGACTTCCTCGTCGTTCTCTTCACCTGTCGACGTCCCGGGCCACTGGTCTTCTGGCAAGTACAGGAAACTCGGCCCCTGGAACCACCGATCCGTTGAGCTGATCGGCGCGTCAGTGAGACGTGTGGCATCGTCAGCCACGTTCAGGTCAGTAGGGAGCCATCGCCATTCTTTTCTCTGCGTCAACTCGGCGATCTCCCCAAGTCGATGTGCTACGAACGGTGTGTAGCGTCGCATGTCGTGTCGTATCCAGTGCACGACCGTCGAGGAGTCGGTCCAGTATGTTGTCTGGCCGATTTCCACTCGATGTTCCCTCTTAATCGTGTCGGCGAGTCTTGCTCCGATGACCGCCGCTTGGAGTTCTAGCCGAGGTATGGTTTGTGTCTTCCTCGGCGCCACCTTTGCCTTCGCTGCTACCAACACGACTGCGATACTCCCGTCGCTCCTCTTGATGCGCCAGTATGCCGCGGTCGCATAGGCCTGCTCGCTGGCGTCACACAGCACGTGGAGATCAATTCGTTCGTACTTCCCCAGAATGTAGCAGCGCGGCAACCTCAGCATGGCTATCTCTGGAAGGCGCGCAAGCCAGGACGCAAAGAGTTCGTTCTCCTCTTCCGGTATCTGTTCATCCCAGGCTATCTGTAGGCGCCACAAGTTCTGCAGGATAATTTTGGAACGGATCGTGTAGTGGCTCAGCAGTCCCAGCGGGTCGTAGATCGACATCACGGCGCTGAGTGCTTCCCGCTTGGTCGGCGCACGTGCTCTTGACCTCACTTCTTCTGGGACCCGGTTCATCGATGTGTTGAACCCGAGCTCATCCTTTTCGGCGTTCCAGAACAGCCCCAGGATCTTGCTCTCTGGCTGTTCTCCCCCCAGTGGCGTAGGGGTAGTGGCGTGTAGCTCCGAGGGCACGTCGCTCAGCACCGCCTTATCGCTGGCACTCCATCCTCGTAGGGTGAACCCGGCGTGTGCGTGTACGGTCCGTGTTTCTTCAACCGCCTTCCGTGCCTCCTCTACATCTTCGTAGCTCGCCACCCAATCATCCATGTAATGATTGTTCCTGATTGCCTCCAGTGCGCGCGGGAACTCCTGCCCATACACTTCCGCGTTGTGGTTGCGAATATGGTGGGCCATATACGGGGAGCTAGCGGCGCCGAAGATCATACTGGTCATCTTGTACTTCTGTGGAGGCTTCTCTTGTTCCTTTCCTCTCCACAAGAATTGCTGAGCCGGTTGATCTTGAGGTCTTATCTTCACCCGCAGGAACATCTCTTGGATATCTGCTGTGATCGCGACGGCCTTCTCTCTAAACCTGAAGATGATTCCTTGCAGCGACAACAGCAGATCTGGTCCCTCCAGCAACTCGTCGTTGAGGCACACTCCGTTGCTCCTAGCAGCCGCGTCGAACACCAAACGGTATTTCCCCGGTTTGTTGGGGTTCTGCACCGCGAAGTGTGGCAGGTACCAGCTGATGGCACTTGCGTCCTCAGAGCCGTCGCACGGAGTCGCATACCCTTTCTTCAACAAGTTCTCGATCTGGCTGGAGTAGTTCTTTTCAAAGGCGGGGTCCGAGTCCATCTTCTCCTCAATCTTCTTCAGTCGACGAAACGCTTGATTGTAGCTAGAGGGCATGGCGGTGTCGTCTCGTCGCCATGGCAATCCCACCTCGTAGCCTCCGTCAATCTTCTTTGTCGTTCTCTCGACTATAGAGATGGCTCGCTTGTCCGCTTCGCTGACTCTTGGCTTCTTCTGTATACCAAGAGACTCGATCTTGAAGTGGGTTTCAACCAAGTTGTGGAGCTCCTGATCGCCCGCACTGGTGGGTCTGGCAGGCTCGTATAAGTGTAGCACGTTTCCCTCTCGATAGATGGTGCCGCGTGGCGCGGTCCCATGCACCACCCATCCGAGTTGAGTCCTTGAAGCAGCTGGCTGGTTCTGGCTGCCGACTCGCAACTCTCTTGAAACGATACACTCCCAATGATCAGTTCCTACCAGGAGTCCAGGGCGCGCCGTTCCATAGCACACCTCGTCTCGGTCCAAGTCCCTCAGGTGCTCGTAGTCCAATAAGGTCTCCGGAATGGCCTGCTGGTACAGCTTCAGATCTTTTATCGTTCTTGCTCTGATCCGATGTCCATCCGTTTCCTTAACCCCCTTAACCTCGACGGATACGAGCTGACTTTCCATTTCCTGCTGTGACATGTTCACTCCGCTCAGGTGAAGCGGTTGTGACGGTCCTTCTGCCCCAATGCTGGCTGCTAGTTCCTTATCAATGAGGGTGATCGTCGCTCCCTCATCCAGCAGCGCGTAGGTCTTTGCCTCCCCCCGTGGTCCCGTCACGATGATAGGGCACATCTTCAGCAGCACTGTCTTGGGTCCGGGAGCAGGTCTCGTTGCTACCGATAGTACTGCTTCTTGCTTCGGTGACTCGTCGGTCTTCGCTTCTTCGGGTTTCCTGGCTTCTGTCTTCTCGTCATTGTGCAGGGAAGAGTGATGTGGGCGGCGGCAGTCGTTTACGCCGCACGGCTTCGCCTTGCACACTATGCGTCGATGTCTTCTCTGGGCGCACTTGAAGCAGACTCCCTTCTCGCGAATCAGACGCCATCTCTGGTCAACCGAAAGCGCCTTATATTTGGGACACGCTGTTAGCAAGTGATCTTGATCACACTTTGGGCACAAGTCCTTTTTCTCTTCTGTGTCTTCTACCGTGGCGTACACCGTCGCTTTCTTCTTAAGTGTCACAGCAGGTCTTGCCTCTCTCTTTACACTAGAGGCGCACGATGCAGGGGCGTATGTGTATCGTAACGCCCTGTCCGCTTCCCGCATCAAAAACTGAGACATTACGATGATCTCTGGGTCCCCGGTGCCTTCGTGGTCGTACGCGTAGTCACACCATCTTGCCTTCAGGTGCGGGCTCATCTTCTCTAGCACCTCTCTGCTCAGCATCGGATTGTACAGGTACCCTCTCTGGTCGATAGTCTTGAGAACGCAGGTTATATTTTGCAGCTTGATGGCGAAGCTATTTAGCTCCGTCGCTGAGGCCCCCAGTCTCGGAAGTTTCTTCAGGTCTTCTATTGCCTTGTCGATAATGACTTCTGGTCTTCCGAAACACTGCTCCAATGTCCTCATTATGACGTTCAGGTCCGTGGCCGTATGGAGTAGGGCGGCTACTGCGTCTCTAGCTTCTCCCTTCAGGCAGCTCCTCAGTCTTTGGATGTTCTCTGCTGCCGAGATCTGGTACATCTGTGTCGAGTCCCGATACGATGCTTTGAATGGAAGCCACTCGTTGGTCGCGCCGGAGAAAGTTGGAAGGTCCGAGTGTCGCAGTCTTGGTCTTGCCATTTTCTCTAGGGTAGCTGCCAGGTGTTCTATGCTGTTCCTGGTCCTGGTGGGTGTCGGTGATCTTCCTCGTGCTGTGTCGAACCGGAGCTGCTTCGCTTCCTCTCTTCTGGGTGCTTCCTCCCCCCGTGAACTGAGCGGGTTCTTCATTAGCCAGTCGTCCATTTTACGTAGAGGTTCTTCCCGTGGGAGGGCTTCTGCTAGCTGCTCTTCATGCACGCTCTCTTCGTCATTGATAACCGACACTTCCACTGCTAACCTCTTCTTGATCAAGTCTGCTTCCAGCTCTAATTCCCTTCTTCTTATGGCGGCCAACTTCTCTGCTGCCTCCAGTTCCGCCACTCGTAGTCGTGTCGTGACGCTGGTGTTTGAGCGTATCGACCTTACTGATCTTGTAGGCGACCTTGGTCTCTGTAGATCTTCGGTTCTTGTGGCGACCCCAGAAGGTCCTGCCGTGCTAGCGTCCGCTCCCCTTGAAAAGGGTGACGCTGGCGGCTCCATCGACAGTCTTCGTAGTCGCTCCTTCTCAATACGCGCTGCTTCCTGTAGCTGGGCGCGTCGCTGTTCTTCCACTTCCACTGCATCTCCCTGGCTTCGGGTGACCACCATTTTCACTGTGGAATGTATGTGGAATCGTTCCCAAATGTTCACTATTAGCGGCTCACTTGATCCGCCCCTGACGAGTCCCGAGCCCAACGATCCTCTTCTTGATCCGCCCCTAAATAATCTGGATCCACCCTTGATCAAATGTCCCTCTTCTTCTAGGACCAGTGGTTAACGAATATCACCTCAACGGGGCCCCTCCAACACGTTAGGAACCGGTGAATTCTTCGTCTCCACTTCAACGGAGCCCTCTTTTAAGTGAGACTAGCAGATCCTGATTTTTCTTCCCTCACTTGGCGTGATCTTGAAACGTTGGTTCAATCTTCGTTACGCAGACTCGTTGTTCACACGTCGTTTCCGTAGGTGCGTCGTCGCAGATTATTATGATCTTAATCCGGCGAGCGAAACACCAGGCTGTAGGTACGTCGTCGCTGATTCTTTCGATCTTAATCCGGCGCTCGAAGGACCAGACTGAAAGTACTTCGTCGCTGATTCTTTCGATCTTAATCCGGCTCTCGAAGGACCAGACTGAAAGTACTTCGTCGCTGATTCTTTCGATCTTAATCCGGCTCTCGAAGGACCAGACTGAAGTGGACTGTATAATTTTCTTGTCTTGTGTTCTTCTTGAACTTGAAATAAAACAAGGCTTCTTTCTTCCAGGTTTATTTCTTCTCAGGTATTCTTATTAGAATATTCGGAAAACGACTGTGTCTACGAACAAAACCGGTTCCAATTTATACATTACGCAGCTGATCGCTGATTGGTCGAACGGTCAGGAGGTGGAGCTTTTCAACCATTAAGGAACATTTCGGAATGCTCACGAATATTTCAACCAATCAGAATCAAGCCCGGAATAATCTCGAAATTACATGCAATAACCTTTAGTATCGCGAAACTTTACCTTAACGAGAGCCTTTACACTTTAAACATGCTTTTTACATAGAAATATCCATATTTCACATATAAAACCTTATATCATTCGACTTAGAATTCACTAATCTATCCTACAAAAATATAAAAACCTTAAAAAGTCACCATAACAAAACCTTAGTCCTTATCACTACGTAATATAATTACACGTTGTGTCTACACAATTAGGGCTCATTTTATGAGTTCCTCACTAAAAACTAATTAGGTTCACTTAGAAAACACTAATTATTCACATAATCACTCACTGTCCTATCAGTCTATTGTCACTTTGACACATATTAGGTCCGCAGGCTCGGCGTCCATTACAATTTACGTTACGTATATTCTTTAGTAGTAGACAATAATAATTTTTCAATACACTTACTCGAAAACCCGCTCTTATCCCACCGCTTTTAGGCACGCAATAGACTGTTTTCCGCACTAGTGCAGAAAAGAGCCCGTGCTCTCCCCGCCATAATTTTATAACATTTATCGTATCGGATTGGGCGCGCGTCGACCGCCACGAGTCGCCGGTCAACCCCCGTTTATTCGTTCTGTAAGTGTATTGAAAAAAGTCGTTTGATACACGTGCAAATTTGTCACTGCAGCCCGCGGCTCCATTACACACTCGCCTACGGCTCGTGCGAATTCCGCCTCGGTCGCAATGACAAACTTTTTGCACTTGTATCAAAATGTACTATTCTGGCTATGAGTTTTAATTTTAATTTATGTTAAAAATCGCAGTAAGTATAGATTACATTTTATTCTAAAAAACTACAAAAGCCTTTAATGGCTTCTACAAGTATATGGCTAGTGAGTTAGGAATCAATAGTAACATAAATAGATTAGATAAATTTGTGAGTTTTGCATTTAAAGATGGTAGCAAATTAGTATAACAATCTGCGTGCCGAAAAAATTATTAGCTCGTCAGATTTTGCAAAATAGTCAAAACTTTAGAAGGTTGGCACAGAAGTCTCATCATCATCACATATTTTCGGACATATTTGAGATCACAATATTTCATCAGAGCTGTTCTAAAATTGCTGCAGAAGCCTGCAAGGTTTAGAATTAGTTCTTAATCTTATGCCACAGCACTCTGATTATTGTTTTTTCAAATACGAATTAGGTACATGTTTTTTTCTCATTGCCATCAAAGTCAGGATACCATACAAAACGATTTTAAGCGGGCGTAAAATCGTTTTGTATATTATTATATTATACTAGAAAAGTCCTGTATGTCCTGTTTGATAGAATTGACAGGTAGGAAACCTAATAAATAAATATTAGTAAGTGTATTGTGTGTTTATATTTTTTTTTTGTTTCAGAATAACCAGTTACTTTTACGATCAACTAAAGAAATCTGATTTCCTGAACTTGTTCATAATATTTTTGTATTAAAATGACCTAAATCATGATTGTGTTTGTTTTCTTACTCTTTAGTTTTAAATAATTCTAAATCAATGAATGTAACGCACGTTTGTGGCTTAGAATGTCATCCCCCAGGTCCCCAAGTATTGTGATTTTTGCAATATACATTACAGATTATATTCATGTTGGCAGCATGGACTTCAGTTCAAAAGAATCACAACAACCATAACTACACTACAATTGCTATAGGATGGTACGCGTGACAGCTGTCGGATTTATACAATATACCTATCCTTTTCTCTCATCTTATAGATGCATATTTTCGTCCTGCTGTCATCCATGCTAAAAAAATGTAAAAAAGACCTTAAAAGTATAAAAATCCCATAACATATAAAATATTTTAATAGCATTGTGTATGTTTGGCCTTGCAGAGTAATAATTACTACACACAGCGATAAATCAAACAATATACACTGGCTGCCAAAATTCCCGGTTGCTAATTAAAAGTGTGATAGTTTCTTATATTTAAAAGATGATTTCGTGAAACCTTAGTATTAGGTCTGTAGCTATGAAATTGCCTTTTTTTTAAACGGGTTGCTTTGAAGTGTTATATCTTTGGATTGACTTGGAATTATAATTACAAATAAACTTTATGTTAAAGGTACGTTATTCTTTTTAAAAAATTAGGTATTTATTGGTTTCTTTGTGTTTTGTATTATCTGTAATATCGCAGTACTTATAACTATATTTGTATGAAATATAAGAAAACTCGCATTATTTTGTAATATGAGTTCTTTCGTGGAAACAATGTGTCTCAAGCGGTATGCAATATTGATGATGTTTAGGGACTTAAAACTGCTAATGAATGGGATGTCTATTTTTTTTTCAATCACTTTCACGTGGCAAATTTTATCTCATTTGAAATGCGTAGAGTATGCATAAAAAACGTTTTTTTATTTGCTTTCATAGTTATAAGAACTGCGATATTACAGAAAATACAAAACACAAAGAAACCAATAAATACCTAATTTAAAAAAAAAGAATAATGTACCTTTAATATAAAGTTTATTTGAACTTATAATTCCAAGTCAATCTAAAAAAAGATATAATAAAGATTTAATACTTCAAAGCAACCCGTTTTAAAAAACGGCAAGTTAATACTTTAACCCCTATTATTTTGTAGCTAGCTGACTAATTAATACATAAAAGAAAATACATAACACGTTTTGTAAGCCATTTCATTTTCAAATTTCATAAAAAAATACGCTTCTGATAGTACTGTTTTATTTCCAAATTAATACGATTTCGGTCTATACTTGACCATTTTTGTAATGCGCACTTTTTGACCCTATTATTATAAGGCAGCTAAAGCTGTGTCTAACACATCTCCCGAGCTCGTTCTATGTGAGTATTGTATGGGGTTTAAGTTAGGGCTGCGAGATGGCCACTCCATGTCAGTAACAGCGAAGTCTTGAAAATGCGTATTGACTGAATGAAGTATAGCTAAAATCTCCTCTACGTATCTGAGAGCAGTCCGACAGTTGTTTCGTTTCCTAAGGTGGGAAATCATCCAAATGACTTCTCGCGCTCTGGGTGGAGCGAGAGGGCGTGTCAGACTTTTACTGACTAAAACCACACCTGTATCCTTCAATTACCCTTTGCGTTCTAGGACTACGGGTTTCCCTTTCAGAAATTCTCCGCGGTCCTAGCTAGCAGGCATCGGCCCTGCTGGGCCCCTACGGTTTGCTGACATCTCTTGAGGAGCGCGAGGATCACTACGCGCTGTTGACGACTGGGCTCGGTCCAGTTAATTACCGAACAGCCGGACGGCGAGCTACCCAGTGCTCGACGTCCGCAAGCCCGCGTCTACCGTGGCTGGTAGTCGGGGTCGGAATTACGGCGGCTGGGGCGTGAGGACCTTCGTTCCCTCACACGTGCCGCCTCCTCCTTCGCTAGCATTACTGCTTCGCAAAAGGAGGCGACCGCCTGCCATTCCTCCTCGCTCCGGACCATAGCCTGAACCAGGGCCCGACGCGAAAGGTCGCTGCCGCCAATTGCCTCCACGAGGACACGGCGATGCTCTGCCCAAGCAGGGCACACCTCCACCGTATGCTCTACCGTGTCCTCTGGGTGGTCCACACAATGATGACACCCGGGCGTTGCTTCCGCCTGAATCCGATGCAGGAACCTCCCGAACTTGCCATGTCCGGTGAGGACCTGCGTCATGCGGTAGGTGAGGACGCCGTGTTGCCGCTCCAGTCACTCCTCGAAGAGGGGACTTACCGCCATAATTGTAGCGTGCCCAGCACTGGGTTGCGACAGTCGCCGTCGCCATTCCACCATGAGATCCCGCCGGAACTCTGTCCGCCATGCCGCGACTTGGCGCGGCAGCGGAGTTTCGCCCCGGCGTTGCATCTCCACGCGCAAATCGTGCATGAGTGCAATGACTGTTGCCTCCAAATCCCATGGTGGCAGGCCAGCAAGGAGGCTCGCCGCTTCGCGGGAGATCGTGCGGTATCCCCGTACCATCCGGATGGCCATGACCCTCTGGCAAGCGTTCAGCATGGCCGCCGGTCGCCTTTGCAGTGACGGCGCCCATACCGGCGCCCCGTAAAGGGCCATGGACCGAACAATTCCCGCGTAGAGCCTCCGGCAGGAGGCGTTCCACATACCCCGTACGACTCACTGAAGATACCCCAGCCTAATGCTTTTTATCAGCTTCATAAAGTCATCGTAGGACCACCTGTGTACCTTCACCTCTGACACGACTGCCAGACATTCTAAAATCATAAAATTACGAGAGGGAGTCAGACTTGCACTGACTTAAACCCACCTGTGTTCTTTCAGTTACCTTTTGCGTTCCAGAGGCACGGTTACTCTTTCAAATAACCCCATAGTTACCGATATAGCCCGTCGAATCACCAAACTGAAGTGCCAGTAGGCAAGGCGCATTGCTCGCAGAACAGATGGTCAATAAGGCCAAAAGGTCTTATCGAAGAGTCGAAAATCCAGTGTTCGAAGGCCTCCCACAAGCTGGATCGACGACTTAGTTAAGGTTGCAGGAGTTTGCTGGATGCGAGACGCACAGGGCCGGGGAAAGACCTTCATTACCCTTTGGGTGACTTTAAGCCTTCAGACCAGGCCCATTGTTAGCGACCACGTCGAAACGGAAGTTCCATATACTCGTATCATCACTGGTAAAACGCACTGGTCGTAAACTTTCGTCTTGAGGTATTTTGATATGTGACACGTAAATATACTGCTCAGCTTTCCGAACGCTGACTTCGACGGTTGACATCTTAGCGAAGTTAGATCTACCCAAGTGTACCGTTTGTTTCAGGTAAATGTAATCGACTACAGCTTCGAATAAGCATAGAGTCTCTGATCTTGAAAAAAGTGGGTGTGACATGGTTATTAAGCATGACCTCAGTTGGTATATAAATAAAAGAATGTCTCGCTAGCTCATTATTTTTGACTGACGTTACTATAGCAATGGCATCCTATATCGTACTTATTTGTTTGTTCCTAGCAGTTTTAAGTATAATTTTTGCTGCACCAGCTGATAATAATCAATCTTTTCGTAAGTCCTTATTGTTTTTATTTATCTTAATATTTAGTTATTTTGAGTTAATTGGTATTATGGATTCATTATTATTGTTTTTTTTAACTCGAAATACGCTGTACTAGTTGATGGGAATACTTTTGGTAAGTTTTTATAATTCTTTTTATACTAGTTGATGGGAAATATTAGGTATACTTTTGTTTTGATGTCCATTCTGAAACAACAAAAATTTTATACCTATAAATACTGGGATTTATGGGTATAAATTAATCATTTTCTAACATACATATATCTTTATTTAATTATTACATCGCCCGAAGAATCGCCAAACTAAAGTGGCAGTGGGCAGGACACATTGCTCGTAGAACGGATGGTCGATGGGGCCGAAAGGTTCTAGAGTGGCGACCGTGAACCGGAAAACGCAGCGTTGGAAGGCCTCCCACAAGGTGGACCGACCACCTGGTGAGAGTCGCGGGAATGCGGTGGATGCGAGACGCACAGGATCGGTCGCGGAGATGCTTGGGGGAGGGCTATGTCCAACAGTGGACGTCTTTCGGCTGAAATGATGATGATGATGATTTATTACATAGGTAAATACCCCAAATAAATTAATTAAGCGTCTTATTCTTTAATTCTTCTCTATTTGTTGTTATCTCAATATAGTTTGTGATTTCTTGATTTTAATAGTACCTCTTTAATATTCTAGACTGCCCTGCAAATGAGACTTACTATGAATGTCAACTTGAGGTGTGCCTTAGAACCTGTGAAGATCTGAAACATATTTCCCCGTGTCCTTTAATTGAAGGTCGTTGCTATAATCCAGCCTGCCTTTGTGAATTTGGTTACTATAGAAATTTCCTGGGAAAATGTGTAGAAGAAGATGAATGCTGTAAGTTATTTTTTTTTAACCCGTTAACCACTCGCGTCGGATAAGTCCGACGACGGTTTTCGCGTCCTATTCGCCAGGGTCGTGTGTTTGTGCCTGGGTACTACATCTCTCTTCTCACTCCCCAGAAGAGTTATTTGGTCGTGTATTTGCGACTCTGGTGGAAAAAACGCGAAAGCGTTAGTCGGATATATTCAACGTAGGCGGTTAAAAACTTAATATCGTAGTCTGGTGGTCTAGCTGTTATTTGTAGGTCTTTGATCGTCTTTATGGATGGTTAGAAATCTTACACCAGTCTTGATTGGTGGTGGTTGGTAGCGTGATTGGTAACGTGATTGTTACCCAATTGAACGGCAGCACTGTTAGTGTTGGGTCATTGTGGCGACATTTGGGGAGGCCTATGTCCAACAGTGGGCGTCTTTCGGCTGAAATGATGATGATGATGACTTTTGGCGCAGTGGTTGAGTGAAACTGCTGCACTGCAAGTCGCGGGTTCGATTGTCGCTCGGAACAAATATTTGTATGTATGTTCCGGGTCTGGGTGTCATGTGATATGAATTTACATGTTTGTGAACGTACCCACAATACAGGAGTAATTTTTAGTGTAGGGCAATGATTTTTCTTTAAAGAAAAGAAACTAATTACTGGGTTATGAAAAGAATTACTGCGTTATGGAGTTAGAAAGGCAGTCATATAGTTCATCACAATAGACGAAAAATATTTCATCACATCACCATCATCATCATCTCTTTGTCATCGTAATTTGTGCCTACGTATTCATGAACAGAAAAATGGATGGATGAACAAGTATGGTTCTATAATTGTACCCATTGTGGTACAATTATAGAACCATACTTGTTCATCCATCCATTTTTCTGATCACATAAGAAAAGGAACCTCTCGACATAATAATCATTTTTAATGGAAAAATACATACAAGATAAACTTTTGGTAACCTACGTGATTTTTTTACACTCGTATATACAACATTAGTTTTCGGGTTTCGCATAGTATATGCGAAACCCGAAAACTAATGTTGTATTATATTATAATGAAACACGTGTCTAATATTTTTAAGTAAATAATCTATGTACAAAATTTCATAGCTGTATCATGATACAGTTTGTTTCATGAAACATCATGAAGTTATAAGCTTGTTTGGTTACCTGGTTGTCCGCACAAATACGTGGTTACCGGGCCATCCGGGCGACTGAGAGTTTGTTTTGCTCCCGTACCCAGCTGTGCACTGGCGCCTAATGCCCACTATGACCTGCTATGACTTGTGATATACTTAGTATCGGTGGTATCCAACTTGTGACCTTTTTAACATGATGTAAAAAAAAATCGGTGAAAATACATTAAAAAAAAATACAACCGACTTCAAAGTAAAAACAAAAAACACTGAAAAGTGCAAAATAACTTTAATTTCGGAAGTCGGTGTTCCTATATAGTTTTGTCTCTTCGTTATTTAATAAAAATACATTCAGCCAAACATAGAACCTCCTCCTTTTTGAAGTCGGTTAAAAATTATTGGAATCGATTTAGTTACTGATTCTGAACAAACTATATTCAGGTTTCGCATATACTAAAAATTATGTTGTATACTTTAAATAGTTACTCTGCTATCAATTTACATGCGATAATTGACTTGCTGGCTAGAGTATAATCGTTAAAATTCTTTTTTTTTTGTTTCAGAATAAATTGGCAGATACTACTTCTTTAATCGAAAAAAGTAAACGTATTTAATTTAAGAAATTTAGTACTAATTTACATTAAAAAACTAATCATGTTATGCTGTGTTTTTGTTTTCTTACTATACAGGGTTTCTTGGTATACTATACTTTAGTTTTTTAAACATCGGGATCAGGCATCTCCCTTTTTTCATAACGAATGACTTTCAAATACACATCAGTACCAATTTTATATGTGAAGGATTTCACAATATTGAATCGTTTTTAGGGTATCGTATCCAAAGGGTAAAAACGTGGACCCCATTACTAAGACTTCATTGCCCGTCTGTTTGTCACCAGGCTTTATCTCATGAACCGTGGTAGCCAGACAGTTGAAAAGAGATTGCCCAAATTTGTATGTGGATCCGTACCAACTTGAGTCAAACCTACTCTCAAGAGTATAGCTATTATTTAAATTTTCACTATCTAAAATTTTTTTGTTAATATGTAACCACATTTTTGAGATATTAAAAATAGTTCGAAAACGCCTGGTCATATTTCATAGCAATTTTTAACCGTAGTGATTATATTATAATTTGCATTCTATACTATAGGTATGCGTTTTAGGCCAAATTGCTGTGTAGTGCATTACATTATTATTGATATATGCGATAAGTTAGGACCCGGATTCCTTCGCTCCTATATTATTGTGGCGTTATTTACGCTCAGGCTTTTATCGCGCATGAGATATTTTCCAAAGATATTTCTTTACGCTATACCTAGGCCTACACTGAAGAACCTTAAGACTGTTAAAAGTCGAAATGGTTCAGTCTTTTATTTACTTATTTATTTATAAAGTTATTAAGACCTAAAAAAACTTATTACGTGCTTTAGTTCGATTTCTCGAATCAAGAAACGCAATTCATCACTTACAGGTTGTGAGTTCTACATTCAGCTACCGAAATGTACAGTAAAGGGGTTGACTGTAGCCTATCATCACCCTTAGCTGCATTTAACAACCTAGCCCTAACCATATAGCTACAATATATACGTATATAAATAATAGTGCGGGAAGCCTGTTGCCTTGAAACCTAAGGCAAAAGACGGAAGGTGGGAAGAATGAAGGGTGTATAGGACGGGATTTATCACTGCCGATACGCAACCTCACGGACCGACCAATAATTAAGGCTGGATAAGGCCAGAGCTATCGGCAACCATTTATAGGCGCAGTAACAGTGAGAGGAGCCGATGGTCTCGTCGTAATGAAACAGCGTTGCTCTTAGCGTAGAAAGAGACTTTAGTACATATTTACATAGTATTTATATTAATCTATTCACATTAGTTATTAATGCATTTGTGTGAAAAAACTGATGTACCTAGTCGAATTATTTTAGTGACAAATAACTAATATTGACCTCAATTCGGCTTCACTGCCAGTTTCTCGCGTGAACATAGGTACTTAACAAGGTAACACAAATAAAGAATTTGTAATTGTTAGGCAGATAAAACATTTATTTTTGGGGTACATAGTATCAAATCGTCGTCATCTTCCTGCCCTTGTCCATGTTACTTGAGGTAGGCCCAAAACATTTTTTTCTTCCATTGTCTCCTGTCAACCGTCACGCTATCACTGACTCCGTTTTCTTTACACAATCTATCCGACTTTTCTTTAGCCTCCCTCTCCATCTATTCACGTGTTTATTCTTTGGCTATATTCTATGTATAACTCTTTGGGTGTGTTCTCATCTGGCGAATACGCCGCTAGCGAGCTGCGTGCGTGCATTTCAAGTTAATGCGCCGTTTCTATGCCATCATCGTGCCCTTCGCACGCCAGCTTCGCGCCATGCGCGAACGGTGCAAAACCGCGCGCGAGCGGCCCGCGCGCTTCTCCTCGCGCCCGCAGAAAGCAAATGGAAATGAACGTACACCGCGCGCGCCCCCTTTACAAACCTTGCAACTTGCAAAGTAACATCTCAACACAGTCAATAGTTATTTTAAACGTATTGAATTAATTATTGTTCAATAAAACTACCAGAACTACTCAAATGCAGTACAAAAAACATCAAACGATATAAACGTCAGTATAACAACAAAATACCAAAATGTCATAACCAAACTGACAGTGTCAAGTTTTCAGTTTCTAATATACGCAATGTTTACTTTATAAAATGGTGAGTTAGAATAAAATAATTTAACAGATTTATTTTTAGCAGTTTAATTATTTTCTACTATTTACTTAGATATCAGATAAAATTAATTAGGCGAACCATTTATTTATGATCATTGTCAGATTAAAAGCGTTAGCTTTACATACTCTTTGGTCAGATAACGAAAATAACTGACAACTGTAATCGGAACGTGAAGATTTCTGAAATGACGTTATTTTTTTCGGAAGTAGGAATTGTTAATCATTTAATATCATTTTCACGATATTTTTTAATGTGGTTAAAAAAAGCGGTGAAAAATCAGTACATTGTTCATATAAATAAAACATTATTTTTGGTATTAATATACTTGTGACGCAATATGGTACGGGGTATGGGCATTCTTCTTTTCACAGATGATGTATTTCTGTTGCCGCTATAACCAGGACAAAATATCTTATCTTGTTTTGGGGCTGGCCCTATACCAGAGCACTTCGACCCTTCTGGATCTTTTGACCAGGACAAAATAAATATTTAAGTGGGGTTTTCATACAACAAACGTGATTTTTCAACAAACGAACACGGGGATAGGTAAAACTAAAAAAAAGGCTATATTATAGTGTCTAATGTTGTATAGATAATGGTACCCTTCGTGCGTGAGGCCGACTCGCATTTGATCGGTTTTTTATTAAATTTTTATTCTTTTTTTATTAAATTCGGTGTCCAATTTTGACTGATTAATGCTAATCAGTAACTGGTGGTTTCTATTCTGTTCCAATTTCACAGTTCCTATATACCATACACTATGTAGTAGGTTGATGTTCATACTTATATGTATATCGGCATGACATAATTTTCAATAGATTTTCTCAATTACATATTGTCAAAAAAAAAAAGAAAAAAAAAGTAAAGTATTATTTTGGTTTACGTCAGTCGCAGTTCACGTTACATTTCATGTTAACAGATAACTTCGAAATTTGTACGGTTTTAATTGCTTTACGTTCTTGGAAAAGGTAATTGAACCCAAAATTCCTGGAAGTAAATTATGAGCGATGAGGTTGATAAGGGTTTATTTTCGTGTCCTATGTATTTTGTATTTATATTATTAACATAACAACTGTATTCCGTGAATGAATAGATAGAGTTCTACCTATTTATAATATAGGTATACCCGAATTTCACCAGTTTTTACCAGGTGTCTTTCTTAATTCGTCAGATTTTTTTAATATGTAATAATCTATGAACTAAACGAAACTAAAAAAAATAATAATTATTAATCTTGTGTTACTAACTGTACCAAACGTTGATAAGGTTTAAAGTTCCATACAAAAATAAACGTTGGACGAGTTGACTAATGAAAATATAATTTATTTTTATTTTCTGCAACTCGTACATTATGGGCCGTAGGTATGCGGTACGAGTTGACGAATTACTCTCTTCAAGGCTAGAGTGAACAGGCTCTTAATAAACTAGTGCACTTCACCATGAACGATTGCTTACCATCAGATGGGATCGCAGTCAACCCCTAGTTTATATAAATAAAAAATATATACAGGGTGTTTGGTGCATCGTGTGCCAAATTGAAATGGTCGACGGGAGGGGTCATCTGCTATCCTTTCAGATCCCTAAACACTTCTCATGCCCTGTGGATTTTTTTTCATCGACATTTTATTGTTATATGAAAATAAGACCAAAATTTTTCATTCAAATACAAATTTAAAAAAATGTTTAAGGCGCAGACTCTCGGTCTTTACCTATGAAATTGCCGTTTTTTAAAACGGGTTGCTTTGAAGTGTTATATCTTTGGATTAACTTGGAATTATAAGTTCAAATAAACTTTATATTAAAGGTACGTTATTATTTTTTCGAAATTAGGAATTTATCAGTTTCTTTGTTTTCTGTAATATCGCAATTATACCCATTTTTGTATGAAATCTAAGAAGACTCACATTATTTTGGGATATAAATAAACGCTCACAGCTTTGTGGTTATGAATATTATTTATTGAGACTTTACTTAAATAATAACTAGACCTTTAAGTATTTGTAGTAATTAAAAATTAGTGGTGTATAATTTATTTTTTAAATATATATTTTTATTATATTTTTTTAATTTTTATGTAACAGTTGCTTTTGTCAGCAGCTTTGCCTGCGTAAAAATAGAAAATTATCGTACGGTACGGTATACTCCGGGGATAAAAAGCATTCCGTGCTTTATCCGTGTGCATGTTTCATACAAGCCGTTTAAGCTTGAAGGGGTAACATTTACACACACATACCTTTAAATTTTTTCCTATAAAATAATACATAGAGGACGCAAAGGCAGATTTAATTCTTTAGCCTTCCTATACCAGCGAACCAAGGCTCATTATGAAACCAATACAATACTACTATATTGTATTGGTTTACAACAGTTTTGTTTAACAAAATGTAGATAGTACTATTTCGTCCCATTTCTTAGATGCCCAACAAAAATTCTACGATTTTTTCAAGGATTTTGTTCACTATTTGGTCCAAAAGTTTCAGTACAGCGAAGCCCAGTGGACTTTAAGACCGCTCGCTGAATAATTAAAGCACCCTTTCACTATGTTTAAGGAAGTCCTGTAGAATTCGGGTCACGGGCATAAACCTAGGACGAAATTATGCAGACTTGTGAGCCCAAAGGGAATCGAGTTTCCTTAGAATTATTATGCAACTTTCTTTTAGTTATAAACAAAAGTTAGATTTGATAGCTATAACCTAGGGGTCTTTAAGTCAAGAGTGAATATGTTAGTTCTAAGTAAGCGTGCTCCAGCATTGATCACATAATCGCTTACCATCAGATGAGATGGTGGGCAAGCGCGGGCCTATCAATAATAATAACAAGAAGTCTCAAAGCACAACTTCTACATTTAAAGGAGCAAAAATATAGAAATCACGTTTTTTTTTCTACCTTTAAAATCCTGCAGACAGTGCCTTTGACATCGACGCACCAGCGAATATCACGGATCCAGTACATGATTCTGGAACCCCCAGTGGTGGAAATATTCGTCGGCTTTTTCCTAATTAAAAAAAAACTGTATTTTTTAAAATTTAAACTCTGTAAAATCGTCGTTATTCTATTAACCACACTAATACTATAAAGGTGAAAGTTTGTGAGTGTTTGTATAATATGTTTGTTACTTCTTCACGCTCGAACTGCTGGACTAATTTCGGTGAAACTTGGTATATGGGTAGACCATGGAGCACATATTATATTTTTTATTCCGGTAGTATCTTAGTACAAACAAACAAATAAACTTATAAATAATGACATCAAAACCTGCACAAAAAAAAGAAACATTTACAATTGTACACATCGCCAGCTCAAACAGGCAATACAGTTTCTTTGTCCTGCAAACGCAAACAAGAACAATACAAAATATGGTTGCACAGTTTGCGAAACTCTATTAATTAAACGCAGCCATTTCCTCTGTGGAACTCATAAATAACAAAATATAATGCAGCCTTCACTAGTAGATTGCGAGTACAACATGGAAACTAACATTTTGCTCGTTGAACGTAATTCTAAGCTGACTAGTGCATATACATAACCCAAATTAAAGTTAATTACACTGGCCTCAAACAAAAACCGTCTACGAAAGAGAATAGCAGCGAGTGTTTTTTTTCAAGCCGGGAATGTAGCTACAGTGAAGTGCAGGAAAATGTAGTCACTTGGTAAAAATTGAAAATGAATATTATAGTAGACTTTTCGTTCACTTCTTAGTGGTAATATTATCCTTAATATTGAAAACCTCTAAAAATCCTAAATAATATTATAAATGTGAAAGTAAGTTTGTTTATTACCTTTTTATATCTAAAATACATAATCAATTATTAAAAAAGGACCATAAGCAGGTGCTATCCAGAAAAAAATCTGTTCTCAAGGAAAAATTAATAACTTTCGACGGCCTTAATTACTTTACGATGTTAGATGGTGCTTTATCTTTTGAATCATATTTGAATGATATTATTATTAATTCGTTCATTAATAAAAAAAAAAACATTTAGAAATAGTAGTCCGCTGGTGTCGGGGACAGGGTCCAAGCTACCGGTGGTGGGCTTCAGAGGCAGGAATCTACTCACAATCCGAGCTGTATGGAGGAGTACTGCCTTCTGTATCAGGCCCTTGATTCAAGCGCGCAACGACGATTTCGAAATTTTAGTAGTGTGTTAAGTTTTTTTTTTTATATCAAGTTAACGTATTATTGTATAATTTATAGTAATATTTTATATATTAATGCTAGTGAAGCTGGAAAAGCTAGTATTATAATAAGGAAAAATGTTGGGGAAAATTGTTACCTACTTTATATTAAGTGTATAGGTACTCGGTAGGTAACTTTTATTAGGTACAAGTGACTATAGTGTATTTGTTTCTGAGAATAACTAAATTACTCGTTGGTGTACTGTTAATAAATACAAACTAACCTCTTATCTATGCTCCGCTGTGGAATACATTGTGCTTGACAGTTTCCTTATTCCACTCATGCCAACTGGTCGCTTTTTAGGGTTCCGTAGCCAAATGGCAAAAAAACGAAACCCTTATGGATTCGTCATGTCTGTCTGTCTGTCCGTCCGTATGTCACAGCCACTTTTTTCCGAAACTATAAGAACTATACTGTTGAAACTTGGTAAGTAGATGTATTCTGTAAACCACATTAAGATTTTCACACAAAAATAGAAAAAAAAGCCATACGTGTGAGATATCTATGGGTAGGTCTTCAAAAATGATACTGAGGTTTCTAATATCATTTTTTTCTACACTGAATAGTTTGCGCGAGAGAAACTTCCAAAATGGTAAAATGTATGTAACTTCTAAAATAAGAGAATGATAAAACTAAAAAAAAATATATGATGTACATTACCATGCAAACTTCCACCGAAAATTGGTTTGAACAAGATCTAGTAAGTAGTTTTTTTTTAATGCGTCTTAAATCGTAAGTCGCAATTTACCTTTCAAGTTTGTACGGAACCCTCAGTGCGCGAGTCCGACTCGCACTTGCCCAGTTTTTTTTTATGTTAAAAATATATTTTATTTTAAATCTAAAAGGAAGAAACGTGTTTTTGTAATATGGTTTTTGTTGATTTTTAATTAGTTTCAATTGTCATTCTTGGGATTGTAGCTGTTTCGCATATTTTGTCGTAATATAAATTCCGCACACGATATTCCAAGCAAAAACCTCATTTAAACCGTATCCGCATTTTACATTTCATGACTTAACCGCGAAAAAAAACAATTTTTTTTTTGTAAAACCATTGCCCGTTACAACATTAACAGTATTTCTGTTGGAATTTTTGTGTACATTCGTGAGTGAGCCGTTTAAATATTTCGTGATATTCATAAACAGTCAGTTTGTAATGGCCGAGATATTTTAAATTGCTTCATGAATAGAAAAGGGAAGTTTGTGCATCGGCATTACGTTTATTTTCGCGTTAGAACATCGTAGCTTTGCTTCCTAGACATTGTTTGAGATGAAAAGATACCTCAGTTTCCTCTTACAGAGTTCTCGCTGTATATTTTTGAATACTCGGAAACACTTATGTAACGTAAAAAATATTTTTGGCTTCGTCTGTAATAAATATTTGCATAATAAAACCCCAATTTAAAATTTTCAACAAAGTTGGACACTAGACTGTGGCCTATAACAGGAATAAAGCCATTATACCACCGAAATGACAGCTGTCAAACGCTCCATTTCGCGCCAAAAGCTGACACCTATGAAACGTCGTCATTCAGCCTATTTAAATTGTTCACTTTCGAATATACGTACAGAATATGGAGTCCGCAAGTTTCCATTGTTAAGCCTCAATGGAACCACGTAATTTGCATAAGCAAAGTTGAAATTTGAGGAACAATACCCTGCATTATACGGCTGTAAAGTGCTAGCACAAGTCATGATGGAGTTTAATGCTTTATTGCACGTAATTCATGCCTTGTTTTTTTTTTTAATAGCCTTATAACATTCGAACAATGTTTAATTATGAAAGTCGTACCTTCAAATTATATGGCAGCACGCGATTATTTGTACAAATATTTGATCAAGTTATTTGGTATTAATTTAAATTGTTTTGCGTTGATTTTATCGAGTTGGGTTGTTATTAGCATTCATTATTAAGGGTGTTTTTAATATCGTGTGGTTTTGATCACGCATGTGGTATTGAACCGCGCACGTAAACCCTGCAAATGTTCTTTTCATACAAGTATTTATTGTAATGCGTGGAATACGCACTCGGGACGCGTTTTAATCCCGCATGCGTGATGAAATCCGCACGATATTAGAAATACCCTAAGTGTTGCCTACAGTTTTAGATAATTATTTTTATGGGTTAAATTGAATTAGTTAAATACTTTGCTTTTTTTAATTGTTAAAACCATTCAAAGATCACAATAATATTATAGGTATTATTGTGCACTCCAAGTCAAATTTAGCAACGGACATTCCCAGACAAAAGCAATCAAAATTCCAAAGTATTTCGTTAATTATTTCCTCATATCTTCCGGCAAGCCGTCTGTTTGTTCAAGAAAATGAGAAGCGTCGCATTCTTGTCGCGACGCTCAACGTTATGCATTTGTTTGTGTCAACAGCACAGCGACGACGACGGGATTTATAACCGAGCGTCGTCGGTGAATTAGTTTTTGAAACAGTCTAGGTACCCTCTGTTTGTAGGAACTGAGGTTTATTTACGAATGGCTTGCTGATTAAATTACATTTTGATTGATTTTGAGATCTATTTCTGATGTTACTTGGTACATTACCAACACCGAAATCCATGACGAACTAAAAATATATACTGTGTCGGAGGAAATACAAAAACACTCACAAAAATACCAGGAGAGACTGGAACCACCCTAATGATCTAGCGGCTGCGCTTAAAACCAGAAGTTACTCGAAAAGACTGAAAAGGAAAGATAACATAGTCCAATTGCTAAAGTGGACTCAGCAACTGATTGGGTAGATGGCTCACTGGAGTCACGCTCATCCCGCCACGAAATCAAACTCCAACACACCTGCTAAAAGTGACGAAGTGCTGATTGCAGATTGGTAAGAAAAAAATAGATTACAGGTAATCAGGAATGGCTAGTTATCAATAAACTTCTCTATTAACGGCTGAAGTGTCATTTAACCTTTTGAGTGCGTAATTAGAGACACTATAGTAAGACAATGGCGCGTGAACGCCGGCGTTAATGCGGGGATCAACAGCTTGAAACCAAATTCAGTTCTCACCTAATTAGTCATAATAAGTGTTATATTATTACGTAAAACAATTCCAAACTAAACTATAGGTACTGCCTGTGAATTTAATGTTCTAAATCAAGTGTCATGTAGATCGCGTGTCAAAGTCAAAGTCAAAAGCATTTATTTCCATTTTGATGGGAACCAAATGACCCAATAACTCGTGCCACCATCGTGGTTTGTCGAAGGTACAGGTATCGGCACGGATTTTGAGCGCTCGGCGAAAGAGTGGGGATCGCTTTGCGTACGCGTTTTTTTTTTTAAATGTAAACCTATTTTCTTTTTTTTTCTTTTACCTAGTACCTAGTAGGTAAAAGAAAAAATAAAATAAAATAGATGTACATTTAAAAAGATAATTAAAACGCGTACGCAAAGCGATCCCCACTCTTTCGCCGAGCGCTCAAGATCCGTGCCGATACCTGTATGTTCGTAAAAGATTCTTCGATTTTGATTCCGATGATAAAGCCATATTTTAATATTTGTTCTCTAAAAGGATATGTCTCTTATGTAGACATTTTTTTAAATTATTTATTTTAAAGCTCCTAACTTGTTTGTTTTGGTTACATTATGAATAATTATGATTAAGAAAATATAATTATTGATTGTAATGAAAGCTTAATTTGACATGATTTGTTTTATATATGTTTTGATTTTTATTTGATTAATAAAAATGTGATTTTTATTCAAAATAATGAAGACTGACTTATTTTGATATTTTTGTAAGGCTATTAACGATTACTTTTAAATAAATTCTAAATTTCGAACCGCTAACTGACTTTTATTTTTTCTTACTTTTTGAGTCTTGATATTGTGTATGACCCACCTGCATGCAGTCAAGATAGCAGTCGACGGAAAAACATCATAGTGTAATTCTCATCATATCTACTTTGGAATAATGTTCTAAGCGCTTTTCAAAAATCAACATATTTGGACTATCAGAAACTTCTCAAACCTTAAGAAATATCTAACTTTATGTAATAATAAACTATTAGGTACGTGAAAGTCGTGCTAGGCCCAAAGAACACATCTGCAAGTAAGTATTTATTAAAAAAAAGGACTGTACTTGTCTTGAAATCCAATAACTTGAATACCTATTCTCTCAACGTATCAAAATATGATCATTTATTTTTCATAACCCGGGTCTTTTTTTGTGTCGATGATGATTACGTATGTATTTCCTTCGCATGTTATAGAACCATAAAATTAGACAAAACTATAACCACGTTATTGAGATCACTTATTATCACTAAAGTCCAAATAATACTGTGATCACTTATTTTTTGCTTATATCAATAAACACAAGTGTAAATATCACTTTTGCGAGACCATTCATTTGTCACAATCATAAAATAATTTTATATCTGGTGCAATTTGCTTAAACGTAAATATTATCTTTATGATAACATAATTGACCGTGTATGTTTAGACATATAGTTGTATACATATTAAACACTGCTAATGACCACGTTTATAGCTTAAGTGAATTCTATAATAATTGTTACTCGTTTAAATTTATATCTACATTTTATAAGCGTAAGAAAAAAGGCTCCTAGGCTAAAATATGATTGGGTAGGTAACATCAGCCACTGAACACATTGACTACTGGGCAAGAGTTTCCTCAAAGTGGGTGCCTGAGGATGGACGATGCCGCCACGGTTAACCTAGGTAGAGGTGCTAAACTGACCTAGAAGCCTACCACAAGGGCTGGTTCAAGGTGGCTCGAGAATAGAATTTTTTTTGGCTTCGAAAGCCACCCAAAGGGCCATGGAAAGGGCTATGCTCGGAGTTTCCTTGCGTGATCGAATCAGGAAAGAGGATATCCTCAGGAGAACCAAGGTTTTTTTTTTTTTTTTTTTTTTTTCGGTGGGAAAATCATCTTATGACATCCCCCGCCCTTGGGCGGGGCGGGAGATAGTGTCAGACTTTTACTGACTAAAAACCCACTCCCGTTCCCTCGTTGCCTTTCGTACCAGGGCCGAGTCTTCCTTTCAGAATCAGACCCTTGGCCCCAGTAGACTTCGACCCTGCTAGGCCCCTACAGTTGCTGACATCTCCTTGAGGCGCGCGTGAAACAGCACGCGCCGTCGACGACTTGGGCTCGGTCCGGACGGTTACCGGACGGTCGGACGGCGAGCCACCCATTGCTCGCCGTCCGCAAGCCTGCGCCTACGATGGCCGGAAATCGGGATCGGAATCCCGGCGGCGATTGGGGCGTGAGGACCGTTGCCTCACGCGATCGGCCGCCTCCTTTGCTAGCATTACTGCTTCGCAGAAGGAGGCGACCGCCTGCCACTCCTCCTCGCTTCGGACCATGGCCTGTACCAAGGCCCGGCGCGAGAGATCGCCGCCGCCGATCGCCCCTGCGAGGACACGGCGTTGCTCTGCCCAAGCGGGACACACCTCCACCGTGTAGGAGAACCAAGGTTACCGACATAGCACGAAAAATTGCCAAACTTAAGCGGCAATGGGCAGGGCACATTGCTCGCAGAACGGATGGCCGTTGGGGCCGAAAGGTTCTGGAATGGCGACCACGGAAGACGTAGCGTTGAAAGGCCTCCTACAAGGTGGCCCGATGACCTGATAAGGGTTGCGGGAATTCGATGGATGCGAGGCGCACAGGACCGTTCATTGTGGCGACACTTGGGGAGGCCTATGTCTAACAGTGGACGTCTTTCGGCTGAAATGATGATGATGATGATGATGAATTACCTTTTTGAAAATGTGAACAACCGTGTCCAATTACAGTACCTACATCGAATTTGGAAAGGCTTTTGACGAGGTGAACCATTTTTTCTCATCATTGTTTCTCATCTAATGACAAATCCCTGAGCGGAGGGAGTCTGACACTATCTGTGTCAGACTTTTAGTGACTAAAACCCACTCCTGTTCCTTCTTTGCCTTCGTCCCAGGGCCCCGGGTTTCACTTTCATACTACCCGTGGCCCCAGTAGGCTTCGACCCTGCTGGGCCCCTACGATTTGCTGACATCTCCATCAGGCGCGCGTGGAACAATACGCGCCGTCGACTTGGGCTCGGTCCGGATGGTTACCGAATGATTGGACAGTGAGTTACCCATTTCTTGCTGTCCCAGCAGGGTCGAAGCCGGCCAAGGGTCTGATTCTGAAAGGAAGACTCGGCCTTGGTTCGAACGGCAACGGTTCGAAAGGGAAAGGGAGTGGATTTTTAGTCAGTAAAAGTCTGACACTATCTCGCGCTCCGCCCAAGAGCGGGGGATGTCATAAGATGATTTTCCCACCGAAAAAAAAACCCATTGCTTGCTGTGAGGTGAACCATAAATTACTCGTGTATTAAATAGAAGTGAACGGCGTACAAGAAAACTTACTGTGTTAGTTTGCATCTTATATAAAGCCGTCATCGATGGATTTCGAGTTTCGAGTCCGACTACACTATTTGCATCTGCCTATTTCGTTGCAACAGGGGTGCTTCAGGGGTCTGTTCTTTTAATTCTCTTCACAAACGACATAACATCTGGTTTTCATAACTCCCATTTCCTATTATTCTCATTGTATTCAAATCTTGAAGAAGTAGGTACTCATGACTGATTATTACTCAAAAATATATAGTTATATCTCACCAAGGTACCTTGGTAGTAGCATTGATCTTCAATGTGTGATGTAGATTCATGTGCACTTATTTTCATAAAAAAAGCATACAAAACCAATGTGCTCGTGAAATTAAAAACTAAACCAAGACCAATCCATTTTGATGAGATGGAAGAACTGTACTTTTTTTTATTATTACCACGTACAGGAAGACGCAGCGTTTGATGCCTCCCACAAGGTGGACCGATGACCTGGTAAGGGTCGCGGGAATTCGATGGATGCGAGACGCACAGGACCGGTCGTTATGGCGATACTTGGGGGAGGCCTATGTTCAACAGTGGACGTCTTTCGACTGAAATGATACTGATGATGATTGATTATAAAGTGGGTCCTTAGTTATTATGTCTAGTTCGTTTATTCAAAACGACTGTTTTATATCACTCGTATTCAGCGCTCTCCATGAATACAGTCTGTTGAATGGAAGGAGATACTATCTGAATGTCTGGTGATTTGCGAGAAGACTGAGAGTGGTTTAGATACAATATTGCGAATTTATATAATAATATTTTATCTTTGATGTGCTTTATGTATGTAATTTGTCTCTAATCAGTGTAATTTTATCTTTCTGGATCTAATATATGGAAATCTCGTGTTACAGTGTTAGTTATGGAACTCCCTCGAAACTGCTTGAAAGATTTTATTATATATGAAACTTTTTGTGTATATTACATATATTATTATATTTTTTTAGGCCTGAAAATAGGTCTATTTCATATGGCAGAACAACGTTTGTTGAATTAACTAGCAAGTAAATAAATATGGCAAGCAAGCAATGCAATATAATATATAAGTACCTAAATAAATTTACTAAGTATAAAATTCATAAAATTACCCTCGATTATTACGAACGTAGCTAATATAAATATCAATTCACCTCGCATACACCAAGTGAGTGACTTTACTACAAAGTTACTTAACTTTAGAGGCGAGGCTCAATAGTGGGCATAAAGTCGATATTTTACGACGGAAGTCAGAACAAAGTCGTAGTATTTACTTTAATTAGATCATTTATTAATATTTGTACCTTCACAGTATATTTACGAGAATATTGTGTATGCACATAAAAATATAAACATGTTTAAAAAATACAGTGATGTTCATAATTTTAATACTAGGAACAAACACAAATTTGTGGTTCCTACAACCAGGCTGAAAAAAATAGGGGGCTCATTTAGATGCCAATGTATACACTTCTAATAAACTTCCTAGTCATATTCAACAACTAAGCCTTAATAAATTCAAATTATTTGTAAAGCGAAAACTTTGCCAAAAGGCTTTTTACACTATAAAGGACTATGTTGAGGACCAAAAGGCCTGGGATTGACCTGCTCCAGTACGCACTGCAACTGTTGTCTTATTATTATTATTTTTTCTTTTGTTTTTATTTTTAATTGTGCTTTTTATTATTTATTACAATTCGATATTGTAGATTATTTTTATTTTGCAATTTGACTTTTTTTTTTCTATTAATTTTTGACAACAATGTTTACTTTGCTAAAGTATTACATTTTGTAAACTATTTTTCCTTTTATTATTGTGAACGTGAGGACTATGTTGATTGCTTTTTTTTCCTTTTCAGTAATTTTAATGTATGTTGGCAATTTGAGTATTTTCTGCGGCCTACCCAAATGTCCTTTCCTTGGTATTGTTCGTCAAGTCGTTGAGCTCCTTAGTAGTCCTGAGTTGAGCTTTACGAATACTGACAAATGCTTGCACTGACTGGACAGGTCCACTCAAATCTGTATGGTTCTTTCTTCAAAAGACCATTTCAGACAAATCTGCATGGTTCTCATGTGATTTGACCATTACATATTTACTGTATGGACTTTAAAAGAGACTTTGACCCCTGAGTTTGTTTCAGTGTTTCTTCTCAGGGTAGACAGCTAGGAAACACCGGCCTCATCTAGTTTTAAAAATGACGAAAAAAAAATTGACGTGTAAAAGTGTTTTTTAAACCTATTTACAAAATAAATGTCATTTATCATTTATTAACAGTCCATCTAGCTGGCAAACTCTCTAGCAATCAAACAAAGGAACTTTCTTTATTCCTGAACAAAGTTACTTTCATTATACCTAACTAAAACTATAAAATCTGGAATCTAATATCACTGAACAAATATTAAAATGTAACCGCGTTATTGGCACTGTACTAAAGTGGCACTAAACCGAAAGAAACTTGAACTGCAAACGTCTAGCAGCACTTAAAACAAGTGCACTCATATGTATAGTCAACAAAAGAGATAAGTTACCAAAGTCGTCAGATATTCTACGACCGAGGGACGACTTGGAGGGATATGAAAAACATACGTCCCTTTCCCGTATATTCAATTTCTTAATTAGTAATAATAATTCCCGATAGGTGCGCTGCTCATTGCAACAAAAAAAAAAAACACTTGACCTAGGTAAACAGCTGTAACGAAACCATAGCGCGATTTAACTCGATCCCAACGCCATCTAAGTAGACAAGAGGTACTAATTAGTAAATACATTATTTTATGTGATCGCGCTTAGATTTCGCTTCCTGCTCAGACAGATATAATAATAATAATTTATTGATACAAAGACAATTTTTTTGGTCACAATATTTGTTAGTAGTTCTTATTTCTATTAGTTTAATTATTAGTTCTTAGGTATAAAAACATATAGTTAATACTATGATAAAACTTTCCGTATTCTAATAATGAAAATTAAAATCAGCTCATACTATTGTCGATGAAACTTGATTGTAATTAAACTTTTCATGGATGGATATGAATTAATTTTAGCTTTATTAATGAGTTGCCTTTTACTATGAATTTAATTATGTTTCATTCATATTCATCTATCGGTTTCCAAGAAAACTTCAACTATACTGACTCCTGACGACTCTAGTTACTTATCTCCTTTGTTGACTGTACATTGTTATTAAGTTTCAAGTTTACTTCAATCAAACAATCTGAGGTCGTAGTCCGTCAGACTACCTACATGAGTTTTATGTTTCTAATGATTTAAGTGGTAGAAACATATTTATTTATCTCTAAATGCATAACAAATAAATACCTTGAAAAGAATTGATTGGGCATCAAAAAAATCATCCACATCACTGTAAAAGGGATAAGTGCCCAGAACGCTGGCAGCACTGCCACTTTGAATAGCAATACTGAAATGGCCCTAAAGTTTCAACTTCAAACGGCTCAAATATATAGGTAACTCCCGATACGGTTATTATATTTGCAGCAGTCGCCCCAGCATAGCCCGCCTAACTCAGAAGATGGGATGGCGCAAGGGTGTCGACACATGTTATATTCCACACCAAAGGCCTACCCAAAATCGAAGGCATTGTGGTCGCCCCATCTGGCCTCTTCCTATCGTCACGTACTACGTTTTTTAGTTTAAACCATCGTTAACTTCTACAGCTCTGGGTGGAGCAAAAGGAAGTGTGAGACTTTTACTGGATAAAAGCTTACCTGTGTTCCTTCAGTTGTACTTTGTGTTCCAGGACCGCGGTGACTTTTCCGAATAATCCTGCAGCTCTGGTAGGCATCAGCTCTGTAGCGACATCTATGACACAACATTGGAACTAAAAAAAATCAAAATCAACTATCGGGCAGTTGCTCGGGCCAGACAAAATACCCGTCTGGTCGAAGAATCCTCCCTTTTTAGGGTTCCATACCTCAAAAGAAAAAACGGAACCCTAATACACACACAGACACACACTTTGCACACACAGGCGCTTTGTTGTCCATCTGTCTGTCTGCCTGTCTGTCTGTCTGTCTGTCTGTCAAGACCCTTTATCTCGAGAACGCGTGAAGGTATCGGGTTGAAATTAAAACCATATACTCAGATCTGCGGTCCCTTGAAGCTGTGAAACTTCTAGGTTAACGAAAAAAAAAGATGCGGCCGTTTATGTCGCAAAAAACGTATATTTTGACACTCTCCGGGAATCAAAATTCATAGGTTACTTCCCGTTGACCTAGAATTCTGAAATTTGGCATAAAGTAAGTTTTTATAGCACAGATATAGGAATAAATCTGAAAATAATAAATTTAATGTCACGTCACAAAAAAAAAATGTGGTTCGGAAAAAATCTTCGAGAATCCATTCGAGAATGAAAGTTTGTACGGAACGCTCAGTGCACGAACCTGACTCGCACTTGCTCAGTTTTTTAATAATTCTTAATATAGCATATAGCATAATCAGCCTTTTAATGTTCCCACAGCTGGGACTCAGGCCTCCTCCCTAGGAGAGGGGATGGGCTGTAATCCACCACGCGGGCCCAGTGCGGGTTGGTGAATGTCACATGTCTTCGAATTTTTGGTTCTAGGACATGCCGGTTTCCTCACGATGTTTTCCTTCACCGTTTTGAGAGCAGTGGTGATTAAATAAATTACACAAAGTAATGCGCCAGGCTGGGTTTGAACCTGCAACCTACGACTCGTTAGTCGGGGCCGTTACCATTCGGCCACCACTGCTCATAATAATGAATAATTCTTAATGGTGTAAGTTGATTCCTTAAAATGTGCTTCTAAATAATCCCGCAGCTCAAGCTAAGGTTACGGTTCCAATTGTTCGTTTATATAGAGGACAATACCCTTCAAACTACAAACAGCAGTTTTCTTTAGACTTGCGCAAACTTACCGCCCCATTTCTAAACCAGTGTACCGACATTCAGGTATTGTTTACCGATTCGCTGAAGCCTGTTCCGATCCGTTCCGTTTTTCCTTACATGGTAGAACAAACAATGTGTGTACATAATTCTGTTTGTCGAGGAAGATAGGTTTATCAAGTTTCTTTGAAGTGATAAAAGGCGGTTTCCTTTTGTCGTCCCTCAATTTGCTATATTTTTAGGATACTGTTTTTGTTGTTGTAGGATATGTTCGGTTGTGGAACGGATTGTGTTTTGTATGTCGAAGATTTGGTTTATTACAAAAAAAATAGAATATAATAAATTTTATTGTACACCAAAAATAGCAAAACTTGTAAATAATAAAAAGAAAAAATATTTTAAAAATATAGACGTTAATCCAGGTCGTCTTGTTACCTCTTTTTGGGCCGACCTCGATATCATTTATCTTCAGACGCCCATTGTGTAGAAGCTTTTGCCCTGCGGTCAACGTGCACGCATACCGACTGTGAGAGTTGGTTCGAGTTAGCACGGGACAAGTTCCTAGAAAGGCTCGAGGGCGGGAGGTTTTTATCCTCCCAAAGCGATCACAGCTCCAACTAGTAATACTATATTTATGCCCTAGTCCGATGCAAGAAGTTCCTGGAAAAAATATAAATTGCAACTAAGTACATTTGTAATTGAAATTCTACAAGCAACGTAGTGCAATTAGTTCAAATATTGCTAGCATAGAAATATATCAGTAATTTTCCTCCTTTGCTGTAACGTGGCTGAAATACGGGTCATAATATAAACAGTTTGATTTACCTTTTCTACCTGTGGGGACTTTTATCATAACCTTTAATATGCGGAAAATATAACCCTCCTATTACTCTTAAATATTTCCCTCATATTTTACCCAAAATAGTGCGAGGACAGTCATTTTGTCAAAAACAATTGAAACGATAAATTGGATACAGTTGGAGATTTAACACCAATACTCAGGCCTAATAAAGATAGCTTTCGGAAGGGACCTCTTTTTACGCACCATAAAGCCGACAAACTTTTTGGACTTTTCTGAATGACTGAATTCATGTCTGTTTTTGTTCGAACTTTGAATCGAAATAACATTGACGGTACGCAATGAATGACGACTTAAGAGGAATTATTTTTTAAGTTTGAAGATAATATAGAAGTAAGGGTAGCGAGTCAGTCATAAGTTTTTCTTTAAAAATTAGTGCTGTAATATTTAAGTACGTGAAAAGAGGCGATAAACCGTTCGGTGGAAAGTTATTCGTATCGTATTTTATTGAGATATAACTGTGTGATCTTATATTCGCTCAATTTTATGTCAGGCTGAATTTATTCTGGTTTCTTAGAAATATTTCAAATTGGGATTCTCATAACGTTATATTTCACTGTAACTTACTAGGTAGGTGAAACATACTTTTACTAGTTTGTATTTTTGTTGTTGTTACGGGATTTAAGTCTAGGTTACTAGTGAAATGTGTCTCATCTTTCGTAAAATATGCCATGTGATGTTGTAAGTAGGCATACAGGCATCACATAGCAGGTTTTAGACCCTTTTGTATTATATGCACTTCGTAGGTATTGGTTGAATTCGTCTATAATCAGCCTTATAATGTTCCCACTGCTGGAATTCAGGCCACCTTTCTATGAGGGGGAATGAACTCCACCACGCGGGTGCAGTGTACGTTAATGGATGAATTTACAATTTTTTTTATTCTAGGACATACCTGTTTCATCACGATATTTTTCTTTATCGTTTTGAGAGCACTCAAAATCAATTAACCCAAATGGCTAAGTATAATATCAAGAAGAAACATTCAGTATTATCGTATTTTTACTTTACCAACATTATTTTACGAAACAAAATCTTGCTATAACTTTATTTTTATCGACCTCAAACCATTTCAAATTATATAACCTCCACATTAAAGGTCACTGCTCTTTTATTTTATTTCGTATCAATTTGGAACCCATCAAATTACTTATTTACAGTTGTGTGATTTATTGTTTGAACATTTTCAATCTTAGTAATAGATAAAATGAATTTATTAATCTTACTTATCATATTAGATGAAAAAATTGGTTCATTTATTATCTACAGTTACCTGCGTAAGTTAATAGATTATGTTATATCTTTAAGGTTGAAATTAGCTTGTGGGTTCTGGGTTATTTAGCTCTTTCACACATACATAAGATTTTAACTCAACAGATTATGTTTCTTTAATATTTTATTAAAAAATGAAATCCTCCAATAGAATATTCCTCCAATAGAATATTGGCTGCATGAAAGTAGGTTTTTCCATATAAACTTTGGAGGTCCCCATTTCGTCCTCTTAGTTTTTAATATCGTGCGGATTTCATCACGCATGCGGGTTTGGTCCGCATGCAGAAAATTTAAAAATGCAAAAAAGCGCGTCCCGCGTGCGTATTCCATGAATTACAATATAATCTTGTATGAAATGGACATTTGTGGGGGTTACGCGTGCGGAGCAATCCCGCATGCGTGATCAAAACCGTACGATATTATAAACACCTTTAGGGCGTGAATTTTGGAAAATCCTCTTTTACTTATCTACGTCATTTCAGGTTTTAAGTGAGTAAGCGACAACAGAAACAAAATGATATGTTTAGTCAGGGGTCAAAAATGCAACTGCACTCTACTAATTCTTGGATGTTTTTTTGTAGAAGAGGGTCAATTGTTGCTAACTGATGAGGTTTTATTATTAGCTTAGAACCTAAGGCACACCAGGTTTTTTAAACACGCCGTTGACGTGCGTTTGTAGCGATACAGACGTCATACGCACGCGAGTTAGACGCAGCCGACAGGATAAAAACGCGCCGTTGACGCACGTTTCTACAACACGCGTCAATGGCGCGTTTAAAATACGTGGTGTGCACCAGCCCTAAAGTATTAAATATACTAGTTATAAACCACTAAACTTATACTACAAAGAAATTTTAGATACTTTAGCGCTTAAGTACAGTGGCACTCTACTAATAGAGTGCCACTGTACTTTTGACCCCTGACTGTACATACATTTATTTAATCAGACGGACAACCAAACAATCATCATTTCAGCCGAAAGACGTCCACTGCTGGACATAGGCTTCCCCCAAGTGTAGCCATAATGACCTGTCCTAACCTAACCAAACAATATTTTAAGGTAATCTCTCCATAAGAATAAGAATAAGAATAATGTTTATTGTTCATTGTTACAGTAAATAAAGAGTACCTTAAAACTATTATGTAATGATTATAATATTGTCTGTAACTAATTAGTAATTATACATATTTTTAATTAGTAATTATACCTAGAGAGGAGGTCTGAGTCTATGTGTGTGAGATTTGACCTACACAATAATTATAAGGCTTTTTTTTTGGTGAGTTATTTTTTTATTATTATTGATAAGCTAGCGCACAATGGAGTGGTTGCAAATGGAGCACGCTTGCCTAGAACAATGTTTTTAAATCTTTTTGAATACATAACTCCTTTTTTAAATGGACAAATAATGGCGACCCCCTAAGACTGTAAGATTTCGATGAGCGGACGGGTATACTACGCTTTTGTGACCGCTGTATTTATTTAGACGTCTAAGTCGAATATGTTTCAAATAGCACACAATTTGACCGTTAGAAAATAAAACAAAAGAAAAAAAAGTGTTGTAGCACAGGCTTTATTACTGGATCGTTATATTATACTTTTTACACCACCTGCTCGATAATGCCCTTTTATACGTCATACAACCATCACTTAAAGCAAGTCATTATGTCCCTAGGGAGATAATGTAGTATGGGCGATCCCTAGGGAATAATGAGATTTTAATTTGGAACGTGAAAAACCGTCAGCATTATGTGAATTAAAATGTAGTGCATCAAACAAGTTTATTCAAAATTCAAACTAGCCACTAACAAAAAAAAAAACAGAATAAAAAACTTTCTAAAAAAAGTAATGAACAAGCGGGTGCGATAGAGAAAATTTAAACTATAGAATCTTTGAGTAGTGAATTATGTTTGTTTCAAATCTCAAAACATTTTGAGTGATAGTTAAGATTAACTCGTAAATAATACTTACATATATTTCTCTATTAAGTATATGATTTGTTTTACTAAATTTTCTTTTAATTATCTCACAGATGGTGTAAAAAGTAGAGTATCCAACACGGGGATAAAGCTGTCTTTGTCTTGGGCGGCTTGAATTCCTCACTTCACTCAGGTTTCTTTATTAACTCCCTCGCAGTGCTCGGGAGTTAATTATATAAATCCCTCACTGACGTTCGGGATTAAAATTAGCAACCTTCGTTTCGTTCGGAATTCAACATGCCGCCCGCGACTTAAAGACACTGCTTTATCCCCTAGTCACATAATCTACTATTTTTGTAGCACAGGGTCAGTAACCCTCAGTTTTCACTTTTACCTGACTTGCGATCGCGACCCCCTAAGTAAGACTTTGTGACCCACCTGGGGGTCGCGACCCACAAATTGGAAAACACTGGCCTAGAAGTAATCTATTTACTCTTTACTTAAGACAAAATCAGGATTAGAGATTACACCCTGACGGTAATTCCCACTGCTCCGTCTAAATACTAAGAAAGCATCCCCCCTATTCTAAAAATAAAAGTAGGTACTGGTCGCTAAGAATTTTTGCAATTGTGAGTTCTTTAGCAGAAATAATAAAACGGTGAGCTTAGAGCTTATATAAATAAACTATCAATATTATAGCTGCCCAATCCTCACAGTTGAGTATGATATTGTTATTTTATTAGGGTAACAAACAGTAAAAATACTTGTTTACGTATTGCTAGTTCCAGTAACCAAGGTATTTATTAAATTGCAAAATTAAATAACTGCGGTTCCGAGTAAGTAGATACTATATGAATGACTTTTCCACCACGTTGCTTTGATTTGAAGGTTTAGGAAATTAGTAATCAATTCCAATATTTAAGGCAAAAAACATGAAAGGGAATGTCATTCACAGCTGGGCCATAGTAAAACTATGGACACAAAGTCAGCGGTTTCTTAAGCTGTGTCCTGACCTGGTGAATGCGCCGCTCACGAGCCTGCGAACTGCGCGCGTGTTACTCGCGTGCGGTTTCTGCCTAAGTTCGGTGCGCCGCTCTAGTGCAGCTCCGATAAGGCTCAAGTGAGGCGTGCGTGCAGCGCGCGAAGCTCGTGCGCACGTAGCTTCTTTAGCGTTTTAACTATGAGCCTCAGTTGTAAATTTGCTTGGTGTACCGCGGGCGGCACGCGTGCACCTCACCTCCTGCACCGCTCGAGTACGGCGTATAGCTTGAGCGCGAGCGGCGCGCGGGCCATTCGCCAGGTCTGGACACACTTTTACATTTTGTGGAGTTCTGCGATAACGCATTTTTACGCGGCCCTGACTTTCGAGTTGTAGGTCACGGGTTCAAAACCAGCCAGGTGCATTACTTTGTGTAATTAATACTCTCAAAATGGTGAAGGAAAACATCGAGAGGAAACCGACATGTCTTAGAACAAAAAATACGAAGACATGTGACATCCACCAATCCGCACTGGGCCCGCATGGTGTATTACGGCTATTTATTTATTTATTTAATTTATATTGCATTCATGTCGTTTACAAGGTTGTTAAAAATTAAATATAAGATTCGTACATGAACCCTGCTAGGGCACCGCAACATTATGTTTCTTAATTATAAATTAAATTATTATTGCATGCATTTAGAAATATAATATTATTACATTTTTAATGTCATTATTTCATTATTAATTAATTTATTATTGGATGTCTTTATTCAATTTCTACATTATTACATTGCGTCAATCTTCAAATAATCTAAAATATTGATTTTACAGAATGTCAATTTGTTAAAAACTCATTTAAGCTATAATAACACTTTTGTATTAGGTGCATTTTAAGTGCGTTTATAAATTTATTGTCAAATTCAATGTCTTTAATCTCATTGGGTAATTTATTATAAATTTTTATGCACATTACAAGAGGTCATAGCTAGTTTTGAACTCGGCATTGCTAATTCATTTTTTACTCTTAAGGAGCGTTGCAGCGGTCTTTGATTCTTAGCTACAGGGAATAACGACGCATGTTTTCTAACAAACTTGCTTACTTCCATAATGTAAATGCTTGTTAGGTGAGCATTTTATATTTAATAAAATAAGATTTACAGCTTTGCATTTGATCTATATTCGCTAGAATTCTCACACATCTTTTTTGTAAAATAAACAGTTTTTCTACGTCAACGCAATTTCCCCACACTGTAATGCCATAGGTTAACCATGAGTAGCCGTAGGCGTAGTATGCTGTCATCGCTGTTTTGAAGTCGGTTGATCTTTTCAACTCATTCAAAGCATACGCGAAACTTGCAAGTTTGTTTGCCACAACATTAATATGTGCCTTCCAATTTATGTTAGTGTCAACTGTCAGACCCAAGACATCCACACACTGGAGCGATATGTCATTGAACGAGTAGTTAATATTCAATGGACGTTTTTGATAAGGTCTGTATTGCATAAGTTTTGTTTTAGAGAAATTTATTTCCAAATTGTGGTCCTTTAGCCAATTTACTATTTTTATAAGTATATCGTCCAGTATTAAATTTAATTTGCTACCGTCGTCACATGGAAACACTACTGAGATGTCGTCAGCAAAAAGGACACTCTGGACATTTATTTCTCTCGGCAAATCGTTGATATAGATTAGGAATAAAATGCACCCTAAGACACTGCCTTGTGGTATAGACATATTTACGTGCTCCATTTGTGATCTCACGTGGGTTACTATGCCAGTATCCGGGTGAAAATATTCCACTTCAACGTACTGTGTGCGATTTTTTAGGTACGAGCAAAACCACTCATACGCGATACCTCTCACACCTATTTGGTACAGTTTATTTAATAGTACTTTATATGATACTCGATCATAGGCTTTACTCATATCTAGCAGTAACCCAACTGCATATTTCTTATTATTTATTATTTTTAATGCTTCTTGGATGTAATTAAATACTGCTAATGTTGTAGACTTATTTTTCCTAAATCCATTTTGACTGGTGCTAAAGATCTTATACTTTTTGCAAAACCTATTTAGCCGTTTAGACATGGCAGTTTCAAATATTTTCGAAAATGTAGATAATAATGCAATAGGGCGATAATTTCCTGCGTCAGTTTTTTGCCCTTTTTATAAATAGGTTTTACTATAGATATTTTTAGTAAATCTTGGACAACACCCTCCATGAATGATTGATTGATGAGAAAAGTCAAAGCTATTATTAATTCGTCTATACATGATTTAACAAGCAATGGTGGTATTTCGTCATGACCAAAACTTTGCTTATTTTTTAAGTTCTTAATGATAAGTTTTACTTCACTTGAATCAACTGTTTGCAAATATATGGAATTTTCGCAAGGAGTAACAACATGTCGACCAGGTGGGTTCTCGTCAGATCTCGTAGCATTTGTTTTTCCTACCGATACAAAATAGTCATTAAAGGCGTTTGCGACCAATCTCGGATCTTCAACAAGAATATTATTTACGTCAAGTTTTATACTTTCTCTAGTTTTTTTAGTCAGTTTGTTAGTACGACTTTTTATGATGTGCCACATTGATCTTATTTTGTTGCTCGATTTTTTCATAAGGTTTATATAATTTAGTTTTTTAGATGTAGTGACTGCCCTTTTGAGGATTTTCTCATATTGTTTGTAATATCTTCGAAGTGTATGGTTATTAGTAGTATTGATTAATGATTTTAGTTCACGTTTATGTTTACAAGCTATTTTTAGGCCAGTAGTTAGCCATGTTTTTGTTTTCTTATTTTTGACCTTTATCAACTTTTTTGGTATACATAGATTTAATAGTTTTTGTATGGTTTCATGGAAGGATGCGTAGTTTTCATTTACATTTTGGTTATTTTTGATGATTTGATTCCAATCTACTTTGCCGAGTTCTGATTTGAATAGTGATATATTATGGGAATTATACAGTCTCTTTTTCGTATAACGTAGTTTTGTTCGTTCCGATTGTATGTTGTTGTTCGGTAGGGTAATCAGGACTCCTTTATGGTCTGATAGTCCCAGTTTTAACATCTATGTTAATCTGATTATCAAAGTTGGTGAATATAAGATCTATACACGTTGAACTGGTAGCAGTTACTCTTGTAGGTTCAGTTACACGTTGTCTGAAGTTGTACCTATTCATTGTATTAAGTAATGTAAATGAGATTGGTTTCTTTTCTAAAATGTTTGTGTTGAAATCTCCACCAATTATTATTTGTTTTTTACTGTCTTTTAAATAAATTTTTTGTAAGAGTTTCTCTAGACAACTAAAGAATGTTTCGGTTTCCCTATTACATTGTGGCCAATATATTACAATTAATAAAGTGTTTAATTGGGGTATTTCAACTGCACAAGTTTCAAATATAAATTCAACTGTCAAGTCTTTAATATCTTGCCTTTCATTAAAATCTAAATTTTCTTTAAGGAATATACATACGCCACCGCCCATATATTGGGTTCGGCAGAAAACGGTAGCCAGGTTATATCCCTCAAGTTGTAGTAGATCTTTTTTTATATCTGATATCCATGTTTCTGACAAACAAAAAGCGTCTATATCATTACTGTCGTATTTTAATGATTCTATTAAATGTCGTTTGGTTTTTATGCTTTGTATATTTTGATAAAGAATATTAATTTTACTAACGAAATGTCATATTGCTGCGATTGTCAATAACTTCACTCATGACATTAGAATTAGTCAGAAGTATAGGGTCACTTTGGGTCATTTGATAGTTAGGGTCAACAGTTGGATAGGTCAATGTATCCTCGATATAGCTATTTATTGTGGATTCTATGGAGATCATCATGTCTTTTATATTTTTAAATATTATTTGCAATCCAGCGTTTTTTAAAGTACCGGTGCGTCTATCGAACATCGTGCTATCGTATTTCAAATTGAGATTACTATCTAGGAAGTAAGCATGTTCGTGTGTAAGTACATCAAGATATAGCAAGTTATTAAATGTCTCTACCCTAGAATTGTAAAGATAATAATTATTAAAAAATTTATATGTTGGCGTACAAATAATTATGTTTGTATGGTTAAGTTCTTGCAAAGTGCTTCTTATATGAAGGATAGTGTCCAGGTACTTGTTTGTAGTTCTGAAGTCTTCTTCTCCCAGTACTATAATGCAATAGTCTTGAGTAGAAAAGTTTTTAAGCTTCTCTTTAATTCCTTTTAGTAAAAGCTGTGTATTTCCTAAAGGTATGATATAGTGGCAGAGTTCAAACCTATCCAAAATATTTTCCGCAATCTCGAGTAGTTTGTTTTACTGTCTGTGCTTAAGATAAATACTTTAGGGCGTTTTATGTAGGCTGATTTATTTTGGAATACTTTCTTACTTTTTTGTTCTTCTTGTGTGGCGTTTTGGTTTACTTTAGTATTTGATGTTTTTTCTTGTAGTGGTATGTTACTTATTTTTGGTTTTTCCGTAGTAATAGACTGCGTGCATGGCGATGACACTCGTTTGTTGGTGATTACACTTATGATAGGCTCGTTGTTTATAGTTTCGGATATATTTATTAAATTATCTGTTTGGGTCTCCTTCGTATTTATTTGTCTGTTTATAGTTTTCTTTGGGGTAGCTCTTCGTTTAGCGGGGCTGTTAATTCTTTTGAGGAGTTCGTTTTTTTTACCTAGTTCGTCGTTTTGTGTCTTCAATTTGCTATTCTCTAAGGACAGCAATTCAATTTCCTTGTGCGCACTGTTTAATTGAGATGTAAGTTTTTCGATTTTGTTTTTTAATGTTGTGAGTTGTGAGTAATCTTCGTCCTCAGACATGTCAGGCATACTGTTGATGGTTTCATTTTGAGAAATATTACTATCGTTTTCTGGTTCCGAGCGGGTACGCGTGCGACGGAACGTAATATTCTCCAGAAAATTCATTATAACCTTTCAAAAATAATTTCGTGTGCTGAGATTCGAACCCAGAGCTCTTTGCGTCAAAGTCTGTCGTGTCAGCCAACTGGCTATCTGTTAAGTTATTGAGTCGTTCAAATAAGCAGATCACGTTCTGTTGATTTTAATATTCTTATTTCTTAGACAGTAGATGTCGTTTTCTTTTATTACACTGCCCCCCTAGCCAAGTCACAAACGATAAACGTTAACTCTCTGTAGTCTTTAATAGATTTTCAACTTTATAATATTGGATATAAAGTTGAAAATCTATTGAAGATTACATAGTGTTTTCGTTCGTTCCGGTCGCTAACGCTCAGTAGTCTTTAATAGATTTTCAACTTTACGCTCTTAGGTATAAAGTTGAAAATCTATTGGAGATTACTAAGGGTTCACGTTTATCGTTTGCAACTTGGCTAGGGGGGCTGGTTTTGAAACTTCTCACATCTCGTATCACTGTTTATTAGAACTGATTCGCTAGTATTTGTTCATCAATTCTATATCACTTTTTATAGTTTACACACTACGAAAGTCATTGATAACACTGTTACGGTTTATTTTGGTGTCCTTTTTCACTTTTAACTTCTATTTGCAGTCTCTTGAGCACTTTTAATATTTTTCGGAATATTTTTACGAGAGCACAATCAAAAACTTTGTTTACCTCAAAGCGCCATCTAGCGAGTCATTCCCTCTCCTAGAGAGGAGGCTTGAGTCCCAGCAGTGGGAACATTACGACACAGATTATGCTTTATTTAATATGCTTATGTATATCTAGTTAGTAAAAGTTTTCCGTAGACCAGGACACAAGAGAAAATTCTATAACGCAGTTAAATGATACTTAAAGCATTTAATGGTTATTGTACAATCATTTTATTCGTTATTTCAATTAATTCAATTAACATAATTGGTTAGTACAACGTTATTTGATAGTCTCTATTCAAATCACGTTCTGGTTCCCCCGTTTAGTCGAAAACGACCCTTTTCCATAATGTAGGCAAAGGGAATATTTATGTAGGTATTACAAATATTTACAGATATATTGTAGGAGCTTTACCTCCATGGTTTCTGTATTTTAGTGGGTTCAACCCGAGGTTTCCGGTTTATATTTATTCAGGATTGAAATAAATTATTAAGCAAATGTGCAAAGATGAGTATTGTCTATACATATAATAAAACAGTAAAATTATTTTGCGATGGTATTAATTGGCGCGAAAACTACTGAACCGATCCTGTTCAAATTTTACATACATAATCCTTATAGGCCAGGGCAACTTATAGGGCAAATTATCACGCTATTTGCTATGAGGGGTGAGCAATATTCCAAAATGTCGGTATTTAACGACATTTGCCGTGAGTTCGATCCCCAGCTACTGCAGGTAAAAATTTTGTCATTATATTCTATAGAATATGGCAATTATGCTACTGTTATATTCTGTACCATAAATAACTTAATTGAACAGCCTCGTTGGTTTTGTAGTTATTAGCGCGAGGTACTGCGTTCAATTCTCGGGTTGGGTAAAGTAGTGTTTACCATTTGGATTTTTTTCTCAGGCTCTATATTTGAGGCCTAGGTTTATGGCAAAAGTTTTGGGTATAATGTTACTTCAATCTTCAATGTATCTGACGATATGTACCCTTATCTCGTTACAAAAAACAGGCATCATGATGTTATGTTATGTTATGTCTGAGTATGGTTTCCGCACTTAGTCCTATGCGGACCATTGTACGTGGGCCATGGCGGCCATAATCTTAGGTGGGCTTATCCAAACCAGCTCACCTCTCTCCAAAAACAGATTAGGCCTCTCTGGTTTTTCAGGGCATCACTAATTGAATTGGAGGATCCTAAAGTTCGTGTGCGTATTTCAGTGACACCTATGCAGTCTAGGAGCAGGCACCATGATATAATCACATTAATATTTTATAGATGAAAGTAGATGTGTAAGTTTTTTACTAATTCACGCTCAAACGGCTCATTTGAAAAAAACTTTTACACTGGGTTAGACCATGTCCATGTCATGTCCATGTGGAATAGATTTTATTCTGGAAATATTTTGCTATGGGATAATTTTCGACTTTTACGTGCAATGCGAATCTGCTGGCATCATACAAATTCGTTCAGCCGTTTTACGGTGAAAGAGTGACATACATACATATACGACACCCGCATCGAACAAGGCAGTATCTCGGATTACAGTCCAAACGAAATTCAAACATAGCACTATCACTTTATGGTTCATTTTGAAAAATTACTGAATTAATGTTACAACCTTGTTCGTTGCAAAAGTTTGTATGTCACCCATACAAACTTTTGCCGTCCTAATATTTGTGTGATTATAATGTATTGTATGATATTTACAGTTGTGATTAAAAACCTACGGTTATACCTAAATTAGTTTGTAATACGTTTACAATTACCAAAAAAAAAACATTTTAGTAACTTCAACATTACTTACTATATGGAGATGAAAATGATAAGTGAATCAGTCCAATGTTTTATGGTAAAATTTTACTGAAGTAAAAATCGTAATCTATAATGCCTTTAAAACTACGAAAAAAATTCCACGAATTCGTTAGTTTTCAGTCTGTACTCATAAACCATAACGTGTCGGAGAGCCAATCTGAAATAAACAAAAAAAAAACCATTCCTATGAAACATGAACTTGTAAAAAAATTTTCCCAATTTATTTTCCGTTCCACTGTGATATCTGATTCATTTTTCCGTTGTTAATTGATATTATTAAATTTTGTAACGACATCAATCGAAAAAGCTTCGTCTGTGATGCTATTATTAAATTTCGAGTTTCCTGAATAAATATTGTCAGTACAAAGATTCAGTTATTATGTTTAATTAAATATCAAAAATACTGTTTTAAATATGAATACCTATATTAGAAGAAGTTTGAAAGTGGCGCCAGTGACTGAAAAGTTGAAAGGAAATCGTTTGTCTTGATATGGTCATGTGAAGAGGAGGAATAAAATGCATGTTACTAAAAGAGTTATGAATATACATGTGGATAGCTGGGGAGGGAGAGGGAGGCCAAAGAGAAGATGAATGGATTGTGTGAGGACTGATATGAAGGAGAAAGGAGTCAGTGATATCGTGACGGCTGATAGGATAGCATGGGAGAAAAAACCGTGTTGCACCGACCCAAAGTAACATAAGACAAGGACAGAAAGATGATGAAGACTGTAATGTGAGTCGTAGGAAAAGATGGATGGCAATCCATCTATCTCGTACAACTACAAGATGATGGTTGATGGGACGACATGAAAGAAAATAACTTATTGCGCTGTTTGTGGGGTATAGTTTCATAATGTTCCCAATGTTGGGACTCGAACGGGTTGATGGATGCCATGTATTTGTAATTAAATAAATTGCACCAAGTAATGCGCCACGCTGGGGTCAAAACCCATTGCAGTCCCTACGTCAGCACTGTTTTTCTTGGGCAGAGCACCGCCGTGTCCTCATGGGGGCGATCGGCGGCAACGATCTCTCGCGCAGGTATAGGCCATGGTCCGGAGCGAGGAGGAGTGGCAGGCAGTCGCCTCTTTATGCGAAGCTGTAATGCTAGCGAAGGAAGCGGCCGCACGCACAAGGGTTCAGCCCTCAGGTCTCAGCCGCCGGGATCCCGATCCCGATTTCCAGCCACCGTAGGCGCGGGTTTGCGGACGGCGAGCAATGGGTAGGTCGCCGTCCGACCGTTCGGTAACCGTCCGGACTGAGTGCAAGTCGTCGACGGAGTGTAGTGTTCCACACGCGCCTCAAGGAGATGTCAGCAAAACCGTATGGGCCCAGCAAGTCGAAGCCTACTGGGACCATGGCTTGTGCGAAAGAGAACCCCGGGGCCCTGAAACGAAGGCAAAGAAGGAACAGGATTGGGTTTTATTCGGTAAAAGTCTGACATACAAGGGCGAGTGATGCCATTGGATGATTTCCAACCTAAAAAAAAGCACTGTTTTTCTGGTATAGCTTAAATAGTTGTAGAGTTACCGTGGGCTTGGAATGTAACAAGCAACTTAATGACACAAGTGAGTTTTAGAGAGTAAAAGTCTGACATTCCCTTTCGCTCTACCCGGCACTCTAGAGCGTGAGGAGTCATTTGATGATTTCCTACCTCTAAAAAAGGCCTCAGCACAAGCCCAGAATATTCCAAATCATTATAGAAATTCCATTATCAATTTGCCCAGTCATATTGTCTACATGGAGGTGTAAACCAGCTTTGCCACTTGTGAAACGACGAAAAATTGATACCTCAGTGACTCAGTGTTATTTTTTCATTACCTCGGCAAGGTTCAGTATCCTATGAAAATATTAAAGTGCCTAACAATTAGACGTCCTTTTCAATTGATAACATTGTTTATATTCTGGCCGGATTTCAAAGGTTGTTTTATGTTTCGTTTTAAATTTTATTTGGATGATAAAATTTATTTATACAGGGACAACAATATCAAATTATTTACGGTTTGTTTGTTCAAATGCTATCGTTGTTAGTACAGTACCTTCTATTTTGAGCTTTTCATCATTTGGACAAATCCAGTTGTCAAGCGTTGATATGGGTTATTCGGAATACCCGACGTCTATAGGGTGTGGAATTGTGGATAGCCACTTTTCAAATAAATCTTAAAGTAGAATGCTCTGATGACAGTTCTTATTGTCGACCAGAGTATTATAGAAAGTGAGCATAGTAGTGATCTCTTGACCGATAAAGACATTCATCACCTGCCGAGGGTTTTCTCAATTGTGTTGGGGTTTCTTTTTTAAGGCTGGAAAAGCTGGAGGCCGTGTCAGACTTTTAGTGACTAAAACTAAACCTATGTTTGCGTCCCAGGACCATGGCATGCGTCGACTTCTAAAAAAGGGTCCCCCTTTTAGAAGTCCAGACATAACCCGAGTAGGCTTCGGCCCTGCTGGGCCTTTATGGTTTTGCTGACATCTCTTTGAGACGTGCGTGGAAAACTTCGCGCCGTCAAAGAAAGAAAAAAGAAAAAGAGTTTATTTACGTCAAACTTAAAAATAAAAACAAATAACAATAACGACTTATATTATAAGTGGTAGGATATGCGTCAAATCCGCGCAAAACAGCCAGCGCTCAGCAAAATGCTTGGGCTCGTGTAAGACAGAGCCTCAGTGCTGATTTTCAGCACCAGCCGTCGTCGACGGTGAGACGTTGACGACTGTCAACGACTTGAGCTCAGTCCGGACGGTTACCGGTCGGCTGGACGGCGAGCTATCCATTGCTCGTCGTCCGCAAGCCCACGCCTATGGGGCCTGGTAGGGTGAATTAGGTTGGGGTTGGCATGTAGTCTAACTGAATGCAGCTGGAAGCCATTGTTTCCATGGAGCGACTACCTATCTACCTCCACAACACAATCACCATTGTTGAGATCGGATAGGATAAAACTGATTTGTCAGACTGCGGCATTTTTCGAAATAGTTTCCGCGGTCCTGGAATGCAAAGGGAACTAAAGGAACACGGGTAGGTTTTAATCAGTAAAAGTCTGACACAGTCTCTCGCTCCCTGTGCGGAAGATATTATTGGACGATTTCTCACAAAAACTGCATATTGCGTTTTTTTTTTTTCAAGCATTCGCATACATCGGAACTCCTAACTTCAAAGTGGTCAACATATTTTGATCTCATACTGTACATTATCTTGCGGCTAAAGACGCAATCATCTAGACTCTGATCTAGATACATATTTCACTTTTGTTTTAAAGTGGTCAACATATTTTGACCGTACTCTACATTACCTTGAGGCTAAAAATCCAGGGGCCCAGCAGGGTCGAAGCCTACTGGGGCCACGGGTAGTGTGTAAGTGAAACCCGGGGCCCTGGGACGAAGGCAAAGAAGGTACAGGAGTGGGTTTTTAGTCAGTAAAAGTCTGACACTATCTCTCGCTCCGCCTAAGAGCGGGGTTTGTCATTAGATTTTCCCACCCACAAAAAAAAAATACATCCAGACATATATTTCAATTTGGTGTCTCTAGCTTATCATCGTTTAAAATACTGTTCATTTTCCTCCTTGTAAACCGATTAGAATTCCTGAAATCCTCGACTTGGAAATCATGCAACCGACGCCATTCAGGGCGGAATAAAGTTAATTATTCACTCGCAGTTCTAAACCAAATTTAAACGTACCATTGTTAACTAGAACGCGGTGAAAGTGAAAGTTTCAAACAAATTACTAACTTAATCCTTGTTTCCGTCGGCTCGTTTCAGTGTAGAAAATTAAAGAGAAATATTATTAGAAAGGCATGTGTGTAATTTTATATGTGATGTGGTTTTGGCTCTATAATAGGAAATAACTATTTGAATGTGAAACAATATAGTCGTAAATAGAATAGATTATACTTTACTGTACACACAAATTAAATAGTGATAAAACTTATACAATGCATTCCAAATAAGAATAGGATCGATGGCCATGTTGTGACGTCACGTCATACTGTCAAATCGCAAGAAATTGGCCAAAATTGAAGAACTTACAGATGAGCAAAATTGATCAACTGGATTCTGATTTAACTTTTTTGTTCACAGTTCGTAAATAAATTAAATATTAAAAATTTCTTGTTTTGATCACCATAATAATTCTTCAATTTGACAGTATGACGTGACGTCACGACATGTCAATCGATCCTATTCTTATTTGGAACGCATTGTACACAAACTTAAATCTACGCAGTCTTATCGCTGACAGCGATATCAGACAACCTTAGGATGGTCATGAAATTACATCGTTTGTGCTGGTATGTTAATATTGTTAATACGTTAACCACATGATGTAATAAGGTTGTGTGTCTGGGCTCACATGGTGGATTCCAGCCCATTTCTTCTCCTTGAGAGGAGGCCTGAATCCTAGCCGTGGGATCATTATAAGAGTGTTTATACTTATATTAAACCTTACTACGTACAGGTATACAAATATAAAATACACTCAGGCATTTAATGCCTCCAGATTACTGTCATCTGTCCAGAAGAATGGCAGCTTTGCCACGTTGAATGGCAATACTAATTCTTTGGGCAAAGATTGAGCCAGCGCTCTGGTCACGCAAAAGTCGGTCAGTCGGCGAGAAATATCTTTGAAAAGGAAACGCGCGCTCAGACCCCATGATCCAAGTGTTTGCAAAATGAATTGTGAATAATGTATTTACCCCAATCCTACTTGTTTTGTGTTAGAACATGTATCCTAAGATAGTGGCATTATTCATAATTGAAAACCCGACTTCTGCAATTCGTGGCATTTCTTTTTTGTACTCTTTTTATCCACAATGGTAAAAACATTTACTTGCTATCTAAAATTGTTACCGCACAGAAAACGATCAATCTGCGTTCTTCTAACAATCTTCTACTGCCTTGTCCTTCTCATACTACTGATCTTGTTCATTCTTCCTTTCATATATAGTCCATACTTCTTTGGAATGTGCTTCCTCTCGAGATCAGGACGGTCTGTATGCATTTAAGCGGATGTTGCGAAATTATTTTCTGCACAAATAGTGAAGTCATCTCAATAGCCCCTTTCTTTTACTTTATATAAATAAATATATGTATATATTATATTAAATTATGTATGTATATTTATTTTGTATATATACATAATTTTGAACCCTTATTTTCTTAATAATCTTTTATATTTTTATGCACCTGCCATTTTTTCTTTTCAACACCCTAGGTTGACTGGTAGAGAATGCCTAAGGCATTAAGTAAAACTTCGTGCAACATAAAAGTACAAACTTTTATATTGCACGAAGTTTTAATAAATAAATAAAATTATGCAGCAATACAATATGGTAACTCAAAGCACACTGCTATCACCAGCGAATACGCTGATTCGCTATCATTTCTCCACTCCAGATAAGGTTGGCAGAAGGTCATGGAGGTTGACACAGGAAGTAATAGGACTTTGCTCAGCAGTGGGCGAAGTCGAGCTGTTATGATAATAATTACAGTAATAATAATTTTTATTTATTATTTAGCCAATGTTTTAGCTAATTCTAAAAGAACTCCTGCCCATGGATCGTCATGCAGTTCTTTCAAAAACTCATACAGAAGCCCTTTTGGAATCAGTACTAAATCACAAACACCAGTCAGTCTCCTTGCTTTCTTACACACACATCCTCCTTGATACTAAAACCCTTAACATCATTACCCTATTAGCAGCAATTCTATCCAACCAATGTTTACAAAAATCATCTCTCCCTTGCTCTTCCCGCAACTTTACAACTTCTATCATATACAGCTGCATGCCATGTTCTTGCTGCTCTGTTGTACTCGTCTGCTTCTCATCTTCCTGGCCTAAAGGATTTCTACTCAAAAAATCAGCAACGGCATTATCTCTCCCTGCACAATGAACAATATCAAAATCATAAGCCTGGATGCACAGTGACCACCTAGCTAATCGTCCATTCATGTCTTTTCGATTTCTTAGCCAACAAAGTGCTTTGTGATCCGTCATGACCTGAAACTTCAGACCCCAAAGAAAATACTTGAAATAATTCAGAGCCCATTTTTCATTTCTTATTTCAGGCAACATAGTCCGCACAACTATAAAAAAATATAGGACGTTTGTAACAATTTTAGCTTATAACCTATATTGCTCTTGTTGTATGTTAATCTTGTGTTGTGTTTGTGTTGTTGTGTGCGTGTGTTGCGGTTGTGTTCTGTTGTTGTATTTTAATGTGTTGTTTTTGTTATTGATGAGGATGAAATCCGCTCTAATAACTGTAATTGCTGAATATTTTTGTCTTTACTAGCTAAAGAAAACTGATATCGCACCGGTCACCGGTACTAATCTATATATGTATATTATATAAATAGTATAAAACAAAGTCTCTTTTCGTGTCTGTTTGTCCTTATGTATGCTTAGATCTTTAAAACTACGCAACGGATTTTAATGGTTTTTTTTTTAATTGATAGTTTGATTCAAGAGGAAGGTTTATGTGTATAATACACGCACAATATAGTAGAGGAACACTGATGATTTTAGAGGTTTCTAATGTGATGTCATAAATAAACACATTTTTTTGCGCTTACATTGCAAGCGCTGGCTGAACCCTAAGAGCTAGATCAAAATAATTAACTACAGTTTTGTACACCTTAAAAAGATCTACAAAAAAGTCTGCGATAATGGCTTATTTACGAAAGGATTTTAAGCAATACAGCATTAATCTTTATCCAATTAAGTACCTTAAATAAATTGTGCATTTAATATACAAGATCAATATGGCCCTATATAGCGTCTAATACAAGTGAATATTTTCGAAGATATTACAGTTGCGGTAAAAAACTTGATTCTTTCAAAGATTGATGCGCCGACGCAAATACACTACTCGGTTACTTCCAGATTGGTCCCATTTTTTTCAAATCCAGTTCTGATAATGGAATCCAGGAGGAATCGAGGGAATTCCTCAAATATTCTAGGCACTATATAGTGATTTTGGTATTTTCATCGAGAACTTAAGCATTTACAGTCAAAAAGTAACATTTGATGAAGTGGAACTGATGAAGAAGACCAGAAATGGCCAACGGAACTTCACCCTCACATAGATATCACAATGAAGATAGTTAAGTAACTATGACAATATAAATAAATAAATGGTTCTGAATAGTTACATTGAAAATGGTATCATCGAAGTGATCTGATGATGATGATGGAGCCGGAAGGTAGGCACTGGAACTCCGTAATTAATCAATGTAACCTAGCCGTGTTTGGGCTTATTAGAATTGTCATTATATGTACTTTGGCTAAAAGGTACCTATACTATCGAACTAACCTGTTGACGGAGCCGGGAGGTGGATGGGGACTTCATAATAAAATAATGTATCCTAGCAGTGTTTGGGTTAATTCGAATTGTCATGAGAAATAGGTACCCTGGCTATAAGAGCATCACAACTAAAAAGTGTGAAATACGTACGTTAGTGTGACTTAATAAAAAAAATTACCTACTTCACAACAAAAATAAAAAAAAAAACAAAACACTAAAACGATCAAAATAACTTTAACTTCGGAAGTCGGTGTTAAATAACAATACCAGAAACACCGACTTCCGAAATTAAAGTTATTTTGATCGTTATAGTGTTTTTAACCGACTTCAAAAAAAGGAGGAGGTTATCAATTCGGTTGTATGTTTTTTCTTTTTTTCTTTGTGTTACCTCAGAACTCCGTCGTGTATGGACCGATTTGCATTTTTTTTTCCTCTTAAAGGATATGCTTTCAGATTGGTCCCAATTTTTTCAAAATTCAGTTCTGATGATGGGATCCATGGGGAATCGAGGGAACTCCTTAAATATTATAGGCAACTATATAGTGATTTTGGTATTTTCATCGAGAACATAAGCATTTACAGTAAAAAAGTATCATTTGATGAAGTGGAACTGATGAAGAAGACCAGGAATGGCCAACGGAACTTCATACTCACATAGATATCACAATGAAGACACTTACGCGACTATGACAATACAAATAAATAAATGGTTCTGAATAGTTATGTTGAAAATGGTATCATCGAAGTGACCTGATGATGATGATGGAGCCGGAAGATAGGCGCCGGAACTCTGTAATTGATCAATGTATCCTAGCCGTGTTTGGGCTTATTAGAATTGTCATGAGATGCACTTTGGCTATAAGGTACTATCGAACTGATCTGATGATGGAGGAAGGTAGACACAGGAAATTCATAATAAAACTATGTAACCAACAGGGTTTGGGTTAATTGAAATTGAATTCTAATACCATCGAATTTACGGTTCCAATATAAACGCTTACAATTTCCGCTAAAGATCTCTTTTGCAATGACCATCAATAAATCGCAGGGTCAAACTTTCAACGTTACAGGCTTAGATTTGAGCGTTGAATGTTTTTCACATGGCCAATTATATGTCGCTCTTTCAGGAGTAACCTCAAAAGAAAATATGTTTGTATGGTCTAATGACAAAAAATATGTGAACGTTGTGTATAAAGACCCGCCCTGGTGCAATGCTGGACAAAACCGCAACAAAATCAGTGGCGTAGTTTTAAAGATCTAAGCGTACATAGGGACAGACAGTGGGAAGCGACTTTGTTTTATACTATGAAGTGATCAGCATTGCACCCGTGCGAAGCCGGGGCGGGTCGCTAGTATATGTATAAAAGCGAAATACCACTCACTGATTAATCACGAAATCTCAGAAACTATAACACCTACAGACTTAAAATTTGTCAAGTAGGTTCCTTATAGGGTGTAGACATCCGCTAAAAACGGATATTACGAAACTCAACCCCTAAGGGGGTAAAACGGGGTTCCAAAGTTTGTATGGAGAAAGTTACTTTCACGCGGGCAAAGCCGCTGGCAGAGCCTAGTATACAATATAAACTACCTCAAAGAGCTAACCTGTATTTACATTAATTTAATTACAAATTCAAATCTTAATAAACAATTTGTTAAACCCAAGTGCCCGAACGGGGGCACTGGTTATTTGTAAAGGGTAATAGAGAAGCAAATACAGAGATTTCGGGTAAATATATAATAATCCTGCTGGCATGAATAAAATAACAAGCTTGGATAACGTTGGTTAGCATTGGTCACTGTTTGGCAAATGCGCCAACGTTCCAACGTAGTTTTCTTATCAAACACAATTACAGGATGGTAGTGGTTATTTATTGGAGACCTTATTCTGAGTATAGTAAATACTTTTAATATAAAGTTCTTGTGTTTATCATTATCATCATCATCGTCATTTCAGCTGAAAGAAGTTCACTGCTGGATATAACCTCTCCCAAGTGTCTCCACAACACCCAGTCCTGTGTGTCTCGCATCCAACAGAAGCTCGCGACCATCGCCAAATGATCAGCCCCCCTAACCAAGTTACAATCGTTTCGTTCGCGTCGAACGCCTCGAGTAGGCCACGCCTCAGATTCCTTTGTTTTGACCATGTGACTAAGCGTTGAGATGACGTCAGAACAAAGGAATCGGAGGCGTGGCCTACTCGAGCGTCCGGCGCAAACGATACGATTGTAATTGGCTAGGGGGGCTGTTCACCTAGCGGGAGGCCTTCTAACGCTGCGTCTTCTGGTAAGTGGTCGCCACGCCAGAATCCCCGCAGAAGCTCTTGTGTTAGTTAGTGGCTGTATAATAAACTTTTCCTTTGGTTCCTAAGGGAAGATAAGTTATAAAACAAAAGTGAAGCAGTAAAAATATAATGGAAGCAATCATGTGTTACATAATTTTGAAACCCTGTTACATTTGAGTATCGCATGAGGAGGCGATCATTTTTCGATTGGCTTGGCGGAAACTTATCTGAGAATCATAATTGTATAATGTATTCGAAAAAGAAGAGTACAATACACGCTAGCACAATCTCGTTCATATAGGAATAATCTAGGCCTACATACTACTCATAAATAACAAGTATTTATTTGCAAATATCCTAAAACTCTTGGAAAATTTTACTGATCAGAATACGCCCTGAGATCCGTATCAACAGCGCTATAAAGCCATTTCTTGGCCAATAAGGGTGGGCTATAAAACTTTCACGTAACACAGCCAGTGGGTCTGTTGGTAAGCTGCATTTTTTATTGTTTGCGCAGTGATGGACTGTTTGTTTAGATGCGTAATGTGACGCTATATGCTGTGGTGGGGTTGGGACGTGTCAATTGAAGGGTGTTTGTCTTCTTTATCTATAATAAACAAAGCCGCTTTCCACGTCCGTCTGTTTATCGGTTTACGCCTCCTAAATAATGCGATTTTCTTTAACAAAAAGAGCACCTAGAGAGGAATTTGTGGGTCAGATCCAGTCTCTCCGAGAGGCTATGGTTGAGAGCTTGAACTTGACCTTGGAGGCAGTCTCAGAACAGGACGATGCCAATTTAGTCAGGTTCAATACTACTAAAACCCAGGCGTGTCTGTTTTCTGCTAAAAAGAGCCAATTCAGCCCTGCTCCAACTTTGCGGGGTCTAATCGTGCTGATAACCAACCATCTTGATCTTCTTGGCGTTACATTGACATCAACTCTCAACTTTGGGCCATAAATCAAAGCACAAGCTCTACTGGCTACAAAAAAGCTGGGAATCCTCGCAAATGTTAGACTTAACGCCGGAACAGCTGCTCAAACTTTATCAGGCGCCAGTTCGATCGTGAATGGAGTACTGCTCTGGATCACTGGATCTTCTTGGCTCACCGCTCATTTGTCTCAAGTGCATCAAGCTGGTATTTGGCAAATCTGTCCCAAAGACCAGAGCAGTACTCCATATGTACTCGTCGAAACGATGCTTAAAAGTCTTGACCGTCGACGCCGAGTTGCTGCCTGTCGGTTTTCTACCGGTTGCATTTCGGCGAGTGTGCGTTGGAATTGAATAGCCTAATTAATTTAGTGTGCAACGGACCACCAGGCGAACGGTGATATGCCGCCATTACATGGTAGACATCCTACCTATACGCACAAAACGTTTTGGGAACATATTCATTGTGCGTACAGCTAAGGAGTGGAATTCCCTGCCGGACTCTTTGTTTCCTGATGGCTACAACCTGGGGATCTTTAAGTCCAGAGTAAACCTATTCAAACCTATCAACAAAAATATATATGTCGGTGAAGTCAATAGTACGGAAGCTTGAGAACGAATGAACGAGCTAAGTGAAAAGTGACACATCTCACTTTGACAGAATCCGCGCTGACGTTTGCACGAACCGAGTAGATAAAAGGGCCGACCGCAGAGGTCCGTAGCTCATTCCTCTGTCGGCAGCCGTGCGTACAACGTCTAAGTGTCGGGGACTGTCTCACTGCTCGTTGTGTAAAGTGAATACCTAAAGCTTGCATCATAATAAATCAGTTGTGTGATCTGAAATAGTTTGTTTATTGCTCGTTACCCAGCCATCGCCCACAAGACATAGTCTCTGGACAGAGCTTCAATGATGATCGGCACCCTGCGCCGACATCAGAAGTGGGATTCCGAGCAAATAAACAAGAGCAGCACGAAGGTTACGTAACGCCGGTCACGAAGAAAATAGCAAGAGGCAAGACAAGTAGCGGTCATTATTTGAAATGGAAAATTAGAAAGTGAAGACCTGGAATGAAGCACTGGACCGAATAAGATTCAAAGTTCCGTTAATCAATGTCATTATCAGTTTTGGTCTGATTAGGTTTTTTCTGGGGTTTTTCCCTAATCCTGAGCAACGAATGTTGGACCATGATGACATTGTTTCCCCAGAAAGAAATAGGAACTGACTAAATCACCGTGTACTACCCAGATTGTGACCGGGACAAGACCGACGCAAATGCATGTTCACGATGTACCATTTTCCGGTACGTGCTTTGCTGATAATCCGAAGTCACCAGTGATTACAGCAAGAATTACAAACTTTTAGTTACCTGAAGTGTAAAATGCAAAGTGCAGTGCGTGTGTGTGTGCATGCCTGAGATGCAGTGTGTCAAGTGCGCTACCAGATCAGAAAATATTTGACACAAAACGTATGAAGACATCTCAAACGTCACCTGTCAAATGTTTCCACTGTGGAAAAATTGGACGAAGCAGGCTGTGTTTTCATAAGCAAGAAGCAGTAGGAAACCGACAGAATAACGTGATATTCAAGCTGCAAGACTCAATCCCATGGTCAGCCACATCGTATGCTGCAAATGTGGAGAACAAGGTCACATCTCCTTCCGGTGTCCTGATGAAAGTGACGCAGCGGTGACGGTGACGCCAAGGCATCACGTAGCGAGCGAGAGGTTGACTGACGGGTGTTGTCGATCCTACGCCAGGAACAAGGTCAGGTATTCACATTCCATTTTAATTCTGGTGCTGAGTGTTGTCTCTCTTTCACTTTAAAGTCTGTCATCACTATTTCACGGCAAACGTAAACACAGTATTGTTACAATGAAGGGTCAGTTCAGTGTGTTCAGATCTATTTGCGAAGTGATATTTTGGCCGTGAAATATTGTTGCAAGGGTTCAGTTCAAATAGTAAAAATCGCTAAAGTTCACGACGTAAACAATTGTAATTACAACTACCCTCATTAGATCCAGTAGATACCTTTTCGATTTTTTTATGACAGTGATAATTCCTCCATAGATAATTTTGACGATATTGACACTGACGTGTGACGTGTATCGGTATGCTACAAACGCGTGTTGTAAAAAGTAAACTTATCCATTTGATTGACTCGTATTTGACTGTATAAAGATGACCATAGCGGTCTAGCGCGGAAGAATTAATAATGCGTGAGCGGGTAGATGATTGTTGCTGGCAAATATTATTCGACCGAGTAATTCGGTGTTTGTTAGCTCTTTTGACTTAAAAAACTCGACCGGTCAGATATAATGAGCAAAGATTACTGTGAACTAAATAACAATGTGCCTAACCGAGATACCACTCACCTTAGACAAAATAACTCGTTTAAATAGTGCGCGTTATTTTACAAAATTAGATTGTGTATTAGGCTTTCAGAAGTATGATAGCGGACAGCCGGTACAAATATTTGACCATGCCAATCAGTTTCAAAATGCGATCTGAGTTTTTCAACGGACGATTGTTGTTGTTCTAGGCGAATCGGTAAATGCCTGAGTCGTAGTTTGAGTTGTCAATATTTTGATTATTTAGGAAACTATTAAGAGGGACGTCGGGAGACTTAATGTAGTTTTACAAACGTTGACTAAAGCCGGATTTTCATTAAATTTGAGAAAAATGGTTGTTTTTGATAATGCAACTCAAGTTACTAGGGTATGAAATTAAGTCAAGTAGTGAAGTTAGGAGGAATAGGACCTAATAGCAGAAAGCAGGTCACGTACATTCGACTCTGCCTCCACCGTTTATCTTAGCTCGGTTAGGGCAGTTTATAGGTCTAGTAGCTTACTTCGGGCGGTTTGTGCCTAAGTTTACTCCTGTTATGGGTCCGTTCTAAAGATTTGATGTGTAGTAAAGTTTCTTTTTCTTGGCAACAGCGCCACGAAGACATTGATTAAGAAATAATTTCAATTCTTATAAAAGAGTCGGTTTTAATGATTTAAGCCTCTCAAATACGTAGTAGAATTGCATACTGATGTCAGTGAAACCATAAGATAAGGCTGGATTCAAAGCAGGAGATGCCCTGTAGTAGTACCATACGTGAGTTATCGCGAAACTATCTCCCATTGCTTGATCATAAAGATAATTTACAGTCGGTTAGAAGGTAAAGCTAAAAAGAACTCTCTGGTAATTAGTTACGTGCTGAACAAACAAAAACGAGACTACGAAACTTTTAAGGTTCTGATTAAAATAAATGGTAGTTAAAAGGATTTAGAGTTCTGTGATTCAATTAACATTATCTTACACTTGGTCGCGACGGGATTTTCACGTGTAACAAACGTGTGATGTTCGTGTTAGAACCAATGCTAATAACGACTGTAGAGACAAAAAACCGTTTGTAGTAGGGTTCATTAGGCGAAGTCTAACTCGTGATTAATTGTTCAGTTACGGACGCTAAACCAAACGACGAAGGCAGGTGGTCCCTTAGCACTGTTAATTGACAAGGCTGCGTTTTCTCTACCGTTGATGACAAAAGACGATGTAGACTCAGAGTTAAATTTTAGTACCGTGAGAAATGATGCGTTACGCCATATAGAGAGTGCCTAGCAACCTATGAAAAGAGTAAGTTTAATCTGACGAAGGCGGAAGTTGATAAATTTTTGATAAGAGACTTTTTCATATACGAGCAGAGCAAGTAAACTGAGTAAGATCCATTTAAAGATTAATTTGAAGTAATAGAGAGAGAAAGAAAATCAGCGCATAACTGATAAAATTGGGGTAGAGTAAAGTAGTAGAGATAATGAGATTATTAAGTTTACATGAAGATCGGACTATACCAGATTTGATTTGTAGCCGTAGCTTAATAGAAATCGGTATCTAGTAGTCACAGTAGTCCGTGAGAACGCGGTATTGCGATCAAACCTGGGACGTAATGTGGGAAACCATTAAGTCGTGAGAGACTTGGCAATCCTGGAGGGATGCGCAGGAATGGTTGAGTGACTAGAGGTTACTGGACTATTAGTAGCCAGAGATCACGTGCAGTGATTAATGATTAGTGTTTTGGATTAGTTTGATTGATTTGGTGGAGAAGTTACCATGATAATTAATTCAAGGTTATGCTTTGAATTTTCTGATTATTGATTTTGATATTGAAACGATATAGAAATTTTGATGTTAATTTATTTTCTTTAATTGAACTTACCAGTACTATGAACAGTAGTGAGAATTAGTAGGTTAGTTAATAGAAATTTAGAGTTTCGATACATCTCGAGTTTTGTTGAACCTTCATAATTTACGGTTGGCGCAGTGGTTGAGCGATTGACTGCTGCGCTGCGCGTTGCGGGTTCGATTCCCGCAGGGGGTAGACGTTGTTATGGCCTACAGAGAGAGGGATAATAAAACATGAGGTTCCGGTTGAATTAGATGTATAGGAAGTAGGTGGGGAAAGTGATCATGGCACTATTTATCATGATCAGGATGTCTAGTGTGTGTGAGAGTTTACATGTTTGGGAGCGCACTCACGGTGCGAGAGTAGTTCCTGATGTTTGTCAGGAGTGACCGAGCTATATGATACTGCGAGATGTATTTTGTTTCAGATCAACACACAGAGACCGACGCCTTGTTTGGAAGTCTCGTCAGTGGAAAGTCTTCTGGATGAGGTGGTGAACTGGTGGTGATGAACACAGCGACGGATGTCTTGTTGGGACGTCTCGTCAATGGATATCTTCCAGCTGAGGTGACGATGATGACTAACACACAGGGACGTGTGTTCCGCAGGATGGCCGTGTCGGTGAAGTCAATAGTACGGAAGCTTGAGAACGAATGAACGAGCTAAGTGAAAAGTGACACATGTCACTTTGACAGAATCCGCGCTGACGTTTGCACGAACCGAGTAGATAAAAGGGCCGACCGCAGAGGTCCGTGGCTCATTCCTCTGTCGGCAGCCGTGCGTACAACGTCTAAGTGTCGGGGACTGTCTCACTGCTCGTTGTGTAAAGTGAATACCTAAAGCTTGCATCATAATAAATCAGTTGTGTGATCTGAAATAGTTTGTTTATTGCTCGTTACCCAGCCATCGCCCACAAGACATAGTCTCTGGACAGAGCTTCAATGATGATCGGCACCCTGCGCCGACATATATATGTTGGAAAGGTCATCAGTACCTACTGGACCAAAACAGTGCACACGTTTATATGATATATTGTACACATCCTGAGACAGCAAAGCCACTCATATTTTTACTATTTTATGATGTCATAGAAATTATTGTATAACGAGCGTTTCGCGCCATCAAACTATAAAGTTTGGCGAGCTAAAAATATGTTAAACAATTGTTAAAAATGAGAGTCTAGCCTGACGTTCGCGGTGACTCCAGTAATAAAACAGGTTTGACCACCTGTTTTGACTTCAAGACCTTTTGTTGATTTTTATACTTCGTTCCGATGAGTGCCTAGAAACTGTCTCACGACTTTTTGTGAATCGAGTAGGTACCTAAACCTTACATAATAATAAATTAGGTGAGTGGTCTGAAGAACGAGTTTGTTTAATGCTCGTAACCCACTCATTACCCAATATGATCTCTGAAGGAGATTTCTACTCTGATCAGCATCCTAAACCGACATTCATATTATGTAGACATGTACGAAGCAGGCAAAGTAAACAAGTAGGTAACAGAAAAAGGATGGGCACATTGACATGAGACGTAATCGCTATTAGGGTACATGCATACAAAAGATATAGAGAGTTCTTCTCAGTTCCCACTCCTCCTCATACTAATATTTAAAATGATAATTGCTACTTCATTTATTAACAAATTCTTTTTGTCCATCCTAAGGTTATCTGGTAGATATCGCTGTTAGCGATAAGACCGCCATTGTACCCATGGATTTAAGTTTATGTATAAGTTGTGTTACTTTTATGATGTACAATAAAGTTTATTATATTCTATCTATTTTATTCCAATATTGTTTCAGATGGTCGATGGGGACGAAAGGTTCTGGAATGGCGACCACGTACCAGAAGACGCAGCGTTGGAAGGCCTCCCACAAGGTGGACCGATGACCTGGTGAGGGTCGCGGGAATCCGATGGATACGAGACGCACAGGATCGGTCATTGTGGCGACATTTGAGGGAGGACGTCTTTCGGCTGAAATGATGATGATGATTTCTTTTTCAAAGAAAAAATTTCACATTAGTGTTCTTAATTGTTTCTTCACTACATATGTAGTATAAAACAAAGTCGCTTTTCGTGTCTGTCTGTCCCTATTATATGCTTAGATCTTTAAAACTACGCAACGGATTTTGATGGGTTTTTTTTAATAGATAGAGTGATTAAAGAGGAAGGTTTATGTGTATAATACACGCACAATATAGTAGAGGAACACTGATGATTTTAGAGGTTTCTAATGTGATGACGTAAATAAACACATTTTTTTGCGCTTACATTGCAAACGCTGGCTGAACCCTAAGAGCTAGATCAAAATAATTAACTACAGTATTGTACGCCTTAAAAAGATCTACAAAAAAATCCGCGATGGAATATGTCTATCTTTTAGGTATAACCCACAATAACCATTTTTTATCCTTTACTTTTTACGAGAAATAATGGTTTTTTTTTTTTTTTTTTTTTAATTGATATAAACCAGCGCTTGACTGGCTTATTTAAGAAACGATTTTAATCAATACAACATTAATCTTTATCCAATTAAGTACCTTAAATAAATTGTGCATTTAATATAGATCAATATGGCCCTAAATAGTGTCTAATTTAAGTGAATATTTTCTTTAATTCTTTATTGTACACAAAAACATAGCATAAGCATAGCATAGCATAATCAGCCTTTTAATGTTCCCACTGCTGGGACTCAGGCCTCCTCTCTAGGAGAGGGAATGGGCCGTAATCCACCACGCGGGCCCAGTGCGGGTTGGTGAATGTCACATGTTTACGAATTTTTTGGTTCTAGGACATGCCGGTTTCCTCACGATGTTTTCCTTCACCGTTTTGAGAGCAGTGGTGATGAAATAAATTACACAAAGTAATGCGCCTGGCTGGGTTTGTACCCACGACCTACAACTCGTAAGTCGGGGCCGTTACCACTTGGCCACCACTGCTCTACTTGGCAACACACACAAAAACACTACGCAACGGATTTTGATGCGGTTTTGTCCAGCATTGCACCAGGGCGGGTCTTTATAAACACAAAAACATAACATAATATATTGACATACAAACAGTTCATGTACAAAGGCGAGCTTAACTCAGCAATGAGTTTTCTCCCAGCAAACCTTTGAATTGTAGAGAGAGAACATATTCGAGGGTAGGATCCAGTGCACAATATAAACCTATATACTAAGTCTAATATATAATTAAGTATATTATACATAAGTCCAATATATAATTATATTATACATACTAATACATACTATATATACCAATATTATGTCAATAATGAAAGGAAGTGCTCTTTAAGTTTCCTTTTGAAGACATCTAGAGAAGGGCTATCGCGAAGAGAGTGTGGCAGAGAGTTCCAGAGACGTACTGCAGTAACAGAAAAGGAGCCATCATAGCGGCTAGAAGTATGACGTGGAGTACGAAGGAGAAGAGAAGAGGTGGTGCGACAGAGTTTACCCCTAGGGACGAGGTACTCAAAGCGTTCACGAAGGTATTGAGGAGCATTAGGATTGTGAAGGATTGTATAGAGAAGAGATAGAATACGTATATCTCGTCGATGCCGAATTGGCACCACCTTAATCTAGTCCGGAACTCCGACACGTGATCGTATTTGCGGAGGCCAAAAATAAAGCGGATGCACAAATTCTGCAGTCGTTCAAGTTTATTTAGCAGTACCTCCGTAGCATCTAGAAAACAGACATCCGCATAGTCTATGAGCGGTAGAAATTATATATAGATATTTTCGAAGATATTAGAGATTTTAAATGCAGGGACATAACGGTTGCGGTAAATAACTTGATTCTTTCAAAGATTGAGAATGAAGAATGCACCGACGCAAATATACTACTCGGTTACTTCCAAATTGGTCCCATTTTTTTCAAATCCAGTTCTGATAATGGAATCCATGAGGAATCTTATAAACTCCTCAAATATTCTAGGCACTATATAATGATTTTGGTATTTTCATCGAGAACTTAAGCATTTACAGTCAAAAAGTAACATTTGATGAAGTGGAACTGATGAAGAAGACCAGAAATGGCCAACGGAACTTCACCCTCACATAGATATCACAATGAAGACAGTTAAGCGACTAGGACAATACAAATAAATAAATGGTTCTGAATAGTTATGTTGAAAATGGTATCATCGAAGTGACCTGATGATGATGATGGAGCCGGAAGATAGGTGCCGGAACTCTGTAATTGATCAATGTATCCTAGCCGTGTTTGGGCTTATTAGAATTGTCATGAGATGCACTTCGGTACTATCGAACTGATGGAACTGAGGAAGGTGGAACGTAGACACAGGAAATTCATAATAAAACTATGTAAACTACAGGGTTTGCGTTAATTGAAATTGGATTCTAATACCATCGAATTTACCGTTCCAATATAAACGCTTACAATTTCCGCTAAAGATATTTTTGCAATGACCACCAATAAATCGCAGGGGCAAACTTTCAACGTTACAGGCTTAGATTTGAGCGTTGAATGTTTTTCACATGGCCAATTATATGTCGCTCTTTCAGGAGTAACCTCAAAAGAAAATATGTTTGTATGGTCTAATGACAAAAAATCTGTGAACGTTGTTTATAAAGACCCGCCCTGGTGCAATGCTGGACAAAACCGCATCAAAATCCGTTGCGTAGTTTTAAAGATCTAAGCGTACATAGGGACAGACAGCGGGAAGCAACTTTGTTTTATACTATGAAGTGATCTGCATTGCACCCGTGCGAAGCCGGGGCGGGTCGCTGGTATAAAATATTGGACAAAAATAAACACAGGAATATACCTAATTAAAACGCTTTTTTTAAATGCACTCCGATACATTTAACGAAAAGAAACTGCAAAAGAACAAAAACGACGTCCAATTTATAATGAATCCAAGTACAATTCGTACAATGGTATTATCGTACTCGGATCGAAACGTTCTCCAATAAAATACTCTCAAAAGAGAAACAATGGAAGCATTAACACTCGATTCTCGGTACCGATTCCGATCGAATTTCAATTCCGGAAAAACGCATTGAATCGAAAATCTGAAAACGTATTAAAAAGTAGATCGGTATCGGTGTTATAGATGAAAAATCTAATTATATTTTCTTGCATGTATGATTTATGATGTTGTAGGGAGCAGTGGTGGCCGAGTGGTAACGGCCCCGACTTACGAATTGTAGGTCGCGGGTTCGAACCCAGCCAGGCGCATTACTTTGTGTAATTTATTTCATCACCTCTGCTCTCAAAACGGTGAAGGAAAACATCGTGAGGAAACCGGCATGTCCTAGAACCAAAAATTCGAAGACATGTGACATCCACCAACCCGCACTGGGCCCGCGTGGTGGATTACGGCCCATTCCCTCTCCTGGAGAGAGGAGGCCTGAGTCCCAGCAGTGGGAACATTAAAAGGCTGATTATGCTATGCTATGTATGATTTAGCAGGTTTTGAGTGTAACTAAATGGTAATGAAATGTTCCAATTATTGAAATAATTTTCTGCATATGCAATCACACTGGTGACTTATATTATCAGTATAACTGCCTCGTTGGTCTCATGGTCGCAAGGACTGCTGAACGTGGGGTTTCAATAACAAATTACTCTGTAGCAGCCCGGAGTTTAGAAGTTGGTGGTGTGTCACCCCCGTGCCTCGGAAAGCACGTAAATCCGTTGGTCCTGCATCTGATCTCGTTCCGGTCTTATCGGATTGCCGTCCCATCGGACTATGAAATTTCGCTTGTGAAGGAACAAAGAGTACACTTGTGTTTACCCACGAACTTGTGCACTATAATATCCCCTGCGTACTTGCCTAATCTCTGTTGAGATTGACCACTGTGATCGAAATTCACTTGGGGGGATTATAAAGGCGAAAGTTTGACTGTACGTGGGACACTCAGAAAGTTTTGAGAATCTAAAAAAAAACAACTTCTATGGATAACATATTTTTATTAAATCTTTTCAAAGAACTCTCCATCAGCCTCTATACAAAGTTTCATGCGTCTGATTAATTTTTTCCAGTCCGCCGCAGACACCTCTTCCACGGCCTTCTCGAACGCTGCTAGCGCGTCTTCCGTCGATGAAAACTGTATCCCTTTCAGCAGATTTTTTATTTTAGGGAATAAAAAGAAGTCACACGATCAGATCAGGACTGAAAGGAGGGTGCCCCAAGACTCTGACCGGTGTGGTATCCAGGAAGTCCCTCGTTTTGAGAGCTGAGTGCGCGGGCGCGTTGTCATGGTGGAGCAGTATCCCGCGGAGCCCGGTGTTCGGTCGCTTGTTGCTCATTGCAGACAAAACTTCTGGCAGGCATTTTGTGGTATACCATTCGGCGTTGATGCAGCTTTGGTCTCGTAATCTCGAATTGAAATCAGATACCCCGTCGAAGTGAAGAAACTAGCAATCAAAATTTTCCTTGCGCTTCTCGATCGCTTCACTTTCTTCGTTTTTAGGCGTTGGTTCGTTTTGAAACAGCCTAACTGTTGACTGACTCTTTGTTTCTGGATCGAATTGATAAATCCAGGATTCGTCACCTGTCACAATGTCGTAAACGCGCCGAGACGAACCTGCTTAAAATTTTTGAATCATATAACGGCACCACTCCACACGGGCCTGCTTCTGAGCTTCCGTGAGGTGATGCGGCACCCAGCAGCAAGCTATTCTCCTCACGCGAAGGTGCTCGTGTAGAATCTTGTGAACGCTTCCTGAACCAATCTGCAGTATATGCTGAATCTCTTCGTATGTAATTCGCCTGTTTCCTTGAATTATTTTTTTTACTGCCAGCACACTTTCTTCTGTGACAGCCGTCGTAGGACGACCACTCCTTTGTTCATCCCCCAAAGTAAGGCGACCGCGCTTGAACTCGCTATACTAGCGGTAGATGGTTGCTTTTAAAGGTCCTTCATCCATAAAAGTAATTTGAAGTCGATCAAATGACTTATCAGAATCTAGGCCACATTTAAAATCGTAGAAAATCATCGCACGAAATGTTCTCGATGCAGATCCATTTTTAAATGAGACACGATAACTTGATTAGGCTCTCGAAAAAATGTGTAAAGAAATTCAAAATTCGAACAATGGTATTTTTACTTTTAAATAACCAAAGTATTCAAAATAATTACAAGTGGCCAGTGGCTTGTACTTAAAAACATTTTTCCGCAAAACTTTCTGAGTGACCTGGTATGTGTGTATGTTTGTTGCTTCTTTATGCTCAAGCTGTTGAATGGATTTAGACGTTGTGACGTACATGGTTTTGTTTTTAAAGGGTGGAAATCATCCAATGACATCTCCCACTCTGGGCGGAGCAGGAGGGCGTGTCCGACTTTTACTGACTAAAACCACACCTGTGTCCCTTCTGTTGCCCTTTGCGTTCTAGGACTACGGGTTTCCTTCTCAGAAATTCCCCGCGGTCCTAGCTAGCGGACATAGGCCCTGCTAGGACCCTACGGTTTGCTGACATCTCTTTGAGGAGCGCGTGGCTCACTACGCGCTGTTGACGACCGGGCTCGGTCCGGTCAATAACTGGATGGCCGGACGGCGAGTTAGCCATTGCTCGACGTCCGCAAGCCCGCGCCTACCGTGACTGGTAGATGGGGTCGGAATCTCGGCGGCTGGGGCGTGGGGGCATTCGTTCCCTCACGCGTGCGGCCTCCTCCTTCCTTTACTGCTTCGCAGAAGGGGGCGACCGCCTATCATTCTTCCTCACTCCAGACCATAGCCCGAACCAGAGTCCAATGCGAGAGATCGCTGCCACCGATTGCCTCCACAGGGACACGGCGGTTTTCAGCCCAAGCGGGGCACACCTCCACCGTATGCTCCACCGTGTCCTCCGGGCGGTACACACAATGGTGACACCCGGGCGTTTCTTCCACCTGAATCCGATGCAGGAACCTCCCGAACATGCCATATCCGGTGAGGACCTGCGTCATGCGAAGGTGAGGACGCCGTGTTTTCGCTCCAGATACGGTTAAATCATGTTCTGGAATAGTACTTAGAATACAGTTTTTATCCTAGAAGTATTTTGTCTTACGTAGCAAAGGATTCAACGCATTGCCGTTACGAAGCGATCGATGTGGTTCACGCGAATTGAACGCGACGCGGTGGTCTTGTTCTACGTGCGCGCGAAGTTGCCGCTTTAGCTGCCATTTATATAAAACAAGTCACCGCTCCGCAAGCGTTTGGTTGAAAATATCTAACAAACTTAATGCGATCGCATCGCTTTACTAATCGCCATTGCAATTCGCGATTACGATCGCTTTAACTCTCCTACTTAGGACACCACGTTAAGATAGAGGGAAGCCGCAAGCAGAAGCTAGTTTTTGAAATAATTTTCTGTCACTGGTACAAGACTAAAGGATGTAGTGAAGAAAAGAGATCATTTAGGGACCGAAGTTAATATCTCATTCAACAAACGTATATGAACAAACGATCTCGATAAAGGTTGTTTGATGTAAGGATCACCACTCTATAAATAGGTACTGTAGGGATTGGAGATAATAAAAAGGCTTAATCGCGTATTAGTGTAGGATTTATTTCCATGAAATTTCTCTATTACCTACATTATTAATAGCTGTCCCAACAAACGTTGTTCTACCATATAAACAAATAAAGAAAAAAAAGGGGGTGGGCTTAGGAGGGTAAAGATTGGTCTACGAATATAAGAAACACGAGATTTTTATATGTATAATATTAGGTAACAAATCATTCGTGCCTTGAGCATAGCCCAGTGATAACGGCCCCAACTTACGAGTTGTTGGAACGTCGTGGGTTCAAATATCATCTTTCAACATTATTTTATCACTATACAATATGTCAAAACGTGTGACGGGAAATATTGTAAAGAAACCAGCATGTCCTAGAACCAAAAAATCGAAGACATCAACACCAACGTGCAATGGGCCGGCGTGATGGATTACGAACCATTTCTTCTCCATAGAGTGGAGACCTGAGTCCCAGTAGTGGGAACATTATAAGGCTTCTAAATCACAACTCATATTCTCGGATAATTAGTACTTATGTTTTATTTTAACTTATTTGTAATATGCCAATAATTGTAAACGATCTAAAAGAGACTTTATAATATTTACCAACATATATCTTTTCTGGTCTCTAAAAGTGAAGTCGGTTGTATTTTTTTTGTAAAAAGTTTTTTATTTTACACTGTTTAGTTGCGTTACCACAACTAAAAAGTACCCCTCAGTCCAACATAAAGTCATCTATTTACGTCTAAACAAAGCAATTTTACTTGTTACGACAGTTCTGCTGTGATCCTATGAGGAGTTCCGTTCCATATCTTCGAAGTTTATCATCAGATCATTACAATATTTCTATAGGACTAACTCAGAAGAATAATCCTTTTAATAAAAAAAATAAAAAAATCACAATCGGTCCACAATTGACCGAGAAATCGGTGAACATACATTAAAAAAAATACATTCAACCGAACATATTATTATAACCTCTTTCTTTTTGAAGTCAGTTGAATATAAAAATATACATATATATATATTTAATCAGCAAACTCTGTAATTAATACTCTTAAGAAGATTACAGCATCTAAAGCGCGGACACTCTTGGACTGCATATACCTTAAAGAAAGAGATGCGCTGACACAATGCTCGCAAATCGTCGTATCCTACGAATAGTGCCCTAACGAACATAGGGGCTTTCTTTTTTTATTGCATAATCCAATTCTGCTCATCATAGCACATACGAGTATAACCAGTTCAACAAAACAATTAAAAACGGTACAGGTTATTAAATAATTAGGTTTTCTAAAAAGCCACAATTTTAAGCACTACGTTTTCATCGAAAAAAAGAGCTACAATCGCCGTCGCGCCCTCTTTCTTCGCGAGTAGTGGGGGTGCGCGGGCGCAGAGAGAACGTACTAGCGCCGCTCGGCCACTAGTCGGCGGAACGCGTTTTGTTAAATTGTATTATTGAATAAGTTCAAATATCATAACATCAACGATTTTGTACTTAATTAAGTCATTCTAATTACATAATGCGAAGTAGTGCTGGAGTTGAGCAATAAGTTACATTATGCCTCTTATCTGCGGAAGAATAAACAAAAACATAATTTGAAACATAGAAGAAAGACACAAACGTAATAATTCGTCTCGCAATATAGCCATTCCATAGAACACGGCCACAATCATTATGGTTTTTTTCTACGCATCCAATATTGAAAATTGATTAACACAACAGAGAATAAGGATATAAGGGACAAAATGCGTTTAAAATATAAAGATAATTTATTGAAAATAATCCTAGCCGAATCTTAAGATATCAATACATATTATATGAAATCACTAATACATATTTGATAATACATAATTCAATTAAACACAAAAAAAGTGTCTCCTGAAAAGTTGCTATAATGCAGTTACGCCCCGATTCGTAGGATACGACGAAATATTGCATGGAATATTGAATTTAACCTATTTACTAAGAATCTACAGGTTCGATCATAAAATTAAAACACTACAACGGTAAAACGTTGCTTGAAAAATAATTTGACAAACAATCAGAATGATTGCATATAAGTGGAAGTCTATGAATCTGACCATTTACAATAAAAGAGTGAAAAACAATAGAATTCGAAAATGGAACTCTTTGCGAGAATGTTACTTTTTAATTTGCAGCAGATCATAAACTTTTGCGTAAAACTCGTGATTATCTCCTGTAGTCCCCTTAAGATTGAACGACAGATTCATAATGTTACTCATTGATAAGGCACTCAAGCTCTGAAGGTATTAAGCAAAGTCCAACTTTAAGCTCCAAACATTCTGTGGATTGATTTTAACGTAGATATGTCTTCTCCAGTTTTAGGCAGTAATCCGATTACCAGCTTATCATCCCATTACTAACAAAGACCTTTTAATGGGAGTATCGGACCAACTATCGGAAATCTGTCTTAACCACAGCCCGCCTGGACATTTCCATATTTTATCTCGGAAAAACATCGAGAAAAAACAAGGGTAGGTTTAATGCGGTTTCTGTTTGATTTTGGTTTAAAGTAGGTACTAAGTATTATTATTGATAGAAAAACGAGTGTTCGAACTCTGCTAGCAGTAGGTATTTTACGCTTGTTCAATGCTTCCATCATGAAGATGTTATTATTACTAAAGGAATAAAAAAAGGTTTTCGTTCGTTATCTTTGAAATAGAATTAGAAGTCATTTATTTACCAATAATGTAGGTAACAGATATGATGGTTAATGTAATGAGAGTCCCGTTACATTCAGCCTCACGGCATGCAAAATTAATTAACATAACACATTGCTTAAGTTGTTACTATATTTCCTTAACATTACTATACCTACATTTGATACACATTTGATGGCATAAAATAACCTTAGAAAAAAATTATAAAAAAACATTATTATTTCATTAAATTTTTTACTGACCAGTTTATCTATATTTGGTAGACTCACGTGGGACACTCAGAAAGTTTTGAGAAACTAAAAAACTAACTTCTATGGATAAAATATTTTTACTAAATCTTTTCAAAGAACCAGCCTTTATATAAAGTTTCATGCGTCTGAACCAATTTTTGGAACATTTTTTCCAGTCCGCACCAGAAACCTCTTCCACGGCCTTCTCGAACGCTGCTAGCGCGTCTTCCGGCGATGAAAACTGTAACCCTTGCAGCTGATTTTTCATTTTAGGGAATAAAAAGAAGTCACACGGTGCCAGATCAGGACTGTAAGAAGGTTGCCCCAAGACTCTGACCGATGTGATGTCCAGGAAGGCCCTCATTTTGAGAGCTGAGTGCGCGAGCACGTTGTCATGGTGAAGCAGTACCCCGTGGAGTCCAGTGTTCGGTAGCTTGTTGCTCATTGCAGACAAAACTTCCGGCAGGCATTTTGTGGTATACCATTCGGCGTTGATGCTGTTTTGGCCTCGTAATGGAATTTAAATCAGATACCCCGTCAAAGTGAAGAAACTAGCGATCAAAACTTTTCCCTGCGCTTCTCAATCGCTTCACTTTTGTAGGTGTTGGTTCGTTTTCAAATAGCCAAACTGTCGACTGACGCTTTGTTTCTGGATCGTATTGATAAATCTAGGATTCTTCACCTGTTACAATATCGTAAACGCGCCGAGACGAGCCTGCTTCAAATTTTTGAATCATATCACGGTACCACTCCACACGGACCTGCTTCTTAGCTTCGGTGAGATTGTGCGGCACCCAACGGAAAATATCCTCCTCACGCGAAGGTGCTCGTGAATGCTTTCCAAATCAATCTGCAGTGTTTGCTGAATCTCTTCGTATGTAATTCGCCTGTTTTCTTGAATCAAATTTTTTACTGCCAGCACACTTTCTTCCGTGACCGCCGTCATAGGACGATCACTCTTTATTCATCCCCCAAAGTAAGGCGACCGCCCTTGAACTCGCTATACCAGTGTTCGATGGTTGCTTTTGAAGGTCCTTCATCCATAAAAGCAATTTGAAGTCGATCAAATGACTCATCAAATTTTAGGCCACATTTAAAATCTTAGAAAATCATCGCACGAAAATGTTCTCGATGCAGGTCCATTTTTAAATGAGACACGATAATTAAAATTTTATTTGGCTCTCGAAAAAATGTGGAAGTAAATTTAAAATTCGAACAATGGTATTTTTACTTTTATAATAACCAAAGATTTCAAAATAATTACACGTGGCCAGTGCCTTATACATAAAAACTTTTTTTCACTAAACTTTCTGAGTGGCCTGGTATAGTATAATGAACAACCGTATCAGGTTCGAACCACCCCTGGTTTTTTTAGGTTTTTAACATGGACGCTAGTAGTATATGTAAGAACTAAATAATTTATTTAATTGAAAGCCTCATAAATTAAGAAGATGGATAGTTCAAGTGAGTTCATTTACGTATAACAGTTGATATATAAGTTGATTATAATAAATTCAGCATCAATCTTAACTGTAACAAAGCACAATTCTATTATTGTACTTTTATTACAAAGTGTACCATAAAGCAACCTTTTTTAACTTCTGTTTAATGCTATCGCAAATAGAGTATAGTAGATTATTAAAGAATAAGCTTACGATTGTACATATATCCACTAATTTTTAATTAGTACAAATATTTAAATGGTTTTTTTAGAAAAGGTCTTGTTATTATTTAAGTAAAGTCTCAATAAATAATATTCTAAGACAGCAAAGTTATAAGCATACGCTTATATCCCAAAATGTCACTCAATTTATGAAAATATTGTACAGGCTATTGATTATGACTGAATAAATGACTATCAAAATGGAAAAACAACTGCGCGTAGTATTTTCTAGTAGCAGATGATAAGAATAATTGATTCAAATCATGAATTTACCAATTATGACAAATTTTCACGGACAATTTTGGGATTTCGTTTTTATTTACTTTTGACTACACAAATGTGATCAGTAACGTGTACAGATAGACCTCATTTTATTGTACTAATTAAAAAATAGAGATGTATAAAAAGAGAAACTGACTGATTGACATAATTATCACCGCACAGCCGAAACTACTGGAACTAGGAACGTGAAATTTTGCACAGTTTCCTTTTATGACGTAGGCGAGAGACTCTAAGAGAGAAATTTACAAAATTCACCCGCTAAGAGGTTGAAACGGGTGTCCAAAGTTTGTATAGAGAACCTACCTTCATGCAAGCGAAGCCGGTGGCAGAAGTTAGTTACAATATATATAATTGTAGTATTCTACATTACTACATATAACTGTAGTATAGACGGTACTAGAATCAATTATAATACATAATTATGTTGTTTTGATCTTCAATCCTTTTAAGAACCGCAGTGTCTTGAACTGTAAACAATTTAATTGGTGTCTTAAATTGAACTGTCATCAATTATTGTGAGATTTTATTTTATTGTGTTCGTTCATTTCTTACCTTAGACTTGGGTGATGTGGTTTTAGTTGCGTGTTTCTATTTATTTTAGATGAAAACTAATATATATTTTGTGAGCTTTCACTACAAATAAATTATATTACTTTATATTGACCAACTGAAATACGATTTGCAGATAACCTAGACAACTGTGTTGTCTATGGTCCTAGTGGTGCAACACAGTTATGCCCGATACACACATGGCCTGTCGAGGAACTTGGTTATTGTATTTTTGTAACGAATTGTGCGTCTATTCAGGCAGAATAAACATGTTTTTCTTTTTCTCTTTTCTTTTCTTTTTTTATTTAACCGAGAATGACGTGCTAACAGAAAAATTTACAAAAAATAATATTTCAAAAATTTTTGTCACTATATTTCGGTATAGTTATGCTTACTTATATAATTATAACTTTAATAAAATACTAAATGATTATTCGATCATTTAGTATTTTATGAAAGTAAGTTTAATTGACAATTACATAAAAAATATAACATACATGACGAACGAGTCAGTCAGTTTTTTAGGTTTGGAGGTAGGCGGAACAGAGTGTAAAGTCCCGCAAACCTCCGTTGAAAAGGGAGGATCCTCCGACCGGACGGGTGTTATGTCTGGTGGGCAACTGCCCGATAGATGATTTCGAGCTGTTCTAAATGTTCCAAATTTACAATCGCGTGGAGAACTTTAATTGCGCGATGCAGGATTAGTTCTTATGTGACGCCATAGATGTCGCTACATAGGTATCTATCACAACCGCTCAAACACGTTTCAGTCGAGCCGAATATACCTACAGAGTGGTTTAAGTAGGTGGAGAAACATGGTCGAAAAATGAAGAAAGTCAATGAACTGTATTTCTACCTACATAAGACAAAATAAAGTCGCTTTCTGCACCTGTCTCACAGATAGGAAAAGAGTGGTTAAAGTGAGTGGAGAAAAATGATAAAAAAAGTTTAAAAAGTCAGAGAACTGTATCTCTACATACATAAGACAAAAGAAAGTCGCTTTCCGCTCCTATATCACAGAGGGGTTAAAGTAAGTGGAGAAACAAGGTCAAAAATTGAGAAAGTCAGTGAACTGTGTCTCTATCTACATAATACAAAATAAAGTCGCTTTTCACATCTGGCTGTTCAATAAATCCTCCATAAACACGCAGCGGATTTTGATTCAATTTGTACTAATTAATAGAAAAACCATATAGCATGGCCTAATCAACTTTGTAATGTTCCCACTGCTGGGACTCAGGTGTCCTCTCTAGGAGAGGGAATGGGAAGTAATCCAAACGCGGGCTTAGTGCAAATTGGTGGATGTCACATGTCTTCAAATTTTTGGTTCTAGGACAACCGGTTCCCTTACGATGTTTTCCTTCACTGTTTTGATAGCAGTGGTGATGAATTATAGTACTCAAAGTAATGCGCCTGGCTGGGTTTGAACTCACAACCCACAACTCGTAAGTTGGGGCTGTTTCCATTAAGCTACCGCTGCTAATAGAAAGAGCAATAAACGAGAAAGGTTTTTGTATATAATTTGCACCCAAGCAAAGCCGGGACGGGTGACTAGTGATGTTCTATTTTCCGAGAGACTATTGTTTATATCTCTATTGTAAAAGTACATAGATAATCCTTAAGCCATCTTTTACTGCACCCAAGGGAAGCAAGGGGTATTTTCCGAGCACATTCTGATTTCCCTATTACATTTTGATAGCATGCTAAAATACTGTTACAGCTTGCATTCAAAGGATCTTGCGAGATTCATGTTAGTACAGACATTAAGGAGCAACACGTTGGTACAAGGCTATACCATTAAAATTTACGTTAAACGTACACAGTCAAGTCGGAATCTACATACGAAAAATATACATAAAATGACGTCATACTGCAAATTTTATACACGTAATTTTGTAAAATTACACGTCGTTCACGCAATTTCGTATAAAATGTTAATTTTCTTGGAGGTGTGATCATTTTCATACAATGGAAACATTTGGATCAAAGGATTTTAGTAATGACATTATTCCGATGGGTCATTTCTTTCTTTCTTTCTTTTTGTCTCGGTTTCCTTTAAAATGAAGGGTCGTTGGAAATAATTTCGACATAAAGAATATGTTTAATTTTACGTGCGGTTTAAGTTCCCTTTTACGTAAATGGGGTTCAAGCTTACGGCGGGGCATCTTGTTAGTTTGAAATTTGCGTTTTAATGTGATGTAACTAGTTTGGTTTTAGTTACATTGTCCCCAAATTTCTAATATAAGCATTTAAAGTAGAGTATTTCTCAAACTCTACTTGACTAAGTCTAAATTTGACATTCAAATACACGGTTTGAGGCAATACAGTTGCGCTGAACGTGTCCGAACCGAAAGGGCCGCCAACTCAGCAATTGCTGGGCGTCAGACACCTAGCGCTGGTTTTCAGCTGGCACCCCGCAGTGAGGCACGGATGATGAAATACTCAATACAGAAACCTGCCCTATGATTTCGGAAGTAGTTATGTAATGAACGATAGTTATATATGTAAAGATAAGGAAACTGACGAGTAACTAGTTGAAGGCGACGGTAATCCGGTACAAGCAAGTTGCACAGGACGGGTCTTGTGGGCTTAGGAAGAAGCCTATATTTAGAAGTGTACATCTATCGGCTGGAACAATAATAATGATTCCACAACTACCATACAACGCCGTCTAGTCCCAAGCTAAGCAGAGCTTGTGTTATGAGTATTAGACAACTGATAAACATACTTATATATTTCTAAATATATAAGTATGTTTATCATAGCATAGATAAATTACACCCAGACACAGAAGAATGATCGTGCTCATCACACAAACATTGTCCTGGGTGGGAAATGAAACCCACGACTTCCGAAGTAGCAGTCAGGGTCACTAACCACTAGACCAACAGGCCAGTCACAATGGAAATGGAATGATAATGATGAATATCATTAATTGAAATCACTATCGTTTAACAAATAAGCAAACCATTTTTCGCAAAGAAAAGAACATTATGAAAACAATTCTTCATTTAAGATAAAAATATTCCACAAAAACTAATCTACATCTAGATACCTACTCTCCTAGGCCGCAATCTAATTTCGAGCTCTGTTTATTCCAACCGATAAACTCAAGATTACTTCCAAAAATCATCGTGAAGAGATTGCTTAAAAAAAGGACCAAGATTATTCCGATGAGGCAAATCAACGGCCTACGTAGACCATTAAGGTTCGTTGACCCGCCTTAGTATCGTCAGAATCATGATGGCGTTCGTTAAAATCCATCGCGTCGTTTCACACAGCAAATTGCATCAAAAGGATTCCGTTGATTTCAATTTCAAGTCTTTCAATCGTTAGGGAGTGAATTTTCGATTGAATACTGAGCTGGTGCCGATAACTAAGGTTATTAAATATCAATTTTAGATATTAGAGAGTTGGAAATTACAAAAAGTATTTTTTTTGTAATGTTTGTTTTTAGTTAGGAAACCAGGATAGTTGATGCCGCTCAAAAGGCTGCCCAACTGAAATGGGACTGCGCTGAACATGTCTGCCACACGCCCGACAAACTTTGGGCAAAAAATAGCACAAAGTTGGTACCCAGAAATAGTGCGACGGAGTTGCGGCAGATCACGAAGGAGATGGCGGGACGTACTGGATCGATTTCACTAGAAATGGCTTTTGCCCAGGAGTGGGATAGAACAGGCAAAAAAAAAAATTGCAGGCCATGTAGCACGAATGCATCCGGTAAAATGGGCGAAGATCGTCACTCACTTGACCCCTGAGGACGTTATTGTAAAGGTCATCCGCAGTGAAGGTAGTGTGACGATCTGATCAAGTTTGCGAGTCGCACTTGGCCAGAGATCGCACAAGGCAGAGAAGCTTGGAAGGAGAAAGGGGAGGCCTTTGACCAGCAAAGGGACAAAAATTAAGCTCAAAATAATTCTCTATTTGGATAAAAATAAATACATGAAATCTGCGCTAGTAATAAATTTTGGATTAAATAAAATTGACTAAATCTTGTTACTGGAAGAATTATGGTCATGAGTGAAGAAGATCTCGACGCTGCGGTTAATCGGAGGATTTGTGCGGCAGCGACAGCTTTTGGCAAGCTGCAGCCCAAAGTTTTCCATTCTCACGATCTCAAATTGAAAATAAAGATCTCTGTATACACGGCTATAGTTCTTCCAAATTTTTTGTACTCATCGGAGACGTGGTGCCTATATCGGAAGCATATACGGACGTTGGACAGATTCCACCTTAAATGCCTTCGAAACAATATGGGCATTAAATGGTCCGATCATGTTAGAAATACAAACGTCCTAAGGAGAGCCAAGGTTCTGGGAATAGAAGCCTACTTGATGAGACGGCAGCTCAGGTGGTATAGGAATGTCTCTAGGAAGCTCTAACAGAGATTAGCGAAGCGTATCTTCTATTCTGAACTCCAGCAAGGAAAACGAAATCGTGGCGGATAGTTTCTATGTTTCAACGATGTTCAGAATAGGCACATGAAAAGATGTGAAATTGACCTCGTCATTTGGGAGAAACAGGCACAAAATTGGACTGAATGGAGACGTCGTGTGCAGCAGCACGTGCAAGCCTTTGAAGCTAAGCGGAGGTTGGAATTGGACCGGAAACGCGACGAACTCAAAGCTAGACCACCAACAGCTATAATTTATCATGTCGTTAATGGTGTCCTGCCATGTTCGCTCTGTGTTCGGAGGTTTTCGGCCAAGATTGGATATGTAAGTCATATGAGGGCGCATAACAGAGCAGTAGATCTGAGTTCACAACCACTATGAGAAGCCAACGATTGCGGTCGCTGTGACCAAAATCGGCTAGATGTCATCATTATCATCATCATTAAGCAAATACCCCCATTTTATTACTTTCTCTTTCCTGGTGTGTTCAATTTGATAAAATATTTACTTTTATTCCATCTATTCAACTAGATCTATTTCAAAATACTTCAAAATAGACGACTCTTTGAGTTTTACAGTCAATTTCATTTCAACAAATTAATGGGTTCAATAACATGTTATCGGCTCTCATTTTAAAATTACGATCCAGACTTATGACGACGCCAATGGTAATCGCAACCAACTCCATTAATATCTAAAATAATAAAAACGTCATATCGAACAGTTTTCAATAACCATTAATGTCAATATGATTAGGTTTTTCCACAGAAGTCGGACCACCACGCACTCAACGACTAGAAACTCCATTGCTGTTATTAAAATCGATCCGATAGACTCACAGGACCGGTCATTGTAGTGACACTTGGGGGAGGCTTGTGTCCAGATGTGGCTGTTTTTCAACTAACTAAAATAATGATGATGATGATATTAATATTAGTAGTAAGGTACCTACAGTTGTTGTATCTCACAAAGGCTCGGATAAGGTCTTAGATATATAGATTTACCGAGCAAATATTTTTCTACTTGCTTGAGCTTGGAGTCATAGAAAGTAGCTTACACACACAGAAGCAATGTGCACGAAAATCTACTTACACAACCAAGATCAACTCGCCTTCATGAGATACAATAACTGTACAATTCTCAACGGACAGCCATAGTTAGAATTGTAAGGGGAAGTCAATATCTTCTCGTGGCCGGCCCTGGTCTAGCTCATGGTACGTAGTGAGAAGGTATGGGAAGCAATCACTTCCTTCTACAAAGCTGTATTGCGAGCAATGAAAGTGCGGCTACTGTGAAAGAGAGGAATTCGTCGGTGATAGTCCAATACCGCGTATCTATCATTAACCCCTCCCGTGTATAGGGGTATTATTATTACGTAATTGCGCGTTTTTACGTAAAAACACCAAAAAAAAACTTTTTCTGGATTTTTCTAGGAAAAACGAAGATATAGAGACCAAAATTTTTGGCCGAATAAATTTCGTACACCCATGTGTATAAAACGATCATTAAGCGTTTTTCAAGGTCAGTCAAGTTGTACAGACGTATGTATTTAACAACTATGTCAGTTACGCAGTATTGAACTATCACCGACAAATTTCCAGTCACCGCGGCCCTGGAACAGAACAGAAGAGAACAGAATAAACTTTATAGTACACCAAAATAGTAACAAAACTTTTACACTAGGTACAACACATAAACCAAACAACAAAAAACACAAAAAACAACAACAACATAAAAGGCAAAAACGGGACGTCAATTTCTATGAGTAGACGCAGACACTCACTAAAACACAGACACGCTTAGTTTGTATGAAAAGTCATTATAATGCCATTTCTAGTAAAGGCTGCCGAAGCGTCTTGGCGCTCTGTGTTTTAGGACTATAAATAACAAAAAGAAATAAGGACCATATTGACTGGAACCCGTTGAACCCTTACAATTAAGACCATTCGAGGTGAAGGTGACCGTTTTGCTAGAACTTTTTTAATAAAACCCAGTTTATCTTTTTCCCTAAAGAATAAATTTTGTAAGCAGGATTTTAAAATTCGGGATTTTAAATCATTTGTGTTTACGGAGGGCCAGAGTTTGTGCTAATTAAAGAGTTTTGTTAACAATTTCATAAAATTATTTAAGCTTGGCGTACTTGCTTAAATATTTGTAGGGTAGCTTAAATTCTTCGTAATTTAGGGTAAACAAGTCGTTTGTGACAAACAATTTGAACGTTATATTATGGTTTTATTGTGACTTATCCATATAAAGTGCCTGATTTGGTGAATCACACTGTTGGATTGCTGGCAAATAATTGTATTTATAGTTGTCACGTTAATCATTGCAGTAACGACTAGTAGATAGGTTATCTTATAATTGCAAACCAAATTTAGTAGATATTTTATGTTAACGTAGGTTATTGTCTGTGTCATAGAGTGAATAGAGAGAGAGAGTGAGCAGAGTGGTCGTGGATAGTGTAGAGTGATGGTTGTGGAGTTTAGTGTGGTGGTGGTTGTTGTGCCCGACAGGGTACATATTGATCTTAGAATATATGATAACATCTACATATGGAATGCAAAAAAGTATTGAGTATAGATATCTTTTTTAAATCTTTGCAGCTTCATTTGTAGCTTTTCGAATATAATAAATCCAATAAAATATTGCTAGCATTTTCTGGTCACAAAAAGGTTATTAGCACTAAAATCGGCAGTACTACCAATCCTTCGTGGCAAGGCTACAGGAATGTTCGAAAGTGTTACTGCAGCTCTGGAACGCAAAGGGCAACTAAAGGAACATGAGTGGGTTATATTTATTCACTTGCTTCTGTCAGCGGCTTCAGCCGCGTGAAAGTAGGTTGTTTCATACACACTTTGAATCCCCGTTTCATCCCCTTCGTGAGTGAGTTTTGAAAAATCCTCTCTTAGTTGTCGCTTACGTCAAAAAAAGAAAAAACTCACATTCCTAGTCCCAATAGTTTCGGCTGTGCGTTGACATGTCGGTCAGTTAGTTTCTCCTCCTATATAAATATAGATTTATTGAAAATAGTTCAATAAATCTATATATAGTGGCTTGCTATACTTACAGTGTGCACCAAAGTGTAAATAAGCCAAAAAAAAAAAACGAACATTGATCATTGCTTATAAAAAAAATTGCGTATAAAAATATATCAAAGTTTTGGTTCTTAGTAATCAGGGCGTTCAGTAGATTGACCGTCTGTGTTATAAGGGTATTTCGAACCGTTAGAGTACGCGACAATGGGGCTACGAACAGTAAGTAAAAGTCTGATACTCCCTCCAGTTTCAGTCATTGGATGATTTCTCTCGCCTTAAAAAAAATCGTGCTCATAATATTTAAGATACGGAATCAGTCATCATTAAAACAACGTCTGCAACCATTTTAAACCCGAATATTATTCTAAGATCATATACAGCAGAATCAGAATCAAATAATAATTTACCATACGCTGCGTTGCTGTCTACGTTTCCACAGCTGAAAGATGGAAGCTTCATCTTTGTCAGAAAACCAAATTATTCGCAACAATTCAAACAGTTCAACATTCTGAAGTATAATTATTATATCTCACTTTGCCAACATTCATTAACAAAAGTTTTTGTTGCGATGAAAACGATATTTCAAACAAACTTAATAATTAGACGTGGATAAACTTAGTTTCAGGAAGTACATTTCTGCGCCAAATCTTCGGGCATTGAGGCTGTTTTACAGGGGAAGGGTATCTCGCCCGTAGAAATGTGAAAATGTGAATATTGTTGGCGAAATGCATCGTGTTATAATTGTTCCTCAAGGAAAAACGTCATAATGCAAGTATGATTACGGAAAAAGAGGGCTTACTATGACGTATTAAAATATCAGCCCCCCTATCCAAGTTACAACCGTTTCTCTCTCTTTTCGTTAATCGCCTTAAAATGGCGTGTAAATAGTCTATTTGAAATAAACGTTTCTGATTTCTTAACTCAATTTATATTTAAGATCATTTCGGTTTTTCTTCGACCTCTTTGCCGTTAACGTAATTTGTTTGTCTCAAATTTAGATTCAGATTGCGCCCTCCGACTCCAGATTTTGTGGCTATGGAAAGGTAACTATTTTAAGTAATTAATTAATTTTAATACGATTTTTAGAAGTTAAAAATACGGTGTGTGTCTTCTACCTACCTACACGAGTCAACTTTTTCGAATCCCTGTCTTCAAAGACGAGAAATGCTGCTCGTGTAAATTTTCCTTTATACTCCCACAATTGTTTATTTTAATACAATTATTAGATACCGTTTCCGTCTGCTGTATTTACGTTTATTCCTGTAAATAAGTTAATAATAATATTGTTTGGAAACGGAGGCGTTTGTGGATTTTACATTTGAATTGAGTTTCGTGGATGTTGCGTTTTAAGAACTTGCACGAATAAAACAAATATGCTAGTTTATCAATATCTTTAGAACAGTCATATTCTTTGCTGAAACCACTGGGTAAACCACGATCAAACTTACTTATACATTTTGGGTAAGATATCTGATCTAAGTTACTTTTTGAATTATAGAAATTGGTATTTTTTTGAGAAACTTTAGAAAATCACAATATTTTGCGTACATGTAATTTAGAAGCTTTATTATAAAAAAAAAGTAATCCGATAAATTAACTCGAGATTAACTATTAGCGTCGATATTAACGTTATCATGAGTTAACTATTGTCAAAAAAAGAATCTAAAATACAAGGAAAATCATAGCACAGAATATTATTCTACAACATTTTTTACATTTTGAAATTCGTGGGTTTACCCCACGAAATACTAAATAAATTGATAGGAAAACCTTTTCATAATTCCAAGACATGTTTCATGCAACTTCTTACACCGTAATATTAAATTGCTTGAAGGAAATAAATATCAAACTCAAACAAACACATTGTACAACTTTGCTATGACATTTCACACCCACTTATCTTTCTCGTTTCTCGCACGCTCTAGAGAAACAATATGGATGCATTAACTTGCAAATTGCATTGTAGTGTGACTTTAAGTTCACTTACTTTCGTGGAACACACTGAGTTCAATTACCTTCAGGCTAATAACTTGCTGCAGGATTGCAAAGGAGTTAACGGGAAACGCAAAGGGCAACACGAAGCTGTACAGGTGACTTTTAGTTGACAAAGCCTGAATGGGCGCGGTCAGTTGAGACTGGTCATTTCTTAACTGCCAGTGGCTTATTTTAATATTTATATTTAGAATCTGTTTCTTTTTTTTAATTTATTAACATTGTTCTCATAAAATAGTAGCGACAAGAAACATATTTGTAATGCATAACATGATTGGAAAGAGTGTACATAGAGTTTCTTGCACATTCTTCTCCTTAGAGATCTACGCTTTGGAATGTGCAATTAGCATAATTTTTCTGACTGACTGATTTTTTGACAGTTGAAAAGTGCCTGTAAATAGTTTGTTTGAAATAACTCCCTCTAGGTCTCTTTTGATGATTTTCCACCTCAAAAAATAAAATAAATAAAAGCCTTAGAACTTAGAATAAACATATAAAGATATATCACACAGTAGACAGCACCAGTTTCAACAATAAGCAACGAATTTTCTTGAAAACACACTCAATTATAATAGTTCTGAAACATTTATGTTGTTCATCAAACAAGAGTTGACATTTAGTTGTGTAACTTACTCAAGATTGGTACGAATATAGCCGAGTTTGTGAAGCACTACCAACTATTCACAGTTATGAAACCACATGATTGTTAAAGTATACGTATATAACTAGCTTCTTCAGGCTGCAGACCTTTAGGAGTGTAACTCCTAAAGGTCTATCTCGCAGGAGCTGTGAATTATTAAGACTAAAAAATCTATATAAATTAAAACAATATTTTAAAGTATTGGGCAGTTCTCACAATTTCAACCTTCGAGTATCCAAAAACATGCTTCTTCATATTCCTTCTCACCGTACAGGGTTTTTGGCTAATTCTTACGTTGTCTCTACCATAAAACTCTGGAATGTGCTTCCCCTTGACATCAAAAAAGCTGAAAGTAAATTTTCCTTCAAGCGTAAAATTCGGAACTACTACTTGAAGTCCTCTCAACCTTAGCTTGGTCTTCGTCATAATTGTTATTTTTATGTTCTCCTAGTTATAATGTATTTATTAGTTTATAATATTAGCATATATAAGTATTTTATTATTGTAACTTAATTTATTGATACTACTTTTCATTTGATATTTATCTGTTATTTATTTATTGTGCACACCTACCACAGTGTTATCTCTTTTAACCCAAAGGTTGACTGGTAGAGAATGCCTTGTTGCATTAAGTCCGCCTATGTACCACTACTGTACATGAAGTTTAAATAAATAAATAAATAAATATGACAGTCATAAAAAAAAAGTGATATAAACTAATGCTTAACTGTCTGGTTGGTGGTTAGCAGTGACGTAATCGTTGATGGTGAATCGCACTAGTTTATTAAGAGCCTATTCTCTCTAGACTAGAAGACGCCAAAATTATAATCGGACGGGAGGGCCACTGCAGGCAAAATAATAATAGAACCCCTATGTAAGGTACCCCTATGTAAAATATGAAATAGCCGTTTTTTAAAACGGGATGCTTTGAAGTGTTATATCTTTGGATTGACTTGGAATTATAAGTTCAAATAAACTTTATATTAAAGGTACGTTATTCTTTTTCCGAAATTATGTATTTATTGGATTCTTTGTGTTTTGTATTATATATAACACTTCAAAGCAACCCGTTTAAAAAAAACGGCTATTTAATACTTTAACCCCTACTTACTAAATTTTAGGGTGCTTGTTTTATATTTATTTTTTCTAATAACCTTTGTTGGCAGTCGGGTAAAAAAGCTTTTTATTTTTCGCTTTTTAGCTGTGATACCCAACAACTAAAACTAAATAGTGAGACAGTTTTCTGGTACGGTATCTAAAACGGAATGATAAAATGTTCATACTGACTCAATTTATACGTTACTTTGGGATTGCGAAGTGAAAAATAATTATTAGGACAAGTAGTCCTGATAATTATTTTTTTCGAATCGAATTCAAGCCAAAAAGAATCATCAAGATCGTTCCATAAACAAATAATAATTTAATATTGAGTGTGCAAGTCACCCTCTGCCTTTTATCGATGGATATTAATAACATTATTCAGGCAGGGGCCATAGTCTTAACATAGTTAATAATAATAAATAATAATAATTGAGCAGTGGTGGCCAAGTGGTAACGGCTCCGACTTACGAGTTGTACTTCGCGGGTTTAAACCCAGCCAGGCGCATTACTTTGTGTAATTATTTCATCACCACTGCTCTCAAAACGATAAAGGAAAACATCGTGAGGCAACCGACATGTCCTAGAACCAAAAATTCGAAGACATGTGATATTCACCAACCCGTAATTGGGCCCGTTTGGTGGATTATGGCCTATTCCCTCTCCTAGAGAGGAGGCCTGAGTCCCAACAGTGGGAACATCATAAGGCCGACAATGTAAAGCAAATAATAATTGTTCTTAGTACCTAGTCCACTTAGGACTCCAAAAACCATAGCCCTATTATCTTTGTTTTGAATAAGTCGCAATAGCTTTTCACCAACTGGAGGTTCTCCTTGGATACACTAGCATAGCGCGTACAGGGATAATCGTCGGTTGGTATCAAGTTCCATTAAAATTGTCTAAAGGGCCTCTGCGAGTTGGCTTCGGCCCTTCGCATGCCTTCCAAAGGTCCAGGACCTCAGGGTCCTGGGATGTATTTTTTTTTTTTTATATTCCACAAATTTATGTATAAATGCATAATAAATAATTTAATTCAGACTCATCTTGCGACTACATCCATATGTGTTAGTACAATTAAAAAGAAAAAAAAGAAGCTAATGACTATTAGTAATATTGTAACTTTCTATGAGTAAATGAGTTTCAGATTTTAGATCATCATTTTAGCCAAAAGACGTCCACTTTTGGATTGGGTTATTGAGGATCGGATTCCCGTGATCTTCACCATCATCGATTCACCTTGTGGAATGCTTTCCATCGCTGCGTCTTCCGGCACGCGGTTCTGCCCCCCTAGCCAAGTTACATTCTTATCGTTCGCGCCGAACGCCTCGAGTAGGCCACGCCTCCGATTCCTTTATTCAACGCTCAGTCACGTGGTCAAAACAAAGGAATCGGAGGCGTGGCCTACTCGAGGCGTTCGGCGCGAACGATACGATTGTAACAAGTTACAATCTACCAACTACTACTAGCCAAGGCTAGGTGGGCTGTTTAGATACCTAGATTAAATGGTACTTGAAAATGATAAACAAAATAATGCGAAGGTATTTTCGTTTAACAAAGAAATGTAGGCGACAGCAATTCAAATATGAAACAATATTATTTTCTGAAGAATATTTGACTGTTATATTTTTAATCAAAATACGGAAAATGTTTCTAAATTAAACTTTTGTAATTTAATCATGACTGTACTCTGGAATTTTATTACATTTTGCTAGAAATTAGAATTCTAACTACCATCATAATTATCATTTCATTCGAAAGACGTCCACTGCTGAGTAAAGGCGTCCCCCAAAGCGTCTCCATAGCGACTGATCCTGTACTCTTTGCATCTAGCGCATTCTCACTGCTTTTACCAGGATATTGGCTTGCCTTATGGCAGGCATACCAATGCTGTACCTCGTATATAGTCGCCACTCCAGAATTGGTCGACCCCATTAACCTGTGAGTATTGTGCCCTGCTCATTACCACTTAAAGGGGTGACCAGACGGTTGCAAACTAGCGTTCCAACCAAAGTGACTTTGGTTTATGTGTTTGCTTTGTGTTGCGGCTACATGGATGTAAACCACGCGCCAACACGTTCGGTCGTTGGGAAAACGCGCCTCCCAACCAAGGGCGTTGAAGGTCATGGATTACAACTGCTGTCTACACAGATTGAAACTAGCAAGGTTACCTTGGTTGGGACGTTAGTTTGCAACTATCTGGTCCACCCTTTAGTTTGATGATTATTCGGGTAACCTTGATTCTCTTGTGGATATTTTAATATATTTCTGATTAAATAGGTCTCTCCATTGTCCGTTGGGTGACATCCCATTGTGTATCCTTATATATTATGAAGTCCCCCACTGCATCTGTATGTATGAACACGATATACTAAAAATTACTGAATGATTTTTCGTGCAGATTTCACCAATAGACTGAGTGATTCATAAGAAAGGTTTAGGTGTAAGTTACATGCATAGTGTGGAATAGAGTAGTGGACTGTATGAAATTTAGCTGGTTGTAGATAGGAGATTAGTTTTTCTGTATAGCGCTAGCCCAATCAAGGAACAAAAGACAACGATAAAGCCAGGAACGTCCTACCTTGTCGCAGATCAGCAGCCTTCCCTGGAGTACTGTGGAGGTAGCAGCACTGTTGGAGCTGGCTACTAATTATACAACACGGTTATATATAACTTTGTCCTTGATTTATCAATTTATATACGGGATGCTCGCGTTTTGACTGTGTCGCAAGGCCGAACAGCAGCGAACAACAAAAAAAGAAAAACTGTAGAGGGCGATTTGCAGTGTCCATTCTGATTGGCTGATTTCTGACGTCACAGGTCGCTCCGTCAATGACGTCGTCAATTGAACCAATCATGGGTTAGATACAGAACACATAGTAAGGAAAACTTTTCTTGCACCCGTGCGAAGCTGGGGCGGGTCACAAGTTTATGTTTACTATTTAGTTTATAATATGCCATTTTATACAATTTAAAAATATAAATAAATACCTACTAGCGGTCCAGACAGACGTTGTCCCGTCCGCTGCTTTTCGTCGGAATAAAAAAAAAAGAACTCAATTTTTTTTTGTATGTGGGAAAATCATCCAATGACATACCCCTTGGGTGAAGCGAGAGGGCATGTCAGACTTTTACTGTCTAAAAACCTACTCCTGTTCTTTCTTTGCCTTCGTTCCAGGGCCGAGTTTTCCTTTCCGAAACAAACCCTTGACTCTTTGCCATTTTTCCAGGGCCCCGGGGATCTCTTTCGCCTCATCCATGGCCCTAGGCTTCGACCCTGCTGGGCCCCTACGGATTGCTGACATCTCCTTGAAGCTCGCGTGAAACAGTACGCGCCGTCGATGACTTGGGCTCGGTCCGGACGGTTACCGAACGGTCGGACGGTGAGCTGCCCGTTGCTCGCCGTCCGCAAGCTCGCGCCTACGTTGGCTGGAAATCGGGATCGCGATCCCGGCTGGGGCGTGAGGGTCACTCCCTCACACGTGCACGTGCGGCCTCCTTCTTTGCTAGCATTACTGCTTCGCAGAAGGAGGCGACCGCCTGCCACTCCTCCTCGCTTCGGACCGTGACTTGTCGTGGCAGCGGAGTTTCGCCCCAGCGTTGCATCTCCACGCGAAAATATTGCATGCGTGCAAGGACTGTTGCCTCCAGATCCCACTGTGGCAGGCCAGCAAGGAGGCTCGCCGCTTCGTGAGAAACCGTATCCCCGCACTGTCCATACGGCCATGACACTCTGGCATGCGTTCAGCTGTGCCGCCGTTCGCTTTCGCAGCGACGGCGCCCACACCGGCGGCGCTCCAGAAAGGGCCATAGACCGAAAGAAAAGAACCCAATTGCTGCGCCACCGTCCGGCTTCTATTTTATTTTTAAATCATCCGATAACCCACTTAAGTATAATATGTAGAAGGAGTTAAGCGACAAACACACTTATAGAAGAATTATATACATATTAAAAGATTTAAACAAACTAATTAAAATAATAAGGAGACTCTCAAACACACGCTAACTGCTTTGATTAGTAAAAATATTTTATAGGATTATATATAATATTTTATAGATTTATAGATTAAACGCAAGTCAATTAATACGATCGAGTATCGTATTAATTGACTTGCGTTTAATCTGAGTTTCATCGCTAGCTTTATATTATGACCTAGAAGTGTGGAAACTTTAAAATGGAGCCACAATATTGTATAAAAGTATCCTTTGTTCAACAGTCACGTACTCGAAAAACAATGTTTATTTGTGCCAATTCGTCATCTGCGCGATATTGTTTATATACTGTTATTATTTTTATGTGAATTCCGTTCGGAATAAAGATGTGTTGTTTGCTTCAAAACTGATCAATTTATTTCATTCTGAAAATGGTTTTTGTTAAAAGGTTTCGGTTTGTTTTGGGTCGAAGATTCTGAAAAATAAATGAACACCGATTCGTTTGTTAATTTTTTTTATTAAATTGCAATTGATGTCTAGTCTATTTGCGTTAGTTGAATATTCATAGAAAAGAACGTGATACAGAGTCCTTTCAGATATTCTGAGGTTTTTTTTAAATTGATTTAAACTAGTGCTTAGCTGCGGTCTCACCTGATGGTAAGCAGTGATGCAATCGTTGAAGCCTATTCACTCTAGCCTTAAAGACAACCAAATTACAGGTGTATTTTTTTTTTACAAGCATCGCTAAACAGCTTTTCTTAAAAATTTGAGTAAAAAAAAACCCTTCGCAGAAACGTAAAATTTTCAGTGTCACCGGCTTTAAATTTTCCATCTCATCACAAGGAACTTTGAGTGCTCGAGATGAGCACCCAATAATCCAATTAACAGTGAAGTATAAAAAAACATCATGGCGGCGTAAAAGCAAATTTTAATAAAAAGCCCGCGTCACTTTAATATATTATAGTGTCAGTAGAATTGAAAAGTATACCTCTCACTTAGACCAATTGGTCTTCCATAGATTTACGTTTCAACGACATCACTTTCAATTTACTTAAAGGCTATCCGATGGCATTTATTGGAAAAAAAATTGAATTAGACTTGGTTTGACAGTTTTTGAAATTTTAAATGTACCTATAATCAAAAAGTAGGGAAAAACTTTAGCAAAAGCCTTTCTTTTGTTAAAATTAAAAAAAAAAAAACATTTTAAATATTTTCCTTTTTTCTTCTTACCTTAAATACATAGTTTTGAGTAAATTTGTTTAAATTGGATACTCCCAAAGCCACCTATGGGTGTGTCCAATTCATTAGAAATTGTGTTCATGCTTGTATTAGCTGCGTAACTACCTGCCGCCAGCGGCTTTCGCGGGAAAGTAGGAAATTGTCCCAAAGAAAAATAATCCGGGAATAAAAAGAATCCTAAGTGTTATTCCAGGACGAGAGAGGAGACCTGAATAGAGAGAGAACCAAAAAGGAGGTAATTACCAACCCAACCTCAATAAGAATCGCTCAACGCTAGTATTGAGACCAAATCTTTAGATATAATAGAAATAAATTCGAGAGGATTTCGCCTTTCATGTTGATATAATTATGTAAAATAATTTTCATTTGAAAAAGTTTATTTTCTTCACAAAAACCGCTATGTAAGTATTACTACTGAAATAATGAAATACAATTTTCTATAGTACGATGTAATTAAGTAAAATAAGATTAAAATAATGAAGGTATAGAAAAAATCCTTAATTATTTCAATCTTATAGAATGTTATTTGAATTGTTTGGATTCGTTTTCAAATTAAGCAAAAACATGGGCTTCATTAACCGTTATTGTGTTATTTTAATTATAATGTTTTTTTTTTATAAAAATGGGCTGTATATACTCGTACCCACACTTTTAATTGGAAATGAGAGTACTCGTTAATTTGATGAAATATTTTAGTGAAAGTTTGAAAATGAATTAAGGGTAGATAATAAATATTATTTAACTCTGTCGACCTTGGGACCTCTTTTTTGAGGAATTTTAAGTTAAGTCACACATCTCTTTATTGGCCACGTGATTAAGGTTTTCATTTTATAACTAAGTGACGAGAAAATGATAGATATAGATAGCTTGAAAATAAAGTAATTCGTCTTTTTTACAACGCCAGTTAAATTTTCAAAGTCTAAGAGTGAGCGAAGCGAGCTCGGAATTGTAGGCCACTCCGACTCGAACAGGTTAGTCTTCGTGGTTTTTTTAATAACCACGTAAAAAGTGGCTTACATAAAAATTGCTCATGGATAGGATAGTATAGATAGTTAGAGGCAATGTTGATTTTTAGAGGAAAACAATGCTAATAAAAAGAAGTCAATATAATTAGAACTCCTTTTTTTTCTAACTTCTCACATTTTGGGTGAAGCGAGAGGGTGTCAAGATTTTACTGACTAAAACCCATCTGTTCCTTTAGTTGCCTTTTGCCTTAAAAAGCCGTGGCAACACTTCCGAAACATCCCGTAGTACTAGCAAGCATCGGCTCTAGTTGGCCCAGACAACTCATGCTGACATCTCTTTAAGGTGCACGGTGGCACACAACGCACTGTCAACTAGAGCCTGGTCCTTATCGGACGGCGTGCTGGGATACCGGTCCTTTGATAGGCGTACGAGGGGTCGAAGCTAACTGGAAGAGGCCTTGTTAGTCACTTCACATGAAATAATAATAATAATAATAAGAATCTGTGGCTCGGCTGTCAAACTGACTGTCAGCAAATATTTTCTCGCCAAAATTTTTCATTTAATTTTATTCAATAATACACAATAATAATGTACAACCACCGGAAAACCCTCAAGAAAAAATAAAAAAAACCATCACATCATCATCCAACTATATATAATGCCTCCAACAAAAGCAATATACAATGAAATGGCGATGAACTGAATTGGAAGAATGCTGACAAGAAGCCGAGCACAAAAACTACACACACACCCAACATCTTCGGGTTCGTCGCTCAGCTCCGCCTCGCAGCCGCCGGGACCAGCGCCAACCGTGAGTCCAGAGATTCCGGTCGCTGCAGTTGCGTCGAGCTCGAGCGACGAATACTTCTCGCCGCCGACGACACCACCACCTGCGCGTCGACGGGGAAGAGGCCGACCCCCGGCCAGCTTGGGACCTCGAAGCCCGCCGGCCTCTGATAGGGTCCCCGCTGCCGGTGGAAGTGTGCAGCGCATGCGATGGACATCATCCATTAATGAAAACGTCATGCGCTCATACTTTGGGGCTACAGAGGGGGGAATTAACCTGACTGCGTATCGTAGTCGGATGCTCTCTCTGTTTCAGGTGCTTGAGCCAGCTGTCAATGTTTCGGTCCAACGACTATCGGATCAGGTGCGGGTCATTCAGCGTAATCGTATGTTGGATGACGCCATACTTGATAGACTGCGCCTGGAATCACAGAGTAGCCGTGTTTCACCTGCTACAACACCGGCCGTGGTGCAACGTCTGCCCACTGCTTCACCGCGACCCGTCCAGGTTGGTGACGCCGATGATGACGCGGCTATATCTGTGAGTACCCAATGTAATGATCGATTGAGGGGCGCTTTGGAGGACGCATTTCGAGAGTACCGTTCCACACCGCCGGGGCTTAGACCTCGTCTACCTCGTTTGCCCATGCACAAGAGAAATAGGGCGCTGGTGTGTGCTCTAGATTCACAGCTATCAAATTGCTTTGATAGCAGCAAAGACCTCACTGATACCCACTCAATCTTGTATTGTGCGGCTGTAGCGGCATGTCGTGTAGCTCATGTTAAATTTCCTAATTGTGACAGAGCTACACGACCAGCTGTGCCAGCTTGGCAGTGCAGGATAGAGCACCGTATCGGTGAGGCTAGAGCACTCATCGGTAAGCTTATCTGCTTCAGGGAGGGCAACACTCGCCCTAGGGTGATGCGCTTTGTGAGGCGGGCATTCTCGGGGACTGATATTAGTCCTCGAGATTATCTGCCCTGCGTCACAGAGCGTATCGACTTCCTGAAGCAGAAAATCTATGCATGGGCAAACCGTATTCGTCGGTACAAGCGGCGAGTGGAGCGGTACACTCGGAATCGTACATTCCAAAGCAACGAAAGGTGGGTTTACAGGGATTGGGAGCGATCGGACCAAGGTGTGACTGATACGCGCCTGCCGGATGATGACGCCATGTGTTCATTTTGGCGCAGCATTTGGTCGGCGCCTGTCAGTCACACCGAGGGTGATTGGATTCGAGAGGTCGAGCGCGTATGCGATCTTTTACCAGAAATGGGGGCAATTACCATCAGCCCCCAAGATGTAGCCCGTGCAGTCCGTCCATTGCCTAACTGGAAATCTCCTGGGCCGGACGGGCTGCACAATTTCTGGGTTAAATGGTTCCAAAGGTCGCACGCTCGCTTGGCATCTCAGTTCCAGTCTGCCTTAGAGTCAGGGTCGCTGCCCCAGTTTCTAACGACAGGAATAACCCACCTGCTCCATAAATCAGGTAGTACTGCGGAACCCAAAAATTATAGACCGATCACGTGTTTGCCGACGGTCTATAAAGTTCTTACATCCATTCTGAGAGCTAAAATCAATAGTCATATTGAGACAAATTCTATCATGTCTGCCTCTCAGAATGGATGTAGGAACGGGTCCCGCGGTACTAAGGAGCTGCTCCTCATCGATATTGCCATTAGCCAACAGGTTCGACGTTCTCGGAAGAATCTGTCGGCATGTTGGATAGATTATAAGAAGGCATATGACTCTGTTCCTCATACATGGCTCATGAGGGTGCTAGAACTGTATAAAGTTGATGCAACTCTGCGCACCTTCCTGATGTCATGTATGGGGCAGTGGAGAACAGTCCTTCACTATCCGGGATGTCGACAGATTCAGGAGAACAACGAACCGATAAGGATTGAGCGTGGCATATTCCAGGGTGATAGTCTGAGTCCTGGTGGAGCTACTGAAGGTAACTGAAACCTTTAGTAGTGCCATCAGGATGGAATTTGGTGTGGACAAATGTGCAGTCATACATGTAAAGAGAGGTGAGATTATGGAATCCGTGGGAATTCAACTCTCGGATTCCATACACCTTAGATCCCTCTGCTCAACCGAAACTTACAAGTATTTGGGTATGTCGGAATCGTTACGCATCAATACTGATGACGTGAAACAATCGTTGAAAGAGCGCTTCTTTGGACGCCTGAATAAAGTACTCAATAGTCTTTTATCAGGCGGAAACAAGGTGCGCGCTTTCAACGGTTGGGTCATGCCGGTATTGATGTATTCTTTCGGCATACTCAAATGGACTCAGACAGAACTTGACGCCCTGGATAGGAGGGTCCGCACACTACTTACCGCAAATCGGATGCATCACCCACGGTCATCGGTGATGAGACTGTATATCCCGCGGAAGTGCGGGGGTCGTGGCTTCTTAAATGCTAAGACCCTGCACAACTGCGAGGTATGCAGCCTCAGGGAATACTTCCTAAAAACCGACGTGGGTATGCACCGAGATGTGGTAGCGGTGGACAAGGGCCTCACTCCGCTCTCCTTGGCTAACGAGAACTGGCGCAAACCTATAGTACTGGATACTAATGACCGCAGGGAAGTATGGCAGAGCAAGGAGCTTCACGGACGCTTTTACCGGGCCTTACATGGGCCCGATGTAGACCTGTTAGCGTCCGTATCTTGGCTGCGTTCCGGTGACCTCTTCGGGGAAACTGAAGGTTTTGTCTTTGCGATTATGGACGAAGTTATGATGACGAACAACTACCGGAAATATATTGTGAAGGACGGTACGGTTGACATCTGTCGGGCATGCCACCGACCCGGGGAATCAATCCGACACATTATTTCAGGGTGTTCTCATCTAGCTAACGGAGACTATTTGCATAGACACAACCTCGTAGCCAGGATTATCCACCAGCAACTTGCTCTTAAATACAATCTTGTGGAATCAGAGGTACCGTACTATAGGTATGTGCCCGACCCAGTTCTCGACAATGGCAATATAACGTTATATTGGGATCGATCTATCATCACTGACAGGACTATTGTTGCCAATAAACCTGATATAGTGGTGATAGATCGACTAGAGCGTCGCACAATGATTGTTGATATAGCGGTCCCTCATGACGAGAACCTCGTGAAAGCTGAGAAAGATAAGCAAACTAAGTATCTTGACTTGGCTCGCGAGGTTGTCGACATGTGGGAAGTGGATAATGCAATCATTGTGCCGATAGTCGTAACGGCCAATGGCTTAATAGCCAAGAGCCTCGAACAACATCTGAGGAGGCTCTCGTTAGGCAGCTGGATCAAGGGCCTGATCCAGAAAGCAGTACTCCTAGACACGGCGCGTATAGTTAGGAGATTCCTCTCTCAGGAGCCCTGACCGCCGGCAGCTTGGACTCTGTTCCCGATGCCGGTGGGCTACTATTTTTTATATTTTTAAATGTTTTTTTAATGTGTTTTTTTTAAAGGAAATATTTAAAAATATAATAAGTATGTAATATAATAAATAAATGGAATAATAATAATATTCCACAACTATAACACAACGCCGCCTAGTCCCAAGCTAAGCAGAGCTTGTGTTATGGGTACTAGACAACTGATAAACATACTTATATATTTCTAAATACATACATATATAGATAAATTACACCCAGACACAGAACAAATGATCGTGCTCATCACACAAATATTTGTCCTGGGTGGGAATCAAACCCACGACCTCCGGCATAGCAGTCAGGGCCACTAACCACTAGACCAACAGGCCAGTCAAAATGAAATGAGTGAAATGAGGCACTAACCGATGGTGATCGGAGAAGCGTGGCGCGTGCTGCGGTGCTTTGTATGTTCGTATGGTGTGTGAAACGCCGCGGGCCCCGCTGCGGTTGTCGCTACGTTTTATGGTGAACGGAAATTTGCAGGAATAGCTTTCCAAAACGCTGCATGCACTGCCACGTCAACCGTCGCGTGCAACGTGGCCATCCGCAGGCACCACCTGCATTTCAAGCAAATGCGTGTAAAATCGCTTCTCCGTAAACGCTCCCATACAATGCCATATGTTTGAATACAGTGCCTGCCGCGCCGCCCAACACGACGCTTGACGCCCCGCTTCTCCATAAACGAGGCCTTATATGCATTAGATACATAAGTGCACTCTGTGATACCACCGATTTGTGCAGATTATTGCAAAAAATAGAAACCTAAGAAATTAAGTAATAGGATTGGGTGAATTAGTGAATTCTTTAGAAAATGACGATGTGGTCGACGTCGTAACTTTTGAGTTAAAGATGGGGGATCTTTAACTATCAGGAAACATAGACTCCGGCGGGGACTCCTTAGCTGGGGTCCTTCGATTCATTACCAAGAAGTATGGAATGACTATGGGCCCCTGTCTGACTGCTGTTTTAACTATAATATAATAACTTGTAATCACTTAGAAAGTTGGCCATAATAGTAATTTTAGCTTTATAAATCCACTAAAGACCCATCTGGAGTTTTATAAAATTTTATTCAATTATTTCATTTTTTTTCAGGTTAATAACTAAAACTTTTCACCTGAAAGTTATTCCACATAAACAGCAGCACAAACTTTCACTAATCACTGGCACTAATTAGCGTGCAAACGGCTCTTTTTAATTAGCATATATTATTTAAAGAAGCAGCAATGCGTATTTCCAATTAAAATATTTTTCATTTTCCTACGCATATACCCGTGAATTGAATGACGTAATTGGTTGCGTTTTAGAGTTATTGGGTCAGTTTTTCTGGCCAAAGGACATGCCAATTTTTAAAGGGGTGACGAGACGGTTGCAAACCGACGTCCCAACCAAGGTGACCTTGCTAGTTTCAATCCGTGTAGACAGTAGCTGTAATCCATGACCTTCAACGCCCTTGGTTGAGAGGCGCATTTTCCTAACCACCGAACGTGTTGGCGCGTGGTTTACATCCATGTAGCCGCAACACAAACAAAACACATAAACCAAGGTCACCTTGGATGGAACGTTAGTTTGCAACCATCTGCTAACCCCTTTAGTTTCGAATGGAGTAACTACCCACATCGTTGTTGATATTAACCTTTTGAGTGGTCCAAAGGTCAGTCACATCCTGTATGTTATGGACACTTGGTCCATAACATACAGGATTTTTTTCATTATTGTTTTTTTTTTTGTTTAATGTTTATGGGTATGTTATTAGTTTATTATTGTTTTATTAAATGAATTTTTAGTTTGCAAGTTTCCATTGTACAACGCCTTGGGCATCCTCAGTAACGCTGTACAAGGGCTTGTAAAGAAATAAATTATTAGGACATTATAAAAAGCCCTGAGGAAGGCAACGAAGGAACAGGAGTGGGTTTTTAGTCAGTAAAAGTCTGACACTATCTTCCGCCTCGCCCAAGAGCGGGGGATGTCATAAGATGATTTTCCCACCGAAAAAAAAAAAAAAAAAATTAAAGGGCAATGTGATAACAACGACTGAAATAATCAAATCATCCGATTATTATGCTTATCATCAACTATGATGCAGAATCATCATTATCATTATTTCAGTCGAAAGACGTCTACTGTTGGACATAGACATCCCTCAAGTGTCGCCATAACGACTGGTCCTGTGCGTCTCATATCCATCCGATTCCCGCGACCTTCACCAGATCATTGGTCGGTTGACCCACAAGGTATTGTGGGACGCCTACTGCTGCGTATTCCAGTAGGTGGTCGCCACTCCAGAACTTTTCGTCCCCACCGACCATCTCTTCTGCGAGCAACGTGCCCTGCCCACTGCCACTTAAGTTTGGCGATTCTTCGGGCTATGTCGGTAACATTTCTGTTGTGATCGTACAAGAAAACTCCAAGTATAGCCCTTTCAATTGCCCTTTCGGTGATTTTAAGCGTTCTGATGAGGCTCATTGTAAGCGATCACGTTTCGGAGTCACAATGTCATCACTGGCAACAGTACTTAATTAATCTTTCAGTATAATTTAATTTGACATCTATCAGTTTATTCATCAATCAATCATTATTCATCAATTCAAGAGCGAACGTAGCGATACTTCGACACGGACCCCCTTCTAACCTAACCTGTTAGAAGGGGATTACGGTGGTTAGGATAAAATCACCGAGTTTCCCGTTGGCACCCGAGGACACGGTTTTGCTTTTTTGACTTGGTGGTCAAATGATTCCCGAGACCGGCTTAACCTTTTGACCGCGAGTTACGGATAGTCAGAAGGTCGAAAATATTTACATCAGTCTTGTCAAGGGGTGTCCAGTTACACAGATACTGGGACCTGAAAATTAGATAGGCAGTTACTCCATGTACTTTTGAAAAATACATTGACGTACCTACCTATATCATACCATACCAAAAAAAAAAAGAATGACATAGATTTGATGTGGTTTCTAGGATTAAAATTTTCAATACAGGGCTGCACTAAAAGTATCGGGAATGGGATATTTCCACTGTTCCTGTCATATTAAAATCTTTTTAATTGAAAATTCCTTGGTTTTAAAAATCGAATACCATTTATTTATTTAAAAAAAGATTCTCGGTCTTGTCACAAGGTCTTGTCAAACTTGTTTAGTCGTTGAGAAAATGGAATTGACTCGACAAAATTCCAGAGCGATGATTTATTATGACTTTCGAAGTGGTTTAACACAAAAACAGTGTATTGACCGGATGATTTCTGCATTTGGTGATGAAGCCCCATCCAAAACCACTACTTACCGCTGGTTTGCTGAATTTCAACGTCAAGCTCAGTGATGATCCCCGTCAAGGTCGTCCAAAAACTGCAGTCACCCAAGAAAACGTTGATGCTGTGCGTAAGCTGATTGAGGAAGATCGACATGTAACATACCGCGAAATTTAGGCAACTTTAGACATTGGCATGAGTCAAATACAAATAATCTTGCATGAACAATTAGGTGTAAAAAAGTTGTTTTCCCGATGGATACCGCATTCGCTCTGTGAAGAGCAGAAAGCGGGTCGCGTTACTTGGTGCGTCAGAACTCTCGAAAGATTCCACGCAGGATCCTCAAATGCTGTATACAACATCGTATCAGGTGACGAATCCTGGATATACGCGTACGAACCCGAAACAAAAACCAGTCACGAGTTTGGGTGTTCGAAAATGAGTTAAAGCCAACAAAAATTGTTCGTTCACGGAGTGTTGCAAAAAAAAAATGGTGGCCACGTTTGTCTCCAAAACCGGCCATGTTGCGACTATTCCTCATGAGGGACAAAGAACGGTTAATGCAGAATGGTATGCTAGCATTTGTTTGCCACAGGTCGTTTCTGAACTCCGTAAAGAGAACTGCAACCGCCGCATCATCCTCCATCACGACAATGCGAGTTCTCACACCGCGCACAGAACTAAAGAGTTTTTAGAGCAAGAAAACATAGAATTATTAGACCATCCGCCGTACAGCCCCGACCTAAGCCCTAATGATTTCTATACTTTCCCTAAAATAAAGAATAAATTGCGTGGTCAGAGATTTAGCTGTGAACGCCTACAAAACGGCCATTTTGGTGACCCCAACTTCCGAATGGAATGGTTGCTTCAATGATTGGTTCCATCGTATGGAAAAATGTGTCGAATTTCGCGGAGAATACTTCGAAAAGCAATAAATACATTTTTAAATTGTAATGTTGTGTCACTTCCTTGATTCCCGAAATATTCAGTGCCGCCCTCGTATGTGTCTGTTTAAGATAAGGTTTTATTTGATTATTTTAATCAAATAGAACCTTATCTTAAACAAATTAGTATCTAAAATTTATTAATTATTATTACTCATTTATTCAAAGTTATAATAGATTCATTTTAGGTACATACATTATAAACATTCTATTCCAATTTACGCAAAATTATGCCAGACAAACATTACAAATAAATTGAATTGCACAAAATTGAAATTATTATATTATTAATATTTTTATTAATAATTATATTATTTATATTATATTAAATATCATTTCATCAAAATATGTTTGTATGGGGATGAGGGAGAGAGAGAGAGAAAGAGAGAGAACTTTTCAAATTTTTCATCTTATCAAGAAAATTTACAAAAGTTCTTCTTGAAGGTAGGCGCTTAAAAATAATTATTATAAATCGTTCCGTAGGAAAAAAAGTGCATAATTATATATTTTTTCATCGAGAATTTTGTAATATAAATTAAAGACAGACACTTCGATTCTTACTGAACCCCGAAACAAAATGAGAGCGTGTACATAAAACGCGTTCATGAATTCGTTAAACGGATGCTGGGAGCAACCGACCATGGTACCGCAAAAATAAACTAATGAAATCGTAATTAGGGTTAATTTCGGGCAGCTTCAGCCCGGTTTCGTCTGCGGTTAACCTGTACAGAACAACCCGTTTAGATTTATAGGGTTTTCATACAAGATTTACGACTGTCATTTATTATTCACTATCTGCGGTACAATCAGAATTTATGACACACTTTTCGCTATGGTTTTTATACGAATAAATAAACTATTTTACTGTAATATCTTGGCGCGGCGTATGATAAGTGTTTTTGCTGAATAAAAGTATTTGAATAATATTTTAAAGCGTAACCTTTTCGATTCGTGTTGAAATATTTCTTTTGACGACACAATTGGTACTCACAGTGGTTCAGCGATTCACTGCTGTGCTGCGTGTTGTTCTATTCTCATACGAAAAAAAAACTTGTTTATTAGTACCAGTACCAGTCACCCAAAGGGCAACGGAAAGGGTTATGCTCGGAGTTTCCTTGTGTAATCGTATAAGGAATGAAGATATCCGCAGGAGAACCAAGGTCGCTGACATAGCCCGAAGAATCGCCAAACTAAAGTGGCAGTGGGCAGGGCACATTGCTCGTAGAACGGATGGTCGATGGGGCCGAAAGGTTCTAGAGTGGCGACCGCGTACCGGAAAACGCAGCGTTGGAAGGCCTCCGACAAGGTGGACCGACGACCTGGTGAGAGTCGCGGGAATGCGGTGGATGTAAGACGCATAGGATCGGACGTTGTGGAGACGCTTGAGGGAGGCCTATGTCCAACAGTGGACGTCTTTCGGCTGAAATGATGATGATGATGGTCATTCACAATATTTTAATACCAAACCAAAAGTTACAGTAATAGCAAAAGTTGTTGATACTAGTTCCTAAACTAAGCTACCGCTTGTATTATGGGACACAGTGTTCAGTCGTAGATATAGTTACAATTTGGCATATATTAAGTAGGTACATTTGTTGTAAATGTAATATTAATAATATTCCACAGATTTCACACGACACCGTCTAGTCCCAAGTTAAGCAGAGCTTGTGTTATGAGTACTAGACAACTGATAAAAATACATATTGTAGATAAATTACACCCAGACACATAACAAATCATCGTGCTTATCACACTAACATTTGTCTTGGGTGAGAATCGAACCCACGAGCTCAGCATAGCAGTCAGGGCCACTGACTACTAGATCAACAGGCCTGTTAATGTTGGTTCTGGGTCTGGGTGTCTTGTGTATTTGAGTTTAGACATTTGTGAACGCACGCATGATACCTACAAGAGTAATTAATTCCTAGTGCAGTCTTAAAAAAAAAAAAAAATGTTCGAGATGATGCTTTTTATGCAAAAAAAAAATTACTGTATATTATTTCAATTCTGTAATATTGGCTAGGTATGAAAAGAAACGTCCAAAAAATAGAAACAACATGAGTGTATTTTTTGTAAGATTAATTTCACCGAGGTCAATGGTGTTTGAATGAAAGATTAACAATGACCCCACATTGTTGCTTCGGCGGCGATCTCTTACGCCGGGCCTTGGTACAGGCCATGGTCCGGAGCGAGGAGGAGTGGCAGGCGGTCGCCTCCTTCTGCGAAGCAGTAATGCTAGCAAAGGAGGCGGCCGATCGCGTGAGGCAACGGTCCTCACGCCCCAATCGCCGCCGGGATTCCGATCCTGATTTCCAGCCATCGTAGGCGCAGGCTATGGACGACAGGCAGGACGGCGAGCAATGGGTGGCTCGCCGTTCGACCGTCCGGTAACCGTCCGGACCGAGCCCAAGTCGTCGACAGCGCGTGCTGTTCCACGCGCGCCTCAAGGAGATGTCAGCAACTGTAGGGGCCTAGCAGGGTCGAAGCCTACTGGGGCCAAGGGTCTGATTCTGAAAGGAAGACTCGGCCCTGGTACGAAAGGTAACGAAGGAACAGGAGTTAGTCAGTAAAAGTCTGACACTATCTCCCGCCCCGCCCAAGGGCTGGGGATGTCATAAGATGATTTTCCCACAGAAAAAAAAAAATCATCATCATCATCATTTCAGCCGAAAGACGTCCACTGTTGGACATAGGCCTCCCCCAAGCGTCTCCACAACGACCGATCCTGTGAGTCTCGCATCCACCGCATTCCCGCGACTCTCACCAGGTCGACGGTCCACCTTGTGGGAGGCCTTCCAACGCTGCGTTTTCCGTTCTCTTGTTATTATCGTAATTAAATCCATATTGTTATTATATATTATATTATATGTTATTGATATTATATTATATGTTTTTAAAGTTTATTTTCAAACAATAAAATAATTTTATATAAAACTATTTTTATAGATAAACCTCAGGCTCATTTTCTGGAACGACAATGTTTGCAAAATTACTGTGACGGATTGTCAAACGAGCATTAAAGTTATTATAGCATATTAAACAGTCTATTAAATTTCGTGATTCGTCTCGAAAAGTTAAATACAGAAATCGGGAAATAAATTCGAGAGGATTTCGCCTTTCATGTTGATATAATTATGTAAAATAATTTTCATTTGAAAAAGTTTATTTTCTTCACAAAAACCGCTATGTAAGTATTACTACTGAAATAATGAAATACAATTTTCTATAGTACGATGTAATTAAGTAAAATAAGATTAAAATAATGAAGGTATAGAAAAAAACCTTAATTATTTCAATCTTATAGAATGTTATTTGAATTGTTTGGATTCGTTTTCAAATTAAGCAAAAACATGGGCTTCATTAACCGTTATTGTGTTATTTTAATTATAATGTTTTTTTTTTTATAAAAATGGGCTGTATATACTCGTACCCACACTTTTAATTGGAAATGAGAGTACTCGTTAATTTGATGAAATATTTTAGTGAAAGTTTGAAAATGAATTAAGGGTAGATAATAAATATTATTTAACTCTGTCGACCTTGGGACCTCTTTTTTGAGGAATTTTAAGTTAAGTCACACATCTCTTTATTGGCCACGTGATTAAGGTTTTCATTTTATAACTAAGTGACGAGAAAATGATAGATATAGATAGCTTGAAAATAAAGTAATTCGTCTTTTTTACAACGCCAGTTAAATTTTCAAAGTCTAAGAGTGAGCGAAGCGAGCTCGGAATTGTAGGCCACTCCGACTCGAACAGGTTAGTCTTCGTGGTTTTTTTAATAACCACGTAAAAAGTGGCTTACATAAAAATTGCTCATGGATAGGATAGTATAGATAGTTAGAGGCAATGTTGATTTTTAGAGGAAAACAATGCTAATAAAAAGAAGTCAATATAATTAGAACTCCTTTTTTTTCTAACTTCTCACATTTTGGGTGAAGCGAGAGGGTGTCAAGATTTTACTGACTAAAACCCATCTGTTCCTTCAGTTGCTTTTTGCATTCAAAAGCCGTGGCAACACTTCCGAAACATCCCGTAGCCCTAGCAGGCATCGGCTCTAGTTGGCCCAGACAACTCATGCTGACATCTCTTTAAGGTGCACGGTGGCACACAACGCACCCTTAACTAGAGCCTGGTCCTTATCGCACGGCTAGCTTGGATACCGGACCTTTGATAGGCGTACGAGGGGTCGAAGCTAACTGGAAGAGGCCTTGTTAGTCACTTCACATGAAATGAGGCACTAACCGATGGTGATACTTACGGAAAAGCGTGGCGCGTGCTGCGGTGCTTTGTATGTTCGTATGGTGTGTGAAACGCCGCGGGCCCCACTGCGGTTGTCACTACGTTTTATGGTGAACGGAAATGCAGGAATAGCTTTCCAAAACGCTGCATGCACTGCCACGTCAACCGTCGCGTGCAATGCGGCCATCCGCAGGCACCACCTGCATTTCAAGCAAATGCATGTAAAATCGCTTCTCCGTAAACGCTCCCATAAAACGCCATATGTTTGAATATAGTGCGGGCCGCGGCACCCAACGCGACGCTTGACGCCCCGCGTCTTCGTAAACGAGGCCTTATATGCATTAGATACATAAGTGCACTCTGTGGTACCACCGATTTGTGCAGGATTATTGCAAAAAAATAGAAACCAAAGATATTAAGTAATGGGATTAGGTGACTTAGTGAATTCTTTAGAAATTGACGATGTGGTCGACGATGGAGCACGCTTGCCTAAAAGTAGCCTATTCACTTTTGAGTTAAAGATGGGGGATCTTTAACTATCAGGAAACATAGACTCCGGCAGGGACTCCTTAGCAGGGGGGTCCTTCGATTCATTATCAAGAAGTATGGAATGACTGGGCCCCTGTCTGACTGCTCTTTTAACTATAATATAATAGCTTTTAATCACTTAGGAAGTTGGTCATAATAGTAACTTTAGCTTTATAAATCCACTAAAGACCCGTCGAGAGTTTTATAAAATTTTATTTAACTATTTCATTTTTTTTCAGGTTATTTAGCTGAAACTTTTCACCTGAAAGTTATACCACATAAAATGTACTATAAACTTTCACTAATCACTGGCACTAACTAGCGTGCAAACGACTCCTTTTAATTAGCATATATATACTTATATATATATATATAGAAGCAGCAATGCATATTTCCAATTAAAATATTTTTAATTTTCCTACGCATATACCCGTGAATTGAATGACGTAATTGGTTGCGTTTTAGAGTTATTGGGTCAGTTTTTCTGGTCAAAGGACATGCCAAGTTTTAAAGGGGTGACGAGACGGTTGCAAAGCAACGTCCCAACCAAAGTTACCTTGCTAGTTTCAATCCGTGTAGACAGCAGTTGTAAACCATGACCTTCAATGCCCTTGGTTGAGAGGCTCGTTTTCCCAACCACCGAACGTGTTGGGGCGTGGTTTACATCCTTGTAGCCGCAACACAAACCAAGGTCACCTTGGCTGGAACGCTAGTTTGCAACCATCTGTTCACCCCTTTAGTTTCGAATGGAGTAACTACCCACATCGTTGTTGATATTAACCTTTTAAGTGGTCCAAAGGTCAGTCACATCCTGTATGTTATGGACCAAGTCATTATTGTTTTTTTTTTTTTACGTAATGTTTAAGGGTATGTTATTGTTTTATTAAATGAATTTTTAGTTTCCAAGTTTCCATTGTACAACGCCTTGGGCATCCTCAGTAACGCTGTACAAGGGCTTGTAAATAAATAAATAAATTATTAGGACATTATAAAAAGCCCAATATTAAAGGGCAATGTGATAACAACGACTGAAATAATCAAATCATCCGATTATTATGCTTATCATCAACTATGATGCAGAGTCATCATTATCATTATTTCAGTCGAAAGACGTCTACTGTTGGACATAGACATCCCTCAAGTGTCGCCATAATGATTGGTCCTGTGCGTCTCATATCCATCCGATTCCCGCGACCTTCACCAGATCATTGGTCGGTTGACCCACAAGGTATTGTGGGACGCCTACTGCTGCGTATTCCAGTAAGTGGTCGCCGATCCAGAACTTTTCGTCCCCACCGACCATCTCTTCTGCGAGCAACGTGCCCTGCCCACTGCCACTTAAGTTTGGCGATTCTTCGGGCTATGTCGGTAACATTGGTTCTCCTGCTGATGTCTTCATTTCTGATGTGATCATACAAGGAAACTCCGAGTATAGCCCTTTCAATTGCCCTTTCGGTGATTTTAAGCGTTCTGATGTGGCTCATTGTAAGCGATCACGTTTCGGAGCCATAATGACATCACTGGCAACAGTACTTAATTAATCTTTCAGTATAATTTAATTTCACATCTATCAGTTTATTCATCAATCAATCATTATTCATCAATTCAAGAGCGAACGTAGCGATACTTCGACACGGACCCCCTTCTAACCTAACCTGTTAGAAGGGGATTACGGTGGATAGGATAAAATCACCGAGTTTCCCGTTGGCACCCGAGGACACGGTTTTGCTTTTTTGACATGGTGGTCAAATGATTCCCGAGACCGGCTTAACCTTTTGACCGCGAGTTACGGATAGTCAGAAGGTCGAAAATATTTACATCAGTCTTGTCAAGGGGTGTCGAGTTACACAGATACTGGGACCTGAAAATTAGATAGGCAGTTACTCCATGTACTTTTGAAAAATACATTGACGTACCTACCTATATCATAACATCCCATCTAGGATTAAAATTTTCAATATGTGTCTGTTTAAGATAAGGTTTTATTTGAATATACTAATCAAATAGAACCTTATTTATTAATATTATTACTCATTTATTCAAAGTGATAATAGACTCATTTTAGGTACATACATTATAAACATTCTATTCCAATGTACGCAAAATAATGCCAGACAAACATTACAAATAAATTGATTTGTACAAAATTGAAGTTATTATATTATTAATATTTTTATTAATAATTATATTACTTATATTATATTAAATATCATTTCATCAAAATATGTTTGTATGGGGGTGAGGGAGAGAGAGAGAAAGAGAGAGAACTTTTCAAAATTTTCATCTTATCAAGATAATTTACAAAAGTTCTTCTTGAAGGTAGGCACTTAAAAATAATTATTATAAATCGTTCCGTAGGAAAAAAAGTGCATATATATTTTATCATCGAGAATTTTGTAATATAAATTAAAGACAGACACTTCGATTCTTACTGAACCCCGAAACAAAATGAGAGCGTGTACATAAAACGCGTTCATGAATTCGTTAATCGGATGCTGGGAGCAACCGACCATGGTACCGCAAAAATAAACTAATGAAATCGTAATTAGGGTTAATTTCGGGCAGCTTCAGCCCGGTTTCGTCTGCGGTTAACCTGTACAGAACAACCCGTTTAGATTTATAGGGTTTTCATACAAAATTTACGACTGTCATTTATTATTCACTATCTGCGGTACAATCAGAATTTATGACACACTTTTCGCTATGGTTTTTATACGAATAAATAAACTATTTTACTGTAATATCTTGGCGCGACGTATGATAAGTGTTTTTGCTGAATAAAAGTATTTGAATAATATTTTAAAGCGTAACCTTTTCGATTCGTGTTGAAATATTTCTTTTGACGACACAACTGGTACTTACAGTGGTTCAGCGATTCACTGCTGTGCTGCGTGTTGTTCTATTCTCATACGAAAAAAAATCTTGTTTATTAGTACCAGTACCAGTCACCCAAAGGGCAACGGAAAGGGTTATGCTCGGAGTTTCCTCGTATGATCGCATAAGGAATGAAGATATCCGCAGGAGAACCAAGGTCGCCGACATAGCCCGAAGAATCGCCAAACTAAAGTGGCAGTGGGCAGGGCACAATGCTCGTAGAACGGATGGTCGATGGAGGGCCGAAAGGTTCTAGAGTGGCGACCGCGCACCGGAAAACGCAGCGTTGGAAGGGCTCCGACAAGGTGGACCGACGACTTGGTGAGAGTCGCGGGAATGCCTTGGATGCGAGACGCACAGGATCGGTCGTTGTGGAGACGCTTGAGGAAGGCCTATGTCCAACAGTGGACGTCTTTCGGCTGAAATGATGATGATGATGGTCCTTCACAATATTTTAATACCAAACCAAAAGTTACAGTAATAGCAAAAGTTGGTGATAATAGTTCCTAAACTAAGCTATCGCTTGTAGTTTGGGACACAGTGTTCACTCGTAGATATAGTTACAATTTGGCATATATTAAGTAGGTACATTTGTTGTGAATGTAATAATAATAATATTCCACAACTTTCACACGACGCCGTCTAGTCCCAAGTTAAGCAGAGCTTGTGTTATGAGTACTAGACAACTGATAAAAATACATATTGTAGATAAATTACACCCAGACACAGAACAAATGATCGTGCTCATCACACAAACATTTGTCTTGGGTGAGAATCGAACCCACGACCTCCGGCATAGCAGTCAGGGCTACTAGATCAACAGGCCTGTTAATGTTGGTTCTGGGTCTGGGTGTCTTGTGTATTTGAGTTTAGACGTTTGTGAACGCACTCATGATACAAGAGTAATTAAAGTGTAGTTTAAAAAAAAAAATGTTCGGGATGATGCTTTTTATGCAAAAAAAAAAAATGTTACTGTATTATTTCAATTCTGTAATATTGGCTAGGTATGAAAAGAAACGTCCAATAATAGAAACAACATGAGTGTATTTTTTGCAAGATTAATATTTCACCGAGGTCAATGGTCTTTGAATGAAAGATTAACAATGACCCTACATTGTTGGTTCGGTTAGCCACTCAAGTTGGTACTCAGTCGAGAGGAGAGGTAATCATATTCATTGGACCATTTCAAACAAACAGTTATATTTCTTATTGCTTATGCATAATCAGCCTTATAATGTTCTTACTGCTAGGCCTTTTCTCTAGGAGAGGGTATGGGCCGTAATCCACCACGTGGGGCCAGCAGTACAGGTTCTCGCTGGAGATGCCCCCTGCGTCTGGAGTCGCAGGGCGACTACCGGTCACTGTTAGTAGGCGCGAGTTTACGGATGGCGAAACACGGGTTACTCGCAGTCCAGCCGTCCGCGGCTGGACTGCGAGTTACCCCTGTTTCCAACAGTGGACGTCTTTTGGCTGAAATGATGATGATGATGATGGACCGGAGTAAGGATCAAGCCTGGATCCACGGCGCGTACACTAGCTGCTGATGTTTCATAAGTGCTCATGTAGACCTATGTGAAGTAAAATGATTTTGAGTTCGAGTAAGATATTAGCAAAATTGATGGAGCCAGTTAGAGCCGACGCCTGCCAGAGCTGCGCATTGTTCGAAGGAGTTAACACAGCCCTCGCCTAATAAAGGGCAGCTGAAGTAACACTGGGTGTTATCTAGTAAATCAGTATCTTAAATAAATGCCTGACACCCGCTCCCGCTCCATTCAGAGCGGGAGAAGTTATTAGATGATATCCCGCGTAAAAAAAAGGTCTAGTGATTGAGCGATTGCTGCACTACATGTCGCGGGTACAATTCCCGCATGGAACAAATATACATATTATGTATGGTCTTGTTCCGGGTTTGATAATTTGTGTGTTAATTATGTTTGTTTGCTCTTATTATACATCATCATCATTTCAGCCAAAAGACGTCCACTGTTGGACATATTATTAGGCCTTCCCCAAGCGTCTCCACAACGACCGATCCTGTGCGTCTCGCATCCACCGCATTCCCGCGACTCTCACCAGGTCGTCGTCGGTCCACCTTGTGGGAGGCCTTCCAACGTTGCGTTTTCCGTTCTCTTATTATTATCGTAATTAAATCCATATTGTCAAAGATATTGCTCTTTATCACCCGAGTCTGAACTTGATGTTTGTAAAAAATTAACTTATTAAAATACCCCTATTTTAATGTTTTTGTAAGTTTATTTTCAAACAATAAAATTATTTTATATAAAACTATTTTTATAGATAAACCTCAGGCTCATTTTCTGGAACGACAATGTTTGCAAAATTACTGTGACGGATTGTCAAACGAGCATTAAATTTATTACAGTATATTAAAAAGTCTATTAAATTTCGTAATTCGTCTCGAAAAGTTAATTACAGAAATCGGGAGAAACACTCTTCTACAGAATTCAGGTACTTCTATTAAAAAATGTACGGACTAGCAGTTACATTACGTCAAAATTTATTACCACTGACTCTAAAAAGTCTATTTTACATCGCAATTCTCGTTTTCATAAAATAAAAAGTTACAGACAAAAAAGTTGATGTACCCACCTGACCCTATTCGACATGATAACTTGGTTACAGTGTTGCAGACCCAATTTCGTTCGTTTGACGTCATTTTTCATATTTGATAGCATTTTTTATGAGTTCAATGTTCAACCATCTTTCCGAAAACTGATGCAGGAGTGTCTGGGAAGTTTTTTTTATAGGATTTCCAGTGATGTGCAGTCTATTATTCTTAGTTTCAGTTCATTTTCGGGAGATCCATAACTTTTTATGATAGCCATATTGCTTTTAAGTCACACCTGCATTGTTTGAAAACCTGATCAGGTTTTTGATGGTGAATATGCTCTCTTTTATGTTAGCTGCTCTACATATCGTGTAGATAAATAGTGCTGTTGAGATGGTCGAAATTTTGTTTGTGGGACTTTTTCGACTAAAGTTCAGTGACTGTTTTAATTATTTACGAATTAATTGTTATATTGTGATGTAATATTGGTATAGTTTCGGATCTCAACTGTCTATATGAATAGACAATATTTGGTATATTGAAACAGGCGTAATTTCGATAATCTGTACAGTAATGGCGCCACACTACCTAGTGTGGCGCGATCAATATTACATAGACTGCCGCTTTTGATTCCGGAGTGAAACCGCTCCGCTCATGAACTTTGTACCACACTTACAAATCATACGATACTTGTTTGTGTCCGAGTGCAAACGCACCGCCGCATACACGTGCCGCGCTCAGCCACTGCGCGCGTGATTTTTGTACCAACGGAGGCGGTAACGACCTTGAGCAGCCGGGCGACGTGCGCGCAGGCTACGTGTGAGGGAGCAGAACAGTCAGTCCACCGTCGGCTACCAGCCTATCTACTCGCGCCGCGCTTCGCCTTCTTTTATTGTATAGACATTCGCTTCGTTCTTAATTTTGTTAATAGTTTAGTTTTAATCAATATACTCATTGCTTCTCGCTGTGAATAACATCATTCATTTCTACGCTTTCGCCTTCATTCTACCCGCTTAACGTCACAAACCTGCGCTTGCGCATAACGCTGAAAAGCTTTACCATACGGGTTAAATTCCCGTGGGGAGTTAGTATCGTTGCTTTACGACGGTGCTACAGTAGGTACTTTTCACTACACCAGCAAAGCAGACTCTTTCTTTGAATGGTATAAACCAGTGATTAGCTGCGATTCCACCTGATGGTAAGCAGTGATGCAGTGGTTCATGGTGAAGACTCGAAAGGTTTGCTGTCGAATGCTTCAAAAACATTTGAATGTGTTACGTCGGCGTTTTAATGGAACATAAAGTGACTGTCTACATCTAAAACTAAATACTTTCTGAACTTGACACTGGTTTAATAAAAAAACTCGTGCGAAACTGAAAAAAAGGTTTAGATTGGTTGATAATAGTATTAACAACAGTGCTGAACCAATTTTTATTTAGGTTCTATTTTAAGAACTCGTTTTATTTTTAACTTTATTTACACTGTTCTCACATAATAGAAGCGACATGAAACATGTAACCGAGATACTTGTAATACATAACATGATTGAAAAGAATGTCCATAGAGTTTCTTGTCTTCTCCATAGAGATCTACGCTTAGGAATGCGCAATTAGCATAATTTTTTCTGACTGACTGACTTCTTAACATTTGCGACTTGATAAAAGTGCTTGTAAATGGTTAATTTGAAATAAAATGCTTTGAATCTTGAACCCTATCGTTCTAGCGAATAATAATAATAATATTCCACAACTGTCATACAACACCGTCTAATCCCAAGGTAGAGCTTGTGTTATAGGTACTAGACAACTGATAAACATACTGTAGGGGCGCTGACGCTGTATTTTGTATCCTAGTAGTGTGCGCAGTGCTCGGGCTTCAGTTTGCCCGTAGCGACGACCACCTATAGACGTGCTTACGTACGAGTATAAGTAACAACCTGTAATGTAATTCGTTATCGAAAGTAAATATTCATCCGAGACAAATAGTCATTTAATTTCTATCCGTACACAATTCCAAAGAACACTATACACACGCACACAAAAATACTTATATATTTTTAAATACATACATATTACCTATAGATAAATTACACCCAGACACAGAATAAATAATCGTGCTCATTACACAAACATTTGTCCGGGGTGGGAATCGAGCCCACGACCTCCGGCTTAGTAGTCAGGGCCACTAACCACTAGCTAGACCAACAGGCTAGTCAAAATAGGACAGGTGAACGTTCAACAGTTTTTGTATCAGCTTTTTAAGTAATCTACACTTAATATTCTATGGAGGTAAAGTTTGTTTTTTTGTTTGCAGGAGGTAATCTCTGAAAGTACTGATCCAATGGCGAAAATTTTTCCACCGATAGAAAGCTACATTATTCCTGAGTGATATATGCTATATTTTATGTATGCGGGCGAAGCTGCGGGCAAAAGCTAGTTCATCAATATTTTTTTTAAGTTAGCTATTTTATCACAAGAAAAACCTCGGTCCCTGTGGGTTAGGCCACGGGATTAAGCTAGGTATTTATAGATCAGCCACTTACTTATTCAAGAAGACTCGGTTTTACTACCTGAAAGTTAATTCACTATCAATAAATCACCGATACATGATAGACGGCCCACTCATACGCACATAACGTTTTGGGAAACATTTACGGTGCTTACGGGGTGGGATGCTGAAGACTTTTTAAAAAAACACCTTTAGACTTTCTAGAAGTTTAATTAAAGAAATTAGAAATTAGTTACACGATTTTGAAAGAGTGTCCACACCAAAAACGCCAAAACCGAACTGCCCGATCCATCGCCGGAAGGGCTTGCGATCACTTTTCATTGACGTCATACCATTGCACAACGCTAGAAAACGAAGTAAACAACTGAAGCTGGCTCAGCAATTTACTTAGCCTTGGTAATGCAACGTGATGCTATTATAACAGCCCCCCCGATAAGATTGATCATCACAGATTAAGTGATGAGAAAGATGCAAATAAATCTAAGATTTTGATGTGGACATTATAAGAAACAATTAAAACCCGCTATAAAAATTATAGCTAAACAGTTTATATAACTTGAACTTAATTCTTAACTTAATAAAATAATAATTATGAACCAGATGCCTGTGATCTCCAAAGAGTTAGGCAGAGATAGAAAATAGCTTAATAATAACTAACTATTAATAAACTAAACTAGACATAGTACAATTACTTCATAGTGTTTCGTTTAATCGGGACTGGCAAAGATTTGACTGAAACATTATCAATTTCAGCTTCTGAAGAGTCTGAGGTATAAGCAACATTCGTAACATTATTTTTTGAACCTTTTGACTTACTATAATTTTTATTGTAAATTTTAACACAAAAGCCTGGATTTCTGGGACATAGATATCTCCTAGTTCTAAACAAAAAGTATATTATACATACAAATGAAATAACATAAATCAAGGAAACATAATGTGTACTATACTTTTCTAGATGAGAAGGCTCTTCAATATTATTTAACTGTTTCTCAAAATCGTCAAGATGTGTACTTGCTTTTAATAAGGAATCAAAATTATTAAACTCGTTTAATTTAATAAGGGGGACATCATGTAAAGTCTTGTTGGATTTTAAATTACTACAACAATCATCGGTTAATATATTAAAATTGGATACAGTGGTTGTAAAGTTAGATGTAATACTATCAGTTGGTACAAAAGTTAAAGTTTTATAAAATGCTTTACAAGATTTAGTAAGATGTAAAATTCCTGTACCTAACAAGATTTCGACGTGATCTCTCATGTCACCGTTACACAAAATATGACCCTTACTAGGTTCTGATTGTACAAAAATCCAACGGTTATTAGAAATCTTCTGAAACAATTCAATAGAGCCGCGTAAAATTCTTGTTTGGCAGGAATTTGGTAACTTATCTATTACATCCGTTAATAAAATCGTTTCACAAGTAGGGTTTGCAATAGTTGAATACACGTTTGTTAAAACACACACGAAGCACTGATTTTTTATCACTTTGTACTCACTAACACTTTCAAATTGTGAGTAAAATAGACGGTCTGTTGTTATTGCCAGATACTGTTTGGTTGGAGCAATTAAGACATAAGTATCTGGAGTTTTATTGTCTAAAGAAGTAGGTAAAGGTACAATTTGAAATAAATTATAAACTTGAGAAAGAACTAGCGGTATCTTTAGGATAAGTATAAGTTTGTTATCATGATAGTAACATACGATGTCGGATATATTTATTATTTCATTAATGTTTTGTAACGTCAATAGGATGGGTAACTCCGCGTGTCGAGGCAGCTGATTAGAATGTAACTCGAGCTCCTTATACAATTGCACGGGACTTAGTACAGTCGGGTGCAATACATTTATTTTACTGAACAATATAGCATTATTTATGTCATCAATGTCGAAAGATAAAGTTATAATGATACTTTCTAAAGAGGTAAGTAGTAACATTAATTGAGATTTTATTTCCAGTTTATCACTTGTATTTATAAGCTTGCTAAAAGCTTCCTCGATTTTATTTAGATTTTGATTCAAACGGTTCTCATTATCTTTAACTTTCGTCATCGTATTATTGAATGTAGAAATAGTAGACTTAATTACATGAATGTTATCACGCATTAAAATAGTTAACTGTTTTTCGTCTGACTGTACTTTATTTATAGCGTTTGTGAACTTGTGCGCGTCATCCGAATCTAAGGTTCCAAAGAAAGTTTTCAATAAGGATCCGCCTGCATCGATTAGGCCACGTTTTGAGCGTTTAACTTCATTTACTTGAACTAAGTATGAAATAGACGAAAATTTCTTAACATTGTTATTATGTTGTAATTTAAGAGAATTCAGTGAGTTTAAACAATCAGATTTGACTTGGGATGAGGATACAGAGTCACAATATTTAGATGTCTTATCAAATAAAAATTCTACATTTTCTAAATGTGGTTGTATATGACTAAGATCTACGTAAGTTATTACATTCCAATGATCATTAGTAAACTTTATATCTAATAACTGATCAAAATACAATCCGGAACTGTTTGAAATCTGTGTGACAAATTGGTCCGCGTAAGCTGACACCGAGCACCTGTAAACAATAGATACAACTGCATAATATTGTAGAGTTAATTACTCGAAGGCTGGTTTGATTTCGTCATAGTGATGACGAATATGTTTCCGTCCAATTTGTAGTGTGACAGTGTGGTTACCGTTTATCTTTATGATTCTATAAGGGCCTTTCCATATTGGAGATAAGGCCTTATTTTGTTTGTGATGGCATCGAATGTATACCGTATCACCGACATTATAGGTTACGGGACGAGAATGGGAATCATAATAATGTTTTGATCGTTCTTTGGATTGCTGAATATTTTGCAAAGCTTTTTGTCGACTATAGTATAATCTGTGATTAAGAGCTCGTACATAATCAGTATAGGTGTTGTTTTCGAGCGTATCGATAGATTTCGGTATATATGGTTTATGACCAAACATAAGTTCAAGTGGGGCGAAACCCGTAGTGGAATGAACGTTTGAGTTGTATGCTAACATTGCTGTGTTAAGATACAAATCCCATGTGTGTGAGTTTTCTTCTATATATGACCGTAAATATTCTTTCAAGGTTGAATGACTCCTTTCTAAAGCACCACAGGTTTGTGGGTGATACGGAGACGCGAAAATATGTTTGATTCCGAAAAGTTGTTCTAGTTGTTTGAATACTTCTGAACAGAAGTTAGTGCCTTGATCGGTTACGATGTTTTGCGGTATTCCTAGGTGCGAGATAAAATGAACCAAACGTTGTGCGGTTTCTTGTGCGGAACATGTTTGCATGGGATAAGCCTGGGAATATTTTGTGAGATCATCTTGAAGAGTTAAAATAAATTTGTATTGGTCTATCCTAGTTTCCGGAAGTGGACCAACTATGTCTAGGAATAGTTTTTCGTTTGGTCTAGTAGCCGTTGAAGTTATGACCATAGGAGCTTGATTAGAATGTCGTAATGGTTTATTGACTTGGCACGATTTGCAGTTTTTAACGTAGTTTTCAATATCTTGGCGCATATTTTTCCACCAATAGAGAGACTTTAATCTTTCATACATTCGGGTGATACCCGGGTGACCCGCAGTAGGGGAGTCATGATTATCTTTCAATATACGAGAGATCTCAACAGGAGTTGGAAATAGAATATTATTATGATATATATGGACCTTGATACTTGTATTGTGGAATATAAATCCTATCATATTGTAAATCTTCGTAAATGACACCTTGGTAAACGGATCTTGAAAATCAGAGATAGCGAATTCCTTTTCTTCTAAATACCATGTAGTTATCATGTCTCGATAGTCTCGTAACATATTAAATATATCTTTGTAACTCATTTCGTCATAATGATGTACGCGTAAAAATAAATGTGTAAACGTATGTTTTTCATTAGATGTACTCTGGAAGGTATACAGTTCCCGTTCTACGTTTCTTATGTCAGGCGAGTCTTCATCATATTTAGACATTTGTATAATTTCAGAGCAATATGGAATTGAGTCATCTAAGTCGATTGCAGAGGGATAGGTAATCATCCTACACTTTGTTTTGAGTAGCGATTCGTTATGTTCTACTATTACAGTGTCGTAAGTTGGGTTTTGGTTTTGACAAATTTGTAAATATTTTTCGTACGTCTCGGAAGTAGAAGGAGCATCAGGGTCAACAGCGAGAATCGGATTGCGAGATAAGGAGTCTGCGTTACAATTTGTTTTACCTTTCTTATAGATAATCTCGTAATCAAACTCCTCGAGTTTTAGACGCCAGCGAATTAGTTTAGAACTTGGGTCTCTGCAATTAAATAACCACTGTAGTGGTTTATGATCTGTAACAATTTTAAACTTATGTCCATACAAATATGGTCGAAATACTTTTGTGCCGAATATTATGGCAAGGCATTCTTTCTCGGTTGTGGAATAATTACCTTCGGACTTGTTCAGGGTGCGAGAAGCATAGGCAATTGGGAGATCTTTGTTGATTTCACCCTGAGAAAGAATAGCAGAGACTGCATAGTTAGAAGCGTCCGTTGTGAGTATAAAGGGTTTTGAAAAATCAGGGTATTGAAGGATTGGGGCCATAGTAATCTTATTTTTCAAGGTTTCGAATGCAGTTTGTTGTTCGACGTGCCACAAGAATTTTGAATCCTTTTTCAGAAGGCTGGTAAGGGGTTTTGTTATATGAGAAAAGTTGTCTATGAAACGCCTGTAATAGCCAACGAGTCCTAGAAAAGATTTGATATCTCGAGGATTTTTGGGGACAGGAAAGTTTTGTACACACGCTACCTTTTTAGGGTCAGGTTTCACTCCGTGCTCAGATATTATATGGCCTAGATACTGCACTTCCTTATGAAGAAATTCGCTTTTATCGGGCTGAAGCTTGAGATTATGTTTACGTAAATTTTCGAAGACTAACTTAAGTTTTGAGATGTGAGACGTTAGATCGTGACCGAAAACGACAATATCATCTAAATAAGTAAAACAGTGAATACCTTGTAGTCCAGAAAGCACTATATTCATGAGCCTCTGGAAGGTCGACGGAGCGTTCTTAAGACCAAAAGGCATTCTATTAAATTGGTAGTGGCCTGGCTGACCTGACACACCCGGAACACTAAACGCAGTTTTCTCAGCATCAGACTCTTTAGTATAAACTTGATGGAACGAAGATGCCAAATCGAGTGTGCTAAAATATTTACTATGTCCAAGTTGATCTAGTATGTCGGTGATGTTAGGAATGGGATAAGCATCACCAACGGTTATTTCGTTAAGTTTTCGGTAGTCTATAACAATCCGCCACTTTGGTTTTCCAGACGCGTCTTGTTTTTTTTGTACTACCCAGATAGGAGCAGACCAGGGCGAGACTGATGGACTGATAATACCTTGGTTTAGCATGTTTTTTATTTGTTTACTAACTTCCTCCTTGTGACACTCAGGAAAACGGTAACTTTTGACATGAATAGGAGTTTCGGACGTCGTACGAATTTCGTGTTGAATTGTTTTTGTAGCAGTCAGAGTATCTCCTTCAAGATAGAAAATATCATGAAACTCGGAACATAACTCGCGTAACTGAGATTCTTCTTCTTTGTTTAAATGATGACATCTCAAAGCTTCCTGTACTCTCTTGTTATGGTCTAAATAAAATGAGGTTGTTGATAAGCAAGGGAAAGTATCTTTAGGTAGTTCGGGAGTCTCGGAAGGAGTATTTTCTAAAATATATGAAACTGGTTCTAATGTTATTTTTATTGGTTATAGAGTAATTTCGTTTTCTGACGTATTTAAAACAGAGATATTAACCTTATTATTTGGTTTAACGCGAGTGAGACACTTTGAAAATAGAAGTCGTGGATAGTCTGTTAACTTTGTTGTCAAACATAAACCTTCTTTTATTTCTGGATTTGTAACTGAACACTCAATCATCATTTCAGTGCGACTTGGGATTATATAAGTTAACTCACGGTTTAATTCGAAACAGACAGGTGGGTTACTTGGTATCTGTAATTGTGACGTCTTGTAACATATGGAAGCGCAATAATCCGTAAGAAAGTTTGTCCCTAAAATTCCATCGTAGTCAAGATTTACTCTATCAACAACATGAAATAAAAAGGAGAACTCGCAGTCGTCGTTATACTTGATTGATAACGTAAATCTACCTTTTGTTTCAGCGTATGAACCAATATCATTTATTCCTTTAAACTTAACCTTATCTGAATCGAGATTTGGGATTTTTGATAAACTTGTTTCTTTTACAAGACATATAGAACTACCGGTATCAACTAGAAGTTTTAGTGTTTTTTTGGAATGAGACGTCAGGACTTCGATATATGGTAACGAACTTTTTTTATTTTGAGATATATCATAGATTGTAGGACATTCTTCAGGGCTATCAAGAATACTATCAATTAGGTCCCTGCTAGAGTTAGTACTAATGGAATCAGTGGAAACAGTGGACTGTACACGTACAGGTTTTTTTAAGATTAATTTCTGTACATTGCCAATGGGACGTTTGTCCGAAATGGAAGACAATGAAGAATTTGGACTGTTACCAGTGGGCTTTAAAGCCGAAATAGAAGATAACAGTTTACAAGTTGAGTTAGTAATTGATTTGGTAAAAGAATTAGAATTAGTATTATTAGAAATAGAATTTGATTCATTGGGATTAGAAATATAGTTTGTATTAGTAGTGCCTTTTATTTGCAATTCACGTCGGCACTTGCACGCGAATCCGGCTTTTAGTTTAAATTATCACTATTTTGTAATTCTTGGATTTGTGGTGGTGATGACACTTCGGAAGCCTCTATACAGTGTTGTTGTTGGTAGGATGATCGTTGTTGAAACTTCAAATTATTATTATATTGACGTTTTCGACATTCCGAAATATCATGCCCCACGTTCTTGCAATATCTACAAACAACGGGAGCTGAATTATCTGGATGCTTGAAACTAGACGTCGATGGGTTAGGCTGTGTTCGTAATTGTACACGATTTCGATGGTCATCGCGTCTTTTATTATGATAACATTCTGACTCTGAGTGTCCCTTCATATTGCAATTTTTACAAAACTTTGTTTTAGTTTGAACAAATGTACTTTTTTGTGTATTTAAAATCTTTTCCTCTTCTAGAGCAATATTTACGGCAGCATTAAAGGATTTTGGAGCTCGACATCTTACTATGTTACTAACATTGGAATGTAAGCCAATAATGAACGTATAAAGCGCAAGGTCTTCGGTCATAGCAATGCGACCCGCTAACTCTTTCTTTAAACTGTCTGAGTTGTGTATCTCGGCTTGAAGATTTGTGAGGCAAGTTTCTATCCTTAAAACATACTGTGCAACAGACTCATTTGTCTCTTGTTTACATGACTGCAAATCTAATAGTAAATGGTTATAGTGTTTTCGTTCTCCAAAATTCTGCCTCAAGAAATCTTTAAGCCCATCAAAATCTTCAAATACTCTATTGGAGCACGCGACTTGAGCTTTTCCTCTTAATTTAGAGATTATGAATTTTAATAAAAGATCTTTTTGCGATTCTGAAGCCAAATCAAGCGCATTCTTACAATTCGTTAAAAATGCTGGTAGGACATCGCGTTCTCCACTATAAGTATCTATGAAATCACAAAGAACTTTCATAGGATATTGCTCAGAACTTAGTACAGACTTGCTTTCACTTTTAGTAGACATTTCCAAGGTATTTTAAGCACAGACAACGTACAAATTTATATGATGTTTTTGAAACTCACGCAAACAGATATGGCAACAACAAAATGTTAGAATATTTTACTCACAATAGGGTAACGAAAACGCGCAGCATCGTGGTCGAACGTAGAGAAGTAGCAGAACCAGTGGGTGCTGACCTTCCTCAGGTCAGTCGCAGCGCCGTCGAAGTCGAAGCTCAGCGCCGTCGGAAGACTGTCCAGCGCCGTCGGAACAAGTCGCAGACTCGCCGTCGGCGGAATAGGGCACAGTGTCGATGGAATAGGCCCCAACGTCGGAGTCAATGCGGGGCAGGAAGTTGTAGCGATTGGAACAGCGATGGTAGGAATAGCAGAGTTCGAGACAGCACCGATGAACACAGTCAACGTTTATTTTCACTTCACACAGGGTTCGTGACAAGGAAGATACAGAGTTTTTATTGACACAGTGGATTTATGTTTTTACAGTTCTTTTTTTTTTTTTTCGCGCAGAGGATTTTAGGTTTAGCACGAGCGTAAGAATTTTTTTATTATTGAGATTCGGCGATGTGGACACGTGTTTAGTTAGATTGTTAAAACTTATCGCGAAAGCCTATCAGACATCCCACTTCTGACACCACTGTTACGGGGTGGGATGCTGAAGACTTTTTAAAAAAACACCTTTAGACTTTCTAGAAGTTTAATTAAAGAAATTAGAAATTAGTTACACGATTTTGAAAGAGTGTCCACACCAAAAACGCCAAAACCGAACTGCCCGATCCATCGCCGGAAGGGCTTGCGATCACTTTTCATTGACGTCATACCATTGCACAACGCTAGAAAACGAAGTAAACAACTGAAGCTGGCTCAGCAATTTACTTAGCCTTGGTAATGCAACGTGATGCTATTATAACAGGGCGCACAGATTTTTTTTTTGGGGCGGAAACGGAGCGTTAGATTGTGTCAGACTTTTACTGACTAAAAACCCACTCCTGTTCCTTCTTTGCCACTGTTCCAGGGCCCCAGGGATCTCTTTTCAGAGTTGAAGCCTACTGGAACCCTACGGTTTTGCTGTAGGCGTGGGAAAAGTGTGTCATCTTTTCGATTGGAACATTTGCATCTGAATAACTGATATGTTCCGAATCAGTGATATGTATCATTTGGAACATTTGAAACATCGGCTCAAAAGATACAAACGGAACATTTGAAACATCAGCTCACAAGATACAAACTGAACATTTGGAACAATGGCTCAAAAGATACAAACGAAACATTTTGAACAACGGCTCAAAAGATATAGACATGACTGTTATGAATCGTGATCTGTTACGTTGCATCATATACCTACACTAAAAGTTTTATTTAATTGAATTTTAATTTACGAATAATTGAAAGCAGATGTTTTTAGTTCAGGTCATTAGGATATGTACGCTATTTACGTTATAATTTGAATTTTAAAAAGACTACTGGTCACTTAAAGTAAAGAGTGTTTCAGTGTTCCAGTTGTTCCAAATGATGCATTTAAAACATTACTGATGTTCCTATCTTTCGGAACACTAAAATGTTTCGGAACAGTGAGTCGGTTCAGTAAAGAATCAACAAAAAAAAAAGAAAACGATAGGACGGCGAGCTACCCATTGCTCACCGTCCGCAAGCTCGCGTCTACGGTGGCCGGAAATCGGGATCAGGATCCTGGCGGCCGGGGCGTGAGGGCCGCTCCCTCGCGCGTGTACGTGTTTGGCCTCCTCCTTTGCTAGCATTAATGCTTCGCAGGAGGAGGCGACCGCCTGCCACTCCTCCTCGCTCCAGAGTGAGCCTTCATGGCCTGTACCAAGGCCCGGCGACGGTGCGTACAGCTAAGGAGTGGAATTTCCGTAAAAATAAAAATGCCCCTACGACCCGAATTCCCTGCCGTAGTTTGTATTTTCTGTTAGTTGCGATCTGGGAGTATTTAAATCAAAATTGAATAGGTTACTTCTAGGTGAGCGTGCTTCATCTTCGACCACATCATTGCTTACCATTAGGTGAGATAGTGGTCAAGCGCGTAGGTACCCATCTATCAAAGATTTAAAGATTCAAAGTATTTATTTCAAATAAACCATTTACAGGCACTTTTGAATTGTAATGTAGAAATTGAAAAAGCCACTGGCAGCTAAGAGATAACCAGTCTCAACTGACAGCTCCCGTTCACGGACATGCTCAACCATTTTGAAGGGATCCGTATGATCCAACACACGCGCCGCCATCGGTGAGACACTTGAGTGAGTGAAAGAAACTCAACTGCCATGGTCATTTATGTCAAATAATGCCAATATTATAATAATCTAAAATCATATCAATACTATAATAATAATACATTGTTTTATTTGTGATAACATAAACAGATAAACATATTTATTGGTAAAAGTTACATTTACAAGTCACAATATTTTTATAGGAACACTTTACTATACCTACATATTTAAAAAAATTATACCATAGCTTCTGTCATTTTCTGCAACAACCATCAAGAAACTAACTGTTCGTTTTAATGTAGGACTCAAAAATATATCACTTTAGTCAGACAATTTATTTACCAAGCAAAAATCAAAAAATTTAGCTTTTCTATTGTTATTTACAAAATTGAAAGTCGTAAACTACCCAACTACTGTCCAATGTTCATAGTCTCACTGAAAAGTGGTCCGTCAGTTCTTTAAACGTTTAATGAAATTTCAGTTGCCTCTAAATTAAGTGAACAATTTGTATGAATGAAAAAGCTGAGAATGGAGTTAGCATAGTGTAAACTTCGTTTCAGAACAGATGGATTGGACTGCTGTCCACAAGCTAGCTAGTTATCTGATAAAATCAAATTTTGAGTTACGCACAAAAAACAGTGTTAAATAACATAGAGAGATCAGGGGTTCCGTGATCAGGGGAACTTAATATTGATTTTATTCATTTATTTTGGAATCTATTGTAATAAAAAAAGTAGTGCTTAGATATATCTATAGAGATTTTTTGGCTAATTACTGTGGCATAAAAACCCGAGAACCTGAAATGTTACTAAATGGCACTAAAGCTTTATTTTTGAGATGGGAAATCATCAAATAAGTCCTCCCACTCTGATTGGAGCGAGACGGCATTATAGACTTTTACAGGCTATACCCACCTCAGTACTTTGAATTACCCTTTGTATTCCAGGTTCACGGTGACTATTTCATTTAACTTTAGCAGGCAAAGGCCCTAGTAGGCCCTTACCATTTTGTTGACATCTCTATGAGGCGTACATGGAACACAGCGCCCTGTTGATTCATGCCTGGTTCTTAACGGACGGTGATTACTCACCATAAAACCTACGCCTACAGTGACTAGGAGTCGTCCTGCGACTCCTAACATCTAGGCGTCTCCTGTGGTGGTGGCTGGGTGCTGAGGGTGTCCTCTCCCTCACTCGTGCCTTCACTTGTATTTCTGCTTCGCAGAAGGAGGTGGCTCCTTCCCACTCCCTCTGGCCCCGCACTGTGGCCTAAACCAGGGCAAAACGCGCGCTAAAAAATAATAATCAAAATACGGGTTCTACCTGGTTTGAGGAACAACGTCCTAAAATAACAGATTTTCAAAGTAGTTCCAGATATAATGATTTATGTAACAATTTTGTACAATATTTTTTTGTAACAATAGGTAAAAACGGTACTGTTCTTATTAGAAAAAAAAACAAGCTTTTGTACTTCATTGATGTCATTTAAGACTATAGGCCTGCCCCAAGTGTCGCCATAACGACCGGTCCTATGCTTCTCGCATCTATATTCCCTTCGATCCTCATCAAGTGATCGGTCCACAATCGGTCTTTCGGCTGAAATGATGATATGTAGTAAGTAGTAGCGTGCTCTACCGACCAGCGACGACCACATCATCGTTTTCCAGGTTAGGTAGTGGTGGTGGTGGTGGTAATGGTGGTAGCCTATCAATAGTAAAAAAAAGTATTATGTCACAGTATTCAAAGGAATTTGTAACCAGACTAGACCAACGTGGCAATAACAGCCACAATTTACGAGCGAAGAATAATTTTAAAGAAAAGGGTTAGTAACTTGTCACTATCCGTAAGATATTGAGACCCTTACTTTATATATTGCTGGATGTAACGTCTCGTGGTGCTGACGTAACTACCGTTTAGTGATTTACTGATCTTCGGTAAAGATTATAAGACTATTTCTTGAGATATATCTTTGTAACAGTAAGAAACTTAGAGTTATTGTTTAAGAGGAAATTAGATTTGTACTCGATTCACGATAATGATTATAGCAGTTGATCTTTGCACTAGCTGTCAGTGATGGGTTTCACTGAAGAGTATGAGCTCTTCAGTGATTGTTTTTAATACGTTTTTCCGTATGATATTCGGTACGATACGTCCTTTGGTACATTTCAAAGGTTTCACTAACCCCACTCCAGAAATCTTAAATATCACTACTGTAACATAAAGGACGTAACTCCACTTTCGACAGTGAACAAAAAAACTGAAAAGTTTTAAGAAGAAGTGTTTTAGAACCTTTTTTCATCGTAGCCCAATTTTAAATATACTGATCAAAAGAGCGCGAAAGCTTGAGTGAAACTGTATAAAAAGTCAATTTCTCTAAAATACAGAGTCAATTTCTAGTGGAAAGGGTCGCTAAAACAAAATCGATTTTTACGAATGTTTATCCGCTAAAATAATTTCTTCTAGATTACGCAACAAATTTCGATGCGGTTCTCATAAACAGAAAGAGCGATAAATGAGGAAGATTTGTGTATATCATTTACACCCGCGCAAAGACAGGGGCAGGGCCACTCTTTCTTTTTAACACTATTTGTTTATCAGTTGTCTAGTACTCATAGCATAAACTCTGCTTAGTTTGGGACTAGGTAGCGTTGTGTGATAGTTGTAGATTATTATTTTATTTATTTATTTTATTTAAAAACAGCCACATCACATAGATACATTTCACATCCACACAACGATCACGACAAAAGTATTAATGCACATGACAATTAAAGCATTTATAGTGCTCACTGTATTAATGCGCCTTAAAAATAAACTTATAGTAAAATCAAATTAACACAAAAAAGAAGATACACTAAAAATTAAAATAAATTGAAATAGTTAAAAAACATTACTGAATAATTGTATTACTCCCATCAGAAGCAAAGTCAGTGGAACCCAATAAGTCCAAATGATGTTGTTGTCAGATATTCAACGCTAAGCAAAGATACATCCTATTTGAAGGAGATCTGTTATCTGGTCACAGGATCGAGGAGAATTGTATAATGTTACGGTTTGTTTACTCTTGAAACGGAAGCTGAACGGAATGGAACTTGAAACGCATCGCTCTACAGATATAGCGAAGTTTGAATTACGATCGAGCGATGATGATGACTTGTTTGTGGAACGAATTTAGAGACATGCTGTATTTTAGAGGTTAATATTATAAAAACGCAAAATTTAAGACTATCATTTCTTGGGCACGCCATAATTATGGCGATAAGTCCCCTCTTTGAGGAGTGGCTGGAAAGACCTCACGGCGTCCTTACCTACCGCATGACGCAAGTCCTCACCGGACATGGTAAGTTCGGGAGGTTCCTGCACCGGATTCGTGCAGAAGAGACGCCCGGGTGTCGCCATTGTGTGGACCGCCCGGAGGACACGGTGGAGCATACGGTAGAGGTGTGCCCGGCTGGGGCAGAGCACCGCTGTGTCCTCGTGGGGGCGATCGGTGGCAGCGATCTCTCGCGCCGGGCCTTGGTACAGGCCATGGTCCGGAGCGAGGAGGAGTGGCAGGTGGTTGCCTCCTTCTGCGAAGCAGTAATGCTAGCAAAGGAGGCGGCCGATCGCGTGAGGCAACGGTCCTCACGCCCCAACCGCCGCCGGGATTCCGATCCTGATTTCCGGCCACCGTAGGCGCGGGCTTGCGGATGGCGAACAATGGGTGGCTCGTCGTCCGATCGTCCGGTAACCGTCCGAACCGAGCCCAAGTCGTCGACGGCGCGTAGTGTTCCACACGCGCCTCTAGGAGATGTCAGCAACCGTGACCATGGGTGATGCTAAAGAGATCCCCGGGGCTCTGGAAAAAATGGCAAAGAAGGAACAGGAGTGGGTTTTTAGTCAGTAAAAGTCTGACATTATTTCTCGCTCCACCCAAGAGCGGGGAATGTCATTAGATGATTTTCCCACCCGAAAAAAGAAGACTATCATTTCTGGATTGTGTTTAAATAACCTTTTACTCATAGAAATTACCTTTGACCGATATCTACACTAATATTATAAAGAGGTAAAGTTTGTTTTTTGTTTGTTGAAGGTAATCTCTGGAAGTACTGCCCCCCTAGCCAAGTTACAACCGTTTCGTGTCGAAGTCCGTTCTCCAATCGATAACGCCTCGGTGTCAGCAATTGGAGAAAACGATAAGTTGGTAGCCATGTTGACACGCCTGAGTCGGCCGCTCGTTCTACAATAACAAAGGATGTAGCGTTGAACATTGTAGAAACGATAACAATTCATTCTATCATTATGAACGATGTGAACTTGGATAGAATTTTCTATTCGTTTGTTCTGACTACGTGACCTAACTTTTGAAAAGTTTTCGCTGCAGCTTAATAAATAAAGTAGAAAAAGAAAAGTATTCTATTAACTTGACTACCACCACCAAACATCATACTTTACAAGAATTATTTGAATTTCCAAAACCATCTTTAAATCTTGTCGTCACATTCGGTCTTATCCTTTTGTCAAAGTACTCTGTGAACAGCATCGCGGTCGCGTCCAATCACGTATTAACGTTCAGACGATGTCATTCCCATGCATTTGATTAGTTTTCGACTAGCGTTAACGATTGCAGATTATCAACTTGGCTAGGGGTGCTGGTCCAATTTCTAAAATTTTTTCACCGATAGAAAGCTGCTTTATTCCTGAGTGACATAGGCTATATTTTATGTGCGCGGGCGAAGCCGCGGGCAAAAGCTAGTCATAAATATTATAGAACATTTTTATGGTACCCATTGCCGACATCTACTTACCATTATTGTACCCACCAATTACGACAAACCACGCATTATATTTCAAAGGCAAAAGTTTACGTGTGTTATTCCTTCATGTTGAAACGGTTGAACGAATTTGGATTTTTGAGACACACATTGACCATATATTGACACATTGACCGGACCGAGCCTGAGTTGTCGACAGCGAGTCGTTCCTTAGTGTTCCGCGTGCCTCAAAGAGATACTCGTATCAGCAAAACCGTACGGGGCCCAGCAGGACCATGGGTTGACTTCCGAAAGGAAAACCCGTGATCCTGGATCGCAAAGGGCAAAAAAGGAACATAGGTGTGTTTTTAATCAGTAATAGTCTGACACGTCATGCCGCTCCGTCCTAGAGCGCGAGAAGTTATTAGATGAATACCCACCTAAAAAAAAACCGGGTAAGTGCGAGTCGAACTCGCGCTCTGAGGGTTCCGTACAAACTTACCTATGAAAACAGTTCAATGCCCGAATTGAGTTGCGAAGATTTTTCCGAATCCCAAAAAATGTTTTTTTTTGTGACGTTACTACAAATTTACAGTTTTCAGTTTTTTTCCTTGTGCTATGAGACCTTGCTTCATGCCAAATTTCAGGATTCTCTAGGTCAACGGGAAGTACCTTACGAATTTTGATTCCCTTTAGAGTGTCGAAATACACGTTTTTTTGCGGCATAAACTGCCGTAACTTTTTTTTCGTTAACTTAGAAGATGACTTTTTTATAGCTTCAAAGCACCGTAGACCTGAGTATATGGTTTTAATTTCAACTCGATACCTCAACGCGTTCCCGAGATAAAGAGTCTTGACAGACAGACAGACGGGCGGATGGACAACAAAGTGATCCTATACGGGTTCCGTTTTCTCCTTTTGAGGTACGGAACCCTAAAACAGTAAAGCAAAGTAACTGGCAGAAGCTAGTGTTGATATACATAAATATAATATGTTATTATTAAATGTAGCATCCTATTCCAATTTATTTATATACCCCAAAATCGAATCACGGAAACAAGATTCGGAAAATAAAATCAAAAATTCCGCATCGCATCCACTACAGGTGATAAAATAAATATTTATTAGTAAATAAAAATGTTCCGTATCTCGCAAGATCCCTATGGAGAGGAAGGAAATCAATTGATAAAGTTGGAGTTCGAATACACAGTATTCCCCGACAGAGCGATACGTTTTCATTTGCTTGTCGAATCTGTGATCTGTGATTGTACCAAACCAGCACATAAATTCAAGGGGAAAACATAAAAGTAGGAGTATTGTAGGAAAGGTATACGGTTAACTGGTATTTTGTACGGAACTGTTGTCCATACTTGAAAGAATTCTGTTATAATGGAGTATGCTCGTCCCTCGACCGATTTGTTTTTTCTTTTTTTCCTTGAATGACTACTGACAAGGACTTTTTATTACTGTTTTGACGAACGATGTAAAATTGTCTGTAGCTTTGTTAGCGATGATAAAATAAATTGAGCAAAGGGAAGATGAATAAATATTGAGTGCCTTTTAATTGATCAAGTGGTATCTCTTCCTAAGTGGGCTGTAATGGTTCAGATCCGGGCCCAAATCTCAAGGATTATTAGATCATAAGTTGCATCTTGGAATTTTTGTAGAAATAAATTCCTTATTATAGAAAATAATAAGGGTTTCTAAGACGAACGGCGTTTATAATTCTAAAATTTTTAATTTATGTAGTACCTAGTGCACTAAGACGCATAAATTCCGGGTCGTTAGTAAATCTTGTGATAGTTTCTAAAATACATAAAATGAAATCGTGTAATGTATGTTGTAGACGACTGATTAATACATATAACAACATGTTGTAAACACTATTTAGTTTTGCATTAACAATAATATAAACTTTTAACCTATGACACCAAATTACACATCGTTTATCTTTTTTTGTTGTTCGTCAAAACACTATACTGCGCTCCAATACACAGATCCATGGTTGCTCAGAAGGCTGCTTAGCCTAAGTGAGACTAGATTCTATATATTTGCCACATCTAGCAGTGGGTCGGTAAAACACAAAATTTGTGACCTGAAATCGCTCGCGGCAGACCACGAAGGAGACGGACGGACGACTTTGATGTCTTCCTTAGGAATTAGCACAAAGTAGCTCAGAGCCGGGTAGAGTGGAAGGAATGGGGGAAGACCTTTGGGCAGCAGTGGGACAGTATAGGATAGATATAAGATAATACGCTCGTTCCAAATAGTAGGCTGCGCTCAGGACCGAGAGATAGGCTATTTAAAGTCCCGGTAGCCCGCACAAATCTGTTAAAGTTTGCACCCGTGACTCGGTCGGTTGAAATACTTACTTAATAGCGTCTCACTGCGGTTAGAAATTTTTTCTTGCACATTGGCGGAATTCGAGAGGGTGACACTAAGTGTGTTGTCCTCTATGTAACTTGTGCCGGTTCTGCAGGGCGTTGCTTGAGACTGACCATCGAATGTATGTTGCCTATTACACTAATGGATATTTGATCAGTCTGTGGGTGGCGTCTTTGAGTGTGGCTATTTTGCGACTACATTTGTTATCTTGGGTATACCTGTTAAAACAATTGTATGGGACATTTCATTAAGACAATGTGGCATGCAGTAAACTATTTTTTTTGGACGATTTTGGTCTAGATTAGACCATTCTTCGCACTCTTTAAATCGCGTAAGGTAGCTGCATCTGAGCGTTCTCTAACACTTTCCTCAAGCTCTTCCTGTACATATTCTAAAAGATTTCAGAACGGGTTGTGAGCTGGCCACTCAATGCTGGTAAAACAAACATCTTGAATATACACATTGACCAAATGAGCACTATGTTATCATCATAATCTTTTAGCTCACCAAAATCGATCCATCCGTATAAGAGCTACGATGCCACATACAGACATAGACTCACAGTTACAAATGAAAAACATACGAGTATAACACCCCTATTTTTTGGTTGGGGGTCAAAAATAATTTAGGCCTATAATAATTACTGAATGCTGTAGGTAATTGAATGCGAGTACAGAACGAAGCAACCCTTACTTTATCACTTCAATGAATACAATTCTGATAATGTTTGATATATTGTCAATCTATTTCGTTTTCTTCAAGATTTAGGCCCAAATAAATCCCCAAACATCTTCACGAAATTGACTTTTTCAATTTAACCCTCTCTTTGAAAACACATTGATGTTATACTAAATACAATTATTAGATCGGTTCACACGTACGATTTTTACTGCAAAAAGAGGATCGAACGTGAGATAAATGGCTAATATCAGGGATTTGTGGCTAAGCGTTCGTGGTTTAATTTCCTCTAGGGAAATACGAATAAAAGCATATAGATATACGCATAGTACCTGTATATGTAAAGTGGGCGAAACTATTAAATTGGTTTTGTTAAAATGTATTGCGTGTTCGGTGTTTTATCATTTCAGTGTCAATTTAGTTGTGGTGTTAATTAAATATGTTTTGAATCGTCTGTGTGTGGTTTAAATGGCTGAAAATCTATTTATGGTAGGTTTTTTTCGTATTTTACTTCAGCCATATTTAAGTGTAGCGTTTGCGATTTGCATGGCTATTGCGGTCATTGACCTACCTACATATCCTTGTACCTTTTCATATCACTAGGTCTGTTTATCTATACGCGATAAACTCGAAAACTATTGAGCGGATTTACATGCGGTTTTCACCAATAGACAGAGTGAATAATGAGAAAGATTTAAAGGTATATATATTATATACATATTATAATAGAGAAAACCTGATAATTTTAAAGATTTGTATCACCCGTGCGTAGCGTGGGCGGGTCCCTAGTATTGATATAAAAACGGAAATAATGACAAAACCGTCTTGAAGCGACGTCTATCGTAATCGTCAACATTTTGTACTCATGATGATGCGTACGGCGTTGCGCAACCGGTACATGGTAGATATCCCACCCATACGCACAAATCGTTTTGAGAACACATTTATTGTGCGTACAGCCAAGGAGTGGAATTCCTTGCCGGAGTCTGTGTTTCCTGATAGCTACAACTTAGGGGTTTTTAAATCAAGAGTGAATAGGCTACTTCTAGACAAGCGTGCTCCATCGTCGACCACATCATCGCTTACCATCAGGTGAGATGGTGGTCAAACGCAAGCCTATCATTAATAAATAAAAAAACTGAAAAACGACACATAGTTTATTCTTGGAGTTCCTACGAAGAGATAAAAGAAACAGGGTACTGTCATGATTAATTGGAACATCTTTATAGCAGACGATTTGAGTACCTATACACTGAAAAAGAAACAAATAATTTTTTTATAAAACTTACATTAAAAATCTAAATCTGTAGGCCGGGGTCTACAGTTTTGTAATGTATATCTTATACCCATTTCATTTACCGTAGGGGACTAGCAGAGCCGATGCCCGCTAGGTAGTAATAGTTGTTAGCTTATCATGTCCCACGGCTGGACAAAGGCCCCCCTATCCTTTTTCCACACATGTCTGTCCTCGGCCATTGCGGGCCAGTCCATCCAGTAATTGTCAAGCTCATCTCTCCACCTTCATCTAGGTCTGCCGCGATGTCGTGTTGCGTTTAGACCTAATAAATGGTTCTTTTAACCCACAGCTGATCTAACATGCGGCAGACATGCCCGGCCTAATCCCACTTTATAGTAGCCCGCTAGGGTTGTGAAGTATTTCTGATAGGAAAACCGTGGTCCCGAGTATGCTCGTAAGAAAAAACAAATCGGTCGAGGGACGAGCATACTCCATTATGACAGAATTCTTCCTTTGTGTACTTCGTGATCGCAACTCAAAAAATGTATCCTTTCATTTGATACCCCACTTGGCAACATTAGCAAATATTCGGTTGTTTAGTTCAAAAATTCATCTATGTAAACGGTTAAACCGATTTAAATCAAACATATCTAAGAACCATCGCTAAAAAAACCTCATACAAATCAGTTCACTTGTTTAGAGCTACGGTGCCACTGACAGATGGGACACACACAGCTGTCAAACTTGTAACACCCTTTTTTTGTGTCAAGGGTTAAAAACTGAGGCAGATTCTTTGAATCAAAATTTGTAATTAATGTGTAATCTGTTTTGAAGGCTCTGTCTTAATTTGCTTCAATTGTCAGTTAATATGTAGTAGATTTAGGTACTTACTCGAATAACATCAAAAAGAATCATTTAAACTGGCTACTGAGTCCCTATCAGCTGAAAAAGACTGATTTTCTTCACGAAAAAGCCGTTTATTTCCGTATAATTTCATCCAAACTGGTCGTCAAACGAAAGGAGAGTCTGTGGATGATAGAACTTCTGATTTAAAGGAAATTAAAAACTGCATACGATTTATGGAGGAAATATAAATGTTTCAGGGAAAGCAGCGTGTAATATAAATATGAAAATAAATGTAAAAGGCTATTTGCTGCAATTGCCAATGAGATGGTATTTTAATAAGAGTTATTTTGTTTTATTCTCCTGAATGTACCAGTTTTTTAATCTATTAGTTTTCCAATCTTGTTCTATGACGGGAAAAAGTTTTTTTCTTAATTCTTCCAGTTATTCTTTTTCTATAGTGTTAGGCATAAGAAAAAAGGGACCTATGCCCAGCTGTGGGTAAATTCTTCTATGGGTGATGATGATTCTTTTCCTGAATCAGCTCTTGCAGCATGCTTCAAGAACATCTCACCACCTCTCCCTGGGCTGGCCTCGAGGGCGCCGTCCATCTTCAGACACTCTGTATAGTGCCCAGAAGAAAACTTAGAGCTCAGTGGACCCTATGTAGCATAATCAACCTCATAATGTACCTATTGCTGGGTAACAGGCCTGCTCTAAAAAAAACTATGATAACATACCCTATGCATGCCATTTATTATTTAAAGAATAAATAAACATCAAAATCTCCTTCTATTGAAAGCTATCATTCTATTTCCAAACACATTATCTTGGCACGTGTCTCGTCTCTTAATATAGTTTAAGTATGTTTTTCCTGTTTTTCTAACGATAAATGGAAGCATCGTGAGGAAACCATCGTTAACATGCAGTGAGCAAGCGTGTCTTTCAATTTAAGGGGCAATAGCACAAAAGCTCGCGTGACAAGTAAGACCTTGCAGGTATACCCCCAATTTCTGAATGAAGCATTTCGAGGTGATTATTTATGAAATTCTACTTTCGCTTGAAAACCTGTCAAAAATTGAAATTGAAATAGCCTTTTTTCATAATTTCCCGCAAAAATAGACAAAAAAAGGTTTGCTTGACACATGCTTCGTTGGAATCTCATTTGGTGCTCTCCCTCACTACAATGTTATTAGATTGATCGTATCGGGCTGAGAGTGCGTCGACCCCCACGAGTCGCCGGTTAACCCTCGTTTATTCATTTCTTCGTAAGCGTATTGAAAAAAGTCGTTTGATACACGTGCAAATTTGTCACTGCAGCCCTCGGGTCCATTACACACTCGCCTACGAGTCGTGCGAAATGATGTTGCTTGTATCAAAATGAACTATTTTTATACACCTGCCATGTCGCTTCACCACCCTTGGTTGACTTACTATGTAAAGAATGCCTAAGGCATTTGAACATTTGTGTTGCATTTTATCATCATCTTCCTGCCCTCATCCAATATTTCTTGAGGTCGGCGCAATGTTTTTTTTGTTCCTTTCTATCCTGTCAGTAGTCCCGATATCATTGATTCCCTTTTCTTTCATATCACTCCTCACACTATCCATCCATTTGTGTTACATGTAGTTTTGATAAATCTTAGCTCGTTTTTGTGTACGCAGCTTCACCCGCGAACATAAAATGTAGCCTGTCACTCAGGAATAAAGCAGCTTTCTATCGGTAAAAAAATTTTAGCAATCGGACCAGTACTTTCAGAGATTACCTACTAGAAACAAAAAAAAATCGAAAACTAACTTTACCTCTTGTCATATTAGTGTAGATTTCTAGAAAAATCTTGAAATTTTTTCATTTTCTTTATAAAAAAAAAAAACATATTTCTCTTTTGCGGGACACCAAGTTAACATTATCCTTGGCTAATACACATCACACGCCCGTCAAACAAAAATATGGAACACAAATATGAATAAACAAATATCAAACCGTATCATAAAGTATTGACCAATGAGCAGCAAGATTGGTATAATAATACCCAATAAGACGAACCGTGGCAGATAACATCACAGGACAAACAAACGTTAGAATGGACCTGGGTAATAGAGTCCGCAAGTCCTTATTAGACTATTGGACCCTGGTAATAACATAGGCGAAGAAAAATATTTTTCTTTTACCCATGTTGTGAGTAATATTGTGGGTATCTACATATGTAGTTACAGTATTTTTTTCTTATTATATGACGCACTTTTTTGTTTTATGAAAGATGTACTAGTGAGTAACAAGATTGTAAGTGAGCGACAGATATTTTGTCCTATACATCTTTCATGATTGAGGTTGTGGGTTCAATGTTACTTTTAAGATTATCTGGCACATCACTGGTATAAGTAAACAAAAATACGGTGAGGAAACTTGGACTTAAAGTAATATAATAAGTCTGATATTGAAAACCTGGAGTTAATCGTGGTACTTAAAATATTCTGCCCACACCATTCTCATGACTAGGCTTGCGGACGCCGAGCAATGAGTAATTGGGTAGCTCGCCGTCCGGCCGTCCGGCCGTCCGTTAAGGGGATGCAACTGGACATACATTTTCACTGTTATTCATACAACCGCTCTTACACGATTATGAAGTTATTACATATTTTTCATTAGATATTTTGGAAACACATTATCTTGTAGATATTATCTAGGCTTCTATTGAAATCAATTTATAAATTTGTGTAAAACTAATCCAATAAAGATCTCTGAAAATCTGCTATTTTGCATGAACTTTGACATTTCATAATTTACTCAGCCTTGCAAATTTAATCAAAATACTAAATACTAAATGAGAGCAGTGGTGGCCGAGCGAGAGCAGTGGTGGCTGAGTGGTAACGGCCCCGACTGAGAGCAGTGGTGGCCGAGTGGTAACGGCCCCGACTTACGAGTTGTAGGTTGCGGGTTCAAACCCATCCAGGCGCATTACTTTGTGTAATTTATTTCATCACCACTGCTCTCAAAACGGTGAAGGAAAACATCGTGAGGAAACCGGCATGTCCTAGATCCAAAAATTCGAAGACATGTGACATCCACCAAGCCGCACTGGGCCCGCGTGGTGGATTAAGGCCCATTCCCTCTCTTAGAGAGGAGGCCTGAGTCCCAACAGTGGGAACATTATAAGGCCGACTATTCTATTCTACTAAATGACGACAATTTTTTTTTTGTATTTTTTTGTATTTGTATTTCCTGGAACAAGTTTTGTGAAATATTCGAGTACCTAAATCACGGGATTACCGAATGCTAACAGAGTTTTCAGGCGTTATCAAACATCGCGTTGGATTTCGTTAGATGAAGCAACAAGCTTTTAAACTATGCTCAATGTGGACGATAGGCGATTGGAGAAGGAGCTTCTTAAGGACCGAGCCCGAGTGGTCAACGGCACATAGTATTCCACGCGCGCCTCAAAGATATACTATATGAAAAAAACCGTAGGAGCCAGTAAGACGATGCCCGCTAGAGCCACTGGGAATTTCTAAAAAGGATACAGTCTAATAACATATACTACAGGATCCTGTGTATAAAACTAAGTAAATGCACAACACTCACAGTTAGTCTAATAACATCTATAGTCCGAGTGCTCATGCGCTGTTTAAAGAATTATCCGAACGGCTAGTTGACACTTCGCGTGACCCAAGGGCTGGCTTTTACCTCGGTCAGAGATTAAGCATTGCCATACAACGTGGCAATGCCGCCAGTCATTTGGGCACGCTTCCAGTCGACAGCGATGCCGAGGAATTTTTTGACGCCATATTTTAGGCAGGAGTTATTGTGTATAAGTAGTTTTAATTAGTTAAGTGTTTTTTATTTTTCTTGCTCTCTCTATGATCAAAATAAATATGGGTATATTACATATTTATTAAATGGGTATTTAAAACATACAATAAACATTTAAACATAAAAAGAGTAAACAAAAACTACCTACTACTCTTCCTTTCTGGATTTGGATAGGACTCGGCACACGGGTAGAGATATTATTTTAGTGTAATTTAGATCCAGTGTGAGAAGAAAAATCAATACCTAACAATTTTACTTCCTACACAGGATCTAAATTCTAAGGCTATATTTGATATATTTTGACGAAAGATTTCTATTTTATTTACAAACTTCTAAAAACGTTTCGTTTTAGCTGAAAGATTTTGTTAATAAGGCTTAGGTTTTTCCAGACATCGTTTTTGAAGTCTATAAATAATATAAAAGGCTTAATACATGAGAAACATCCTATTATTACCATAAAATGCTTTGAGAACTATTTCGTTTGTCACCAAAATATTCAATCGTCCTTTTGAACTACAAAAGTAATTAAAGCTTGTGCCATATTTATTCGCTTATCCTTAAGATTGACGTGCGTACCTATAGTTTTTAAGAAAATAGTGTAGTTACGGAGAATCTATACGTCGCTGAAATTGACACCACGTAAGTATTTTTTTGTTAAATAAAATACGTTACGTATGTCATTGGATAGGAAATTAAACAACGCAGCGTTTGACGAAGCAAACAAGAGAATTTGAAACATTGGAGTCACGTCATTTAACATAAATAAACAATACGTATGTCAGTGTTGAACAAAAAAGCTATAGCAAAAAGTAAGTCAATTTTTTCAAAAAACCGAGTTACATACGTGCTACTAAACTATTTATTTACTCTCCTGAAAAGTTCCTGTGCACGACAGCAACAAGTCTGTACCTGCTATTGTTAGATTTAAGTAGGTACCTATATTTTGCACATCACTGTTACCACGTGCGAATCTCGCCTCCTGCTTGCTGCCCGACCCAAAAGCATTCCCACGCTACGAAGCCATTGTACTCATTCATCCCACGTGTAAACCTTAGTAGTACCTGCTGCCCCAATAAAACCATTGCGCGCCCGACCGCGCTCATTGTTTTGTAGATACTAAGTTACTATTGGTTAAGTTTTAGTCTGTAAACTTGTATAAAAGGAGGTGCATGGTAAAAATATATTCATTCTTTTTTGGAGTCTCACGAGTCTTACTTCCATCCCCAAAGTCGACGTGATTCTACCCAGCTACGGACCTGGTTTATGCCTGCCGGCTGGAGTAGATATCACACCCGACGACGGCATAGTCACAGCCATTTCCATGTGATCACTGCCCTATCCCCAAAAGTGGCGACCCCGACGTGATTTCAATAACAATATATACAGTCCACTCGATACACATTCTGGTCCACGTTGGGGCGCCACATTCTGGTCCTTCGAGAGCCGAATCTTTAAGATCCAGCAGGATGGTGTTAACACGCAGCCGTAGTGGAGACTCCAGGAGAAAACAGACACAGCAAGAGCCGTCAACGACCACCAAACCGAGTGCCAGCAACCCGGCACCAGAACCCAGCACGAGCCCGGTCGCTTTGAAGGACACAGGCAGCGGATCTACGACGACTACCAACACCGACGCCACGCAGACACATGGTACGCTCAAGTCCGGCGATACCAGGTCACGCCGTTCTACAGCTTCGAAAAAGAAGCGCCTCGCAGAGCTGGAGGCCAGAGAGCGGCTGGCTGAAATGAAAGTCAAGCAGGCGAAGGCAGAGCGAGAGCTGCAAGAAATACAGCTGCAGCGCATCAGAGCCGAAGCTGACTCGAGTGAAGACGACGACAGGGAGGACGACCTTGCCTCCGTAAGGATTGGAACGTGGCTAGCGCAACCGGCGCCGCCACCCGGAGGTGAGGCTCGACTGCCGCCACACGACGTCAGCGGCGGGAAAAATGGCAGGGACGCAGTGAAGGACACCGGCGCCGCGACGGGCGCTCAACCACTGCGAGACGACGACGACAGGGAGGACGACCTCGCCTCCGTAAGGATTGGAACGTGGCTAGCGCAACCGGCGCCGCCACCCGGAGGTGAGGCTCGACTGCCGCCACACGACGTCAGCGGCGGGAAAAACGGCAGGGACGCAGTGAAGGACACCGGCGCCGCGACGGGCGCTCAACCGCTGCGAGACGACGACGACTACGAGGAAAGTGTGTGTGCGAAAGCTAACAAGGGCAATATCGCGAGTGAAGGGTTACACGGGAATGTAAGTGATAAAGTGATAGACGTAGGGACACTCGCCGCGGCCCTAGCACAGGTCGCGCGCAACTCCAGAGAACCCCCAAAGTACGTCCAGCAGCTCCCAATCTTCGATGGAAAACCCGGTGAGTGGATAGCTTATAAGGCCGCGTATTGTGACTCACACACGTATTTTTCCTGTACAGAAAATGTCGCTAGGATTAGGATGAGCCTCAGAGGCGTCGCAAAGGAAGCTGTAGGTTGTCTATTATTTAGTCAATCCGACCCTCAGGTTATTCTAGATGCACTAGAAAGACGTTTCGGTAGGCCCGAGGCCTTGATTATGGCCGAGTTAGATCATGTAAAATTGTTACCTAAATTAAATGATAACCCTAGGGACATATGTATTTTTGCTAGCCGTATAGCAAACACGGTAGGTACGGTAGAAGCACTAAAAAGAATCCAATATTTACATAGCCCCGAAATGTCGCGTTGTATTGTAGAAAAGTTAACGCCAATACTAAGAAACAAATGGTATGATTACGCGGCTAATAAAGAGGTTCAAGATATTCCCGAGTTAAAGCGCTTATCTATGTTTATGAATGAAGAGGCAGATAAGTGTGGCGCGTATGCACAGCCAGAACGTGGTAATGACGACTCCAACGGTTTACGACAACGGCGCAGAGTAGAGCGCACGTTCAACGTGAATAAGGAAACATCAAACGAACAGTGCCCGGCGTGCAAGCAACACGGTCACAAATTACCAGACTGCAGTAAATATAAACAACTAGACATAGATACACGATGGGATATAGCAAAAAACTCCAACATGTGCTTTAGATGCCTACGAAACAAGCATAGAAGGTTTATGTGTAAAGCGCCTATTTGTGACATAAAAGAATGCAACATGAAACATCACAAACTGTTGCACAAAGAACGTAAAGTTGAAGCGACACACAACGTAGCAACGCCGGCGGCGCCGACGCCCGTTATCACACACGAAACCGTTACGTCGGTGCGGGAAACCGTATCAACAACTTCGCCTCAGAATCGCCGCGCGTATTTGAAAATAGTACCTGTCACATTGAGCGGACCACATACCAGTGTAGACACATATGCCTTGTTAGACGATGGGAGTACAGTCACCTTGTTAGATGCGTCAGTAGCAGATATCCTAGGTGCAGATGGGCCAGTCAGTCCTATGTGGATACAAGGCATAGGCACGGAGGTCAAGCATGAGCAAAGCCGAACCGTGAGCCTCCACATACAGGGCAAGCACCATAGCGACCCACAGAAAATAGAGGCGGCGCGCACCGTAACTAGGCTTGAAATTATGGCGCAAACTGTACAAACCGAGGACATAAACAATTGTAAGCATTTAAACGACATTCATAGCACTCTTGTTTATGAACATGCGCGACCAATGATTTTAATAGGCCAAGATAACTGGCATTTATTAGTAGCCACAGAAACACGAACAGGTGCACGTGATCAACCGGTAGCATCGTACACAAAACTTGGATGGGTATTGCATGGATGTCAGTACTCTGTAAATAAAGTTATGGACACATTTTGCGGCCACATTAAAATTAAAGAAAATCTGGATCCAATAGAAGAAACCAAGAAAAACGAATGGAGGTGGCTACCCTCAGAAGATAATGTGGCAGACGACGCGACACGCAGCACGCCGGAACATTTTAACTCGAAACACAGATGGTTTAACGGTCCCGAGTTCCTCAAAAAAGGCAGAGGTGAATGGCCACAGGACAAAAGGGTCATTGCCCCCACGAACACGGGTGAAGAACGCGTCAAATGTCATGTGATCAACGACACAAAAGTGAACGATCATCTCCCAAATATTACGCATTTTTCCAAATGGACACGACTGATAAGGGCAACTGCAAGAGTACTTCAGTTCATTGACCTGTGTAGACCAAGTAAACAAACAGTCGAATATAAGCGTACTAAGAAAAAGGCATTAAAAGACCCAACGTGGAAAAGAATACACGAAAGCAAACCCGTTAAAAAAGTTACGCAAAAAATAATAAGGAATAAAACAGTAAACTACATACCTATACCTGCTACTTATACTCTACGCGCCGAAGAACAGTGGGTCAAGAGCGCACAAGCCGAAAGCTTCACAAAAGAAATTGCCGCCATAATGGATAACAAAGCGGCGCCCGGCGACAGCCCGCTATCGGCACTAAGTACATACCTAGACAGCGCAGGTGTTTTACGTTTGCGCGGGAGAATCACCGCGGTACAAGAAGTAAATGAAGATATAAAAAACCCAATTGTACTCGAAGGTAAGCACAGATATACGAAACCGTATATAGCTCATGTGCATGAAAGTTTACATCATGGCGGAACCGAGATAACAGTTAACGAGTTAAGACAGCGTCTTTGGATAACGAGACTACGTCCGTCTGTAAAGAATGTTGTAAAGAGCTGTTTGTATTATAAAATAAAAAGGGCAAAGCCAGCCAAACCCTCTACGGGAAACCTACCGTACCCTTGTTTAGCTCATCATGTAAGACCTTTTACTTTTACAGGTCTAGATTATTTTGGCCCCATATCTGTTTCTGTAGGTAGACGTAAAGAAAAAAGGTACGGAGCATTATTTACATGCCTAACTTGCAGAGCTATACATATAGAGATAGCAAACTCTCTTAGTGCTGACTCAGCTATCGCCGCTCTCAGGCGATTTATAGGTAAGAGAGGTTGTCCAAAAGAGATATGGAGTGACAACGCTACCTGTTTCAAAGCGGCTGATAGGGAGCTAGGAGAAAGCGCCTTAAGCGCTTTAGGTAGTGAGTCCAATGCGCGGTCCATAAGCTGGAGATACATACCTCCCGCGTCACCGTTTATGGGCGGAGCATGGGAAAGGATGGTGAGGGCAGTCAAGGAGGCGCTGTACGTCACCCTAAAAGAAGTACACCCAACCGACGAGACCCTCGCTACGCTACTCGTGGAAGTGGAAAATACCGTGAACTCCAGGCCACTCACGCATGTCAACGTGTCACCAGACGAGCCTGAAGCCCTCACGCCTAACCACATACTGATCGGCCCAAACTCCCATGTCCCCTCACCGGGTAATTTCACCGCAGCAGACGTCACAGCACGGCACCAATGGCGGCGCGCCCAGGCACTCGCAGACGTATTCTGGCGAAGATGGGTACGTGAGTACCTACCGCTCCTACAAAACCGGCGGGAGCCCTACGGCAGTGGCACCCCACCCAAGGTCGGAGACGTCGTTATAATCTGCGACCCTAACCTCCCACGCAACACTTGGCCCAAGGGAAGGGTGACGAAGGTGTTGCCAGGTGCAGACGGAGAGATACGAGTTGTAGACGTGATGACCAAAGGACATGTACTCCGAAGACCAACGAAACGAATTGTCGTGCTCCCTACGGAGTCGCCTGATGGCGACGGCGGGAGAAATGTGCACGACAGCAACAAGTCTGTACCTGCTATTGTTAGATTTAAGTAGGTACCTATATTTTGCACATCACTGTTACCACGTGCGAATCTCGCCTCCTGCTTGCTGCCCGACCCAAAAGCATTCCCACGCTACGAAGCCATTGTGCTTCTCGCTACCTGCTTGCTGCCCGACCCAAAAGCATTCCCACGCTACGAAGCCATTGTACTCATTCATCCCACGTGTAAACCTTAGTAGTACCTGCTGCCCCAATAAAACCATTGCGCGCCCGACCGCGCTCATTGTTTTGTAGATACTAAGTTACTATTGGTTAAGTTTTAGTCTGTAAACTTGTATAAAAGGAGGTGCATGGTAAAAATATATTCATTCTGTTTTGGAGTCTCACGAGTCTTACTTCCATCCCCAAAGTCGACGTGATTCTACCCAGCTACGGACCTGGTTTATGCCTGCCGGCTGGAGTAGATATCACACCCGACGACGGCATAGTCACAGCCATTTCCATGTGATCACTGCCCTATCCCCAAAAGTGGCGACCCCGACGTGATTTCAATAACAATATATACAGTCCACTCGATACACATTCTGGTCCACGTTGGGGCGCCACAGTTCCCAATTTTGATTTACGCTGTGTCAGTACTTAAGCAACCATCCGACTTCATTATGAGACCCTGGGCATCGCCTAAGCTAAAATTACTTTTTAATACAAATCCAATGAACCTAAATATGATGGTGCCATCTTTTTGGTTTAAGACATCCTATAGCCACCTTCCAACACCATACGTGTTAGTGAGCCCAAACACGTGGGTGCTATTTTAATTGGTCGTGGAGATCTAACAGTCCAATTCCGGTTCCATCATCAGATCTTAGGCACTAGATCCCTAGGTCTAACGTAAATTGTTAATACATGTGCAATGAGATTAAACACCATGGTGTTATCTTGTTTCATTGAGGAGATTCTATGACTATACTTTCCAGCTCTATCATCAGAAGCTAGCTGTCCGGAGCGAGTCCAAGCCGTCGACTACGCGTAGTGTTCCACACGCGCCTCAAGGAGATGTCAGCGGGCTTGCGGACGGCAAACTACCTATTGCTCACCGTCCGTAAGCCCGCGTCTACGGTGGCCGGAAATCGGGATAGGGATCCCGGCGACTGGGGCATGAGGGCCGTTCCCTCACGCGTGCGCGTGCGGCCGCAAAAGAAAACCCCGGGGTCTTGGAACGAAGGTGAAGAAGAAACATGAGCGGGATTTTAGTCAGTAAAAGTCTTATACGCCCTCTCGCTCCGCCCAAGGACGGGAGATGTCATTAGATGATTTTCTCACCTAAAAGAAAATCTCTATATTTTTCCCAAAAATATATAAGTACTGGCTACTGTCAGCGGCTTCAGCAAGGGAATATACCACGGGGTAAAATGTATCCTCTACTGTCAGCGGCTTCAGCAAGGGAATATACCACGGGGTAAAATGTATCCTCTACTGTCAGCGCTACAGCAAGGGAATATACCACGGGGTAAAATGTATCCTCTACTGTCAGCGGCTTCAGCAAGGGAATATACCACGGGGTAAAATGTATCCTCTACTGTCAGCGCTTCAGCAAGGGAATATACCACGGGGTAAAATGTATCCTATGTGCTATTCAAGAACATGGTCTACTCGTGTACCTTAGTACACGAGTAGACCATGACAACTAATAAAACTTATTTTATCGGAATCCATTCTGATTAGATCGCCTGATTGTCTATGTATTGTGATTGTCTATGTATTTGTATTTGGTTTTGTGATGACCTACTAACATAGTTATTACCCGACTACGGAGGGTTATGATTTTGACAGGCTATGTATGTATGTGAGTTTGTTCATCTGTTCCCTCATAGCTCCTAACCTACTTATCGGAACTTGACGTATGAGATATCGTTAGAACCGTCTTAATTTTCCGCTGAACATAGGCTACGTGACGTGTCACAAAAATTGATATGGCGCCCTCTAGCGGACAAAAAGTAATGTGTTAAAAATAAATATGGAGTAAAATACGCCGTGTTTGGTATCATTTGAAAGGGCTTCACTTGTACATTTCCAATATATTGCTCAAATTTAAAGTGACGCCCTTTAGCGGACAAAAAGTCATGATTAAAAAAAAAAATTAAATATACCGTGTTTGATATCATTTAAAAGGGCTTCGCTAGTACTTATCAAAAAATATCATTAAAATTCAATGTGGCGCCCTCTAGCAGACAAAAAGTATTGTGTTAAAAAAAATACGATAAATATGTCGTGTTTCGTATCATTTGAAAGGGCTTTACTTGTACATACCAAAATAAATAGTAAAGAAGCACAGTGATTTAACACCAAAATCTTTTAAATAAAAAAAAAAGTAAAAAAACTAAAACCCGACTACGACAAAAAAAAAATGACGCTGAAAAAGTATGAAACAAGATTTTCAAGATGCTGAAATAGACAAGGTAACTGGAAAAACAAGAATAGAACAAAAAGAAAAGCCGTAGTCACACGTTATTAAAGTGTTTCGATTATTACCTACCTATAACGTGTGACTACGGCTTTCATTTTTTTTTTGTCGTAGTCGGGTTTTAGTTTTTTTTACTTTTTTTTAAGTAAATGTGTCTGTACTAACTCACTATGGGCCTTGATTCTTGAAAAAAGAAGATTTTTTTTTATTTTTCATTCAGCGGTTTGAGCGTGAAGAAGTAACAAAAATACACACACACACTCACAAACATTAGTGTGATTACGAGTATGGAAGGTGCTTGAAAAATGAATCAATACTTTAATTCAAAGTTTGTAAAAAGAACAACAAATCCAATCTAATAAATAAGTCCTTTCTCATACTACGCCAAACGAGTGTAAAATATGATTAGAAAACTCATATAATACCCAGGTCTTAGTGCGAAGTTAAGCCGTGTGAACAACGAGAAATTCCAACTAACGCTCTACAAAGCCTACAAAATATACTCATAAACTTTCTTGCTTACTCCTAGTCACACACAACCACATGTACAATAAACTCCAGTTTTTATTTCTGAAAATAAAAGTCCGCTTTACATTCGACTACGATAAAAATAATTTAATGACTAAATATTTTTTACTCTGTATGTTTTCGCATATTTGTGTACAAAAAATGTAACAAAATCTAAAATTTACACCTTAGTCGTCGGTTTAGGCTGTAATATACCCCATATACAGGCTTCGCTTTGCAGTCAGTGTAGCGTTATCGCGATTGTGAACGGACGTCTACGGCGTAGCTCGTAGCACTGTAGCTCGCGCTACGAATTTCACTCCAAAGTGACGGTTTGATTTTCAAGTATTTCAATAAGTTTTTGCTGTTTCTCAGTGTAATTTAAACCGTGTTGTGTTGAATTGTTCCCAGATCTATCAATGAAAGTAAGTATTTAATGAGTTTGTCTAAAGTTTTTATTGGTTGAAGTTTTGTTTGTTACGGGGTCGCCAAGACGTTTCATTATTTGTTTTACTGAGTAAACTTGGTGCGATGGTAATTAGTTGAATATTAAGTTTTTTCTTATTGAGGTTTATTTATTAGATTCATAGAATTTTCAATGGTTATTTAAAAGGCTCTGAAAATATGGTAAATAATTTTTCTTTCCAGTTTAACAAACGAACCCTGACTGAACTAATGCTACTTAATGTAACTCGGTTTCAAATGTATGCTAGGATTGATTTTTTAAAATAAAATTGTATCAAAAGCTTAAATTTAGTTCAGGTGCTTACCATCAGGTGGGATCGCAGTCAAGCACTAGATTATATTAATTATAAAAAAAATAAAGGTACTGAGCCACACCATCTGGTTTTCTTCACGAAATAAAAAGTCTCGCTACATTTATTTTATTTTTTACATTACTTAATTTACTTATACAAATACTATAATAATATAAACACTTTAACAAACACTCTGCTACCTCGCTACCATTAGTAAATGTAGCCAGAAGAAAAGCAGAATTGTTATTGCCAAGTTGATTGACATTGTTAATGTCTTGGCTAAAGCAAGAGCTAGCCATCTGGTTACACGAAATGTCAACCAATCTAATAACAAATTTCATTTGTCAATTATAACCCTGAAGGACCGCTGGATTAAATTTTCTTCAACACGAAAATAAAATGAAATATTTCCTAATAATTATTTTATTGGTCAGTTTTTTTTTTTTATTCTTGATAGGTTCGCGCTTGACCGCTATCTCACCTGATGGAAAGCGACGATGTGGTCGACGATGGAGCGCGCTTACCTAGAAGTAACCTATTCACTCTTGACTTAAAGTTGGATGCGGGAGTACATCCAACTGACTAAAGGGCAGTAGGGTCCCGTCAATTGTTGACAGTCCGATTGAGCTTCTCTGAAAGTCTCGCACACATGATCCATATTATGATTTCTTGTTGTTTTTGACTAAATTAACAAATGCCTATTATATTATGAAATACCTTGCCGGAGTCTGTTTTTTCTGATAGCTGCAATCTGAGGATCTTTAAGCCAAGAGTGTGAATAGGTACTTCTAGACAAGTGCGCTCAATTGTCGACAGGTGAGATACCTCGTGGCCATGCGCGAGCTTCTCAACAAATAAAAAAAACTGGACAAGTGCGAGTCGGACTCACGCACTAAGGATTCCGTACAAACTTAAGTACCTATAAAAACAGTTCAATTCCCGAATTTAGTTAAGAATTTTCCGAATCGCAATAAAAGTTTTTTTTTTGTGACGTAATTACAAAATTACAGTTTTCAGATTTTTTCCTATACTTGCTCTATTAGACCTTACTTTATGCCAAATTTCAGGATTCTAGGTCAACGAGAAGTACCCTATGAATTTTGATTCCCGTGAGAGTGTCGAAATATAAATTTTTTGCGACATAAACGGCCGTATCTTTTTTTCTTTAACACAGAAGTTTGATTTTTTCACAGCTTCAAGAGACCGCAGACTTGAATATATGGTTTTAATTTCAACTTAATACCTCCACGTGTTCCCGAGATAAAGAGTCTTGACAGACAGACAGACGGACGGAGGTACGGAACCCTAAAAAATATATTAACAAACAATTCACATTTTGATATGTATGTGGTTCTCTGTGTCAAAAATAAATATATAAAAGGCAAATGTGCGATAAAGCTTATCATCTTCGATACACATAAAACAAAATTCAGAGATTGACATTCGGATTGAATAATTGACAGAGTGATAGACAACGCCTCTGGGTTGTCGATCAATTTTTACCCGACTGCTCCAGAAAGGGGAATATTTTTTTCAAGACAAATATGTAATGTTTGAAAGACTATTTCTTTGACACGTTTGTTATTTAATTTAATTTTTTATAACATTCTATTTGAATATTGACAAAAAAAACAAATGGTTGCCGCTATTTGGTAAGTATGGTCGTGATTTTTGTGATTATGGTCATGTGAGGTATCAAAAACAAAGGCTTAAGGAGACGATTCTAAAAATATAAACTCTCCGAAACGCATTAAATGAAAAATAAATATAAAAATATGACAGCAATAATAAAAACAAGAAAAAAATCCGGGCAAGTACGAGTCGGACTCGTGCACTGAGGGTTCTGTACAAACTTACCTATGAAAACAGTTCAATTCCCGAATTGAGTTACAAAGATTTTTCCGAATCGCAAAAAAAGTTTTTTTCGTGAAGTAACAACACATTTACAGTTTTCAGTTTTCAGACCTTCCTTCATGCCAAATTTCAGGATTCTAGGTCAACGGGAAGTACGGGAGTGTCGAAATACACGTTTTTTGCGACATAAACGGCCGTATCTTTTTTTTTTGTTAATTTAGAAGTTTGCTTTTTTCACAGCTTCAAGGGACCGTAGACCTACTTATATGGTTTTATTTTCATCTCAACCTCCACGCGTTCCCGAGATAAAAGGTTTTGACAGACAGACAGACGGATGGACAACAAAGTGATCCTATAAGGGTTCAGTTTTTTCCTTTTCAGGTACGGAACACTAAAACCTAACAAATCACTCTGTACGTTGGGCTGGTGTCTACAACTCCACGTCTAAAGTACGTATTTTGCGTATGGGCGGGACAAATGTGTTATTGTATCACCCCAGCTCCTCAAGGAAAGCCAGCAGTGCCTTGGCGTAACTAACCATTTCTCGGAGGGCATCTGGGTTCTCGAAGTACTCTGCTGCTTTGTAGATAGAGTAGAGATAGAGTCTATTTTTATTCTGCAGAAAAGAGCTATCAGAGTCATAATAATATACAATCTTCACAGGTGCGATTCTCTAAGGGAACTATTTAAGGATATAAACATCATGACGGTACCCTGTCAATACATTTGTGAAAATATTTTGTATGTTTGGAAAAATATTCATCTTTTTTCAAAGAAAAGTGACAGGCATCATTTTAATACTAGGAATAGAAACAAATTACATCAACCTCGATTCAGTTTGACACATTTCTTCATTGGTACATAGTTCTTTTATGGCGTGCTGTGTAAAATTTTATAAAAACATACCACCTGAGATTATTGGGCACGCCACAATTATGGCGGTAAGTCCCTTCTTTGAGGCGTGGTTGGAAAGACCTCACGGCGTCCTCACCTTCCGCATGACGCAGGTTCTCACCGAACACGGGAAGTTCGGGAAGTTCCTGCACCGGATTCGTGCGGAAGCGACGCCCGGGTGTCGCCACTGTGTGGACCGCCCGGAGGACACGGTGGAGCACACGGTGGAGGTGTGCCCCGCTTGGGAAGAGCAACGCCGTGTCCTCGTGGGGGCGATCGGCGGTGGTGATCTCTCGCGCCGGGCCTTGGTACAGGCCATGGTCCGGAGCGAGGAGGAGTGGCAGGCGGTCGCCTCCTTCTGCGAAGCAGTAATGCTGGCAAAGGAGGCGGCCGATCGCGTGAGGCAACGGCAACGGTCCTCACGCCCCAGCCGCCGCCGCGATTCCGATCCTGATTTCCGGCCACCGTAGGCGCGGGCTTGCGGACGGCGGGCAATGGGTGGCCCGCCGTCCGACCGTCTGGTAACCATCCGGACCGAGCCCAAGTCGTCGACGGCGCGTATTGTTCCGCGCGCGCCTCAGGGAGATGTCAGCAAATCGTAGGGGCCCAGCAGGGTCGAAGCCTACTGGGGCCATGGGTAGTGTGAAAACGAAACCGGGGCCCTGGGACGAAGGCAACGAAGGAACAGGAGTGGGTTTTTAGTTAGTAAAAGTCTGACACTATCTCTCGCTCCGCCCAAGAGCGAGATTTGTCATAAGATGTTTTTCCCACCTATAAAAAAAAAAAACCACCTGAGATTATCGAATTAAATGACTCCAAATTTAATACATGCATTAAACGCACACTATGTAGACAAGCATATTATAAAATGGAAGATTATTTCCTTGATAAAAATGCTTGGCTTAATGCCGGTCCTGCTCCACAGCCACAGCCACTTTTGCCTACTAATTAGTTTTTTTTTCTTTTTGTAAATATTGAAAGAGATGCTATTGCCCTTTTTGTATTGTTGTTTACTTAATGGATTTTTTATTTTATTTGTTTAACGAAGCTTGTGATCATTTATTACTTTTTGTAATTGGAAACAACAGCATTGTATAATGTAGAAGCACTTTTTTAAAATTTGTGAATGTAAAGTACCATGGAGCATTTTTATTAGGTTCCAACTTTTTTGACATAACGAGCATGGCAGTTGAGAGTTTGTCATGCTCACTGAAAAACTAAAAATGCGTAGTTCATGTAGGCTAAATCACGGGAAATATCTACTTTTCATCAACGAAAGCGCGATCCTTGTCTGACACTTAAATATGATTGAAAATAACCTCAATTTTCAAATAAATCAAGACATAGTACATATAATATCCCTCTTCATCCACTTTACGAGGTCCTAACCTAATCCCATTCATGACTTCGTAACACGGAACTCCAGAATAATGTCATTAATTTAATATAACCCGAGTACATTGCTGAGTCATATTCCTCAACTGGTAATCCGAAGTAATTTTATACGAGTCTTGGGAACAAGAAAACATCAATCGAGTGTATCATTACAAGGATTAGGCACCTCTTAGGTTAAAACGATTGGAAAGTATAAGTCTATTAACGTTACTCGTAAATTGCATTATTGAGGAACAGTGAACTCTACCGATGGACAATGTAACTGTTTTACGATACGATCAGCCATGTTTGACCATATCATAAAAAATTATGCATTTAGCTGAAATAGCACCATCTCATGAATCACATCATGCCGGTCACATCATGAAGTGATTAATTCTAAGATCTGGCCACGATATAAATACAAACTGGTTATACAAATTTTTTAAGAAATCTAAAGTTGATTTTCTTAGACTATTCAATGATACCCTACTATAACTTTTTTTATTTTTCGACAGCAAGATTTGTCCTCATATTGAATTTTTACACACACATCATTCACCGATATTGAATTTCAAAATAATTATTACTGCCATGTTTAGTGACAGATAGCATTTGGTCTCCGCGTTAGGACTCTAAAGTTCTAAAAAGGAACAAACACAGGCTGATATAGTACATTTCGATACAAGTGCAGAAAGTTTGTCATTGCGACCAAGGCGGAATTCGCGCGAGCCGTAGGCGAGTGTGTTATGGAGCCGAGGGCTGCAGTGATAAATCTGCACGTGTATCAAACGACTTTTATCAATACACTTACGAAGAAATGGGGGTTGACCGGCGACTCGTGGGGGTCGACGAACGCCCAGCCTGATACGATAAATGTAATAATATTGTGGCGGGAAGCACTCATTTTTTTTTGCGCTAGTGCTGAAAACAGTCTATTGCGTGCCTAAAAACGGTGGGATTTGAGCGGGTTTTCGAGTAAGTGTATTGAAAAATACATTACCACTTCTTTGCGTCGCACAGTCGGGTAAAAAAGGACAATTCTTTAGTTTCAAAACAATTAAGCCCCTTTGCCACCTATTACATAGGAGTTAGACATAACTGGCGACACAATAACATATACATGTACATCCCAACCTTTCTTTTGAGGGGGGGAAAATAAACTTCACCCACTTTAGGTGGAGTGAGTGGGAGTGTCTGTCTTTTACTGACTAAAACCAACCTGTGATCCACCTTTCAATCAGTCCCGTAGCCCTTGAGCCCAAGTCTGCTATTTTTATAAATTCGTCATTCCAACACGATCCCATTGTCATTTTGCTAAAAGTTCGTAATCTGCTAATTCATAATGATCGATCATTGATCGGTCAAAGGTCTGGTAATAGAGTTGTGGTAGAATGACAATATCGAGCTTATTAAAAGCAAAGACTGCACAATAACGTTCTAATGGTAGGTCACTGATCAAAGGAACTGTCAAAATTTTAGCAGATTACCGCATACGTCAGACTATCAATTGTCAATATGTACGAGATTACCATTCTATGCCACTTCTTACAATAGAGTATCAGTGGTTGATCATTGGAAAGTCATAATGACGCCATTATATTAGTAGATTACCAAACTTGTCAATATCAACTATTATGAGATCAATGATAGACCATTCTGACACTATTGTAATAGCAGACTTGAGGTCCTTATGGCCTTCATCATTTCAGCCGAAAGTCGTCCACTGCTGGACATAGGCCTCCCCCAAGTGTCGTTACAATGGCAGGTCCTGTGCGTCTCGCATCTACCGGCCTCTAAGCCTAATGTTATGCATATGTGCAAAAGAAGTAAATATGGATAAAGCCTTAAAAAATCTGATTCATTTCAACTTGTAATAGACCACAGCAGGACATAGTTGGTCTAGTGGTTAGTGGCCCTGACTGCTATGCCGGAGGTCGTGGGTTCGATTCCCACCCAGGACAAATGTTTGTGTGATGAGCACGATAATTTGTTCTGTGTCTGGGTGTAATTTATCTATATATGTATGTATTTAGAAATATATAAGTATGTTTATCAGTTCTCTAGTACCCATAACACAAGCTATGCTTAGCTTGGGACTAGACGGCGTTGTGTGATAGTTGTGGTATATTATTATTATATTATATAATATTATATTATATTATATTATATTATATTATATTATATTATATTATATTATATTATATTATATTATATTATATTATATTATATTATATTATATTATATTGTATTATATTATATTATATTATATTATATTATAGTCCAACATGGTTCGCGCAGTGGCTTTGACCATTGACATTGACTGGTGCCACTTGCGTGTCGCGGATTCGATTCCCTCCCGGAACAAATACTTTTATGGCCTACTGATAGTTGTTTTGGGTTCCAGGAAACCCATCCTGGGTATGTGTGTTTACATGTTTATGGAACCACTCACGATACAGGCGTAATTTCTAGTGTGGGGAAAAAAAAATCGTACACATTAAATCTCGACCCACCATTTCATTCATACAGTTGCTAGAATTTTGATTCAACATTGACTTGGAAAATGGCTAATTGATTTCTCATGCATCACCCATAAGGGAATTACTTAAACATTTAAACAATACAATTGTTTTTTTCCCAAGAGCGGTTCAAGTGTTTCTGATTTACTGCTTTACAAAGTAATTGATTATTTAAAAGGTTGCCATGTCCAGTCAGTTTTCATCAGTTATCTGTCAGTTGAGATGGGTCAACGGACATTGACAAACTTTTACTAAACTTAAATAAATCAATGAATATCTGAGATTGTTGTCTCGTTCACACTGACAGTAGTTTTTGGACACTTTGTCGTAATAATAGGTCTTTACCTATGAAATTGGAGATTTTTAAAACGGGTTGCTTTGAAGTGTTATATCATTGGATTGGCTTGTAATCATAAGTTTAAATAAATTTTATATTAAAGGTATGTTATTCTTCTTTTGAAATTAGGTATTTATTGGTTTCTTTGTGTTTTATATTTTCTGTAATATAGCAGTACTTATAACCATTTTTGTATGAAATCTAAGAAAACCCGCATTATTTTGTAATATGAGTTCTACCGTGGAAACGATGGGACTCAAGTGATATGCAATATTGATGTATACGGACTTAAAACTGCTAATGAATGAGATGACTATTTTGGTTTCAATCACTTTCATGTGAGAAATTTCATCTCAGGAATAACTTTATTTCTTAGGGCGGCTACAAGACAAAATTTCCAAAACGCAATCTATTAAACCATTTTGTTAGAAGAAAGTCGTAGGTATGCGACATTGATATTGTTTTCCCTTTGCAATTCATAGTATCTACGTTGAAAATCTTAATATGAAAAAACGTTTTTTTATTAGCTTTCATGGTTATAAGTACTGCGATATTACAGAAAATATAAAACACAAAGAAACCAATAAATACCTAATTTCAAAAGAAGAATAACATACCTTTAATATAAAATTTATTTGAACTTATGATTCCAAGTCAATCCAATGATATAACACTTCAAAGCAACCCGTTTTAAAAGTCTCCAATTTCATAGGTAAAGATCTATTTATATACCATATTTTTTTGCATTTTCTAATTTAGGTATGTGTAAGTAACTTACATATACATTTTTAGTAGACAATCATTTCACACTAGTAGATTTTTGACAGTCTTTACAGGGTACAAACGCCAGTAAGTTTGTCCATCAGTCTATCCAAGAAGTATAACACGATACTCACCCACTTAGACCACCCGCCACCGTGTTGAGATCTGATAGGCAGTAGCCCCGTGTAAATCCTCCTGGCTCCTGTAATCCGCATACGTTTAGACTGGACGCCGATCTCAAGCTATCGCCGGGATTCCGATCCCTATTTCCGGCCACCGTAGGCGCGGGCTTGCGGACAGCGAGCAATGGTTAGCTTGCCGTCCGACCATCCGGTAACCGTCCAGACCGAGCCCAAGTCGTCGACGGCGCCTAGTGTTCCCAGGCCCAGCAGGGTCGAAGCCTATGGGTGACGCGAAAGAGATCCCCAGGGCCCTGGAACAATGGCAAAGAAGGATCAGGAGTGGGTAAAAGTCTGGGAGTCTGTCTCGCTCCGCCCAAGAGCGCTGGATGTCATTAGATGATTTTCCCACTCCAAAAAAAAAAGTTATTTGGGAAAACGCGAGAGAAATGATCATTTTAGGTGAGAAATCATCAAATAAATCCTTCTGCTCTGGATGGAAGGAGATGGAGTGTCAAGCTTTTACTGACTAAAATCCACCTGTATTCCTTCAGTTGCCTTTTGCGTTCCAGGGCCGCGGTAGCTCTTTCGAACAATCCTGCAGCCCTGTCAGTGATGACAGTTACACGATAATTCAGTTACACAATCTAAACCGACGGCGCGTATTGTTTTGAAGCCTACTGGGGCCATGCGTAGTGTGAAAACAAAACCCGGGGCCCTGGGACGAAGGCAACGAAGGAACAGGACTGGGTTTGTCTGACAATATCTTCTGCTCCACCCAAGAGCGAGAATTTTCATTTGATGATTTTCCCACCTAAAAAAAAAACCTTTTTAGTTTAAGTTCTTATAATCTAGATCTAGTTCTTATCTTATATAAGGTAGATATCGCTGTCAGCGATAACATCGCCATTGTACCCATACATTTAAATTTGTGTAAAAATATGTTACTATTTTGGGGTACAATAATGATGACTGGCCTGTTGGTCTAGTGGCTAGTGGCCCTGACTGCTATGCCGGAGGTCGTGAGTTCGATTCCCACCCAGGACAAATGTTTGTGTGATGAGCACGATCATTTGTTTTGTGTCTGGGTGTAATTTATCTATAATATGTATGTATTTAGAAAGATATAAGTATGTTTATCAGTTGTCTAGTACTCATAACACAAGCTCTGCTTAGCTTGAGACTAGACGGCGTTGTGTGATAGTTGTGGAATAAAAAAAAATAAAAAATGTTTATTCTAATCCATTTCATTCTAATCTAAACTAAAATAAGAGTATTGTTTTCTTTCTCTAACACACAAAGACGTTAAGAGACAAACAGATTTTAGCTGTCAAAACTAGTTAAACTATACTGTTAAACTTCAGCATGTAATCTTACTTGTTCAACCAGAGTCTCATCGCAATGAAAAGGGTAGACAGTTTGTGTACTCAACATGAAGTAAGATGTTGGTGATGTAAATCAGTTGGTGTTGGTTGGTGGTTAACTATCCTGTTATATGATACTGTTAAACGATGTGAATAGGGATGCGGTATAAGACCTGTCAGGGCTGAAAAATTGTTTCAAAAATTAATGCCGAACTGAAACGTAAAGAGTAGGTAATGGAAAATTTGCCATTTTTTTAAATAAATTAATAGAAAAAAGGATACACGAACGGCATCTCCACACGAGCGAAATGAAAATGTTCAGATAGGCTGGAGGTGTAACCCAGATAAACAAAATGCGAAACGAATATGTCATAGGATCATTTAGGGTGATCCGGTTAAAAAGGCCGTAAATATCTGCGACCGACCACTAGGCTAGCCGCCACCTAGTGGTTAAATATGCAAAATAAAATCCAGCAAGCGTGTCAGTGCACAGACAAGCCAGAATAGACCTCTCTAGCGCAAATGTAATGACCCGACCTCAGCTAAACTGGGAAGAAGGTTGGACAAAGAAGAAGAAGAGAATAAATTTAAAAAAAACAAAATAACAATAATATTTTAAAGTTGCACTAGCAACAATAATTTGGTTTCACGCGTTGCTCTTGTGTGTGACGACACACGACCCTTTACCGTTGTGGTGAAGTTTAAAGAAGTATTTTTGTAGCAGGGTCGAAGCCCACTGGGGCCAAGGGTCTGATTCAGAAAGGAAGACTCGGCCCTGGTACGAAAGGCAACGAAGGAACAGGAGTGGGTTTTTAGTCAGTAGAAGTCTGACACTATCTCCCGCTCCGTCCAAGAGCGCGAGATGTCATAAGATGATTTTCCCACAGAAAAAAAAGCCGTTTTTGGGCTTATTAGAATTGCCATGAGATGCACTTTGGCCATAAGGTACTATCGAACTGTTCTGATGATGGAGCCAGAAGGTGGAAGGTGGACACGGGAACTTCATAATAAAACACTGCGTCCTAGCAATGTTTGGGTTAATTGGAATTGTCATGAGAAGTAGGTAGGTAGGTACTCTGGCTATAAGTGTATTGGAACTAAAAAGTGTGAAATAAAAAACTTTTTACAAAAAGTGAAGTCGGTTATTTTATTTTTTTGTCTATTATTGATAAATTGGTTAGATAACGAATATTTTTTTCATACATATTCCTTATTTAATTATTGCTATATTTGCTTTCTGACCAACTGAACTATATCTAATACTAGTGAGTCGCCTCAGCTTCGCACGGGTTCAGTAGATTTCGAATTTATTGCGAACAGACAGATAGACCGACAGACGCGGTGGGGGACTATTGTAATAATTGTTGTCTAATACGTAATTATTCTTACTGGCCTTGAAATTTTTTTCTTAACTACTGCCGTCTTAAAATACCAGAGTAAGACAATTAATTGAAGAAAACTACAATAATATATTCAGCTTTTACCACGTAACTTAGTAAGCACTTACTTAAATATGAGTCCATAAACCTAGAAGCTACCCCGACAAGATAAAATATTCTTATCTGCGGTGTTGTTGAAATATGCAAGTTCATAATCAAAATTATTTTCCTTTAGTACATTGGTTACCACAAAAATTGATCCATTTACGTAAATATGCCTAAGTCACGGTGAAATTAGGCGCACCCTGTAACATTATTAATGAGTTTCCGATATTGCCCCCGCTCACTTCTGAATTTAATAACCTACCCAAAATTTTTGAATTCGACATCTTTTTTTTATTATCAGCATTTTCAATATTTCCCTTGCTGTGGTCGGAAGGCGACTTAATTTGGGAATCGGATTTACTTTTTAAGAATTATTTATGGGAATCGGATAAGATGTGGTTGCCCTTACTATATTACGCCAGAGGGTATTTTATGATCAACATTTTTTTGTTTATTTGTTTTCTGTTTAATATGTTTGTTTTCCGAAATAACTTCTGCCAGTGTTTTCGCTTACGAGAACGTGGAAAATTTATAGCCTACGTCACTTAGTGATAAAGTGGCATTCCACTGGTGAAATAACTTTCAGTATCGGTTAAGTAGTTTTAGAGATTACCCCCACGTAAAAACTTACTAGTTGTTTTTGTTTGTAATCTTTATATACATAATTACTCTGTACATATGTCTCCTAACTCCTAATAAACGGCTTGACCGACTTGGATAAAACTTTGTGTGTATATTTGGTTGGACGGGTTGAAAATACAATTGGAAATGGTTCTCATTTCTTTTTTCTGAATATAACTCTGTTTTTGGACAGGACAATGTCTATCGAAACCGATAGTGCTAGTATAAATTATATTCTGAATGATAACTACACACATATTTTTATGTGTTAAGAATAATAATTTATATACAAAGTCAAAGGTCTGACAAATTAAATGTATACCACTTTCGATACCAACTATTCTCATTTAATGATAGAATTGTCATACTAGTGCGTAGATTTATTAGGTCTATTTTTACCCGACTACGGAGGGTTATGATTTTGACAGGCTATGTATGTATGTGAGTATGTTCATCTGTTCCCTCATAGCTCCTAATCTACTTATCGGAACTCGACGTATGAGGTATCGTTAAAACCGTTTTAATTATCCGCTAAATATAGGCTACGTGACATGTCACAAAAATCGATATGGCACCCTCTAGCGGACAAAAAGTAATGCGTTAAAAATAAAAAAGGAGATAAATACGCCGTGTTTGGTATTATTTGAAAGGGCTTCACTTGTACATTTCCAAAATATTGCTCAAATTTAAAGTGACGCCCGCTAGCGGACAAAAAGTCATGTTTAAAAAAAATTATAAATACACCGTGTTTCATATCATTTGAAAGGACTTCACTTGTTCATACTTAAATAAATAGTATAGAAGCACAGTGATTTAACACCAAAATCTTTCAAATAAAAAAAAGTAAAAAACTAAAACCCGACTACGACAAAAAAAAAGACGCTGAAAAAGTATGTGAAACAAGTTTTTCAAGATGCTGAAATAAACAAAGTAACTGGAAAAACAAGAATAGAACAAAAAGAAAAGCCGTAGTCACACGTTATAGGTAGGTAATAATCGAAACACTTTAACTTTTGGAGTAGCGTAATTAGAGACACAATAGTAAGACAATGGCGCACGACCGCCGGCGTTCGTGCGGGGATCAACAGCTTAATAGCGTGTGACTACGGCTTTTCTTTTTGTTCTATTCTTGTTTTTCCAGTTACTTTGTTTATTTCAGCATCTTGAAAAACTTGTTTCATACTTTTTCAGCGTCTTTTTTTTGTCGTAGTCGGGTTTTAGTTTTTTACTTTTTTTTTTGTCTGTCGGTTTTTCTGCTGCTTTAGAGTGATAGGGTGAGAGAGGGTGTAAGACTTTTTCAGTAGACAATTGCGTTCTAAGGCCATGATAACTCTTTTAAACAATCCAGCCACCCTGACAGAGACGATAAGGCCTAGTCGTTTTATACGTTCATTCGATATTCAACCTGAAAGTGATAACATATACCTACATCTTAACTATTAAATAGGTATTTAAACAAACTGAAAATAATAATATGTACAAACGGGTAGAAAAATAACTCATAGGGCATCAAAAAATTGGACCACATCGATGTCAATGGAAAAAGTGCCCAGAACGCTGGCAGCATTGCCACGTTGGATGGCAATGCTGATTCGTTGACCGAAGAAAAGCCCAGCCTTCTGGTCACGTGAAGAGTCGACTCGCTGTTTGCTGATGTCCCGAACAACTCGATGAACGCTCAGGCCCTAGTGTTTCAACCCCAAACGGCTCAAACATATTACCACTGATGAGGTTATTATGTTTACGCCGTTTGAGGTTATCTGCACCTGCAGCAGCCAACCCAGCACAGCCCGCCGTACTCACGTTTAAAAGTGATAAACACTTAAATTCCCAAATATTTCAACAAAAAAAAAAAAACGCATATTGGTAACAATAAAACAAATATTGATTTAAAATTATATTTAGGCCAATTTATAGACCAATCTTTGCAGAAGCTCTCAGCCCTGGGTCTAGCTTTTACCACCTTTCGACCATTCGTCCCTTTTTCGGCTCATCAAATATCAGTCCGTTTTATTGGCTGTAATAGATTTCCGTTAGACTCAACTGGTTTCAATGTTGCGTAGAATCGTCTTTTTTGTTATGGCTATTATTTGTCCCTTTTGAAACCGATTTGATCCGTTAATTATCTAATTTTTTATCTCAAGCCTTGGCCGCTACAGTTCTCACCGATTTTTCAGAGGTTCATACCGATAGACTCCGTTTTTTTTTGTCTAATTTTTGATGATATTACTAAGAGTATTTTATTTGGAAAACTTACAGCTAATAAAAACATGTTAACTTAGTATACTAAAGCTTAAGGCCAATTACAAGTTTTCACTTACAATAAATGTGTTGAAACAATCGGTACATTACACGATATAAATACACAGCTTAAAAACTAAATTAATATTTTCAAAGAAATCGATGCTATTACAATTAAAATGATTACAACACTACTATACTAAATAAATAGGATCAGTTATGAAATTATAAAAAGTTTACAATTTTAACATATATATATATATATTAGACTTTCGCTGTATGTAAATACGAATACCTACTGAAGCTTTTAGTATTTAGGTACTAGACCAGCATGTGGTTTGCGAAGCAGTAATGCTAGCGAAAGAGGCGGCTGCACGCATGAGGAAACGGACTTCCTCACGTCCCATGGCAGCCACCGGGATCCTGACCCCTATTTCCAGCAACTGTAGGCCTGGGCTTGCGAACGGCGAGCAATAGGTAGCTCGCCGTCTGGCCGCACAGTAACCGGCCGGACCGAGCCCGGGTCATCGACGGCGCGTAGTGTTCCACGCGCGCCTCCGGAGATGTCACCAAAACTGTAGGGTCCCAGCAGGGCCGAAGCCTACTGGGGCCATGGGTTGTGCGAAACAGAACCCCGGGGCCCTGGAACTAAGGCAAAGAAGGTGGATTTTAGTCAGTAAAAGCACGGTAATATTATCTATACAGTATTCCAACTTCATACAAACGGACGAAACGCGAGCTATACCTACGCGCCTCGATCTCGGGGTGCGCTCGGGATCCAGACAGTCGCGTCTGTGCCGCGCGATTTTTTCAATAAAAATAAGTTCAAGTACATATTTATATATTTAATATGACGAGTAGGATATATTGTGCTGTTTTTGGTTGCATGAATTCTTCATTTAAAACCAAACGTATAAATTGTAAAGTAGCTGCAGGTATCTATAACCAAGTAAAAGATATTCCTTTTTCTCCACCTTGTCCATGTTTCCCAAAACAATTTTTAATTAAGCTTTAGAATGCGGATTTTTGTACTTTAAAATTTAATAATAAAGCATTTCGTAGGTACGTCTCAGTCGAGGCGCAAATATTTTTCGGTCGCAAATATTGAACACTTCCTATTCAATTCACAAAGTATTTTATTTGTTTATATAAAAAAAGTATATTTACAATCACAAAACTAAATGGAAACAAAAAGTAGGCAAATATTATGTAATTAAAATGCTGGAGGCGGGCAGCCATAGTGCGGGCAGCCCTATCGCTTGTTTACGTACCGCGCGACTGTAGGCATATATTTCAAAGATACGGCCGAGTTACAATACTGTATAGATAATATTACCGTGGTAAAAGTCTGACACGTCCTCTCGCCCCACCATAGAGAGGAAGAAGTCATTGGATGATTTACCACCTAAAAAAAGACCAGCATGTAACAGAGTGACAGATGGACTGATGAGCTTTAAAATGCATTTGGAGATTCTCAGTAAAAAACAATGTCAAAAAAAATTTACATCTTACAAAACTTCTTCAATTTTAAAACTGACAGTACGGGCATTTAAGTTTCTTGCGTTAAATGTATAGATGCCTCAAGGAGATGTCAGCAAACCGTAGGGGCTCAGTAGGGTCGAAGCCTACTGGGGCCATGGGGGATGCTAAAGAGATACCTGGGGCACTGGAACAATGGCAAAGAAGGAACTGGAGTGGGTTTTTAGTCAGTAAAAGTCTAACACTATCTCTCGCTCCACCCAAGAGCGGGGGATGTGATCACATGATTTTCCGCCCGCCGTTTTATTTTTCCCGTGCAGTCTTCATTCAAATTTACAATGGGCTACGCATTTGGAGCCATTGGGTACGGATTCCTTGCTTATGGGCCCCAAGCTAGTAAGTTATTTTCATTATTGATAGGTTTACGCTTAACCACTATCTCACCTAAGGTAAGCGATGATGTGGTCGACGGGGAGCACGCTTGCCTAGAAATACCTATTCACTCTTGACATAAAGACCCCTAGGTTGTAGCTATCATGAAACAAAGACTCAGGCAGGGAATTCTACTCCATAGGTGTATGCACAGTCAATTCGAATGAGTTTGTTCTAGAGTTGGTCTATTACTTTGAGATCCATTTAAGGGTGTTTTTAATATCGTGCGGTTTAATCACGCATGCAGGATTGCCCCGCACGCGAAACCCCAACAAATGTCCATTTCACACAAGTATTTATTGTAATGCGTGGAATACGCACGCGGGACGCATTAATTTTTTTGCATTATGAAATTTTCTGTAGGTATGCAGGGCAATCAATGCGTGATGAAATCCGCACGATACTAAAAACACCCTAAGACAAGAAACATAATACGTAGGTTAATACGTATAAAAATAGCTTTATTAATTTATTTACTATTTACATTTTCATTCACTGGTTTTAAAACACCAATTATTTTAGCATAAGCCGATTCTTCATCATTTCTTGATTGTTGACTGTCCCTGTGCACCAAGTTGAGATCTGCATAGACCAGTTCACTGGCGGTGGCCTAAAAATAAATACTAATTAATTAATAATAATAATTTTATTTAATTGACACAAAATACAGTTAAAAACTTTACATGTAAGCGAAACAGAATGTAGTCGGATATTTGGTTTGATCTAGGCAACACTGTCCGATAGATGATTTCGGGGAATTTTTATGTAATTTGTGCTTCGATCCGTACTGAGAACACACACTAAGGTCCCGCCGCCAGACCCAACACGCCGCAAGAATGAGCCTCTTATTCTTACGGTAACACACAAGACCGCTTTCGTTAAACGCCAGCACTACGTTCTAAGCTCACACCTAAATCAAAAAGTAAACATAATAGCATTAAATACTTATAGGGATAAACTCAAAATTGAGGAGTGGCTAAAAGAGCAGGACTACGGTACAACTGAAAGTCTACTTGCCTGGATCTGCTAATCACTTAGACCATACCACACACCCCTCTCGCTTACACGCACTCACACTACATTTGCTCATGACACGACACCACACACAAATACATGTACACTACATTCATACTCTACATACACATACATACACTATACATATACATACTATCAGTAAAAATATATATATATATATATATATAATTATACATAATTATTATTTATTATAAGGAAGTTAGTGATAGTATGACGAGTGACAGGGCAGAATGGAAGAAAAAAACGTGTTGCGCCGACCCCAAATAACACGGGACAAGGGCAGGAAGATGATGATGATGATGTTGATATATAATTATATACTTATATATTTCTTTCCTCATTCGTCCACTTTTTGGCATAATATCTACGCTGTACGCTATTTATTTCATTTTTATAATTTCCACTATTTATGCGAAGACACTGCCTCCTAAGATACAGGATCTTCCAAGTTAAGGAGACAGGGTACTCAAATAAAATTGACTGTTGTATCGCTTATATTTTTTGTACTTACATTTGATGTCAAATATGTATTTTATAATAAATAAAATATTATTATATTATATATTATTATGTTTGAATCGCGCTGAGACCTGTAATTGCGCGATGCAGGATTTCGAATTTTTATATATATATAGACATCGCTACAAAACTATTTGAAGCCCTGGCTCCTGAGCTAGGGAGCAACCTGTGTTGTAGGAGGCAGTGTCTTCGCGCAACTGCAAGTGATATATTTGAAAACAGGTATCTTGTCAGTTCACCAAAAATTTATTCACAAATTTTCACTTGACAACCAACGATTGGCAAAAACATGTTTCGTCATTTCATTATTATATAACAACAAGTTTTCTAAATAATTTACTTTACAAACAAATCACCGGATAAACTTTTGTTTAATAACGTTTCATTTGACAAACAATTCATTTTTTATTATTCATTCTATCTTATAAAACAACGTTTGGAATATATAACGTTATGTGTATTTTTAGTAGGCTACCCGAGTGATTATATACCCAGTGGATTTTAAAATGTTCTCTTTTTGAGGTGGAAAACCGCAAATAACTTCTCCCGCTTTGGGTAGAGCGAGAGGGCGTCTCAGACTTTTGCTGACTAAAACCCATCTGTGTTCTTTCAGTTGCCCTTTGCGTTCCAGGGCCGCGGTAACTCTTGCGAACATTTCCGCAGTTCTGTAATATTCTCACAAATACACAAATAGAAAAATAAACAATAAGATCGGCTATCATGAGCATGTCATACAATCGGTTCTGGATTTCGATAATATTCTAAAAACAGAATATTCAGAATAGGGCTTATGTATAATGTCGTAAAAAAAGAATATTTTTGGTGGTATATTACATGCAATAAACAAAGTAAGCACAAGACTTACATAGGTTTCCAATTCCATTGTTTCATCAGGCTGCGAATTTTGATGACGATATTTTTTTATAATGATATAAGCCACTAATATAACAACACCAATCCATAGTACTGATGGTATAATGTATACAAGCGGATTAGTGTGAGAAGCTGGCTGTTTGTCTGCACTAGCTGGAAGGAAAATAAAACAGTAAGCAAGTAAACTTTCGGACCAAAATTCGGCCACGCTAGCTAATCTCAATGGAGGTTAGCCAAGAACGCAGGAGACATTATAGACCACGAGCATACGCGCAAATATAGGTGCACTCTCTCATCCGTTACTCTCATAGCCGATCCGGTACGAGCGATTAGGCGCAGGAACGCAATAGCACTTTTTGCCCGAAGACAGTAGGCAGGGCACATTAGAATAGAATAGAATAAAACTTTGTTGTACACCAAAATAGTAACAAAAACTCACACTCACACTCACATCTCTCACACACACACACACACACACATCACACACACACGTCACATACACACACACACATTCACATCTCACATTACTCGCAGAACAGATAGTCAATGGGGACGAAAGGTTCTGGTGGCGACCGCGTGACTCTTCCACGTCCGACTCAGCGTTGGAAGGCCTCCCACAAGGTGGACCGATGACCTGGTGGGGATCACGGGAATCCGATGGCGAGACGCACAGGACCGTTCATTGTGGCGACTCAACGTGGGGGAGGCCTATGTCCAACAGTGAATTCCTTTGGCTGAAACGATGATGAATGATGATGATGACTTTTTACCCGACCCGGGAATCGAACCCAGGACCAGTCGCGCTTACGATCATGAGATCAACGAAGCAGTTAAGCTTAACTTTACTAACCATCCAAATAGACCACGGATTAAAATGACCGTCCAAGGTTGAGCACATTAGCTGCGCGCGAAGCGACATCTAAGACGTCGCGTAGGAACTACTCTTGATTCATTTTAAAAGCTCGCAGTACATTTGAAAAAGTTTTGTCTTTTTCTTCGTGCAGTAATAACTATAATTTATAATAACACTTACTAGTAGCACTTGCAATGCCATGGATCTTGGTTGATTCTGTGAATGGTATCACAGCTGATGGTTTTTCGCTATAAATAACATTCTCGGTATCTGAAGTACACAATATATGTAATTATTATCCTAGTATATACTAGCATAATAATTACTACTATTACTAATTAAGTTCTTTTCTATACTTATCAAAATACTAGCTTCTGCCAGCGACTCCGCCTGCGTAAAAGTAGAGAATTATCCTAAAAAAACGTATGTTTTAGGATAATCTCCGGGGAGCAACAAACATTCACTCACACTCATATGTATAAACCACACCTTTTTAATATTATTATGACTTATTCACATTGCATAAGTAGGTATAAGCATAATAAGCCTTACAATATTCCCACTGTGGGGAATCAGGCCTCCTTTCTAGGAGTGGGAATGGACCATAATCGACCACGCCGGCCCAATGCGGGTTAATGGATGTTACATATCTTCGAAGTTTTGGTTCTAGGATATGCTGGTTTCTTCAAAATGTTTTTATCACTGTTTTGAGACAAAACATTAATTACACAAAGGGGTCTGCCTGGGTTTGAACCCATATATGGAGTATATGGAGGAGAGTATATGGAGTCATTACTATTGGGTCACCACTGCTCTTACTTTGTATGAACAAGTAATTAACCGACTTCCAAAAAAGGAGGAGGTTATCAATTCGGTTGCATGTTTTTTTTTTTATGCTTGTTATCTTAGAACTCCGTCGTTTATGGACCGATTGGCAAATTTTTTTTTCCCCTTAGAGGATATGCTTCCAGATTGGTCTCATTTTTTTCAAAATCCAGTTTTCATGATGGATTCCATGAGGAATCGAGGAAACTCCTCAAATATTATAGGCAACCATATAGTTATTTAGGTATTTTCATCGAGGACTTGAGCATTTACAGTCAAACATAACATTTGATTAAGTGGAACTGATTAAGAAGACCTGAAATGGCCAACGGAACTTCATACTCATATAGATATCACAATGAAGATAGTTAAGCGACTACGACAATACAAATAAATAAATGTTTCTGAATAGTTATTTTGAAAATGGTATCATCGAAGTGAACTGATGATGATGATGGAGCCGGAAGGTAGACACTGGAACTCCGTAATTAATCAATGTAATCTCGCCGTGTTTAGGCTTATTGGAATTATCATGAGATACACTTTGGCTATAAAGTACTATCGAACTGATCTGATGATTTAGCCGGAAGGTAGGCACAGGAACTCCGTAATTAATCAATGTATCCTAGCAGTGTTTGGGCTTATTAGAATTGTCATGAGATGCACTTTGGCTGTAATGTACTATTGAACTGAGCCGGAAGGTAGAAGGTAGACACAGGAAATTCATAATAAAACAATGTAACCTAGCGGTATTTGGGTTAATTGGAATTGTCATGAGAATAGGCACTCTGGTTGTAAATGTATCGCCACTAAAAAGGGCAAAATAAAAAAAAAATACAAAAAAAATATAACCGACTTCACTAAAAAAAACACTAAAAGGATCAAAATAACATAACACCGACTTCCGAAATTAAAGTTATTTTGATCCTTTAAAGTTTTCTACACTAATATTATAAAGAGGTAAAGTTTGTTTTTTTTTTGTTTAGCATAAGCATAAGCATAATCAGCCTTTTAATGTTCCCACTGCTGGGACTCAGGCCTCCTCTCTAGGAGAGGAAATGGGCCGTAATCCACCACGCGGGCCCAGTGCGGATTGGTGAATGTCACATGTCTTAAAATTTTTGGTTCTAGGACATACCGGTTTCCTCACGATGTTTTCCTTCACCGTTTTGAGAGCAGTGGTGATGAAATAAATTACACAAAGTAATGCGCTTGGCTGGGTTTGAACCCGCGACCTACATCTCGTAAGTCGGGGCCATTACCACTCGGCCACCACTGCTCTTTTGTTTGTAGGAGGTAATCTCTGAAAGTACTGGTCCGATTACTAAAATTTTTTCACTGATAGAAAACTGGTTTATTCTTGAGTGACATAGGCTATATTTTATGTAGGTACGCGGGCAAAGCTGCGAGCAAAAGCTAGTACGAAACTTTCTAGTAAGAACTTTTGCCTTTGGTTACTTTGCGTTGTAAGTTAAAAATGTTAATATTGATATATAGATTCACAACATTTATTTGAAATAAACCATATAAAGGCACTTTTGGATTGTCAAGAAGTCAGTCAGTCAGAAAAAATATGCTAATTGCACAAAGCGTAGATGTCTATGGAGAAGAATGTGTAAAAAACGCTACTATTTTATGTTAGAACAATGTAAATAAAGTAAAAAAAAAACTAGAAATCAAAATCAGCCACTAGCCATATTCTTGCAATATTAATTAATTGTATGCTATATAATATTCACCTGTATTTCGTGTGGCAGTTGTTGTTACCACCGTCTGTAGTGTTTTAACAGAAGAATCTAAAACAGAGAAGTACTATAAATGACATACAAGATAATGCAGATTTCTGCATGCGGGGCAATCCCGCATGCGTGATGAAATCCACACGATATTAAAAACACCCTAATACAGATAATTTTTGTTATTTTACCATGCTAGATTTTTTCCATGGTCTTGTACCCGTTGCCTATCCAAATATGAATAAGTTTTACTACCGCATACAAAATATACCTACTGAACAGTGTTTTTTTTTTCCTTTTCTGTTTGCATCCATAGTCAAAGTTATTCATAACGAAGAGTATTGTCAGTGTTTTCATTTATTATTGTATTGTCGTCTCCTCTAATAAGCATAAACGATAAAAGATTTATCATACAGAGTAATTGGTAAATTGGCATAACAACATAAACAGCGGTATTTGTTTTGTTCGTAACTGTGCTTAAAGGGGTGACCAAACCGTTGCAAACCAACGTCCCAACCAAGGTGACCTTGCTAGATTCAATCCGAGTAGACAGCAGTTGTAATCCATGACCTTCAACGCCCTTGGTCGGGAGGCGCGTTTTCCCACTGAACGTGTTGGCGCGTGGTTTACATCCATGTAGCCGCAACACAAACCAAACACATAAACCAAGGTCACCTTGGTTTATGTGTTTGAACCGTCCCCCCTTAAGGGGTGACCAGATGGTTGCAAACCAACGTCCCAATCAAGGTGACCTTGCTAGTTTCAATCCGTGTAGACAGCAGTTGTAAACCATGACCTTTAACGCCCTTGGTTAGGAGGCGCATTTTCACAACCACCGGTCGTGTTGGCGCGTGGTTTACATCCATGTCATTTTAGCCGTAACACAAACCAAACACATAAACCAAGGTCACCTTGGTTGGAACGCTAGTTTGCAACCGTCTAGTCACCCCTTTACCAAACAAAAGGTCAACCAAACGGAACTGAATGTATGAAGATCAGGGCCTTACCATGACATTTCCAAATGTCAGACGTGTGAGCGAGAAAGAGGGATGCAGTTATACACCCTACATAGCTCCATCCCTTTAAAAATTCTGTTTAGGTCGTAAAATGGATCGCGTTACTCTGATTAGTGACAAAACGCCACTTGTGTTCAGATGTTTTAAGGATAAAATAATATGTTGACGAATCGGAAATCTGACGATAAAGAAAGTAGCCATACTCACTTGTGTTACTAGTGATAGGTGTAGTTGCTTCCTTCTGTGAGACATCAGCTACAAAATTTAAAATTAAATAATTAATAAATATGTCTCTATGACACACTCAGTAGCAATAAAATAGAATATAATAGAAATACTTTTTTTCGGGACGGATACAGCACAACGGTTACAAATACAAAGTAAAAAAAAAAACAAAAGTACAATAACAATAAAAATATAAGTACCCCAAATACAATATACTTTCTGAACAATTGTTTTCACGATTTCAGCGTTGGTACCATAGTGAAAGAGAAAAAAAATATTATGTAAAACATTTACCATGCAGGGTGATTAGTAAATCGGCTTGCAAAATGAACATCGGTATAACTATTTGGCGGACTTTACAAAAAAAAGTTTGATTGATTTTCAAGCATAGACACTCGTTACTATAGATACTCCATTCACGGTAACATTAGACAAAAGAGGTTCATTGAAGCTGGTGAGCACAACATATTTATCGAGATAAATTTTAACAAATAATGGAAAAAAAATGTATTTAAAATATAAAATTTCAACATTACCTACTTAGATAAATTTGGTTATTGTAAGGTAAGTACTAAACACTTAGATAAATGAAATGGTTTTTTTTTTATAAATAAACATAACTTTATTTCAAACCGGTTTACTTTTTTTTTAATGGCGTGTCAACAAGTTTCCGCTTTACAAAACATATGAATTGTACACAATACAAGGCAACAAGATAATCATTTAACATTCATAAAATAGAAATAACTAATATTATATAGTATAATGAGAAACGTTCCAGGTACTGACAACCACTGCTTCTTTTAGGTTTTTAACATGGACACTAGTAGTATAAGTAAGAACTAAATAATTTATTTAATTAAAATCATCATTTATTCAGAAGATGGATATGTAGTTGAAATGAATTCATTTAGGAATAACAGTTGGTATATAAGTTGATTATAATAAATTCAGTACCAATCTTTACTGTAATAAAGCACAATATACATATATCGTAGTTTTATTACAAAGTGTACCCTAAAACAACCTTTTTTAACTTCTGTCTAATGCTATCGCGAATAGAGTATAGTTTGTTACAGTTACAAAATAGTAATGAATGTAAATGTGACGATATGGGAAGTAACCATACTCACTCGTATCACTCGTGATAGGTGTCGTTGCATTCGTCTGTGAGTTATCAGCTGCAAGATTTAAAAATATTGATATGTATTTTTATGACACATTCATCGAATATATATATTATGAGGCCCAAGCTTTAAACGTGATCTTTTGAACAAACTAGAGCCATTTCTTGATTTTTTTTAAATGAGTATCGGTGTCACATAGTTCTTTATCTGGTTTAAATGACTTTGACATTAAAATTACAACGTGATTGGTTCACAATTTCGCGTTAAGGTTTTGACCAAATTTATTGCCGCTGAGTGAACGCAGTTATAATTCCTTCAATTGCTCGCTTTGTTAAAAATAATGATTGTTGTATCCAATGGAGTTAACCAACTTATGGATATCATTTTAAATAATTATTAGTAGCTTTAGATTTTGTGCCATTTTGAGTCCCACATCGATAAATGCACTTTGATATTTTAAATAATAATGGCCTGGAAATCAGGGTTGGGATCCCGGTGGCTAGGGCGTGAAGAAGTCCATTCCCTCACGTGTGCGGCCACCTCCTTTGCTAGTATTACTACTTCGCAGAAGGTGGCGACCGCTTGCCACTCCTCCTGACTCCGGAGCATGTCCTGTACCAAGGCCCTGCGGCGTGAGAGATCGCTGCTATCGAGCGCCCCCACGAAGACACAACGGTGCTCTGCCCAAGCAGGCGGTTGCCTCCTTCTGCGAAGCAGTAATGCTAGCAAAGAGCCTAAGTTGTCAACGGCGCTCCACCGAGTCCTCAGACCGGTCCACACAGTGGTGACACCCGGGCGTTTCTTACGCATGAATCTCCCAAACTGACCATGCCCGGTGAGGACCTGTGTTATGCGGAAGGTAAAGACTCCGTGTTGTCTTTCCAGCCACTCTTCAAAGAGGATCCCTTCTGTAGCGCCATAATTGTGGCGTGCCCAGCACTGGGTTGCGTCAGTCGCTATCGCCCCATGAGATCATGCATGCGTGCAACGACTGTAGCCTCCAAATCCTACGGTGGTAGGCCAGCAAGGAGGCCCGCCGTTTCGCGGGAAACCGTGTGGTATCCCCGCACCATCCGGATAGCCATGACCCTCTTGCATGCATTCAGCTTAGCCACCGGTCACTTTCGTAGCGACGGCGCCAATTCTGGCGTCCCATAAAGGGCCATGGACCGAACGATTTCCGCATAGAGCCTCCGGCAGGAGGCGTCTGGACCCCCTAGCTTGGATAGGAGCCCCTTGAGGGCAGCCCCAATCCGATCCAGTTTGGGAGCCAGACGTCGGAAGTGCTCCTCGAAATTCCATCGGCTGTCGAGGACGAGTCCCAGGTCCTTCATTGTTGACTCGACGCCGATGTGAACTTCTCCTACTGTTATTTGGGAACCTTGGGTTGGCGCGTTTCGAGGGCCGTGAAAGCACATGGCTTCGGATTTGTGCTGTGCCATCTCGCGTCCCAACTAATGGATCCTCTTCACGACTGTCACAACCCCGCGTGTCGCTAGTTCGACCGCCGCCTGGTACGACTCTCCCTGCGCTAGGACCAGCGTGTCATCTGCGTAGCAGACCACGCTGACCCCGTCAGGGAGGTCGCCGCGCAGTACATAGTCGTACCCGATGTTCCAAAAGGGCGGTCCTAGTATCGATCCCTGCGGAACACCGCACGATAAGCTTTGCCCTTTGAGGAGCAGATGTTGTTCGAATACCATATTATTTATTTTTATTGGAATTAATTAGTAAAATTTAATTCAGTTATATGATGTTTTAACAATTCGATTAGAATTTTATTTAATTTAGAAATTGACTTGAACTTCGAATAATCAATAAAGTAACAAACGCTTACCTGAACACTCGTGCTTAAGGTCTATCTCAATTATATAGGGGCAGGTACTTAAAAATTCATTTGTATCTGAAAAAATATCAGTACAAAAAGTCAATAAATATTTTACTTTACAACATAACGACAAGTTCCCTGAAGGGTTATGCAAAAGTTTCTCACATTTCTACAGTAAGGTTCAGGTTCCTAGTATGAAGTTCCAGAGAGGTAATTCAAAATGTAAAAACTCATAACTACCTGGTCCTAACAGGACCCTGGGCTCAGCAGTCACTCTTATGACCCCGATTAATAAGCCGTAAGTGAAATTATCCATCAAATAAACTAATCTACTCTATTCTTATAAAGAGGTTAGATTCGTAAGTGGAGATTTATAAGACTACTGCTGAAGTTTATAACTGGCTCCATATAAATTATGAAATATGCGCGGGAAAGCCAAGAGAACATACCAGTATACATTAAAATTTACAAATAACTAAAAGTCATTGAAAAACAAAACAGTTGCAGTTAATGTGATGACGTTAACTACAACTGATCAAGCCATTTCGCAAGAAATGTTTGAAAACAAACATTGTGACACGAGATTTTTATATATTAGAAGATGTCAAAAATCTCATCACACTGTGTTTGTATTCAAGCTCCTCAGAAATGGCTTGATCGATTTATGTTAATTTTTTATTTTGTGTATTTCGTGGGTCTTAGTGTCTAAACACACTATGCCGAAAAAACGCGACCGAAGTTAGGCGTGTTAACGCCTGCAATGCTATTTGTATTACTTACGACACATTATGCCTAAATTACATTGCATTATGGCATACAGCCGAACTTCGATCCGGCGTTAGTTCAGCGGCAATTCGGCGGCAAAGTATTCTACAAAGTACACATTACACGCGACCAAAGTTCGGTTTAATTGTCGACTGATGTAAAATTTTTGCTACATTAATTAATATCTTTCTTTATATTGATTGTCAAATATTATTACGCAACTGAATTTCAGCCGCGCAAGTTTGGCACTTATGGTGTGTCATGTCAGCCGAATACGTCGGAACGTAAAATCAGCCGCGGAACTTCCGTCGCGTACCTTCGGCATAATGTGTTTAGACACTTAGATTAGGTCGTAGCGTATTTTTAGCCTCCTGACCCCCCCCCCCCCTATTTTTTTTGATAATAATTTGTATGGCAGAGCATGGTTTGCCTGGTCAGCTAGTAAGTCGCCGTGTTCAAGCAGTCTGAAAAAATAAAAAAATAAACCAAATTAACCAAACTGAACTACCAAAAAAACTATCCAAACTGATCTTACATTTAAATTCTGAAGAAACTGCATCAGGAAACATGTATTTTTTTTTTCCTTTTAACATCGTTATGGTCTTAGAGCATTCACCTGTTGTTTCTAATGCTAAATACAACCATATGCTCTTAATATCAGGTTTTAATTCAGTTTTGAATATAAAACAGTCTTTTCCATCACCGTGTTTTAATGTTTTGATCATATGGATTTTTTTATTTATTTTCTGTTTCTTCTGCACATCTGGAAGGTTAAAGAATAATTAAAAAATGTTTTCCAAAATGAAATACAAGGCGTCTTATAAATAATTCACTTTTTAGATGTAAAAAGAAAACAAAATGTTTTTCATGTACGCGTTTTAACAAAACTCAGAAACTAGAGATAAGGAAAAATTACTTCTTGAAAACAAAATTATTTAAACGTTTCATGTCTCACGGCTCTTCTGGCACTCTTCATGCTATGCAAGAAATAATAGTCTTGAATACTTAATAGCAAGGAGATGTGCTATGAAACGTTAAAAGATAAAGACCATTGTATATCCATTAATAAGCATTAGGCTGACATAGCACGAAGAATCGCCAAACTAAAGTGGCTATGGGCAGGGCACATTGCTCGCAGAACGGATGGCCGTTGGGGCCGAAAGGTTCTGGAGTGGCGACCGCGTACCGGAAGACGCAGTGATGGAAGGCCCCCTACAAGGTGGACCGATGACCTGGTGAAGGTTGCGGGAATCCGATGGATGCGAGACGCACAGGATCGTTCGTTGTGGTGACATTTGGGGGAGGCCTATGTCCAGCAGTGGACGTCTATCGGCTGAAATGACGATGATGATGATGATGGGAATATAATATAATATAATATAATATAATATAATATAATATAATATAATATAATATAATATAATATAATATAATATAATATAATATAATATAATATAATATAATATAATATAATATAATATAATATAATATAATATAATATAATATAATATAATATAATATAATATAATATAATATAATATAATATAATATAATATAATATAATATAATATAATATAATATAATATAACATAATATAATATTCACACAACTATCACACAACGCCGTCTAGTCCCAAGATAATCAGAGCTTGTGTTATGAGTACTGGACAACTGATAAACATACTTATATATTTCTAAATACATACATATATAGATAAATTACAGCCAGATACAGAACAAATGATCGTGCTCAACACACAAACATTTGTCCTGGGTGGGAATCGAACCCACGACCTCCGGCATAGCAGTCAGGGCCACAAACCACTAGACCAACAGGCAATTAATGTACTGTCAAATGTACCGAAAAGGTTTTATTTTACTAAATATTTTTATAATTACTTAGTATTGAAACTACTTTAGTATTGGGCTATAGATTTCAGAACAACAATGTTGTTTTTATGTACACATAAATACAAAATTGTGAAACAAAAACCAAAGGATTAAAATGGGTAACTTACAAATGGCATCAATGTTACAGTGATACGCGTTAACTGCCAGAACTGACAACACTATTGCACATACTTTGACAATTATAGAATTCATAATTACAGTTTTAATAATATAAAATTTTATTAAATATTTTTGATAAATATGTGTTCTGTGGTGACTGGTGTTTATTTCACTAAAAAAATATTTATTATAGTTTTAAATTCTGTAAATATATTCTATAATTTTGCAGCTATGAATCATGTTGCTCGTTTATCCCGTAATAATATTTTCCTGTTATTTTGATACATAAGGAAAAAGTAAGTAAACATTTGAAATTATTTATGATATTTGTGGTTCAAATGAAACCCATTATACACTCTGTTAAGTACATTACCTATTATCATCATCATCATTTCAGCCGATAGACGTTCACTGCTGGACATAGGCCTCCCCTAAATATCGCCATAATGAACGGTCCTATGCGTCTCGCATCCATCGGATTCCCGCAACCTTCACCAGGTCATCGGTCCACCTTGTAGGGGGCCTTCCAACACTGCGTCTTCCGGTACGCGGTCGCCGCTCCAGAACCTTTCGGCCCCAACGGCCATCTATTCTGCGAGCAATGTGCCCTGCCCCTTGCCACTTAAGTATGGCGATTCTTCGTGCTATGTCGGCAACCTTGGTTCTCCTGCGGATATCTTCATTTCTGATTCGATCACGCAAGGAAACTCCGAGCATAGCACTTTCCATTGCCCTTTGGGTGACTCTGAACCTTCCAATGAGGCCCATTGTGAGCGACCTCGTTTCGGAACCAGCTGGCTTATTGGAATTGTGGTGATATAAACTTTGGCTGTAAATGGTTTTATTGATCATATTCTACAGGTTCAACCAGGGGGTCTCTAAATTAAGACTGAAAGCCGACGTACGGCGAGTATCCACCCTTACGTTGTTGAAACTTCAACGGTCCGGACTAAGCGTTTCGCTTCGTCGTTTATACCGCGTATATCGAAAGACTGGAACAATTTGCCTGCTGCGGTCTTCCCGTCCAACTATAATTTAGGAGTCTTCAAGGCTAGAGTGAATAGGCTCTTAATAAACAAGTGCGCCTCACCATCAATGATTGCATCGCTGCTTACCATCAGGTGGGATCGCAGTCAAGCACTGGTTTATATGAATTAAAAAAAAAAAGAATAGGTTTACTTCTAGGCAAGCGCGTTCTATCATCGACCACATCCTCGCTTTCCATCAGGTGAGATAGTAGTGGTGGTGCGAGCCTATCAACAGTAAAAAAACGGGGAAGTGCGAGTCGGACTCGCGCATCGAGCGTTCCGTACAAACTTACCTATGAAAACAGTTCAATTCCCGAATTGAGTTACGAAGATTTTTCCGAATCGAAAAAAAAAAGATTTTTCTTTAACTCAGAAGTTTGATTTTTTCACAGCTTCAAGGGACCGCAGACCTGAGTATATGGTTTTAATTTCAACTCGATACCTTTACGTGTTCCCGAGATAAAGGGTCTTGACCGACAGACAGACAGACGGACAACAAAGTGATCCTATAAGTGTTCCGTTTTTTCCTTTTGAGGTACGGAACCCTAAAAAGGTCCTTACTATAGAACTTAAACAATATTTGGATATAGCTGTGGGGGTAAATAGGTATCACAACTAAAAAGTGTAAAATAAAAGAAAAAACATAATCTTGGAGGTCACATGTAAAAAAAAACTGGGCAATTGCGAGTCGGACTCGCGCACTGAGGGTTCCGTAGAATTTTACATGTAAATAGTTCAATTCCCGAATGGAGTCTCGAAGATTTTCCGAATCGCAAAAAAAGTATTTTTTTTATGATGTAACCAAAAAAAAACTATTTTCAGATTTATTCCTATATCTATACTGTAAGACCTTGCTTTATGCCAAATTTTAGGATTCTGGGTCAACGGGAAGTACCCTATGAATTTTAATTCTTTTTAAAGTGTCGAAATGTACGTTTTTTGCGACATAAACGGCCGTATCCTTTTTTTCGCTAACTTAGAAGTTTGATTTTTTCACAGTTTCAAGGGACCGTAGACCTCAATATATAGTTTTAATTTCAACTTGATACCTCTACGTGTTCTCGAGATAAAGACAATCAGACAGACAGACAGACAGACCGACGGACGGACAACAAAGTGATCCTTTATGGGCTTCGTTTTTTCCTTTTGTTGTACGGAACCCTAAAGAACGCAAAAATTTGCGGAATTACTTTAGTTTTACAAGTTTTATGAACAAAACAAAACGACAACCAAAATAAACGATTTTCTTTAAATTTTGATTCAGTTACTGGTGCCATATATTTAGATCACAAATTACTCACATAACATTATATGGTTATTATGTCAACACTTAGAAAACAATACATCATCGGGGCAATAGGCCCAGAAAGTTAGCCGGCTTCGTCTCCAAGGACCAGATACATATATGTATAAATATTTTGTCACTGACAAGGATTAATAATATGTCCCTTGTAACCCTCATCTCATACGAGTATCTTACTTAACTTACAAGATAACGCATTGTCAAGATTAAAGGTTTTGAAGGAACAAAATACTTGCATCGTCACCATTATTATTACGTGTATTTAATAAATATTAATTAAATAGATACCTTTTCTTGAGTAAGAAATCATTAAATAGTTTCCTCATTATTTGGGTGTGAGGCCATGCTACGTGCTATGATCTTGGTGGTGATTTGTCAGTGAAAAACGAGTTATATTGACACAATCTTTATTAAACAACCTTAAGGAAAATCCACTGTACTACTTGAAACACTTAATCTAATGTGACTTTTTTAAATTTACCTTACATACTAATGAGGGCGCCAGGTAAGGGTTTTGTCTTGGGATGGCAAATACGGGAACCCTTCCAATCCACGGTAACACCGGCAGGAGGGTATGGGTCTCACAAAGAATTTGTAGGAGGATTTTTGATCAATGTATGCACAGGCAGAGCAGTGGTGGCCGAGTGGTAACGGCAGGGCCGTTACCACTCAGCTTACGAGTTGTAGGTCGCGAGTTCAAACCCAGCCAGGCGCATTACTTTGTGTAATTTATTTCATAACCACTGCTCTAAAAACGGTGAAGGAAAACATCGTGAGGAAACCGGCATGTCCTAGAACCAAAAATTCGAAGACATAAGATATCCACCAACCCGCACTGGGCCCGCGTGGTGGATTACGGCCCATTCCCTCTCCTAGAGAGGAGGCCTGAGTCCCAACAGTGGGAACATTATAAGGCCGACTATGCTATGCTATGCTATGCACAGGCATTGGCTTTCAAATGATACTCCTTAGATTTCACCAACAATGATAGTGCGTGACTGTAGGCCCATTTTAGGGCCACGGTACCTCTTACAAACGTCCTCACAGTCCTAGCAAGCATCGGCCTTACTGGTCCCTTCAGGACATCTGACAGCTGACATCTCTTTGAGGCATGCTTGAAACACTACGCGCCATTGACTTCGACGTGGTGCTTACCGGATAGCCGGACGGCTAGCTTCCCATTGCTTGTTGCTCGCAAGCCCGCGCTAACGGTGGCTGGGTATCGCTCTGCGACCCTCAACGCTCGAAGCGTCTTCTGTGACAGTGGTTGAGGATGAGAATGTCTGATTCGCAGAAGGGCGTGACCACTTCCTATTCTCATATTTTAAACCAGGACTAGATGCGATCATTCCCACGAGGACACGGCGACGACGCTAATCGTTATGTGACTTATTATTACATGCTGGGCACATTTTAACCTTTTGAGTGCGTAATTAGAGACACAATAGTAAGACAATGGCGCGTGAACGCCGGCGTTAATGCGGGGATCAACAGCACAAAAAGTTGCGTATACAATTTTTATGTCTCTGAGATTCATTTCAACGGGTTTAAGAAGTCACCAAATCCTGCTACTTGCACCAAAAACAAATAAAAGGTATACACCACTAATTTTAAATTAGTAAAAATACCTAAAGGCCTTATTAGAAAAGGTCTTGTTATTATTTAAGTAAAGTCTCATCATCATCATCATTTCAGCCGAAAGACGTCCACTGTGGCACATAGGCCTCCTTCAAGTGCCGCCTCAATGACCGGTCCTGTGCGGAAAGTAAAGTCTCAATAAATAATATTCATAAACAGCAAAGTTATGAGAGTTTGTTGATATCCCAAAATGTCGGATAATATCCCAAAATATGGTACGGGCTATTGATTATGAATGAATGAATGGCGATAAAAATGGAAAAACACTCCGCGTAGTATTCTAATAGTAGCAATTGTTATGAATGATTGATTCAATTATGAATTTACAAATTATGACAAATTTTCGTGGACAATTTTGGGATTTCGTTTTTTTTTCTTTTGACTACACAAATATGATCAGTAACGGATACGGATAGAGCCCTATTTTTTTTTGTACTAATTCAAAAATAGGGGTGTATAGATGGCCAATCAATCAATCTGCCTTTTTTGAACTTTATTGGGGTCGGCTTCCAATTTATCTGAAAGCAGCTGAGTTATAGTGTTTTACATGGAGCAAGAACTTATCTGACCTCCACAACTCAGTAACTGGGTAACACGAGACCCGTTGGAAAGACTGGTGTAAAATTTCCTGGCTTCAAACTACCCATAGTGATTGTCAGGTCTACAAATGATATCCGGAATCTAGAGCACGCAATAATAATAATAATAATTGTTTATTGATCAAAAAGGGTATAGATGATATGAAAAAACAAAACATAAACTACTATCAAGCAAGATATATAAGGTTGTATGGGAATATATAAAGTGTGAAAATACATGGTATCTACATCTGTTTAAAAATTACGTTTCCCTGACTCTTAAACTAGGGTATACCTGTATCATAAGAGACAGTGAACGGCCATGAGGTTGTGTTTTAATATTACATAATTATTAAGTGAAGACCCTTTCGATCTATCCACTATTAAACAATTTTCAGAATGGTAAGTAATTAAACTTAAAATTAAATAAATCAAAATTAAATCAAAATCAAATGAAAATTGAATGAAATAAAAATCAATAACGTACACGAAGGGATGTCGATTTTGTTAAGATGGTTCTCCATTCACGGGCCGACCGACAAAAGATCGAGGTACCTATTCGGCTGATATTATTTTAGCAACGAGTTGACAATATACATTGATACCTACCTTCACTACATAGTATAAAACAAAGTCGCTTTTCGTGTCTGTCTGTCCCTATGTATGTTTAGATTATGTGTATAATACACGCACAATACAGTAGAGGAACACTGATGATTTTAGAGGTTTCTAATGTGATGTCGTAAATAAACACATTTTTTTGCGCTTACATTGCAAACCCTGGCTGAACCCTAAGAGATAAATCAAAATAATGTACTACAGTATTGTACACCTTTAAAAGATCTTATACCCAACACTTATACGCAACAATATAAACGCCTACAATTTCCGCTAAAGATATCTTTTGCAATGACCATCAATAAATCGCAGGGTCAAAATTTCAACGTTACAGGCTTAGATTTGAGCGTTGAATGTTTTTCACATGGCCAATTATATGTCGCTCTTTCAATAGTAACCTCAAAAGAAAATATGTTTGTATTGTCTAATGACAAAAAATATGTGAACGTTGTGTATAAAGATATTCTGTAGTATATTTAGTACTAGCGACCCGCTCTGGTGCAATGCTGGACAAAACCGCATCAAAATCCGTTGCGTAGTTTTATAGATCTAAGCGTACATAGGGACAGACAGCAGGAGGCGACTTTGTTTTATACTATGAAGTGATCAGCATTGCACCCGTGCGAAGCCGGGGCAGGTCCCTAGTTATTAATAGATATGTACTGGTACTACTCAACAACATCCATTACGTTTAAGATTAATTCAAGACATTAGATAACGGCTGACCTCCTTTCAAAACTTTCTCCCTGGTCAAAAGCTCGATTAATGAGAAGGCCTTTACGATTACGTAGGGTTCACACTTAAACCTCTGTGCCTTTATAAATAGTTAGTGGAACACGCCTTATTCGTACTTAGGTTAATTTTCTTAGTCTCAGTCGTAATTGTTTTAGGTTTGTAGGGCTTTGTGCTAGATTTGAAAGGGCAGAATTATTTCAATGCGAATCTTTCCAAGAGGGATGTGAAGAAAGTTTTTGCCCAAGAGTGTAAATATTCAGATTAACAAAAAAAAAATCTTAATATTTGGGAGAAAATTTAACGAGAGCGGAGGCGTGGCCGACTCGAGGCGATCAAGAAAAAGAGAATCGAAACGAAACGGTTGTAACTTGGCTAGGGGGGCAGGGGGTTTGTTTTGAGATGAGAATTCATCCAATGACTTCTCCTGCTCTAGTATAGACCAAGAGGGCGAGTCAGGAAGGCACTTGTTTTCTTCAGTTTCGCATTGTGTTATATGGTCACGGTATCCTTTTCAGAAATGATAGCCACGATAACCGATTAATTCTGGGTGGTGGAGGTCAGAAATGCAGTCGCTCTTTTTAAATTATTGGTATCCAAACGCATTTTGCTTATATTGGAAGCTGACTTTAGTTGGCAAAGCGTTCAACCGATTGAATTTTCATCGAATTCACTTAATAAGTATCGTAATTAACTACGTATTACTGAAAACGATTAAGAAATTCACTTAAGCTGATTTTATTATTTTAAAAAATTTTAAAAGTGAAATACACGTTGATATCCGCATATTTATTCCTATTAGTACTGAAATACCTGAAATGTAGATGAAAACTCATTAGTATTCAGTTGTTATTGACCTAGAAACTTACTCGTATAGTAATGAAATAATAATGTGCTTCAGCGGTGCAATTATGACGCGAGAGGTTTGAAATTAAACCTTATGCAATGGGCACGTAGAATTTTTTTTCAGCGTCGTGATTACCCAACGTATTAAAATTATAATGTACGTTGTTTCAGATCTGAAATGCAGCAGTTTCAAGGTTATAAGAATATGAAGGTAAGTTGGAAAATGTTCCAAATCGTAAAAATTGTGGAGGAATTTCTACTCTCATCATAAAATGTATAAACATCTAAGGTTTTTTTATTATTTCATTAGCTATCTACCGCGGTTTCACATATGTATTTGGTTACTGCTCCTCCTCCGTGGTTTGTAGCATGTTGTTAAAAGGCATATTGGCTATAGGCGTGATGTTATGTAGCCAAGTTCAACCCCAGGCGGGCAATTTTCTTAGTGTAATTTATTTCATCACAACATCGACGGAAACCTTTAGGTATATTCTAGAACCAAAATTTTTAAGACATGTTATATCAACTACTTATATCCGCACTGGGTATGCGTGGTAGATTGCGGCCCACACCCTCTCGGATGTTCCCATTGCCAGAACTCAGGCTGTCTCTCTAGGAGGGGGGATGGGTCGTAATCGACCACGCGAGCCCAGTATGGATTGATGGATGTCACATGTCTTCGAATTATTGGATCTAGGACATACTGGTTTCTTCACGATGTTTTCCTTCAACGTTTTGTGAATAGTGAAATGATGAAATAAACTACACAAAGTAATGTGCCTGGCTGGGTGTGATCCCGCGACCTGCAATTTGTAAGTCGAAGCAGTTAACACTGGACCACCACTGCTCTCTAAGATTGATGATGCTATTTTTAAAAATAAGTTTAAAGCATAACAAAATTCAATTTAATTAATTAGTCGACTGATGTAAACAAAGTATATTTCTAATTTATTTTCACACCCCGATAATTTCCAATTTCCTTATTGGTAGCATTAGTAAACAAAATGCTGACATCAATTTTGTAATCCTGTTAAGAAATTAAACTTTGACGTTGAAATTAGATAAAATTTAATAAGTTTTCCCGTTTTGCAGCCGTTGTTCTGATAATTAGGCATTAATCTATCAATCAATAATACTGCGATGAAAGATATATTTTGATGTTTTGATGAAAATTATTACATTTCAATCAATTTCTGTTGACGCGTTGTTTAAGGCTTTCAGAAAGAAAGAAAGAAAAAGAGTCAAATACGGCGCACACCTTAATATTTTTTAATAACAATAACGACTTATATATAAGTGGTAGATTATGCGTCACATCCGCGTAAAATTTTCACAGTGAGGCGTTACGGGACAATGCGACAACGACCTACTTACCATGCGATTCAAATAAATATAGGATCGACTTAGCGCCATGTTGTGACGTCACAGAAGTCAAATTTGGCCACATCATCGCTTACCATCAGGTGAGATAGTGGTCAAACGCGAGCCTATCAATAATAAAAAAAAAATCGAATTAGGTATTATTTAGCTTCATTTTTTTTGATTGACTGACATTTTGACATTTCATAAGTGCCTGTAAATGGTCTATTTGAAATAAACGTGTCTGATTTCTGTTTTCTGGGTGAGCAAGACAAGATATTTTTTAAATTATTTTCAATCATGTACGAAAAAAGTTATCCAGTTCTAAAATTCCGCTCATATCTGCATCACTATATGAAGGTGTCTGAGCAGTGGCGTAAGAAGAATTGTGGGCGAATTATGGCGAACAAAGAAAATAAAAAATAAAACTGTTCTTTTTATACTAATTATGACATAAATAATATATTTACCTAATTTAGATTAAACAATAACTTTTTTACTTCACCTAGATTCAAAGAACAAAGTAAAAAAATACCGTTATTGATACGTAAATAAGCTTTTTTTTTTTTTTTTTTTTCGGTGGGAAAATCATCTAATGACAAATCGTGCTCTTGGGCGGAGCGAGAGATAGTGTCAGACTTTTACTGACTAAAAACCCACTCCTGTTCCTTCGTTGCCTTCGTCCCAGGGCCCCGGGTTTCGTTTTCACACTACCCATGGCCCCAGTAGGCTTCGACCCTGCTGGGCCCCTACGATTTGCTGACATCTCCCTGAGGCGCGCGTGGAACAATACGCGCCGTCGACGACTTGGCTCGGTCCGGACGGTTACCGGACGGTCCGACGGCGAGCCACCCATTGCTCGCCGTCCGCAAGCCCGCGCCTACGGTGGCCGGAAATCGGGATCGGAATCCCGGCGGCGGTAAGGGCGTGAGGACCGTTGCCTCACGCGATCGGCCGCCTCCTTTGCTAGCATTACTGCTTCACAGAAGGAGGCGACCGCCTGCCACTCTTCCTCGCTCCGGACCATGGCCTGTACCAGGGCCCGGCGCGAGAGATCGCCGCCGCCGATCGCCCCCACAAGGACACGGCGTTGCTCTGCCCAAGCGGGGCACACCTGAACCGTGTGCTCCACCGTGTCCTCCGGGCGGTCCACACAGTGGCGACACCCGGGCGTTGCTTCCGCACGAATCCGGTGCAGGAACTTCCCGAACTTACCGTGTTCGGTGAGAACCTGCGTCATGCGAAAGGTGAGGACGCCGTGAGGTCTTTCCAACCACGCCTCAAAGAGGGGACTTACCGCCATAATTGTGGCGTGCCCAGCACTGGGTTGCGACAGTCGCTGTCGCCATTTCACCATGAGAACCCGCCGGAGCTCTGTCCGCCATGCTGCGACTTGTCGCGGCAGCGGAGTTTCGCCCCGGCGTTGCATCTCCATGCGCAGGTCGTGCATGTGTGCAAGGACTGTTGCCTCCAGATCCCATGGTGGCTGGTCAGCAAGGAGGCTCGCCGCTTCGCGGGAAATCGTCCGGTATCCTCGCACCATCCGTATGGCCATGACCCTCTGGCATGCGTTCAGCCGGGCCGCCGGCTGCTTCCGCAGCGTCGGCGCCCATACCGGTGCGCCATAAAGGGCCATGGACCGAACGATCCCCGCGTAAAGCCTCCGGCAGGAGGCGTCTGGACCTCCCAGGTTGGGCAGGAGCCGCCCGAGGGCAGCCCCAGTCCGATTTAGTTTGGGAGCCAGACGTCGGAAATGCTCCTCGAAATCCCATCGGCTGTCGAGAACGAGTCCCAGGTACTTCATCGTCGACCCGACGCCGATGTGGACTCCTCCTACCGTAAATAAGTTTTATTTGCAAACTGTACTTTTCAGGTAACATTTGACATATAGAGGTCATTGACGTTCCTATTCTTATTTGAATCGCATTATTACACACTAATATGACTTTACGTAAATGTAGTAGTGCATAAATATTGCTCAATAGTTATTACTACTGAGTTAGTTACTATTGAGCAATATTTATGCACTATGTCAGCAAACCGTAGGGGTCCAGCAGGGTCGAAGCCTACTGGGGCCATGGGTTCGCTTCTGAAAGGTAAACCCGGCCCTGGAATGCAAGGCAACGAAGGAACATAGGAGTGAGTTTTAGTCAGTAAAAGTCTGAAACGCCCTCCCGCTCCACCCAAGGGCTCGAGATGTTATTGGAGGATTTCCCACCAAAAAAAAGTATTAATGTATTAAATATTTGGGTGAAGACACTGATTCCTGTAACACAGGTGTTTCCACCTAGCACAGGAGTCAGGGCCTCACTCTATTTTTACATATTTTTATGCTAATTTTATCTTATCTTAAAGTCCTGACAAAACGTGTCAATGACGATAACATTTCCGCAACTGTCAGTGCCTTTACGTATTTGATTTCTTCACGTCTTAGAGAAACGTCTATAAATCACAGCCATCACAAACTTCTTCACTTCGCTGTCACGCAAGCTATGACGCTCCGCTCCAACTCCGCTAAACACGTCATCATATTATTTCAGACAACAGAGTTAATGCATTCAATACCACTGAAAGAATCGCTTTATCACTCATTCACATAAAATATGACCCCTTCTTCTCATAACCTGCATACAGCTTTACTTTGTTTAATATTTAACTCCTGATTTCCCATAGGAAATAAGCAACAGTAAACATGACTTACTGCGAAGCAAGTTATATAACTGTAGGACTTAAGTGGAGTCTTATTTCCTCCTTGGTACTAATATTACGTGGGACACTCAGAAAGTTTTGAGAAACTAAAAAACTAACTTCTATGGATAAAATATTTTTATTAAATCTTTTCAAAGAACTCTCCACCAGCCTCTATACAAAGTTTCATGCGTCTGAACCAATTTTCGAAACATTTTTTCCAGTCCGCCGCAGACACCTCTTCCACGGTCTTCTCGAACGCTGCTAGTGCGTCTTCCAGCGATGAAAACTGTATCCCTTTTAGCTGATTTTTTATTTTAGGGAATAAAAAGAAGTCTCACGGTGTTAGATTAGGACTGTAAGGAGGGTGCCTTAAGACTCTGACCAGTGAGGTCTCCAGGAAGTCCCTCGTTTTGAGCGCTGAGTGCGCGGGCGCGTTGTTATGGTGAAGCAATACCCCGCGGAGCCCGGTGTTCGGTCGCTTGTTGCTCATTGCAGACAAAACTTCTGGCAAGCATTTTGTGGTATACTATTCGGCGTTGATGCTGCTTTGGTCTCGTAATGGTATTAAAATCAGATACCCCGTCAAAGTGAAGAAACTAGCGATCAAAATTTTTCCTGCGCTTCTCGATCGCTTCACTTTCGTAGGCGTTGGTTCGTTTTGAAACAGCCAAACTGTCCACTGACGCTTTGTTTCTGGATCGTATCGATAAATCCAGGATTCGTCACCTGTCACAATGTCGTAAACGCGCCGAGACGAGCCTGCTTAAAATTTTTGAATCATATCACGGCACCACTCCACACGTGCCTGCTTCTGAGCTTCGGTGTTCGGTTGTACGGCACCCAGCGGCAAACTATCCTCCTCACGCGATGGTGCTCGTGTAGAATCTTGTAAACGCTTCCCGAACCAATCTGCAGTGTATGCTGAATCTCTTCGTATGTAATTCGCCTGTTTTATGGAATTAATTTTTATTTGCTGCCAGCACACTTTATACTGTATACCAGTGGTAGATGGTTGCTTTTGAAGGTCCTTCATCCATAAAAGCAATTAAAAGCAGTTTGAAGTCGATCAAATGACTCATCAGGTTTTAGGCCACCTTTAAAATCGTAGAAAATCATCGCTCGAAAAATGTTCTCGATGTAGATCCATTTTTAAACGAGACACGATAATTTGATTAGGCTCTCGAAAAAATGTGGGAAGTTCAAAATTCCAACAATCGTATTTTTACTTTTAAATAACCAAAGTTTTCAAAATAATTACAAGTGGCCAGTGACTGTGCCCTATACATAAAAACTTTTTTCGCAAAACTTTCTGAGTGGCCTGGTATTGTTATACAATATATATAACATAGGTTTTGGTAAACCAAAGTATGAAATAGAGCGTGAGGGTGACGGTTGGTAATTTACCACATAAAAAAAGGATATTATTATGGTATGTTTTATGCCGGTAGCTTTCTTAGGATTATTTAATATGTTCAGTGCGAAAGTAGGTCTAATATACCTCGTACGTGTCTTCTATGCGATTCGGCTAAGAAAAACATATTCTTCTCTGCCGTGCAGACGCCGTAACTTCAATTTAGCTAAGTTTTTATAAGAGACTGTCTTTGCCCGCGTGAAAGAATTTTTTCGTCATACAAACTTTGGACCCCTGTTTCATCCCCTTAGGGTGAGAATTTTGAAAAATCCTCTCTTAGTGCTCGCCTACGTCATAAAAGGAAGCTTTTTGCAAAATTTCACGCTCGTAGTCTTAGTAGTTTAGGCTGTGCATTGATAATTATGTCAGTCAGTTTCTCCTTTTATATATTTTTTTTTATTTATTTATTTTATTTATATATATAGATACTCGTAGATGAATAATAATATTTATTTATTTAATCTTCATGCAACATAAAGTACAAAGGTAAAAAAAATACAATGGTGTATCTTGTCACTGTATTTTGTAATTAAAACAGAATACAGTGGTGTATCTACCTTAATACGGGGTCACCTTACCTCATACTGCACTTAGCAAAAAAAGACTAGTTTCTTAAACATTGCGGGGTCTAAAAAGTCCCTTAACGTTACAATAGAAGTTTTCAAACGAGGCCTTAAACGCCCCGTACAGCAGGAATGGATATAAAACAAAAATGAGTACCGCTATAATCAACGTGTTGAAAAAATTACGCGTGCGAAACCGCTAGCAGAAGCCTATAGGTACCTATAGTATAAAGTTGTTGGGTAGTTACGACAGCTGCCATGATAAAATTACGGGTAGGTAAACTTTGGTTTTACCAACTTTGTGATCGAACCCTTTTGCATGAAGTATTTAATAGTTAAGGGTTGGGATCACACTTTAGAGAATATCATTATTTATTTAGTGAACCATGCGCCAAAAAGTAAAATTTTCTTCTGGACCGTTTTTCGGTTCTGCTTTGCCTCCTTCAGATAGAACATCTCCACGCCCCAACCGCCAACGAAGGAAACGGCCTCGGTGTCGGGATTTCCGGCTACCGTAAGCGCGAGTTTGTGGACGACGAACAACGGGTAGCTCGCCATCCGCCCTTCCGGTAAGGACCTATTTGAGACAGATATAAAATCATTTATTCATATAATGGAATGATGTTAGATAAATAATAATGACTTTTAACTTAACCTATCCCAAATGATTCACAAACATTAGAAGGGGCATCTGTAAAAAGTGATTTCCAATCTATACGCGACTAGTTTCACACCCTTGCGTTCTGGCCATGTACAGAATGTAAATACGCCGTGGCGTGTCAGATGGAAGAAACTATAAAATGATTTCCCACATCATTCAAAAAGGATGTTTGTATAGGAAAACGTGAGGAACTAGCCATTATTGTTAAAATTTCTATAGCATAAATAACCCTGAAAGCGCAACAAAAACAGACCCTACTCCTAGCCCACTTAAGGTAATCAAAACATTACCAGCTTAGCCATGTGGTCAGTGTAACGGTAAAAATAAAAACGACGGACCCTGCATCGCAAAGGGCAACTGAAGGAACACAAGTGGGTTTTTGTCCGTAGCAGTCTAATACTTCCTCTCGCTTCAATCAGAGCGGAAGAAGTAATTTGATGATTTCCTTACCAAAATAAGGTTATCAAAGCGTAAGTTTTATATGATGGAACACCTAACCTTCCTCCTATTCAGTACAAGTAAAAATTTTGGCTTATTAACCCTTTAACCGCTTTCGAGTGTTTTCGTGTCCTATTCGCAAGGATCTTGTGTTTACAACTGGGTAGTCCATCTCATTTAGCTCTTCAATCCTCATAGGTGACAGAAGAGTTGACGAGATGAAGTATTTGGCGGAATAAAGGCGAGAGTGTTTGTCGGATATATATATCCAACGTAGATCAAAAGGTTAAAAAAAACTTTTTACAAAAAAAAAATAACCGACTTCACTAAAAAAAACACTAAAAGGATCAAAATAATTTTAATTTCGGAAGTCGGTGTTTCTCGGTATTGTTTGTTTCTTATTTAACACCGACTTCCGAAATTAAAATTATTTTGATCCTTTTGGTGTTTTTTTTAGTGAAGTCGGTTATTTTTTTTTTTTTGTATAAATTTTTATTTTACACTTTTTAGTTGCGAATCACTTATAAACAGAGTGCCTATTTCTCATGACGATTCCAATTAACCCAAAACACTGCAAGGTTACATTGTTTTATTAGAAAGTTCCTGTGTCTACTTTCCACCTTCCGGCTCCATCACCAGATCAATTCGATAGTATCTTATAGCCAAAGTGCATCTCATGACAATTCTAATAAGCCCAAACACGGCTAGGATACATTGATTAATTACGGAGTTCCTATGCCTACCTTCCGGCTCCATCATCAGATCAGTTCGATAGTACCTTATAGCCAAAATGCATCTCATGACGATTCTAATAAGTCCAAACACGGCTAGGTTACATTGATTAATTATGGAGTTCCAGTGCCTACCTTCCGGCTCCATCATCATCATCAGATCACTTCGGTGATACCATTTCCAACGTAACTATTCAGAACCATTCATTTATTTGTATTGTCATAGTCGCTTAACTATCTTCATTGTGATATCAATGTGTGTATGAAGTTCCGTTCATCATTTCTGGTCTTCTTCATCAGTTCCACTTCATCAAATGTTACTTTTTGACTGTAAATGCTTAAGTACTCGATGAAAATACCAAAATCACTATATGGTTGCCTATAATATTTGAGGAGTTCCCTCGATTCCTCATGGATCCCATCATCAGAACTGGATTTTGAAAAAAATGGAACCAATCTGGAAGCATATCCTATAAAGGGAAAAAAAAATTTTGCAAATCGGTCCATAACTGACGGAGTTCTGAGGTAACAAACATAAAAAAAAATGATAAAAAAAAAAAAAAACCGAATTGAATAACCTCCTCCTTTTTTTGAAGTCGGTTAAAAACCCTTTGAATTCAAAACTGTGTTTGATTAGTTTATCTGCCTACTTCCTGTTACCGTTGCAACCGTCCATTCCTCAATATTTTGAACCACTGTCTTCCAAACTCGTCAATATTTTTTTTTTTAAAGTTAGATTTGTTCGTTTAAAAAAGGAATAATTTGAATTGATGTTGTTGATATTAGTAATAAGTTACTGTTGCCCTCAATGATGTCAATAAATATAAATCAATTTTTATTTTTTGGCGTTCCAATATTCTGAAAGTGTGTTGTCATTTTGACGTGTGTTTTCAGGTACAACCCTTTTTGAAAGTGGAAAATCATTAAATAACTTCTCCTACTGTCAGTGGAGCGAGAGGGAGTGTTCCCCGATTTGTGACTTAATTTAACCATGTTCAAAAAGGACTCCATGGAAATCTCTGGAAACTTTTCGGTTACGAAAAGAATATGCTACGACTGCAGACAATTTCCGATTTAGACGATGAGTTGCAGATGATATAGGATGCATTTTTTTACGTGGTAAATCATCTAATGACACCCCCCGAGTTTAATTACGCCTGAAAACTTAAAATAACCACTTAGTTCTTGCAAATGACACCCGCATATGAAATGTGTATGGACCAGTGGACCTGAAACCCACAAGATAAAAATAATCTTTACTGTAATATAAATAAAGTCGTTTTTAAAGTAAGAGGCAATATAATTTTGCCCATATTACTACCTGAAAAATTGTGAGTAATTTTTCAAACTTATCTACATATTTAGCATTTATTTGAAGTGAAATATGAATTTGAATTACTACTTTATATAAAGCCGTGTCGAGTTTATTTTTATCGCACGAGTGTTCACACTGAAAATTATTTAAATTTTGGCATTATTTAAACGAATTACGCTATTAAATTTATTTTAAATTACGTTTGTAATAAAATTATTAGATATTTAAATAAAGGAGGTACGTTTTAGGTAAGTTTGAATTGAATTGAATTTTAGAAACGTCATTGAATCTTAACTTTCTTATTTGAGTCAAACAAGAAAAATAAATCATCTCTTTTTATAATATTGTCAAAATAATTAATTCAAAATGCTAATAACTGAGCACTACTTAATTTTTTCTCAAAATAATAAATAAAGGTAAAATAGAACGTCTATTGAATTTCCATAAAGCTCATAAAAAGCAATCGCACCTACAATTAGTTTGCTATAAGATAGTGCGGGTGACAGCTGCCGGATTTATAAAATGTAGCTACCTATCCTTTTCTCTCCTCTTAACGATGCATATTTTCGTCCTACCGTCATCCTATCCATGCTATGCAAAAAAGACTTTAATCAATAAACAATCGCTCATTGTTTTTGCAAGCACCATCACTAACCAAGATGGCGGCACTCCACCAACTGCGGGTCGCGAAACGGAAACCCAATGCTCTCACCATAGAGTACGGAATGACAGCGACGGTAGTGACTAAAAATGCCATTATTATATTTGAATTCAAAATCCGAGATAAAAACAATAAACTCTATAGACTACAAGACAAAGTTCAAATTCGAGTGCGACCAACATTTTTAGGGTCCTTTTAATATAAACTGTCACTCAAAAAACTACTAAACTAAAGTCGACATTTAAATTGGTTCAACAAACGATCTCGAATGATAAAATTTTACTAGTTTAACCATATTTTTGCCCTCGCAGTGTTCGCTGTCCACAAGTTTTAGCTGGCATAGTCATCATCTGATTGTCACACCGTCAATGGTCATAAAACTCATGACTGACAAATTTAGTTATTATAGGAAGGTTTTAGCAATACCACCTTTGCCTGCTTGGGCCGATACAAATAGAGTTACCGTGGCCTTAAAACACAAAGGGCAACTGAAGGAACACAGACGGGTTTTTAGTCAGTAAAAGTCTGACAGGCTCGCAACACCCAGAGCAAGAGGAATTACTTGAACATTTCCCACTTCAAAAAAAAGCTTGCTTATGGAGTTTTGGTACTCTATGGCTATGCCGATGCGACACCACACAAAGTTAAAATCCGCTCCAACAGTCCGATAAATGAGACTCATTTCCACCAAGTGTTTACTTTGAGCCCCCATCAAAATTTTGTTCAGTGAATTATTCTTGTGGTATTCGATAACATCTCTCCGTTTATACCTTTCGAAATGTAAAATCTTTTTGAAGTTTCAAATTCGGAATCATTTTTCGAAGTCGGTTTCAATTTAGGTATTCTTTGCGATGGTAACTTTGGTCGGTCAGATGGATAAGTTGGAAAATATTATTGCAGTGCCAAAAAGTTGGTTGAGGGTGAGTTTTTGGAAATATTTAAATGAATTTTCTGATGTCATTGCGCTTTTTAAAACTGAGGTCATGCGCTGAACTCGAGAACTTGTGCTAACTATCATAATAATTATGGTTATTATTATAATAATCAACCAGTTTCACCGCTTGTGCAAAAGCTTGTCATATATCGCAAAAACAACGGTCAACTAAACAAATAAGCATCTTTACCGACTTCAAAAAAAGGGAGAAGTTTTCAATTTGATTGAATTTTTTTTAAATACCTTCTTCAGCGATATCTTTGCAAAATGTTAACCAACTTTCATTAAACCCCAAGCGAACGCCGGCGTTCGAACGTCATTGTCTTTCTATTGTGTCTCTAATTACGCTACTCAATAGGTTAATGATCTTTTTTCGTTTCAAAGAGTTTTTTCCTAAGGTGGCTAATTTCTAGGGTGGTGAAGATCCGTCGTAGAACTTCAGAGATGGAACAGTTTCAATAAATTATAGCTAATCTTCCAGGTTTACTACGAGCACACATCTATTTATTGTTAACACTATTTCATAACACAAGAAATACGCAAGTACGCATTAAAGAGATGCGCAGCCGTTATTCCTTTAATCCTCAATTTCTGATTTAAGTATTTGAAGTTAAGTATTTCTCAAATTCTATGTTAGCCTGGAAATCTGACAAAATTTGGCATTTTGGTACGGTTTGAGACGTTCTTAACTCAAAATACTCAATTCAGAAACCGGCTTACGCGCTATAAATCAGTTTTAGTTCTGGAATACAACAACGAAAAATTTAAGAATAAAAAAGTTTTTTTTAGAACTTCCAAATTTAAATAAAGGCATATTACCAGGAAGTATCAGGTGCAAGAATGCAAACAAAGTGTAAAGTTTCCAGTAGTAACAGAAGGATATTGAAATCTTCCCTCTTTGTACTTAGTTTACTTCAATCATTTCCTCCAGTGTTCTCTTGGATTTGTGAAGTTTCAAACTTACGACATCTAATTTGTACTACTTTCACAGTTATTTGTTCAGTGAAAAAGTACTTGGAACGTCCTCGATATGTTTTATTTTTATTGTCTCTTGTTTTTTCGCACGGATTTTTCGATGTAACCTTGTTCTTCGAATAGTGATTGAAAAGGTTTATCGTGGGACCTAAATAAATAACAGGACATAGCTAATGTTTTGTGTGTCCGTCGCTCCAAAACGTGCCAAGATGGCGCGTTTTTATGTATCATAAGAATAAAGTTGAAGAAGTATAGTGATTACTTTAGTTATTGATTCTCCATCTAGAATTAGTTTAATGTATGTCAGTGTAGTGCTCGATGGACACAGTGGTTGGGCTATTGGCGTGTATGATCTCGCATGCAACAAATTGTATTGGTTGCTGCGCCGTGTGACGCGTGTATGATCTCGCATGCAACAAATTGTATTGGTTGCTGCGCCGTGTGACGCGTGTATGATCTCGCATGCAACAAATTGTATTGGTTGCTGCGCCGTGTGACGCGTGTATGATCTCGCATGCAACAAATTGTATTGGTTGCTGCGCCGTGTGACGCGTGTATGATCTCGCATGCAACAAATTGTATTGGTTGCTGCGCCGTGTGACGCGTGTATGATCTCGCATGCAACAAATTGTATTGATTGCTGCGCCATATGACGCGTGTATGATCTCGCATGCAACAAATTGTATTGATTGCTGCGCCGTGTGACGCGTGTATGATCTCGCATGCAACAAATTGTATTAGTTGCTGCGCCGTGTGACGCGTGTATAATCTCGCATGCGACAAATTGTATTGGTTGCTGCGCCGTGTGACGCGTGTATGATCTCGCATGCAACAAATTATATTGGTTGCTGCGCCGTGTGACGCGTGTATGATCTCGCATGCAACAAATTGTATTGGTTGCTGCGCCGTGTGACGCGTGTATGATCTCGCATGCAACAAATTGTATTGGTTGCTGCGCCGTATGGCGCGTGTATGATCTCGCATGCAACAAATTGTGTTGGTTTCTGCGCCGTATGACGCGTACTATGATCTCGCATGCAACAAATTGTATTGGTTGCTGCGCCGTATGACGCGTGTATGATCTCGTATGCAACAAATTGTATTGGTAGCTGCGCCGTGTGACGCGTGTATGATCTCGCATGCAACAAATTGTATTGGTTGCTGCGCCGTATGACGCGTGTATGATCTCGCATGCAACAAATTGTATTGGTTTCTGCGCCGTATGACGCGTGTATGATCTCGCATGCAACAAATTGTATTGGTTGCTGCGCCGTATGACGCGTGTATGATCTCGCATGCAACAAATTGTATTGGTAGCTGCGCCGTGTGACGCGTAAATGATCTCGCATGCAACAAATTGTATTGGTTGCTGCGCCGTATGACGCGTGTATGATCTCGCATGCAACAAATTGTATTGGTTGCTGCTCCGTGTGACGCGTGTATGATCTCGCATGCAACAAATTGCATTGGTTGCTGCTCCGTGTGACGCGTGTATGATCTCGCATGCAACAAATTGTATTGGTTGCTGCGCCCTGTGACGCGTGTATGATCTCGCATGCAACAAATTGTATTGGTTGCTGCGCCGTGTGACGCGTGTATGATCTCGCATGCAACGAATTGTATTGGTTGCTGCGCCATGTGACGCGTGTATGATCTCGCATGCAACAAATTGTATTGGTTGCTGCGCCGTATGACGCGTGTATGATCTCGCATGCAACAAATTGTATTGATTGCTGCGCCGTGTGACGCGTGTATGATCTCGCATGCAACAAATTGTATTGGTTGCTGCGCCGTGTGACGCGTGTATGATCTCGCATGCAACAAATTGTATTAGTTACTGCGCCGTGTGACGCGTGTATGATCTCGCATGCAACAAATTGTATTGGTTGCTGCGCCGTGTGACGCGTGTATGATCTCGCATGCAACAAATTGTATTGGTTGCTGCGCCGTGTGACGCGTATATAATCTCGCATGCAACAAATTGTATTAGTTGCTACGCCGTGTGACGCGTGTATAATCTCGCATGCGACAAATTGTATTGGTTGCTGCGCCGTGTGACGCGTGTATGATCTCGCATGCAACAAATTGTATTGATTGCTGCGCCGTGTGACGCGTGTATGATCTCGCAGGCAACAAATTGCATTGGTTGCTGCTCCGTGTGACGCGTGTATGATCTCGCATGCAACAAATTGTATTGGTTGCTGCGCCCTGTGACGCGTGTATGATCTCGCATGCAACAAATTGTATTGGTTGCTGCGCCGTGTGACGCGTGTATGATCTCGCATGCAACGAATTGTATTGGTTGCTGCGCCATGTGACGCGTGTATGATCTCGCATGCAACAAATTGTATTGGTTGCTGCGCCGTATGACGCGTGTATGATCTCGCATGCAACAAATTGTATTGATTGCTGCGCCGTGTGACGCGTGTATGATCTCGCATGCAACAAATTGTATTGGTTGCTGCGCCGTGTGACGCGTGTATGATCTCGCATGCAACAAATTGTATTAGTTACTGCGCCGTGTGACGCGTGTATGATCTCGCATGCAACAAATTGTATTGGTTGCTGCGCCGTGTGACGCGTGTATGATCTCGCATGCAACAAATTGTATTGGTTGCTGCGCCGTGTGACGCGTATATAATCTCGCATGCAACAAATTGTATTAGTTGCTACGCCGTGTGACGCGTGTATAATCTCGCATGCGACAAATTGTATTGGTTGCTGCGCCGTGTGACGCGTGTATGATCTCGCATGCAACAAATTGTATTGATTGCTGCGCCGTGTGACGCGTGTATGATCTCGCAGGCAACAAATTGTATTTGTACGGCCTAGGTCTTGTATATGTGAGTTTACGTGTTTTTTAACGCACCAACGATACAGAAGTAATTCAGGGCTAGAGATTTTAAAACAAATAAGGTGAATAACGACTCCTGAAGATAGCTACGATGTTACAATGTGCTACGGGTAATGATTTAAATAAAAAATATGCGGTTCAGAGTAAAGTTGCAGATTCGTTTATTAACAAATGTTTTGCTATTTATTCTAATTACACAAAAGTAGTACCTGTGTCTAATTAAGAAACAATTACGGAAGCACAATAGTCTTATTTTTTCGTTTGAAGATTGCTAGTTTTCTGTTTCTGAGACTTTAATTAAAGAAATACAAATTGTTTCAATCATAAACATTAGTTAGACAACATTTCCGTTTTTTATTTATAATATTCATATTCTTTATAGGATAAATACCTATAATGAATATGAATATATTTAAAGAAAGAGGACATAATTATTGTTAAACGTTCATTTAATATTCTCGTACTACCTGTTACTGTTCATTTAAATCTTTCTCTTGGAGTCATATAAATTACCAAAGTTAATTCTATCGAAATTAATGCACTTTTTTTTTAAAGAGATTAATAACGCGTAAAGGTAAACAGAGATAGAAGTGTAAGTCTTTATAAGGCTGCGCGGTTATTACATATATATTACAGTAATTTTAAATATATATATTTGTTTTTATTTTCTGGAAAGATTTATGCGTCTTGGCTTCAACCCCAGCCAGGCGTTTTACCTAATTTGTGTTCAATACATCATCACTGCTCTCAAAACGTTAAAAGAAAACATGTTGAAGAAATCGGCAGCATGTCCTAGCAACAAAAATTCATGGACATGTGATATCCACCAACTCGCACTGGGTCCGCATCGTGAATTACAGCGCAAAAGCGCATTCTCTCTCCTAGACAGAAGGCCTGAGTCCCAGCAGTGGGAACACTGTAAGGCTGATTATGCTGTGTTATGCTATGCTACATTCAAGTGTCGTCCAGTGATAGTGTAAATTGTTAAACTGTTGGAAACAACACATTAATTGATTATAACTTAGACCCTTGTAATGAACGACCGTAAGGGCCGCCATAACCAACATAACATAATTATAATCTACCCTCGTCCATAACCTCTCAGGAAGCATTGAGGGACTTAACATATTACCAGATTTATGAGTTATGGTCAAAGTTCAGTTAAACTTGTAACTAACTCAATGCAGCCACTAAATATTTTAGGTCATTTTACATAAACTAACCACTAATGCCGACCAATGTACTTACTAACATCTTTAGTATCTCCAAGCATCCGAACTTGGTGTATTTATTCGACCGAACTTTAGTTTTGCGAACTTTTAAAGTACTTCCACTGTTCAGTTTGTGTAACAAAGGTAGTTGAGCAGAGTTGAGTCTAACAAATGGGCATCGGACGGAATTAAATGGCGGGGAAACAGGAGGTCTCAGATCTCTTGTTATGCAAATATTTGGCCTCGGGAGATGACAAATTGTGATGCATTCTATAAAAAACCCGGAGGACCCGACCGAGACGGATGTAGTCAGCAGTTGTGCCTGAATAAAATTTTCTATCTATATCTTAGAGCGGTTCTATCATCCCAAGGGATCACCCAAGGACACTATCCTCATTTTTTTTTCTTTTATTGTGTTTAAGTCTTTTGTGCCGATGCAAAACACGTGTACACTGCCAGTCCATAATTGTATTTTATGTTAGCCACGTCTTTTAGCTCTCGATCCTGACAAATGTCAGTGAGCGTCGTCATCCTTTAGTAAGATTGAGGCGTGGAGCTGGTCTCGACTTTTAAACAGGTAGCGTAGGAATAGTTGAGTTATGGCTTACCTATAGGTGGATATGTATTTGTCAGATAAGTTATTCATTTTATTCTATAGAAACTAAGCTTGTCTTTAACGCCTAAATGTTTTGAATATGTGAGAAAATTTGCGACTTTTTTTTCCGGTGGGAAAATCATCTTATGACATCCTCCGCTCGTGGGCGGAGTGGGAGATAGTGTCAGACTTTTACTGGCTAAAAATCCACTCCTGTTCCTTCGTTGCCTTTCGTACCAGGGCCGAGTCTTCCTTTCAGAATCAGACATTTGGCCCCAGTAGGCTTCGACCCTGCTGGGAGTGCTGGGCCCCTACAGTTGCTGACATCTCCTTGAGGCGCGCGTGGAACAGTACGCGCCGTCGACGACTTCGGCTCGGTCCGGATGTTTACCGGACGGTCGGACGGCGAGCTACCCATTGCTCGCCGTCCGACGTTTAGAAAGGTTATTTTTCAATACTAGAAAACCAATTTCTTTTCAGATTTTTATTAATTAGGCTCTGTGCGATACCCAATCTAACATTGCCCCAAATATGTCCACGTTTTCAAGTTAAACCCAGAATAATTTGGAAAGTCCTTTTATTCAATATTCATTAAAAGCTTCCCTCCCAAAACCAGCCTAATCATCAAATAGTCGTATACCTCCTGGAAAACTAATGAATTTTAATCCAGGCAAGTTTTACGACCAAACGCTGATTTACAAAGGAGAAGAACGGAATAATCTTGGAAAGGTATCACTGTCATTTGCTGTGACCCTGTTCATTTCTTAGGACAAAAGCGTCTTTGTAACAAAGGGGTCTTGTTAAAACTATAATGTCCAAGGAACCCTGACGTGAATATAATTTAATAGTACAGACGATTGCTTATTTAAGAATAATAGCTTTTATGTCCCTTTGCATTGTGGCTATCATGTATATGGCTGAACAGGAGGCTCGTTTAGTTGTGGACTTAAACAGAATTATGAACACTTGAAACTGCGGGAGTGAGTTGAATTACTCTTTGGAGAGTATTACTGCGTGAGGGTAGGCAAAGTTAGTAATATGGGCTTTGTTGAAATTAGTTAAAAACTCCTTTATTGGTTCTTATACCATCAAAGTGTTTAGCCTTTTTCTTACTATGTTTTTGATGACTTCTCACGATCTATGGTGGAACGAGAGGGCGTGTCAGACTTTTACTGACTAAAACCACACCGGTGTCCTTCAGTTGTTCTTTGCGTTCTGGAACCACGGGTTTCCTTTTCAGAAAAACCCATCGGCCTTAGCGGGCATCTGCCCTGCTGGGCTCCTTATATACTATGCCCTGTCGACGACTTGGGCTCGGTCCGGACGATCCGGACGGCCGGACAGAAACCCGTTCTTCCAGTCTAATCAGATGCAGCTGAATAACATAAATATTCTTTATATAAAGAGCCTATCCGAACTCCACAACCCAGTAACTGAGTAATTAATACGATACCCATTGGCAACGCTGGTGTCACAGGTTCTGGTTTCTGAATAACGGTAACTCTCAAAAAAATTCAAATGACAGCCAGGATCAACGGCTAGACACGTTTTAGAAGCACGGAGGAAACTAGGTATGTGTGTACTACAATAGACAAATATCTCGAGCGCACAGATCACTGTGTCGATGTGGTTTGGGCAGTTTGTGGCCAACTGATGACATTATGACATAGTCTGTAGTCGAACGGCGACGGTGATACGTCAGCTTAGAGTACTAATAATAATAAAGCTTAGAATAATAATACAGGATATTAATGCAATAGATCGTCACTCAACCACACACTGACTTCGGTAAGCGTTGCTGCGGCTTTTATCATTAACCCCGATTTCTCATGGGTAGTGTGAAAGTGAAACCCGGGGCCCTGGGACGAAGGCAAAGAAGGAATAGGAGTCTGACACTATCTCGCGCTCCGCCCAAGAACGGGATTTGTCATAAGATGATTTTCCCACCCAATAAAAAGAAACCCCGATTTCTGATTTAAACATTTGTACTTGAAACTTTACTTTAACCTAAAAACCAGTCAAAATTTGGAATTAAAGTAGGGTTTGGGACATTCCAATTTAAAATACTCATTTCAGAAACCCACCCTTAGCTACGCGCTCCTTCTTACGCAAGTTACGCACAAACGGTGCTGGCAAAATATAACTTGACCATGATACAACTACAACACAACAGAACAACACAACACCACAAAAACACAACATACAATGCAACAACAACAACAGAATAACAACCACTACTACAACAACTACTGTACTGTTGTTGATATACAACTTTTTTTTGACAAAAACCCTAACAGATTCATTGTAGTTTTCAAGCACTATATATATTTCATTTTCTGGAGATTTCATGATGAATAATCATGGAACTTTCAAATGATGTGGCACTATCAAACTAATATTATTAAGGCAAAAGTTTGTGAGTGTGTGTGTTTTATGTTTGTTACTTCTTTACGCTCGAATGGCTGAACGAATTTCAATAAAACTAGGGCCTTGCCTTGGAATAGCACTTTAGTAGATTTTAGAGGAATTGGATAATTTTTATTCCGGAATTATGTTCCCTTGGGATAATTTTCTACTATTACGCGACCGAAGCTACTGGCAGCAGCTAGTTAATACATAAAAATAAATTTATGAATCATCGATTTTTATGTATTAACTATGTGTGTGTGTGTGTTTTGTGTGTGTTTGTATGTATATGTATGTTTTTATGTATGTGTTATTGTATTTACTATGGTAAATGTTATAAAGGAGAACGCTATACTATTTTTGGCTTTATTCAAAAGTAAAGAAAAACCGCTGATTATTTATTTTCAATGGACGATTCCATTGCGTCCAAGATATTTCTATTATTTGGAATTCAATTCTATTTCAATGCTTTCTTCGATTATTATGTGCTGTTGTGTTTGTGAGCTTGACCTTGAGATTTTTATTGAGTCCAAAAGCCCGACCAGTCATTGACCGTTTTAAAATTGAATAAAATATATTTTGGCAAGTCAAGTCAGCCAACGAAAGTTCACCCTTAACTACCCGTCATTCTTCTCATGTTTACAAGCGTTTATTTGTTTAGTACTGTACCAAACCTTAAGTGGCAGTGGGCAGGGCACATTACTCGCAGAACAAACAGATGGTCGATGGGGCCGAAAGGTTCTAGAGTGGCAAGCGCGTACCCGTAGACACAGCATTGGAAGGCCTCCTACAAGGTGGACCGATGACTTGGGAATTATCATCGAATTCACATGACCCATAGGGAGGCCCATGTCCAAAAATGGACGTCTTTCGTCCGAAATGAGGATGATAACTGTACCAAACCTGGAAACTTTTTTGTGAAATTTTTTTAAAGGACAACGTTGAAATTTTAATATAAAAACAAGTTAAAAAATGTTTAAATTCAACTTCACTCACAGTCACAATGTTTTACGTGCATTACATACATTAAGCGCTACTGACGTAGAAGTTGTTTCCGACCCTAGCAATTATATTCGGCTACGTCCGGCTTTTTTCACTCAGCGTAGGTACTTAATAGTGGAGTAAACACTTGTAGATACTCTTAGTACATTCTTTACTGAAACTACAAAGAATTTTATTATTGATAAAAACCAGTGCTTGACTGAGATCCCACCTGATGGTAAGCAGTGATAGTGCGTGCAGTGATAATGTAGTGTGCAGTGGTTGTGAGATTGTGCATTATTATTATTATTATTTTCTATACAACTACACATGTTATCACCATTTTTAAACCTAACAAAAATATATACTTACAAAATTTAGAAATATAACAATGAGTAGTCTACCGTCATCGGCAAACAGGCTCTGAGCTACCGATGGTCACAGCTCTTGAAAAAGGAACTTTCTAACATTACGCGCCCTATTCAGGAGTATTGCTTTCTGGATCAAGCGCTAGATCCAACTGCCCCACGAAAAAAGCCTCTTTAAGTGTTCGCCGAGGTTCATTAATATTATTATCAATAGCCCTTATTATCTCACTGCTGGGCAAAGGCCTTTCTCCATTCTTTCCAACAACGGTCACAATTTTTCGCTTCTTCTTTCCAATTTTTAAGAAATACATCCAGATCGTCCCGTCATCTCCTTCATGGTCTTCAGCAACTGTGGGGGCCCAGCAGGGTCGAAGCCCACTGGGGCAGTGGGTGATGCGAAAGAGATCCCCGGGGCTCTGTAATAATAGCAAAGAAGGAACAGGAGTAGTCAGTAAAAGTCTGACACGCCCTCCTGCTCCGCCCAAGAGCGAATTAAGGATGTGATTAGAATATTTTACCAAATAAAAAAAAAACAATTTCCTTCACGGTCTGTCGCTTAAGGTAGTACATAAATATTTAAATAATAAGTAAGTAAACAGTCTCGTAAAAGCTTCTAAATTAAAGTTATAATTATTATATTACATAGTAATTAAATATATTCGTGTTCAAAAACATATTTCTTTGCAGTAGGTCTCCTAAAAAGGCCTTTTAATAAGGTAAAATGTAACATTTATATTTTTCTAGTTAATGAAACTTTCACATTGGCATTCAAATATACTGTTTCGTCTCGTCTTTGATTCGTAAACATTCGTGAAAGAACTCCGGCAGTATATCAATGTGTAATGGGAATTTTCGGCTGATCAAAGTGCCTCGAAAAACCCTTAAAATGTAGCCAATTTGTTTCTTTTGCTCGGATTCATTTACCTTATTTTTTGTGTACGTTGTAAATTTATAAAAATATATGAATATGAGCATTGAGATATAAGTACTAACGTACTAGAGAAGCTACGTCAAATAACTGAATTGTCCTATTTTCGTAATTTGAATCTTTAGTTCGCTGCAGCGCTAAAATAATAACAATTCGTCTAAACCGTAACTAATTTACCACAGTGCTAGATTTGCTGCGGAAGTGTATTTATTCTTGGCAAAAAGGTCTTAAGCGCCATTTAAATCACGGTACTTACGCGTTTTCTTCGACAAAGTGCGGCGCGATCGCCGCAGTTGAACGAGACAAAGTAGGAATTTACGGTGTCTTCTCTAGTACGTTAGTACTTATATCTCGATGAATATGAGCGTTTTTGTGTCTAGATTTTGTTTTTATATCTAAACACTAGCTTTTGCCAGCGGCTTCGCCCGCGTGGACGTAGGTTTCTCCGAACAAACTTTGGATCCCGTTAAATCCCCTTAGGGGGTGAATTTTGGAAAATCCTCTTTTAGTGCTCGCCAACGACATAAAAGAAAGCTTTGTGCAAAATTTCAAGTCTCTTACTTCAAAAACATAGGACTTTCATACAAACTTCCAACTCCCGTTTTACCCCCTTAGGGGTATTATGGCGGTAATTCCCCTCTTTGAGGAGTGGCTGGAAAGGCAACACGGCGTCCTTACCTACCGCATGACGCAGGTCCTCACCGGACATGGTAAGTTCGGGAGGTTCCTGCACCGGATTCGTGCGGAAGAAACGCCCGGGTGCCACCATTGTGCGGACCACCCGGAGGACACGGTGGAGCACACGGTGGAGGTGTATCCCGCTTGGGCAGAGCAACGCCGTGTCCTCGTGGGGGCGATTGGCGGCGGCGATCTCTCGCGCCGGGCCTTGGTACAGGCCATGGTCCGAAGCGAGGAGGAGTGGCAGGCGGTTGCCTCCTTCTGCGAAGCAGTAATGCTAGCAAAGGAGGCGGCCGATCGCGTGAGGCAACGGCCCTCACGCCCCAATCGCCGCCGGGATTCCGATCCCGATTTCCGGCCATCGTAGGCGCAGGCTTGCGGACGGCGAGCAATGGGTGGCTCGCCGTCCGACCGTCCGGTAACCGTCCGGACCGAGCCCAAGTCGTCGACGGCGCGTGCTGTTCCACGCGCGCCTCAAGGAGATGTCAGCAACTGTAGGGGCCTAGCAGGGTCGAAGCCTACTGGGGCCAAGGGTCTGATTCTGAAAGGAAGACTCGGCCCTGGTAAGAAAGGCAACGAAGGAACAGGAGTGGGTTTTTAGTCAGTAAAAGTCTGACACTATCTCCCGCCCCGCCCAAGGGCGGGGGATGTCATAAGATGATTTTCCCACCGAAAAAAAAAAAAAAACCCCCTTAGGGGTGGAGTTTCGTAAAATCCGTTCTTAGCGGATGTCTACACCCCTAGGTTCCTATAAGGAACCTACCTGCCAAATTTTAAGTTTGTAGTTGTTATTGTTTCTGAGATTTCGTGATTGTGTATTAGTGGTATTTCGTTTTTATTTATATGGATAAACGTAATGTGTACCTATAATTATGATAGTAAATATTAAGAAGACTGCGAAACGATTTATTTTCGTTTGACGTGTGTATCACCATATTCAAAATCTTTTCTATAATTTTTAACTTTGATCATTGAATAAAATGTAACTGACTGGAATTTTGGATATAAAGGAGAACATAAATAAACTGCGTTATCAATATTAATGAGGCGTTTGTTTCAAATTAAATAAAGGATTATACGAATACCACAAAAATATAACCGTAGGCGCGGACTTGCGTACGGCGAGCAATGGGTGGCTCGCCGTCCGACCGTCTGGTAACCGCCCGGATCGAGCCCAAGTCGTCGACGACGCGTACTGTTCCACGCGCGGCACAGGGAGATGTCCGAAAATCGTAGTGGCCCAGCAGGGTTGAAGCCTAGTGGGGCCACGGCTAGTGTGAAACTGAAACCCGGGGTCCTAGAACGAAGGCAAAGAAGGAACAGGAGTGGGTTTTTAGTCAGTAAAAGTCTGACACTATCTCCCGCTCCACCCAAGAGCAGGATTTGTCATTAGATGATATTCCCACCTAAAAAAAAACCTACACAGACTAGAATTCAAATGATAAAAATTAGTATTATATTTTATAAATAGCGATATTTTTTTGTTTGCAGAAGTATATACATATACACAATACTAGCTGACTCGGCGAACTTCTTACCGCCTAACAGTTAATAAATGTAGTCTATCTTTCGATATAGTCAACTGATTGCGATCAAACAAAGCCTATGTAAATATCAAGTTACACAAAATTTTAATGTATATAAGTTATCTATATCAATTTCGTACATTTTACGCACAATCAAAAACTTATATAGATTTATTATATGTATAGATAGATTTCCTGGAAGTACTGAGACCGCTGTGAGAAAGGGATACAGCCTGTTTAGCTCTGTTTCTCTCACACACCAGAATTATGATGATTTCAAGAAGTCATGAAAGTAATAATAATAAATAAATAATAAATGTATTTATTGGAACATAACAATTTTTACAATATATAGTGCTCGTTAACAGCTACATTAGTTTAATATAAAACTGTGTCGCAGCCATTAGCGCCCACCTCCTAGAGGATAGACTTCGGCGTTCCAGCTTAATTTATGGAAAAGTCCACCTAATTATAAAAAAAAAATCTTTTACATGTTGAAAAATAAAGTATCCCTTCTATCCCGAAAATGCTCGTTTTCTAAAAAGATAGGCCAATGGTGACGGGAGTAAAGACGGGATAAAAATAAAATGCATTATCAATTTATGTTCTAAAAGTTGACAAAGCAGAACCAGAGGTTGAACCACCGAACCTCTTTCAATAGATTTGAGTATGAAAATAGCAAATTCTGTCCAATTTCGGAGTAAATCACGAAATATATTATGTTGTTTTTATGTGTAGGCTATAATCTTCTAATCCTTGACGTTAGTTGACGTTGAGTAGGCGAAGAGGGGACGGTAAGACAGGCTCTGAATCGCCATTCACATCCTCGTAAGAATAATACACGATGGCTGTCGACTTAGGAAGCCTAAATTATTAAAGCATTTCGAACCCAAAAAAATGTGTTCGGTTAATAACCAAAGCCCAACCATTAGATAGCTGTGTCCCGCTCTTTAAAAGTTTAAAAATATTACCATTCCCATCTTTAAATGGTATATTAGAACTTTGTATCTTTGTACATAAAATAACACATAATGATGTTGTTATAAGTAAAAGTCGAGATATCCAAAAAATTATGTGTAGGTACCCCAACAAAGAATTAAACTATTTTCCAACAATGTTTAACTGTATGGCAATTTGTATTTATAATAAATTATCTAATGTTTCTAAAGATCTTAACTTTATGACATTTAAAAATAAATTATTTGACTTCCTATTGTATAAGTGCTACTACTCAAAAGATGAGTTTTTAAATGAAAAGTTTGGTTCTGAATTTAAATTGGACGATGACTTGCCCTTACATTCCTAATAATTGAATTGAATTTAACACCTATGACATTGTATTGAATAATTCTTAACACTGTATTTATTAATTCCTGACATTATAAAAATATATTTATATATATATATAGGCATTTTTAATTATTCGTTATTTTGTGAAATTAAATATTTACAATTAATTTATTTAATCTGACGTTTATAACAATTATAGTAACTTGCTGGAGAGATATTATGAAAATTTTAATCAATTATAAGTAATCTGAAATTAAATATTTGTACACCACATGTAATAATAGAATTTAAAGAGGCCTCATTAATGTTAAGATCATACTACTTTGTATACCTACATTCTGGCAAATAAATAAATAATTATTATTATAAGTCCTATCAGGTACCTAGCAACCTAGTTAGAATTTTCGGCGTCACTGAAATTTTCGCTGGTTCTGTTCTAAAATTGGTTGCTATTTTATTTATATTCACGTTACCTAAAGCTGTGAGTTTTTTACGCAAGATATTGGAATAGATATCGTTGTTCGTTTCCAAACAGATACCAGCTTTTACTTTAGTGCAATAAAACTTCACGATCTCGTGATCAGGTGTTCCTCTCTGGCTATTGCCTCTTCTTGTTTTACGATTTTCAAGCTACCTTAGAAAACAACGAAAACTTTTCTAAAAACATTCTTTATTATTTTACGGAACACTTTTCTTTTGTTTACTACGTAAAGAATGTCCCAAACTTTTTCTATCCATAAAGTGTTCGGACCTTTTTGATAAATCACTTTCTAAGACACAATATTTCTCAATAACGTGTAGTGTTCATATTTGAGAGTGCCAGTATTCTCCTAAGTCTTGCTGAGATGTGTCAGTGTTAATAAAAAAGGAATGAATACACGGGAGTAAAGCCGGGGGCCGAATCAAGTTCGTAGTAGGCAACGCAACTCGACACCAAAAGTAATCCTCTTATCCTAATATGGGGTGGTGGAAGCCTTTTTATATAAGAAGATATATGACGTTACATATACGGAATATTAGTGCACTGTGTACGTTGGTGTCCTGTGATCCATCAAGTAGGTACCTATAAACAGTATTTTGCTTCAGCTCAGTTTTAAGCCGAGCCTTATGTGGATTTTCTTGGAAATGGGTTATTATGCGAGCTTGTTGTCTCGTTGGTACAGTTTCCTTTGCTTCAGTGTTATGAAAATTTCTTCGAAGTTCAAATATGTCGTCAAGAATTATTTTTTTTAAATCTAATGTGCTATTTTAAAAATTGTTGATTAGCATGGCCTGTAGTTTTAAGGGTTCTGTACCCAAAGGGTAAAACGGGACCCTATTATTAAGACTCCACTATCCGTCTGTCTGTCTGTCTGTCTGTCCGTCTGTCATCACGCTGTAACTCATGAACCGTGAAAGCTATACAATTGAAGTTTTCACAGATGAAGTATTTCTGTTGCCGCTATAACAACAAATACTAAAAACAGAGTAAAATAAATATTTAAGTGGGGCTCCCATACGACAAACGCGATTTTTGGCCATTTTTTGCTACGGACAGTACGCCCTTCGTGTCCGAGTTCGACTCGCACTTGGCTGTTTTTTTTTTTTAAGTTTTGAATCGCGTGGCCTATATTTTTTTACTCAGTTTCTTCTGTCAATACTGGTCATGTTCACAATATTCCAGCCTGTTAGTTTGCAGTATATCTAGCTATATGTATGTGTATGTAGAGACTATACAATCTATGTGTGTACCTAGATTGTATAGTCTCTGCAATAACGAATAGTTAACATTGGGTAAACCTGTATACAATACTGTATTTGTTTGTCGGTTATTGGCTAACTAAAGCCAGTGGCGTAAGCACTAATATCGACGTACTGTGATCACCAATCTGTTTCCTGTGTATCATACTCGTATTAGATTATGATAGAGTCTTGTGTCAGTTTAATAGTTGACTGTTCTCAGTAGTAAACCTTTCATCAGCTGAAAGACGTCCACTGTTGGACATGAGACTCCCCCAAGTGTCGTCATAAGTAAACCATTTAGTGGGTCATAAATAAGGCTTGTCTTTTTTATGACTCGCTCAAGGGTTTGGTTCGAAATTAAGTTTTGATGAGTTTCTCAATTTAAGATGGATTGATCTTGGTGGTGTGTGTAGATTGAAATTTACATTATTCCTGTGTGTGTAAGTTTTTTTCTATGAAACCGATCACTCCGACTTTATGCACACATCTCAACGCCCCAACCGCTGAGACCCCAACTTCAACTACCAGTCACCGTAGGCGTGTGTTTGCGGACGACGAGTAATGGTTAGCTCTCCGTCCGGCGGTCCGGTAACCGTCCGGACCGAGCCCGAGACGTCGACGGCGTGTAGTTTTCCACGCGTGCTTCAAAGTGATGTCAGAGAACCGTTCCGAACCCAGCAGAGCCGAAGCCTACTGGGACCATGGGTCGACATCTGAAAGAGAAACCCGTGGGCCTAGAACGCAAAGGTATCTGAAGGAAGACAGGTATGGGTTTTTAATAATATACCTTAAAAAAACTGGGCAAGTGCGAGTCGGACTCGCGCACTGAGGGTTCCGTACAAACTTGAAAGGTAAATTGCGGTTTACAATTTATGACGTGTTAAATAAAATTACTTACTAGATCTCGTTCAAACCAATTTTCAGTGGAAGTTTGCATGGTAATGTACATCATATATTTATTTTTTAGTTTTATCATTCTCTTATTTTAAAATTTATTGTATTTTTTCTATTTTTGTGTGTAAATCTTAATGCAGTTCACAGAATACATCTACTTACCAAGTTTCAACAGTATAGTTCTTATAGTTTCGGAAAAAAGTGGCTCTGACATACGGACGGACAGACATGACGAATCCATAAGGGTTCCGTTTTTTGCCATTTGGCTACGGAACCTTAAAAAATCCAGACGGAAAAAAATGTGCACGTGAATCTAAACACACAAGCAAGACCGCCTTCGTGAGATAGGACAACGGTACCTAGGTCATTCTGTATTTATCACTGAGTTCTAAGTCTCCGATAGAAATAATTTCTCTCCGCTCGATCTATTCACTTTACGGTTAGTTCCTGCACTCCGCAGGTGGCGCTATCTATCGTCGTCAGATATTACTTAAGTTTAAGATTTATTACTTGAGTGGATTTCGTTACGGTTTCTTCGGTGGAAAGCATGATAAATTGAACTGGATCAAATGATTGAAGGATTCTTGAATGATTATCGGAACGATGTTTAGATTTTGTTATTAGATTTTTGAGGCTAAAAGACCTTTGATATTTATGAAAATAGATGAACAGAGAATTCTTAACGATTCACGGTTATTGTCTTATCGCATAAGTATGTATTGAAGAGCGTTATTACTAAAAGTTAAGATAAGGCAAGATAAAACTAAAGTTTATTAGTTAAAATAGTGATTTACCTCAGCTTTGCACGGCTGTGACAAATATTTAAAATTCTCGTCTCTTCTCTACTGTTGTTTCTGATGGATCACTCTATCTGTTGGCGAATATGGCATAAAAATCTGTTCGGTAGTTTTTGAATATATAGCGAACAGACAGACACATGCGGTGGGGCAATGACCTCCATGTTTTGCCATTCTACTTGTGTATAGAGTAAACAATTGCGTACTATGTAGGCAGGCACAAATAGTTACTGAATTAAGATCTACACATTTAAATGAGATTTAAAAAGCTAACTTTAAAAAAAAACAAATAGTGAAAGATTTTCTATTCATTATTGTAATAAATATAATGACATATTAAATTGAATTAGATAAATAGTAATTATAGTTACAGATTATAACAAATTTATAATGACGTATTATGTAACCAAAATAATCAGATATATTAGTGTATTAAAGAAAAAAAAACCCGAGCAAGTGCGAGTCGTACTCACGCACTGAGGGTTTCATACAAACTTACCAATGAAAACCGTTCAATCCCGAATTGAGTTACGAAGATTTTACCAAATGCAGACCTAAGTCATCATCATCATCATCATTTCAGCCGAAAGACGTCCACTGCTGGACGTAGGCCTCCCCCAAGCGTCTCCACAACGACCGATCCTGTGCGTCTCGCTTCCACCGCACTCCCGCAACTCTCACCAGGTCGTCGGTCCTTCTTGTGGGAGGCCTTCCGACGCTGCGCCTTCCGGTACGCGGTCGCCACTCTAGAACCTTTCGGCCCCATCGACCATCCGTTCTACGAGCAATGTGCCCTGCCCACTGCCACTTTAGTTTGGCGATTCTTCGGGCTATGTCGGCGACCTTGGTTCTCCTGCGGATATCTTCATTCTTTATGCGATTACGCAAGGAAACTCCGAGCATAGCCCTTTCCCTTTCCTTTGGATGTGTGTAAGCCTTCTGATGAGACCAGATCAGAGATGCAGATGCAGACCTAAGTATATGGTTTTAATTTCATCTCGATACCTCCACGCGTTCCCGAGATAAAGGGTATTGACAGACAGAAAAACAGACTGACAGACATACAGACAAACAGACATACAGACAGACAGACATACAGACAGACAGACATACAGACAGACAGACATACAGACAGACCGACATACAGACAGACAGATAGACAGACGGACAACAAAGTGATCCTATAAGGATTCCGTCTTTTTCCTTTTGAAGTACAAAAACCTAAAAAGTAGTCTCTTAGTGACTTGAACAGGACATTACAACTAAATAAAAATTTACTAACTAAAATAAAGTAACAATGTAAAAAAACACCCTTTATTTCAGTACGTACTTCAATATTAAAAAAAAATGCGTCATTGGTATTCAGATAGAGCTTGTGATGCTGTGGACACACTCACGGAACACAGATAAATAAAAAAGATGAACAGTAATATGTACACACAAAAGTTTAAGCAACTAGAGCTGAATTAGGAGAAAGATGAAGAAAGATTATATTTACGACAAACATGGCACATAACTGGAACCTGTATTTCGGGTTACAGTCCCCCAAGACACTCAGACCCGAAATAACTATCTGTAGGTCATAAAAAATTTTACTAGTCTACAGCCAACATTTAACAGAGTGGCCGTAAGGGTTTTTATATTAATTAACTAGCGTAAGTATATAAGCCATTATTTCTCGTAAAAAGTAAAGGATAAAAAATGGTTGTTGTGGGTTATACCTAAAAGATAGACATATACCATCGCGGATTTTTTTGTAGATCTTTTTAAGGTGTACAATACTGTAGTACATTATTTTGATTTATCTCTTAAGGTTCAGCTAGCGTTTGCAATGTTAGCGCAAAAAATGTGTTCATTTACGACGTCACATTAGAAACCTCGAAAATCATCAGTGTTCCTCTACTATATTGTACGTGTATTATACACATAAACCTTCCTCTTGAATCACTCTATCTATTAAAAAAAACCTCATCAAAATCCGTTGCGTATTTTTAAAGATCTAAGCATACATAGGGACAGACAGACACGAAAAGTGACTTTGTTTTATACTATGTAGTGATGCATACCAAAATAATGTGATTCCCTATTTAAAAAATTACATATCACGTACCATTTCTGAGATTTTCGACCTTAAAAACCAATAAAATTCAAAAATACACACATATTACGTTGTTAAAATTCCTAAGCGGCCTATTTTTTTTTACATTTTTGGCTTTTATTTACCTGGATTAGATATTACAAGCATCCTTAAAAAAATTAAATTAGTATATCTTAACTATTTAAGATATCCTGCTGAGTGAATCAACATCAGAATTCTAGCTGGGCTACTGATTTAAAAAAGTTTACAATACAATTAAAATAGTTGCATATTATACACATCATTACTTTGAAGATAAACATAAAAATAATAAGATAAACACGATCAATTCAAAATTTTAATACTATCAGTGCCATGTAAGGGTATTTTTCATACAATTTTCGAGAAACTTCATAAAGATGCAACTGAAAATGTAGACTTGATGAAATTTTTCTACTCTCAAATTCAAACTCAGGAGCCTTCAAATATAACGAAACACCAATGGTCATGGCTGTTGCATTTAAAAAATAAAAAATTGTAGACTAGTGGGAACCAAACCCGTGATACGTGGCCCAGCAGCCAATCGCGAGCAGTGGTGGCCGAGTGGTAACGGCCCCGACTTACGAGTTGTAGGTCGCGCATTACTTTGTGTAATTTATTTCATCACCACTGCTCTTAAAACGGTGAAGGAAAACATCGTGAGGAAACCGGCATGTCCTAGAACCAAAAATTCGAAGACATGTGACATTCACCAACCCGCACTGGGCCCGCGTGGTGGATTATGGCCCATTCATATATTTCCAGTAATCAAGCGGGCGAAACCACAGATTTTTTTTATCGTTCTATAATAATTTAGCGACTATTGAACCAGTTTATTTATGTATTATTTCCAGTAATCAAGCGGGCGAAACCAAAGAAAAAATCTTACCGTTCTATAATAATTTGGTGATTATTGATCCAGTTTATTTCTGTATTATTTCCAGTAATCAAGCGGGCAAAACCACAGAAAAAATCTTATCGTTCTATAACAACTTAGCGACTATTCAACCAGTTTATTTATGTATTATTTCCATTAATCAAGCGGGCGAAACCACTGGAAAAATCTTATCGTTCTATAATAATATAGAGACTATTGAACCAATTTATTTATGTATTATTTACTGAAAATACAATAATACAAAAACCATTTTCGTATTAAAAAGAAAAATAAATAAATAGGGCACCAGTTCGTCAAGTAATGGCGTAATTTTCTATATTGATCTGATTCGGTCCACCGTTGATAACGGGCCTCTTGATCTTACAAATTGGCAATATTATTTTTACACGATTGTAATGAAACCCTTCGGCCCTGTCTTTTTGTAATTCATAATAGCCAATTTTGTATAGAATCGACAGACGTGTATGTGTTATTTATTTATCCATGTATTTAGGTTTGTACTGAATTGATTCTTCCAAGGCTAGAGTGAATAGGTTCTTAATAAACTAGTGCGCCTTACCATCAACGATTGCATCATTGCTTACCATCAGGTGGGATCGCATTCAAGCACTAGTTTATATCAATTTAAAAAAAAGTTTAGTTTTAATGGTTAATCTATTTCATAAATTTCTGAGAAGCTTTGTGAACTGAATTCAAACTAAATTTCTTTGATAAACTATTGAAATTAGTAAATCAATCTCAATCATAGAAACTCATGTGCTATCTTACATAGATATGTATTCAAGTTCTCAATACTAATATTAGTTTGGATTAGATAGCACTATTCTCGAAGTAATGCTGGTAGAACCGATGGTCGATGGGGCCGAAAGGTTCTGGAATGACTCAGTGAATGGAGTGAGAACTCAACCCCCAAGGGGGTAAAACGGGGGTTTGAAGTTTGTATGGAGAAACCAACTTTAGCTCGGCCGAAGCCGCTGGCAAAAGCTAGTCTATATATATATAAAATCGAAATACTACAAACTGATTAATCACGAAATCTCAGAAACTATAACACCTACAAACTTAAAATTTGGCAGCTAGGTTCCTTATAGGGTGTAGACATCCGATAAGAACGGATTTTACGAAACTCCACCCATAAGGGAGTAAAACTGGTGTGGGTTGTTTGTATGGAGAAACCTACTTTTACGCGGGCGAAGCCGCTGGCAGAAGCTAGTATGTTTATAATAGTTAATTTCTAGAAGACTATTTAAAGAAAATTACATAATTGTTGAGCATCAAAGGTACTTTTAATCCTTTTTAAATTGCTTTTAGAAAAAAATTGAAGCCAAGCGAAAAAAATTGCATAGATATAAAATATATATGTAGATACAGACTGAATTTTTCAAGTGTGGAACTGCATAGTACGAAAATGAGTGGTCATATATCATATAGATACTGTTTCTTTTAAATGTTGGAATGTTTTTTGAGGTATAAGATAATTAAATTTCATCATTCTGCCCCCCTGGAAATAAATTAACGTTAAAAAAAGTTATAATATAAACACCATGTCATATCATCATATACCTAGGTATATTTAGTTTAGCTCCTACCCTAAAGTCGCAAATGTACGAGAAAGCCCTCGCTTCGACAATATCTGCCAACTCAATACAAATTGTCAAAGCCAAACATCCTTTACCCCAAACAGACTCAAATTGAGAAACCCAAACGCGTAAAGATGAATCGAAGGTCTTATTCACATCATATTGGCCTCGAAAACCAACAATGCGTTAGTTAGACCCTTTGCCCTATGAGGGATTCGAATATCGAACGCTGTCTTCTAAGTTATGTAATAACAACAGAAAATTGTTTGGTTTTGTGGTTGAGATATTATAACATATTTTTATAACTTCTGCGAATTCAGAAATAATCTTAAGACCAAAAAATGTTTTTTTCAGTTTTTACCCGCCTCCGACTACGGAGGGTTTTGACAGGCTATGTATGTATGTGAGTTTGTTCATCTGTTCCCACATAGCTCCTAATCTACTTATCGGAACTCGACGTATGAGGTATCGTTCGAACCGCCTTAATTGTCCGCTGAATATTGGTTGCGTGACGTGTCACAAAACTTGATATGGCGCCCTCTAGCGGACAAAAAGTAATGTGTAAAAAATAAAAATGGAGATAAATACGCCGTGTTTGGTATCATTTGAAAGGGCTTTACTTGTATATTTCCAAAATATTGTTCAAATTTAAAGTGACGCCCTCTAGCGGACAAGAAGTCATGTGTTAAAAAAAATGTTAAGATAAATACACCGTGCTTGATATCATTTGAAAGGGCTTCACTGGTACTTATCAAAATATATCATCAAAATTCAATGTGGCGCCCTTTGGTGGACAAAAATGAATTTACCATTATTAATTAGAAATTTTAAATTTAGCTTTTGCAAATGGTATAGAAGCACAGTGATTTAACACCAAAATAATTTAAATAAAAAAAAGTAAAAAAAACTGAAACCCGACTACGACAAAAAAAAAACGACGAAACTAAAAGTATGAAACAAGATTTCCAGGATGCTGAAATAAACAAGGTAAAAAGAAAAGCCGTAGTCACACGTTATTAAATTACCTATAACGTGTGACTGCGGCTTTTCTTTTTACCTTGTTTATTTCAGCATCCTGGAAATCTTGTTTCATACTTTTAGTTTCGTCGTTTTTTTTTGTCGTAGTCGGGTTTTAGTTTTTTTACTTTTTTTTTATCTCTAAAAGGCATGGTTCTGTTAAAATGTTTTCGGCACTGTAGAGGTTACTTGCTGAAAGTTCAGCCGGCAGGCTGGCAGGAAAAAAACATTCTAAAGAGATTCGGACACTCATTCAAATTTTTAAAAGGTTTTCATTATCATCATCGACTTATAGAATGTTATAGTATTTCTTAATTAGGAAACGCTTATGATTAATGGAACAGTTAAATCCACTGTAAGACATTACAGTGCTTATATATGAGCTTATATGTGAACGGTCTTTTTACACCCTGTATCTACGAGTACATATAGGGCCGATGCCTGATAGGGTCATGGAATCGTTACTCAAAAGGATTTAATCATGGGACTGAAACGCAAAATTCAACTAAAGAAACATAGGTGTGGTTTTAGTCAGTAAAACGCCCTCGCGCTCTATCCTAGAGCGAGAGAAGTCATAAGATTATTTCATACCCCAATAAAAAATCTGTGTACATGAAGGCTTTCTCGAAGTAATATACATGGAGTATTGTTTTAAAACTGGCAGCGTAGAATTATGTCTAATAAATGGCAAAAAGATCGAATGGATTTAGGTTGTGTAGTAACGAACGAGATTTAATTTTTAGATTCTATCAATTTTTAGATAATATCTAATAATCTTAAAGCCTTTTTAATTTAATTTATTGATTGTTTATTTTTTTTTCATTTATAATTTATTTAACTTTAATTTGTAATTTAATTTATTTTTATTCTTGACTTCAAAATGTTTGCCATATTTCGATCTATTCAATTAATTTTTAATATTTTCAATTCATATTAATTTGTAGTGATAATAATCTTAATGTGTTTGACTTATTTGAATCTATTTTTGTGTTAATTTATTGTTTAATGTTAAATTGATTATACTGTAAAATTATGCAATGACAGATTATTATTTCTCAAGGTAGCATTATTATTATGATTAGCGCTATGTACGCCTTAATTGATATGTGCATTAGTCCCTAATGGTATTTTGATTTGTTTTTTTAGATTGTCCCTTTTATATAAAAGCTGTGTGATGTGGCTGGACTAAATTTAAATAAATAAATAAATTTAAAAAAGACCTGTAAATGTTTCTACGATTTTTTCTAAAGGAAAAACATTTTCAACGGAACCTTTCCTGGTTCCGTTGAAAATGTTTTTCCAATGAAACGTTTGTTAGCACTGTAGAGGTTACCTGCTGGAACCAACAATATGTAGGCTGGCAGAAAAAATATTCTGAAGTGTAAAGAAGATTCGAATACTCATTCAAATTTTAAAGATTTCATTATGTTCATAAGCTTATAGAATGTTATAGTGTATCTCTTAATTAGGAAACGCTTATGACTAATTATTATTGAAGAGTTATATCTCGGAGAGGCAGTTCTGTAATCCTGTCTTACAGTACTTATAAGTTGTCAAGCTGAATATATATAGGCTTTCTCAAAGCAATAGGCAATATGGGATATTGTTTTATGACTGGCAGTCTAGTGTTTGTCAAATAAATGTCAAAAAGATTAGACGAATTTGGTCTGTGATATAAAAATAGAGAGTAATATGATTTTATTTCTAGATTCCGTCGCTTGTAATGTTAGCTAATAAGCGGTTTTCCAAAATAGATTAAGCATTCCATTACTTGGTTTAATAATTAATTAATTTAAATCAAAATGCGACGCCAAAGCAATGCTCCAAATTGGCACTGCTTCAACCGAACCGAATAGAATTGAGTATAAATGTACGCCACGTGATGTATTATTGACTCTACGCTTACACATTGTACCTAATACATTACCAACCCCTAATAATAATTTAGAAGCTAGGAGGAGTGGCAGGCTGTCGCCTCCTTCTGCGATGCAGTAATGCTAGCAAAAGAGGAGGCCGCACGTGCACGTGCGAGGCAATGGCACTCGCGCCGTAGGCGCGGGCTTGCGGTCGGCGAGCAATGGGTAGCTCGCCGTCCGATCGTCCGGCAAATGTTCGGACCGAGCCCAAGTCGTCGACGGCGCGTAGTGTTCCACGCACGCCTCAAGGAGATGTCAGCAACCGTAGGGGCCCAGCCGGGTCGAAGCCTACTGGGGCCATGGGTTATGCGAAAGAGATCCCCGGGGCCCTGGAACAATGGCAAAGAAGGAACAGGAGTGGGTTTTTAGTCAGTAAAAGTCTGGCATTATCTCACGCTCCGCCCAAGGGCGGGGGATGTCATTAGTTGATTTTCCCACCCGAAGAAAAAAAAAACTCCTAATTTAGAAACTCTCTAACTGCGTACAAGGTATAGTTATACTTTTAAAATAGGCTGTTAAAACACGCAAGCTAAGAGCTGAGCTTAGTTTTAACTTAGCTCGCATAGATGAGGTAATTTTTCATGCTATATGTACCACAAAATATATTGTGGAAATATGAAAAATAGGGCTGTGGGATTATTCGGGCTGTGGAATCGGTCGGGGTTAGGGGTTTGTCCAAATGAGTTACCCCGACCCTCAAAGGGCAACTAAAGAAATAAAGATGGATTTTATTCAGTAAAAGTATGACATTACTTCTCACTCTACCCAGTAACTCTCGGGTTATTTGATGTTTTTACACCTCAAAAAGAATGGTATGAAAAATAACCTCCGCTTTGCAAGCTAAGATAAAAAAAGTTTAGCTCTTAGTTGGAAAGCACATACATTTACAGCGGGTACAAAGTTGTGGAAAAATTGCGCATTATTGAAACGTTGTGAGATGTTCTTTTAATTACCATGAATTATATCAGGGCGGAAATATAATGAAATACTTATGTGTAGTTAATTAAGTATTAGTTTATATAATTCTTAGAAGCATTTTTATTATGTTATTTATAAAATTATTGCCAACTACCGGCTTGACAACCGACCTGACTTATCTTGAATTTAAAAAACAATATTTTTTCTTCCTAATAAGTTTGAACACGTCATCTATATATATAAAAATGAATAGCTGTTTATTAGTCTCGCTAAAACTCAAAAACGGCTGGACCGATTTGGGAAATTTTGTTCTTGAAATATTCGAGATAGTCCAGGGAAGGTTTAAACAGTGAGAAAAAATGGAAAAAAAATCACGAATAAAAATCCGAATACAATGCCATCTCTAATTAAAAGGTCATTATAAAATGAATTATGCTGTTCTGGTAATGCCAGTAGATGGCGTTATCCTTACAATTAGGCGGCACGAAGTTCGCCGGGTCAGCTAGTATTCTATCAATAACCCTTAAAAAATAGAATTAACTTGCCAGTTTGCAAGTTAATAAGGCTAATAGCAAAAATGCGATCTCCTTCAATATCACAATATAAACTAAGTATGTTTCTAGTATAGAGATAGAAGATTAGTAGATTAAAATTTCCAAAGGGTGGCACAAGAAGCTGGGATTTCAATGAAAGAGTGATCTATGTCCAGCTGTGGAAAAAGTCAGATTGTGGATGATGATGATGTTATCATGATGACATGAAGTTTCCAGTAATATTATTTCTGTAATAATATTATGTGGCTACCTACGGGGTTTAAATCCGAGTTTATTTTTTATTATTATTGATAGGCTCGCGTTTGACCACTATCTCACTTGATGGTAAGCGATGATGTGGCCGACGATGGAGCAAGCTTGCCTACTTGCATAGCTTTACTTCTTGCTTGCTTGAGTTAAATTAAAAAGTCTTTATTAAAGTAACATTCTATTACTGAGAACGTCACGGTCAGATAGAAAAGAGCGTCCACAAAGGCCAACCCGTTACCAATTTCCGGTATTTAATCTGGAATGAAAGTGGAAAACCTTAATACGGCGTTTCCCTATTTAAATGGTATTGTATATTTTCATTTTGCAAGCTCTCCAAACCAATTAACAATGAAATATGAGTTCGACGAACACCCATTTATCAATATTGAGTTCCTTCTTTTTGACCATATAACCAACCAAAGTAAGCATATACTACAGTGTGTATTTATTTTTATTTAGCCTATACTTTCCCACTGCTGGACAGAGGCCTCTCCCAACTTCTTCCAGGTATTCTTTTCTCGAGCCACCTCTAACCAGCCCTTGCGCTAGGCGTCTAGGTCATATTGCCACCTCTTCCAAAGTCGAACTCGGCAGCGTCATCCATCCTCAGGTACCCACTTTTTTTTTGTTTGTTTTAATTCTTGATAGGTTCGCGCTTAACCGCTATCTCACCTGATGGAAAGCGACGATGCGGTCGACGATGGAGCGCGCTTACCTAGAAGTAACCTATTCATTCTTGACTTAAAGATTCTCGGGTTGTAGCCATCAGGAAACACAGATTCCGGCAAGGAATTCCACACCTTAGCTGTACGCACAATGAATGTGTTCCCAAAATGTTTTGTGCGTATAGGTGGGATGTCCACCATGTACCGGTGGCGCATTGCCGTACGCCTCGTGGTCCGATGATGGAACGGGCTAGGCGAGAGTAACTTTGTGGAGAGTCTTGTCCAACAGTCAGTGTGCATGCGGCTGATGCGATTGATGATTTATTTATTGACAGGTTTAATTTAAAACGCTTGAAAGTCAACTACAATAGAAAAACAATGTGAAATTAAAACTCTTTGTTCTTCGACAATATTTTATGGTACTATACCACTAAGTCAGAGATTGCAAGAAAGGCTGTTTTCTACAATATCCTGAGTTGTGTGAACACAAAAATTTAATAACCCCGTAAAAAATGGGTGAATTTCTTATTTCCTTGTAAGATAAAACCAAAAGCAAAGTTACCTCGTCTAAAATCAGGTCAAAGTCAAAGTTAGTTATTGCTGAACACAATACAATATATTTCTGGATGTTATGTGAATACGTACGTAGTTCACTGTGTTCTATCAATTTGGGTATGCTAAAATTAAATACAAAACATTTCATAAATTTAAGATATGTCAGAGATTAATAGCTTTTTTTGAGGTGAGAATTCATGAAATGACTTTTCCCGCTCGACGACCCGACTCTCGAGAGGGTATGTCAGACTTTTATTGATTAGAACCCTTTGCGTTGTAGAAGCCACGACCACTCTTTAAAATATTCCCAATTGGCAGCTGTGGGACAAGTAGCACGCGCGAGAGAACGGCCCACACGCCCCAGCCACCGGGATCCCAATCCCGATTTCCAGCCACCGTAGGCGCTGGCATGCGGACGGCGAGCAATGGATAGCTCGCCGTCCGATCTTCCGGTATCCGTCCGGACCGAGCCCAAGTTGTCGACGGCGCGTAGTGTACCACGCGCGCCTTAAGGGGGATATCAGCAAAACCGTAGGGGCCCAGCAGGGTCGACGCCTACTGGGGCCATGGGTGATGCGAAAGAGAACCCCGGGGCCCTGGAACGAAGGCAAAGAAGGAACAGGAGTGGGTTTTTAGTCTGTAAAAGTCGAACACGATCTCACGCTCCACCCAAGAGCGGGGGATGTCATTGGATGATTTACCCACCGAAAAAAAAAACTGTCTGACAGGTACTCACTTACTGTGGTACATTCATTCAAATTAGACGTTAGGCATTCAAATGATAAGTTAGTTCTGATCTTACAACTTGAAATATAGGTATGTATGTATGCTAGAATTCGCTTGTACAGTATATCAATAGTCCGATACACGATACTGTAGGTACACGGCTAATGCATTAGTTCGCTCTACGAAGCCTTACTAATATATGTGTTAGATGCTTATATGTACGACAAGTAATCCGTAATAGGATTATTTCTAAAGAGAAATGAAGGTCGTTTGTTTTAATTAGCGTATTTTTCAAACGCGTTTTGGTCATTTTGTCTCAAATCTGGGGAGGAGACTAATAAAAAATGTTATGGTAAATATATAGCTAATTTTGACAGCTCTGTCTCCAAGTATTCAAATAACAGTTGTATACTATGCTTATTCACCCGTCTTCAGTGAGGTATAAATATCTATAGATATAACAAAACATATTCAAGTTTCTGTTAAACGTACAGAAAGAATTTGTTTTGGAAATTCTTTCTTTTTAGGTGGTTTGTTTGAAAGTTTCTGGAATGGCGACCACGTACCGGAAGACGTAGCGTTGGAAGGCCTACTACAAAGTGGACCGATGACCTGGTAAGGGTTGCGGGAATCCGATGGATGCGAGACGCACAGGTCCGTTCATTGTGGCGACACTTGGGGGAGGCCTATGTACAACAGTGGACGTCTTTCGGCTGAAATGATGATGATGGTTTGTAGCAAACAAAGCGCTAATCTATCTTAATGTAAATAGCCCGAAGCAACATTTGAGTTTTGAAATACCATGGGCTTTGCTGCCCGTCGGAGATGCCTCGGGCGTCGAGTGGACGGCGAGCCATGGGTATATATATAGCTTGCCATCCGGCCGGTCAACGCAAGTTGTGTTCCACGCGCGCCTCATAGATAAATATGTCAACTAAATTGATGGAACCAGTTAGGGCTGACGCCTGTTAGAGCTGCAGATTGATTGAAAGAGTTACCATAGCCCTCGCAAAAAGGGCAACTGAAGGAATATTGTGTCCCACCGCACCCAGGCGGGATAAGTTATTTGATGATTTGACCCGTTAAAAAATGGGCTTTACTGATCCAGGGCTGTGGGATAGAAAAAAAAGGGTTTATTCACGCGAAATGACGCAATCTTAAAACTAGCTAACAAACATAATCAATTGCGATATGCGTCACATCCGCGCAAAACGGTGAACGCTCAGCATAAAGCTGCGGCCACACGCATAATGCGATGAGGTCACAGCGCTGGTTTTCAGCGTGGGCCGGTGGCGGTGTCGACATAAAGACGCCCGAATGGTCAATTCAAAAAGTCATCATGGCCCTGAAACGTTTAGGGCAACTGAAAGAACACGGGCGAGTTTTAGTCTGTAAAACTCTGATGCTCATTTATACTCAACCCAGAGTGAGAGTAATTATTTAAAGATTTTTGATCCCAAAAAAGTGCATCACTGGTGTTTTGCCTTATTAGGGACAAAACTGATGAATTTAGTACAAACAAAACGATAAAGATATACTATCATAAATACACACACACATACATACACATAGACACAGACACACAGACACATAGTAGAATAAATATCACAAAAATACGTACTGAATATATAAATATATATATATATATATATAGGTACGTACTTAAAAATAAATCTACTTCATCTAAAATGATTACCAATCAGAAATATAAATGATAGTTATGAATAAGCATCTACGATGAACGATGAAAACGGTTCTAACGGGACCCTATTACTAATAATAGGGTTTCGTTAGCGCCTTTTGAGTACGGAACCCTGAAAAGGTACCCAAACATCTCATAAATTCTCATCATCTTTATTTACATCTTATTTATTCATTCATAAATATTAAACGCTTGCTTTGAGTAAATATGCGAATAAGAAGTAAAAATAAGTACCTCCATGTCCTTCGGAAGGTCCAGCGTTATAAACGAGGTGTTTTATGATAAGATATATAAATTTGGAACACGTAAAAGAAATGTAGCATAAGAGAGGATTATTCATAAATTGGAATAGTAGGTATTGTTAAAAACCATTCTTTTAATGGTGTTAGTCTAGCTTCTGAAACAAAAATATACGCGGTGTCCTCATTTTCCGTCTGTCGTAGGTCCTCACTGGACTCGTTTCGTTCTGGAAGTTCCTGTTTCGGATTCAGCGGGAAGAAACGTCCGCGTGTAACCACTAACCATTGTGCGAATCGCTCGGAGGACACAGTGGACCACACGATGGAGAGGGGTCTTCGGGGGGAGATAGGAGGGGGATTAATGGCTGCCTCTCTTATGTCACGCCTTTGTCTAGGCTATGGTATTTAGGGAGAAAGAATGGAACGCAGTTGCCTCTTTTTGTCAATAAAAAACTATAGCTTTGCAGAAAGAGATGACTGCGTTCCTATGCATTACTATGCGAGCAAAAGAAGTGGCAGAAAGCGTGAGGAGGAGGTCAATCCTTATGGCCCGGACCCCACCGGAGACGCGGGCTTAAGTATGACGAGCAATGAGTAACTCGCCTTTCGATAAAGACCAGGCCCTGGTCGACGGTACGTCATTTTCTACGCGCACCAGAAAGAGATATCATCAAAATTGACGAGACCTGCCAGAGCCGATGCCTGTCAGGTCTACGGAATAGTTTAAAAGAGTTACCATGACCCGAGAATGCAAAGGGCAACTGGGCACGTAGGTTTTAGTCAGGAATTTTTTTTTTTGGGAGTATTTGTTGAGTTCCTACCCAAAAAATATACCGTTTGAAAAAATATTGCAATATTAACGTGGAAAATGCAAAAAAAGATGGATAAATCGAGGACGAACATCATATTCTGGTGAAGTGTGAGCGGGGCGAACTCCTCAGAATAAATCTGTTTAGTACTCTAAGTATATTTGAAATCGGTATTTGCAACAGTGTCTTAGCCGAGGCAAGAGTACCTACTATATACAATATATTATGACAATCATTTAAAATAACTTAAAATTCAAAATTTGGCTATGATGGAGCGACGTAGTCAATACACCTTCGATGCCTGAGAATAAAAGATTTTATTTTTTTTATGTTTATTTTATTTTTTTTTATTTATTTTATATATTATTCTGACAAAGCTCCGTAATAAAGATTAACAAAAAAAAAAATGTGGAAAATTGCCAAGCTCCCGTTAGGTGCTCTGAGACATTCAACTTAAGTAAATTTTCACATCACTTGACTTGCGTTTTATTTTGACGCGTCGATTATTCCTTGACTGTGTTAGTTTTCACAGATATGAAAATGCCAGAGAGAGGGTAGTGTTTGTAAATGTCAATTTTATAGGTCAGGCTATGTTTCGGTGTGTGTATAGGTACTTGTTTAGAGCAGCAGCAATGAATGAGGTACCACTTGGGACAGGTTTAGGTCATACGTTCTACTGTGGCAAAATTAATAGCATTTTTATTACCCGACTACGGAGGGTTATGATTTTGACAGGCTATGTATGTATGTGAGTACGTTCATCTGTTCCCTCATAGCTCCTAATCTACTTATCGGAACTCGACATATGAGGTATCGTTAGAACCGTCTTAATTGTCCGCTGACATAGGCTACGTGACGTGTCACAAAACTCGACATGGCGCCCTCTAGCGGACAAAAAGTATGTGTTAAAAAATAAAAATGGAGATAAATACGCCGTGTTTGGTATCATTTGAAAAGGCTACATTTGTACATTTCGAAAATATTGCTCAAATTTAAAGTGACGCCCTCTAGCCGACAAAAAGTCATGTGTTAAGTTTAACACCAAAATTGTTTAAATAAAAATAAAGTAAAAACTAAAACCCGACTACGACAAAAAAAAAACGACACTGAAAAAGTATGAAACAAGATTTTCATACTTCGAACAGGAACAAAAAGAAAAACCGTAGTCACACGTTATTAAAGTGTTTCGGTTGGTACCTATTACGTGTGACTACGGCTTTTCTTTTTGTTCTGTTCGAAGTATGAAAATCTTGTTTCATACTTTTTCAGCGTCGTTTTTTTTTTTGTCGTAGTCGGGATTTTTTACTACACCTCTTTTATTTTCTGGTTGATTTTGGAGCGGCGTTCATGACAGTTTAATTGTTTCTCCGGGACTTTTCACTTTTCTGGTTGTCGTCAACGTAGATTCAGGCTTTCAGGGGTTTCAGAAAACAGCAGCGTGGGTCTGTGGTATGGTGAGTTGTTTATTGAAAAATAGCTCCGATAAACATAGATCTGATTTCAATTTTAAAATTGGACATCCGCCACCTAACAGATGTTCGTCTCAAAAGTATGTATATATCCGGTCTGATTACGTAGTGTATAAGTTTCTAGAGTGGCAATCACCTACCGGAAGATGCAGCGTTGGCAAGTTCACGGGAATCTAAATGGATGAGAGATGCCCAGGGCTGGTCGTCATTGTGGCAACACTTGTGGGAGGCATATGTCCACCGACAACGTCTTTTTTATAGGGTAATCATCTAATGACTTCTCTCGCTTTAGGGCAGAGCAGGAGAGCGTGTCAGACTTTTACTGACTAAAACCACACCTCGTTTTCGGACTACGGGTAATCTTAGTAGTCGACCCATAGCCCTAGTAGGTTTCTCACCCTGCTTTCTCTCTCTTTGAGTAATACTACGCGCCGACGACTCGGAGGGTTACCGGACGGCCTGCGGTGAGCTATCCATTTTTCACTGTCCGTAAGCCCGCGCTTACGGTGGCTGGTAGTTGGAGTCGGGGTTTCGGAGACTGGGGCGTGAAGATGTCCGTTCCCTTACGAGTGCGGCCGTATCTTTTGTTAGCATTACTGCTTCGTAGAAAGAGGTAACCGCTGCCAATTCCCCCTCGCTCCGGACCATGGTCTGTCCCAGGGCCCGGCGCGAGAGGTCACTGCCGCTGATCACCCCCACGAGGACACGACGGTGGTCCGCCCAAGCGGGGTACACCTGCACAGTATGTTCCACCGGGCGGTCTGCACAATGGTGACACCCAGGTTTTTGTTCCACCTGAATCAGGTGCAGGAACCTCCTGAACTTACCATGTCCGGTGAGGACATGCGTCATGTGGAAGGTGAGGACACCATGGCGCCTCTCCAGTCATTCCTCAAAGAAGGGACTTACCGGCTGTAATGATGATGATGATACTATCTGATTTTTTATATTAGTTTAACCTAGGGCGGAATTCACCCATAAAACTAATCGCGTTTTAACATTTGGCTCGCATAATCGCGTTTAGCCGCTATCACTAGTGTCACTTGTAAAAATAAAACAAAAGAAAAAAAACAGACAAGTGACACTAGTGACAGCGGCTAAACGCGATTATGCGAGCCAAACGTTAAAACGCGATTAGTTTTATTGGTGAATTCAACCCTTAGCCATATTAGTAAATACACTTTTTACCTAATAAATAAGTTAATCTATTGAAAAGCTACTGATTGAAAGCCTCGGCATTTTACTAGTAAATATATAGGCGGCAAACTCGCAATTTGCCAAACGCGGTTTCAAGTACTAATCGAACTAATTGTAACTCAGCCATCGGTGATTCTGTACATACCAACATACATTTTGAACTGTTATTTGGTACAGTGAAGTACGGTATTAATCAGGTAGGAACAGGTAGATGTATGTCACGCATTAATTGACGATCAAGTTTCTCTAATTATTTAGGGTTGTGGAATTGTTCGAAATCACAGCCCTGAATGTATGGTGGCCCTGAATGTATAATGATGTACTTAAGTAAAGTACGGGATTTGATTACTTATTAATTTTTTGATGTTTGTACGCACAGGGAAAGAGTAAGAAATAACAATCACACTCATAATAAAGGCGAAAGTTTGTGAGAGTGTATGTTTGTTACTTTTTCACGCTCAAATGGCTGAACGAATTTGTATGAAATTTAGCACACGGGTAAACCATGGATTGGAATAGCACACAGGATATGTTTTATCCCAGCCCCCCTAGCCAAGTTACAACCGTTTTGTTTCGATTCTCTTTTCGTTGATCGCCTCGAGTCGGCCACGCCTCCTATTCCTTTGCGGATGTCTGTTTTCTAGATGCTACGGAGGTACTTCTAAACAAACTTGAACGACTGCAGAATTTGTGCATCCGCTTTATTTTTGGCCTCCGTAAATACGATCACGTGTCGGAGTTCCGGACCAGATTAAGGTGGCTGCCAATTCGGCGTCGGCGAGATACACATATTCTATCTCTTCTCTATACAATCCTTCACAATCCTAATGCTCCTCAATACCTTCTTGAACGCTTTGAGTACCTCGTCCCTAGGGGTAAACTCTGTCGCACCACCTCTTCTCTTCTCCTTCGCACTCCACGTCATACTTCTAGCCGCTATGATGGCTCCTTTTCTGTAACTGCAGTACGTCTCTGAAACTCTCTGCCACACTCTCTTCGCGATAGCCCTTCTCTAGATGTCTTCAAAAGGAAACTTAAAGAGCACTTCCTTTCATTATTGACATAATATTAGTATATTATAGTATGTATTAGTATGTATAATATAATTATATATTTGACTTATGTATGATATACTTAATTATATATTAGACTTAGTACGAGTATGTAGGTTTATATTGTGCACTGGATCCTACCCTCGAATATGTTCTCTCTCTATAATTCAAAGGTTTGCTGGGAGAAAACTCATTGCTGAGTTAAGCTCGCCTTTGTACATGAACTGTCTGTATGTCAATATATTATGTTATGTTTTTGTGTACAATAAAGAATTAAGAATTTGTTCTGACCACGTGACTGAGCGTTGAGATGACTTCAGAACAAAGGAATCGGAGGCGTGGCCAACTCGAGGCGGTCGAAGAAAAGAGAATAGAAACGAAACAGTTGTAACTTGGCTAGGGGGGCAGGAGTATGTTACCTTGGGACCATTTTCTAATTTCAAGCAGCCGAACCCGCTGGCAACAGCCAGTACATTACAAATATGAGTAGTGTGTCGTTTCTGTTGCCGCTATAACAAAAAATACTAAAAACAGAATAAAATAAATATTAGAGATAATTATTTTTATTTGTGAGGATTCCATACAACAAATGTGATTTTTTGCCGTTTTTTGCTACGGATTGTACGGAACCCTTCGTGCGTGAGACTTGCACTTGGCCAGTTTTTTAGTACTTACTGTATTTGTTGATATAGCGGCAACAGAAATACATCATCTGTGAATATTTAAACTGTCTAACTATCACGGTTCAAGAGCTGACAGACGAACAGACAGCGGAGTCTTAGTAATAGGATCCCGTTTGCATACGGTAGAGGTGTGCCCCGCTTGGGCAGAGCACCGCCGTGTCCTCTTGGGGCGATCGGCGGCAACGATCTCTCGCGCCGGGTCTTGGTACAGGCCATGGTCTACAGCGAGGAGGAGTGGCAGGCGGTCGCCTCCTTCTACGAAGTAGTAATGCTAGCAAAGGAGGCGGCCGCACGTGCGAGGAAACACCCCTCACGCTCCAGCCGCCGGGATCCCGATCCCGATTTCCAGCCACCGTAGGCGCGGGCTTGCGGACGGCGAGCAATGGGTAGCTCGCCGTCCGACCGTCTGAGACTCCCTTCAGTTCCAACTAAGGGTGAGAGATGTCATTGGATGATTTCCCCACGGGTACGCAACCCTAAAAACGAGCAAAAAAACATGTTTGTTGTATGGGAGCCCCCTTAAATATTTATTTTATTCTGTTTTTTAGTATTTGTTATTATAGCGGCAACAGAAATACATCGTCCCTTAAAATTTCAACTGTCTAACTATCACGGTTCATGAGATACAGCCTGATGACAGGCAGACGGACAGCGGAATCTTAGTAATAGGGTTCCATATTACCTTTCGGGTACGGAACCATAATAAATACTTATATAACTTTATACCTAATACTCATCATCTTCCTGCCCTTGTCCCGTGTTATTTGGGGTCGGCGCAAAACGTTTTTTTCTTCAATTCTGCCCTGTCACTCGTCATGCTATCACTAACTTCCTTTTCTTTCATATCACTCTTCACACAATCCATCCATTTTTTCTTTGGTCTCCCTCTCCCTCTCCATCCACATGTAAACTAATATCTCTTTTAGTAACATGCGTTTCATTCCTCCTCTTCACATGACCATACCAAGACAAACGATTCCTTTTCAACTTTACCTAATACTGTGTTGTTTAAATGATTGATCATGTAAATTATTTCACTGACTGTAAGCTACGCTATATCTAAAGTTTCCCAGATGTCCCGAAGTTCTCTTAATTATAAGGATTTGATATTTATCATAATATTTATTAGTTTATAATTTTAGCATTTACAATGTATTTTAGATATACTTCAATCTATTTGAAATTGGGCACGCCATAATTATGGCGGTAAGTCCCCTCTTGGAGGCGTGGTTGGAAAGACTTCACGGCGTCCTCACCTTCCGCATGACGCTGGTTCTCACCGAACACGGTAAGTGAAGTTCCTGCACCGGATTCGTGCGGAAGCGACGCCCGGGTGTCGCCACTGTGTGGAACGCCCGGAGGACACGGTGGAGCACACGGTGGAGGTGTGCCCTGCTTAGGCAGAACAACGCTGTGTCCTCGTGGGGGCGGTCGGCGGCAGCGATCTCTCGCGCCGGGCCTTGGTACAGGCCGAAGCGAGCCTTGGTCCGAAGCGAGAAGGAGTGGCAGGCGGTCGCCTCCTTATGCGAAGCAGTAATGCTAGCAAAGGAGGCGGCCGATCGCGTGAGGCAACAGTCCTCACGCCCCTACCGCCGCCGGGACTCCGATCCCGATTTCCAGCCACCGTAGGCGCGGGCTTGCGGATGGCGAGCAATGGGAAGCTGTACATGAAGTTTAAATAAATAAATATAAAGTCACGGTTCTTATCGGGTTTCACAAGAGATGTAGCGAGTAAAAGATAGTAACAAATATAACACTTTAAACGACGTGAAAATAACACTCCAACAATAGTTAATTAAATCTCTTAATTAATCCCACATAGACACATTATAATGTGCTCAAGGATTAGGTTTCATAAGATTAAAGACATTGTAATTTAAACTCGTTGTTATATATAAATCCTTACATTAGGTGTGATGCCTTCAACGTGTCTTAACGAATTAAGTGAAGAGAATGTTATATATTATATACGAAGCATTATATTAATTCGCACAGGTTTATTGGTTCGTTTGAAGGTTAAAATTAATTTAAGATCAGCGAAACCTTTATTACTGCAGAACGAATGGCCGTTGGGGCCGAAACGTTCTGGAATGGCGACCACGTACCGGAAGACGTAGCGTTGGAAGGCCTCCAAGGTGGACCGATGACTTGGTATCGGTTGCGGGAGTCCGATGGATGCGAGACGCACAGGACCGTTCATTGTGGCGACACTTGGGGGAGGCATATGTCCAGCAGTGGACCGCTTTCGGCTGAAATGATGATGATGATGAAACCTTTATTTGGTGTATTGTCATACAATCGGAATTTTTATTTAATTTAAACAGAATGTCCGAAGCCAATTTAGATTATTTGAATACTATAAAAATATACAAGATAGAACAATAAAATACAGATCTAAAAAAACATAACACATAAAACAATTGAGGGTCCTTTTCCACTCGCCTATCGTCAACATCAAGCATGATTTAAAAGCTTGTTGCTTCATCTAACACAATCCAATGCGATGTTTGATGAAGAGGCAATGCAAAAAAAGAGAGATAACGCCTGAAATCTCTGTTGGCATTCGGTAATTCCGTGATTTACTTGAATATTTTACAAAACTTGTTCCAGGAAATACGTGTTTTTTAAAACCCTTAAAAGTTTTTCAGAAAAATTGTCGTCATTCAGAATCTCGATTAAATGTGCAAGGCTTTAATTGATGTACTTTTTTATATTTTTTATATTCTAGTGCATTATGGAGGGCCAAATTTCACGTAAAATAGCCGATTTTCAGAGGACTTCATTACATTAGTTTTACACAAATTTATGTTTTGATTTCTAATAGTTACCTTAGATAATATCCACAAGATAGCTGTGTATCCAAAATATCTAGAGAAAGATGTAACATCATAATCACGTAAGAGCGGTTGTATGAAAACGCACCTCGAAAAGGACGCTCTTAAACATAATTATATTTTGACTGTATCATCGAGTTCATATCATGGAGTTTCTTGCATATTCTCCTCCATTTCACGCTTTGAAACATCATCATTTTTCTGACTGACTGACGTCTTGACATTTCACAAGTGCCTGTAAATGGTTTATTTGAAAAAAATAAACGTTATAAAAAAAGTTTTTGTCACAGAAATTCAACTCCAAATTCAATTATTTAGACCGATGACCTATTCAGGGTGCTGTATACGACAAGTAGAGGCGATAACCTATTTAGTTTGCTGTATACGACAAGCAGAGGGCCGTCGGTCGCTGTGCTGACACTTATATTGGAGGCTTAAGTTCACCTATTATAATAGAAAAGACTATTTCCATTAAAATGATGATGACGAATGACGCAAAGACTCTTTATTATTTCTTCATTCATACACAAACATTTAAAAATGATAATAATATAATGTGATAATTAAAAAAATATATACAAAAGCACAAACATGCTGTTAAAAAAATCTTCTAGCAGACCTGCTACAAAAGAGTTAGGTGAACAATGTAGTCACAGTGTATATGTATAAATAGATGATTAGGGAACTTAAACTTTTTTTTTTGGTTCTTACAAAAAAACAGAAGAATACATTTTATTCAAAATTATAACCTATTATTATTTTAAGTGTAGGCTGGATTTACGATATTTGCAAAATATTTTCCGGTAAACGTTCTCTTTTTATCGACCAAACACACGCCTGCAAGATTACGGTAGAACTGAGTTGATTGATTGATACGCTCCCAAACCAAGTTATGAACGAACTCCAACCTACATGCTTCGTGGAACTGAGTGCGGTAAAACGTCAATCATTTGAGTGAAGCGCGTTCTAGAGCTAACGGCTAGCCAATAAATACAATCTATTTCTCGGCACTATCTACTCTGGCTACAAATTTTGTTGTACTTAAAAAAGTAGTTTTATTCCTTCCTTAATTTAAATTTGGAACGAGGTTAAAGGTGACATGTACAAAATTATTCTAAGAATAAGAATATTACATTCGTTTTTATGAAATTATGATTTTTTTTTATTTGTAACAGAATTTATGACCACAATAGGTATATACTTACATTGTATATTTAAAACATTACACTCGTAATGTCCTTAAGGAAAAATACCTAAACGGACCTCTACCTTCGTTCTAAAAATAATTTAATTACGTACGTAAGTACATCATAATTACGACGGCCCGTGGTTTCCTTCTCTAAATATTAGATTACGCAGCTTTTCGGTTACATTTCGTTTACGAATCAAGTTGAAAGACGTGGAAACAAGCGTAAAAATGGAGTCCTTCCTCGCCACTTCTTTCTACGCTTGTTCCCACGCCTTTTAACGAATTACGACAAATAAGATGTTTTTACATTTTTTTTTCATAACATTTATTACGTGCGTAACAGTGTTTTATCTTAACGTTCTGGAAACGAAAAGATGACTCTTACGTATTTGCGTTATTATACTTTCGACTCGTTTTCATAAATGCAATAAGTATTTGACAACATTTCTTTAGAATAATGAACAAAATAATGTCGACGAAGAAAATGAATAATGTGGCACATGCTTGAAGATACAATGTTGATGTGAGATAAAGTTTAATGTGGAACCATGAAGCGTTGGCTTTTATTTTTGTAGAAGCAGAATATTCAGCTTATCTTGACGACTCGTCCCTACTAGAGTCGGTCGTATCACTGAGCAACTGACCCGTATGTAGTTAAAATCAAACAGCAGTTTATCTCGTCGACAACTCTGAACACTAGTTGTATATGTGGACCCAAAGTATCTTGTTTTATAGATGACAATAATTTAGGAAACTCCTAGAACTTATGTATGCCGTTCGTTTTATTAATATTTCACATTCCGATTTAAGTACCCGCAGATTGTAATATCTATTTACTGTATTTTTATCCATGACTCAACTAGAAAAACCTAAAATAAGCGAGAAAGTAGGCATCAATAATACGACTGGAGATATTCCTGGTATCCGAGATTTCTCAAAAGAATCGTTCCAATGCAGATGGAGGCTACCGATGGAAGCGATAAGCAACGCATTCCAAATGAAGCTGTTCGTATGCCTTCGGATGCGTTCGGATCCATTTCGGCTTCCCAGGTTGAAACGTACGCAGAAAATGTCGACGAAAGTGTGAATGCTTACACAAGACTTTGTGAGGAATACGTTTTAGATTCTAAAGGGTCCTTTTGTTCTGAAGTACCCTCGGCCGGTTGGGTGCGTGTGTCAACTTGTTTAGAAGGATTTACGGAATAAATTCGATTATGGTGTCGAGCGTTTATTGATGTGTTGATCTGAGGGTGTTTGTTTCGTCTGTTATTTACTTTCTTGTACCAATGTGTTTAGATTTACAAAATATATGTAAATGTGACTCATAATTTCATACCTACCCACCTCTTTTACTAAGTACTTAGGTACATATTATGAAATTGAAATTTTATAAAACGGGTCACTTAGAGCTGTCATAACCTCGGATTATGACATTATCGAAATTATAAATTTAACGTTTTACACACAAATGTTGTTTTTGTTTCGAAGTTAGTTATTCATTTGTCTCTGAGTTTTGGCTTTCCTGCAGATAATATTGTAATGTGTTTTTTCACCAAATGAATTCTAACGTGTAAGTACCTATTATTTGATCCACACGCTTGCTTAGATAAATAAATAAAAAAAACAGTCATTTAAATTATTTTATGCTACTTTAGTTATTGAAAGCATGAAGTGATATGCGGCGCAATGATGTAGTAAGCGCTTAATGCCTATAAGCCAAGTTAATTGCATGCACGCGGCTGGGTCTTATTCTGCCTTCCACTGTAAGATGACTAAGTCATATGCTAACAGATTTTAAAGTGTAACCCTAATATAACTAGCCTCAATATAACGATATTCTCTATTCAATAAATTCTTCGAAATCTCCTAGAGCTGCCCGTAAGCGAAATGCGAAATATATCTTTTGAAAACACTTGTTTAAATATTGAATCTTTATCGATATAAAATTTTAGTTATTAAGTATGTTTTTTTTTATTTAAATTTCTTTATAGAAAGAAAGAGAGAAAAACAGTTTATTTACGCGAAATAACGCAATCTTAAAACTAGCTAACAAACATAATCAATAGATAAGGAAGATATGCGTCACATCCGCGGAAAACGGCTAAACGCTCAGCATAAAGCAGCGGCCTCACGCATAATGCGATGAGCTCACAGCGCTGGTAGAGAATTTCCATCTATTGCAGAATATAAATAGAAAGCATTTACCTTTATTTTAATAAATTTTGTCAACTTACAACCTTTATTAAGGTATCCCATCAATTATTCACACTCAACTCCACAATAATTCATGCTTCGACAGCTACAGACACGTAAAATTTTTCGTTAGAGTTAATATATGATACAACTTTTTTTTTACCTTGTTAATATGAATTGTAGTGTAAGCCTAGCTTAACATGTATAATATATTATAACAAACTTCATTGTAAGAAATTACTTTATAATAATATAATATATCAAGGTCAGTATTAGCATTTAATTTATTTTTTCGGCCCGTAGGATTCATCTTAAGCTGAATAGGAACTTCTTGAATAATATTAGAATTGAATTTAGCCGACTAACACAATTAATGATATTGAGATATTTCTGATAGGATTTGATAAAAATGAGACCATTACAACAATCCAATTAAAATTTCACTCACTAAGGTTACCCATTTCCATTAATTTGAAGGCTACAAAAAAGAATGCATACCTTTTTTTTTCAATTGCTTTATCTACGTCTCATTAAGAAATGAATATTTGAATTTGGTACCCTCATGATTTTAGAATCCCCAGGGGAATAAATGGAATGGAATGAATGAAAGTTAAAATATGTTTAATAAACATAATTTACCTACTGATCATTAGTTGTTGAGCTCACTTCGCAAGAATTCACAAAGCGGATTTCACCCGCGGCCGCCACGATTGCGGGGGCCACAGCATCTGTAGAATGCAGATATGTAAAAAATTAAAGCACATTTCACGACACGTTTTACGCCCGCGATGTGTGCCGTTGTTCGCGGCTCCCGCTAGTAGAACCTCGCGGGCCACGGTCGCCCGCAGCCTCGGCGGTTTGCGCCCGCACGCTCACCGCAGAGCGTGGTGCGCTGCGCGCCCACCAACCATGGAGTGGTTGGCGGGCGACCGGGCACCGATCATTTCACCGCCCATCTTGCAAACGCATGTCTTGCGATAATCGCCCGGTGAAAATCGCAACCGCGACGGCTGCGTAACCGCGTAAATATGCGGCCTCGTGAGTTTTGAAATAAAATAGCTGTTTTCACTAACGCGGCGGGCGCAGGTGAAAACTGCTCCGTGAATTCTTAGCCTTAGTCGTAATTGTCTTCATATATAGAGTATTTCGAAGTTAATTGATGAAACTGCAAAATGTGATCGTTCAGTTCATCCAAAGGTCTAAAAATTGCCCTGTGCGATATGACCACCCATTGTATTTATTGCTAATATAAATTTTTGTCCTGTTTTTTTATGAAGCAACGCAACTGAAGGATACAGATATGGTTTTAGTCAGTAAAAGTCTTACACGCCCTCTTGCTCCACCTCAGAGCGAGAGAAGACATAGGATGATTTCCCAGATCAGAAAAAAAAAGGAATATAATTAATAAATATGGATAAAATCATAATTTTCAGTAATTAACTATTTGTTTCTAAGTATGAAATAGTATGTTTTTTTTTAATTTTATAGGAATAGTAATTAACTGACGTTCTATAGTTTATGATCAATTCTATTGGGAAAAGGTAGGATATAAGGATCTATCTATTTGGGTAGGGTTTCCGCACTTAGTCCTATGTGGACCATTGTACGTGGGCCATGGCGTATAGGATATAAGGTATAATTTACTGTCTACGCGTGACAAGGGATTGTATACTCCGTACACAATCTACTGTTTTATTGCTTTTCGACACTGTTATGCTGTTACACGTCTGCGAACTTCCACAGACCAACACATTTTAACCATTTTTTGCTTCTAGTCGACATTTTTACTAAATTTGAAACCAACAATTTAATGATACCAAATCTCAGGTACCAGATCCCTAAAAAAAAACAAGTGCGAGTCGGACTCGCGCACTGAGGGTTCCGTACAAACTTACCTACGAAAACAGTTCAATTCCCGAATTGAGTTACGAAGATTTTTCCAAATCGCAAAAAAAATGTGACGTAACTACAAATTTACAGTTTTCAGATTTTTTCCTATACTTGTGCTATGAGACCTTGCTTAATGCCAAATTTCAGAATTCAAGGTTAACAGAAAGTACCCTATGAATTTTGATTCCCTTGAGAGTGTCGAAATATACGTTTTTGGCGACATAAACGGCCGTATCTTTTTTTTTCGTTAACTTAGAAGTTTGATTTTTTCACAGCTTCAAGGGACCGCAAAATTGAGTATACGGTTTTAATTTCAACTCGATACCTTTACGCGTTCACGAGATAAAGTGTCTTGACTGACAGACAGACGGACAACAAAGTGATCCTATAAGGGTTCCGTTTTTTCCTTTTAAGGTACGGAACCCTAAAAAGTGACTAGATATATTACATTCTGCTAAAGGTCGGTCTATGCCGGAGGGACCGAGCACGAGTAGAGGTCGAGCGGAGCACGAGCCGAGCTCAAATTCGTGGAGTGTCGCTCGTGCTCGACTCCTCTAGCGAAACCTACCTTTTGACGTTTAGGTTACAGTAAGGTATTTTAATATATTTATAAACGTTTCAAAGTAGGTATATAAAAAATTAGTCGACGTCATTTTTGAAACCAAAACATTTTGATCCTTTTCAAACTCTGTATATTTTATATTTCAGACGTCAACGGCTCTGATCCTTCTCCTCCACTTATCTCTCCACACAGTCGACGAAGGGCACGCTATAAATCCAAGTAAGTATAAAAGTACTCTTACTTTGTTAGCTTATTATCATTTTGTTTACTGCGACCGTAATTTGTAACTTTTGTGGCACAATAAAGGGGATTTTCGCTTCTTTGAATGTCATAAACCTTAATCTCGCGGCCTTCAAATTGTCCGTCCATTGGCGCGAGATTAAGTTTTTTCTCTGATATCGTTATTAGTTTCGAATAAAAGCTCAGAAAAGCTGGCAATGTCGTTAAATTTAACTGATAAGGTCAAAATGTCGGTTTTGATGGTCAAAAACAAAACGTTAGATTTTATTTACCAAAATTGTAACTATTCCTAATAGTAAAAATAAGTTCAACTTTTTTACACATACACTTAAAATAAGTTGATGTATTTATTAAAGGCATTCCCAAATATTTCTTGTCATCTCTCGCCAAAATATTTATTTAAAACAACTGTTTAGGGTTTGAACTGTATGAAAACTTTATAAGCATAAGCATAATGTTCCCACTGCTGGGACTCAGACCTTCTCTCTCTAGGAGAGAGATCGGGCCGTAATCCACCACGCGGGCCAAGTGCGGGTTGGTGGATGTCACATTTGAATTTTTTGGTTTTAAGAGATACCGGTTTCCTCACGGTGTTTTCCTTCACCGTTTTGAGAGTAGTGGTGATGAAATAAATTACACAAAGTAATGCACCTGGCTGGGTTTGAACCCACGACCTACAACTCATAAGTCGGGGCCGTTACCACTCGGTCACCACTGCTCGTGATGAATAAAATTTTAAAATATTTAATTAGACAACGATCAAAATGAAAGTCGTTTCATTTTCGGCATCCTAATATTGTATGGGCTTGTGGCTTAAAATATTGCGATAAAAGATACTAAATACAATTTGATTAAAAATATTGAGTTCATTATATTGTGACGAGCAATATTGAATTTTGAAATTATATGATTATAATATACATATGATTCAAGAATATATATATATATAAAAAAACACACTGTAAGAAAATGGAAACCCTGCCATGGAAGCTGAAGAATACTCAACTCTTCTCTTGGGTTCTCTATGAATAATCAGATTGATCAGATTATGGTTTGATTGTAACCCATACCTGATGCTGCAGCTATGCCCTGGAATCTGCAGAATACTTAAGTCCTCACTTACTTACATCAGAAGTAGTCTCAATTAATAGGCAGGCTGACTAGGCAGAAAATATGAATGAAATCTGGATCTGACTAAGCAAAAAATAGATGAAAATAAAATGGTAAGATATTCTAAGTTACTTTCACTTATTAAATCGATATGGTATTTTAATATAGATTGTTTTACCATTGAAGTGAGTGTCCGATTTCTAGTAGTGATAGATATCTATATAAAGCATATAAAAACTAAAATTGTAATTACCAGCATTAGATAACGCCTTATTGCCTAGACCAATAGAACCCAGATATGACTAAGTAATATTCAACCAAAAAAGTCGAAAAATGTTTAGATTTCACACGAAAATGCTATCCAGTAGAAATGGTTACTTGCCATTTTATAATTTTGGACTGAATAAGGCAAGATTCTGTGCCAACCAGTAAAATTGTTTTTATTAATGCAAAGCAAGTATAAATGTGTGAGCCAATGACCTTATCATTTGCTATCATCATCATTAAAGCTATAGGTCTTATTTAAATTCTAACCTTTGATGACATTGAAATCATCAGATGGGGCCTCTTTAAAAGAGCAACAACAATTTCCTATATGATGTGCCATGAATATTACAAATGTGAATACATTAATTGTAATATTCTGGGCATAATATGGCATATACTATTCAGCGTTTAATATAGTATTTATTTGGAGGTTTAATACCCGTCCCGGTAGACCGAGAGCGGTAACGAACCGGATTTACGTTTATCGATTTTCTATTGAGCAGCTCTTGCTTCAGACTTTTCCCTAGGTGGAATCAATTTTATCGCAAATCTAGCTATACAAAAGAAAGAAAATAGTTCCGGAATTGATAGATTTTATTTTTTTGGTGCTATACAAACACCAGCAAATGTAACAGAAGTCATATCAGTGATTGAAGTTAACATCAAAGAACATAATCTTAGTGAAACATCAAACATTCATTATTTCAAACTGCTCTTTCAATAAATTTTGTGATGTCAAACAAGATTTTACGATCCAATTTTGTCTGGATTATATTCTCATCAATGTGAACTCTTTTATTGCTGACATAAAAGTCTCGGAGGAATCTTTCAATACGATGTATCGCAAATATGACAGGAACTAGAGAATTCTGTTTCATTGTTGGGTAAGAAATTATTTGATTTTTTTTATTATTAGGAGAGGTTCAAGAATCATCGTAACAGTTTACTATTTAAAGGGATAGTGTAGAATCAGATTAATTATTATACTTTTTCTAGCCAAAAAATTGTGATGAGTTCCAGGTCAATAATCTCCTAAAAAAAATACAACCGACTTCAAAGTAAAAAAAAAAACACTGAAAAGAGCAAAGTAACTTTAATTTCGGAAGTTGGTGTTTCTATAATAGTTTTGTCTCTTCATTATTTAACACCGACTTCCGAAATTAAAGTTATTTTACTCTTTTCAGTGTTTTTTTTTACTTTGAAGTCGGTTGTATTTTTTTTTTGTAAAAAGTTTTTTATTTCACACTTTTTAGTTATGGCACTACTAAAAAGTACCCTTAGCCAAACTTAAATACCTTATAGCCAGAGTGCATCTCATGACAATTCTAATAATCCCAAACACAAACATTACAGAGTTCCGGTGCCTAACTTCAGGCTTCATCATCAGATCAGTTCGATATATTCCCCTCTTCTTTCAGTCAGTCATCGACTACATGTTGTACACACAAAGCAATTTTACTTGTTACGACGGTTCTGCTGTGATCCTATGAGGAGTTCTGTTCCATATCTTCGAAGTTCATGATCAGATCATAACAATATTTCTATGGGACCAACTCGGAAGCATAACCATTTTATCAAAAAAAAATTTTTAAAATCGGTCCACAATTGACTGAGAAATCGGTGAACATATATAAAAGAAAAAAATACATTCAGCCGACCATAGAACCTCCTCCTTTTTGAAGTCGGTTAAAAAATAAACATTTTACTCTGATTCGAGATGAACTAAAAATTCTAATGGATATGGTAATTTTATGGATTCCCATTTCATTCCTGAACTACACAAATGAAATTTTGTTAATATGCAAATCAAATAAACAGGTACAAATTGCTGCATCCAAAATAATATACTCCAAACAATTTAACGGGATCATTGAATAAAAGGTTTAGCGGCGATCAACAATTAACTGTATTTATTGACGTTCGTTTATATAATTGTAGAATATAACTATGATTGAATCTAAACATAGCGTCATTATGTTCTTTAAAACATATACAGTTCACACAATTTTATTAGATGACCACATGGATGAGTAGCAACAACTTTCTAATAATATACAACGAAACAAGGCCTGAATTAAAAATTTCTTAAGTTATACGTCTTTTTAACCAAGTTGGACTGAGTAAGATTTACATTACATTTCAGATTAAATGACTTTCAAACACAAAATGAATAGGTAACCAATTGTTTCCACCTTATATTTGTACTTGGCCAAATACCGAAATGTCAGATGAAAGATGATACAAAAAGGTAAAGACAAAGTTATGGACGAATTCCACATTATGAGATTTCTGTAACTGAAACATGTTAATTCCAGCTGTACACCGTAGTTACGAGGGGTATCTCTGTAGTCATATCACTCGTAGTTAAAGGAAAACACTCGTAAAAGCTTTATGTTAATAGCTCTTGCCCGCGGCGGGTGTATGTAAGCGCGACACAATGACAACGTGTTCGTACTAAAATGATTACGTGCGCACGGGTTCATTGATTTCGGTGGATTGCTCCCACGTTTGATTATTGAAATATAATTGGATTTAGTTGTGATTATTGATAATCCAAATAGGTTTATTAACGGATTACGAAACGTAATGGAGCTTAAGCTTCGACAATAATCATTTGTGTACCGTAATAATAGCACGTCATCTAAAACACTTTTCCGTTTATCGTAAGCAATAAACAACCCTAACAACCTTTCTGTTAAAGGTGCTAAAAAAACATCGAATATAAATCTCAAGCACTGGATCATCCTGATATAGCATTCGGAATTATCATTTGCTCCCAGACTATTATGCTAGGTAAGGTGTCAGAAAAAAGCGAGACGTTTCACCAAAAATTATGCGGCAAATAAATTCGGTGTAACGCAAGTTTATCTACAATTTTACTCAAAATAACGTCTTGAATATCTCATTTGACACTGTGGAAGATTACCGTGAACTCGTAAGTCGACGCCAGAGAATTTTTACATAAAATATTCATCATTGCTAAAGCCCCGAATCGCGTGCTATATTCGTCACCTCTTTTTTGAAGGTTTATTTGTTGTTCCCTCTGTTTCATTAAGCATTGTCGTTATAGCTTTTATTATATCGTTGAAACGTAATTATGCTGTACAATGAAGGCTTTTGTGTTTTTTGTTATTTTATTTCGAGGTGGAGAATGTCACATGTTTAGGACAATGGGTTATATTTTTACGTTATGTGTTTTTTTTTCTTCTTCGAAATCACCTTTTTGTTGGTCCCCATTGTGTGTGTATCTGTATATGTTCCCTAAATAAACTGGGTTAATGTTTTTAATATGTTACTTACCGTTATTTAAACTTACAATGCTGATTTTATCTTTAAAAGACTCTAAATATTCAATATTCATAAATAGAATTTTCGGCAAATCTGAAGCTTCATTATAATGAATATCTTCTATGCCGTGACTTTGATGGGCGAAGTTATTGGAATGATCAAGAAAATAGATTACCTCGTAAAGCCGCCCAGACGGCAAATAAGTTCCTATTTGAGGGAAATAAGGTCATTGAACATATTCTTATCTTCGATTCGACATAAATTTCAGAAAGGCCTTCTAAAATTGAAAGAGAAGATAAACATGTTGACGGTTCGAAAATAATGTTATTTAGTCGGAGATCAAAACAAAAGTAAAGATAGTATTCATAATTACATAAAGATCTTTGTTTGTAAATCAAGTTTATTTTATTTAAGGAAAATGTTAGAAAAATTCTTTGACAAAACAAAAACAAAGACAAATAAATTATTTTAGTAAAGAAAAATACAATGATGTTAAGTATAATCCTTATATTTTCTTTGGCTTGTTTTTAAATGCCTAAATCTTATCTACAAAATCTCGTTACAAAACGATACGATAGACCAAGAAACGCACCAAATTCTTAATTTTTTAAAACTGTATGAATAATAATTAATAAATTCTTTCTATCCTAGGTTGCACGTGTCTCCGCTACACGTCGACGTACGGTAAGGAGCGCGGTACGTTCAGCAGCCCCGACTACCCGCGCCCTTACCCACCCCGGATCGACTGCCTCCTCTACACCTTCGTTGCGGCGCCCCACGAGATTGTCGAGCTCGTCTTCACTGACTTTGACATCTTTAAAGGACATCTTGAGTAAGTTTAGTATTTTGCTTGTTTTGCTACATAAAGATGGGCTAAATAGTGAGCTGACCTATAATAACCATCATCATCATTTCATCCGGAGGACGTCCACTGTTGGACATAAGCCTCCCCCAAGTGTCGCCGAACGGTGCTGTGCGTCTTGCATCCATTGCATTCCTTCGACTCTCATCAGGTCATCGGTCCACATTATGGGAGGTCTTCCAACGCTGCGTCTTCCAGTGCGCGATCGCCACACTAGAACTTTTCAGCTCCACCGACCATCCGTTCTACAAGTAATATGCCAACTGACACTTAAGTCTGGCGATTCTTCAGGCTCTGTCGGCGACCTTGGTTCTCTTGCAGATGTCTTTTTTTCTGATGGGATCACGCAAGGAAACTCCGAGCATAGCCCTTACCATTGCCCTTTGGGTGATTTAAGCCATAACCTATAATAAAATACCTATAATAATAGAAAATCACAACGCTATTTAGCACAACGTCTCAAATTTTGCATGAAAATATTTTATTACAACATATTTAAGTGCGTTGTGACAATAACGCAACAATACTATGAAACTATTGGTTAAATCGACAAAACAAAGCAACAACAATAAACAAAAACTCCATGAAAAAGCGGTTACAGTTTGTGACGTAATATTGTAAACAAAAATTGCCGTTACAGATACAAAGTACATTACTTAATATATTTATGGGGACAGTTACGGCTTTGTTTCCATCCATCCAATAAAAAAGGCAAATTCATATCAACGAATCAATTGCAATAAAGACTGTAACAGTCACACGTTTCCGTTGTTCAAATGTTACAACTTCTATAGTGATTTGCACACAATATTTAGCTTCAAATTGCGAATAAATGAACGTAGAATTTTAAATTTTTCATTTTGTGGACTTTAAATTAAAGTCCGTATTAGGGCTGGCTACCGAAACCAATTTGTGGATAGACTTGGAAAAGACCAGTACAAATTGGAATCTGGTTTAGTGGTATGGATATGATGCTTGAGTTTTCCTTTATTTGGGCACAACATTTAATGACTTCTTGCAACTATACAGACATTGTAATAACTAAGAACTTTCCGAAAGTTTTACTTTCGAAACAATACTTTCGCAAATGTATTTCTATAATAGTTATCCTCTCTAGTTATAACTTAGATAAACTTTGAGCTTACTAGTATGTCATCTACTTACGTAAAAGTAATTAATTATCTCAAATAACTCTTTAACGTGGAACGTCACGGAACTAATATACTCAACGTATGTTTTACATTCCCAGATCATCATGAGAATGGCCTAGCTCATTAACTAAATGAAAAGGGCGAAAACGTGGAATATTACTGGCTTTAAACTTTAACTTGACAATAACCAGCCTACGAGTCCTAAGAAATGAACGTAAGGACGCATTTACATTTTCGTCACATTTGTAGCAATAAAGTTGCCAATGTAAACGTTTGAAGACAGCAGTTTGGGAGCGCAATAATGCTCATTTAAGTGTAAGGAATCCCTGAATACGCGACTTTCAAATTATACGACCGAGTTTATTATTGTTTGTGTTTTTATGTCGCCCTCTGTTGAGATAAACAGTCAAAAGAAAAACTTCTTATATCTGAAATGTGGGTAAAATAATAGTGTTAGATTTCCGGCGTGGGCTTGCGGTTGACGAGCAATGGGCAGCTCGTAGTTCACCCGTCCGCTAAGGGTCAAGCCCGAGTCGACGGCGAGTAGAATTCGAGGTGCGCCTCAAGGAAATGTGAGCAAAGCTGAAAGGTCCCAGCACAGTCCGTGTAAGAGAAAAAGAGTCCGTGAGTTGTCAAAAGTGACCGTGGGCCTAGAATTTAAAAGAGACACAAATGTTATTTTAGTCAGTTAAAGTCTCGCACACCCTCTCGTTCCACCCTAAAGCGAGAGAAGTGATTGGATGATTCCTATCGCAAAAAAGTTATAACACAATTTAACATGTTTCCCCTTAAAGAACGGCAGAGGTTTAATATTTAGTACCCTTTTACCAGTAACATAAAAATATAGATACTAAAATTGACAGTAACATCAATTTTAGTATCAAAATGTTTACAAAACATTACGTTCATTCATTTCATATTGTTACATTTGTAACAGAAGGAAGCAGCATTATTTAAAAGTTTAATACATTTTTAAAAATCATTTTTTCATTGTTCTAAAAAGTAGATTTGTATTACAAAGCAGTTCACCATTAAGAGGACTACAGTACCTAAAGCGCGGTCACTCTCGGACTGCATACTAAAGAAAGAGATGCACAAATACACAATGATTGCAAAGTATGAAGAATTTTAGCAGTTTACTAAATATCTACATATTTTATTATAACATATCTATACATATAATAAAACAGTAAAATTATTTTGCGATGGTATTAGTTGGCGCAAAAACTACTGAACCGATCCTGTTCAAATTTTGCATACATAATCCTTATAGGTCAGGGCAACTTATAGGCTATAAATTATCACGCTATTTGCTATGGGGGGTGAGCAATAATCCAAAATGTCGATGTTGAACGACATTCACGAGTTCGATCCTCAGCTACAGTTAAAAATTTTGTCATTATTTTATCTTCTTTTTTGTAATAAAATAACTTTTACCATTTTTTCAAAATAAAATTGACATTTCTATTCGATATCTTCTAAATATTTTGTAAAAACTAATCAAAACACATAATAAAATCAAAGCGGCGAGTAAAATCACGTACTAAAATGTTGTAAATATGGCACCACACGCAATTCAGATACTCGCAACGCCATCTAAAGACTGAAAGTAGCAATAATGATGACAATGATAGTTGAACTTCATATTTGATAGATGGCATTGTGTATTTTACGTAATTTTCTGAGTGGCGGAAGAATGACCAACACCCAAGTTTGCAGACAGTTTTATTGTTTAAAATTGGACGAAAACCGTTATGGTTAAACTGGAGTTAGACGGAGGCATTTTTAATTCTACTGCTTTTTTTTTCCCGTGGTTGTAACAAGCTAATTGACCGTGATTATTCAAGGGACAACCAAAGGCGATAAAAGTAAATATTTATATGTATTTAATTATTGACTTTAAAACAACACGGTAAATTTTCGGAAGGGGTAGCATGGCACCTAGCGTTGGAAGGCCCCCAGGTGGACCGATGACCTGGTGAGGGTCGCGAGTATCCGATGGATGTGAGATGCACAGGACCGGTAATTATGGTGACACTTGGGGAGGCCTATGTCTAACAGTGGACGTCTTTCGGCTGAAATGATAATGATAATGATGGCACATTCCATATTTTTCTTTTTTTAAGGGTGGAGGTCATCCAATGACTTTTCCCACTCTGGTTGGAGCGGGAAGGCGTTCAAACTTTTACTGACTAAAACCACACATGTGTCCTTCAGTTGCCCTTTGCGACATCTATTTGAGGAGAGCGTGGATCACTACGCGCTGTTGACGACTGGGCTCGGTCCGGTCAATTACCGGACGGCCGGACGGCTGTGGACGACCCATTGCTGGATGTCCGCAAGCCCGCGTCTACCGTGGCTGGTCATCGGGGTCGGAATCTCGGCTCGGCGTCAGGATGTTCGTTCCCTCACGCGTGCGGCATCCTCCTTCGCTAGCATTACGGCTTTGCAGAAGGAGGCGACCGCTTGCCATTCGGGATTGCCATTTCGATTGCCTTGCGGGGCACACCTCTGTGTGCTCCACTGTGTCCTCCGGGATGATGGCACCTTGCGGCCTAATAATGGTGTATTTTGTTATATAAAACGGGATCGAAAGGTTTGCGTTCCTGATCACAGTTCGACAACGTATGATGTATCTCAGATTCCTTGCAGCCTTACGTCGACATCTGTACGTTACCTCCTTGCAGTGAGTGGTGACCAACACTGGAACAACCCTCTGAGGGAGGCCAGTCTCAGGGATAACACTAATCGGCCGCTACATTTGGTTACCGGAATTTCATTGTTTTATGGATACACAAGCTCAGGACTGTTGAGGGTGTTTCACGCGGTTTCTGTTTCGGATTCGGTTGGAAGTACCCTGATATTACCATTTTGCGAATCGCCCGGAGGACCCGATGTAGCATGCGGTGGAGGTCTATCCTGCTTGGGTGAACCGCCGTGTCTTCATAGAAGCAATTGGCGTCAGTGACCTCTCGGTTTGGCCATCAATATGCGAGTTTGATTGGACGGGGATACACGCGTTCAAGATTTTACCGAAATTCATTCAAAAGTTGGAGACTCTTCATAGGGTAGTTCCATTAGAATAACATTTGTCTGATATACGAGGACGTCAGTCAAATACACACCAAAAAATCCTAGGTAAATGAATAAGTAATTTTTACGCCCCAAATGATCAAGCTGCAACAATCAATTCAAGCATGCTCTCGCAAATTCTTCATAAGTACTGTTGTGGAGGAAGATAGTTGATGATGATGGTAATTTTAGGATTCACTGGCTTTTTGGCTTTGCACTATTAGTGCACGTTATCCAGCTGAAGGTCGGTGTCCCGATTATGCTCCTTCGTTTACCTCTACCAAAGCTGTCTGACGGCTTAAACTCTTCAGTGAACCATTATTGAGGCGAAAATTTTACAGGAGGTAACTCTTTCGAACAATCTCGCAGCCTTAGCAGACATTGGCCTTAGAGGGCCCTATCCATTTGCTGACATCTCTATGAGTCGCGCGTAGATTACTACGCGCCGTCGATTCAGGATTGCTTTGACCAGATGACCGGACGGCTCCACCGCAATCGCCCTGCGGCTTTCAACACCTGGAGCATCACTTCCCTCATCATTCCTCATAGTTTCAGCCACCTTCTTCGATCGTAGTGCTTCACTGAAGGAGGCTACTGGTTGGCATTTTTTCCACTAATTGCCTTCATGAGGACACGGCGGCGTCGGCGCTCCTTCCAAGCGGGACGGACTTCCACCGTAAGTTCCATCGTATTCTCCGGGCGATCCACACCGCGATTGTGACGTGCTCACTGTGACAATGTTGTTTTACCAGAACATAAACCAGAAACATACATAAACTAGTGCCTTTTCCCTTGGGGTAGGCAGAAATGCCAACTGCAACGACCCTTACATACTCTTTCTATTCATTGACGTTCATACATCTGGATCTGGACGAGTACATAATATCCTGAAGGTAATTTGCGTTTTTATCTTTAACCGTTTTATGTGAAAGTACAATAAATAATCACGATGCTTTCAGAATGAATTTCAAGCACAGAATGATTGTACAGTTTTACGAACTTAACGCAGACGAAGTCGCGGGCAACAGCTAGTTTTATTATAAAATTAAAACACTATAACAGTAAAACTTTGCTTGCAGAATAATCTGACAAAAGATCACAATTTTTGTCCGGTTTTTAATCGCTAAAAGTAAGTTTTATCCGACTACGGCAAAGTCAAAGGAGAGTTATGATTTTGACAGGCAATGTATGTGTGCATGTTCATCTGTTCCCTCATAGCTCCTAAACTACTTATCGGAACTCGATTAATGAGGTATTGTTAGAACCGTCTTAATCTTCCGCTGAACAAAGACTACGTGACGTGTCACAAAATTCAATGTGGCCCTCACTAACGGAAAGAGTTGTGTTAAAAAAAAAACAAGATGAATACGACGTGTTTGATAACATTTGAAAGGACTTCACTTGTAAATTCCCAAAATATTGCTCGAATTTAAAGTGACGCCCTCTAGCGGACTAAAAGTAATTCTGTTAAAAAAAACCGTTAAGATAAATACCGTGTTTGTTATAATTTGGAAGGGCTTCACTTGTAATTATCAAAAATATCATCAAAAAAACACGCTGAAAAAGTATGAAACAAGATTTTCAGGATGCGATAAAAGAAAAGCCGTAGTCACACGTTATATAGGTACTTACCAACAGTAACACTTTATTAACGTGTGACTACGGCTTTTCTTTTTGTTCTGTTCATGTTTCTCCAGTAACCTGTTTATTTCAGCAGCCTGAAAATCTTTTTTCATACTTTTTCAGCGTCGTTTTTTTGTCGTAGCCGGGTTTTAGTTTTTTTTATACAAACTCACACACACTATCTATCTAAAGAATAACATATATTTTACTGATTCTGTTAACTGCAGTGGATATCCTTTTGCGCGTTATAAAACTCGCAATTAACACCTATAGTCCTCTTAAAGCTAATTCTAAAAGGTTCATACAAGTATAAATCATTTCATTAATAAACGAATAAGTAATCTCTTATCCCAAACACAAACCTCTGTACGATAAATTAAAATGGCAACAAATTTCCATTTTCGTAAATGAATTCTGAATCCAACTTCTAATTCCGGTAATGAACCAATATCTAAAAGCAAGGCAATCAATGTAATTGCAAACGGAGAAATGGCGGAAGAAAAAATCGTACGGTTAAATACTCCTGATGGCGTTATTTTAATCTCATTTCACAATAGATACATCGGGAACAAAAAATTCTCATCTCGAAATTGCTCTATTCACTTCGTATCCTGAACCAATTACGACGAAATTAATGTTCCCTACACATACAGCGTTGGATGAGTTTTTACTAGCAATTCTCGCAAATAACTCGCTTGAAGTACCTATATTTCTCACGTTTATGAGAATATTTTTTACTTTTTTTTTACAAAAATATCGCTTTTACTCTATCGTGGCTTCATGCCAATTTACTAATAGATAAAAATGTTTTTCAGTGTGACTATTTTTCAAACAATATGTTTGAAAAATAGTAGTTTTTGTCTTTTGTTAGATAAAATAATTGTTTCAGTTTTTACAAATATTGTGTCTAGTTGAATGGGCATTCCGCGTAAAATAATATTTGAGTTACTTTATTCAGGTTAGCATAGTGAAACCCATGTTCTAGAACACAAGGGCATCTGAAATGGTAGTTTTAGTCAGTAAAAGTCTGACACGCCCTCTCGCTCCGCCCTAGTACGGGAGGAGTAATTAGTTGATATACTACTTTAAAAAAATGTGGTGTGTTTGCCAAATACTATTTTTTTACAAAGTCAATAATACTATTGTATCTAAAGGTGCCATTCGAACCTCGGCTGCAGGCTGCGGATGCAGGCAGCACATGCGGCGGCTGCACGAAGCCGGATTTTTGTGAAAACCATTCCGAACGTGGCTGCGGCCGCACGTGCTGCCGAGTTTTGGCTGCGTTTGCTGCCGCGATCTGCAGCCGCAGCCGATCGCAGACCAGTAGTGCAGCGGCCGCAAGTCGATGCGCACGTAGTTACTAGCTCATATTGGATTGAATCGTAGATTTGCGACTGGCAGCACGTGCAGTCGTCAGCCTCGGAATCACTCCCGACTGCAGATGCAGGCAATGACTGCGTGTCATGCGTGTGCTACCTGCATTCGCAACCTGCATCCGCAGCCTGCAGCCGAGGTGCGAATAGCAACTTTAAATGACTGTGGAATAGAGAACCATTTTCAATATAAAATTCGGTATAGGTCTTAATATTTTATTGATCTAAATCTAATGTATTTACATAATCATTTCAAAAATGTATAATTATTTTGAATAACTTTAGGCATTACAAGGTAGGTCTTAAGTTATCACTGTGGTACTTACATCCTACCTTTTGTTTGGCCATCGTTTGTTCCTGTCTCCGTAGCACTATTGTTAGCCATAAATATAACGCTTTCACGTGGAAGTAAGTGGAAAATGTTCAATGTTCAGGCGACAGGAAGATATTTTTCGGCTAAAGTATGGCATCTCTAACAGATTCTACGCTTATTGTTACAATAGTTGTGTTTTTTTTTTAGTTTATGTCTGCCGGATGGATTTGAAAGGAATTCTGGAGCACTGTTTACAGAGGCACATAGTTGGCAAATGTTTCGTTGGAGTTTAACCATTTTGACAGGACAGAATGGAAAAAAAACGTGTTGCGCCCACCCCAAATAAAACGCGACAAGTGCAGGAAGATGATGATGATTTAATTTTAATAATAAGGCACACCAACATTTGTTCACAAAATAAGATTCTAGATTGAGTGTTCAGAGTATGGTTCCGTGTAAACAAATCAATTAAAGGCATGCACATCAATCACAGTGGTTGATTAAAATTACAAAATCATATTATACATAAATTAAAATTAAATTTCACCGGATGGCGCAGTTTTGGAAAGCCTCCCCAAGGTGGACCGATGATGTCGTGAGAAGCGAGAATTCGATGGATCCGAGACGCATATGGCCGGTTGTTTTGACGACACTTGGGGAGGTCTATGTCCAACAGTGGACGTCTTTCGGCTGAAATTATGATTATGATCATAACTATGTCTCACTACTATAAGTTTGTCATAGTATACGTTATATAAAAACCCTATAGTTTTATATCTAAATAACGTATATCTAAAGCACTTCGTATTATTATATCAAGTTTTTCTTTTCGACGTAAGACTAAGGATTTAACAGACATATTATAAGTATCAAAACCATTCTTGTTTCAAACTATTCGGAAAATGAACAGCATGTATGAGTCGTCAAAACTGAACGGACGAAAAAAAGCAACGGCGAAGCAAAATTGTTTCGCTTTCTCGCGAAGTCTGCCATATTTTTTGCAGAAACTTTTTACTTTAATAAACTATCGGTACTTCTGTCCCGCGTAGTTTTTTATTTTTCGAGAAAATAAGTATTTTCACAACTTTGTCTGTCATCAGTTAAAAGATTTATCTTTTGTTTTATTCGTTTGCGATAAAGTATGGAAGGATGATTTGTTAAGCAACAATAGTTACTTTTAACTTTGTTTTCATATTGATTTATACAAGAAAAACAGCTTTACGGAGCTGCTGCTCTTTATTGAGACCTTCTTTATTGAAAATTTCATTATAAAAAAAAACGTTTAAATGCAAGTCAGACCAAGGGTTTACCAAACTTACCTATGTAAGTAGTTTGATTTCCGAATCGAGCCCCGAAGATTTTACAAAATTGTAAAAAAATAATTATTTTGTAAATAGAAATTTACGGCTTTTACTTTTTCCTTTATTTGTGCTGAGAGTTTGCATTTTGCAAAATTTCAGGATTATAGGTCAACAGAAAGTACTATAGGTTTTGATTTCTTTGCGAGTGCCAAAATAATATGCGCCATAAACGGAGCATAAACAGCCTTAACTTTAGATTGTGTTGAACTTAAAATTTAATTTATTTCAGCTTGGTACCTCCACGTTCTCTTCATTTAAGAAAAAGAGTTGATATACGGACAAACAGACAACAAAGTGATCCTATAAGGTTTCCGGCTTTGCCTACTGAGGTACAGAATCCTAAAAATTTAGAATTTTATCTACGCATAAATTTGAAATTATTCAGGCGATAGATTTGCAGAATGTCAATATGCTATTACGATATTTCAAACCTCAAAGCGGTAGCCTTTAGAGCTTTACACCTCGTGAGCGAAATATGCGGGGCTGTACATTCATACATATTTCTGAAAAGATGGATTCTCGGGTAGATCGTTGCCGTTCCAGCCCTGCTTAAGCGAATAATACCGGGATTGCCAAATCCAACCCTCTTTCTTTTTGAATAATTTTGACGAATTCGCTTAGGACGGTGCCATTAAGGATTTACATTGCTTTTATCTATAGAATCTTTCGGAACATTACGCCTGACCAATTTCTTTCTGAAGCTTTTCATTAGCTATAAAACTTCTACTATATGATATTATTTTCGTGAATTTTCCTCGTGGAGGATGTCTTGTAGACCTCAGATATGGGACTTGTGTTAGCGATGTTGTCTTAACTGGTGTTGGCAAGTTTAACTATGTACTCTACGAGGCCCAAAGGAGTCGGCTAGTCGTAATTCTTAATTGAATTACTATGGAAGTACGTTCTAGTGCAAGAAGTCATGTTTTATTAGATTATTAGCTCCTGTCAACGGCTTCGTTCGCGTAAAAGTAGAAAATTAACTCAAGAGACATACTCCTGGGATGAAAAGCATTCTATGTCCTCTTCCAGGGCGTGGCCTACTTGTGTGTCAAATTTCATCCAAGTTCGTTTAGTTATATGAGCGTGAAGGAGTATCAAACATACATACACACACATACAAACTTTCACCTAAATATTATTAGTATGACGTGTGACATATTATAAAGCTTTTTATTTCTTTGACGAATTTAAAATGATTTATACTTTGACGTGAATATTAATTTGGACTGTAATTTATTGTGAGTTTTCTTTTAATATTATTGCTTCTATGTGTGATTTGACGTCTATTTATTTGTTTCTTTTATTTTATTTCATTTATTTGACATCTTTTATTATTTGACATTGTTTAATAATGTAACGTATTTTTAATAATTTGTTGCCTGCAATGTAACCTGTATATGTATCTGTACTTGTAAGAATCGGCCCTTACCTATAAACTGCATACATACTCTGACTTAATACTAATCTGATAGCATATTTTCTGTCGCTACTCTATTGTTTAAACCCAAAAAGGTTGCATATGACGTTACCTAAACGCTATGGATGTAATTTTGTATCGAAACATGCATAAATGCATTTATGTTGATAGGTGTTAGGTACGTGTATTTAAGGAGATTATGATAATATACTCTTGTCTTGCTGTTGGGGACTACTAAAGATCTTAATATGTTAAAATGATCACTTAAAGTTTTTAGAGACAAGTTTTTTCTGTCAAATCTAGCCGCTCTCAAAAGTGCAAGTTCTTAGAATTCTAAGAACCCGCCCCAGCCGCCGGAACCTCGAGCCTGATTTTCAGCCACCGTAGGTTTGGGCTTGCGGACGATGAGCAATGGATAGCTCGCCGTCCGGCCGTCCGGTATTCGGTCCGGGAGTCATCAACGGCGTGTAGTGTTTCACGCGTGCCTCAAAGAGATATCAGTAAAACCGTAGGGTCTAACAAGGCCGAAGCCTACTGGGGTTATGGGTTAATTTCCGAAAGGGAAGCCCGTGATCCTGGCACACAAAGGCAAAGAAGGAAAATAGGTATAGTATTAGTTAGTAAAAGTCTGACACGACCTCCCGTTCCACCCTAGAACGAAAGAAGTCATTGGATAATTTCCCACCTTAAAAAAAAATTAACAAAAACAAAAAAAACCAAGCAATATTTATCACAACACGAAAAAATGCTGACACGAAATAGATGTATCGTCTAACCTTTAAAAATCATCAATAACAAATTGGGTACTTCGGGCCATCTCCCAAGGGAACATGGGTTCGAAGACATTTTTTACATCAAATCGTTGGCTGTTAGTCGCGGGCAGTCGTACCAACTCACACTCGTAACATCATTTGCGCTTGTATTGAAATATATATATTTTTTACATTTAAATTTTGGCTTTAAAATTAAAAATAACTCACACTGACACAGATTTTAACCAGATACTTCACTTATGAAGTAGGCCAGGTTTAACGACTGCAAATGAGTATTTTTTGAGATGGATGTGTGGTGTGACGAGAATGGATAAAATGAGAAATGAGTATATTAGAAGAAATTTGGACGTGGCACCAGTGACTGAAGAGTTGAAAGGAAATCGTTTGTCTTGGTATGGTCATGTGAAGAGGAGAGATGAAACGCATGTAACTAAAAGAGTTCTGAGTATACATGTAGATGGATGGAGATGGAGAGGGAGGCCAAAGAAAAGACGGATGGATTGTGTGAGGAGTGATATGAAAGAAAGGGGATAGTCAGTGATAGCGTGATGGTTGTCCTGTCAACCGTCACGCTATCACTAACTCCAATTCCTTTTTTACAAATTACAAAATTGAAAATCTGAATGGAAGAAAAAACGTGTTACGCCGATCCCAAATAACAGGAGGGGGCAGAAAGGATATATGAGTAATTTTAATATTAATTACAGATTAGATGTTTTGTTGCATGTTCGTTAATTGTCAAGTCATTGATGATTCCATTAACATTTTTTTTTTACTTTAGATGAAGTCCGTTTCCTTTCTTTTTTTATACAAAAATAAACGTTGCCCAACACTAGCTAAAGTCACATATACAAATCTTAACTCGTTGAGTAGTGTAATTAGAGACACAATAGTAAGACAATGGCGCACGAAAGCCCGGTTCGTGCGGGGATCAACAGCTTAAGGCGTATAGTCCCTTGAACATCTGGCTGGAATTAAATGCACACATACTCGTACCGCCACCCAGGCGGCAGTACGAATATCTGTGCATTTAATTCCGGCCAGCTGCGCCCGGATAGAGCCCCGCTGGCCTTTAAATCCATTTTTTTTGCGAAATATTGATTGGTTTACATCGATCTATTCTGAAGAACACTTAACCAGCAATTTGTTTGTGTAAACATATTTCTAAAGATCAAAGCCGTTTGAAAAGAGTAGGGAAAACAAGCGAAAAAATATCATGTTCTTAAATTATTTTTTGGCAAATATGTTAGTCTTACGAAAAAATCATATATTGATAACTAGCGACCCGCCTCGGCTTTGCACGGGTTCGCAATGCTGATCACGTCATAGCATAAAAAAAAACTTTTTCCAAAAAAATAAATACAACCGACTTCAATAAAAAAAAAAAACACTCGAAAGTGCAAAATAACTTTAATTTATGAAGTCTGTGTTTCTATAATAGTTTTGTTCTCTCTTCGTTATATAACATTTAATGAAGTGGAACTGATGAAGAAGACCAGAAATGGCCAACGGAACTTCACCCTCACATAGATATCACAATGAAAATAGTTAAGACACTATGACTGTAGCAGCGACATCTATGGCGTCACATAAAAACTAATCCTGCATCGCGCAATTAAAGTTCTCCGCGCGATTAGAACATATAGAACAGCCCGAAATCATCTATCGGGCAGTTGCCCACCAGACATAACATCCGTCTGGTCGGACGATCCTCCCTTTTCAATGGAGGTTTGTAGGACTGTACTCTCTGTTCCGCCTACCTCCAAACAACACACAATGCTAATAAGCCCAAACATGGCTAGGTTACATTGATTAATTATGGAGCTCCAGTGCCTACCTTCCGGCTCCATCATCATCGTCAGATCACTTCAATAATACCATTTTCAACATAACTATTCAGAACCATTTATTTATTTGTATTGTCATTTTGGAGGTAAGCGGAATAGAGTGTAAAGTCCCGCAAACCTCCGTTGAAAAGGGAGGATTCTCCGGCCAGACGGGTGTTATATCTAGTGGGCAACTGCCCGATAGGTGATTTCGGGCTGCTCTATATGTTCCAATCGCGCGGAGAACTTTAATTGCGCGATGCAGGACTTTACTCTCTGTCCCGCATACCTCCAAACGTGAGTCGGGACGATGCCCCAGTGAGTCGGGACGATGCCCCAGTGAGTCGGGGTGATGATGTCCCAGTGAGTCGGGATGATGCTGCAGGCTCCAGTGAGTCGGAGTAATGCTGCAGTCTCCAGTGAGTCGGAGTAACGCTGCTGGCTCCAGTGAGTCGGAGTGGTGCTGTGCGACGTAGTGGCTTGACTGCTGGTCGATCAGGGGAGGTTCTTCGTGGCTCTTCATGTGACTGGCCGAAGGTGCAGTGTGCTTCACCAAGATCGCTAATGAGGCTGAGGGTGATGACCAGGTATGACCAGGTAGGCATGCTGGTGGTCAGGATACCCTTTAAAGCCGTGGGTGCTGGCTGTATGGCTCGCTGCTCGAAAGCTTGAGGAAGTGATGATGACGTCATGAAGTAGTGGTTGCACGAAGGCCGCGCTGACGTTCATTGTCAGCGGTAACCAGTTTGGAGGTAAGCGGAACAGAGTGTAAAGTCCCGCAAACCTCCGTAGAAAAGAGAGGATTCTCCGGCCAGATGGGTGTTATATCTGGTGGGCAACTGCCCGATAGATGATTTCAGGTGGTTCTATATGTTCCAATCGCGCGGAGAACTTTAATTGCGCGATGCAGGATTAGTTCTTATATGACGCCATAGATGTCGCTACAGTCATAGTGTCTTAACTATCTTCATTGCGATATCTATGTGAGGGTGAAGCTCCGTTGGCCATTTCTGGTCTTCTTCATCAGTTCCACTTCATCAAATTTTAGTTCTCGATGAAAATACCAAAATCACTATATAGTTCCTAGAATATTTGAGGAGTTCTCTCGATTCCTCATGGAACTCACCTCATCAGAACTGGATTATGAAAAAAATGGGAACAATCTGGAAGTAACCGAGTAGTATATTTGCGTCGACGCATCAATCTTTGAAATAATCAAGTTATTTACCGCAACCGCTATGTCCCTGCATTTTAATCTGTAATATCTTCGAAAATATTCACTTAAATTACACGCTATAAAGGGCCATATTGATTTGTATTAAATGCACAATTTATTTAAGGTACTTAATTGGATAGAAATTAATGTTGTATTGCTTAAAATCATTTCGTAATTAACCCACTATTTATCGTAAAAAGTAAAGGATAAAAAATGGTTATTGTGGGTTGCACCTAAAAGATAGGCATATACCATCGCGGACTTTTTTGTAGGCCTTTTTAAGGTGCACAATACTGTAGTACATTATTTTGATCTATCTCTTAGGGTTCAGCCAGTGTTTGCAATGTAAGCGCAAAAAAAATGTGTTTATTTACGACATCACATTAGAAACCTCTAAAATCATCAGTGTTCCTCTATTATATTGCCCATGTATCATACACATAAACCTTCCTCTTGAATCACTCTATCTATTAAAAAAACTTCATCAAAATCCGTTGCGTAGTTCTAAAGATCTAAGCATACATAGGGACAGACAGACACGAAAAGCGACTTAATTTTAAACTATGTAGTGATGTTGTACATGAGTCTATAATAAATATCATCTTTTCAAACCTATTGACCTAGCCGTTACCGAGGAGTAGGCTTCCAAAAGTCACTGTTTTTAGCACTGCTCGGGCGTTAGGCCCTTAATCTTATTATTATAAAAACTAGCGACTTGCCCCGGCACAAGTGCAATGCTGATACCACCGCAACCGCTATGTCCCTGCATTTTAAAAATGTAATATCTTCGAAAATATTAATTTAAATTACAGGCTGTAAAAGACAATATTAATCTATATTAAACACAGCACAATGTATTTAAGGTACTTAATTGGATAAGGATTAATGCTGTATTGCTTAAAATCGATTCGTAAATAAGCCATTATTTCTCGTAAAAATTAAAGGATAAAAAATGGTTATTGTGGGTTAGCCCTAAGAGATAGACATTTACCATTGCGGACTTTTTTGTAGACCTTTTTAAGGTGTACAATACTGTAGTACATTATTTCATCTATCTCGTAGGGCCAGCGTTTGCAATTTAAGCGCAAAAAAATGTCTTTATTTACGACATCACATTAGTAACCTCTAAAATTACCAGTGTTTGTCTACTATATTATGCATGTAGAATAGAATAGAATAGTATTTATTCGATGCAGGCAATACAATAGGCAACAACAACAAAAAAAAAGTACAGATTTACAATATAGTTGCACTGAGCGTGCCCGAACCGAAAGGGTCGCCAACTCAGCAACTATACATATAAACCTTCCTCTTGAATTACTCTATCTAATAAAAAAACCGCATCAAAATCCGTGGCCAAGTTTTAAAGATCTAAGCATACATAGGGACAGACAGCGGGAAGCGACTTTGTTTTATACTATGTGGTGATGATAATAAAATAAATATTTATTAATAATGTGTTTTACAGACATATTATTACATATATATGGTTTTAGATATTTATTGTTCTCAAAAGATTTACAAATCACTCACTGAGAAAATACAATATTAATACTTCGTAAGAATCTAAATTAAGCCGATTGGCGTGGTAAGTTATTAGTTGTACAAAATATGACACATGCACATACATACACGCACATTTATTATTATTTCTACCCAGAACTGGAATAACCATCTAAACTGATAAGATGTTTTAAAAACCCAAGCAATAATATGACTTTGCTGGTTTTATTTTTAATCCAATAGAATCTCCTTTATGTAAATATATTTTCTCGGTTTTGGCAGCATCTTGCAAGAACAAATCCTCGTTACCTATTCTAGAGACATTACTTAAGACAAATACCTCGCCTTTAAATTATTCCGTCCATATATTACCACATCAAAGTGTGAGACTGTGCGTTCATAGATCACGTACGTCGGTGACGCGACTGTCGTTACGTCGTACGACTAATCGCGTGGAACTAACAAACGATTCTGTGTAGAATAGGTACGTTTGACGCTTTTGTGCGCTTGCCTTTAAGATGCTGTTTGATATATCGGTGTGAGAGAGTTGTTCCAGTGAATTTATTAGGTGGGGAAGTGTAGGTTGGTTCAAATTAAAGTGGGAGCGTAGGTTGCTTCAAATTAACCCAGTTGAAATTAAGTGTGTGGGCTAATTTTAACGCAGGAACGTAACCTTGCTTTGTAAAACTACGTATAAACAATAAGATATCTAGAACGAAAATGAAAATTTTATCATTTTTATCTGTCAGTCTGTTTGTCGGTCCTTCTGTGGTTCCAGTTAATCTCCGAAACGGCTATACCGATTTTAACAGGATTTTCATCGGTAGAGAGCTGATGTTTTAAGGAGTAACATAGGTTACTTTTATTTTAAATTTAGAAAAATAATTAGGTCCTCGGTCCTGTGCTTCTCGCATCCATCGCATTCCCGTGACTCACCAGGTCATTGGTTCATCTTGTGGGAGGCCTTCCAATGCTGCGTTCTCCGGTGCGCGGTCGCCACTCTAGAACCTTTGGGCCCCACTGACCATCCGTTCTACGAGCAATAGTGCCCACTGCCACTTAAGTTTATCTATTCTTCGGGCTATTTTGGTGACCTTGGTTCTCCTAATAAAAGTAACTAGTGCTAATTAAATCTACTAATAACTACTGCTACACAGAAATATGATGATACTGTTTAAAAAAAATATTTATAATTATTTACACAGATTTGAGATTTGAAAGCATTTGTAGAAGAATACTATAAGCCTTCGTATAAAACGTATTAAAAAAAATATTTGTTATGTAAATATTACCTTTAAATAAATGAAAAAATCATTTATTTCAAGGTATAAAATTATGAACGATTTATACAATGACTACGCTGAATAAATTATTAATTGAAAAAAAAAATTGGATTAGGTGTCGATAAATCAATTAGAATCGTCTGATAGTGATTGATGCCTAGCTAATAAAATTCATCAACTTGTCTAACTAAAGCGGATAAATAAATGAGATTAATATTCAAATTCAAAATTGAATACGTCATTTCACCAAAAAAATATTTAAAAATTACTTTATAATCAACAATTGGTAAAAACATGATTTTTCATTTTATCATCAAATTGTTTAATACAACAAATTTTCTAAATAATTTTCTTTGCAAAATAATTACCACATAAACTTATGTTTAATAACATGTTTTTTTTTTTTAACAATTCATTTGTTATTCATTTTATATCATAAAAGAACGTTTGAAATATTAAAAAATATTATTAAGCTACCAGGAACTGAATTCTTTAGTTCATTAAACCCCGAGCGAACGCCGGCGTTCGCTCGGTCATTGTCTTAATATTGTGTCTCTAATTACGGTACTCAATCGGTAATTAAAGAAAATGGTTAGGTTAGGTAAGATAAAAACTGTGACCCCAAAAACAAAAACATAAGTGATAATGAGAAATATACAAATGATTAAATATCATCCGATACATTTCTAAAGAGAAGCTAAATAAATTTTTGCAAAGCGAGTGTTTATAAAATCAAACATTTGTGGAATTCATTGTTTGTGAAATAGTATACGAAACGTTGGTTGTAAACTAGAAATTTGTCAGTTGAGTTTTGGTGAAATATTAGCGCACCATTATAGTATCTACTAATTTTACATTGGCATATCATTTGATATGCTTCACCCTCAACTCAAACTGACCTTTCCAGTGAATGAAACCTGTCACAGGAAATCCTTTATTTACCCTGCAAAAAAGCACCGATGAACGACCTAGTATAAATGCGTAAAACAAAAACCACATTATTTCAAAACGCGAAGCCACAAACGCTAGTGCATGCTGTCAAAAGCCCCGTTCTATAAAGCGAAAGTGCTAGCCCATTTTGTTGTCAGTTGAGTCCTGTTTCACACCGCAGCGGTTTTTTTCCCTTTGACATGTGGTACATTGTTCGACACTATTCAGTAGTGTTCGGAAAAAGTTTGATCGAAGTGATTGAATTTTTGAACATCGAAGATTGTGACTGGCAGCTAGATTGTCTTTTATTTTTAGGTCAGTATGTCAGCCAGTACCAAAACAAAAGACAAAAGGGGTTTTACTGAATAAATGCATCAGCTGGGAATCGTAAATCTGTTTTTGGATTCTATCCTTGCGTCATATAAACTTATGACAACTACAGTAAAATACCTTAGGGATTACTTTACTGGAGATTTGTCGCACACCACATGAGAAACATAGCTCTTATTTGTATATTGTTTTCTTACATATCTTTCTCCGTTATTAATGTACCCTGGCCGAAAAGTGATAAATTTAAACTAAATCCGTCTGCGAAAGACCCGGATCTAAACATAAACCGATAATAACGTAAATCGTCTTAAACGTTGACGGCGATCGGAACAGAGATCGATATATCCTTAACATTTTTCATTGTTGACTCTTTTGATTCTGTCAAAAACCGACATATCAAATTTCGAGTTTCTCATGGCCAAACCCACGGGCAAATTGTAGGATATATTAATGTAAAGCAGTCGTTACCTCCTACAGTGTTTTATCAAAAACTAATATATCCACTTGGTTTGGTCAATAACCGATATATCCATTTTTAGGGTTCCGTACCTCAAAAGGAAAAAACGGAACTCTTATAGGATCACTTTGCTGTCCGTCCGTCTGTCTGTCTATCTGTCTGTCTGTATGTACGTCTTTCTATCAAGACCCTTTATCTCAGAAACGCGTGGAGGTATCGAGTTGAAATTAAAACCATACACTAAGATCTGCGGCCCCTTGAAGCTGTGAAAAAATCAAACTTCTAAGTTAATGAAAAAAAAAGATACGACCGTTTATGTCGCAAAAAACGTGCATTTCGACACTCTCAAAGCAATCAAAATTCATAGGGTACTTTCCGTTGACCCAGAATCTAGAAATTTGGCATAAAGCAAGGTCCTATAGTATAGATATAGGAATAAATCTAAAAACAGAGAATTTGTTGTTACATCACAAATAAAACAATAATAAATCAAAAATAAATATGTTTTTTTTTTTTGTATATTTTTTTTCTTTTTTGTTACTCTCGTGTGAAGCACAACTGGCAGGTGGACGTAAACTTTTTTACCGCCACACATTTATTATTTTGCTGTAAGTGTTTTATTATATATATTTAAATATACATTTATTTATTTATGCTCAGCCCTGGCTGTAGCAGTGATACTGACACATTTTATTCTTTGAAAAGTAATGATGAAAGCTTCGTTAGTGTTCCTTCCCTAGCTGACATTCTCGTTTCTTTATTTTCCGATGTATCCAAGAACTTCAATGTAGTCCACATAAACGCCCAGAGTATTCCGGCTCATTTCCCCGATATGCTGGCCACTTTCGACTGTAAGCATATTCATGCAATTCTTGTTTCTGAATCGTGGCTTAAACCTTGTTTGCCCTCTTCCTCTTATTCTCTTCCAGGTTTTCAACTCATACGGAATGATCGAGCTAACGGTGGGGGTGGTGGAGTGGCCATTTATCTTCGTGATCACATTCCTTTTTCTATTATTAACATGTCCTCACAGCCACCTCCGCCGAACGCCGGTGAACATCTATTCCTAGAAGTTGAACTCCACCATTCTAAGATTCTTCTTGGGGTTTACTACTGCCCTTCTCTTCGAATTAACTACTTTTCTTCTTTTGAACGCATTTTAGAAGCTTTAGTTCCCTCTTACAGTCACAGTATCATCATGGGCGACTTTAACACATGTCTTCTTAAAAAGACTCTCGCTGTTCTTCTCTTTGTAATATTATTGAGTCTTCCAATCTCTCCATTCTGGATCTTGATGCCACTCACCATTTTCCTAACGCTGTCCCATCACTTCTCGATCTTATTTTTGTCTCGTCTCCCGGTCACGTCGCAAAACATGGTCAATGTTCTGCTGACGCCTTTTCCTATCACGATCTTATTTTCACTTCTTATAAAATTCGGCCCCCAAAGCATAAGTCCAAAATTCTTCTGCTTCGCAATTTTGATGGGATGAACCTTGATCGTCTTCCAGAGGACGCCAACAATATTGATTGGACGCCTTTGGTTACATCCACTTCCGTCGACGAACAAGTTGAATTCTTGACTTCAACCTTGATTCGGCTTTATGATACTCATGCACCTATTCGAGCTGTGAAAGATGTTTGCTTCCAGCGCCATGGCTGACTGATGACATTAAACTTTTGCTCCGTAAAAAAGCGGCTGCGAAGTTCAAGTTTAAAATTCGGCCCAATGACATTAATAGGGAGAAATACGTCTCTATTAGAAATCTCAGCAACAAGGTGTGTAGAAACGCAAATCGCCAATATATCCACAGTTCTGTTCAAAATGGTGACCCAGCCAAAGTCTGGAATTTCCTCAAAACATTAGGTATCGGGAAAAAGTCTCATGACAAGATTCCTAAAGACTTAGATTTCAACCTACTTAATAGTCATTTTTCTTCCTCGCCCTTATTGGATAGGGCCACTAAAACTGCTACACTAAGTCATCTTTCAAACCTTTCAATACCTAATTATTCTCCTTTTGTCATTAGTCAATTCACTGCATGTGATGTTAGAAGGAGTATTATGTCGATAACATCTAACGCTGTGGGTAGTGACTGTGTCAGTCGTAAGATGATCATTCCCATCCTTGATATCATCCTTCCTGGCATCCTTCACATCCTCAATTTCTCTGTTTCCAGTAAAGTCTTTCCACAAGCCTGGAAAGACGCCCAAGTTATTCCTTTACCTAAAAAATCTCATCCTGCATCCTTCACTGACTATCGTCCCATTTCTATTCTTCCATTCCTTTCCAAAGTCCTCGAAAAGCTTGTCCACCAACAACTAAGCATGTTCCTTAGCAAGCATAATCTTCTCAATCCTTTCCAATCTGGGTTTCGACCAGGACATAGCACTACCTCAGCACTCGTGCATATTACAGACGATATTAGGTCGGGTATGGAGATGGGGAAGTTGACTGTACTTGCTCTACTTGACTTTAGCAATGCTTTCAATACGGTCGACTTCGACATTTTACTCGGCATCTTGTACTCTTTTAACATATCGTCGGTGAGCGTGCAAGACCGCGTAAGAGCAATTTGTAAATACCGCGTATCTGTGTTTTCACGATTTTACAGGACGAAGAAAAAACTTAATATCTTGACCAATCAAATATATTTTTGCGACTGAACTTGTTTACTATTTCTTTGCAACTTATTTTATGGGAAAATAGTGTAAATTTGCCAATAGCTTGGTTAGGTTCCGTGTAAAGTCATTTACGCGGTATTGTGGTGATAAAAATCCGAAATTGTAGTGAACTTGTGGTAGGTACGCGGATTTTAAATGAAACACTTTGTTAAAGTATTGAATTTATTATGAAAAAAGTAACAAAAAAAGAACTTCTAAAAAGTCTATTTAGAAAAGATTATCACTTACTTACTTATACGTGATATCAAATATGAACATAACAGAAATAATAAGTTTGATAGCATTTACTCTTCGAACTTCGTGGAGCACTTTCGACGTCTGACTCCCAAACTACCCTCAAGCGGCTTCTGCCCAACCTTGGGGGTCCAGACGCCTCCTGCCGGAGGCTCTACGCGGGAATCGTTTGGTCCATGGCCCTTTACGGGGCGCCGGTGTTGGCGCCGTCACTGCAAAAGCGACCGGCGGCCATGCTGAATGCCTGCCAGAGGGTCATGGCTATCCGGATGGTGCGGGGATACCGCACGGTCTCCCGCGAAGCGGAGAGCCTCCTTGCTGGCCTGCCACCGTGGGATCTGGAGGCAACAGGCCTTGCACGCATGCACGATTTGCGCATGGAGATGCAACGCCGGGGTGAAACTCCGCTGCCGCGCCAAGTCGCGGCATGGCGGACAGAGTTCCGGCGGGATCTCATGGCGGAATGGCGATAGCGACTGTCACAACCCCGTGCTGGGTACGCCATAATCACGGCGGTAAGTCCCCTCTTTGAGGAGTGGCTGGAGCGGCAATAAGGCGTCCTCACCTTCCGCATGACGCAGGTCCTCATCGGACATGTTCAGTTCGGGAGATTCCTGCACCGGATTATTCGAGCGGAAGAAACGCCCGGGTGTCACCATTGTGTGGACCGCCCGAAGAACACGGTGGAGGTGTGCCCCGCTTGAGCGGGGCACCGCCGTGTCCTCGTGGAGTCAATCGGTGGCAACGACCTTTCGCGTCGGGCCCTGGTTCGGGCTGGTTATGGTCCGGAGCGAGGAGGAATGGCAGGCGGTCGCCTCCTTCTACGAAGCAGTAATGCTAGCGAAGGAGGAGGCTGCACGCGTGAGGGAACGAAGGTCCTCACACCCCAGCCGCCGTAATTCCGACCCCGACTACCAGCCACGGTAGACGTGGGCTTGCGGACGTCGAACAATGGGTAACTCCGTTCGGTAATTAACCGGACCGAGCCCAGTCGTCAACAACGCGTAGTCATCCACGCGCTCCTCAAAGAGATGTCAACAAACATTAGAGGCCCAGCAGGGTCGATGCCCACTAGCTACGACCGCGGGGAATTTCTGAAAAGAAAACCCGTAGCCCTAGAACGCAAAAGGTAATTGAAGGACACAGGTGTGGTTTTAGTCAGTAAAAGTCTGACACGCCCTCCCGCTCAACCCAGAGCGCGAGAAGTCATTGGATGAATTCCCATCTTAAAAAAAAAACGTGTTGCGGCTTCTTCGTTGAATTGGTAAATACGCGCAATTGCTGCCAACTTCAGACATGTTCCTAGTACGCGGTATTGTTTCGATGGCAAATCGAGCTTTTCTATTGACTAATTCAAATCGTGTGAGATCTACGATAAGCGAATTAGCTTAAAGGATCTGCTGAGGCGATATGTCAATATTGCGACTTTTGCTGTTACGCGGTATCTACAAACTGCTCTTTCGCGGTTTTGCACGCTCAACGACGATATCTCCATCGGTAATTGACTGGTTTCATAGTTACCTGTTTGGCCGCCGGCAGCGTATTTGTATTGAAGAATCTTTCTCGTCTTGGTGTGACACCTCTGCCGGTGTGCCGCAGGGTGGCGTTTTATCTCCTCTACTCTTCGCAATTTTTATAAACGCTATCACTCAACGACTAGTTTCTTTCTACCACAACCTATTAGTTAGGTACAATAATTGCCTCACAATTACCGTAAGCTCCGCTTACAACAAACGTAGTAGTGAAAAGAAAACAGGGGTCATAGATGCCTGGATCCTCTGCAATTATTCCCTCATTTCTTTCAATTCAAGACCGTCCATTGTATTCCTTACAAGTTTCAGCCAATAATTATCACTAAACCCACACTGAAGTATTTGTATTGAAGAATCTTTCTCGTCTTGGTGTGACACCTCTGCCGGTGTGCCGCAGGGTGGCGTTTTATCTCCTCTACTCTTCGCAATTTTTATAAACGCTATCACTCAACGACTAGTTTCTTTCTACCACCTGTATGCTGATGATCTCCAAATTTATGCTCAAGCCCCTATCGGAAAGTTATCTGAGGCCATTGATACTATCAACTAAGACCTGGCTCGAATAGGTGACTGGAGTGCTGAGTTTGGGTTGAAGATCAATCCAACTAAGACGCAAGTGATTGTTATTGGTAGTTCCCGGAATGTGTCTAAAGTAGATTGGTCGAAGCTTCCCCAAGTTTTTTTCAATAATACCACTATTCCTTTAAGTTACACGGTGAAGAACTTGGGGATCTATATCGACCGCACTCTTTCCTGGACAAAACAACTGCAGGAAGTCAGTCGTAAGCTATTTGCTTCGGCGGGCTCCCTAAGACGTCTTCGTAATTTTCTTCCCATCACTACTAAAATTGCGTTAGCAGAATCTCTTCTTCTTCCAATCCTGGACTATGCTGCTGCCAGCTATCTTGATCTCACCCAAGACCAATTGGATAAGCTTGAGCGACTTCAAAATCTCTGTATAAGGTTCATATTTGGCTTGCGTAAGTATGACCACGTTTCTGAATTTCGTACTAAGCTCAAATGGCTTCCTATTCTCCTTCACCGGAACGCCCACATACTTTCTTTGCTTTATAATGTGCTATTTAATCCTTGTACCCCGTTTTATCTTAAGGAACGCTTTCAGTTTCTCAGTGACACACATAGTAGGTCCTTGAGATCATCGGAAAACCTAAAATTAAGTATTCGCACGCATTCCACTTCTTTCGTTGATAAATCTTTCACAATTCAAGCAGCTCGTTTGTGGAATGCGTTACCCTTAGAAGTGAGGCGTGCCCAAACGCTACCTACGTTTAAAAAAATGGTGAAGGAGCATTACCTTTCACTTTGTTTTTTTCTTCTCCTGGCTCAATTATATATTTAATATTTATTAGTATATGTTTTTCTTATATTGTATATATGTGTTAGCTAATGTGTTAACTTTAGAGAAAGACTGGATAAGAAACTTATTTAGTGTACCTAGATAAGTGTAGCGGGAAGGTTTTTAAATAAAACGACCAAAACGGGTAACACACCCTCTATACTTTTGCCTTGACAGCACACAATTATTACAAATATCATAAATCAATACCATTTAAAATAATAATAATTATATAGTAGCACTTACTCTGAGATGTTGCTTACCCCGAAGACTGGAACGGAATGTGTCAGGACAGCGCAGCGCGTTATTTTATAACCTTGTCAACTGTCATAGCGCTGAGCTGTCAAATCGCATAACGTTCCAGTTGTCAGTGCAAAATAAATACATTTTAATGTTGCCAATACAGAAAACAATCATAGGGTATGTAACTAATCATAAAAATCGCTAACAGTCGGCCATCCGTATTACAAATACGACCTCGTATGTGAAAGAATACAGAAATTGGTTTTATACACAAAATAATGAGAGAAGAAAAAAGGAATAACAGCAATAAAGCAAACAGATATCTATTACAGTAGCGAATAAAACTTTAGATTATTCATACACTGGTTGCTGTACCTAGGAACGAGACTAAACATAATTATCAATTTACCAATTACTATTTAGACACAATTGATTGCAATATTTAGTTGTTATGTAAAAGTAGCTTATAAGCAATTGTGTATACATGATTTTACTTTGTTGCTCAATAAATATATATTATTATTATTCTTACAAATCATTATCTTATTCTTTATACAGTCATTCAAAAACAGGTCTCTAAAATGTCCTGCCTCTACTGATTCAAAGATTCAAAGCATTTTATTTCAAATAAACAATTTACAGGCACTTTTGAAATGTCAAGAAGTCAAGTTACAAATCTACGTTACTTATTTCTTGTCGCTATCATGTAATGACAAACGTACAGGCCCCTCAAATATCCTGCCTCTAATGAAAAACAAACAGGCCCCTCAAGTGTCTTGCCTCTAATGAAAAACAAACATTAGTAAATAAACAATTGCCTGATAAAGCCAATTGGTTTATCCTGAACAGGCCCCTCAATGGTCCTGAACAGGCCTCTCAATGGTCCTGAACAGGCCTCTCAATGGTCCTGAACAGGCCTCTCAATGGTCCTGAACAGGCCTCTCAATGGTCCTGAACAGGCCTCTCAATGGTCCTGAACAGGCCTCTCAATGGTCCTGAACAGGCCTCTCAATGGTCCTGAACAGGCCTCTCAATGGTCCTGAACAGGCCTCTCAATGGTCCTGAACAGGCCTCTCAATGGCCCTGAACAGATCCCTAATGGTCCTGAACAGATCCCTCAATGGTTTCTGTAAATACCCTTTTGATTTTGATATGACCACTCAGGCCAGGTACATGATAAGTTTCAAGTGCATGTCACAATAACATCAATGATTTACCTCAACCACAAAATTTCACCCGTTATTTGTGAATCATTGACCAACAATGACTGTTTGTTTACATTTGATATCAGTTGTAATCACTGACCCGACTAAAACGTGAGGGTATATATTTAATTTACTCTTTTGGCTCTGATTAGTTTTTATTGAAACTCCAAATTTCGATACAATAACTAATCAAAATGCGAGATCACGAACTATGAAATTGTTTCGTCTATTTTATTTCATTCATTAAAATTACCAACTATTAATTACCAGTAGGTACGCTGTAAATACCATCACTTTTAAGATACTCAAGGCAAATTCAGTCTAGACTACTTTCTCTTAATGTAAGAATAATAGGTTTTACGTTAATCACTTATTTCGTTAACATACTCGTAATTTTAGATGTGGGAAGTCAGGTACACTTCCGTAAAAATAACCTCTGGTAATCAAAATATTCATAGACATTCTATACTAAATAAATTACAGTGAGACATCTTTTGGATGTTACCATTTTATTTTAAATAAATAAATCATTGTATCCCTCCATGTCCCTAGTGAACAAATTGGGAGTTATTGTATTATATTTATCCACAATAACTCTTTACCATACCTAAAATACTCAACATATACAGATATTTAGGTACATCCCCCTGATAAGACAAATCTCTAAAAACAAATCAAAAATGCCTACAAAAGGCTTACTGACTTTAGCAACTACTTTTTGCCGCACCATCTGATTTTCCATGAAAATTACTTCCTATAATTCAATCAATGCTATCCCCTAAGTTGGTACACTAAAATTAGTAATTCATGAATATAATTTGGAAGTGCTCTGGGAGTCATTAAATAGAATTCACATTACATTGCAAATTCTGCAGGACTAAAGTCCAAATCAGACATTCGAGTTATTTACGAAGCTTAGCGATCATGTCCTCAGATGTCTCTGCACGAATTACAATCTCATACGAAAATTTATTACGCAGAAGGTATTGAAAATATACTTTCACTAAATCCATTTCGATAGTTATATTCAAAGTCAATCTTATTTATTTGGTCTTCTAACTTTATATAGAAGATAAAACCGTTATGAAGTTTCAAACTAATCTCAAAAGGCAAGTATCCAAGTTCGGTAAAATTCATGAAACGTTTGTTTGACGGCAGTGTTACGTCAGTGACATGAAACTGCTGTCATGTCACCACTTTTATTGTAGGTCAATATTAGGCGTGGAAAAAAGTGTGTCATCTTTGCGATTGGAACATATTATTTGGAACATTGGCTCAAAATATACACACTGAGTCGTGATCTGTTACGTTGCGTCATATACACTAAAAGTTTTATTTAATTGAATTTTGATTTGAGAATAATTTAAAGCAGAGGTTTTTAGTTCAGGTCATTAATTATATGTACGCCATTTACGTTATAATTTGAATTTTTAAAAGACTGCTGGTCACTTAAAGTAAAGAGTGTCTCAGAGTTCCAATTGTTCCAAATGATGCATTAAAATTTAAAACATTACTGATGTTCCAATCTTTCGGAACACTAAAATATTTCGGAACAGTGAGTCGGTTCAGTAAAGAGTTACACGCCTAGTCAACATTAATTTGTCCACAAATGCCATTTTATGAACAATGACTTCCGAGCATGAAAATAATGTTAAATTCTACAATGTTTCGTTCAGAAACGTGGTTTATTGAACAACATGAGCTACGGTGTTTTCCTGTTAAACTGTATATAAAATCACAACTTTTCATCAGTGTCGGTAGGTATACTTAAAAAAATAAATTGCGTGTGGCTATTCCCTTGAAAGTACACAGTACATACTCAGTATGTACTCCTTTTAAACCAAAGAGATTTAAAGAGATAATTATAATAGAGTGGCTATCAGAACAAATGTCTTAGAAAAACTGTCATCCTATGTCTCAGTGACGCCATCTGGCTTTGAATAGCAAACGCGCGAATTAAATTTGTCGAAATTTATAATTATTTAACTATCGCTCGGTAGGTGGCCAGGGGCCTTACCATGATAATGTTAAAATGTCAGTCGTACGACCGAAAAAGAGTGATGGAGCCATACACCCTATATAGCTCCACCCCTTTAACAGCTCGGTTTAGGTCGTAAAATGGATCACGTTATGAGCTCGTGGTAGAGCCTCAGTGTGTGATAAAGGTAAGGTTAAGCTTTTCAGCAATAGATGGCGTTATCACAAAATCAGCAAATATTCTAGAACTATTTATAAAAATTATTGAATTTTAATTAATTAATTTGTAAATACAAAAAATATTTACGAAAATAAACCGAAGTTAGGTTCAGTCATTTTATCATAACAAGATTTGCAATAGCGTAATGGGCAGTTCGGCATATTTTCTCAGAAAATTATTTTCTTTTAGTGCATAGAGCGGATACAAACACGACTTGACGTGTAGGGGCGTCATACTAGACTGAGCGACTTATGACCACTAGGTAATAAGTATCGGATGACGATTTTGTTCGCTATGTCCTGTCTATTGGTAGTATATATTTATCTTTGTATGTCTTTGTTTTAAACCAAGAACAAACACACTCCTGGTACCCTACATAGCACAATTGATAGATATTAATAATTGAACAAGAACTTTGTCTAAACCTAGCAGTTGTCAATAATGAAGCTATCCCAACAGCATAACATGGCACTGCGCTCTCGTGTCTCATTTGGTGTTGTATTTTGTAACGGACCTTCTTTTAACCTATAGAGTATACGAGCCCCTTGGTGTAGCACCACATAAAAATATTGTGTAATTACTTGTGTCACTTCTCCATTTCCATTGATACCCACATCACTTTACAAAATCAAAAATATTTAATCAACAACAAAGATGCATTAGGGTAATATTTGGACTCAACACTATCGACAACTGCCAACCATATTTTATTAAATATAATATTTTTATTCTGCCTTGCTTATTTAACTATGAGTATTATTATTTATTGTCACTGTTTCAATTGAGCCAACAGCGTTGATGCATATATGTATCATACGCCTGGCACCTATAAAATTAAACAAAGTGCTGAAACTTTTTTTTTTTACACTTTTCTTTTTGTATAGTAATTTAATTACTTGCTAGATTTCCTCTTACTGTGTGTTAACTCCTTCATTAGACAAAAATGTAATTTTGTCACAAACAGTTTCTTTTTTTTAACTATGTTAAACTATGTATTTGGCAACTACTTGTGTTCAATTGGATAATATGCAATTGTATATTCTTCGCACCACTACCTATGGCAAATTATATAGGCCATCACCTTAGACATAATGTTCTACTGTACTTACTATTCCGATTTGCAACTACAAGCTCATGTTGTACAGAATACCTATACACATATATATGCCTGTAGCACAGGTTTCTCCGAAACCTACAACAGGCACCAGCTCTCACAATGCTAAATCATATAATTATGTAGTTCCAAACCGTTAAGTACAACATAACCATTGTGAGAGAAAATAAATTATATTATTATTATTATTATTAAAAGGAGTTTCACGGAAACAAGATTTGACTATTAATATTTCTACATCTAGAGTTTTTCCAGTAAAGCGATTTACTCTGGTGATGTAATAAAATGTTATTATTAGCCTACTCTTCTGCCGCTTCTAAGAGCAAAGAATCTATTTCAGCATCATTAGGCATACTAGATAATACTCTTCGTCACCTGGTTTCAGTTAAATGGGTAATACTAGTAGGTATGTAAAATCGCTTTAAACTGTAGTAAACAGTAAAGCATAGGTATACGAGTACAACGCCAGTTCCAGCATATGTGAAGCCTGATACACGTGGGTAGCATTTTTATGTAAAGAAACTATGTACTAAATTTCAAACTGTATCATGTAAAATCACAAAGTTATAAGCTTGTTATGTTACTTGGTTGTCCGAAAAATACATGGTCACCGGGCCATCCAGGTGACTGAGGGGTTGTTTTGCTCCCGCACCCAGCTGTGCGCTGGTGCCTAATGCCCGCTATGACCTGTGTCGTACTTAGTGTCGGTGGTGTCCAACTTTATACATTGGTGTAAAAATTGTTGGAATCGATTCAGTTACTAATTCCGAACAAACTATATTCAGCTTTCGCATATACCAAAAATAAAGCTGTATACAGATACACCCTTTTGTTTTATTTGGAAATACCAAGAAGTTATATTTGCATTCAATGTTTGCATAAAACTCGGGTAAAGTCACGTGACCGCGTGTGACGTCATTTTACTACGCTCCGCTCAGCCGCAATTCGCCAGCTGAAGTAGAACTGTTTACTCGCGCAGTATTTCGTTTTATTTTATCATACAAGGATTCGAAAAAGGGACAATCAGATAACCTACCTAAAATACATTAGAATGGTTACTCATTATTTAGTGACAGATAATGTTTTCTTTGCCGTTGAAATGTAAATCTGTACACTTTGGCACAACGCATGATTTTCTAGTATGAATATTAGACATTTAGAAAAAATAATAAATTTATAAGTTATAGTGAAACGCAAGCACAGAATATCTAATAACGCAAGGCAGTGGGAACGGACTGAGCGAGCGCTGCACTATGAAACCAAGGGTCAAATGATCGGCCATCGCACGCTCACTTTAAAAATCTATAACTTGGAATCTAAAGGTATCAAAATATTGATTGAATCTGAAAGTACTGATCCGATTGCATTCACACATAGAAAGCCACTGTATCCCTGAGTGACCTAATGTACGAGGGCGATGCCGCGGGCAAAAGCTAGGAGGCAAATGTAATAAATGTCAGACTATTCTGTCAACAGGCAATCCATATAATATTAATTTACCTAATTTTAATTTCAATAAGTGTCAATACTATTAACTGTCCTCTTTAGTTGCATTTAGATTATTCCTAATCAAAAGTATTACTGGTCTGCTCATTTACTTTATAAGTAAGCTCAGAACGCAGGTCATGGTAACAACGATTCATAAGTTGGTAGATATGTTTGCTACGGTCATTTAACAGTGATCCAAAACCGGTCCCTAATCCATCTGAACACACCCCGAGTTGTCCTTAGGTACTCAATAGATTTACATACGTGTGGTATGGTAATACCTCCAGGGTGTAGCCCTGGCAAGGCACGTGTGGTGGTGTGGTAGTACCTCCAGGGTGTAGCCCTGGCAAGGCACGCGTGGTGGTGTGGTAGTACCTCCAGGGTGTAGCCCTGGCAAGGCAAGCGTGGTGGTGTGGTAGTGCCTCCAGGGTGTAGCCCTGGCAAGGCACATGTGGTGGTGTGGTAGTACCTCCAGAGTGTAGCCCTGGCAAGGCACGTGTGGTGGTGTGGTAGTACCTCCAGAGTGTAGCCCTGGCAAGGCACATGTGGTGGTGTGGTAGTACCTCCAGAGTGTAGCCCTGGCAAGGCACGTGTGGTGGTGTGGTAGTACCTCCAGAGTGTAGCCCTGGCAAGGCACGTGTGGTGGTGTGGTAGTACCTCCAGAGTGTAGCCCTGGCAAGGCACGTGTGGTGGTGTGGTAGTACCTCCAGAGTGTAGCCCTGGCAAGGCACGTGTGGTGGTGTGGTAGTACCTCCAGAGTGTAGCCCTGGCAAGGCACGTGTGGTGGTGTGGTAGTACCTCCAGGGTGTAGCCCTGGCAAGGCACGTGTGGTGGTGTGGTAGTACCTCCAGAGTGTAGCCCTGGCAAGGCACGTGTGGTGGTGTGGTAGTACCTCCAGAGTGTAGCCCTGGCAAGGCACGTGTGGTGGTGTGGTAGTATCTCCAGAGTGTAGCCCTGGCAAGGCACGTGTGGTGGTGTGGTAGTACCTCCAGGATGTAGCCCTGGCAAAGCACGTGTGGTGGTGTGGTAGTACCTCCAGGGTGTAGCCCTGGCAAGGCACGTGTGGTGGTGTGGTAGTACCTCCAGAGTGTAGCCCCGGGCAAGGCACGTGTGGTGGTGTCAGAAGAAACTCATATTGAATAAGGTAGTACAACAAAAGCGATAAGCCTGAATATTTTAAAGTTCACCATTTCAAAGTACACATCACTATGCCCGCTTAGATAGGTACTATTTTATCAACAACATTGTAACGGTGCCTAAATACGTAGGTACTTTCAAAGCAAAAGTAGAAGATGCAGTTTAGGAAAAAAAATCGCTTGTGGGCGGGATAAACGAATGCATTTAAATAAACGACTCGTTTATCCCACTTCTGAATTGTTAGCTAATGTGTTAACTTTAGAGAAAGACTGGATAAGAAACTTATTTAGTGTACCTAGATAAGTGTAGCGGGAAGGTTTTTAAATAAAACGACCAAAACGGGTAACACACCCTCTATACTTTTGCCTTGACAGCACACAATTATTACAAATATCATAAATCAATACCATTTAAAATAATAATAATTATATAGTAGCACTTACTCTGAGATGTTGCTTACCCCGAAGACTGGAACGGAATGTGTCAGGACAGCGCAGCGCGTTATTTTATAACCTTGTCAACTGTCATAGCGCTGAGCTGTCAAATCGCATAACGTTCCAGTTGTCAGTGCAAAATAAATACATTTTAATGTTGCCAATACAGAAAACAATCATAGGGTATGTAACTAATCATAAAAATCGCTAACATATGTATTTGTGTTATTGTCTTATTAGTATTTTCTGATGTTGTACACTGACAACCCTAAATCCATCTTCTTTCTTTCAGTCCATCCAAAGGTTGTCTGTAAGAAATTGCCCTGTGCGATAAGACCGCCCATTGTACACTTATTTTTAATTATGTTTGTCCTGTATTTTTGTTTATGTGGTGTACAATAAAGAATATAATAAATAAATAAATAAATAAATAAATCCTTTTTTTGCGATTCGAAAAATCTTCGAGACTCCATTCGGGAATTGAACTATTCACGTATGTATGTAGGTAAGTTTGTACGGAGCCCTCAGTGCGTGAGTCCAACTCGCACTTGCCCAGTTTTTTTTTATACAACTCATCAAGTACCACATTCACGAATACAGAATACAAGTTTCCAGTGATCCCAGCATCGATAAATTGATACATTTCGTTTAATCCTAAATAAGAAAACCATAAACTTGGTCATATTTTACAGTTTTCTACAAAAACACGACAGTGATTTATCGGTTTATGTCCCGACGCTCCTTAGTTGTTATTGAAGTATAATACGAAATTCCACAATTCGAAGAATAGAATATAATAATGTCTACTAAATTTGATTTAATAAGCAGTACGTTTGCCCTATAAACGTAAACCTACTTCGGTAAACTTTGTTTTTGTTCGTCTACCTATTAGTTAGGTACAATAATTGCCTCACAATTACCGTAAGCTCCGCTTACAGCAAACGTAGTAGTGAAAAGAAAACAGGGGTCATGGATGCCTGGATCCTCTGCAATTATTCCCTCATTTCTTTCAATTCAAGACCGTCCATTGTATTCCTTACAAGTTTCAGCCAATAATTATCACTAAACCCACATTGAAGCAAGCCAATTTCTGAAGTATACAAATTTGAAACTTAATACGAACACATTTCAGTGCCTATTTGGACTTTAAAAGAAGCTTTACCTAATGCTATAACATCGGGGGAAACGGCTTTTATCTAGTCAGAAAATAAAATAAAAGACTACACGTTACGGCTCAGGGAAGCAAGCGGTACCGTGGTCAAAGTCCGTATTCCGAACAATAATTTCGTAGTTTTAAAACGATACGCGGAGCGAGAGCACGTTTTGTTTTTCGTTGCTTTTTATTGCGGGTTCTGCTGAATAATAAATTGATAATTAAAGTGTGAATGCAAAAAGTTTTTGTGGTTTTAACGCGATCTCTATGATTATAAAATTTGATATACTTATGAGTTTATCCAGGTGTTTAAATAACCTTTTATGTTGACTAGCCTGTTGGTCTAGTGGTTAGTGGCCCTGACTGCAATGTCGGAGGTTTTTGGTTGATTCCCACCCAAAACACAGGGTGATGATGAATGATGAGCACTATTATTAATTGGTTCTGTGTCTGGTTTTTTTTTAGGTGGGAAAATCATCCAATGACAAATCGCGCTCTTGGGCGGAGCGTGAGATAGTGTCAGACTTTTACTGACTAAAAACCCACTCCTGTTCCTTCGTTGCCTTCGTCCCAGGACCCCGGGTTTCACTTTCACACTACCCGTGGCCCCAGTAGGCTTCGACCCTGCTGGGCCCCTATGATTAGCTGACATCTCTCAGAGGCGCGTGTGGAACAATAGGCGCCGTCGACGACTTGGGCTCGGTCCGGACGGTAGAACGACGGGCTACCCATTGCTCGCCGTCCGCAAGCCCGCGCCTACGGTGGCCGGAAATCGGGATCGGAATCCCGGCGGCGGTTGGGGCGTAAGGACCGTTGCCTCACGCGATCGGCCGTCTCCTTTGCTAGCATTACTGCTTCGCAGAAGGAGGCGACGGCCTGCCACTCCTCCTCGCTCCGACCATGCCCTGTACCCAGACAGCCGATTGCCCCCACGAGGACACGGCGTTGCTTTTCAGAAGCGGGGCATACCTCCACCGTGTCCTCAGGCGGTCCACACAGTCCCTTCCGCACGAATCCGGTGCAGGAATTTCCTGAACTTAACGTGTTTGGTGAGAACCTGCGTCATATAATTTCTCTATAATATATACGTTTTTAGAAATATATAAGTATGTTTATCAGTTGTTTAATGCTCATAGCATAAGCTCGGCTAAGTTTGGAAGTAGATGGCGTTGTGGGATAGTTGCGGAATATTATTATTATTATAATAATATGATAACAAAATCTGATAAAGCACTGCAATTCTGTATTTGCATAATAATGTATGCAACATGCAGTTTAACAAAGATATCAACGTTCACAGCAGGGAAATGCAAGTGTTTCCACTCCTGCATATTGCACACGTAATCTGGCGGAATGCCCGTGAGTCACGTCGATATCACAGATGCAGCTGAGAAAGTGATAAACTTTTATTCCGTTATGAAACGAGTTTTCACCACATCTTTGTACCATAAAACCTCCTCCTTGAGCCACCGTAATATGAAATTGATGTTTCAAAGATTCAAAGCATTTTATCTCAAATAAACCATTTACAGGCACTTTTGAAACGTCAGCTCTTTTCAATCATGTTATTGAACTTACAGTAAAATGTAATGTTAATGGTATTTCCTGGGACTATTGTTCCAATAAAATACAAATATCTCGGTTACATGATGTACTATGTGTGTAACAAAACAGATACATTTTAAAATATACTTTAACCTTATATTTTTCGCGAGAACATCTACAATATACTGTTACTCATCGTATATAAAATATACTGTTTCTCATCTCAATTCTAATTAATTAAAGACACGTCAACCACCAACCACGTCTCCATCCACGTTCACCAAACCCCAGCATCATTATTCTGCCAATTTATTTAATATCACATTCTTTCCACAAAACATGGGGCGTACAGTTTATGTGAGTAATTTGTAAGCGATACACGTCATCCGTCACGCGAATATCATCAATCATCGTCAGAAACAGAATACACCTGCGGCTATAATTTGACTAACATACCGTCACATTTCACGACATGATTGTGTAAGCGAGATGAATTAAAGTTAGCGCACCTACTACCTACTGATGTTGTTAGAAATAGTTTTGCTAAAGCCTGTCTCTAATGCTATTGTTGTAAACTGATTTATTAGCCAGACAGTAAATTGTTGGTGTTGGTTTATGATAAATGTTATCATTACTTTTAGCACAAGCATAAACATAATCAGCCTTTTAAGGTCTCCTCTCTAGGAGAGGAAACGGGCCGTAATCCACCACGCGGGCAGATTGCGTGTTGGTGGATGTCACATGTCTTTGAACTTTTAGTTTTTGGACATGTTTGTGTTTTCTCACGATGTTTTCCTTCACTGTTTTGAGAGCAGTGGTGGCGCTTAGCTATGTGTAAACCCAGCTAGGCACATCGTGTAATTTATCTCTCGACTTACGAGTTACAACTCGCTAGTCGGGACTGTTACCACTATTCTACGGGGCCGCCAATGCTCTAGTGGACCACCACTGGTCATTACTTTAAAAAAAGCCTTAAAGCGCAGAAGTTTTTAGGACCTTTTTTTAGGGTTCCGTACATCAAACGGAAAAAAAACGGAACCCATATAGGATCACTTTGTCTGTTTGTCTGTCTGTTTGTCAAGACCCTTTATCTCAGGAACGCGTAGAGGTATTGAGTTGAAATTAAAACCATATACTAAGGTATGCGGTTTCTTAAAGTTGTGAAAAAATCAAATTTCTAATTTAACGAATAAAAAAGATACGGGCGTTTATGTCGCAAAAAACGTATATTTTGATACTCTCAAAGGAATCAAAATTCATAGGGTACTTCCCGTTGACCCAGAATTCTGAAATTTGGCATAAATCAAGGGCTTATAGCACAGGTATAGGAATAAATCTGAAAAAAGTAAATTACTCGTAGTTGTTACCTACGTCACAAAAAAAAAAAAACATTTTTGCAATTCGGAAAAATCTTCGAGACTCGGGAATTGTATTTTGTACGGAATCCTCAGTGCGCGAGTCCGACTCGCACTTGCCCAGTTTTTTTAATTGATTGTTTATTTGGCTTTAAACTTTTTTGGATACCCTCCCTCATTTTGAGCTCTTTACCCAATGTTATTGTCATTTGTAACTTCATATTCAGAAGACTTACCATGACGTGTAAAATGTTAGTCTTGCGAGCGAGAAAGAGTGATGGAGCTATACACCCTATATAGCTCCATCCCTTTAACAGTTCAGTTTAGGCCGTAATATGGATCGTATTAAGAGCTGGTGGTAGCACTGGAGCACCTGAAAATTTAGATATATTATTTTCATAAAGTTATGGATTAAAAATCTAAACTAATATTATAAAAAACTGGGTAAGTGCGAGTCGGACTTGCGTACTGAGGGTTCCGTACAAACCTGAAAGGTAAATTGCTGTTTACGATTTATGACGTATTAAAAAACTACTTACTAGATCTCGTTCAAACCAATTTTCGGTGAAAGTTTGCATGGTAATTATGGTATGGTACATCATATATTTTTTTAGTTTTATCTTTCTCTTATTTTAGAAGTTACAGGGGGGGGGGACACATTTTACCACTTTGAAAGTTTCTCTCGCGCAAACTATTCAGTATAGAAAAAAATGATATTAGAAACCTCAATAATATCATTTTTGAAGACCTATCCATAGATACCACACGTATGGGTTTGATGTAAAAAACAGACAGACAGATATGACAAATCTATAAGGGTTTCGTTTTCTGTCATTTGGCTACGGAACCCTAAAAAGGAACGATTTGATTTTTTGTTTGTTACAATTTAACTCAAAAACTACTCAACCGATTTGAAAATTTTTTTTCACCATTAGAAAGCTACATCTTCACTTAGTAACATAGACTATAATTATATTTTCAAAAAAATTAGAAAACTCTACATAAATATTGAAGACTAGCTCCAATATTTACAAGCATCAAGTTTTCTCATTTTGCTAAATACGTTAATCTCACGTCTGAAATAAAACTAATAGCCATTTGCTGATCTCTTACTTTTAACTGCTAATAAGGAAGCTATTAAGGTTTACCATTAACATTTATTTTTACTGTTTTAACGTCTTTTGAATACGTATTTACAGTCGCTACGCTCGGTGAATGGACTTTAATTCGATTTTTTGTTTTTCCATTTTGTTTTGTAATATCATTCAGTTCATTAACCAATATTGTTATCTGAAACAGATAAAACGGTAAACGAAAAGTTCATAAGCATCTATCAAGATTATTTCAAAATACCTCTTTAAAAGCAATTTATTGAGTTATTTTGAAACCTTACCCTAATCTCTTTATTTATTTTTCACTTTTAAATTATTATTTTTTTTAGATTGATGTCGGTTGCATTTTTTAAACCATTTTTATTTTACAATCCTCATTTTCGTGATTGATGTCAATTAACTGTATGAATAGATACAACGAGCCTCATCAGAAACCTTAAAATCACCCAAAGGGTAATGGAAAGGACTATGCTAGGAGTTTTCTTGCGTGATCGCATCAAGAATGAAGATATCCGCAGGAGATTAAGGTTGCTGACACAGCCTGAAGAATAGCCAAACTTAAGTAGCAGTGGACAGGGCACATTGCTCGTAGAGCGGATGGTCGGTGGGGCTGAAAGGTTCTTGAGTGGTGACCGCGCACCGGAAGACACAGCGTTGGAAGCCCTTTATGGGAGGCCTTGACCGATGATTTGGTGAAAGTTGTGGGAATGCGATGGATGCGAGAAGCACAGGACTGGTCATTGTGGCGGCATTATTGGGAAGCCTAGCAGAAATATTGATGATGGTGATGATGAACTTTATGAATATTTTAGCCTCAGTTTCATAGTGTTAATACACGCACGAACTTGGTACGACAGATTTGGTCCGTACGTACCAAGGTTCAGCGAGACGCAGCATAAGTTTTGTTCGTCGTACTAAGTTCAAGCGTGTGTTCTACACTATTTAGTTTCTCTGATCAGTTTCAACTGGCTCCGACCACGTTTATTTATTATCAAAACCTGGCACCAACACATGCATTTGGTTTTCTATATCGATACAACGACCAACGATACTTTACATTCCGAATAAGTTTTCCGTATTTCGAAGCGCGTTCGCTGCTACAAATTATAGGCGAAATGCGACATGCATTCCAGGTCCTACAATTTTTATTGTTCTGCAGATCCTTAGAAATAATCCTAGCAACGTTATAAAACATGCCGCCTTTATCTGCTTTTAATTTAGTGTTGTATTTGGATTAAATTGGCCATGCATTGCCACTGTACGCGGTTTGGTCTTAGCAAAATTGCTTGTATTCATTTAAGGAATCGCACGGTTATTTTTGCCACGTTTTTCATTAGTTTTACAGCTTTTGCTGTCTGGTTGAATTCTAGAATATGATTGACTAGCTTTTGCAAGTGGTTACTCTCACGTGAAAGCAAGAAATTATCCTGAGGGGACTCTCAAGATAAAAAAGTATCTTAAAAGTATCTAGTAATTCTTATGCCTTACTGGGCATAAGATACTTTTTGTAGCTCTTTAGTATCAGGACATATTCTACCTGTATGCTAATTTTAATCCGAATTCGTTCAGCCAAGAAATTATCATAAGGGGACTCTCAAGATAAAAAAGTATCTTATGCCTTACTGGGTATAAGATACTTTTTGTAGCTCTTTAGTATCAGGACATATTCTACCTGTGTGCCAATTTTAATCCGAATTCGTTCAGCTAAGAAATTATCCTAGGGGGACTCTCAAGATAAAAAAGTATCTTATGCCTTACTGGGCATAAGATACTTTTTGTAGCTCTTAAGTATCAGGACATATTCTAGCTGTGTGCCAATTTTAATCCGAATTCGTTTAGCCAATTATTGAGCGTATAAGAGTAACAAATACGCACACTTACCGTCACACACTCACATATACATATATTATTATAAAACACCTTTGTAATAGCGTGATGAAAGAATAAAATAAATTAATAAAAAAATTATAGTACTAAAATTGTAACAAAACTTTTTCACAAACTTAAATCTATGGGTACAATCAAATGGTGGTCTTATCACTGATAACGATATCTATCATAATAACTTCCAGAGGACACGGTGGAGCATACGGTGGAGGTGTGCCCCGCTTTGGCGGAGCACCGCCGTGTCCTCGTGGAGGCAATTGGCGGCAGCGACCTTTCGCGTCGGGCCCTGGTTCGAGCTATGGTCCGGAGCGAGAAGGAATGGCAGGCGGTCGCCTCCTTCTGCGAAGCAGTAATGCTAGCGAAGGAGGAGGCTGCCCGCGCGAGGGAACGAAGGTCCTCATGCCCTAGCCGCCGTAATTCTGACCCCGACTACCAGCCATGGTAGACGCGGGCTTGCGGACGTCGAGCAGTGGATAGCTCGCCGTCCGGCTGTTCGGTAATGAACCGGACCGAGCCCAGTCGTCAACAGCGCGTAGTGATCCTCGCGCTCCTCAAAGAGATGTCAGCAAACCGTAGGGGCCCAGCAGGGCCGATGCCCGCTAGCTAGGACCGCGGAGAATTTCTGAAAGGGAAACCCGTAGTCCTAGAACGCAAAGGGTAATTGAAGGATACAGGTGTGGTTTTAGTCAGTAAAAGTCTGACACATCCTCTCGCTCCACCCAGAGCGAGAGAAGTCATTTGGATGATTTCCCACCTTAAAATAAAAACCATAATAACTTAAAATAAGAAGGGGGTAATCTGCGGTGTACTGCTAGCACATTAGTTACAATTTGCATTAAAACTATGTACTAGACTTACTATGATCTAATTGGTCAAGGGGCGTGGCTAACGTGTGTGTGTGACAACGATGACGTCACTATTTTCTTAACGTGAATAAATAATAAATATAAAATTTAAAAAAAAATATAAAACACCTTTTTAATAAATCACTAAGCATGATATTATGGGGTGCTAAATAAATACAAACAACTGTAAGGTCATTTCAAAATATAAAAAAAAAATACCTGTTATTCATACATACTGAATAGCAGGATTTTTCATGAACATCACCTGAATGTTTGTTTGTTGCCCTTTGAGTTCCAAGACCGCGGTAACTCTTTTCAATCATATGCTCCACCGTTTTCTTCCCGTCAAATCTCGAACAGGAATCTCACGAAACAACTGGGTTTGGTGAGGACCTGCGTCAGATGCAAAGTGAAGGCGTTGTGGCGTCTCTGTAACCACTCCTCAAAGACGAGGCTTACCATCGCGATTGTGGCATGTCTAAAGTTGGGTTGCGAAAATTACTGTATCCAAACCGCCATGGGCTGGAAAGTCTCACAGCCCTGGCAGTGAAAATATGGCTGAATTAATCTGTGTAACCTATCAAGAATAAAAAAAAAAAAAAAAAAAAAAGTGTAAACGATGTTCTGGGAGCACTGAAGTGATGGCCCAGTGTTAATGGCTCCGACTTACGAGTTGTAGGTCACGGGTTGAAGCCCAACCAGGCACATTACTTTGTGTAAATTACTTCATCGCCATTGCTCTCAAAAACGGTGAAGGAAAACATCGTGAGGAAACCGGTATGTCTTAGAACCAAAAAATGCAAATGACAACCAATAAAAACCGCATCGGGCCCCCGTGGTGGATTACGGCCTAATCCCTCTCCTAGAGAGGAGGCCTGACTCCCAGCAGTGGGAACATAATAAGGCTGATTATACTGTGTTGTTATCAGAGGTCGGAATTAGGTAGAGTTGTTCATGTACTTGCATCGAAATGTTGATATTAATATGGATCTTCCCGAGATTTCTAATGAAAAACCCCGTGTGGCCAACAATATTACAAATAAATAATAATAAAATCCTCAGAGATAGATAAGACAAAAACAAAACAAAGTTATTTAACACACAATTTTAATTAATTCATTAAAATTACTGTTCTTTAAAATTAATCTCAGAATTTAAGGCATATCCACTTTATGCTTTCGCTGTCTGAAATCAGTAAACAGTACATGAATAACTCTACCTAATTCCGACCTCCAGTTATTATGCTAAGCGATGTTCATATTAATGTGTATTTCTGCTCTCAGAAATTTTGCCGAATTCTAATTCAAAAATATTTCGTAGAAGTAATATATACAAGAAAATCTGATTGCGAGTAAAATTTATGTAATATAATTTGAAAGGATCAAAGAAAACAACTTGTAAAGCACCTAAAATAATATAGAAAAGCTTGAAATGATTTGTAATGAAAACCCTTGTCTTGATTACCTTCCTCGGACTTCGTTTCATATACCTACACTTAGAGCCAAACAAATACGTACTTAAACCAATTTAAAAGGTAACCCGATGTGAAATTATTCACTTAAATAAGCTTTTTTTACCTTGTAAATCATTAAATGAATTCTCTCGCTCTATGCCGAGCGGGAGTGAGTGTTAGACTTTTACTAACTAAAACCTTGTGTGTTCCTTCAGTTTTATGCGAGGGTTACGGTAGCTCTTTCGATCAATCTGAAGCATCTTATGGGGATGCAATTCGACATACATTTTCACTGTTTTTCATGCAACCGCTCTTACGTGGTTATGACGTTATTACACATTTATCATAAGATATTTTGATAACACAGTACCTTCTGGATATTATCTAGGCTTCTAATGAAATCAATTCATAAATTTGTGTAAAACTAATCCAGTAAAGACCTCTGAAAATCTGCTATTTTGCATGAACTTTGACACTTCATAATTTACTCAAAAAATAAAAAAGTCAAAAAGGATAATAATAGGAGCCTTGAAAATTTAATCAAGATTCTGAATGATGACAATTTTTTTCAAAAACTTTTAAGTGTTTAAAGAAAAACACGTATTTCCTTGAAAAAGTTTTGTAAAATATTCGAGTAAATCACGGAATTACCGAATGCTAATAGAGTTTTCAGGCGTTATCTTTCTTTTTTGCTTTGCCTTTTCGTCAAACATCCCATTGGATTGCGTTAGATGAAGTAACAAGCTTTTAAACCATGCTCAATGTTGACGATAGGCGAGTGAAAAAGGACCCCAATAACCGACCATCTTGATCTTCTTGGCGTTACGCTGACGTCAACTCTCAACTTTGGGCCATACATCGAAGCAAAGGCTCAACTGGCAGCAAAAAAGCTGGGAATCCTCGCGAAGGTCAGACGGTACTTCACGCCGGAACAGCTGCTAAAACTTTATCAAGCGCAAGTTCGATCGTGTATGGAGTACTGCTCTCATCTTTGGAACGGGTCTGCGAAATACCAGCTTGATGCGCTAGAGTCGATTGAGAGACGAGCCAAGAGGATCATTGGCAATAATGCACTTGTTGAGTCGAAGCTCCAAAGCCTTGGACATCGCCGCCGAGTTGCTGGCCTGTCGGTTTTCTATCGTTTACATTTCGGGGAGTGTGCACTGGAATTGCACAATCTAATTCCGCCAAGTCCGTTCCATCATCGGACCACTAGACGTACGGCGTTGCGCCACCGGTACATGGTGGACATCCCTCCCATACGCACAAAACGTTTTAAGAACACATTTATTATGCGTACAGCCAAGGAGTGGAATTTCTTGCCGGAGTCTGTGTTTCCTGATAGCTACAACTTAGGGGTCTTTAAGTCAGTGAATAGGCTACTTCTAGGCAAGCGTGCTCCATCGTCGACCACATCATCGCTTACCATCAGGTGAGATGGTGGTCAAACGCGAGCCTATCATTAATAAAAAAAAAAAACCCTTAACTGCCGCTGTCAATTTTGCTGACATCTCTTAACGTGCCGTCGACCCAGGTTTGGTCCTTACCGGCCGTCCGCACGGAGAGCTACCCATTGCTCGCCGTAAGCAAGCCTGCGTCTACGCTAGCCGTAAATCGTCCAGCGACTTCTGGCGCCTCGTGCCACTCCTGACGCCTGGTTCAACTCCAGCAATTCGGCACCGTTTCTCATTTAAAAAAAATTGAGTAACTTTAGTTGGTAGAATCTTGTGGTTAAGTACCTAATAACAGTAGCAACATGACCTAATTTAAAAGCTGATTATTTTTAAATTAGAATCGTGAATCAGTTTTTTGTAATGACTATACCCAATCTACTGATGATTGACATCGATATAATTTCACATAACGCCATCTAGTCCCAAACTAAGCAGAGCTTGTGCTGTGACTACTAGAAAACTGATAAACATACTTATAACGCTTGGGTCATGGGGTCCGAGTGCGCGTCTCCTTTTCAAGGAAATTTCACGCCGTCTGATCGACACTTTTCGTGACCAGAAGGCTGGCTCGATCTTGCCAAAAGAATTAGAATTGCCATTCAAAGTGGCAATGCTGCCAGCCTTCTTGGCATATTTCCGGATGACAGCGATGTGGAGGAGTACTTCGACGCCTGAGTGTGTTTTGTGTATTTGTATTATATGTACATAGTTAGGTTTTTTTTTCCCTAGCCTATACAGTTCCACTGCAAAGTAAAGGCCTCACCAATGTCCTTTCAAGTACTCTTGACCTGTGCTTCCTCAAACAAGCCCTTGCGATACGTGTTCAGGTCATCTAACCGCCTCTTTCGAAACCAAGCTCCGCAGCGACATCCATTTTTGCCAACTAAATTTTGGTGTTTCGCTAATTATTTTAATTTGACTCCACAATAATGTTCCTGTACCTTGATAGTAGATATATAGGTACAGAGAGTCTCATTTACAAATAGGTATACATTACTATAGTAAGTGATATGCAATTAACTGAATAAATAACAAACAGCAATTCTAACTAAATTGCTGTTTGTTAATTATTCACTAATTAATAGGTAGGATAGATAAGAACTTTGCAGTGGCTATTAGATCCAAATAGTTGAGTGTTGTAATTCCACGTCGTGGCACTTACAAGATCGGCCAGAACGCGTTGTGGCAATAAAGAAAAGTCATAACGCGTTCTGAGCCCTAAGTGATGACGTTAATATCGTAACAAAATGTTGAAGTACAGTTTTGTTTAGTTCTTATTGAGTTTATTGTTTTAAATTGAAACTAGATTTCATAAAAGATATCTGATAACCTTTTCCAGAATAGCTGCAAAACAGGAATTCTCAAGTTACTCAGCACATAGTGGTCAGGGTCAAAACCTACTGGGGCCATAGGTTCGTTTCTAAAAGTAAAACCAAGAAGAAAGAAGGAATACAGTAGTGAATTTTAGTCAGTAAAAATCTGGCACGCCCTCGCGCTCCGCCCAAAAGCAGGAGAAGTCATTGGATGATTTCCCACATAAAAAAGTAGTATTAGGGATATTTGTATCCTAATATTAAGTGTTCTTTTTTCAAAAGAACATCTCGGACACAAATTTTCCTGATATAACTAACCCCTTTTTTCTTTAAGTTCTTGAATGGACGTTTAAATATTCACCGTACGGAAACCTTTCCACAGGAGTCCAACTCGCACTTGGCCAGTCTTTTTTTTGAATAGGACCGCTATATCTTATCGCATGAACAAATTCTATGAAAATGTTTTAAGAAAAAATCCTGTGAACATAATTATCATTATTGTATTGTCATTCTATGTCTGTATGAGCGCCATTACTCTCAATTTCAAAAACAAATTCCACCGCAATACAAACCAACAAAAAAATCTTGAAAAATACAGGAATGAAGAGGACTCCTCGTTAGTAAATATTGATAGAATAAACAAATGTACCCTCAAACAGTCTCCCTTGCAAACTTTCGTATTATTAGATTTCTAGAGGGCTCTTATGTAGCCGACTTGACAATGGACCCCGAGATCTGATAATTGCGTAGGTAGGTACACAACGACTAACTTTTTATCTCCCTTTCAAAACTCTTAGAGAATTGGCTGAGAGGAAATGAGTTAGGAACTCTAGTTGAACTGAAGAGGAGGTTAATGAAAGTAGTGCGAGTTAAGCGGACCACTTATTGTTATACGATTTTATTGAGTTGATTTGAAAGAAAGAAAGAAACTTGTTTATCGTGATAGATGATAGGTAGATAGATATAGACCAGGATCAGATATAGATCAGGATGGGAGCATGCCAATTAACATTCAAAACTAAAGTTCGAAAGCTAATTCGTAAGAAGTTGGCAGTAGTATCATCACAGCGTTAATGTTTTCCAATTGTCGATTTGGACCAATTGTTTGACTATATGTAGTTTATTAATTTGAGTGAATATTATTTTTAGGTTTATTACTACTTATATCTATTCTCGTATTCGTCTTCTCTCTCTCGTTAATTGCACCTATCACTATTTTTCTCTGCATCACCCAAAGGTTGACTGGTAAAAAATGTCTAAGGCATTAAGTCCGCCTCTATACTTTTGTGTGCCTAAAGCATTTAATAAATAAATAAAATATTGTGGTGGTTATAATGGTGTACAATACACCAAAAATAAAAATTACATTAGGAACTTAAAATTAATAGGGAAAATCAAATGATGTGTATTTTGCAAATAAGTAGGTAAGTTATTAATAACACTTTTACCCGTCAATTTTTTCGGTAATTTAAGTCAGACGAGGTAATAGGAAAAACCGACCTCCGATTTCAATGTTTTTTCTAAGAAAGAAACATCGAAACAAAGGTCGACTGGTAGAAAATGCCTATGGCATTAAGTCCGCCTTTGTACAGTGTTTATTTACTAGTACATAAAGTTTTAATAAATAAATAAACAAAAGTTAAATTCTACTGGCAGCAAAATTAAGCAAGTTCGCGTCTGCTAGTGGCTTCGCCCACTTAAAAGTAGATACAGTCAGGGGTCAAAAGTGCAGTTCCACCTTACCCATGCTAAAATGTCTAAAATTTCGTTATAGAAGAGGATCAATGGTTCATGACTGATTTGATTGGTAGCATATAATCTAAAGTATAGAATAAACTAGTTGTGGACTATTGAAATTCTACAACAAAGAAATTTAAGACACTTTAGCATTGATAGAGTGCAACTGCACTTTTGATCTCTGACTGTACATTGAAAATTATTCCAAGTGAACATACTCTCGGAATAAAATGTAACCTATGTCTTATACCAGGACATACCCAGTCTACCAGTATGCCAAAAACAATAACAAACACATTCACATATATAACATTAGTGTGACAACAGCCTGTATAGTTTCTTGTTTGATTCCGTCAACTAGTTTTATCACTTGCGAGTTACGCAAACTCCCGAAAACGAGCAAAAGAAATCAATAATATGGATTATATTAGAAAAAGTTTCTTCAGGCACACATATATTTTAGCGTGATAGGAAGAATTTCTTTCCAAACTAATTTTTTTTAGGTTTCGTACCTCAAAAGGAAAAAACGGAACCCTTATAGGATCACTTTGTTGTCCGTCTGTTTGTCATGACCCTTTATCTCGAGAACGCGTAAAGGTATCGAGCTGAAATTAAAACCATATACTCAAGTCTGTGGACCCTTGAAGCTGTGAAAAAATCAAACTTCTGAGTTAACGAAAAAAAAAGTTACGGCCGTTTTTGTCGCAAAAAACGATTTCGGCACTCTAAAGGGAATCAAAATTCATAGGATAGGTACTTACCGTTGACCTAGAATCCTGAAATTTGGCATGAAGCGTGGTCTTGTAGCACAAGTGTAGGAAAAATTCTGAAAACTGTAAATTTGTAGTTACGTCATAAAAAAAAAAAACATTTTTGGCGTTTCGGAAAAAAATTCGTAACTCAATTCGGGAATTGAACTGTTGTCCTACGCGCCGTCGACTATTCAGGCACGGTTGCCAGACAATCTGGTAGGCACCAGATTACCACAGAAAAATAATATTGAAATCTCAGTATTAATACAGCATGGTATCAGAAAATTAAAAAAAAAAACAGAAAGTAATATAGGAAAACATAAAGTACTTACTGACAGCATAAAAGTCAAATAAAAACACCACCAAACACATCATTATCAATATTGATTAATGATGATAATACGGAAATATCTATATAATAAACCCACTTAGCGTTCACGGCTTTTGGAGTAACATAATCACCAATACATTATCCCACCTTTCCATCAACGAAGCAACAATGTATGACACAACAACGTACATTATATACCCGGTAATCCGAACCACAATTACTTACACCCACCCGGTAACAATACAACAACTATGATTGTAAATACTGCATATACATATGTATATGGGCTTGGGAATACTAAACCTAGAACCGACTATCGATATGACATACGATCTCGTAAATTTATAGAAAGCTGCAACTGAACAAGACGGGTACCAGTGTTTACCTTCATAAAATCCGGTATCTAACTTTATTGGCAGTGATTGCGAAGTTATGTGATGATGGGAGGAACACGTGTGTGGATAACGATAAATGCTTCACATTGTGACGAGTTTCTTGTTTTGTGAGAGCTTGTACAACTACAAATCAACATGAAAGGACAAGCGGGTTTGAGCTGTGACATACTAGACAATATTGAAAGGTTTTATGTCGATATGGCCCATAATTTGTTACACTGGGCTTTTTTTTTTAGGTGGGAACATCATCTAATGACAAATCCCGCTCTTGGGCGGGTGGAGCGACAGATAGTGTCAGACTTTTACTGACTAAAAACCCACTCCTGTTCCTTCTTTGCCTTCGTCCCAGGGGCCCCGGGTTTCACTTTGGGTCCCTACGATTTGCTGACATCTCCCTAAGGCGCGCTTGGAACAGTACGTGCTGTCGACGACTTGGGCTTGGTCTGGACGGTTACCGGACAGTCGGTCGGCGGGCTACCCATTGCTCGCCGTCCGCAAGCCCGCGCCAAAATGGGCTCAAAAACCTGGGCTCCGCCTTCTTCAATATTAAGGACCATCTTTTATTAGCGGCTTCACCCACGTGGAAGTAACAAATATATCGCCTATATCACTCAGTGATTAAGTAGCATTCTATTGATAAAAGATTTTTTTAAATCGGTATCACTAGTTTTTTGAGTTTATCCATTACAAACAAAAATACAAATCTTTTCTCTTTAATCTTTTTTAGATGATTAATTAAAGATTTATACAAATCTAATTTTTTAAATTTGCAAAAGGTTTAGTTGTTTCCGAATCGCAAAAAAAAGTATTTTTTATGACGTAACAACAAAGAACAATGGCAGGTCTCCATACTAAGAATTGTCTGGGATCAAATTGAAGCGTCCCGTAATGAAAAATATGTTAAAAGATTTGGCGTTAGCTCCAGAATCTATAAATGAAACTATTTTTATTTGGGAAAGCCGGAAAAAAAAGAATTCGGTGTTTGAATTTTTAGGTTATGAATGAACGTCAAACAGCAATTATCATAAAACATCGCAGATTGAAAAATGATAAAGAGAAATGCATAATGTGGTGTGGTCTAAGTGAGGATAAGAGTATTTACGGATAAAATGAGAAAAACCCAAATAAATTCTAAACATCGGTGTCTAAGAGTACCTACCTAGTACTTAATTGTATGTTTACGAAAGCTGGGCGCGTATTTTAAGAAAAAATGCACTTGCCCCGTAAACACTAAAACTGAGGGTTATAATACCTAATGTTAGGACAAATAAAAAACATTTTGTTAAACACACTTATTTTATTCCTCATCCTCATCTCGTATTATTATCTCATCAAGAAAACCTGCTGGTGCTGAGATATGTTCTTGATGTCTGGCCCATCCTAAATACCACACTAAGGTCATAGTGTGTGCGCAGCAGCCTACAGTGCGCCGGCCAACTAAACAACTACAGCAATATTCAACTATGCCGGTTCTGCCAGGAATACTATTTTCAAATAAAATGTACCTACACATAGTATTGTTTCCGTGATATGTGTCGGGACTTTATTTTCCCTCTTATAAAGGTCTTTTGTCCACTACCTCCTCTAAGGTTATAGGTAATCATTTTAATTTATGATTTCGCCCCTATTCACTTCTATTCTGTATCCGCCTTGGAAACGTACATGTTCGCCGTAATAAGACCGAGCTTGTCTTATTTGGTACGTCCCCAAGGCAAACAGAATTAAATCCCTATATTCCAATGTTGGAAAACATGAAATATTATTTTGGTCAGCACATATATTTTCAAACTGGGCTGATCGTCTATTCATATTAAGAGCCTTTACCATGTTTGCCTAAGGGCACGCACTAGTCACACAGGGCAGTATCAATCAGTCCACAAACAGTCCAGGTCGGGTAAAAATAAATAGAAATCCAAATAAAAACACAAAACACAACCGAAAAACACGGAAGAATTCTGTAGCGTCTTGACAGACAACCACAGACAACATGTTACTGTCAAAGACAAAAGTAGTGCTGCACGTTTCGATTCGGATTTCTTATAAATCGATACAACATTGAAACATATATTTTGATCCATTATTAATTGGATTTAAAAGTAGAATCATTTCTTCAAAGATATCAGTTGATTAAAGACGAAAGAATAGAGCATATCAATAATCAAAACAAAACAAACTCTACATGAGTCGATCGATCAGTCGATTATATCATTCGTTTATATAATTAAACGATCGATATAACCGACTGCTCGATAAATTGCATTCATAATATTTTTACTCACACCACTATTTTAATGGTAACATTTCGAATGTACCTAATTCGAACATCATTTGATAAGCTTTTAAAAACATAAAATAACTCCGGCTTTTACGAGAAGGAGTGAAAAATTGAAAAATCGTAGAAAATTAATTAAATTTGATTCATATATATGAAATCTATGTACGCCAAAAAAAGTCCAGACAAAATTCTGCCATTGTTCTTTATGGTTTTCAGATTTATTCCTTTACCTGTGCTATAAGATCTTGTTTAATGCCAAATTTCAGAATTTTGGGACAACGAGAAGTATATGAATTTTGATTCCGTTGAGAGTGTCGAAATATAGGTACGTTTTTTGCGACATAAATGGCCGTATCTTTTTTTTTTTTCGTTAACTTAGAAGTTTTATTTTTTCATAGCTTCAAGGGACCGCAGACTTGCGTATATGGTTATAATTTCAACTCGATAGTTTTACGCGTTCCTGAAATAAAGGGTCTTGATAGACAGGCAGACAGACAGACGGACAACAAAGTGAACCTATAAGGGATCTTTTTCCTTTTGAGGTACGGAACCCTAAAAACAATTACTAATGAGCCTTGTCGTTTGTCTGCGTTAAAATTATTAATTTTATTCAAAATGATAAAAAAAAACTTGTAAAAACCAGAAGCCATGAAATTTGTTACAACTTTTTTCTTTCTGAAAGTACCCGAGTTTTTTATTGAAATGACTTTTTTCTGGGTTGGAAAATCATCAAATAACTTCTCCCAATCTGGGTGAAGTGAAAGGAAGTACCTACGAGGTTTTTCACTTTCCTTATGCCTTTCAAGGGTAAGGTGACTTTATCTAATGCCCCGTTTACACGTGAGCCCAGCCCACACCATCCCATCCCTAGCTCCAGCGATTTGCCGAGGCTGGGCCCACGTGTAAACGGGGCAAAACAATCTCACAGTCTTGACTAAAAACAACCCTGACCTCAAAATAAAGATTGATTGAAAAGTTTGACCATCGGATATTGTATGAATTATTTATAGTTCTAGTGTCGTAGTTACAAGGTTGCTACCATAAATTACTTTCAAAGGGGAGCGCGAACAATGAACATTGTATCTTTCATTGTGCAATGACATAAAATAACGGGACTAGTGCATAATGTGCTGAATAGAACAGAGCATTTGTGCGTATGAATTCACAGACAATGCTTATACGACCGGACCAATGCCAGAAAATGGTTATGTTCAACGCCACAGAGCCATGTCAGACTGTTGGCAATATAATTTGTGGGACAGCAAAAATGAATAACAAATGTTTTACACTGTGTTGCTTGACAACAAATAAGTGCCAATTTAAACTGCAAGTACAAAATATTGATTGGGCCTCTCTTCATCATCACCATCGTTTTAACCAAGTGTCGCCATCCAACGACCGGTCCTTTGCGTCTCGCATCCTTCGGATTCCCACGATCCTTACCAGGTCATCGATCTACCTTGTGGGAGAGGTTCTAACGCTGCGTCTTTCGCTACGTGGTCGCCACTCCAGAACCTTTCGTCCCCATCGACCATCTGTTCTACGAGCAACTTGCCCTGCCTCTCTTGAATTAAAGTGATTAAACAAAATTAACGAAAAAACAATACTCGTACATACATTAATTTTATCATGAGGAAAATGGAAGCCAGCAAATTAAGAGACGGACTCGCGTTGCCAAAATAATATTGTATATTGACATATTTCTGTTGATTCCATTTCCACATCAATGCCTCGGATAGCCTCTTGGGATGAGAGTTTTCATTATCGAAACCGAATGGTAATGAGGCAAATTTAAATATTGGTAATTAAATGAATTGGGTTATTTCTGTTCATGTCAGCACCTTTATGCTCGTGTCTTTTGTCCTTATTGCTTTTAAGTGTTTACGTGTGTATATTATAAAATAAAGACCTCCACTATGGCTGTCTCTCTGTATGTTCTCGATATACTCAAAAACTACTAACCAGGGCGTCAAGTCTGCTATTACAATAGTGTCAGAATGGTCTATCATTGATTTCATAATTGTTGATTTTGACAAGTTTGGTAATCTACTAATATAATATCTTCATTATGCCTTGCCAATGATCAACCACTGACACTCCATTAAAAGAAAGGGCACAGAATGGTAATCTCGAATATAATGACCAATGAATGTCTGACGTGTGCGGTAATCTGCTAAAATTTCGACAGTTCCTTTGATCAGTGACCTCCCATTAGAATGTCACTGTGCAGTCATTGCTTTTAATTCGTTACAAAACAGCTCGTACCACAATTCTATTACGAGACCACTGATCGATCAATGATCGGCCATTATAAATTAACAGATTACGAACTTTTAGGAGAGTGACAATGGAATCGTGTTGGAATGATGAATTTATAAAAATAGCAGACTAGGGCCCCAGGTTTTCATGTGGTTTTCACCAATAGACAGAGTGATTCATGAGGAAGGTTTAAGTGTACAGCATAATATAGTAGAGAAAAGCATATAGTGAGAATTCCAAAGATTTGTAACACCCGTGCGCAGCTGGAGCGGGTCGTTAGTATCTATTTATATGAAAGAAAAACTGATTGATTGACACATCAACGCATAGCCGAATTTACTGGGACTAGGAGTGTGAAATTTTGCACAAGGTTTCCTTTTATAACGTAGGTGATCACTAAGATGGGAAATAAAAACGGAGGTCCAAAGATTGTGTGGAGAAATCTACTTTCATGTGGGTGAAGCCGATGGTAGAAGCTTTTTTTTTTCGGCGGGAAAATTATCCAATGATATCCCCCACTCTTGGGCAGAGCGGGAGATAGTGTTAGACTTTTACTGACTAAAAACCCACTCCTGTTCCTTCGTTGCCTTTCGTACCAGAGCCGAGTCTTCCTTTCAGAATCAGACCCTTGGCCCCAGTAGGCTTCGACCCTGCTGAGCCCATATGGTTGCTGACATCTCCTTGAGGCGCGCGTGGAACACTACGCGCCTTCGACGACTTGGGCTCAGTTTAGGTTACCGGACGGTCGGACGGCCTACGTTGGCTGGAAATCAGGATCGGAATCGGCTGAGGCGCGAGGGCCATTGCCTTGCGCGTGCACGTGCGGCCTCTTCCTTTGCTAGCATTACTGCTTCGCAGAAGGAGGCGACCGCCTGCCAATCCTCCCCGCTCCGGACCATAGCCTGAACCAAGAGATCGCTGCCGCCAATCGCCCCCACTAGGACACGGCGGTGCTCTGGCCAGGAGGGGCACACCTCTACCGTATGCTCCACCGTGTCTTCCGGGTGGTCCACTCAATGGTGACACCCGGGCGTTTCTTTCGCACGAATCCGGTGCAGGAACCTCCTGAACTTACCATGTCCGGTGAGGAAGGTACCTGCGTCGTGCGGAAGGTAAGGACGCTGTGTTGCCTTTCCAGCCACTCCTCAAAGAGGGGCCTTACTGCCATAATTATGACGTGCCCAGGCTGGTAGAATCTAGTAATATTATAAAACTAAAGAATTTGTTTGGTAGAACGCGCTAATCTCAGGTTCGAATTCGATTTAAAAAAAACCTTTTAGTGTTAGGTAGCCGATTTATCAAGAAAGGTTATAAGTTTTATAACAACATGCTACAACTAACAGGAGCAAAGTAGTAATCAAAGACGCGGGTGAAACCAAGAAGATTTTTTTTTAAAATTATATTTAAAGGAAAATCATCTAATTTTAAAATGTTCTGTAATGATTACTGTAAAATGGTAAAGGGTTGAAGAAGCCAAGTAGGTGTTCGTATGTAACGTGATAACATTTACGCGTTATGTAATAATTTTCGAGACACATTCCTTGAATGTTTAACAAACATTGTTTCTGAATATTGCTCGTAATTAATATTATCTACTAGCTAACCCGGCGAACTTCATGCCGCTTTATAGTCAATGAATGTTGTGATACATTTTATCTAAACTAACGCCATCAACTGATATTACAACCACCAGAACTAATTTTAAAATGACATTTTAATTAGAGATGGCGTTGTATTCGAATGTTTTTTTTTCGTGAATTTTTCCTTATTTTCTCACCGTTTAAACCTTCCCTGGACTATCACGAATATTTTAGTCCCAGAGGCTATTACAAATCACGGTATATATATACGGTCAGCTAGTGTTGGTATAAAAATATATTTTCTATCGCTCAATTCTCCAGTTGAGTTGTTGACATTAACAACATTTTCTGCTTTATAAAATGGATGGTTGATTCCGATCGATATCAGTCTACGCTTCTCCAAACAACCTGTAATTTACATAATATGATCGCATCTAGAAATCTCATCATAATTTCATTTTTAGTACTTACCTGTAACTCAAAAGCTCATTGTATCAATGGTTATTACTATCATCAAAATAATACCTTTGCGCTGCGTCTTCTCAAACAAAAAGAGATGTGATTTTCTTCCGTTTCAGTGTACATTAAAATAATGTTTGTTCTTGAAATAAACCTCAAAATTTCTTTCTTACCTCCTTTTAATTTTCCCATTTTATATCTTGCGGGGTATTAGGATATAATCTGAAGGAAAATGATTACGTTTCCGCCCTCTCACCCTCGTTGAAAGTAGAATTTTGCCAAGGCTGAACAAATAAATCCTTACGCCATTAGGCTCGTCATATCACCTTCCGATTTGTTTTTTCTTTTACATTCAAGTGTTTTTTACACTTATATTATAAAGAGATAAAGTATGTTTTTTTATTTGTAGGAAGTAATCGCTGAAAGTACTGGTCCGATTGCTAAAATTTTTTCACTAGTTGCTTTATTCTTCAGTGACATAGGCTATATTTTATGTACGTGGGTTAAGCCGCGGGCAAAAGCTAGGTACTACCTTTTCAAAAACCTTTTCAATACACTTGCCTACTTGAAAACTCGCTCTTATCCGTAGGGATAAGGCGCTTTTAGGCACGAAATTAACTGTTTTCCGAACTAGTGTAGTAAAGTCCCCCCCACCACAATTTATTATATTTATCGTTTGATACACGCGGTTTATTACTGCAGTACTCAGCTCAATAACACCCTCGCTTACAGCTCGGGCAGATTCTGCCTCGGTTGCAATGACAAACTTTCTTCACTTGTATCTAAATTTGCTATTAACTAAGATTCATAATAATTTATCAAATTCGTTTTACTTTACTCATCAACATTATATATAACAATATTTTTATATATTGAAAGGTGGAAATAATTATCACACTTTAGATTCGAAGCATAAAATGTAACTCTAGAACATAACTGGTCAACAATCGGTCTTCAAATAAATAATAATAATGTGTATTGTATATGTATGTCATGTGTCCTTTCAATTTTCTAACACACGGGGAATTAGATCCGTGGTATCCTCGTGTCTGTCACACATGACACTAAAACTGCCGTAACTTATAAAACAAAGATCACGCAGCGATAATCATTTTCCTTGATACTGCCAGTACTTTTCTGTCAAAAGCGTTTCTAACAAAATCGTCACTATAAACATTTTTATACCTGTGCATCCGTATGTCACCGTCATGAAAGCGACAATCACAGTTCATATTACTTGTTCCCGCGAGCGTTCTCAATGTAAATTTCAGTCATAAAGAATAATGATTTGTTCACAGTAACTTTGTCACTGTAAGAGTCAACTTTATATGAAAAGTAGCTTCGTATAAAAGTTTTCCCTTGATTTTCATAGAGAAGATTTTAGTACCCACTTTGTAGGTACTAACTTAAGGATAAAAGAGTAGAATGTATGTCGTTGACAAGTTACAAAGTAAGTTGTTATTATGACAAGATATTAGTAAGTTTTTTGTAAATTTATGTCAATATGGTAAAAGGTACAAAGGACAAGAAGTCATGTAATACCGGCAGAATTTGAACGCTAGAATCGGTTTTCAACACTGGAGATCTAACCTAAAATTTCTGAACTGGATACGGACCGGGCAAACTGTCGCTTTGGCACAAGTATTAAAAGGCACAAGTATTTAAATTCAAACTCGCAGTTGGTACAGTTGATCACCATTGTTTGGTTTTGAAATTAATTTTTTTTAAAGGCATTCTTCCATGTTCCACTAATAGTTTTAAAGACCTTTCGTTACGGATATGTCCGAATATCTTAATCCCACATCTTGACCTCTAAACCCCCTCCCTCTCTTATTATACGACCATGCCTATAAGTATAGTACTATACACAGGCTGCACTAAAAGTATCGGGGATGGAATATTTCCACTGTTCCTGTCATATTAAAATCTTTTTAATTGAAAACTCCTTGGTTTTAAAAATCGAATACCATTTATTTATTTAAAAAAAGATTCTCGGTCTTGTCACAAGGTCTTGTCACACTTGTTTAGTCGTTGAGAAAATGGAATTGACTCGAGAAAATTCAAGAGCGATGATTTATTATGACTTTCGAAGTGGCTTAACACAAAAACAGTGTGTTGACCGGATGATTTCTGCATTTGGTGATGAAGCCCCATCCAAAACCATAATTTACCGCTGGTTTGCTGAATTTCAACGTGGACGTGTCAAGCTCAGTGATGATCCCCGTCAAGGTCGTCCAAAAACTGCAGTCACCCAAGAAAACGTTGATGCTGTGCGTAAGCTGATTGAGGAAGATCGACATGTAACATACCACGAAATTCAGGCAACTTTAGATATTGGCATGAGTCAAATACAAATAATCTTGCATGAACAATTAGGTGTAAAAAAGTTGTTTTCCCGATGGATACCGCATTCGCTCTGTGAAGAGCAGAAAGCGTCTCGCGTTACTTGGTGCGTCAGAACTCTCGAAAGATTCCACGCAGGATCCTCAAATGCTGTATACAACATCGTATCAGGTGACGAATCCTGGATATACGCGTACGAACCCGAAACAAAAAACCAGTCACGAGTTTGGGTGTTCGAAAATGAGTTAAAGCCAACAAAAATTGTTCGTTCACGGAGTGTTGCAAAAAAAATGGTGGCCACGTTTGTCTCCAAAACCGGCCATGTTGCGACTATTCCTCTTGAGGGACAAAGAACGGTTAATGCAGAATGGTATGCTAGCATTTGTTTGCCACAGGTCGTTTCTGAACTCCGTAAAGAGAACTGCAACCGCCGCATCATCCTCCATCACGACAATGCGAGTTCTCACACCGCGCACAGAACAAAAGAGTTTTTAGAGCAAGAAAACATAGAATAATTAGATCATCCGCCGTACAGCCCCGACCTAAACCCTAATGATTTCTATACTTTCCCTAAAATAAAGAATAAATTGAGTGATCAGAGATTTTCATCACCTGAAGAAGCTGTGGACGCCTACAAAACGGCCATTTTGGAGATCCCAACTTCCGAATGGAATGGTTGCTTCAATGATTGGTTCCATCGTATGGAAAAATGTGTCAAATTTCGCGGAGAATACCTCGAAAAGCAATTAATACATTTTTAAATTGTAATGTTGTGTCACTTGCTTGATTCCCGAAATTTTCAGTGCCGCCCTCGTAGTATAAAACGAGCATCGTCTCGCATGCATCGAAATCACGCGACCTTCATCAGGTCATCAGTCCACCTTGTGGGAAGGCTTTTCAACGCTGTGTTTTCCAGTACAAGGTCATCACTGTATAATCTGATAATGATGATGCTAAATAACGATATATTTTGTCAGCATAACCAGAACCACAAATCCACGTTCAAAATATAAATTGACGTCACACCAACCGTTATAATTGAATACTGAACAAAAGAACATAAAGTGACAAAAAAAAATACTCATTTGTGCCCACCATGTTATGAGATTAGACCCCGTGTCCGTACATACAGAACATGGTAATGTTTCGTTGTTTCACGTCCGAATGTGGTCCTCAAATTAACTTCAACTTGCTCGGTTTGTTTTTGATTGTACCTATTTGGGTAAAGGAGGATGGTGAGACCTTTGAGAGTAACAGGAAATGTTGATACTTTTTTTTTGTGAAAATAAACATGAGTACATACATAACTTTACCACCTCTGTACCTATTTTTCTGTTTCTTACTTCTAATCTTTTATTTTTGTGTGTGTACATAAATCGTTAAATAAAAAATAAAAATAAATAAAACTTTTTTCTGAATAAGTAAATGGTTATCGATATTTTTCCCTTTAACAATATCTATATATAATAGCATAATCAGCCTTTTAATGTTCCCACTGCTTTTTCATCCCCCGCCCTGTGGGTAGAGCGCGAGGGTGTGTCAGACTTTTACTGATTAAAAAGCTACTCAAGTTCCTTGAGCTGCGCGTGGAACAGTAAGCGCTGTCCGTTACTGGATAATCGGATGGCGAGCTACCCATTGCTCGCTGTTCGCAAGCCCGCGCCACGTGCGGCCTCCTCCTTTGCTAACATTACTGCTTCGCATTTTTTTGGTTCTAGGGCATGTCGGTTACCTCACGATGTTTTCCTTCACCGTTTTGAGAGCAGTGGCGATGAAATAAATTACAATATGTGCCTGGCTGGGTTTGAACCCGCGACCTACAAGGTAGGCGGTTAAGGTAGGCGGGACTCCGAGGTCACGGGCTCTCAGAGTGGGGACTCTGTCCGCCCGCCAAGTGACTTCAGGAAAGACGGTGGCACAGTGATCACGTGCTACCGTGCACAACGAGGCTAAGGGGAGACCTCTCAGTCTCCTCAGGGATGTGCCCTAACAGGCGTTGTACAGAGGGGGTTCCGGGGTGGTCTTTTAAGAGGTCACGGGGCCCTCTTCCATGTGCGGATGGAGATCACCGGGGTGGTTTTAGTGAGGTAAAAATCCCACACTCCCTGGTCTTTTCCCCAAAAGACCAGGCGCCTTTTGAAGGTTTCCCCCCGAAAACAAAAATAAAAAAAAAGGGCATGTCGGTTACCTCACGATGTTTTCCTTCACCGTTTTGAGAGCAGTGGTGATGAATTACACAATGTGCCTGGCTGGGTTTGAACACTGCGACCTACAACTCGTAAGTCGGGGTCGTCACCACCCGGCCACCACTGCTCCCTCTCTCATCTATATATAAAAAAGGAGAAACTGACTGACTGACATATCAACGTATAGTCGAAACTACTGTGACTAGGAATTTCAAATTTTGCATAAGGCTTACTTTTTTGATGTAGATGTTTTTTTTTTTTTTTTTTCGGTGGGAAAATCATCTTATTACATCCCCCGCCCTTGGACGGGGCGGGAGATAGTGTCAGACTTTTACTGACTAAAAAACCACTCCTGTTCCTTCATTGCCTTTCGTACCTACCAGGGCCGAGTCTTCCTTTCAGAATCAGAACCTTGGCCCCAGTAGGCTTCGACCCTGCTAGGCCCCTACATTTGCTGACATCTCCTTGAGGCGCGCGTGGAACAGCACGCGCCGTCGACGACTTGGGCTCGGTCCGGACGGTTACCGGACGGTCGGAGAGCGAGCCACCCATTGCTCGCCGTCCGCAAGCCCGCGCCTACGATGGCCGGAAATCGGGATTGGAATCCCGGCGGCGATTGGGGCGTGAGGACCGTTGCCTCACGCGATCGGCCGCCTCCTTTGCTAGCATTACTGCTTCGCAGAAGGAGGCGACCGCCTGCCACTCCTCCTCGCTCCGGACCATGGCCTGTACCAAGGCCCGGCGCGAGAGATCGCCGCCACCGATAGCCCCCACGAGGACACGGCGTTGCTCTGCCCAAGCGGGACACACCTCCACCGTGTGCTCCACCGTGTCCTCCGGGTGGTCCACACAATGGTGACACCCGGGCGTTTCTTCCGCACGAATCCGGTGCAGGAACCTCCCGAACTTACCATGTCCGGTGAGGACCTGCGTCATGCGGAAGGTAAGGACGCCATGTTGCCTTTCCAGCCACTCCTCAAAGAGGGGACTTACTTAGCACTGGGTTGCAATAGTCGCTGTCGCCATTCCGCCATGAGACCACGCCGGAGCTCTGTCCGCCATGCCTTGATGTAGATGTAGATGTAGATGTGCTAAAGGGTTAAAACGGGTGTGTAAAGTTTGTATGAAGAAACCTCCTTTCACGCGGGAAAAGTCATTGCCAGAAGCTAATTTTACTAGAACGATTTCATTAAACATGCATCCACCTTAATTCCCCAATGTTCGCTTGTTAAACCATGACGCATTGATTTATTCAACGCTAAAAAAGTGTTGTAAACAGATACGGAATACAACCGCAAATTGAATTTTCGATTTGAATTTTTTCGTTAATTAAAAAAATGGCGGCACGGAAGTGAGAAGGTTCGGGTGTCGGCTTTGTTTTTGTATTATCAGTGCCTTATTTCTATAATTTCTATTTAGATATTATTTTTTGATTGAATCTTGATCAGAATTTGAGGATTATAGATAATATTAATCACGGACGCTACAATAAAATTAAAACAACCGTCAGTATTGGTTACTGTTAGCCTGTATTATCCCTTTTTTTATTTTGTTTGTTGTGGAAAATCATCAAATAAATTCTCCCACTCTGGGTGGAGCGCGAGGAAGTGTCAGACTTTTACTAACTAATGTCCACCCATGTTTCTTCAGTTGCCTTTTGCGTTCCAGGGCCATCTTGACTCTTTCGAACGAGTTTGCAGCCCAGCATTTATTATCCTACTACTGGGTAAAAACCTCTCTCATGACTTTCAGTTGTTTTAGTTCAAAGCTAAACTACAGTCATTGATGTTAAAAAATGGAATATTGAATGTGTAAACAGGGCTAATAAATTAATTTCGGTATAAAATAAAACATACATTACAAATTTAAAAAATCCGAGACCTACGTTTTTTTTTTCGGTGGGAAATCATCCAATGACATCCCTCGCTCTTGGGTGGGGCGAGAGGGTGTGTCAGACTTTTAATGACTAAAAACCCAATCCTGTTTCTTCGTTGCCTTTCAACCCAGGGCCGAGTCTTCCTTTCAGAAGCAGACCCTTGGCCCCAGTAGGCTTCGACCCTGCTGGGCCCCTACGGCTTGCTGACATCTCCATGAGGCGCACGTGGAACAGTACGCGCCATCGACGACTTGGGCTTGGTCCTGACGGTTACCTGTCGATTGGACGGCGAGCGACCCATTACTCGCCCGCGCCTACGGTGCCGGAAATCGGGATCGGGATCCGCCGGAGCCGCGCCCTCGATCTTATAAACTTTCATTTATTTGATAGCACTTGGAAAAAAGCCCCAAATTAAATTTAACTTGTAATTTAATCTTATTTAACTATGGGTATTCCAAGCCTGAAATAAATTAATTTATTATTATATTTGCAAACATTCAGTTATTTATTCCCACTTTCATCACCTTATATCTTCAACTATTTCTGAACCGATTAAGATCAAGTATGTCTTAAAACCATCACGAGAAAACCGCTTCCTAACTCGTTCACTTGTTAAACAGCTAAGGTGTGACAGACTGACACACACACAGCGCTCAAACTTCTATTACCTCTCTTTAGCGTCAGGCGTTAAAAAACTTAAGTAGGTATACAAGTATTTTAATTGTTGACATTACCTTTACTATCTTGTGAGATAGTTAAGTAGTAAAGATAAGAGCGTCGAAATTCCCTTATCCCTTCAGAGCAACTAAGCTGGAAGATAACTCGGGTAACTAATTTTGTTCCTCCCTAGAGAAACCCCATGTTTACCACTTACCCCAATCAACAACAAACAACGGTACACATTTAATTACTAAACAATTAGAAGGTATCTATAGAACAGGAGCAAATAGTGAAACGTGGCATAAAATCACAAAATATCAAATACAAATTTTGGGCAGGGTATCGAAAACTAAATTCATTAAAACTATTGCTGAACAAATGTTTCCAACTTGAAACTCTCGACGCCATTTTAATATCCGATAATAATTTGGTTACCCTTTAGAATGGAAGTAAAATGCTATGGAATATTTCATGCGTTATATTTAGTGTTCCTTTGAGATAACGTAAGGTCTTTTTTACATACGAGTAGCATGGGTAGAATGACAGCAAGACGAAAATATGCATATTTAAGATGAAATAAAAGAATAGGTAGTGGGATAGGGAGAGACGCAAATGAAAAGGCTTCTATTTCAATTACTATGACTATGTTATTAGAAGCACTATTTTTACATTATCAAATAAATGAGCAGTGGTGGCCGAGTGGTAACGGCCCCGACTGAGCAGTGGTGGCCGAGTGGTAACGGCCCCGACTTACGAGTTGTAGGTCGCCGGTTCGAACCCAGCCAGGCTCAGTAATTTATTTCATCACCACTGCTCTCTAAACGGTGAAGGAAAACATCGTGAGGAAACCGGCATGTCCTAGAACCAAAAATTCGAAGACATGTGACATTCACCAACCCGCACTGGGCCCGCGTGGTGGATTACGGCCCATTCCCTCTCCTGGAGAGAGGAGGCCTGAGTCCCAGCAGTGGGAACATTAAAAGACTGATTATGCTATGCTATGCTATGCTATGCTAAATAAAATATCTCATTAGCTTAAACTTTTCTTGTTAGACAATCTCTCATCCATTATGTTTCGAATATCTACAACTATTCTTCTCTTGCCATAAACTTTAAAAGTATAACATGCTAGTTTGCAAGTTAGTAGTATAAGTGTGGCCTCCATGGTCGCCACAGTAGCTACATTTTATGAATTTGACAGCTGTCACCCGCATCATCCTATCCTAATAATGGTATAAGTGCATAAGAACCTATACCTCTATGAACCATATTTTGATCTACCACTTTATGATAAAAAGCAAATGAAATAAAATCTGAATGGTCAAATCATTGATCTTATTATAACTACTTTATAGGTATACATAATAACAAAGCCCAGTAAATTGTTAATGAACATATAGGCACTTTTACCACTCAACAATGAACGCGAAAGTCGTGTACTTACTACCAGCAAAGTGGCCATAAGAAGTCGCAGGCACGAGCAAGCAGCGGCTAACTCCACACAATGTGCAGGATTTTAACAGAGTTCAGCATGTTTTACCAAGTACTAAACGCTTTAGTGGCTAAAAGTGTCCAGTCATAGTGTATTAGTGTAAGTTTTATGTTAAAAGTTGTACATCCTTGCTGAAGTAATGACATTGTGTCCGCACTTAGTGACTGCAAAATCTAGCGGGTATGGTAACGCAATTTGCGAGCTTTACCCGTGTGATCCTGACTTAAAAATAGGTCACCCTACCTAAGTGTCGTGAGTGTTACTAGGGGATTATATTAGGCTTATGGCAACAGTGTCCACAGCTGTCTACCTAGCTTTAAAAGGGTTGGGTCGAGTTGCTTTTCTGCCACTTTGAAATATAAACTTCGCACTTATCGGTGGGATTTGGCAAATTGGTATTTGATTGATTAGTTTAAATTTTAGCGTAAATATCGATTTACCAAAGTGGTTTTTTCATATAAGTCATACGATTAGTAGAATTTGATTAACTCTTATTTACTCTATATTATTTTATAAATTTATTTTAACTTTTGTGGTACAAAAGCAGACGCAACAAGCATTTTCTAGCAGTTAACCTTTGGGTTAGAAAAAACTACAAGTAATCGTATAGTGCTTGCTATGTGCACAAAAACTAATTAATATTTGAAGCAGAAATTGAGTATCAATAATATTACGTAATATAATAATAAAATACATCCGCAGGGCAGTTTTGTGGCGAACTGTTGGGCATTAGCGACTCCACGGACCCGATCTCCCGGGAAAATTCTTGTTCTTCATCTACAGCTTGCCTTTATTGGCCGGCCGTAGTGAACACTGACGAGGAACAGAGCTCCCACCTCTCTCTTGCCTTTATTGGCTGGCTTGAGTGGAGATTCGCAAGAGCAAACGTGCTTGGGAGAAGGATGTATAATCCAGTAAGGTGCTGGTAGGGATCTTGACCGTACTTCCGGGATTGTCCTGATAGCCGTGGTATACCTCTCCACTCCTTAAGCACCTCAGGATATGTTGCCCTCTTGTTGCTACGTCACTTCGTGCTAGCGACCGTTTATGGGGGCCCATTTATTGAGTGTGCAAGTCACCCCCTGCCTTTTGTCGATGGATATTAATAACATTGTTTAGGCAGGGGCCATAGTCTTAACATAGTTCCTGGTAACCAGGTCACTTAAGACTTCTTGGATGCACTAGCGTACAGGGATAATCACCGGTTCGTACCACTTTCCATTAAAAGCGTCTAAAAGGGCCTCTGCGAGTTGGTTTCGGCTCCTCGTACGCCTTCCAAAGGTCCAGGACCTTAGGGTGCTGAGATAAATAAATGTATAAAAATAAATACTCGACTTAGCACACGAGGTGGTCGACATGTGGAATGTAGACTCGGCTATCATTGTGCCGATTGGCGTGACCGCCAATAGCCTCATAGCCAAAAGCTTCGACGACCATCTGTCGAAGCTGTCGTTACGCGGTTGGATCAAGGGCCTGATACAGAAGGCAGTACTCCTTGATACGGTTCGCAATGTGAGGAGGTTCCTGTCTCTGGAGCCCTAACCACCGGTAGCTTGGACCCTGCTCCCGACAACGGCAGACTACTATTTTTTATTTTTTTTAATGTTTTTTTTTTATATGATTTTGTTAAAAAAAAATTAAAAATGTAATTAATAATTTCACAATATTAATCAACAAAGTTTGAACAACAATAATAAATTTATATGTATATTAAATAAATAAAGTGAAAAAAAAATACTGTTATATATAGGGTGACTGGCAATTAGTGTACGATACACACGTGATTGTGCTCATGATAACAAACAATTTTTATTATGGGAGCAAAGCCGAAATCGCGAAAAAAATATCAGCTGTTCAGTACATCAAGGCAAACATAAATGTACTGAACAGCTGATTTTTTTTCGCGATTTCAGGTTTGTTCCCATAGTAAAAGTTGTTGGTTATCATGAGCACAATCACGTGTTTAAGTATCGTACACTAATTACCAGTCACCCTATATAACTACCAAAACTTTTTAATGATGAGAACCCAAAATATAATAATAATGACGATGAACAAACTAAGTCTAAGAAGACTTTAAGCTTTTTACGAATTTTGCGCCTAAAAGAAAAATTGTCTCAGCTCTTTTGACATCAAAGTCTTCTTGATCGAAGATCAAAGTAAAACACGTTTTAGAGTTTGATTGTAGAGACAACGTAAGAATTAGGCAAAAACCCGTGCGGCAGTGAGAAGAAATATGGAGAAGTAAGCTTATAAGCTATTTTCTCCATGTATTTGGGGTATCTCAAATAAATACAACAGCACGTTTTCGTGTTCCACTCTTCTCGATTAATCGTCATCTAAGCAGTTTCCACCTTCCTAGCCATATCATCTTTTACACTGCCTATCCTTTTAGACGAAGCTTCCCTTACTATTGTAGAAGAGTTTCCATTCATATTTATTTTATTATAATCATATTTTTTCTTTAATTTAATTTCTTGTACATAGATATACCAAGTATAGTAGTGTACAGTAGGTAGTGTAGTAGTGGTATAGTTAGTCCATACCAAGGTTATCTGGTAGATATTGCTGTCAGCGATAAGACCACCATTGTACCCATTGATTTTTAAAGTTTCTGTAAAATTGTTACTATTTTGGTGTTCAATAAAGTTTATTGTACTATTTCATACTCTAATCATTCCCCACGTTATTCTCCTCTTCGATCCGCATCACATGCAACAGTAGGTACTTAATGTAGTACAAACTTTTAGTACACAAACTTACTGCCACAATAAACAGAAACTAGTCGTATATCTTTCACTATAACCTCAACATTACTGCCAGAGGCATTCCTTCTAATGTGTATCATTTGTCTGTAGTTTTCCACTTGACCTGCATTTGCCCAAGGGTTTTAATTAATGAATCCCTTTAATACTGTTTCATAATGCATGAATTCTCTTTGAACAATTAGTCTTTGAGCTCTTGATTTCTATTGTGGAAGAGTGCAAAGAGTATTATTATTAAATCTTGATACAGTTAAATGTATTTTTTTTTTTAAATAATGTTGACGGCATTGATGCGCATCAAATATTTTGAATAAATAAAAGTGAGTGGTGGCCGAGTGTTAACGGCCCCGACTTACGAATTGTAGGTTGCGGGTTCAAACCCAGCCAGGCGCATTACTTTGTGTAATTTATTTCATCATGTGACTGTTCCTAAAAGACCCTAGGCTGATAAAAATTTCGTTTTTCCTGAATTTGCCTTCATGAAGGTGTGAAGGTCGGCTACCCCCTAAGGGGTAGAAGGTGAGCTCCTCCTTACGCCCACCTTTGTGGTTCTCATCCAGAGACGTGGCCAAACCCCCACCGATTAATGATGAGTAATCGTGAATTCCATAATTACGAAGTGGTCTAATACCTTATCACATTGTTCGGACAAGGAAAGAGTTGAAAGAATTGTTAAGTGAGACCTTGGAATTCATAGTACGAGATGTATTAGAAGTGGTTTTAGAAGGATACATAATATAACTAAGGGACGTAAAGTTATTATTAATTAACATTAGATCATGTGAGCAACCCTTACGCAAGCGTAATAGGTGTTTGGTCAACAATTACTCACACGGCACCTTACATCCGAACTCATAGCACTCAGGGTAACATTTCCATAAGCGACGCATGCGGCTTTTCAGCAACAATACGTCAACAACATGCTCCTATTGAACATGGTCCCTAGCAGTTCTCTCGAACTGTAATACGTGACGAAGCAACCTTCCCTGCTGCAAACCGTGCGACCGTCCTTGTCCAGCAACGGGGCTAGCTAGTTCCAGTGCAAGACGTCGACATCATGCTCCTATTGAACATGGTCCCTAACAGTCCTTGGACTGTATAATATGTGATAGATATGGTCAACCCATCCCCAGGATGTGCACCCTTTGTACTTTAAGTACATCTGCAAGATACAGTGCTCGTAACTGACCGAAGTAATGGTCGCAGATAGAGAGTATAAACTCAAGAGTAAATGCAAATACTAATAAATAATATAGACGGGAGTCGTCGCTCCAAACATAAATAGAGTTGTACATTTTAACTCTCTTGAATGCCTATATAGACAGCCCCAAAAGCGCCCCACCATTCGCTATTTCCTAGTGTTTGAGCTGGGGAGAAGAAATAGCGAAACAAACTCCCCAGCAACACATTTCTGTCTATTGGTTATAAAACCAGCTCCTCCCGCGACTCTGCTCGCAAGTCTGTGTATAGCAACACAATATCAGCCTAGGATAAATTAGAACAATGAATGACTCACCCAGTCGCACCATCAAACACACACACACTGTACGCTTTGCTACTTTAAATAGGTACTAGACCAGTCAATCGGACTGTGGCCATTTGTATCTAATTGAATCACAATACTAGCAATTCTAAGAATTACCACGGGACATTATGTAGCCCTACAATATCTACTGAGTTAGTCACCCCGTTCCTGCTGGACGTCCGAACCCTATCCTCGTCCGAAGCCAAGTGTCCCTGTCGTCGAGCCAACACCCTGGCTCCTCCGCGTCCGAAGGGCGGAGTATCTCACGCTTTCCTAACAAGTTTTTATTGCTCCGTTTTTGTATACTTTCTTAATTGCCTCTAAAAGGTTTGGGTCTGACTTGCACATGTGCGCTATTAGAAATCCCATAATTCAATAGTTTCTTTAGAATTCTATCGGCCCTTTCTTTAAAAAGGACAATTTACGTGGTGTTTAAAAATAAATATAATTTCTTGTTATTAATTTGGAATAAGTGACAGACAGTCACATTCCCCCCTCTGAAAATCAGACGCGTGACGTAGTAAAGCGGATGAGCTTTCACAATAGGATAAACCATTCATTCTCATTAAATCTAATATAGAATCCTATTCCCATTTGGTGGGTTAAAATAGTCTAATAATCTAGTTGGACTGGTACATGAGTCCAATAAAATAAAATGTCTGCTAAGATTTCCTAGCTGGTACATGAGTCCAATAAGATAAAATGTCTGCTAAGATTTCCTAACTGGTACATGAGTCCAATAAGATAAAATGTCTGCTAAGATTTCCTAACGTACTAGACGTTAACAAGGAAGCATCCTCTAGTGATTACATTCACCTATGATTATGCTTATTATATGAATCTATATCATTCATAATCCCTTAAATTGGCATACTATAATACCTAATTAATAGACGTGTATGCCTGTAACCTTGTTTTACATAGATATTATTATGAAATAGGATTAAAATCTAAAGAAAACATTTGGAATTCCAAAAAAACTTTGTATTGTAATAAAACAAATAAAGAATCCTATAGCGCTTTACCATTCCGGAATGTTAGAAAGAAAAGAAAGAAAAAAACGTTTATTCGTGACTCACACAATCGTATAAACTCACAATCACACACACAATCTAAAAAATCAAATCAGACAACCAATCAATCTAATTATTATAATCATTCCAGTAAAATGGGAATCCAGCTACAATTATTCCAGTAAGATGGGATGTCGGCTATAATTTGGCAATGTGTAGCAGCTACATCCTGGGTTGTTACACAACCGCTTTACCTATCTCTACCTAAGTATAGTCTATTAAAATGGCTAAGTTCTCACTCTTTATCCCAACTCAGTGTGCGCGCTGTTTGCTCACGTGGTTTTATCACCAAGACCCTTTTTTTTGTTCTATAAGGGTCGGCCACATTGCGACAACTTGAATTTTTTTTCTTTGCCTTAATGTGCGTCGGGTCATTTCGTTATTGACTTTTAGAATTGTGATGAATATGGCATCTCAATGGGCACAAAATATTGCTTTCGCCACATGGCGGACATAAATGTGGGCTTGTTTCCCATAAAACTCAGGCTAAATGAGTTTTCAAGAGGTCCAAAATTATGTTACGCTATTTTAAAACGGATAACAATTTTTTGTTATTCTTAAACTAATTGACAGAATGTCAAGTCGTAAAATACACACTTAAGGTACATTTAAGTGGCTCGCCGTAACCGGCCTATATGGTAAACATATTTGGTCGTCATGAGTAAATTATATATCGATAAAACCTAGTCAGCGCTAGAGTTCCTATATAAGTGTCATAAGAAACTAGTACCTAAAATACCCCGTGATAGGTACGGCAAAAGAAGCTAATACTCATAACCATTCGATTTGAAACATGAATCAATTAAGATTTACATATATATATAACGTCAATTATTATTGCATGATATGTCGTAGAACCATCTTCAAGATACCTAGTTCTATAAAACGTTCTCAGGCCCATCTGACGTTCATTCGATACATAGCTGGTATATCTAAACCTAGTTTTACCCAATTACCACGAAGCGTTATTTTGAATAATACCTATACCTTCTTGTCATATCGAAAAATCATCGTTTTATGAGACCTTATGTTTATGTTTTTATTTTACACCAGCGTCTCATCTAACCTGTAGTCGGCGTGTAACTATTATAAAGGGATTTTTCTGCGACTTAGTATTGTTGTAATTTTTCGAGCAACTGCATTTCAGTAGACCTGTGCATGCTTATAGTTTAATTTTACATACCAGGGTCTCTTCTAGGGCTAAACGTGTACCTACGGTGCTCGCTCGTTCTAAACTCAGCCTATCGCAGTTGTCGCAGGACAAAGGCCATCCTTTATGCACCTTCACGCTGAGTCAGCTGCTGAGATCGACTCCAAGAGTAGCTGAAATAGTCCGCACATAAAAATATTAGATTATATTTCACTGAGACGCAATAACCCCCCTCTGATTCTAAGAGGATTGAATAGTCCTGAAATGCAACAAGTTTTAGAAAGTTATTGATACTGATTCTGCTAGAACAGACAGTTTTGGATTTCCTAGAAGAGTTGAGACGAATATCTATTCATTAGAGATTGTCTATTTCCTATAAACATGGGCACTTTGTGAAACCTGATAATGCCTCCTTCGTTCTTACTAATATAAATCAAATTAATCACTGGTATAAATTGTGACGCGAATTGTGCGGTACCTATGCCATTATTTTTTTCTTTTAGATTGGATTTCCCATTTACGAAATAAAATCAATTAACTCCTCTCGCTCTGGGTGGAGCGCGAGGGACCGTCAGACCTTTGCTGACCAAAACTCAGCAGTGTTCCTTTATTTCTGTAAACCTAATCACTAATATTTAGTGTCATATCAAAGATCATACGCGAAGTAACGTAAGTGTCTTATAAAAGTGAAACTTAGCTTCGCAACAGGGACCGCGTTACAGCAATCACTGGAATCAGGTGGTGTCAGCCATCAGATGAACTACGGGCTAAACGCAACGCACAAACTGCAAGTTTAGTAACTGCGTTGTCGTAGCGATGTGAAGATTTAAATATCCTGGAATTTATAATAAGGCCACACAAGTATCTACTCAAATAATAAAACATACGCTGCAGACTTGGCAATATTTAGAATATCCTACTATAATGTAATCACTGAAAGATATACCTACTACTGTCTTTGTAAACGAGTTGTCACTGTGTAGATAATCTACACGTTTGTTAGACTTAGGTACTAAATTATATTTCATGTCCATTCCTTTCACTTAACACACACACCGATCTCAACCTCAAAACCACATTTCATTTTTACAAACATTCATTCAGATTTAAAACTTATGATGGCAGGGAGTCGAACCCATTCTGACATTAGCTCAGGGCCCTATTATTATTGAAACTATTAACACTTAACTAGGTACATAACATTACCTCCTCATATAAGCATGGGGATCGAACCCATTATTAGAAGCATATAAACACAAACACACATTCATATAAGCTATAATCTACATACATAATTATATCTCCGTGTTCACGGGAATCGAACCCTGATAACACAAAGAAATTGAAACTGAATAAATCATTATAAGTCAAGCGGGAATTGAACCCACATCCGTGACACAGGAACTCCAGAATTTATCAACCAACGAATTAATCGGGAATCGAACCCAAAATTCATGACAAATAAAATTATATACTTAAACTAACAAATCATGCAGGAATCGAACCTGCTATAAAAGTATATATTTATGTAAGTACGTAGTTAAAAGATTCAACTACATACAAAATTCAGATCTTTACCTAGCCGTTGTAATTCTTTCTACGCCTAAATAGTCCTATCATTTTATATCTCTAGAAAATTACGTTGTGTTACTTTAGTAGTAACCCATAAATATCGTTTCTCGTTGCACTGAAGTGAATCAGTACATTTAATGACGAGAATCCTGGTCACGGCACCATATGTGACTGTTCCTAAAAGACCCTAGGCTGATAAAAATTTCGTTTTTCCTGAATTTGCCTTCATGAAGGTGTGAAGGTCGGCTACCCCCTAAGGGGTAGAAGGTGAGCTCCTCCTTACGCCCACCTTTGTGGTTCTCATCCAGAGACGTGGCCAAACCCCCACCGATTAATGATGAGTAATCGTGAATTCCATAATTACGAAGTGGTCTAATACCTTATCACATTGTTCGGACAAGGAAAGAGTTGAAAGAATTGTTAAGTGAGACCTTGGAATTCATAGTACGAGATGTATTAGAAGTGGTTTTAGAAGGATACATAATATAACTAAGGGACGTAAATTTATTATTAATTAACATTAGATCATGTGAGCAACCCTTACGCAAGCGTAATAGGTGTTTGGTCAACAATTACTCACACGGCACCTCACATCCGAACTCATAGCACTCAGGGTAACATTTCCATAAGCGACGCATGCGGCTTTTCAGCAACAATACGTCAACAACATGCTCCTATTGAACATGGTCCCTAGCAGTTCTCTCGAACTGTAATACGTGACGAAGCAACCTTCCCTGCTGCAAACCGTGCGACCGTCCTTGTCCAGCAACGGGGCTAGCTAGTTCCAGTGCAAGACGTCGACATCATGCTCCTATTGAACATGGTCCCTAACAGTCCTTGGACTGTATAATATGTGATAGATATGGTCAACCCATCCCCAGGATGTGCACCCTTTGTACTTTAAGTACATCTGCAAGATACAGTGCTCGTAACTGACCGAAGTAATGGTCGCAGATAGAGAGTATAAACTCAAGAGTAAATGCAAATACTAATAAATAATATAGACGGGAGTCGTCGCTCCAAACATAAATAGAGTTGTACATTTTAACTCTCTTGAATGCCTATATAGACAGCCCCAAAAGCGCCCCACCATTCGCTATTTCCTAGTGTTTGAGCTGGGGAGAAGAAATAGCGAAACAAACTCCCCAGCAACACATTTCTGTCTATTGGTTATAAAACCAGCTCCTCCCGCGACTCTGCTCGCAAGTCTGTGTATAGCAACACAATATCAGCCTAGGATAAATTAGAACAATGAATGACTCACCCAGTCGCACCATCAAACACACACACACTGTACGCTTTGCTACTTTAAATAGGTACTAGACCAGTCAATCGGACTGTGGCCATTTGTATCTAATTGAATCACAATACTAGCAATTCTAAGAATTACCACGGGACATTATGTAGCCCTACAATATCTACTGAGTTAGTCACCCCGTTCCTGCTGGACGTCCGAACCCTATCCTCGTCCGAAGCCAAGTGTCCCTGTCGTCGAGCCAACACCCTGGCTCCTCCGCGTCCGAAGGGCGGAGTATCTCACGCTTTCCTAACAAGTTTTTATTGCTCCGTTTTTGTATACTTTCTTAATTGCCTCTAAAAGGTTTGGGTCTGACTTGCACATGTGCGCTATTAGAAATCCCATAATTCAATAGTTTCTTTAGAATTCTATCGGCCCTTTCTTTAAAAAGGACAATTTACGTGGTGTTTAAAAATAAATATAATTTCTTGTTATTAATTTGGAATAAGTGACAGACAGTCACAATCACCACTGCTCTCAAAACGGTGAAGGAAAACATCGTGAGGAAACCGGCATTCCTAGAACCAAAAATTCGAAGACATGTGACATCCACCAACCCGCACTGGGCCCGCGTGGTGGATTACGGCCCATTCCCTCTCCTAGAGAGAGGAGGTCTGAGTCCCAGCAGTGGGAACATTAAAAGGCTGAATATGTATGTATGTATGAGGTATTATAATTCGTTAATTTCACCGAAGAAAAAGACTTCTGTCGTAATAATTACTGTTTTATATTTAAAATGATTTTATTTTGAACTTATTTTAGCGTTTGCATATTTGAAGTAGTTAAAGAGTTTATTTATTCAGCAAATCCAAAGATCAATTAGTTATAAGAATGTATGCACGTAGAGTTCGATTTAAAGTAAGAAAAATTCTCGCAGATGCATCCGAGGCGACTACCTGAAAGTATACTCCGAGGGAGGAGTCCACGGTCCAGGTCCACCCAGTGTCAACGAGTACTCCGCCTGGTCCAGGGTCCTATGTGGCAGCAGGGCTGATGCACCACCAGCTTTATACTCCCATGGACCATTGTTAGTCCTGGAACTCCATACAGGAGCCAAGGCAACTAATGCTACTGGTTTCGTTGGGAACTATAGGTTTATAGATAGAAGTGAGTGGTCATTTTTATATTTGGTATCTATTTTAAAATTGAAGTACTATCAACTGCACGTCAGTGGTAGCTGAACTAGCTTAATACGGAGTTTCTACTACGAAGGCTGATGTAACTACTAACATGCGCTTGACAGTATTTTTATTTAAAATACGAATAAGTTTACTATATTGCAGTATTAAGATAGATTTTATTACTTTTGTAATTATTTATTTATTATACTTATTTACTTACATATGTTTTCTTCTGATATGCTAAAACCCACCCGTGTTCCTTTAGTTACCCTTTGCGTTCAGGACCGCGCTAACACTTTCGAACAATCCCGCAGCCCATTCCTGGTATGCCGAGAGAACAAAATCAGTTTTCACATTACATTAAATTGAGATCCTTGCTGTTAACACAAATGGCTAATATAAACCAAGTCAGAAAACACTCGAGTCAATAATGAATCAAACAATTAAACCACTTAAAACTTTACGCTTTGCCATAGAACAAAAATATTCGTTAATAAACGTCTCATTTTGCTTTTAACTTCGTTTATTCGATCCATAAAGTTTTTACTCTGTGGTCATTAATTCTTATTATAGTCAATCTCTCTTGTCCTTGGCTGTCCGTCTATGTCTGATCAAATCAGTGTCTGGTTTGGGTACCTTAAATATATCTATCAATTAATTTTGTTAAAGCTACAATAGCTTGAGCGATGTTGGTATTAGGCAAATTAATGAAAGAACATTCTAAGTGTTTATGAGTTTCAAGAAGAATGTCTATGACTTTATTTTCTACTGCGGCTTTTTAAATTGACAAAACTTCCTTTTTTGTTTTTTTGTTTGTCTTTCAATTATTTCATTTGTTTTTGTTAAGCTCCTAATAAACTAGTGCGCCTCACCATCAATGTTTGCATCACTGCTTACCATCAGGTGGGACCGCAGTCAATCACTAGTATGAATAATTAAAATAAATATTATAAAGACGAAAGATTTGTATTTTTGTTTGTAATGAATAAACTAAAAAATTACTGCACCGATTTTAAACATTCTTTCACCAGTAACATGTTATATCACTAAGTGACATAGGCTATATATTTTCTATTTTCACGTGGACGAAACTACTGGCAGATGCTAGTATTTTGTATATTCCAATTAAAGTTTTTATTATAGTAATATACGTTTTTAATATAGTCTATCAAATAAAACATACAAAGAACTTAAGCCGATCCCAAAAAGAAACAAACATTTCACACACGTAATAGATCGACTTCCATTCATCGATTTCTAAAGTTTTCCAATTTATAAAACTTGTATCTCGTTTCTTAGGAAATTTCGAGACAGACGGTGTACAAGTAGCTGAGACGTGGTGTGATTACGTCTTCCACTCACAGCCGAACAGACCTGCTCATGGACGCTTGTATAGTCCGAGATATCCATCGAGTTATCCCAGCAATGTGAGATGCACTTATCACTTTAGCGCGAGGTAAGTTGGAAGTTTGTGTAGTTGAAAGATTTATGTTGTTGGATATTGTTTCACGAGAATGGTGATATCTTGAGGTATGGCGATTAATAATAGGTCTTTACTTATAAAATTGCTGCTTTTTTAAAACGGGTTACTTTGAACTGTGTTATCTTCGGATCGGTAAGTTCAAATAGACTTTATATTTAAGGATTTCTTCGTAATTAATTATTTATTTTTTTGTGTTTTATATTTTCTGTAATATTGCTATATTTATATCCATTTTTGATTGAAATCTAAGAAAACTCGTATCTACCGTTTTGAAATATGAGTTATACCGTAAAAACAGTGTGTATCAAACGGTATACAATATTTATGAAGTTCGTATCCAGGTAATATGAACTTAGAACTATTAATGGATGAGATGTGCATCTTTGTTTTTTAATTCGGTTGAAAAATTTTATTTTGCCTCACGATTATAACACTTCGTCTCTGGTCGGCTACATGACTAAATTTCCAAAATGAAGGCTAATAAACTAATAACACAGAGGCTGTTTGTTAGAAGAAAGTCGAAAGTATACGTCATTGATATTTCTTGGCCTTTGAAAAGCTTGGTTCCCACGTTGGAACTCCTATTATGAAAAATATTTTTTATTAGGTTACATGATTATAAAAAACTGTAATATTAAAACACAAAGAAATTAATAAATAACTAATTTAGAAAATAATCGTCTTTTTAATAAAAAGTTTATTCCAGGTCAGTCCGAAGATACCATAGTGCAAAGTAACACGTTTTAGAAAACGCCAATTTCATCTAGGAACTATTATAACGCAATTTATATAATGCATAACTTTAACTCAAACATAAAATTTCATGAATACTTCAACCATTATTTTAACGCTGAGGCTTTAAAATCAAATCAATACTTAATATCTGATCTTCCTTAAATATCCTGCTGAAATAAACTTCTCCATTAACAATGAACAATTTACAAAACTTTTCTTCAAACTCAGAATTATTAAGTCGCAAGTCAAGTGCTTCCAAAAATCTAATGCCGCTTCTAACATTTCTAAGTACTTTAATACTTGGAATTCTTACTGTTTTAGGCACAACGAGAGGATCAAGTTAGTTTTCGAAGAATCGTTCCTTCAGAAAGGCGACGAGAGGTATTTAGAAGTTCACTTCTCTAGTAATGTCACAGAATAAATAGGCACAGAAGATCGACGCCATATACCAAGCGAATAACAGGCTCACGCATGCATAGACGAGGCAGGACACGACAATGTGATAATAATACGACCATCCTTTTAAAAACTTTCCTCTTTAGAACAATTTCAAGTTTTTTTGGGATTTTTGAGTCAGTCGTGAGTTTGCTTGTGCGCTTGCATTTGTTATACGTGTAGCATATCTTGTATGTGAGCGCTCGTTTACACGCGTTCTATATGCGTCTGATCCTATCACCACCGACTTTGTCACCATTGGAGACCAATGGAAAAAAATATAATTCATTGCCAGTAGGATCTCATGGCATAAATATGTGAAAATGTGAGTTTGTTTATTTATAACGCTAATCTAATACTAATGATTTTTAACCGACTTCAAAAAAAGGAGGAGGTTATGATTTATATAGTGCGACGTATTTATTTATAACGCGTGCGAATTATATTGATACGAACTTACTTTGACTTCATAGTCTGAGTTTACTATAGTGGTAGAGACAATTAGGGGAATATTTGTGTTATATGACTCCACTGGATAAAAAGGGATTTTTCCCGTTTGTCACCAACGGTGACAACATCGGTGGCAACAGCTATCAAAAGACGGTTGTACGGAGCCGACCTTCTGTGAAACTATTTATTCTGTGACCACTAATACGTTCTCTTCCTTTACGTGTCATAACTTTTCTACTTTTCAGTTGCCTCAATCGTGCTGACATAATAAAAGTGTTCGATGGACGGACTTCTACGGCGCCGGTTCTAGCGATGCTTTGTAACGAAGTCTTAGGTACGAATTACTTAGGATCACTGTGAAATAATCTTGATTTATTTTGTGTGAGGTAAAAATATTGCATTTGGAGAATGAAGAGCCATACGACGTTAATAGTATATTATTAATCAGACTGGTATACACCTCTAGGTACTGTGGGGTTCGGAGATAATAAATTGACTTATTTGAGCATTAGTGAAGGATCTAATTTGACAAAATTACAACTGATAAAAAAGACTCTATAATATCTACAAGAATAGACCAATGATTTCTAGTCTCTCTCTTGGAATCGTATTTACTTTTATAATTTTTACTTTTTTATCAGGTTATGAGATACTATCAACGGGACCAGACTTAATGGTACAATTTACGGCTAATTCCAACATCCCAGGTCAAGGATTCAAAGCAAGATATCAGTTCCAAATGGAGGACGACCCTAACGCAGGTTTAGTAAGCATGTCATAATAAATTATATCATCAGAAAAGGTTAATAAGGTTTATTATCGAGAAAATTTATAGAAGATACTGTCAGTTTGAATAAATCATAAAATAAGCCAAATAACAGCCTCGACTTATGTTGAGTACTTGGAAATATTTGATTGCAGATATTGATGTTAACTTTGAATTGACATTAATTTAGACATATTATAGTTATATAATTCTACTTTCCGGTTCATTATCTTGCTTATATTTATATACTTAACAATTTTTTAAAACAGCTCAATAAACAATCTATCATTTTTTTATTTATTATACATAGGCTCGCGTTTGACCACTATCTAACCCGATGGTAAACCATGTTGTAGCCGACGATGGAGAATGCTTGCTCAGGACTTGACCCCCAGATTATAGCAGTAAGAAACACAAACTCCAGCAAGAAATTCCACTCCTTTGCTGTACGCACAATAAATGTGTTTACAAAACATTTTGTGCGATCCACAGGCTTTTTTTTTTGGGATTGGTGGGAAGTCCACCATGTTCTGGTAGCGCATCGCCTTACGACTGGTGATCCGATTATAGAATGGGCTTGGCAGAATTAAGTTAATCAATTTCGATGCACACTCTTCGAAATGTAACTCTTATAAAACCGACAAGCTAGCAATTCGGCGTCGATGCTAAAGACTTTGAAACCTTAATTTATTTTCCTTTAAATTTAAATGTTATCAAGTCAAAAATTTTAAAGCAAGTATTTTATACAAAATAATAATATGATGTTAATTTCCTTTCTTGTTTACTATGAGATATCTATTACTCTTTCTAATTCTAAAATTATCAATTGTAGAAAAATAGCCTTTGTAACTCGCAGAAATATATCTGATATTCGTTTGTTAATCCAAATAGCACGCTCTATGATAGATTGCCCTGAATTATTGTCAAAGCTATCTCTGAACGTCCCCCCCCCCCGGCACTGTCGAATTAGAAATCTTCTTCAGGCTCCTTATTCACGCACAGTCTACTGTAGTAACTCTTACTTGATTCGCGCAGCAAAAGCATTTAACAATTTAGTCAAAGAACACACTTCAGTTGATCTCTTTACAAGCAGTTTAGCATACATAAACATTGTTATGTCTAAAAGCATTGTTTTGTAATTGCATTACATTATTGTCTTCGATTATTATCTTCATACCAAACTTTGTATATCTCAATTACTTCTTTTTTATTGTAACTTTCATATTATATGTGGAGGCTTGTAAATGGCTCATCGTGATCTACTTTATCGTTATATATTTTGTATTGTTAGCTGTAAGTCACCCAAATAAAATAAAAATAATAACAAATAAATAAACTTTATAAAATTTAATACTGTGAACCACAATAATCGTCTCTTTCTCACCAGATGGGGATATTAATAAGAAATCAAGTACAACGGAGGCAATATCCGGCTTAGGACCGGCTGTAAGCGCCGCCAGTAAGTACTTAGAATAAGGTCGCCATTTAAAAACAGAGGGTTTGCGTTTTTGTTAGCAAAATCACCTCATATATTATTAGGAGTGCCATCTTTGTGCAAGATGCTTTGTAGACGGTTCTTTCTTCTTGAAGCTTAGAAATTTTAATAAAGATGAGGCGATGTTTTTATAAGGCATTCACTTTACAAAGACGCGTTGTACTTTACTACTCAGCCAAAACCACGTAATGTCTAAAACTAAATACTTAGTTAATCCGGACAAGTACCAATGTGACGGCGGCCATCAGAGAGGAATGGTGGCGTGTTGTGAAGCTTGCCACCAACACCTGATGTGATGACCACGACCACTCTGTCAAGAGTGATACCGACAAGGAAAAAGAAGAAGACCAATGTGAATTTAACAATTCAAACATAGATATAATACCTATATACTTTAGAAGATTATCTTAGACATTTTGGAAAAAGGAAAAATAGTGAGACAACTAGTTTTTGGCAACGGCTTCGCCCACGTAAATGTAGAAAATTATCCAAGGGAACAATATGCACATGGTGTACTAGTGTGCTAAAATTCATCGAAATCCGTTAAGTTGTTTGAATGTGAATGAGTGACAAACATAGACACAAATATACAAAATTTTGCCTTTGTAATATTAGTGTGATTAATGTAACTTTGAAATCGACAACTCGTCTTGGGCATGGTGATTAATGAACGTTCCTTCTCCTTATGGGAAGCTAGGTAGGAGTGTGCCTACTGTGGGATAGTTTAATACCTATCAACTATTTACTCATTTATAATAGTGATCATTTATAATAGTGACTATGCATGAGAAAAATATTTATTAAAATTTTCTGTTTTTAAATGTGAAAATGTATGTATGCTATGGCTAGGCTATGGAGTCGTCTGTTAGATTTTTTTTTATTTATAAATAAATATACAAAAATAGAATAATAATTGTGAAAAGAATATCTAAATTTGTACAAAAGCAAACGAGATATAACAATTTTAAACAAATATATATACTTAGTGTAAAAGTTTTGTTACTAATTTGGTGTACAATAAAGTTTATTCTATTCTATTCTATATATCTATCTCTCTCGCCAAAACACTCTTTTCCATGGTTGCCGTACGGGTGTTATTGAGAAATGTAAGTCCGACATGGTGTTAGAAATTTTGAAGATTTATAACTTCGTTGTTGATGAAGATATATTAAATATTATTATATTTTTGTTTACCAGAGCTATAAATTTAATTTAGCAAATAAAAAAAATTGCACGCATATTTCCTATTCCAAATCGTATCTAATTGATTTAGTTCGAAGGGGCCCAGCAGGGTCGAAGTCTACTGGGGCTATGAGCCCTGGAACGCAAGGCAAAGGAGGAGCAAATTAGTGGGTTTTAGTCAGTAAAAGTCTGACACGAAAGGGCGGGAGATGTCATTGGATGATTTCCAACCTAAAAAAAATCTAATTGATTTAGTACTGGATTTGTTAGCTTAGTTTCTAAGCCATGACATAGCCAAGGAAGTCAGTTAAGGCAAGAAGGAAATAAGCAATCCAAAATATCTTCCAAAGCTCAATTGGCTTTAATTAAAGCCATTACGACTAGAACAGTTCCACACGAGCCAATGATTTTCAAACGGTGGATTTTAAATCTTCTATTGAGTTTTCTCTCAAATATGTTTGGTCCATAGAATCGTGCCAAATTGCTTGAAAATTTATTAATACGAAGGCGGAAGCATAAGACTTACTTTATGTAGCATACAAGAGGATAAGAATTTTGCCTGGTTTCGGACAGAAACGGAATTTAACAGCCGTTAGAATAAGATTTTCTATTTGGACTTTATTTTTCTAACCAGCAATGCTTTTCTACGTACAAAAAAATGGCTTCCAAAGCAAATAAATTATTAAAAGTTTTTAAATTAGTTTCATCTCAAGACCCTTTATATTTTCTATACTAATATACTAATAATATTATGAAGGAGAGATATTTCTGTTTTTGTTTATAATCATTAAACCCGAAAACTACTAGGTTGATTAAAATAAATCTTTCACTAATAGAATGCTACTTTATTACTCAGTGACATACTCTAGAACATGACACTAAAATATTGCATACCTGTTCACTCCCCAATAGGAAATTGACTGAAGTTTTACTTAAATGTACATAGGTAGTGTGTTTTGTTTTAAAGAAATTAGTTATCCTAATTGTACCACATTATATGGGCATCGAAGCACTGCATTGGTAGCTCAGCGGTATCAGTATCTACGCATGGATACACAAATACGCTAGTGACGCACCATGATTCATCAAGAATTTATCAAAATAGGTATATTTTTTTATCCTAATCATAAAATCATGATTATTTTAGGAATTTATCTATTTAAAAAAAAAAAATCGGTTCAGTAGCCAATTCTAAACGTACTACTTTCAAGATATAGATTTACTATGTCACATGTTATATATTTTTTAATTCTACGCAAACAGACCACAGGTAGAAGCTAGTATTTTGTAAATTATTACAATAATTAATTATGAAAAAAAATCTCACTACATTTTAACAGCATAAATAATTTATTACTCAATTCAATCTATTCAAAATATATGAAACATCTCACGCATAATGTTCCACAAATGTAACGTTATATGTCTCGAATTTCATATATTGCTATGAACTAATGTATGCATTCCATTAGTAATATGACACCTTCATTCCAGCATCATCCTGCCATAAAGTATTCAGTAGTGACAAGAGCAAGACCGGTAAATTGACATCGCTCCTCTACCCAGCCCCCTATCCACAGAAAACGCAATGTCATTACGACTTTCTGGCCCGAGGGAGGGAAAGAGTCAGGCTGGTGTTTGAAGACTTTAGCTTGCAGCGAATAACAGAGAATATTATAGAGTAAGTTTTTAAGTGTTCTTGAAAAATATTCACCATTTTTTTTTAGATCTCTAACTTATTTTTTAGTTATAAGCTCAACTACAACTTACTAAGTTAATATGTAAGTTAGGCGGTTACACGGCGATTAGGGCAACCTATTTTGAAGTAGTCAGATCTTACATTGGTATGTTGGACAATGGCACGTAAGATTTCAAGCTACCAAAAAAGAGCTTCCACTAATGACAATCAGTAATACCTGCTAATTTTTATTTTTTCTTTGTGCATGCATGACGACTGCAGTCAATGTTCTCACTATTTCATATTCTTGTGCATATACGAAACAACTTTATGTCAATATAGAGGAAATGATTGCAAACTTTTGTTTGCCATTCAGGTGAGCATGCACAAAGAGGAAATAAAAATTTGAAAAACTGTTTTTAAAAAACAACAACAACATAAAATAACAATATTACTTTAACAAAACAAAATGGACAAGGATAAAGAACGAAAACAAATCACTCGAAGCGATATCGAATAAGCAAATTTACTTTGTTACAGTTGCGAGAGTATGGATTCTCTCGACGTATTTTTGTATGTAGACGGTCGTCTCGAAAAGATGGCATCATTTTGCGGCAACGATATACCGAAGCCAATAATGTCGAATGGACCCAAGTTATCTATCGAGTTCCGTGGAATATACTCATCGAGACACAGCAGGGGGTTTAAGATATCATACTCCTTTGTTGAAGGTACGTACTTCTTTTGTTTTATCTTAATTTCGTATGTGTGGTCATGCCTTAGGTTTATTGTGATTGATTGATATCAATTTGTATGGCTTCGGACTTGCGTTTTTCCTGTTTTTTCGTTCAAGATGGCAAAGAACTATAGGTATTTCATTTGTAATACCAACAAGTTATAAAATGAGATTGTCCATTAAAAATTAACTAGATAATACATTTTTGATCGCATTTATATTTCAACTTACTGTCCTATTCTAAAATATAAGTTTTAAACACATTTTCATCATATATGAAAATCTTTTGTCATTTGTACATCGGAATTCAGAGCACCACGTATTCCTACCTCATCATTCTTGATGCCGTCCGCGCGTAATTCCTCACATTTTATGAATGTTCGCATTTCAACCATGGTGACGTTGCTTTTTTTTTATTCTTTTACTATAAGAATGAATCTTTAGATTTTTTCGTAGATAGTTTCTTCTTATGATAATGTAGATAGAATTTTTAATGCGAAAACCAGAATCTCGACGATGGAAATGGAGAACGATTGTGAAACAAAAAAAAAGCCCCAAACTTTGCGCTATTTTCAAGTGAAGTAACAAATCATAAATTAATACCCAAAAGTACCACCATTCCGGAAAGCTTCAATTACGCCGAAATCCACGGACACCAAAAAAACAAAAGTAAAAAGTTTTTGACTTTCAGATTACGGGATCGCAACGGGGAGCCAACTTTTAGAATTTCCATGTGCCTTCGTATTTAATAGCAGCGAGAGGGGGAGGGGGGTGGTGACATCACCAAACCACCCTGGCCTCTATCCAAGGGACACAGAGTGCAATTACTTCTTCTACGGCAACGAAAACGAGAGAGTACATTTACATTTCATTTATTTCGACGTCGAAGGTGTGGTCCCGTAAGTAATTCATTTGAATACTATTAGATTTAGAAAAGTCTTTCGTCAAGTGACTTTCGTCACTAGTGGAGTGCGGTGGGTACTTGATAAGGGTCTTCAAGCTGATTGGTTTCATGTAGGGTATAGATTAGTGATAAAATATGCCTAGTCCGTTGTGATTTAGGTCGGAGATGACATGGACTTTCGATTTTCATTAATTGGCTCTCAAACATTTTTTGTCCCTTTAACGATTTTTTGGTAGGTCCACTAGTTTCTCATCCTTAAAAATCATGGTGACGTTTAAATCATATGATCCGTTTTTATGTTAAGATCATATTTTAATGGAGTTTTTATTTCAGATGTGAAGCAGTATCAGCCAGTGATTACGTCCAGTTTTACAGTCAAATGATCGAATCACAAAGCCACAGGCACTGTGGTCAACTAAAAGAGCTCCAAGTGACCTCAGAGAAGAATTTTCTAAGAATAACCTTCAAATCTAACGACAGGCTTGATGCTACAGGTTTTAAAGCAAACTACTTATTTTTAAGAGACTCCGAGATGCATAGTATAACTATGCCAAATTCCATAGATAAAGGTATATTTTACATTTTATTATTTGATTTTAAAACCAACAATAGAAATATGAGAAAAAAATAAGTAATGCATGACGTAAAAGATGAGATATGCTGCGCCTATCTCAAATAAATTGAGAAAATATACTGCCCATTTTCTCAATTTATTTGAGATTGGCGCAGCATATCTCATCTTTAATAAGACTGGAGTCATGATCAAAGACAACATAAATATCTAATTGTATGATTATCTATATATTATTAAATATATAGTAGACAGTTAGGAACACATTGCCGTCAAGTGATAGAGGACTAGCCAAACACCAAATATTAAAAGAGCGACGCTACCGATTGTCCACTGACAGTCAACTCATTTCATTGCACTCCTCTCCAAATTCAGTATGCGTATTATTCTATCAACTCCGCGTACAGTTTCTTAGTGTTTACTTATGATTAAGTTCCAAGTCCAAACTACAAGACACTTCGATTTTCCTTTAGGAAACTGAACGTCATTCCAAGGTGGTGTTATTGTTTCGAGTTCTAGATGGCACATAGTTACTTTCGTGAGAATGAGTACATATAATTCTTCATTGACGATTTAGATGCAAATGCAATGCTCGTTTTACGTGTTACAGTTTTTGCTAAATAAATAATTCCAAAACGAGAAATTTTATGTCCGTTAAAATACCTAGCAGCCTTGAAATAATTTAACAGCAGTAAAGTGTCCGGAGTAAGTAATAATTTAGGACACTTTTAACAACTTTTTAACTGTTGTTTGAGAGACTGTTTATACGTAGTCTAAAATCAGTTAGTGTTCCATTACAAAATTGATGGTCACCAAAATTACTTTCTCGTAGTTTTATGTATTTTAACGATTGTTCAAAACATCTACCTAATTAAACTCTCAATGTTATTTTCTGTATTTATTGTAGCATCACAGAAAAAAATGCGAGTGTATTCCAATGATAAAATACACGGCCTAGTACCCATATAGGTTTCAGTCTAAAACTGCTGGCAAAATAAAGTATATCGATGTTGTACACGAATCTCGTTAAAGTAACTATCAACTCCGTTATAACGTATTCCTCTAAAACCTCTAATCTGATGACGTTCGACTACTACCGCATGTAATCCGTCTCCCGCTAGCTATAGCTTTTCAGTTCCATTCAAATCATGTCCATTGTGTTCTCGTCCTAACAATAAAGACGTGAGTGTGAATTTGCTTTGCCAATCAACAAGAGAATTTTAAACACCAAATTGAGGTCAGGCAGTTCTATTGTTTATTGAATTGATTTTGTTAATATTAATTAAATTAATCTACACCTTTTTCGTGTGTATTTTGCATGTCTTTGACTGAGCTATTTGCATTTTTTATATTCTTCTACGTTGGAGAAAAAGTAATGAAATATACACTTATTCTATTACTTTTTCTCCAATCAAATCCAGAAATGCTTGCCGGAATTAAGATTTTGTTCCTAAAATTTGGGTGGCTTTCCATTGATAAAATCTATATCAAGGATAGATGAACTTATTAATTAATACAGCCTGAACTAAGCATTTGTTACAACACCTGACGCTTAGGCAAAACCTCTTAGTTACGGGTAAATGGGATAGGATTAAAGAGAGAGAGAGAGGGTAATTATTGCAAAGTGAATTGGGAACAACCCTGTAACAAAACTAATGAATTTTGAAATGGCAACGGTATTAGAAGAACCGTTATTAACAATTTTGATACACAGGACTAATTAAAATGTTGTCATTACAAGCGTTAACTCATTTGATGTGTTAATGGTTAATAATATTCTTTATGTGTGTATCAATGTGTGTAATCAATTGCTATTACAATTCCGTTTTCAATTTATACGTTATTGTTATTAGTACAATTACTGCTAATATGTATACCGAGTTTCTTTGACATCGACACTCAAACAAATACCATGGATCCAGTACATTGACGCAGGTCCTCACCGGACATGGTAAGTTCGGGAGGTTCCTGCACCGGATTCGTGCGGAAGAAACGCCCGGGTGTCACCATTGTGTGGACCACCCGGAGGACACGGTGGAGCACACGGTGGAGGTGTGTCCCGCTTGGGCAGAACAACGCCGTGTCCTCGTGGGGGCAATCGGCGGCGGCGATCTCTCGCACCGGGCCTTGGTACAGGCCATGGTCCGGAGCGAGGAGGAGTGGCAGGCGGTCGCCTCCTTCTGCGAAGCAGTAATGCTAGCAAAGGAGGCGGCCGATCGCGTGAGGCAACGGTCCTGACGCCCCAATCGCCGCCGGGATTCCGATCCCGATTTCCGGCCATCGTAGGCGCAGGCTTGCGGACGGCGAGCAATGGGTGGCTCGCCGTCCGACCGTCCGGTAATCGTCCGGACCGAGCCCAAGTCGTCGACGGCGCGTGCTGTTCCACGCGCGCCTCAAGGAGATGTCAGCAACTGTAGGGGCCTAGCAGGGTCGAAGCCTACTGGGGCCAAGGGTCTGATTCTGAAAGGAAGACTCGGCCCTGGTACGAAAGGCAACGAAGGAACAGGAGTGGGTTTTTAGTCAGTAAAAGTCTGACACTATCTCCCGCCCCGCCCAAGGGTGGGGGATGTCATAAGATCCTAAGATTTTCCCACCGAAAAAAAAAAAAAAGGTACATGATTCTGGACCCCCAGTGGTGGAAATTTTCGTCCGTTTTTTCCTATTTAAAAAAAAATCTTTACATTTTTTTTATTTTAAACTGTATAAATTCTATTACTCAATTTTTAGTGAAAAATGAATTAAGTAATTACTTTTAAAATTAAAAATGCCATCGGGATTGATTAGAATAACGATTTTATCTACCCCGTTGACTTTTTAATTAATTAATTTTTTACTAAAAATATCATAGGGGTTGGTTAGAATAACGATTTTACACAGTTTAAATTAAAAAAGTACAGATTTCTTTTTAAAAAATTAGGAACATGCCAACGAAAAATTCCACCACTGGGGGTCCAGAATCATGTACTGGATCCGTAGTATTTGTTAGCGCGTCGATTTCAAAGACACCGTGTATATTCGTAACAAAGACATATTCTATAAACAGTTTCTAATTAATTCCATTATTGTTTCAGGTACTACGCGCTACACGTCAAAATTCCTTATATATGTATGTTTGTGCAATGTCATTTGGAATATCAGATAAAACATAATTTTGTACCATCGGAGAGGAATCATGGAATAAAAATATCAGTGTTAATGTACGTTGTTTTAATTTACCAAATATAATTTCCACGTTTCCAATCACTAATGTATTTAAAATGAAAAATATAAAAACTTAAAAAGACTTCATAGGTGAGTTTTCTGTGAATTTGTCCAAAATATTAATAGGTTAGAGAATGTTGTGAAATGAGATATTTGAGACGGAGAGAGATAGGTACAAACATAACAAATAACCCATCATACTCATAATTGAAATGTGGAAGCAAAATACCTTAGGGCATCCCTTCAAAGGATTCCTCCAAGGGTTTCTACGAGTGACGAGCGTGCAAACCAAAGAGTGACACAAACATAAAGTAAGGTCAAAAACGAACAACATTAACTTTCAAGTCACGTAAAAATCGAGAGATCGAAGTTTAACTTCACAATTTTAAGACGCCCTCAACAAAATCTAAATGGAATATTTCTCTGAGAGTTTCGGACCTAGAAAAACTGTCAGATAAGAAAGTGAAACGGGTTTAGATGTAGTAAGTTTGTAAAGTTTGAGAGTTATTTCTAGAAGTTCTAAAATATATTTGGGTACAATACTTTGCAATTGTACATTTAAGATAACACAACTTAATTTCAAAATACTTTTGAAATCCATGTCTTAATCTAGATAAGACATTGTCAAAGTGCCGCTTTGTGGTAGCTATTCTGTTTTTTTTTCTAATTCATATTGTATTTTTTTATGCACCTGCCATATTATCTCTTTGCTACCTTTGGTTGAATGGTAGAGAAATAAAGACATTAAGTGCGCCTATGTACTTTTGTGTTTCAGTTTTAAGAAATAAAACCTTAAAGGACTAATTAATCACTTTAAAAATTGTGTCACAGGAAAGTTAAGTATAGTTTCGTTATGATTGTGTTTTTTGCTTCGGTCACATTGCAAGGAAAGACGGTGGCAACCATAAAAAGCTTATCGTGATTGGTAAAGTAGATGGTGAAAGGCCTCGTGGGTGCAGCCTTGGTCCGATCAGATCCGCACCACTCTTAACTCTACGGTACTTACATACATACCGCCAGAGATAGAAACAGACGGTGGAATATCAAGTGATGAAGCAGGGAGGTTACAACCCTCAGCACAGAGGAATAAGACACAAGGAAGAAGTTTTCTTAGTAACTGTTAGTCAATAAACCAAAATAATACCAACTGCAAAATTAGGCGAAATATTTGAGAGATTTTGAATTTACATAAAATCACTAGTATAAAATAAATAAGCCCAACTCCAAGTACTGAGAAATTCAAATATGATTTCCATAATACTAGGAGTTGAACATTGACGCTAGTAGCTTTTGTATCTTTTGTTCCAGAAATTTAAGTAAACTTAATAGGAATTGTGAAAGCTGAATTAAGCCTAACCAAACGCTATAATAATATTTATTTGTGTTTATAGTTAGTTATTTACGACAGCTGGGTCTTTATTATACTTATAGTTAGTGTGTATGCACGTCTATAAGCCGTTTTAAGCAGCTGTTTAAGTTTTTTTAAGAAAATAGTTTTGGGGAATCATCTTCAAGAAGGCATGGATCCAGCAGTTGGGACTCGAGGTGGCATTGCACAAGTCCGAGGCCATGTGTTTTCACGGCCCTCGGAGCGCGCCGCCTCGGCGCTCCCAATTAACGGTAGGAGGAGTTCACATCGGCGTCGGGTCGACGATGAAGTACCTGGGACTCGTCCTCGACAGCCGGTGGAATTTCGAGGAGCACTTCCGACGTCTGGCTCCCAAACTGAATCGGACTGGGGCTGCCCTCAAGCGGCTCCTGCCCAACCTTGGGGGTCCAGACGCCTCCTGCCGGAGGCTCTACGCTGGCATCGTACAGTCCATGGCCCTTTATGGGGCGCCGGTGTGGGCGCCGTCACTGCGAAAGCGACCGGCGGCCCAGCTGAACGCGTGCCAGAGGGTCATGGCCATACGGATGGTGCGGGGATACCGCACGGTTTCCCGCGAAGCGGCGAGCCTCCTTGCTGGCCAGCCACCATGGGACCTGGTGGCAACAGGCCTTGCACGCATGCACGATCTGCGCGTGGAGATGCAACGTCGGGGCGAAACTCCGCTGCCACGACAAGTCGCGGCATGGCGGACAGAGCTCCGGCGGGGTCTCATGGTGGAATGGCGACAGCGACTATCGCAACCCAGTGCTGGGCACGCCATAATTATGGCGGTAAGTCCCCTCTTTGAGGAGTGGCTGGAAAGGCAACACGGCGTCCTTACCTTCCGCATGACGCAGGTCCTCACCGGACATGGTAAGTTCGGGAGGTTCCTGCACCGGATTCGTGTGGAAGAAACGCCCGGGTGTCACCATTGTGTGGACCACCCGGAGGACACGGTGGAGCACACGGTGGAGGTGTGTCCCGCTTGGGCAGAGCAACGCCGTGTCCTCGTGGGGGTTATCGGTGGCGGCGATCTCTCGCGCCGGGCCTTGGTACAGGCCATGGTCCGGAGCGAGGAGGAGTGGCAGGCGGTCGCCTCCTTCTGCGAAGCAGTAATGCTAGCAAAGGAGGCGGCCGATCGCGTGAGGCAACGGTCCTCACGCCCCAATCGCCGCCGGGATTCCGATCCCGATTTCCGGCCATCGTAGGCGCGGGCTTGCGGACGGCGAGCTATGGGTGGCTCGCCTTCCGACCGTCCGGTAACCGTCCGGACCGAGCCCAAGTCGTCGACGGCGCGTGCTGTTCCACGCGCGCCTCAAGGAGATGTCAGCAACTGCAGGGGCCTAGCAGGTTCGAAGCCTACTGGGGCCAAGGGTCTGATTCTGAAAGGAAGACTCGGCCCTGGTACGAAAGGCAATGAAGGAACAGGAGTGGGTTTTTAGTCAGTAAAAGTCTGACACTATCTCCCGCCCCGCCCAAGGGCGGGGGATGTCATAAGATGATTTTCCCACCGAAAAAAAAAAAAAAAAAAAAACTTCAAGAAGGCATACAGAGCCTGAGTTTTCATACTGGATCTTCTTGTGATAACCCTGTCTTCGGTATTATGCAGTGTTGTGTTCACCTGGATGTGGAATACACGAAATAGGGAAGTATGACAGAAGCAGAAAGCAGTTGATGGGTCAAGTCAAAAGTAATCTGTTTTATATATTCAACACATTCAACCTCAATTATTTTAAAAGTTCAAAATTGTTGAAATACAGGATAAATCAATTTCAATCAAAGCAACAATCTTAGGACGCACAGTACCGATCGTTATGGCGACATTTGGGGAGGCCTATATCCAATAGTGGACGTCTTTCAGTTGAGATGATAATGATGATGACGATGATGAATCCAAGCCATTATCATTTCAATTATATTATCAAATAATTAAAACTAAAGCAGTAATACTCGTTGTTCAATATGACAAAATAAATGCCTTGCCGTAATAATCGCCCTTCTTAAAACAGACTTATAATTATGTAAACTTAAGTTAGTATTCGTCCAACTGTAAACGGGTTTTATAACAAAACGCTGGCGGCGAAAGAGAACCTTTGGGCGGCACATAGACTTCAAAGTTTGCATATAATTATGCCGGACATTTAAGCAACATTTTGAGAAACTACTGACTTAGGGTTTATGCATAATGGAGGCGGTGGAATGAGGAATCCATTACTTGCCAGGGTAAGCGGGGCAGGAAACGTTACAAATTTCTGCAAAAGTGTATTGAATTTTCAGCTGCTGCTATCTTGTACCTAGTAGTTTTTGTAGAAATAACTAAATCTACAGTAGGTAATTAATTTCCAGTAGGTATAGCTCACATCATTCCTTAAAAACGATATAGAGCAAGTCCAAGATATTAAGAGGTGGCATCAGTGCAGAATTTGCATTAATTAGAGATAACTGCAACGTACGTCGTCGTCAATACGGCGTGCGACGCAGCCTGACAGCTTCCGAGAGCTACCTTTGACCACTATCACTCTGGCAAGAGTGATACGACCAAGAGGAAGAAAAAAGCTAACAGCAGGTAACTTGCGAGGTCCTGAGTGAAAATTAGGACAAACATTTATATACGTCATGATTCCTACTAGATACATTCTGTAGTGTCTTTGCTAAGAATAACGGTAATCTTCAGAGGACGGTGGTATTTTAAATAGTGAGTAAGGAGTAGTACTTGTTATTATAGACATAGTGACTCCTGTCAGATACATATTTGCAGAGTCTTCGCTAAGAATAGCGGCAAACTTCAGTGAGTAGCTGGTGGAGAGTTAAACAGCCATCTTAGTCCAGCACACCAACTTCAATGTTTGCATATAATTATGCCGGACATTAGGGCAACAGTTTGAGCAACTACGGACCTAGGGTTTATGCATAATGGAGGCGGTAGTACGAGGAATCCATTACTTGCTCGCGTAAGCGGGGTAGTTGAACTGTTACAAATTTCTGCTAAGATTTATTGACTTTCTTGCATATGCACAACAGCTGTTCCTACCAAGGATATTGCAGTTTGATTAAGTTTATTTGTTTTGTTATCCAAACTATTGACCTGAAGTCAGCCATAGTTTGGTCTTAAATTATGTGAAGAAGGAAGATTTGCAGGATGGCAAAGGATTGAGGTGGCTTGCGATGTGACTAGATAATTCCGCATTAGCCTCATGTAGGGTGAAGATTGTGGTGACTGTAATGTTGAAACGTACATAATTATGTTATTGCGTTTACCAAGTCCGGGTTCGAGCCTCAGGACGGATTTTTGCGGTTGCAGAAGTACCGAGGTGACGTGGGTAAAGTGTTTTTGGAGAAATTTAGGGAAGGTCTTTGCCTCAGAGTTGAACAATGTTTAGGTATAGGCAGGCTAAGCAAAAAAAAATTAGCTATTAAATAAGCTCATCCCTCATAACCTCGGTATAATCAATACATTTGAATGTAGATACAATTGATCTACCGGTCTTAATACAAACGTTTTTCTAAAATATTTTCTCCGTTATTACGAGTATATTATTATACATAAGTAGAAGGCGAAACTCGACTACAACAGAAAAATAAATTTCAGGGATATGTACCATGACGTATTAGAATCATCACGATTCCGGTGTAAGAAAGGGATAGTGCAATATAACCTGTATAACTCCGTCTCTCGCTTACACTGGAATTATAGGGCTCTAGATCTTCGCTAACACCCGTCTTAACGTAGTTGAAGTTTCTGGTAATTCAATACTAAATCTGCTGTAGTAAGCTATTATGGTAATGAATCTTCTGAGCGACCCGAAACTTCGATTTGTAAGTTATGAAACGTTTCGATCTACATTGAGTTTCAACTGAATATTGAAAGGTATGCAGATGATTATAGATGAACCGATGATGACTTTTATAGGGACTGGCAAATTGATTAACAAGATTCAAGATAGAAAATAATCTGAAAAATAAAACAGGAATACACAGGTAAAAAAGAATGTTTCTTCATAGGAACATGCATATTTCAGGTAGCAAAAGTAACCAGGTAATGTTCTAGCTAGCTGGGACTCAGGTTTCGTCTCTTGAAAGAAGGATTGGGCTGTAATCCGCGGACCGGGTTCAATGAGGGTTGGTGCATGTCACACGTCGTCTCTTCGTATGTTTCACCGTTTTAACAGCAGTAGTGATGAAATAAATTACACAAATTAAGACGCCTGGTAGTCAAACTGGATGTAGCGGAATATCAGTATTTATCATAGAACAACTGTAAGATAAGTTTTACTATGACATCCTCCAATCTTTGAATCTTTGAATCTTTGAATCTTTGAATCTTTGAATCTTTGAATCTTTGAATCTTTGAATCTTTGAATCTTTGAATCTTTGAATCTTTGAATCTTTGAATCTTTGAATCTTTGAATCTTTGAATCTTTGAATCTTTGAATCTTTGAATCTTTGAATCTTTGAATCTTTGAATCTTTGAATCTTTGAATCTTTGAATCTTTGAATCTTTGAATCTTTGAATCTTTGAATCTTTGAATCTTTGAATCTTTGAATCTTTGAATCTTTGAATCTTTGAATCTTTGAATCTTTGAATCTTTGAATCTTTGAATCTTTGAATCTTTGAATCTTTGAATCTTTGAATCTTTGAATCTTTGAATCTTTGAATCTTTGAATCTTTGAATCTTTGAATCTTTGAATCTTTGAATCTTTGAATCTTTGAATCTTTGAATCTTTGAATCTTTGAATCTTTGAATCTTTGAATCTTTGAATCTTTGAATCTTTGAATCTTTGAATCTTTGAATCTTTGAATCTTTGAATCTTTGAATCTTTGAATCTTTGAATCTTTGAATCTTTGAATCTTTGAATCTTTGAATCTTTGAATCTTTGAATCTTTGAATCTTTGAATCTTTGAATCTTTGAATCTTTGAATCTTTGAATCTTTGAATCTTTGAATCTTTGAATCTTGAATCTGCATTCCGCCTGCGTGGTGGATTACGCCCCATTCCCTCTCCTTGAGAGTAGGCCTGCGTCCTAGTAGTGGGAACATTATAAGGATGCATTTTTTTTGTAGTAATTATAGGTAAAACACTACTTACTGCCTAGTTACTTATCTAGAGGTTATTAAATTTTTGTTTTTTTTTTAATAATTCTTATATCAAACGCGTTTTAACTCAGAGCTTAGGGCGGAATTCACCAATAAAACTAATCGCGTTTTAACGTCTGGCTCGCATAATCGCGTTTAGCCGCTGTCACTGGTGTCACTTGTCTGTATTTTTCTTTTGTTGTATTTTTACAAGTGACACTAGTGACAGCCGCTAAACGTGATTATGCGAGCCAAACGTTAAAACGCGATTAGTTTTATTGGTGAATTCCCCCCTTAGACAGAAGTCATTCAAAACTAGTTTTGCTAATTACCATTATTGACTGTAGCATAGATTCTAGTATTGTAAAACAGACAGTACAGTACTCATTTAATAAATAATAATAATATTATATATATATTTTTTTTTTATTGTAAAAGAAATCAGGTAATAGTTACGTAATTTTAGAATGCCCTAATTTTAATAAGACCAGTATAAACATTGGTTCAGAGTTCCTAACATGCTAAACTGCATTTATCAAAACATACTTCTCGTGACCATAAGAACAAACCTATCTAACTTATCTGTCCTATAGATAGTCCAACAACACTATAACTTAGCTCAACTTTGCTTACAACGACATTATTCATAAAAAACTGAGCTAACCGCTTGAGAATTGGACCATCCGATAATAACTTATGAAGGCGACGGCCCGCGTCTATCGAACCAAACAAAAGGACTGAAGGATTCACTTTCCGAATTGTTTACACTGCCGTGATGTGGGTGAAACTGACGTCTAAGCGGTTTAGTTCGGAACAGTCGCCGGCTGTGACCGCAAATTGTGGTGGACAAGAAAACGCTTTTGTCTGACCGAGGTCATAGAGTAAGAAAATCGTGCAGAAGGGGAAGCTATACACAATATAAAGAAAATAAAAAGCCTTATAATGTTCCCACTGCTGGGACTCAGGCCTTCTCTCTAAGAGAGGGAATGGATCGTATTCTATCACACGGGCTCAGAGCGGATTGGTGATTATCACAGATAATTACAACACAAACAACAACAAAACACAACAAACATCGTTCATAACACGAGGTTCGTTCGTTCATCGTTTTTAACATTGAAAAATAAATTAAAGACGGTTCTCCTTAAGACAGTGGCCGAAAGATGTGAAAATACCCACTAACTTGTTAATGTATTTTTAAAATGTACTCGTAGATATAATTTAATTACATTGCATTTGAACCAATTGTTACAAACAAGCGCGTTTGGTGGGTTTATAATATGTAAAACTTTGTTGGTCCAAATAAACGATTTATTATTATTATTATTAGATGTCATTTTCTCATGATGTTTTCCTTCATCGTTTCGAGAAGAAAGGTGATGAAACAATACCTACACAAAGTAATGCGCCTGGCTGGGTTTGGACCCGCGATATATAACTCGTAAGTCGGGACTGTTTCCACTAGGCCACCACTTTTCCATGTACAGTATGAACATAAATAGTCATATTAAGTTCCCATTGCTGGGACACAGGCCTTCTTTCTAAGAGAGAGAAAGGGCCGCTACCACACGGGCTCAGTGGGGATTGGCGGATATCACATATCTTCGATTTTTTAGTTCCTGAACATGCAGTTTTCCTTATGATGTTTTCTTTTACCATTTTAAGAACCTTCTTCTTCTTCTGGCTAGACCTTATCTCATTTATTTAGGTTCGACCGTCCTTGTCTTCATTCTCCATTGAGTACGGTTTTATGCCATGTCGGTGTCGAGATGAGCTTCTTGGAGGTCTTTTTGGACAGTCGTCAGCCAAATGGAGGGTGGTCTTCCACGCGTGCGCTTCGTTGTAGGCAGTTCAAAGGCAAGCTTCACCAAATGATTGTCTGAGCGTCTTTGCACGTGATCATACCACCATAAACGCTTTTTTTTTACTTTATCGACGGCCTCTTATGTAGGTACTCTACTCATTATGGATTTTATCTAGTAGTGTGACTCCCACAGACCAGCGAAGCATGTGAATTTCAGTTGTTTTGAGAACCACGATGATGGAATAAATTTCACACATTTCGATGAAGAAGAGCATGCCAGAGACTTTTGAGTTTAATTAATTCTAGTTATTATTAAGAAAAAATCAAATAACTTCTCTCCGCTCTGGATGAAGCTAGACTGTCAGACTTTTACTGACTAAAAGCTACACGTGTTTTTTCAGTTGCCCTTTTACGTTAAGGACCATGGTGACTCTTCTGAACATCCTGCTATCATAATTATTTCAGACGAAACACATCCTCTATTGGACATAGGCTTCCCCCAAGTGTTGTTATAATGACTGGTCCTATGCGTCTCACATCCATCGGATTCCCGCAACCCTCACCAGATCGTCGGTACGCCTTGTAGGAGACCTTTTCAGTACGTGGTTTCGTTATTCTGCTCTGAGGCCTTTCTCTGACGTATAAAATATCATGCGTGCGAGCGAGAAGAGGGATGGAGCTATACCTACCCCATATAGCTCCATCCGTACGGCGAGTATCCACCCTTACGTTAATGAATCTTCAACGGTCCGGACTAAGCGTTTAGCTTCGTCGGTTATACTGCGTACAGTGAAGGACTGGATCAATTTGCCTGCTGTTGTCTTCCCGTCCAACTATAATTTAGGTGTCTTTAACCTTTTGACGTGCGTAATTAGAGACACAATAGTAAGACAATGGCTTCCGGGCGCCGGCTACCGCCTGAGCGTTAATGAATTAAAGCTAGTGTGAATAGGCTCGTAATAAACTAGTGCGCCTCACCATCAATGATTGCATCACTGTTTACCATCAGATGGGGTCGCAGTCAAGCACTAGTTAAAATCAATTAAAAAGAAACCTTTTAACAGCTCTGCCCCCTAGCCAAGTTACAACCATTTCGTTTCGATTCTCTTTTCGTCGATCGCCTCGAGTAGGCCACGCCTCCGATTCCTTTATTCTGACGTCATCTCAACGCTCAGTCACGTGGTCAAAACAAAGGAATAGGAGGCGTGGCCGACTCGAGGTAATCAACGAAAAGAGAATCGAAACGAAACGGTTGTAACTTGGCTAGGGGGGCTGTTTAAGTCGTTAAATGGATCGCGTGGTAGGATGTCTCAAGTAACTAAATCCTTTTTTCTTTTCTAATGTAGGCATTAAAGTATTCAAAGCGGTTTTCGCTTCTAAACATTCACATTCTATGCCATGATGTTAATGTCCAAAATTCGGATCTTCAAAGATGACCTATACAAACTGCATGTCTAAGATTAATGAAGTTTTGAACACCGAGTGTTCAAACTAAGTATTTACCGCAGTTAACACATTATATACCGTGGATGTTGGAGGGTAAACCCCTGTTGTCTATTATGTATAATGAAAGCGTTCCGGTAGTACTTTTAAGTGCGTTTCAAGGTAAATTATGCAATGTCTTTCTTGCTTGAGATGTTTAAAGTCCTTTATTTATCCTTTACGACTTCTTGTCTTTCGCGTTGCTAAATTAAAGAATTTTGAAAATTCTATTAATTTTATGACAAGGGATTTTAGTGATTTTAAGGTTACGTACCTCAAAAGGAAAAAAACGGAACCCTTATAGGATCACTTTGTTGTCCGTTCGTCTGTCTGTTTTTCTATCAAGACCCTTTATCTCGGGTATGCGTAGACGTATCGAATTGAGATTAAAAGCATATACTTACTCAAGTCTGCAGTCCCTTGAAGCTGTGAAAAAAATCAGACTTCTAAGTTAACGGAAAAAAAAGATATGGCCGTTTATGTCGCAAAAAACATATATTTTGACATTCAAGGGAACCAAAATTCTAGACTACTTCTCGTTGACTTAGAATCCTGAAATTTTGCATAATGCAAGGTCTTATAACACAAGTATAGGGATGAATCTGAAAATAGAAAATTTGTTACGTCACAATTTTTTTTGCGATTGAGTCCGACTCATACTTACTCGTTTTTTCTTATATCTATTTAGTTTCTTATTTTTAATAAAATTATTACCTACTTAAGTCCACAAACATCAATATTTAGTTTAAACAATATTTTACTAGCTTCTGCCAGTGGTTTTATCCTTTCTTATTGCTCAAGCTTACCCCGTATCCAATTTCAAAATCGGTACAAGTAATTTAACTGATAAAGTGTAATAGATAGACAGAGTTGCTTTCATATTTCTAATATTAGCATGGATTTGCCCTCGTTCGTGCATCACTGCGAGGTGCTAGCTAAAATTCAGTGCTGAGTATCTGACACCTAGCAAATAGGTACTGAGACGGTAACTTCATTCTGTGTAATTTTATTGTACTATTCTATCCTATTCTTCTCTTTTAATTTATGTTTCTTGCTGTTGTGATGTGTATATCCAAAAAATATTTTCTATTCTATCCTATAGAGAGCACGAGCTCGTCTGTTGAGTATGGACATACCTAAGTTGAATTTTCCATTGGAAATTTTTCATCAGTTGGTAATCCGAATTAGTATAAACTCAACTGGCGAAATGTGAACTAATTAAACACCTCTGCCCAAATCTTGCGGGAATACAGTCGTTATTGTATGCTTATCAACGACACATGGCAAAGTCAGGTCTTTGTTGATTAATAATTAGTGTGGTCAGTGGTATTTGTGGTCGGATTTGCGGCTAGGGTCACAAATTCCAGTGCCGGTCGCTAAACAGAATGTTATCAGAATTCCCCAGTGTTCACGAACGGACCTGACCGGAAGCTGATTAACAAACACGCTATGTGATAAGTCACGAGCTATTTACATAACTTTCGATGTGTTATATGATGACGACATAATTATTTTAAACCAGAATACTATTTTAAATGTTTACCTTTTTATATACTTTTTTACTCTCGTTATACCGCGATATCGATTATAAAAATTGTCAAATAATAAAATTATCCATTAAATCTTAAACTTAGTAAAATTACAGCCAACTAGAAGTTATTATTAGGTCCGCTTGCGCAAACCCATTGCTATATTTAACTCTAAATTAGTTATTGAGTCGGGCCCATTGTGTATACAATATTTGTTAAATAACAAATATGTAATCAGCCTTTTAATGTTCCCACTGGGACTCAAGCCTCCTCTCTAGGAGACGGAATGGGCCGTAACCCACCACGCGGGCCCAGTACGGGTTGGTGAATGTCACATGTCTTAGATTTTTTTTGGTTCTAGGACATGCCGGTTTCCTCACGATGTTTTCCTTCACCGTTTTGAGAGCAGTGGTGATAAAATAAAATACACAAAGTAATGCGCCTGGTTGGGTTTGAACCCGCTACCTACAACTTGTAAGTCGGAGCCGTTACCACTCGGCCACCACTGCTCTAAATAACAAATATTTATAGTAAATCAGAATTAAAAAGTTAACCCCGATTTGCGCCTTACTGGTGCTATTAAATATTATAGTACAGACTATCACTTAGCACTCTGCAGCAGCAAGTAAGCATTTTTGCACAGGGCCTCGATAATCTGGAAATGCGCGGGAGGCGTAAAATCTTGCTGATGCATGGAGTGGCAGAAGAGCAGGGTGAGGAAACTGCACAGGTGGTGATGCAAGTTGTCAAACAGAGTCTCAAGATTGATTTGGCTACTTCTAGTATCAAACGGTGTCACAGGATGGGGCGCAGCACATCTCACAAACCCCGGCCAATCCTGTTCAAGTTGCATGATGTGGCTCTCCGAGACAGGATCTGGTTTAGTAAAACTAAGCTGAAGGGGTCTGGTGTAACTATGTCGGAATTCCTAACGAAAGCCAGGCATAGTGTCTTCATGGCGGCGCGCGACAGATTTGGGGTGACGCAATGCTGGACTTCTGAGGGCACTGTGTTCGTCCTCCATTCCAGGGGATCCCGGCATCGAGTCACTTCCTTCGCCGACCTCAATAAGATTGCGCAGCAACCGGTGCAGTCGGCCGCTCAGCCGGAGCAGAACTCAAGACAGCCGGAACCTAACGTGGTTCAACCAGTCGCAGTGGGGAGGGTTGTTGTAGCTAAAACTAAGCGTGCTGTAGCCAGGAAGTGATTTGTTTATTGTTCTTTTGGGTAGTCCAGGTACAGCGTAGTTTTTTTGTTCTATTAAGGAGGCAATCGTATCGGATATTGCGCATGTTTCAATCCTTCCGCACATTCTCTTGTTTTATATCACGTTTACTTTGGGTACCTTATTTTTCTACAATAGTTTATTTTCGTTTTCGTCAATCAATGCTTTAATGTCAATATTGTCAGTGTCACTGCTGTCTAATCACTATCTGTCACTTCATGTAAATTGCGTTCCATTATACTGCACTGACAACATTAAACATTGACATTATTTTGCTCTGTTACACGTTTCCACTATTTTTTTTTTTTATATATAATTAAATAGACATTTTTTTTTTTTAATTTTTTTTTTAGTGAAGTAGACTTATACTTTGTTTTGTATCTGGACTGCTTAAGTAAAAATATGTTTTTTTTTTTTTTTGTATATTTTTTTTCTTTTTTGTTACTCTCGTGTGAAGCACAACTGGCAGGTGGACGTAAACTTTTTTACCGCCACACATTTATTATTTTGCTGTAAGTGTTTTATTACATATATTTAAATATACATTTATTTATTTATGCTCAGCCCTGGCTGTAGCAGTGATACTGACACATTTTATTCTTTGAAAAGTAATGATGAAAGCTTCGTAAGTGTTCCTTCCCTAGCTGACATTCTCGTTTCTTTATTTTCCGATGTATCCAAGAACTTCAATGTAGTCCACATAAACGCCCAGAGTATTCCGGCTCATTTCCCCGATATGCTGGCCACTTTCGACTGTAAGAATATTCATGCAATTCTTGTTTCTGAATCGTGGCTTAAACCTTGTTTGCCCTCTTCCTCTTATTCTCTTCCAGGTTTTCAACTCATACGGAATGATCGAGCTAACGGTGGGGGTGGTGGAGTGGCCATTTATCTTCGTGATCACATTCCTTTTTCTATTATTAACATGTCCTCACAGCCACCTCCGCCGAACGCCGGTGAACATCTATTCCTAGAAGTTGAACTCCACCATTCTAAGATTCTTCTTGGGGTTTACTACTGCCCTTCTCTTCGAATTAACTACTTTTCTTCTTTTGAACGCATTTTAGAAGCTTTAGTTCCCTCTTACAGTCACAGTATCATCATGGGCGACTTTAACACATGTCTTCTTAAAAAAGACTCTCGCTGTTCTTCTCTTTGTAATATTATTGAGTCTTCCAATCTCTCCATTCTGGATCTTGATGCCACTCACCATTTTCCTAACGCTGTCCCATCACTTCTCGATCTTATTTTTGTCTCGTCTCCCGGTCACGTCGCAAAGCTTGGTCAATGTTCTGCTGACGCCTTTTCCTATCACGATCTTATTTTCACTTCTTATAAAATTCGGCCCCCAAAGCATAAGTCCAAAATTCTTCTGCCTTTGCAATTTTGATGGGATGAACCTTGATCGTCTTCGAGAGGACGCCAACAATATTGATTGGACGCCTTTGGTTACATCCACTTCCGTCGACGAACAAGTTGAATTCTTGACTTCAACCTTGATTCGGCTTTATGATACTCATGCACCTATTCGAGCTGTGAAAGTCAAACATCTTCCAGCGCCATGGCTGACTGATGACATTAAACTTTTGCTCCGTAAAAAAGCGGCTGCGAAGTTCAAGTTTAAAATTCGGCCCAATGGCATTAATAGGGAGAAATACGTCTCTATTAGAAATCTCAGCAACAAGGTGTGTAGAAACGCAAATCGCCAATATATCCACAGTTCTGTTCAAAATGGTGACCCAGCCAAAGTCTGGAATTTCCTCAAAACATTAGGTATCGGGAAAAAGTCTCATGACAAGATTCCTAAAGACTTAGATTTCAACCTACTTAATAGTCATTTTTCTTCCTCGCCCTTATTGGATAGGGCCACTAAAACTGCTACACTAAGTCATCTTTCAAACCTTTCGATACCTAATTATTCTCCTTTTGTCATTAGTCAATTCACTGCATGTGATGTTTTTTTTTTTTTTTTTTTTTTTTCGGTGGGAAAATCATCTTATGACATCCCCCGCCCTTGGGCGGGGCGGGAGATAGTGTCAGACTTTTACTGACTAAAAACCCACTCCTGTTCCTTCGTTGCCTTTCGTACCAGGGCCGAGTCTTCCTTTCAGAATCAGACCCTTGGCCCCAGTAGGCTTCGACCCTGCTAGGCCCCTACAGTTGCTGACATCTCCTTGAGGTGCGCGTGGAACAGCACGCGCCGTCGACGACTTGGGCTCGGTCCGGACGGTTACCGGACGGTCGGACGGCGAGCCACCCATTGCTCGCCGTCCGCAAGCCTGCGCCTACGATGGCCGGAAATCGGGATCGGAATCCCGGCGGCGATTGGGGCGTGAGGACCGTTGCCTCACGCGATCGGCCGCCTCCTTTGCTAGCATTACTGCTTCGCAGAAGGAGGCAACCGCCTGCCACTCCTCCTCGCTTCGGACCATGGCCTGTACCAAGGCCCGGCGCGAGAGATCGCCGCCACCGATCGCCCCCACGAGGACACGGCGTTGCTCTGGCCAAGCGGGACAAACCTCCACCGTGTGCTCCACCGTGTCCTCCGGGTGGTCCGCACAATGGTGACACCCGGGCGTTTCTTCCGCACGAATCCGGTGCAGGAACCTCCCGAACTTACCATGTCCGGTGAGGACCTGCGTCATGCGGTAGGTAAGGACGCCGTGTTGCCTTTCCAGCCACTCCTCAAAGAGGGGAATTACCGCCATAATTATGGCGTGCCCAGCACTGGGTTGCGATAGTCGCTGTCGCCATTCCACCATGAGACCCCGCCGGAGCTCTGTCCGCCATGCCGCAACTTGTCGTGGCAGCGGAGTTTCGCCCCGACGTTGCATCTCCACGCGCAGATCGTGCATGCGTGCAAGGCCTGTTGCCACCAGATCCCATGGTGGCTGGCCAGCAAGGAGGCTCGCCGCTTCGCGGGAAACCGTGCGGTATCCCCGCACCATCCGTATGGCCATGACCCTCTGGCACGCGTTCAGCTGGGCCGCCGGTCGTTTTCGCAGTGACGGCGCCCACACCGGCGCCCCATAAAGGGCCATGGACTGGACGATGCCTGCGTAGAGCCTCCGGCAGGAGGCGTCTGGACCCCCGAGGTTGGGCAGGAGCCGCTTGAGGGCAGCCCCATTCCGATTCAGTTTGGGAGCCAGACGTCGGAAGTGCTCCTCGAAATTCCACCGGCTGTCGAGGACGAGTCCCAGGTACTTCATCGTCGACCCGACGCCGATGTGAACTCCTCCTACCGTTAATTGGGAGCGCCGAGGCGGCGCGCTCCGAGGGCCGTGAAAACACATGGCCTCGGACTTTTGCAGCGCCACCTTGAGTCCCAACTGCTGGATCCTATCAACGACTATCGCAACCCCACGTGTCACTAATTCGACCGCCGCCTGGTACGAGTCTCCCTGAGCCAGGACCAGCGTGTCGTCTGCGTAGCAGACCACGCTGACCCCGTCAGGGAGGTCGCCGCGCAGCACGTAGTCGTAGCCGATGTTCCACAAGGGCGGTCCTAGTACCGATCCCTGCGGAACACCGCACGACATCTCTCGCCGTTTCCACTCTCCCTGGTGACCAGGGTAGATGATGTACCTGTCCGAAAGGTAGGCCTCGATCATACGACAGAGATAATCGGGCACCCGGTGATACCGGAGTGCCCTCCTAATGCTACTCCAGGGCAGGGAATTGAAGGCGTTAGCGATGTCCAATGACACCGCCACGACACACCTGCCCTGGGACACCGCATCCCCCGTCGTGAGAGCTCGCACGCGCATGATAGCGTCCACCGTGGAGCGCCTCCTGCGAAAGCCGAACTGGCCGTCCGCCAGATCCGGCCCCACCCGTGTTAGGTGCGCGACGAGGCGGTCTGCAATTACTCTTTCAAAGAGCTTGCCCACCTCGTCGAGCAGCACAATGGGCCGGTACGCGGACGGAGAGTCCGCAGGGCGCCCCGGCTTCGCGATAAGGACCAGTTTCCCCGTCTTCCAGCGAAGTGGGAACTGGCCCCTCTCCATGCATGCGCTGAAGAGCCCTCTTAATCGAGACCCGAGAGCTTCCATGGCCAGGACCCAGGCTTTCCCAGGCAAGCCGTCGGGTCCTGGGGCGGTGTTCTTGGCACTCAGCCTTCGTACCGCCACACTCATCTCTACCTCGGTCACCTCTGGAGCATTGTCGTCATCGTCGCCATCGTGATCCGCGTTAGACACCGCTGGTGGAGGAGCCATGAGCGGGGGAGAGTGTTCCCCTCGCGCAGGGAACAGAGTGCTCACCACACCCTCCACAATCTGGGGCCGGAGACTCTGCGTGAGTGGGGGAGCCCAGGGGCGGAGTTTTTCCCGCACCACCTTGTAGGGGCGTCCCCACGGGTCTCCGTTCAGAGTCCCCAGCCACACGTTGCGGGCCTCCAACTTGGCCCGCTTTATTTCCGCTCGGAGGGTGCGCTTTGCCACTCTGTATCCCTCGTACAGCTCCGCCTCTCTAGCCTCCGCATCCGGCGGGCGGATGCGGCGACTGCGGTGTCTGGCGTACCGGCGCCGCGCGGCATTGCATGCATTGCGCAGTACCGCAATCTCCGGCGACCACCAATACACCTGGCGCCGGGCACGTCCTGGCCGAACTCGGGGCATTGCCACGTCGCAAATTTGTGACATGGCCTCCCGGAACCATTCTGCCTCGACGTCAATGTCGACAGGCCTGTTCGGTGCTTGCACCCAGGCCTGTACCATCGCGGCTTCCAGGAGGAGCTCCCGGTCCAGCTGCTTCAGCGCCCAACGCGGACCACACGGGGTCTGTTGGACCGGCGCGTTTGAGGTCTGGGTGGAGATGTCAAACCGAATGTACTGGTGGTCTGAGTACGTCTCCACCCCCTCCATGAACTGCATGTGATGTTAGAAGGAGTATTATGTCGATAACATCTAACGCTGTGGGTAGTGACTGTGTCAGTCGTAAGATGATCATTCCCATCCTTGATATCATCCTTCCTGGCATCCTTCACATCCTCAATTTCTCTGTTTCCAGTAAAGTCTTTCCACAAGCCTGGAAAGACGCCCAAGTTATTCCTTTACCTAAAAAATCTCATCCTGCATCCTTCACTGACTATCGTCCCATTTCTATTCTTCCATTCCTTTCCAAAGTCCTCGAAAAGCTTGTCCACCAACAACTAAGCACGTTCCTTAGCAAGCATAATCTTCTCAATCCTTTCCAATCTGGGTTTCGACCAGGACATAGCACTACCTCAGCACTCGTGCATATTACAGACGATATTAGGTCGGGTATGGAGATGGGGAAGTTGACGGTACTTGCTCTACTTGACTTTAGTAATGCTTTCAATACGGTCGACTTCGACATTTTACTTGGCATCTTGTACTTTTTTAACATATCTCCATCGGTAATTGACTGGTTTCATAGTTACCTGTTTGGCCGCCGGCAGCGTATTTGTATTGAAGAATCTTTCTCGTCTTGGTGTGACACCTCTGCCGGTGTGCCGCAGGGTGGCGTTTTATCTCCTCTACTCTTCGCAATTTTTATAAACGCTATCACTCAACGACTAGTTTCTTTCTACCACCTGTATGCTGATGATCTCCAAATTTATGCTCAAGCCCCTATCGGAAAGTTATCTGAGGCCATTGATACTATCAACTTAGACCTGGCTCGAATAGGTGACTGGAGTGCTGAGTTTGGGTTGAAGATCAATCCAACTAAGACGCAAGTGATTGTTATTGGTAGTTCCCGGAATGTGTCTAAAGTAGATTGGTCGAAGCTTCCCCAAGTTTTTTTCAATAATACCACTATTCCTTTAAGTTACACTGTGAAGAACTTGGGGATCTATATCAACCGCACTCTTTCCTGGACAAAACAACTGCAGGAAGTCAGTCGTAAGCTATTTGCTTCGGCGGGCTCCCTAAGACGTCTTCGTAATTTTCTTCCCATCACTACTAAAATTGCGTTAGCACAATCTCTTCTTCTTCCAATCCTGGACTATGCTGCTGCCAGCTATCTTGATCTCACCCAAGACCAATTGGATAAGCTTGAGCGACTTCAAAATCTCTGTATAAGGTTCATATTTGGCTTGCGTAAGTATGACCACGTTTCTGAATTTCGTACTAAGCTCAAATGGCTTCCTATTCGCCTTCGCCGGAACGCCCACATACTTTCTTTGCTTTATAATGTGCTATTTAATCCTTGTACCCCGTCTTATCTTAAGGAACGCTTTCAGTTTCTCAGTGACACACATAGTAGGTCCTTGAGATCATCGGAAAACCTAAAATTAAGTATTCGCACGCATTCCACTTCTTTCGTTGATAAATCTTTCACAATTCAAGCAGCTCGTTTGTGGAATGCCTTACCCTTAGAAGTGAGGCGTGCCCAAACGCTACCTACGTTTAAAAAAATGGTGAAGGAGCATTACCTTTCACTTTGATTTTTTCTTCTCCTGGCTCAATTATATATTTAATATTTATTAGTATATGTTTTTCTTATATTGTATGTATGTATTTGTGTTATTGTCTAGTATTTTCTGATGTTGTACACTGACAACCCTAAATCCATCTTCTTTCTTTCAGTCCATCCAAAGGTTGTCTGTAAGAAATTGCCCTGTGCGATAAGACCGCCCATTGTACACTTATTTTTAATTATGTTTGTCCTGTATTTTTGTTTATGTGGTGTACAATAAAGAATATAATAATAATAATAATATAAATGCCAAGTCTCTTGAAGTCATACCAAAGATATCTTGTTTAATGTAAATTAAAGAATAGCAATCAAAGAAACATCTACGCTTATTACTTGAAACAATAAGTATTTTAATTACAAGAACAACGATATACAAAGAAAACTTAAAGTACAAAGTCGAAGACATAAAGAAATATAATTAACAAAAACTTTAAAACAATTCAAACTAGTGAAAACAACGTTTCACTTAAGAGCGTTGAGTGCTTCTTACTTTTCTAGCACACTTAGCTAAGGCTTTATTGCCTAGTATCACATTATAAACGCTCACCACATTCTGAAACTTTCCAGGATATTCTTGATTGCAATATTAGGAAAACTGAGGACTTGTACTCGGCCGGGCAGCGTTCGGGAAGCTGCTGTATCTTCTCGTCCAACATACCACAGTGTCTCAAGACGAAAGCCTATGACCAGTGCGTGTTGCCAGTGATGACATATGGCACTGAAACATGGTCGCTTACAATGGGTTTTATCAGAAGGCTTACAGTCACCCAAAGGGCAATGGAAAGGGCTATGCTCGGAGTTTCCTTGCGTAATCGCACCAGGAATGAAGATATCCGCAGGAGAACCAAGGTCGCCGACAAAACCCGAAGAATCGCCAAAATTAAGTGGCAATGGGCAGGGCACTTTGCTCGCAGAACAGATGGCCATTGGGGCCGAAAGGTTCTGGAGTGGCGACCACGTATCGAAAGACGCAGTGTTAGAAGGCCCCCTACAAGGTGGACCGATGACCTGGTGAAGGTTGCGGGAGTCCGATGGATGTGAGACGCACAGGACCGTTCATTGTGGCGACGTTTAGGAGAGGCCTAAGTCCAGCAGTGGACGTCTATCGCTGCTAAAGCGATGATGATTATTGTTATATGCTCTTATTTACTTAAGAGCGTCATAAGAGCAGTGGTGGCCCCGACTTACGTGTTTTAGGTCGCGGGTTCAAACCCAGCCAGGCACATTACTTGAGTAATTTATTTCCATTTTATTTTATTATTAATTCTTTCACAACGGTGAAGGAAATTATTGTTAGGAAACGAGCATGTCCTAGAACCAAAAATTCAAAGACATGTGACATCCACCAATCCGCTCTGGGTCCGCGTGGTAGATTACAGCCCATTCCCTCTCCTAGAGAGGAGGTCTGCTAGGCCTGAAGAGGGATGCTATGCTTATGCTATCGTGTTCCTAAGTGTTAATTCTGAGTGTGTGGTCCAAGGTTTGATTTCCAGATCGGGCAAAGATTACTATTGGGTTTTTCCAAAAGTAGTCCAGAATTTGGAAGTTGGTGGTATGAAACCTTTGTGCCTGCGTTTGATCGCTCCCTAGTCGTGTCGGATTGTCATACTATCGGTCTATGAGAGTAAAAGAACAGAGAATGCACCTGTGACATGAGGTTATGCTTGAGCACTATTAAGGTTTTTTTTTTCGGTGGGAAAATCATCCAATTACATCCCCCACTCTTGGCGCAAGCCCGTGCCTACGGTAGCCGGAAATCGGGATCGAAATCCCGGGCTGGGGCGCGGGGGCCATTGCCTCGCGCGTGCGCGTGCATCCTCCTTGCTAGCATTACTGCTTCGCAGAAGGATGCGACCGCCTGCCACTCCTCCTCGCTCCGGATCATGGCCTGTACCAAGGCCCGGCGCAAGAGATCACTGCCACCGATCGCCCCTTACGAGGACACGGCGGTGTTCTCGGACGCGCGCCGCCGTGTTGCCTTTCCAGCTACTCCTCAAAGAGGGGACTTACCGCCATAATTATGGCATGTCCAAGCGCTATTAAGGTGGGTCTAAGCCAGAGGAGCCGAGCACGAGCGGAGCACGAGCCGATCTCAAATTCGTGTAGTGTGGACCGACTCTAGAAGAGCCGAGCACGAGCAACACTATACGAATTTAAGCTTAGCTCATGCTCTGCTAGAGCTCTGCTCCTCTAGCATAGACCCACCTTAAAATCTCCTGCGTACCTGCCTTACCTTCGTTAAGATTGGCCACCATTATCGAAATTATATACGAACACTATATCATAGAACTGAAAATCATTGTTAGAATATTATTTCTTTACAAAAATGATACGATACAAAATAAAGTTTAGACTGAATAAACTAAATTATTGTTTTCCTAAAAAGGCCTGTAGATACATATATGTATTCTAAAATACATACATGAAAGGAAGTGGTTAAGAATTGATTCCAATAGTGCTCCGTCAGAGGGGCTATGTATAGGTTGCCGAATTGGGATTCCAGAGTTAAGTATCTGTTAAACCCTACTTTGATGCCATTTGACAAAATTTCAGGCTAAAGAAGTAATGAGAACACAATAGTCATGGTGGTAAGTTCCTCTTTCAGGAGTGGCTGGAGAGGCGTTACGGCATCCTCACCTTCCACATGACACAGGTCCTCACTAGACATGGTAAGTTCGGGAGATTCCTGCATCCGATTTAGGACAAAGAAACACCCGGGTGTCACCATTGTGTGAGTCGCCCCGAGGACACGGTGGAGGTGTGCTTCGCTTGGGTGGAGCACCACTGTGTCCTCGTGAAGACGATCGGCGGTAGCGACCTCTCATGCGGGGCCCTGGTTCGAGCCAGTTAAAAACAGGCGTTATTCAGAATCGAGAGTATGTCTAGCAGCAGACTGTTAAAAGTTAATGATACTCCTTGTTGTGTATTTATTACCCGCAAATGGTACAAAGAACTTTTGCACACTATGATAATAACGTCAAAATACAATTTCTAACATACATTATAACACTCAGAGAGCATGTGATTCCCGAAATTGTGTAAGCCAATCATAATTTTAAATGCAAAACACTGCCCGCGGCTCATAATTATGCGCGATCTACATATTAATAGATATTTTGAAAGCTATTAACATTATTGTTGACGTGAGTGAGTTTCATACTTTTGCATCATTTAATCTGAAATGCAAATAAGAGATTTCTCGTTAGTTATAGGGTATTATCATAATTAGTATAAGCTTTTAAGCATTACCAAATCGACTGGTGAAGTAAATTGCAACTGTAACAAAATTACAGCCCCCCTAGCCAAGTTACAACCGTTTCGTTTGCGTCGAACGCCTCGAGTAGGCCACGCCTCCGATTGCTTTGTTCTGACGTCATCTCAACGCTCATTCACGCGGTCAGAACAAAGGAATCGGAGGCGTGGCCTATTCGAGGCGTTCGACACAAACAAAACGGTTGTAACTTGCCTAGGGGGACAGGCGTGTTGATTTATAGTAAGTAAGAATAATACATTACTATTACAAAGTATTTCGAAACTTATTGAATTTGGCGCTTCTGTTGATCATTATAATTTTTTAATGTATTTTATTTTACTTTACCCTTCCATTCTTCCCAGCTCTAAGCCACTTCTTACCAATTCTTACCAATTCCTAAGGAATATATCTTAGTCGTCCTGCCATCTCTCCTTCCTTTGTCTGCCGTGACCTAGTCGTGCGATTTCAGGGCACCAACTTTATGTTTTACCTACTGGCTCACCCATAGATATATTCTATGAGCTCACCGTTCGATCGGCATGTGGCAGGCATGTCCTCCATGTACTTAAACGGGGCAGCCTTTTGAGCCACGTCAATGATCTGCGTTTTGGAGCGCAGTATAGTGTTTCGAATGCGATCCATTATTTTAACTACGCTCTATAGCACGTTGGCAAACTTTAAGTTTGGACTTTATGATGTAAATCAAAGACCAAGTCTATGCAACACAGGTCAGGATGGGGAGAATACTCGTACATATGTCCATTAGCTTACGCTTCAGTGACATAGGCAAGGTGCCTTTAAATAGTTCGTTCATGGACCAGTAGCTCTTGCAGGCATTTTTTGTTTGACCTTTTTTTTGCTTGTCTTGCCTGGAAGGAGACTACTTGGTCCAATTAGAGGTATTCCTAGACGTATTGTACATTCGTTTCTTTTAGAGCTATTAAATATGATCTTGGTCTTCGACATGTTTAAATCTTGAGTCCAACCTCAAAGCTTGCGTCGTTAAGGTCTTATAACAACGGAAGGATGCCTTTGCCCAACAGTGGGACAGTATAAGCTAGATATAATAATAATAATAAAAAATCCATTTAAGTATCCTAAAACCATAGCCCTATTGTTTATGTTTTCCATATGTTTCAATAGTTTCCCACCAATCAGGGGTTGTCCTTGGATGCACTAGCACAGCGCGTACAGGGATAATCGCCGGTTGATACCACGTTCCATTAAAAGCGTCAAAAGGGCCTCTGCAAGTTGGTTTCGACTCCTCGTACGCCATCCAAAGGTCCAGGACCCCAGGGTTCTGAGATATATTAACCCATAATAATAATAGTTTACCCTTTATCCAATACTAGCACTTTGCTAGAGACTTTGTTCACAAGAATGTTTTCATAAAATCTTTTTATTATTATTATTATTTATAGCCTTTATTATTTCCTTAATACCTATAACATAACATTTCATTTACATTAATATGTTTAATAATTTGATTAATCAAATAATTTACAAATTTAATCATTTTTACATTCACATAAAACAAATTAGCATTCATTACTTCTTTAATTAACATGTTGTTAAAATTCCTACAAATAAATAATAAATTTAATTTCAAACATTTGTATGAAATCATAAAAACTTTAATACCCGTAAACCGTATTTCAAGGGTAGTTTTGAATAAAAAAATAATGGCAGTCTTTATTATTCATTTTGAATACATTGTGCCAATTTTCAAGTCTATTAAGCCAAGGAATAAGATTCTCCCATATAACCTACAACACCCCTAAATCTTTTTGTAGGGGTAGTTTCGAAAAACGAATACTGAAAACCTTTTTTATTTGCTTGGTTTACTATTTATGTTAATTTTTTTTTGTACATTTTACAATTAATTATTATTTTCAAAAACTCCTTAGCGCTCACCCACATCATAAAAGTAAGCCTTGAACAAAATTTCACGTTCCTAGGCCCTGTATTTTCGGCTTTGCGTTGATATGTCAGTCAGTTAGTTTCTCCTTTTAGAATAGATTTACGAAAGAAATTTTCCCTCGTATCCAATATGCCTTTTTTTGGGATATTATTGCAAGATATCTGGACATAATCCTGAAAAAATAAAATCCTAAGAAATAGTAACCGCAAGTTTACTCAGCTAACTTAAAATCATGGTCATCCTACACGTACGTGTCTAATGGACGAGGTTTCAGTGAAGTATACACCTGCATTACTAGACTCGTTAGTTGACGGGTACCCCGAGTGCATTCTACTAACACTAGCACGAGTATCTGTTTCACTGTCCTCCTCCAAGAGGCGCTCAGTTAGGTACATACTTAAGTAATCCCTGAGAGAGTGAAGAACGATGTGCAGTTCTTTACTCTATCTATTTTTTTTTCTTTAGTTTTCGGCTTGGTTCTCTGGGGTTGTGTTATTATTTTTCTAAGGCGTGTGTTGCTATAAAGTTTTTCAATAAGTATGCTCGAACTTTGATAGAGTATAGTGGTGAGCTGTCACATTTGGCAGATGTACATGATTGGCCCCGCGTTCTGAATTACGATATTTTCGATGACAGTCGTTCCGAATTACCGTAAACGCATACATCAGGTGATTTTTTGACGCGCTAACAGCGCTGATATCGTAATTCTTCGAAACTGTAAAAATTTTGTTCCAAAATCAGTGTTCTGTTTCGTCTGTTTGCCTGACGTTCCGTGAGCTGCGTTTAAATCCTCTACACCTCCATTTACTACCTATCGAAATCATGCGACTCAACGCCGCTTACTCGTTTTTGTGTAGCTATGTAAAAAACAGAAGATATTCTTTTTAACTGATATAAACTAACTGATGGTAAGCAGTGAAGCAATCGTTGATGGTGAGGCGCACTAATTTATTAAAAGCCTATTCACTTAAGCCTTGAATACATCCAAATTATAATCGGATGGGAAGACTTCAGCAGGCAAATTGTTTCAGTCCTTCGATGTACAGGGTATAAACGACGAGGCTAAACGCTTAGTCGGACCGTAGTGGTTTCAACTACGTAAGGGTTGATACTCGCCGTACGTCGGGTTGTCCGATGGTAGAAATGAGATGTCGGAATCCAGTCATGCAATTCCCGCGCACACTCTCCAAAATGCAACCTGTAAAACACCGAGAGGCAGGCTACCCTACGCCTGTGCTCAAGGCTTTGAAGATTGGATTTAACTAAATCTGGATGACCAATTAGCCTCTTCGCACGCCTTTCCACCGAGTCCAAAGTTACCAGGTGGCATTTTGCAGCACCAGCCCATATGTGGCTGCAGTACTCACGATCGGACCGTGCTTTGTAGAATATTAAAAGTTGTCCCAGTGTGAATTACCGCCGGACCTTTGCAAGAAGCCCAAAATTAATTTCTTCCTTTCAAAATAATATGAACACCTAAGTAAGTATAATTATCTTGCGAGTTTGCAAGTTAATAAGAGTCATGGCAGCACGCGACCTCTTTAGAAGCCCCAACTGACGGTACTGTTAGTGCAGTGGGTGGGAGACATGCTGTTGAGCCGCGTGTCACGGGTTGGATTCCCGCGCGGAACAAAATATTTGTATGTTCCTAAGCTCCAGATTACTGTTTACGAACACACGATACACGAGTAATTCTTAATGTGGGACGTTATATAAAAATATGTCGTCCAACTTCCGCTTTTAATCCAGATATAAATGGTAGATTGTCTGTTTTAAATACAACCCTTTAGTAAGAATTAACTTGACAAATAGGAGATTTAGAAGGATGAGTATAAATTAATTTGTTCGTTAGCTGACTAAATGGACTAAATCCCTTTCTTTTGCTTTAAAAAAAGTGTTAAATAAGAAAGAAAAAATTGACTACGAAAATGGTTTTGATTGGATAGATTTTTTTTTGTAGTTCTTTTGCGTTTTTTTGAAGCTAATATATATAGGCATTTCACAATGACCAGTTTTGTACATCCATCGGATTCCCGCGACCCTCACCAGGTCGTCGGTCCACCTTGTGGGAAGCCTTCCAACGCTGTGTCTTCCAGTATGTAGTCATCACTTCAAAACCTTTCGGCCCAATTAACTGTCTGTTCTGCGAGTAATGTGCCCTGCCCACTGTCAAATAAGTTGGCCGATTCTTCGGGCTATGTCTGTAGCGTTGGTTCTCCTGCGGATATCTTCACATCTGATCCGATCATGCAAGGTAACTCGGAGCATAACCCTCTCTATTTTCTTTTGTTTTTATTTTTAATTGTGCTTTTTATTATTTATTACAATTCGATATCGTAGATTTTTTTTTTTCTATTAATTTTTGACAAAAATGTTTACTTACTACATTTACTTATTACATTTTGTAAACTATACTTTTTCCTTTTATTATTGTGAACGTGAGGACTATGTTGATTGTTTTTTTTTTTCTTTTCAGTAATTTTAATGTATGTCTGGCAATTTGAGTATTTTCTGCGGCCTACCCAAATGTCCTTTCCTTAGTATTGTTCGTCAAGTCGTTGAGCTCCTTAGTAGTCCTGAGTTGAGCTTTACGAATACTGACAAATGCTTGCACTGACTGGACAGGTCCACTCAAATCTGTATGGATCTTTCTTCAAAATACCATTTCAGACAAATCTGCATGGTTCTCATGTGATTTGACCATTACATATTTACTGTATGGACTTTAAAAGAGACTTTGACCCCTGAGTTTGTTTCGGTGTTTCTTCTCAGGGTAGTCAGCTAGGAAACACCGGCCTCATCTAGTTTTAAAAATGACGAAAAAAAAAATTGACGTGTAAAAGTGTTTTTTAAACCTATTTACAAAATAAATATCATTTATCATTTATCATTTATTGCCCATTGCTTGACTTTAAGCCCTTTAATGAAGTCCATTATTAACGACTACGTTTAAGAGCCATTATGTAATCGTTGGCAACACGCACTGGTCATAGACTTTTGTCTTGAGACACTACGTAAAATGTAGATTGTAATAAAATCATAATTTGACATTAATGGTCTTCCAATGATTAAGATTTTTTCTTCTATTTTCGAAATTAGCAGTCACATAGTATTCAGTTAGTACATAAGTAATTATTATTCTCTCTGCGTTACTCATCGGTTCCTTACCTATACTTTACATATTTTCCTGATACTTTGTTGCTGGGGTGTAGTTCCTCTTGCCTTCTCCAACTTAAAGCATTCTTCACTATTCATGGCAGCTTTCACTCATTCATCTTCTGCTATGTTCTTGATATAGTCCTTCCATCTTTTTCTTTCTCGATCTATGCTCCTCTTGCTTATTGGACCTTTCTACTATATTGTTTTATGTGGTGTTCATCTTTTTAGGGTTCCCTACCTCAAAAGTAAAAAACGGAACCCTTATAGGATCACTTTGTTGTCCATCCGTCTGTCTGTCTGTCAATACCCTTTATCTCGGAAACGCGTCGAGGTATCGTGTTGAAATTAAAACCATTAAAACACTTAGATCTGCGGTCAATTCGTACGTACGAACGTACATTTCGACACTCTCAAAGGAATCTAAATTCATAGGGTAGGTACTTCCCGTTGACCCAGAATCCTGAAATTTGGCATAAAGCAAGGTCTTATAGTATAGATGTTGGAATAAATCTGAAAACAGAAAATTTGTTGTTACGTCACAAAAAAAACTTTTTTGCGATTCGGAAAAATCTTCTAGACTCCATTCGGGAATTGCTTTTTCAAACGTAAGTTTGTACCCTCAGTGCGCGAGTCCGACTCGCACTTGCCCAATTTTTTCTTAGTATCTGGCTATCGGCCGAATACTGAAACGCCACTCAAATATTTAAGGGCTGCTTAAACGTTTGATCAGCTCTTAAACTTTGTTTTCGTATTCTCAAACGTCAATTTTAAGTATCTGTTAAATTTAAGTCCACCTTAAATTAAGTTGTGCTCAAAGACCACTTAGTTTAAAAGTCGTATACAGGAACGCTACTCAATGCTATTTAATTGTCAAATGAACTGTCAAACTGATTTGAGCATTGCTTGAGTGGCGTTTGTGTATAGCAGTTAAATTTAAGGGATGCTTAACTTTAAGTAGCATTTAGATATTTGAGTGGCGTTTCAGTATTCGGCCGTATGTCTCTTGTCCATTTCAATTGTTGCCTTAGACTATGATGGAGCGCGTCAGTTAGGTACATCAGTTTTCTTGCTGTTGTCTGCATTTCAAGTTTTTTTGTGTTACACTCAGTTTTAGAATACCTACTTTTCTTCATAGCGTGTTGGCAGGCCTGGCCCCAGGGTCAGGGTCTGGTAGTCTACTTTACAACATCAAAATTACCTATTTGAAATTAAATCAGGCACTCAATCCCTTTCTTTCAGTGGGAAAACCATCCAATGACTTCCCGCGCTCTTGGGCGGAGCGTGAGGGTGTGTCAGACTTTGACTGACTGAAAACCCACTCCTGTTCCTTCGTTGCCTTGCTTAACAGGTCCGAGTCTTCCTTTCAGTAGCAGACCCTTGGCCCCAGTAGGCTTCAACCCTGCTGGGCCACTACGGTTTGCTGACATCTTCTTGAGGCGCGCGAGGAACAGTACGCGCAGTCAACGACTTGGGCTCGGTCCGGACGGTTACTGGACGATCGGACGGCGAACTACCCATTGCTCGACGTCCGCAAGCCCGTGCTTATGGTAGCCGGAAAACGGAATCGGGATCCCGGCGGCTGGGGCGTGAGGGCCGCGCCCTCGCGCATGCACGTAGGTACTCAACCCTGCAATCATATGTATACATTAGCATAGATACAAGTTACGAACAATAATCTCAGCTTTGCATACCACTCGATATCAATCGATTAGAATATTAGTTGTGTGCTCACAACTCGATCATTGTTCAAGAGCATTCAGTCCCGTCTTCATATAGTGCTTCAATCAGATTCGCATACATATCTCGTGTTATATGGAATTAATGCTTCGCTGACATTATTACATAATGTAAGGGTTTAATCTGATGTTAAAATGTCATATATAAAGGTATATGAATATGTACCTAAGTAAAACAAGGCTAAAGTGCTTTTACGCGTTTTACGGCGAATATGTTTTTTAGGGAAGTGATATTTTGAAGGAGAGAGATTATGTATTAGTAGATAGGTATTTGAATGTTATGTGTATTTTACCCTTATTTTTTCTCGTGGATTCATTTACAAAAGTAAGCCAATTCTGAGATTAATTTATTTACGATTTCTCTTCCAGCCAATGTTTCTCACCAAAAACTTAATATATATCATCTTTCATAAAAAATCACCAGCAAAAAATGTAACAAACAAAGCCGTACTCAAAAAGTCATTTCTTAAATTAGCAGCTTCAAAACACATTAACTGTAAGTACGTCAAAATCAAATATATCTTTTTATTAGCGACACAGTCAAAGACATTGGCTGGAAAAGGCAACCAAGAAAAAAACTTCCTCGTCTGAATTTTATTTGGTTCATTAAACAAAGGTAAGGCAGAATTCTGAAATGAAATACAACAGCTGGATGGTAACCGATTCTAATTTTCCGGGCGAATTAACTTTCGAAGTGTTTCCTGAGAATGTCAATAGACAGACGAATTTTTTCCACTAAATTGAGTGCCACGGTTAGAATCTAATTTTTATTAATTAATGTTTATTCTATCATCGGGTGAAGACATTATTAAAATAATAAGCTACATAAAAAGTTTGGTTTATATGCACTCCTCCTTTTTTATCGAGGCGATATTTCTTTGGAATGCGCTCCCTCTGAACATCAGGATGGCGAACAGCCAGTTTTCTTCACAAGAGGTTGGTAGAATCATTACAGCATTGATTGTCTGGATTTGATTTGTTGACTATAAGCATGTATTTATTATTGAACTTATTTCTTCTGTGTTCATCTATTGCACCTGGCGTGTTATATTTTCTCACCACCCTAGACTGGTAGAAAATGCCTAATGCATTAAATCCACCTTTTTACAGTGTTATTTACTAGTGCATAAAGTTGTAATAAATAAATAAATAAAAAGGCATTCAGCAAAATACCAGGCTTCAACGTATTTATCAAAGTAGTCAAGGTAGATTTCGCTTTTCGTATAACCCTTAGCTCTTTTTACAAAGCCTTAGTAAATTGGATTCTACAGAAAAGAAGGTTTAGTTTACTACTATTGGCATTCCTATTCATTGGAAAACATAAAACGGTAAGAAACCTGAAAGGTATTACTGCGCTATTCATCTTAAACTGTTAATAGAGAAACCTCATTTGAACGGATCTCAAAGAGACCAAGCACCTGGCAAGAGTTGAGTTTGTAGTATCACTTTACGAAACGACAATTTAGTGGAGACTCACTTAAACTGTCTACTGAAGTGCCCCTTGATTAAGTACTAAAAAGCAACTATAATAAGACTCGTAATATTTAGGTGAAGTTTTAGTGGATCCAATTTAGAGTATAGCGCACTCGAGAAGTCTTGAGATATTTTTAATCTTTTCTGTATTGTGTCACATTGATAGTTGGTTGAGCTTCTACTTTGTTAAGCTTTTACAGTTTTTTTTATGACTAATCACGTTTTAATTTTTTTTAGGTAAATGAAAAAGGAAAACCTTGTCTTACAATAAATTTTCAACGACAACCATTACAAACAAAGCCTACAAGACAAACACGGAAAGGGAAGTCCGCATTCACAACCAAGACCTAAAGTTTCTAGACAACGACGACGCTTTATCTTAAATCTACGTGAGTGAACCCGTAGCTTTAGCCCCGTTTTGCATAAGGTTCATATATTAATTTGGCAGCTAACATATTAACTCGTCTATATTAACTTTAGAGAACATACAGTCCCCAGTGTGATATGACGGAAAAAGTTTGGTATGCGGGTGCCCCATAAACGTGTTCCAAATACTTTTAGATGGAGAATTCTTGTTCCTTGAGATAGCATGATGCGCACATTGTACGGGCGTGTTTTAATTTTGCTGGCTTTAGTAATTATACGGCATGGAGCCTCAGAGACTTTGTTGTGTAGATATGACAAGCTTGGGTTTGTCAGAAATCCCTTGATGAGTTTTTTTTTTGGGGTCCTGTGGCTAAGTACCTAGATGGTAAAAGTAGTGTTAGGTTTAGATAATTATATTACTATACCCATAACGTTTAACCTTTTGAGTGCGTAATTAGAGACACAATAGAAAGACAATGGCGCGTGAACGCCGGCGTTAATGCGGGGATCAACAGCTTAATGGAGCTTGCCTCGTGTTGTGCTACTTATTCATCCATGCTACATCTTTATCTCAAGTGCTAAAGAGTTCTTTCAGTAGGGGCTCTTGCACGGTTAGTTGTTAGAAAATAGTAGATAAACAATGGAAATCTTAATTAACTAACAGTAAATGAACCACGATTGCTGCGATCATAATTATGTCTATATTTACACTGTGTAATACAATGTAACCCCAGCACACTGAAGGAGTACAGTTCACTCTGGTATTTCGTTTTATAAATATCGTGATTATGGTAATTTTGTCATTCCTATACACATTACCGTAGAAAATATTCACTTTTAAAAAATCTAGGCAAGGACACGTGGGACTCGCGCACTGAGGGTTCCGTATAAATTTACCTATTTGAATAGTTAAATTCCCGAATGGAGTTTCGAACATTTTTCCGAATCGTAATTTTTTTTTTTATGACGACACAACCACGGTTTTCAGATTTATTAATATACTTTTGCTATAAGACCTTGCTTTATACTATATTTCAGGATTCTGGGTCAACGGGAAGTACCCTATGAATTTTGATTCCCTTGAGAATGTCGAAATATAAGTTTTTTGCGACTGTTTATGGCCGTATCTTTTTTTACGTTAAACTCAGAAGTTTGATATTTTCACAGCTTCAAGGAACCGCAGACTGGAGTATGTGGTTTTAATTTCAACTCGATACCTCCACGTGTTCCCGAGATAAAGGGTCTTAACAGACAGATAGATAGACAGACAGACGGAAAATGATGTACGGAACCCTAAAAAATGGAAAACCATTGCGATATACCTTTTATTTTGGAAGTCGGTGTCAAAACGAAAAACATAAAACATGAAATAATTTTGTAAAAAAGTTTTTTTTTTTATTAATTCACTAGCTGTTACCCGCGACTTCGTCCGCGTTAAGTTCGTAAAACTGTACAATCATTCTGTGCTTGCAATTCATTCCGAAAGCATCGCAATTATTTATTGTACTTTAACATAAAACGGTTAAAGGTAAAAACGCAAATTACCTTCAGGAAACACGTTATGTTCTCGTCCAGATCCAGATGTATCAATGCCAATTAATACCATCGCAAAATAATTTTACTGTTTTATTATATGTATAGATAAATGCACGAAACAGGTGTTACTTAGTTAACCCAAAAGACTCTTGAAACAATGTCTCCTAATTTTCGTCCTTCTCAGCTCTAAGCCATTAAAACAAACGAGTAACGGTATAAGTACACCGAAAGCACATTAATCCTTAAAACGGGTAATTATAATGAAATTTTGTAGCCATATACTCTGAACAACGTGTGAGAATAATTTACTAGGGCATTACCACACCGTAAATAGTGTTTTATCCCATAATAAATGAAGCGTGCTTTGTCAGATTATTAAGCGTTAAATTTGAGTATAATGGGAGTATTATTTCATTAAGTCGTCAAACAGAATGTGTGTCATGAGTTTCATATTTATGGTTATACAGGTTGATATTTTTAATGTTGTAAAAATAAAAATAAAATAAAAAATAGCCTTTATTGCTTTTCTTTTCCTAATACAATTAATATTTACATGCCTTAAAACTAGTTTATAATTAAAAGTATTATTTTCTAACATTTTATTTTTACTTTTTTTTATATTTTATTTACTTATTTATTTATGGGCAACCGCTTCAGCTTCCCATTCGACAAAGGCCTGTTCTAAAGCTTTTTCATTTTACTCGGTCTTTTGCTATTCTTATCTATTCTGGACCATTTTATGTTGTAATCAAATACAAATAACATAGGTACCTTTTTAACAATGGAAGTGTCAGACTTTTACTGACTATAACCCAGTTTTCTTTGTGTTGTCCTTTACGAAGACCACGGTAACTCTTTTGAACAATCCTCCAGCCCTGACAAGGTATTAATGTACCTAACGTGTGCGTTAGGTTAAGTCCTAATTCCGATTGTTAAGTTTAATGTAAATAAAAATAAACAAATCTTTTATTCAAAATTTGCTCTGTTCTTTAGTTTTCGTAAAATTGTGTCCTGTTTTACAACACTATAGGATGGCGTAATAATACGGCGTGTGTTTTTTTTTTCAGAATCAATAGGTACCATTAGTTTTCAACAAATTGGGTCTAAAACTCCTTTGAGTATTTTCCGCTTTTTCTCATAATTTCGTATTTATTTCAACGAAAATGGATTTATTTATGGGGTTCATCATCATCATCATTTCAGCCGAAAGACGTCCACTGTTGGACATAGGCCTCCCCCAAGTGTAGCCACAATGAACCGTCCTATGCGTCTTGCATTCATCGGATTCCCGCAACCCTTATCAGGTCATCGGTCCACCTTGTAGGAGCCCTTTTAACGCTACGTCTTCCGGTACGTGGTCACCAGATCCTTTCGGCCCCAACGGCCATCCGTTCTGCGAGCAATGTGTCCTGCCCATTGCCACTTAAGTTTGGCGATTCTTCGTGCTATGTCGGTAACTTTGGTTCTCCTGTGGATATCCTCATTACTGATTCGATCACGCAAGGAAACTCCGAGCATCCTTTGAGTGTCTTCTGATGAGGCCCATTGTAAGGGACCACGTTTCGGAGCCATATATCATCACTGGCAACATGCACTGGTCATAGACTTTCGTCTTGAGACACTGTGGTATATTGGACGAGAAGATACCGCGCAGCTTCCCGAACGCTGCCCAGCTGAGTCAGATTCGATGATTGGTCTCTTTTTCGAAGTTAGACCTACCCAACTGGACCGTATGTCCCAAGTAAACGTAATCGTCCACAACTTCGAGCGTAGTCTCCGATCTTGATAGGAGTGGGTGCTACATGGCTGTTTACCATGACTTTGGTTTTGTCCATGTTCATTTTAAGTCCCACTCTTTCGGAAGCGGAAGTTTATGGGGTTATTTACCTATTATTAGTCGTCATTGCTTCCAATTTATAGATTTTTCTATGCCATTTCTGATGAATGACTATCAGGTACATGTAACCGGAGCAACTTCAGAAGCTAGTGCTTCTGACGTTTAATTATTGCCCATGTAGGTTATGAGAAATATAAAATTAATTTCATTTGAAATTGCAATGAGTCGATCGCAAACTATGTTCAGTTTTTATCCACAACAAAAAACCTAGACAAAAAAAGAAAAGAAGGAAAGGGAAATGATTATTTGTACCATATTATACAACTTACCTACTTAAACTAAAAATAAATACGAAATAAAAAAAAAATGATCAAAAATCTGTGCGATGCCAAAAAGGCTGGCAAAGACATTCTCAGCTATTTATAATATTCGACATAATATAATAATAATAATATTCGACAACTATCATACAACGCCGTCTAGTCCCAAGCTAAGCAGAGCTAGTGTTATGAGTACTAGACAACTGATAAACGTACTTATATATGTATTTCTAAATACATACATATTATAGATAAATTACACGTAGACACAGAACAAATGATCGTACTCATCACACAAACATTTGTCCTGGGTGGGAATCGAATCCACAACCTCCGGCATAGCAGTCAGGGCCACTAACTACAAGACCAACAGGCCAAGTTAAAATATATGTAGTATATAATTATATTATACTAATAACTTTAACTTCTTTATTAAAGATATACTTTATAACTACAAATTAATAGACGAACAACATGCAGTTGACCTGCAACTTGCCCTGATATTTGGTATTAAATTATAAACGCGTCGTGAGGCTATGCATCATATATGATTCATCGGCGGTCGAGAGGCGTTTATGCATGTGATACATCAATACCTGTCTTGACCACTCCTGTGTTGTGGCTTCGTAGGTTTAACCAGAAATCGCCATTGGCACTTTTAGTCAATTTATTGTTTTCGATGTGAGCTTTTGTATTGAAATAGACAACAAATATATTTAGAATTTTTCTTAACAATATAATATGAAACATAAATCTTACTGTTAGTTGGGTTTGTGGTTTTTAAGAATGAAATTAGGAATAGAAATAATAGACAATTGAGCATGTATTTACTTATTATATTTCTCCTACAAACAAAAAACAACTATTTATTTCTTGAATAATTACAAAAGTAACGATGCAAGTATAGGAATGGTACAACCACCCAAAAGCCGCGTTTTTCTCCCCATATTGCCAACTTATCAATCCACGTGCTCTGATTGGTTAATCGTATCATCTACGAGCATATTTAAATAAGATTAATTTTTTTAGGGTTCCGTACCTCAAAAGTAAAAAACGAAACCCTTATAGGATCACTTTGTTGTGCGTCCGTCTGTCTGTCTGTCTGCCAAGACCCTTTATCTCAGAAACACGTGAAGGTATCGATTTGAAATTAAAACCATACACTAAGGATCTGCGGTCCCTTGAATCTGTGAAAAAATCAAACTTCTAAGTTAACGAAAAAAAAGATACGGCCCCTTTATGTCGCAAAAAAACGTGTATTTCGACACTTTCAAAGAAATAAAAATTCACTGGGTATTTCCCGTTGATCCTGAATCCTAAAATTTGACAGAAAGCAAAGTCATATAGTATAGATATAGGAATAAATCTGACAACAGAAAATTTGTTGTTATGTCACAAAAAAAAAAAAATTATTGCGATTCGAAAAATCTTCGTAACTCAATTCGGGAATTGAACTGTTATCATAGGTAAGTTTGTACCGAACCCTCAGTGCGCGAGTCTTTTTATAATAAGTTAAGTAAATAAACTAGTTAATTTACTATTGAAAACATAATTATAGGTATGATTTTTGATGCACTCGATAGAAATATATCTTGATCTTAATTTTTTTCGTAACCTGAAAGATTGCAGATTATAAAGCTATAGGTTGCAGATTATATGTTAATGTAGTTGCGGGATTGTTTGAAACAGTTACTGTGACTCTGGAACGCAAAGGAAAACTGAAAAAATACAGGTAGGTTTTAGTAAGTAAAAGTCTAATACTCCCGCTCCCCCCAGAGTAGGAGAAGTCATTGGATGATTTCCCATTTTAAAAAATAACATGTTAGATGTTAATATCCAGCTGTAACCAGTTAGAAAGTCCCGCTCCCAGAGAGGAGGCCTGAGTCCCAACAGTGGGAACATTATAAGGCCGACTATGCTATGCTATGCCAACCAGTTAGACTCGAAGCCGACCTCGACACAGTTAAATAAATAAATAATAAATTTATTAACAGAAAGGAAGGTACATCTTATTTATCCTAATCACAATAGCATAGCATAGCATAGTCGGCCTTATAATGTTCCCTCTCCTAGAGAGGAGGCCTGAGTCCCTAATCACAATACAATGTATTAAATAAATTATGTTTCCTTTGAAAAGATAAAGTAAACGACGATGTCTGTGCTAGTATTAACTGTGTGACAGACATCGGCGCCTTCATAGTCTATACATAGACTCTGGAGCGTCAATGCATATGACCATGCACAGTGACTGGCTATATGATAAAATCCCACCTCCGATTAGTACTATAAAGGTGGCGAATGATGAGAAACTTTTGGTAGAAGCCTGCGGAAAGATAAATTTAAATGTTGCTGATTGCAATGGGAAGATAAATACAATTCAAGTACAGAATGTTCTTTATGTTCCTGGTCTGGCCACTAATCTTCTCTCGGTTACTCAGATGATTAAAAATGGATGTCATATACAGTTTAATGAGAAAGGTTGCAAGATATTAAACAGAAATAAAGAACAAGTGGCTACTGCAAAGATGATGAATAATATGTACCGGCTTAATACTCACAGTACTCCAGCATACATATCTGCATCAAAAGACAATGACAGTTATCTGTGGCATCAAAGAATGGCTCATTTAAATTTTGAAGATTTGAGTAAACTAACAGAATCTGCAGGAATTAAATTAGAAAATAAAGAAAAGGTCTTATGTATTTCATGTCAAGAAGGAAAACAAACAAGAAAACCTTTTCCCTCTCAAGGATCTCGAGCACAAGCAAAGCTAGAGGTCATTCACTCTGATGTTTGTGGGCCTATGGAGGTACCATCGCTTGGAGGAGCTCGCTACTATGTTACCTTCATTGATGACTTTACCAGGAAGGTATTTGTATACATATTAAATAAGAAATCTGATGTGTTTGAAAAATTTAAAGAATTCAAAGCATTGGTGGAGAACCAACTGGATTTAAAAATAAAGACTCTCCGTACAGATAATGGCAATGAATACTTGAGCAATGAATTTCGCAATTTTCTCAAAAGGTCTGGAATTTCACACCAAACTACTACTCCTTACACTCCACAGCAAAACGGTCTCGCGGAGCGTATGAATAGAACCCTTCTAGAACGAGCAAGATGCATGCTACTGAATGCTCAGTTACGAAAACAGTATTGGGCAGAAGCAATTTCAACTGCTGCCTATATCACAAATAGATGTCCAACACGAGTGATAGAATTTGCAACACCTGAAGAGAAGTGGAGTGGTAGAAGGCCGGACATCACTAATTTGAAAGTTTTTGGTTGTGAAGCCATGGTGCATGTGCCAAAAGAAAAATCGAAAAAATGGGACTCAAAGGCAAACAAGATGATTTTTATTGGCTATAATGAACAGACAAAGGGATATAGGCTTTTAGATCCAAAGACAAAGAAAGTGTTAATTAGCAGAGATGTCATATTCATTGAAAGTTCAGTTAAAAGGAATTATGCATTACTGCCATTATCAGAGTCGGTCTCAAAACCCAAGACCAATGATGATAGTTCTACCAATAATGAGACTAAATTAGAAAATACATCTGAAGATAGTGAATTGCAATCTGAAACCAGTGATGAATCTTTTAAGTCAGATGAAGGATCAATTTATGAACCAGACCAAACAATTGATCCAACAGAACTTACACGAAATGTAACAACAAGATCTAAACAAAGAACATGTAAAATGGATGCTAAAACATATTCATGTGTTAATGAAGTTTCAGAACAGTATGATGTTCCAGAAAGTTACACAGCAGCAATATCCTCACACAATGTGAATGCTAAACATTGGAAACAGTCAATTCAAGATGAGTTAAAAGCACATGAAGAAAATAAAACTTGGAACCTCATTGAAAAACCGGAAGGAGTGCGAGTGATTGATTGTAAATGGGTATTCAGAATAAAAGACAATCCATCTGGTCCAATCTTTAAATCAAGACTGTGTGCTAAAGGATGTGGACAAAAACAAGGCATTGATTACACTGAAGTTTACTCTCCTACGGTGAGATATGATTCAATCAGAGTTGTACTGTCAAAAGCTGTCCAAAATGAGTTAAAAATTATCCAATTTGATGTAAAGACTGCATTTTTATATGGAGATGTAAAGGAAGTTATTTACATGAAGCCACCAGAAGGTTTGGAGGTCCAATCAAATTTGGTATGTAAACTTAATCGTTCACTCTATGGTTTAAAGCAAGCACCAAGGTGCTGGAATCAGAAATTTGATAATTTACTAAAGAAATTTGGGTTTACTAATAGTCATAGCGACAAGTGTGTCTATATTGGAAATGTAAACAAAAATAAAATTTACTTGTTGTTGTATGTTGACGATGGGCTTCTAATATCTAATTCAGAAGACTCACTAAACAAAGTGATGAGTGATTTAAAAGATAATTTTGAAATTAAACAGTGTGATCCAAAGAACTTTGTAGGATTACAAATAGAAAGATTTGAAAAGTGTATTTTCATTCACCAATCAAAATATATTGAACAGTTATTATATAAATTTAATATGCAAAATGCAAACTTTAACAGTGTTCCAGTTGATCCTCACACTACTTTAGAGAAAGCAACTGAAGCCCCAGACAAAACTATTCCCTACAGAGAGGCTGTGGGCTCACTCATGCACCTGGCTGTAGTAAGCCGTCCAGATATCATGTTTGGAGTCAGTCTGGTGAGTAGATATTTGAACTGTTATGATCAGACCCATTGGAATGTTGTCAAAAAAATATTAAGATATCTGAAAGGAACAATGGACTATGGTTTATGTTATACACCTTCAAAGTCTAACCTAGAGGGTTATAGTGATGCAGACTATGCCAAAGACACAAGCACACGCAGGTCTTTAACTGGCTATGTATTTATGAAAAATGGAGCTGCAGTAACATGGGCAACACAACGCCAACAAAGTGTAGCCTTGTCTACAACGGAAGCAGAGTTCATGGCTGCTTGTTCTGCAACTAAAGAAGCTATATGGTTAAAGGGACTGTTAATGGACATAAACGAATTTAATCAGAACTCTATCTGTCTAAATATTGATAATCAAAGTGCAATTTGTTTAATTAAGAATGTAGATTATCACAAGCGATGTAAGCATATAGATATAAGGTATAATTTTATCAAAGAAAAGTATTCAGAGAAACAAATTGATCTCAAATATGTGAATACCAAAGAGCAATATGCAGACATATTTACTAAAGCTTTACCTAAAGAACAATTTCAATATCTTAGAAATAAAATTGGTGTTAAGCAAGTATCTCTCAAGTAATTCTTTTTGTTATTAATTTCTATTTTTAGCTAAAAGTTGTCTGTTAGTCTCTATATTTTTTTTAAAGATGTAAGTAAAGTTAAAATTTGGCAAGAGTGTTGTAATAATAAATTTCTACTTTACCGGTTGTCTATAATATTGAGTTTAGTGACAACACTAACTTATAAGTACTTCACTAGTAATAACTTAGTTTTGTACTCTGTGGAATCTCTTAAATATAACTACGCTGAGTTAAATTTACTTTTGCTGTTTTTAATTAATCTCAACACCTCCTACAGCTTTCAGTGTTAGTACTACAGTTGGGAAAAGGCTCAGTAGGAAAAAGATTAAATAGTAGGATGAAAATTTTCAGAAATGTCAATATACAACAAATATTCTCTGCTTACACTTTCTTAGAATAGGTACAAGTATGACGTCAATAGGCACACTGAAACGTTTATTCATGGGTAAGTGAGCTGTGATGGACCTTTTGTTTACAAAGAGGGCAGAGGGGTATCAATGTAAAGCCCTTTCACCTCTCTATTGTCTAGAGGCTCCATTAGATGTCTTGTATACTTTGCTGGCTTATACAAGGATTATTACAGTGAAAATAAAGAGTTTAGAATATTAAATTAACGAACTAACAGAGTAAACTACATTTGTGAATTTATTTTGTCTCTCAAACCTTGTAATACCGCCTTATACATACCTTTAAATGTAATAAACATTTTCACACATTTAAAAAAAAAAACATTAAAATGTAGTGTCTATTAGTAAGATCAAATTACATCTTCCGGTATGTGGTCGCCATTCCAGAACCTTTCGGCCCCAACGGCCATCCGTTCTGCGATCAATGTGCCCTGCCCATTGCCACTTAAGTTTGGCGATTCTTCGTGCTATGTTGGTGACCTTGGTTCTCCTGCGGATATCCTCATTGCTGATTCGATTCGACGCAAGGAAACTCCGAGCATAGCCCTTTAAATTGCCCTTTGGGTGACTTTAAGTCTTGATAATGATGGTTACGGTTGCGGGAGTCCGATGGATGCGAGACGCATAGGACTGTTCATTGTGGCGACACTTGGGGGAGGTCTATGTGCAGCAGTGGACGTCCTTCGGCTGAAATGATGATGATGAAGACCAAATTATAAAGTATAGCATAGCATAGTCGGCCTTATTATGTTCCCACTGTTGGGACTCAGGCCTCCTCTCTAGGAGAGGGAATGGGTTATAATCCAACTCGCGGGCCCAGTGCAGGTTGGTGGATGTCACATGTCTTCGAATTTTTGGTTCTAGGACATGCCGGTTTCCTCACGATGTTTTCCTTCACCGTTTTTGAGAGCAGTGGTGATGAAATAAATTACACAAAGTAATGCGCCTGGCTGGGTTTGAACCCGCAACCTACAACTCGTAAGTCGGGGCCGTTACCACTCGGCCACCACTGCTCCCAAAATTATAAAGCACATACAATCAACTATATAAATAAAAAAAATTCAATAAAAAGCCGTAGCTTTTTCCTAAAGTAATATTTTTGCACAATAGTTGGTGGGCCATAAAATATAGAGGACCAAACAGAAAAGGAACCATCAACATTTTCACGGTAGTAAATAATAATTGACTTTTATTTCTGGCAACATACTCATAGGTTGATACAAATACACACAAAGCATAAACAAACGTAAAAGTAAACGTCGATGTATCAACAGATTGATTGATAATCTTGTATGCCGCCAAGCGAGCGACAGCCAAGGACCTGCAACAGGGATTGTGAACGCATCTGCGGTGGTGTTCATAGAAAATGTTTGCTAATGATTTTTGTTTTTTCAATAAAAATAAATTTTTCATATACAACTACGAACCGTTTTTAGGGTTCCGTACCTCAAAAGGAAAAAAACTTTTTAGAAAAAAAAAATAACCGACTTCACTAAAACACTAAAAGGATCAAAATAACTTTAATTTCGGATGTCGGTGTTTCTCGGTATTGTTTGTTTCTTATTTAACACCGACTTCCGAAATTAAAGTTATTTTGATCCTTTTAGTGTTTTAGTGAAGTCGGTTATTTTTTTTTTCTAAAAAGTTTTTATTTCACACTTTTTAGTTACGATACACATAAAGCCAGAGTGCCTATTTCTCATGACAATTCCAATTAACCCAAATACTGCTAGGTTACATTGTTTTATTATAAAGTTCCTGTGTCTACCTTCCTCCTTCCGGCTCCATCATCAGATCAGTTCGATAGTACCTTATAGCCAAAGAGCATCTCACGACAATTCTAATAAGTCCAAACACGGCTAGGTTACATTGATTAAATACGGAGTTCCAGTGCCTACCTTCCGGCTCCATCATCATCATCAGATCACTTCGATGATACCATTTTCAATGTAACTATTCAGAATCATTCATTTATTTGTATTGTCATAGTCGCTTAACCATATCTTCATTGTGATATCTATTTGAGTATGAAGTTCCGTTGACCATTTCTGGTCTTCTTCATCAGTTCCACTTCATCAAATGTTACTTTTTGACTGTAAGTGCTTAAGTTCTTGATGAAAATACTAAAATTACCATAGGGTTGCCTATAATTTTTGAGGAGTTCCCTCGATTCCTCATGGAATCCATCATCAGAACTGGATTTTGAAAAAAATGGGACCAATCTGGAAGCATATCCTATAAAGAGAAAAAAAAAATTTGCAAATCGGTCCATAAACGACGGAGTTCTGAGGTAACAAACATTAAAAAAAAAATGATGATAAAAAAAAAAATACAACCGAATTGATAACCTCCTCCTTTTTTTTGAAGTCGGTTAAAAACAGAACCCTTATAGGATCACTTTGTAGTCCGTCCGTCTGTCTGTGTGTCTCTCAGTCAAGACCCTTTATCTCGGGAACGCGGGGGGGTATCTAGTTGAAATTTAAGCCATATACTCAGGTCTGCGATCCCTTGAAGCTGTGAAAAAATCAAACTTCTGAGTTAATGAACAAAAAATATACGGCCGTTTATGTTGCATAACACGTATATTTCGACACTCTCAAGGGAATCAAAATTCATAGGGTACTTCCAGTTGACCTAGAAACCTGAAATTTGGCATGAAGCAAGGTTTCATAGCACAAGTAGAGGAAAAAATCTGAAAACTGTAAATTTGTGGCTACGACACAAAAATAAAAATTGCGATTCGGAAAATCTTTGTAACTAAATTCGGAAATTGAACTGTTTTCATAGGTAAGTTTATACGGTACCCTCAGAGCACGAGTCCGACTCGCACTTGCCTGGTTTTTTGTTTCCTTTCCAATTTTCTAATGACTTACATGGAACCATTTGAAAAAATTAAAGTATCAGCTCTTTGTAGGGTTGCGGGATTGTTTGAAAGAGTCATCGTGGCTCTGGAACACTAGGCCAACTGAAGAAGGAACACAGGTGGGTTTGATTCAGTAAAAGTCTGACACGCCCTCTCGCTGCACCCAGAGCGGCAGAAGTTATTTCATAATTTCTTACCAAAAAAAATGGGCAAGTGCGAGTCGGGCTTGTGCATTGAGGGTTCCGTACAAACAGGAAGTACCCTATGAATTTTGATTCCTTTGAGAGTATAGAATTTTTTTTTTTTTGTAGGTCGGAATATCATCTAATGACAAATCCCGCTCTTGGGCGGAGCGTGAGATAGTGTCAGACTTTTACTGACTAAAAACCCACTCCTGTTCCTTCGTTGCCTTCGTCCCAGGGCCTCGGGTTTCGTTTTCACACTACCCATGGCCCCAGTAGGCTTCGCCCCTTATGGGCACCTACGATTTACTGACATCTCTCTGAGGCGCGCGTGGAACAATACGGTGAGAGCGCGTCGGACGGCGGGCTACCCATTGCTCGCCGTCCGCAAGCCCGCGCCTACGGTGCCTGGAAATCAGGATCGGAATCCCGGCGGCGGTTGGGGCGTGAGGACCGTTGCCTCACGCGATCGGCCGCCTCCTTTGCTAGCATTACTGCTTCGCAGAAGGAGGCGACCGCCTGCCACTCCTCCTCGCTCCGGACCATGGCCTGTACCAAGGAGAGTATCGAAATATACTTTTTTTGCGGCCATATCTTTTTTAATCATAATTTTTTAACTTAGAAGTTTGATTTTTTCATAGCTTCAAGGGATCGCAGACCTGAGTATATGGTTTGAATTTTAACTCGACACCTCCACGCGTTCTCGAGAAAAGGGTCTTGACAGACAGACAGACAAACAAACATACAGACAGATAACAAAGTGATCCTATAAGGGTTCCGTTTTTTCCTTTTGAGGTACAGAAAAATGTAGTACCTACACTAGAAACAGCTGTAAAGAGATAGAGATAGTCACCCTATTTCCTCCTCCTCCTCCTCCTTGCGTCGTGTTCTTCAATGCTGAGGGTCGTGACCTCCCTGCTTCATCACTTCACCCTATTTAGGACTCTGGCAAAAATCCTCCTTCTATAAACTGAAAACAAAATAGTTATTACTCTTTTATTTAATAAACCGGTTCAACAGAATTTGGAATTTTCTTTTCTTTTACTAGATTAGTTTTACACAAATTTATATACTGATTTCAATAGAAGCATAGATAATATCCACGAGATACTGACGTGTTTCCAAAATCTCTAACGAAAAATTTGTAATAACGTCATAATCGCGTAAGAACGA